>CM042967.1:10470688-11761521 GCA_023678885.1 Pogostemon cablin | reverse complement strand
AAAGAGTAAGGACTTAAACGTGCGCCGGTGCAATATGCTCAAGTAGGAGTTCATGGATACAATTTATAATTCAAACCGTAGAAAAGTCAAGTAACAAATGACATGCCCCCCAAACTTAAATTAGACAAAGTCGAATTTAAGTTGGGAAGATGTTCGTTACCTCAATTTGCACCACTCCTTTGCTCTTCAAGGCCAATACCATGGCTCCACGCTTTAGTCCCTACAAACACAATCATAAAACGAAAAACAAATCAAAGAAAAAAAAATATCCCTATCCTAACCACTCAACAAACCCAAAGTCACAAATACAACTAAATTCCCCGGCAACGGTGCCATTTGATTGGTCGTTATAGTCCGGGCGACTAAGCAACAAAATATCGAACCCAAGGGAATTTAGGATTCATGGCCTTTAGGTATAGTATCGTGATTAGTTAGGGATGATCGAATCGGAGGATAAGAAAAATAAAAGGAAATGCAAGGAAAATAAATCTAATTACAATATTTTTGGATGCAATGGTGGTTTCTCGATGCGCTGAAACAATCTTAAATTGATTTCATTTTTAAACTAATCATGGTAAGGGCGATCACTAAATCATACCTACACCTAAGCTCTCTGCCAAGATGAATAGGATACAAGTAAAAATAGCTTATTAGATCGTCTCCAATGCTCACAATTCCCATAGGTACTTATGGATATTAATATACCTACTAGAGATATTATCACGAAGAATTTTCTCTTTGAGGCAGGTACATTTTCCTATGTTCCCTTTCTAGGTACTATGCTCACAATGGCTTGGTTCCCTTCACTAACTCAGTTACAAGTAATCTCGCTAGTGTTTGTTTATGTAGTTCTAAACATAGGATGGTTCTGCCAAACTCCCTCCCATATTAATCCTCATGCAATAAGTAGAAAAAACTCACATATGATAATCATGTAAAGGGACTAAGGTGAAAGCAACAACAAGACATGTTGATACACAATGCACAACCTAATCACTAAACACTAATATCAAAGGCATTAATCCCAAATTAAAGCATGTATACATATTCCATAACCGAAACCTAATCATAGTAGGAAATTCAATTAAGAAACATAATCATGCATCAATCACCCACCAAAGCAAATTAAGATAACAAGTAGGATTAGATTACACCTTAAATGAAGTTTTACATCCATGAAGATCATCTACTCCTTGGTGTCTCCACCTTCTTGGAAAACAAATAAAATCCTAATATAGAAAAACATTTAAAACTAAAATGGATCCCTCCCCCAAAGGGGAAGGGATCTCAACTATGTAGGTCTTACTTAAAAAGCCCTCTCTCAACTATGGAATCTTGAATAGATTCAATTTTAATTGAATTTAAATGGATATAGGAATTGTTTTTCAGTTTATGGATGTGAGGAGGTATTATAGTGGAGAGGTGAGTGGAGTTTTGGTGTTGATTTTCGATGTGGGACAAGAGTGAAATTTTTGAAATTTTTAGGTTCCAGGAAGAGGGTTTAAGTTTAAATCGGGCGAGAATTAATCACATGTGGTGGTTTGGCAAAGTGGTTGGAGGCGCCCTTATGCCTCCGAGAGGTCACGGGTTCGAATTCCAGCCTCCATAATTTTTTTTTCAAAAGTGCATAAAAACACGGTCGTGTTTTTATGCATCTGCCCGTGTTTTCTTGCAATTTTTCAGCTCTCTGGACAATTTTTGCACTTCTGAATAGACAACCCTTTTCTGAAAAGTGTTGTCTTTTCTGTGTTGTCTTTGCCAAATTTTCTCCTTTTTTTCGTCTTCGTCCCAATTTAATTCCCGTTTCTTCCATCACTCTTTCAAGCTCAAAACACCCCTTTTCTGCAAAAATACATAAGAATACCTCTCTCAAACTAATTAAGCAATTAATAATATTTTCATTAAAATCATGCTTAATTATTGAATTAAATCCAAATAAATCCACATAAATTCATGCAATTTATGCCCAAATTCTAGGTGAATTTCACACCGATCAATTATTACTGCAAATAAGGCAGTAAATCAAATGGCACATGCAATCCAAATATATAATAATTAGCAAGTAAAACAATTATAGCAATTATATATAAGGAAATAAAAAAAAATTGCCAAATAAAAAGTTGACTTGGTCAACTAATCAAGCAATAACTTGCTAAACAAGTTGGCTTGGGCCCTAAGTTATCCAACACACAGGAATGGGCTGGAAAATAGAAAAACCGCTCATACAAGACGCCACAATTGCCCTACCATATCTTCACCCCCCGGAAGAAAATTTATTCACTGGAAAAACTTAGATAGTCGCTCGTCAGGACACTCTCTCCAACCATCTAATAGCCCGCCTACAAAACGCCCCACACGCCAAAAATAATAACTATCGTCAAACCCACCGTCAAAGACACTGCTACCAACTTGTGCAGTGCCCAGCCACCAGTGCCACCAGTGCACATCCATGCAGGAGAAGAATAGCCACGCGTCAACGCCTAGCAACAAGCACTTCCAGTCAACAACGTTCGGCCATCTTCAATAGCTTCCCAGCCCTGTCATCGCTGATCACAACCAGAAAAACATTGTCACTGATTGGCCATCCCTCAAGGCATGTAACTGCCCATCAGGAGATTGCTGTTTGTCGGAACCCGTCGCTCAGCCACCGATCAAGTTGTTGAGCAGTCTGCTTCCCGGACGTCGTCGCCATACGAAGCTGTTCCCAGCGACGCCATCACCAGCCTTGCTTCCCATCAACAGTTCCATATGCCATCACGCTGATAATGCTAACGACCATTCCACAAGCCATCGCCTGAATGCCTGCTTCAACATCATTCTCTCGCCAACAGTCGCGATCAGTCACCAGAATTGCCACGTTCTGCCAACAGATCGGCGTAGCTTCTAATGATTGCGATGCCATGGGAGAATAACACAACAAGCGAGAGAACTTGCTCAGAAGCTCCCATCAGATCCAACCCAGCAATGATCAGACTCAGAAAATTTGGGAGGCCCGCTTGGAACATTATCAAGCCCGATCGAGACCCTTGAAGACTCAAGCGAGAACATAGCTGTAATGCTCGAAATAGTTTTAGACGCGCCCTGAAACTCTATTGATTTGCATCGCCAGCGGGCAGAACAGGTACCAACCTTGCAGAATAAGTCTATCACCATGGTGCCTTGCCTGGCAATCCACACTGTACCCTACTCCTTTCCGTGTGAGTAACGAGCGCAGCATGCTCATAACACGACAGCCATCGTGCATTATTACACAGCCACACGATCCCGTGCACTACACCGTGCACCCATTGCATGACTTGCCATGCCTCACCTGGCCAGCCTCATCCTTCGTCGTCGTACGAACATCATCGCTGTTTTCCAATAGCCTCATTTCACAAGCCATCTATCCCGGCACTCACCACCTTATATACGCCGCTCAACAAGCCCAATGAGCCATCGTTCGGTGATGTGTGTGTGGTGTACATGTAGTGAATACAACTTAGGGCTCTCGATGATTAAATTATTCATAGGGTTAAGCATGTATGGATTCAATACATAAAACCAAAACCCTAACATTCATGTGATTCTATTCCAAATAAAAACATATAATTCACATAATCCATTCAAACCCTAGCCCAACGTGTCACCTTTAGCCATAGAACCTACGCTCTGATACCAATTGTTGGCATTTGGATCTTTTGGTTAACATGAACCGGTAGGGTTCCATGCGTTTCTATATCAGCGGAAGCAAGAAATCATAGAAACGTAGTACCTTTTACCAGGGTATGTTGAAGAAGAAGAATTCTCGCCGGCAGCCTGCGCAATCCCACGGTTTTGGCCATAACTTCCTCATCTGGTCTCCAATTAGAGTGATCTATACACCAAAACGATCCTCTCTTCCGTGGGTTTTTGTAAGTATATCAAATCCAGTTATGATGTTCACACGATTTTATAAAAATTATGGAAGTTGACGGACAGAAACAGTATATGATCTTCCTGTCTTCTGTTGTATTCCTAAGCCGCGTCTCGACGTTGTGTGGGAAACGATCTATGAGACGAACTCAGTCTACAATTCTAATCTGTCTTTCACGTGTTTAGACATGATTAACTTATTTCCGGATTGATGAGATTGACTATTATATAGGCTACAATAGGGACCAGGAGGAGAAATTAGGGTTTGGGCCTCCATTGGGCTTAAGCATCCAAGTTTAGCCCAAAACTTATACTTAAGTCTATTAATAATAAATCAGTCCACTAAAGAAGTATTATTGAACTGCCATCCTAATCCCAAATTACGTTATGGGCTCCTTCTTATTATGAGTCTCCCCGTGTTTAAGATCCAATGCCCATTAATTAATTAAGTTACTGACAACTCCATATATTTACTGTGAGTAGTACCACTCAACCTTATTATCATGCCGGAATAAATCCACCTGCAGGGTTTACATGATAATCATTATGAGCTCCTCAAGGAGACATCATCAACCAATTCCGTTAGAATACGGATTCCTTCTACAATCAACAGCACACCATAGAGGCAGCACCATCTCCCAATTCACCAAGCATTTGATTTAATAATTAAATCTCACCCATTGATGAATTAAAAAAATAAATTCTGGCTTACGTGTCGAGGTAATTGTATAGGGATTAAGAGTATAAACTTCCATAATAACATGATCAAGTTCTATTATATAGTCAGTATAAACTGAACGATCTCAACGCAGTCCTGTTCAATATACAAAGTATACTAGTATAATTTTATAGTCAAGACAGACTAATGCCAAATCACACTACAACCATACCGATATATAGTCCCCGTCTATCTCGATTGTGAACATCTGTTTATACTTTATAAGGAGCCAATAATATGATCTTTCGTGTGACACCGCACACCACATTATCTACAATATAAAGTAAATGAACATTTGCAAATAAATAATTGCAAACGTTTGATCACATGATTCTCATTTCAAATATTGTCAAAATATTGTTTATTGATGAGAGTGAAAATTAGCGTGTTTGAGTGTCCAATTAACACTTTTTGATGGAAATTCTTGTTATATATTAGTAAAAGTGTCTTATATTCAATATATATGAGAAAAAGGTGCACTTGAGGTGTTTTATTGTGTTTTAGGAGGAAAAAAAGATGAAAAGTGCAAAGTTGGAGAAAAGGTGCAATTTGTGCAAGAATGCTGTAAACGCACACACAACTTTCGTAATTTTTCTGTGTTGTTCTGGAGATCAAAACATGTGATACATAGTTGGAAAGCCGCTGAAGAGAGGATCATTTTGGCGTAAGGAACATCTCAATCGAAGTCTAAACGAGAAAGTTATGATCAAAATGGTGACGTCGCGCAAGATGTTTCTACTCAGCACGACTGTTCCATTTTTCATGATTGTTACATCTGCAAATGTTAGAATTTTTGTGATTTTTTATATGAATAGAAAGCCAAAAAAGAAAGGATCGTGTGAGTGCACGAATTACTTAAATTGAAGCTCGGATGTGGAAGTTATACGCGAAACAGTGAGACGGCGCAAGTAGGATTCAACCACGATAGTTGAATTCGACCTAAGAACTTGGTCAAATTCAAGCAATTTTGGTCGAATTGAATGCCTGAGTGCGAATTATCACCAATTTCGATTCGACCAAGCCCTAGGTCGAATCCTAGGTTGAATTCTATGCCTGGGACGCGTCCGAATCTGATTTTTAGACCCAAGTGCGTGTTTCTGCATGTTTTTCAAGAAAAAGCTCATCCAAGGTCCATAAGGAGTGCTTACAAGTATAAAAGGGGATATAGATCACACCATTAGAAAAAATAAGAGAAAAACAATAAGAGAGCCATAAGAGATGCCACAATAATACTACACCCCACAAGGGAGGATCACCCCCCAACCATCATCCACATCCTTTCCTCCATCCATCCATCACTTTGAAGATTCGTCTGTGGAATCAAGAGGAGAATTCAAGATGGAGAAGGACGCGACGACTCCCAAATCTAGGGTTTATTTCATTTTCTAATTTATCTTGTAATTTTCCAAACATCCGGGTAAGATCTATCCAACACCCATGATTGTTCTTTGTAACATCATGGGCTAGAGCCTTTTTGGTATAACTAGGGTTGTGAAGGTTTTATCTAGTTAATTGAACTTTCGTGTGTAAACTCTGTACAACACTACTTGTGGATTTATTTTATATATGATTGTGATTTCTTAATTCATATTCACTGTCGTTTTCTGCATCTTCAATTGGTATATAGAGTCTGAATATATATCTTGGTTGTAAATTGAGTGCGTTCACCGCTGAACAGGATTCCATGTTATGATTCTAAGTGAGAGGACTCCGAAGCTTCATTAGAACTATCATATATGAATACTTATTAATTGAATTGAATTCGGGTTAGTAAGTAGGATAAAGAGGATAATTTTATAGTTCCTATAAAGGAAGATCATATTGGGTTAGAGTACCAATTGGCCAGAAAAATAATTGATACTGATAGTGCCTAGAAAGAGGGGTGAAATTATATCTCTTGCTCCGAGGTTATTCACATGTGTTACACGCATATTTACTTTTGTCTATAGAGTAGATATGCATGGCTTAGTAATGCGTCTATATTCCACAAGGTAGAGTTGGACATCAACACACGGAAGGAAAATTAATGCGTGAAACTGGATTATCCTAGGGCTACCTATTCTCCTACTTGATCCACTTTCGTATTCTTCGAGTGATATTTTATTTTATTTGTTATTTTAATTAATTATTTATTAGTTATCAGATTAAAATCCCAACCTTAATTGTCTTTCGTCTTAATTAATTAATAAATAATTAAATTGATAATAGCCATTCTTTGGGTTCGATAATCACTTGGTCGCTTTCTTAAGCTGCAATTGATATCCTTAATACTTGGGGATTAATTTTGCGTGCAAAAAAAAACACGCATCAAGTTCTTGGCATCGTTGCCGGGGACGGCTCTTATTATTAATTTATTATTTCTAGTTTGATTAAGACTTTTATTTGTAATTATTTATTTATATCTAACCTTAAATTTTTCTTAGGTACTTGTGCACTAGGAAAAGGAAAGGAAGGAGAGAAGGAATAACATATTGAGCTAAACATGACCGGAGCAGGGCATAATCCGGATAATGTTGCCATATGTGAAATTTTCACGAATTATGGTATTGGCAACATGGGGTTGATAGGAGCAAGGGAGACGATGATGATTTTGAGATACATCCCGCTCTTATTAACATGGTAGAAAAGAATCCTTTTTCTGGAGGTTGCTTTGAAGATCCATATCAGCATCTCCGAAAATTTTTTGGTTATGCAAACACTCAGAAAGGTGATGGAGCTAATGATAATGCTAGGCGGATCGCCCTATTCAAGTTTTCATTAATTGATAAGGCGGAAGCTTGGTATGAGACTCTTGATGCCACAGACTGCACTACATGGGACCAACTGCAGCAGAAGTTCCTGGAGAGATACATGTCACCCTCAAGGATCTTAAGAATGAGGCAAGAGATCACCCAATTTGTTAAGAATCAGGGTGAGAAATTTTATGAGGCGTGGGACAGGTTTAAAGACATGCTCAGGAGGTGCCCACAACATGGGATGTCAGGCTGAATATATAAGCATCTTCTACTATGGATTGGATTGTGAGTCGCGTGTTTTTATTGATGCATCATCAGGAGGAGTGCTGTTATCTAAGACAACACTTGAAGCAGAAAAGTTATTTGAAGACATCTCTATGAATTCATGTGACTGGCCTATGGAGAGAGTAAGAGGATCATATGTACTTGGCAAGGTAGCACAAGTTGAACATCAAACAGTGAAGCCGAATAGGGATGATGAGATCGTCTCTAGTCTAGCTAACATCAACAAGCTACTAGAGTCCCAACAAAGGTAGATTACAGAGTTGACATTAAGAGGGCCTAGTATGCAACAACAAGAAGTGAAGGCTAGTGATGAAGATATGTTCAATCGATACATGACTGAGAATGATGCAAGAGTTGATCGTCTTGAGGATACCATGAATGTTGATCATGCATTTTTATCTAAGAAGTTGAAGGACCTTACTTCGATTATAGGGTAGATGGCCACAAATGTGAATCAATTGACACAAACGTGGGAGAATAATGCCATCACATTAAGGTCCGGCATGCAGTACGAAGGTCCAATAATGCCGACGAGCAAGAACGAAAGAAGCAAGAGAGTTGCTCGACCAAACCACATTAGCTCGACCAGACCTGATGGTCGAGCTGAGGTCTAACAAACTTTAGAGAAATAGAATTTTGATGCTCTATTTTTTGTCCCACCGTACGACCAACACAACTCTGTTCGACCTGACCATCTTGGTCGAGCAGTGGTCAAACAACAATGGAGGAAGACGACTTCACGATCAGAGTTGTCGTTCGACCAACACACATCCGTTCAACCAGATCACTTTGGTCGAGTGATGGTCAAACAACACTTGGGAAATAGGAGTCCGCGATTAGAGCCGCCGTTCGACCAACCTCAGTCTATTCGACCAGACTCACTTGGTCGAGCAGAGGTCGAGCAGTTTCGTTCAGTGTTCGATTCAATACCAAATGCTACACCTGTTGTTCAGAACACCTTAGAGCCATCCAAAGAGCAGAATAGTAAGCTTTTAGTTGAGAAGAAGTGGGAAAGAGCAAAGAGGTTGAGAGCCGAGAAGCTTAGACTGCAGATGGATAATGAAAATGTGGTTTTCTCTCTTGATCATGCAATGAAGATGCCCATGGAGAGTCAATCATGCAAGAGCATAGATGTGGTTTCTAACTTGTTTAATCTTGATTTTTCTAAGACAGATGATTCTGAGTTTAAGTGGAAGATTGACAAGGAGGTGTCTAGATAGCCATGGGAGGTAAGAAATTCCAAGGATTATATTCTTGTTACCAAGAAAGGCGAGGTGTTGAGTGTAGACAAGAAGAGGGAAAGAAAGTACTTGAAGGTGAGGATGCGAGAATACCGTCCTATGATCAAGTAGTCTACAAAGGTTACGTCCGTAGCGACTCTCCGACGTTAAATATGAGCGCCTGTTTGGGGCTTGCATTTCCGTTTTATTGCTTTATTTCTTTCGTGTGAGTAAGAAATTTTTATATTTAAGGTGCTTACTAATCGGCAATTACATCTCTTTGCAAACTTAGTTTCAACTTACGTTTTTACTAAGTTTGGGGGGGTGTAATGTTATTACCTCATTAAAGCACCAAGAGTATAATCTTTTCTTTGTAATGTTTGCTAGGGGACATGATTTTTTGTGGTATGTAGAAACTTTAATCGGTTTTGATGTGTCGTTTTTTTGCAATTGGCCTAGTATTCAGTGGTTTTCCTAGTGTGTGGAGTCGATTAGATAGTCAATTGAGTCGTTCTTAGAGTTCTCCTATTTTATTATTGATGAATCTTGTGATGATGAGTTTATTTGAGCTTTGATGATAGAAAAAGGTAAAAGAGTGGCAAGACGAGTTCTACATTGAGGCTTTGACTCGAGGAGCTCGTGTATACATTGAAGAAAAATCAGGTGCCCTCGTTCCCATATTTTAATTCTTATGTGTGCTTTTAATTCATGGAGTGATGGGTTGAGTTTATAGTGGTGATCCATGTGAGCTTATATTTTTTAACTATGCCTAAATTCATATGCTCTTTGTATTGATGAAGGGAGTGTACTTGAATTTTATTGTGATATGAAGTTTTATGTGTACTTTTGGGATATTGCTTACCATGAAAAGTGCTCTGTTACTTGTTAAAAACCTATGTGAGATTTTGAGCCTCGTTGATCATGATACGTAATCACATGATACTTTCTTTTCTGGTGAGTATCGTTCTTGTGTGTGTATTCTAGAACTTGCCTCTTGTCTTGTTTGAGACTACATGTGTGTTAGATGATGGGAGATGATCTAAGGCCATCCTTGAATTTATGAGTCACTTAGATAAATAATTCCCTACCTAATGATGTTTATCCGTATTTAGCCCCATTGAGTCTAAAAACCTCATTTTTTAGCAGCCTACGAGAAATAACTACTTTGAGCATCCGAATTTCTTTTAGCGTTGATTGTCCTTCTAGAAGAGAATTAATAACTTTTTAAAGTGTGTTGATGGAGTTTTATAATAGCTTGGGAAGGAATGAAATTGGTGTTGAAATAGTGATTTAGCTTGAAATTGTATCTAAGGAAAAATTATGGAGTAGTGCTTAAATCTAGTACTCCATTGAACTAAACACCCTAGGGTAGTGCTTAAATCTAGTACCCTATGGGGGATGCACGAGGTAGTGCCCGAAAATGGTACCTTGAGAGAAAAAAGAGAGAAGGAAAAAAAGAAAAGGAAAAAATGTTGTGCTTGAAAGAAAAAAAATGAAAGAGTTGAGGAGGAGGATGTGCTTAATTGTAGTGAAGATGAAGAATAAAAGATCGAGAGAGTGCACGCTTGATGGATTCGAGTTTTGAGTCACTTATCCATATATTTCCTACCCTTAACCAAAGAGCCAACATTAAATAAAAAAAAAAGTCATTTTTGATCCCATTGTCGAATCATACTTTTATTGGTGGAGAGTTTGAGACTTTTGACAAGTTTTTGGTTACGCATGCACTTGAATTGAATTTGAGCCTAAACACCTTAACCCATTAGTGTACATCTTTTACAGTTAAGTGTGAGTGATATATACTTCCCGTGAGAACATGTGAATGGAGCATTTGAATTGGTGGTGATTGTCTTATCTTGTATGCTACGAATTGATTATTACATGTAATGAGAGTTGCATGACCTAAGTAGATGACAATTGTATTTTGAATGGGGTATTGGTCATAGTCCTTGTTTCTCCGCTAATTTTCTTACTCTCTCTAGCTTTATTTTTATTTTGTTGCCTCGGGACGAGCAACGGCTAAGTTTTGGGGATTGATGAGAGTGGAAATTAGCGTGTATGAGTGTCAAATTTAATACCTTTTAATAGAAATTCTTGTTATATATTAGCATAAGTGTCTTATATTCAATATATGTGAGAAAAAGATGCACTTGAGGTGTTTTATTGTGTTTTAAGTGGAAAAATGATGAAAAGTGCAAAGTTGGAGAAAAGGTGCAATTTGAGCAAGAATGCTGTAAACGCGCGTCCAATTTCATAATTTTTCTATGTTGTTGTGGAGATCAAAAATATTGATGTGATACATAGTTGGAAATCCGCTGAAGAGAGGATCGTTTTGGTGTAAGGAACATCTCAATCAAAGTCCAAACGAGAAAGTTATGATCGAAATTGTGACATCGCGCAAGCTGTTTCTACTCAGCATGACTGTTCCATTTTACATGACTTGTTACATCTTCAAATGTTAGAATTTTTGTGATTTCATTATATGGATAGAAAGACAAGAAAGAAAGGATCGTGTGAGCACAAGGAATTACTCAAATTGGAGCTCGGATGTGGAAGTTATACTCAAAACAGTGAGACGGCGCAAGTAGAATTCGACCACGACAGTTGAATTCGACCTAAGCACTTGGTCAAATTCAAGCAATTTTGGTCGAATTGAATGCCTGAAGTGCGAATTATCGCCGATTTCGATTCGACCAAGCCCTAGGTCGAATCCTAGTTCGAATTCCATGCCTGGGACGCGTTCGGATATGATTTTTACACCCCAAGTGCGTGTTTCTGCATGTTTTTCAAGAAAAAGCCCATCCAAAGTCCATAAGGAGTGCTTACAAGTATAAAAGGGGATGTAGATCACACCATTAGAAACAATAAGAGAAAAACAACAAGAGAGCCATAAGAGAGGCCACAACAATACTACACCCCACAAGGGGGGGATCACCCCCCAACCATCATCCACATCCTTTCCTCCATCCATCCATCACTTTGAAGAATCGTTTGTGGAATCAAGAGGAAAACTAAAAGGAGAATTCAAGGTGGAGAAGGACGCGACGACTCCCAAATCTAGGGTTTATTTCATTTCCTAATTTATCTTGTAATTTTCTAGACATCCGGGTAAGATCTATCCAACACCCATGATTGTTCTTTGTAACATCATGGGCTATAGCCTTTTTGGTAGAACTAGGGTTGTGAAGGTTTTATCTAGTTAATTGAACTTTCGTGTGTAAACTCCGTATAACACTACTTGTGGATTTATTTTATATATGATTGTGATTTCTTAATTCATATTCACAGTCGTTTTGTGCATCTTTAATTGGTATATATAGTCTGAATATATATTTTGGTTGTAGGTTGAGTGCGTTCACCGCTGAATAGGATTTCATGTTATGATTCTAAGTGAGGGGACTCTGAAGCTTCATTAGAACTATCATATATGAATACTTATTAATTGAATTGAATTTGGGTTAGTAAGTATGATAAAGAGGATAATTTTATAGTACCTATAAAGGGAGATCATATCGGGTTAGAGTACCAATTGGCCAGGAAAATAATTGATACTGATAGTACCTAGAAAGGGTGGTGAAATTATATCTCTTGCTCCGAGGTTATTCACACGTGTTACACGCATGTTTACTTGTGCCTATAGAGTAGATATGCATGGCTTAGTGATGCGTCCATATTCCATAAGGTAGAGTCGGACATCAACACACGGAAGGAAAATTAATGCGTGAAACTGGATTATCATAGGGCTACCTATTCTCCTACTTGATCCACTTTCGTATTCTTCAAGTGATATTTTATTTTATTTATTATTTTAATTAATTATTTATTAGTTATCAGATTAAAATCCCAACCTTCATTGTCTTTCGTTTTAATTAATTAGTAAATAATTAAATTGATAATACGCCGTCCTTTGGGTTCGATAATCACTTGATCGCTTGCTTAAGCTGAAATTGATATCCTTAATACTTGGGGATTAATTTTGTGTGCAAAGAAAATGAGCATCATTTATACATAAAGCTAGACTTCTAGTATACAATCCAACAAGCAGATGCCTAACTGGCAGATTAAGTTAGAATTCAGATTGCAATTTAATGTGTAATAGAAAATTGGTTGATATTTATTCTGAAAAGGTACCGCAAAGAGCTTACCATGAAGAACATGAACTCTTCTTGGGCGCCGAGCACTGCTGTAAGATCATTGCTTTTCTTTGTGCGTCTTATGAAACCTTGCAACTTTAGATTAAAAAATTTCAGTTCATAATTGTCAGTTATGGTAACTTTCCAACAATCAACCTCATGGAAACATAATTTTCATCTCATGATAGAGTACTTATTTAGTCATAAACCAACCAACATTTTATAGTCTAATTTTTGGGCTTGCTTTGGAACTCAGTTAAAATTTGAAATTATGCTCTTAACAATTTATGCATGATTTTAAACGTAAGAGAGAGAGAGAGAGAGGGAGAGAGAATTTCTCGATAGTTCTACATGAGTCATGAATCCTCACCAATTTAAATTATGACTGTCTAAATAGCAGTTAACTGGTAATACAATTACACATCAAGATATCATAGACACAAGACGATTCTCCATGTGATACTTTCATGTAAAATAACATTAAATGAAGTTAATTTCAATTTGGGCTGCAAAATATAAAAGATACAGTCAACAAAAAGAACGTATCAGTACTTCCACAATTAAAAGTGTAAACTATGAGAAAAGCAACTAAGTTACCATGGATCGTAAGATGCAATGACATGAATCAACAAACAAATAAAAAATTACAAGGTAAAATCAGACACATAATTACCTTGATAGAGATATTTGTGGTTCCCCTTTTCGAATACTTGTATCCCTATGTGAATACATTACTCTAACTGTCTTGCTATGTGAATAGTATGAAACTAAGATATGCTAAACTTCCTACTGCAATATCGAAAGAAAAGGACACTATCATTACTTTACCGAAAAAATATCAAAAGAAAAGGACATTATCACTACTTTACCGAAAAATATCCAAATTATCATTCAGAACACTTGGCAATGATTTGCACACAATGTGTTTCTAACATATATTGTCTTTACCATACACAGATACACACATTTTCCATTATATTCTTTCAGAGAAACTGCTTTCCAAATCAAACTCTATTCACATTACCACTTCAACGTTAATTCTCATGAAAAATTAATAATATTTCAATTCTGAATGGATTAAATACTACTACTATATATCATTTTCATTTTCCCCTCAAATTCCAACACCAAGATAAAAGTAAGATACCACACCATATGATAATTTCATAAACCAATTGATACTTATAAATGCAAAATAAATTTTCTCACATGCAATCCTTTTGGAAATTAAGCATATTAAGAGGTAAAAATTACAAATCTTAAAGTAACTCCAAGTATTAACCATCTTGGGGATTGTACAGTTCATATAGCCACAACGAAGGCTGCAAGTGCTGAGCTCTCGGCAATTCCTAACCAACACAACTTGATCGAAAAGTGTAGAGGAGTGTATAGTAGGGGTAAGTTGTGGGATAAGTGTTCACTTTTGGCAAAGATATTTTTAGCACAACAATAGATGTTAATAAGAAAACCACTTGAGCGTCTTCTCTAATTCTCAAATTTTGTCCAACTGTATTCAGCAAATTATTCACAACCTGCATACAAGAAAGTGGAGTCTCAAGAGTTTAAGACAACTACATAATTTTAGTGCCAAGTTCTAAACATAAAAAGAAGTAACAAGAATAGCAAGTAAAAGAAACCAAAGAAGCAACAACATACAAGTACAATAAAGAACTCAAAGAACAATGCTCTGCGGAGAAAATTAACATCCTTCATATGGTAGCAGTAGAGGAACCATGGATATGTTTTATAGAATTTTTTTTAAGTTGTTAAAAAGAGAGAAAAGTGGGAGGCCAGAGGGCTGAACATAGACCTAAACTTTAAAAGGGATAAATGTGATACCAAAGTGAGATCATCGAAGTATTGCTTTCATATGATTGTTGGTTAAAGATGGGTTGGTGCCTTGGCATTGACCCACCCCAGTCATATTCTGATTGAATATTTCTGATAATATATTTAGTTTATAATATTTCATTAACTTGTGTGATAGTATTATATTAAGCACTGTTAACCAACATCAATTGAGAAAGCATAATTCATTAAAAGTCTGACCTCATTGTAGATTTCCAAATAAGACACTCGAAGGAGAAATCCAAGACTTGGAGTCTGATAGGCCATAAAATGTAGAACCACAAACTCCTTTTGAATATAAAATCTTCTTACTAATTCCATAAAGTTTGTAATTAAATGAGAAGTCACCTGCTAACATACATTAGTACCCACCTCATCCACATAAACACATTTTTTTTTCCAAAATTTGGAGTTTTCCATCTACAAACACACTCTAATTTAACTTTGACAAATTCTTCCACTCTCAAATCCATTTTTTTCACAAAGAAATCACAAGGTTGAAATATCATGAATTCAGAGGCCAAGAACAGGGAATAATCTGGCAGCCTATATGACTACCAGCATGGTCACCTACGATGACAAGTAAAAATTATGAAATCCCTGTATAGTGTATTACTCATCTAATGTAAATGAAAACTGGTAAGCAGTTTACGGAACCGTACATTGATCTCATTTATTGGTTGAAATAGTGGAGTACTCAATTTAATTAAATAGAAACGATAAAATGGCAGCACTATTCTTATAAAAGGACGATTGGGCACCAAATTTAATTATTACAACTGAAATGGAATTAGGGTGTCTCATGTTGGTGTTTATAGTACAGGGCCCGAATATGTGTCGAAGTATCCAACAAGTTCATACGACTGCCAATTCAGGCCTAGAACAGGGAATAATCTGGCAGCCTATATGACTACCAGCATGGTCACCTACGATGACAAGAAAAAATTATGAAATCCCTGTATAGTGTATTACTCATCTAATGTAAATGAAAACTGGTAAGCAGTTTACGGAACCGTACATTGATCTCATTTATTGGTTGAAATAGTGGAGTACTCAATTTGAATAAATAGAAATGATAAAATGGTAGCACTATTCTTATAAAAGGACGATCGGGCACCCAATTCAATTGTTGCAACTGAAATGGAATTAGGGTGTCTCATGTTGGGGTTTATAATACAAGGCCCGGATATATGTCTAAGGGTCCAACAAGTTCATACGACTGCCAATTCAGGCCCAGAATAGGGAATAATCTGGCAGCCTATATGACTACCAGCATGGTCACCTACGATGACAAGTAAAAATTATTAAATCCCTACCATCATGAAATTTCCCGAATGGAAAAGCTACTAATTGCAGAAATTCATGGACAACAAAACCTAATATAAAAAAACAAACTGCAATGACTAATCCAATACACTACACCAACTTATAAAATCAAAATACTCTATCAGTTTAGAAACAAATTCTTGTCATTCCATATTATACCCATTATATGGCACTAATGAACAAAACTTATAACCAAAATATTCATCAAATATGTCTTATAAAGTCATCTTTATAAAGTTCGGCACACTATCTTACTCTAGCATGCAGACAATTTCCTACAAAAATATCATCAACGACACCATCGGCCCTTATTAGTCTGTCAAAAAATAAGACACTAAGTGGTCCACAGTCATTGCCGGTCTCCTGTTGGGGACACTTGGGATACCACTCCATCTTGAAAGGTTTCTTTGCGTCCTTGTCGGGGGTCAAATTGTACTGAATGAATACAGATTGGAGCATCGTAAACAGTATGTCAAATTCATGTCGGTACCTTCATTTCATTGTCCTGACGCTGGAGTCATAGATGATGATGCAACACCGGGAGAGATGTATCACATAAAGTACCCAATGATTACTGTTGACGTTTGTAATCCCGTATATCTTGTCTATGTCGCACCATTTGCGCTTACTGCCCCACTCCGGTAGTTCACCATTGATGTAACTCATAATTCCCCTGAAGCGGTCATCCCAGTCCCAATCGGGCTTACTGCGCTTGCTGCTCAAGAAATCTACACTCAATAGCCGCATCTTGTTCTATGATGGCCAAGAAAAAATTCAGATTAAAGGTTTTATATGAAATGTTAAGTGTATTAGATGGATAAGTCAATTAGTTACGTGTAATAAACAATCGTACTTATAAAGAAGTTAACATCCACTACCGTCCAATCTTCTACAAAGCTGTCAGGCCATCTAAATGACTTATGGACGCCTAAAGCCAAGAGCCAGTCCATGTTCTGAGACAACACGTCCACATAGAAACATCAGGAATATGTTATAGTGATGGGAGTTGTAATGGGTTTATCAAAAAATGAAAACCATCAAACTTAAACAATAACCCGCAAACTATCAACACTAACTCACTTAACAAAAATCGATAAGAGAAGCAATTGCCATTACCTCTATGGACAATCGCCATCCTTTTGGTGTATGCTATCCATGAATGACCAATTCAAGAGTGTTCGATTGGGATCAATACACACAATTACTACAGTTGATTTCTTCTTTGTCTCGTCCCACCACTTCTCAAACTCCTCAATCAGATCAGATGGGTATTCACCACCAGGTATGTCACCGGAGCCAATACTTGAAGATTTATTCTTATTTTTGCCACCTCATAGGTGTATGGCATCCTCGTCTGTGGACCTGGGAGTACTGTTCGATGACTTGCTCGCACTGGCTCGTTCTTTTTACCCTGTGTTTTATAACAAATGAAACCCCTATGTTAATGTAGCTCGTGATCAACTGATTTAGAATATTGTGGTGTGAATTACCATCATGTAATCAAGTTTTGTACACGTATGTTAATTTTACCTTTTTACGACCGTGGGCATGTTTCTTTATCAGGGTTCTCACCACTCTAACATCAATACTTCCAACCGGCGTCTCATCCCCTACTGTGTTGTCCCCATCCTCTTTTTTCTGCATCGTTCAACTGTTCAACCGTGCTAGCATGTGGAGGGGCTAGAGAAGGGACCGTATTATCCTATAGAGGAGAATATGTTGGTGGCACTGCAAATGGTGAACTGGTTGGGTATCGCTCAACACACCCGATCGGTGTCTACACATTTGCACTATCACCCTGAGCTTCATTTGGATTTTCATCATGGATGTCTTCAGGCCCGCTTGCTTTAAGATTAGCTGTGGAAGGGTCAACACTGTCATTTGTTGGGGTGGTGGTAGGTGGAGTTGTACTGGGGATGTGTTGGCGATCACCGCCTGCATCCCTAGAACCTTCACCGTCAAACCTCCCCGGGGAAGGTGGGCTCTGCTCTTTTTCTCTGTTGGACTGTCCACTTGTGGTCGGAGGGATAAGAATGTCTACACACCTTCTTATTCGTCTCATCTCTTCAAACATGGATAAATGAATACTCTTCACTTCCGCAAGTTCAGTCTTAACTTCTGCAATGTCAGCTATAACCTCCGCAAATTTTCTCTTCCAAGGTGCTTTCTTCGAGCGGGGAGCTGTATCATCGGAAGAGCCATGCGCATCAGAATCCTGTGCTGAAGCCAAATGCATCGGGCCACCCTGAAGACGTATAGCAGACTCCTCCTCCCAAGTGACAGCGCTAGCTTACGAAGCAGAATCGCGCTTAATGTCTGAGGGCTCAACAAATGCGTTAACCACGACCCTAAAAGATAGAATGAGTTAAACACTGTAAATTATTAAAAGAATCAACGTTGAACTGATACTGAAAACTTACATTTGAAGCATTCTTGTCCCCACCATGGAGATCAAAAAATACTTTCTTCCTCAGATCCGTGTACTTGGACCGCACATTAGGTAACCAGCGCAGAATACGTGGGGTTATATCAAAATTAGCTTCCACCAAACCTCCATATTTATCTCCCAGGGATGGGATAGCATCATAAGCCCAGCATACCAGAGCAATGGCGAAGCCATTCGCGTCGACCATCGCTCTGCCCCCTCCAGCATCATCATACTTTGCCTTCTTTCCGACAACCCTATTCCTCAGCAACCTAAACTCGGAATGAAAGTGATTGAACTTGACACGACCTCATGGAAACGTGTTGAAACTCTCTAGATCATCCGCAAGGTCTACATATTCGAGGTCAAGATTACCACACTTTGAACCCTGTGGCAACAACACACAGCCCAACACGACCAGAAGAGCTATCCTTAGCTGGTCTTCATCGTCTAACCCATCCGATAGCTTGCTCTGAATATCAGTCATTGAAAGGACAGCCAAGTCCCCAAATATACGACTCCGAAATTCACTTCCTTCAGTAATGGTGGGGTAAGGGCCAAATGCCAAACCCATAACAAGTACAAACTCTCTTGGCCCACAATGTGTTATGGAATTATTCACCCAAAAAGTTATGACGTCCGACGATGATTCCATGTCTAGACATAACAACAGCTGAAGGTAAATCTGCCCTTGGAACTGAATATCGGTCAGCCCCAAAAGCTGCCCGAAGCAACTGTCCTGAAACCTTGCCAACACTGTAGGGCAGAGTTTATCCTGGATCTCATTAAATACTGCAAGATCGGCCCTCTTGGAAAAGGATGCTGGATTTGGATTTTCAACATGTGCCCTGCCCATCATATTCTTTGGATTAGATCCCTTGCCAAAAAATCCTACATTAGGATTACTGTAATCAGTGTAATAAAACATTAAATCTATAGAGACAACGCCAAAACATAAATTATGAACTGATTGACGGGCACAAAAAGGTTATCATATAAGTGATCAAAAATTTAAACCCTTTAAATGTACTCTGCATTGGAAAGAATCTGTCTTCTCGATCAAGTATGTGATCATATAGGTATCATGTAGGTGATCATATAGGTTTTCATATACGCAGTCATAAAGATGATCATATAGGTCATCATATAGATCATCATGTATGTATTCATTTAGGAAGCCATGTGGTGGCCATATAGGTTGCCATATAGGTGGCCATATAGGGGATTATGCAGGTAATCAAGTAATTTAAAACTCTACAAATACACTTTGTTATTAGGAAGATGGTCATTGACTCCTATTCAAACAACCAACTAAATTAATATATGTGGCATTTATGACGGGGTATGTTGCATAAATGTGAGTTTCAAGGAGCCGTTGCGTGAGCAACCAGCGCTGAAAGTTGGAATTTATCCACTTAGGAATGATTAATCTCTACCAAATCTCATAATTTCTGATTATACTATATTTTATATTATTCACTATTTTTTATGACTTTATGTTTTTATTTCAGAAAACAACTTACCACATTTAAAACAAAATATCAAAATTCAGCACTAGGTTTCTAAAAAAATATGATTTCAAATTTACTAAATAGCTTATAATATTGAATTAGTGCATCTTGTAACATCCCATTTTCACTCCTCACAGATGAATATATATGCATTAAAAAACTATTTTAAAATAAAAATTTGCTACTTCCATCATTCCATTCTAAAACAGCAGAGAAGAAGATATATGCAATCAACACCTTATTCCAAGTATATCCATCACAGAATAATAGAATATCAAGTTATTACAAATTAGGCACTACCATTGTAATCCAAACTCTACACCATTGTTGTAGTATAGCAAGTTTTCACCCTTTGAAAAGAAAAACTACAAAGAGAACAAACAATATCAATGCACCCATATTCCCTCAACTAGATCAGAACTGTATTGATGATGTTAAGGCTACATCAGATCAAATATGGCAATAGCTAAGAACCTCTTTCAAAACCATTAGTCTGTCACTTCAATCAGCAGCCACTTCTAAATATTCATTAAACACTACATGCCATAAACAACAAATTTTAATTCCCTTCACCAAGTTTTAATTCAAGAACCAAAAAGTTTCTAGAGAGAAATTAACAATAGGCAAGCACTTAATCACATGTGTGACCAATATTACATGAACCTTGCCCACAGCGTAATGTAATTGAACATGACCACAATTATGTAATTGATGCCTTCAAAAAAATGGGAATTACTCTCTGTATCTCTATATAACAATGCAAAACTTGTGTTCAGAGTAAAGAAGGGGAAATTATATACAACTCACACAATTTTTAGACTAAAATTCACCCTTTTCTATGGCACTCAAACTTCAACAACAATACACAGAAACGGATGATTCAACATCACTTCGAATCACAAATTGAACAAAAAATTAAAGATGAAACACTCGAACAACACGAACAACGAACAGATTCTATTAGCAAAGCATACCTTCGAAATAAATGCCGAGATTGAGGAGGGCGCAAAGAATACTTCGACGAGGTTATACCGAAGACCTTCAGAAACTAAGAGGAAAGCATGAAAAGCTTCTACCAGAGTTGATTCAACAATGGCAAATATTAGGATTCGATATTCACTCCACCAAAAAATAGCGCGAACTTCAGATTCTAGATGTGATTCGAGATCTAGATGTGCTTCGAAATCACTTTCAAAATCCAATCGTGGATGTGCTTCGTGATTTCAGTTCTTCTCCACGTTTGATTTTAGAAGTTTGGACAGAAGATAAAGGAGGTTCAGAGTTTGATTTTTGAAAGGAAAAAAACTGATTTAGGGCGCGGTGGGTTTAAATATCACATGTGTGATTGGGGTGACGGGGGATTGCGTTTTGGGTGGGGGTGGGGGTGTGGGTTTGTGGGTGGGTTCGGGGGGCATGGGGGTTGGATGTGTTTGGGGTGCGGGGGGGTTTGGCTGGAGGGTTGGGGTCATAACCCATTTGGTAAAATTGATAGTTTACAATTAAGGGTATTACGGTCAAAATTTTGAGTATTGGGTAGATTTAATATCTTCTTTCTAAAAATATCAGTATAAAATTTGGTTTAATAATTTTGTATAAAAAAAAGTCACGACACTCACAGCCATGGCTGATTCTTCCACTAAGCTCCCGATCAGAAAGATCCCGGGCGATTACGGGCTCCCTCTGATCGGACCTTGGAAGGACAGGCAAGACTACTTCTACAACCAAGGCAGAGATGAGTTCTTCAAATCAAGAATGCAGAAATACTAGTCCACCGTCTTCAGAACCAACATGCCACCTGGCCCTTTCATCTCTTTCCATCCCATCGTCGTCGTTTTGCTCGACGGCAAGAGCTTCCCCACCCTCTTCCACACCGAAAAGGTCGAGAAGAAGGACCTCTTCACCGGCACATACATGCCCTCCACTACTCTCACCGGCGGCTATAGAATGTTGTCCTACCTCGACCCTTCCGAGCCCAATCATGCCAAATTGAAGAAGCTCGTGTTTTACCTTCTCTCTCATCACCGTGATCAAGTAATTTCGGAGTTTTATAACTGATATTTGGAGCTGTTCCAAAACTTAGAGGATGACTTGGCAACCAAAGGGAAGGCCAGTTTCGGGCCTGCGAATGATGATGCTGCGTTCAATTTCTTGGCCCGTTCGTACTACTATGTCAACCCGGTGGACACTCCGCTCGGGTCGGACGGTCTGAAGCTTGTGACCAAATGGGTTCTGTTTCATCTCCACCCACTCCTCAGTTTGGGTTTCCCAGACTGATAGAAGATGAGATTCTCCATACATTCTCTTTTCCCCCATTTATAATGAAGAAAGACTACAAATGATTGTACGATTTCTTTTATCAGAACTCGAGCCCCATTCTCGATCAAGCCGAAGCCCTCGGTCTCTCTCGCGAAGAAGCCTGTCATAATCTAGTGTTCCCCACGTGTTTCAACTCCTTTGGCGGGATGAAGGTCTTCTTCCCCGACATGATCAAGTGGCTGGGTCGGGCCGAGGTGAAGCTCCACACCGACCTCGCCCGGGAGGTCCGATCGGCGCTCGAATCGAGCGGAGGCGAAGTGACGCTGAGCGCGATGGAAAACATGCCGTTGGTGAAATCGGTGGTGTACGAGGCGCTGCGGATCGAGGCACCGGTTCCATCGCAGTACGGTCGAGCTAAGCGAGACTTCGTGATTGAGTCACACGACGCTGCCTTTCAAATCAAGGAAGGGGAAATGCTTTATGGGTTCCAGCCGTTCGTGACCAAAGACCCGAAGATATTCGATCGGGCCGAAGAGTTCGTTCCGACCCGCTTCGTGGGGGAAGAGGGGGAGAAGCTTTTGAAGCATGTGTTCTGGTCCAATGGATCGGAAAACGAGGGCCCCACCCTCCAAAACAAACAGTGCGCCGGCAAAGACTTCGTGGTGCTGGTGTCGAGGTTGCTGGTGGTGGAGCTTTTCCGGCGATATGACACGTTTGATGTGGAGGTGGGGGCGTCGCCGTTGGTGCCTCAGTTACGGTTACATCGCTTAAACGGGCCAGTTTCTAGAACAATCGTCGAGCTCTTCTCTATTGAGCTCTTCTCTCTTGTTTAAGGATCGCAATGAAGATGGCGGCTGTGTTGCATTTGGATATAGTTTAAGATTGTTGTCAGGGGCGGATCCAAAAAATTAGTTTCGGGGATACGACATACTTCCTCCGTCCCAGGTAATGAGGATCAGATACCTTATGCTCTTAGCATGGGGGAGTATAATTTTAAAAATATTATTTAATATTCAAAATTTTACATAAACAAATCAAAGTTTAAAAATCATAATTTCTGTTGCAATTAATAATTTAAGGGTATAAACAAATATATAAATGTAAATAATTTAATGAAATATGAATACTAATATGTTGTGAATATATACAACTGAAGCAATAAAAAAGCACATTAGTGTGAGATTTAAAATAAATAAATAAATAAAATATAAAATAAGAGTATTATAATATTAGGAGAATAAGAAAAACAAAGAAACAATATATAAAAAATCAGGAATATAAATAGAAATATACAAATAAAAAAGATAAAATCAGGAATATAAATAGAAAAGGTAAAAATCAAAACATGGTAAAAAAATGAGCTTTACATTGTTCGAACACATGACCACCTGTCCAAAAAAGAGCATCTTACCGCTATACTATGATCAATGTTTGTTTAGAACAGCTAATATATATAACTATATATTTTAATTTATCTGGTCTTTGTTTTCGGATTGAACCAAACAACAATTTAAGATTGTTGTGTTTGTTTGTACTATAAACAATATAAAATCTTTTTTTCTTGGGTTAGATCCACTCTAAAACATCGATCTCCCTGAATAAGATATTCTTTTACTTCTTACACATGAATTAAGATGCTCGGATTCCCTGTACCACTCTCGTACATCATCTTCAGTGTTACTACTCGAATTGTCGACACGTAGGATAGGTAAGAGAAATTACTAACCCTTTAATTTAACGGTGTTAACTTCTCAATTTAGGAAAATAAACATAAATTGAGAAAGCTCAATTATTGCATTTTTAACATCACGAAAAGATCAAATCCATGAATGATTAACTATTCATTGACAGAATTTTTTTTTGCCAGAAGCTCTTATTTAATCATTTTTAATGAATGATTAACTATTCTTTCCACAAACCTATCGCAAGATAGTGAATCTTATACGAATCTCATCAAGAGATGAGAAAAATATGTAATGCAAAATCCTTTAATCGAAATCCAAATAAGTTAGAGATTTATCTAATATCATGATGGGTAAATATTAAAATTAGTCTTGTAACTATGGTCGATTTCAACATTAATCTTTTAGTTTTAGCAATTCTCAATTTTGGTTCTTTTAGTCCACTTTTGATTATTTTTTAAAACTTTGATCCTTTTTAGTCCACTTTTGGTCTAAAATTTATACATTTAGGACCAATTTTGGACATTTTTTAACATAAAGAATTAAATTTGGACAAAAAAATATGACTAAATTTGGACTAAAATGACTAAAATTGGATAAAAAATGGCCAAATTTGAAAATTATAAATGATAAAAGACTAAAGTTGGAATCGGTCATACTTACAGGACTAATTGTATATTTACTCTATCATGAATGGGTAGAAAAATCACAAACAAGAGATATATAAGTGGATTAGGTTGAACTTCAATTCGTATTAGTTTGTTCTCTTTGATGTTCACGGTGTTGATGATGTTTTCTTCAATTCTGATTGGAATTATGTTATTCAATGTTTCTTTTTTTATATGTTGAAGAATTTTGATTTTTTTAAAATGATATTGAGTAATTGAGCTTGAGCTTACTTAAATAAGTTTGTTTTTCTTAAATTGATAACTTAATACCGTTAAGAGAAAGATTAGTGATCTTTCTCCTATCCTATGTGTCGAGATCCGTAGTGGCACGAAAGATGATGTATGAGAGTAGTACAGAGAATATGAACTGGGAAAAAAGTTACTCTTTGAAGGGGACGGAGGAAATGTATTGTTATCAATATTTAGTTTGCAATAGTATTTTTTTCCCAATCAAACCTACAAATTTACTCCCCTCCTTTAACACGTACGTACGTTTGCTTTTTGTATGGAAATTAAGAGATATAATATTTTAATAGATAGTGAGTTGAGAAATATCTTATTTAATATTGTATTAGTGTTGAGTGCGGACACTGTGTGAAATAGATAATTGTTTTGTGTGGATCCCAAAGAAAATATAGACCTTAACTTGGTTAAATCAAAATAGAAAACGTTAACATCAAAATGTGGGATGAAGGGTATGTTTTACTCGCATATATTTTGTACAAGAGCAAGTGTATTCTAATAGAGTAGTTTAATGTAACAAAGCTCGATATTCTAACTCTCACTTAATCATGTTTTATAACGGTGAATGAATATGGTTTAGATTGATTCAAGTAACAATAAGTAAAGTTTAAGTTGATTAAAACAAATATTTCAACAAGCAAACAAAGGATCTCACTGAAATGTCAATCTATGGAATAAAACTAATAATACTATCGTTCAAAATTTCTTAAATTTATGCAATGCAATGATATCCGTCGTAGGCTTGGAAATAAAGGCAATCATTAAGTTATCTAAAGTCTATTTCCAAGAAGAATAGGATTCGAACTTAATTCAAGTCTCTAAATAACTCCAAAGATTTATTCCAATAAAAGTTTTCTCAAATAAAAATGGAACGCTTAGCATTATATCATCTAACGTAAAATCGTTATTACGTTTTCTTAAATTTTTTTCACTTCTTATAATATATATTATCATTTTTTTTATTAGAGATCGATGTTATCACTTTTTATTAAAGATAATTATAACTTTTTATTCATACTACGAATTATTCATGAAATAATTTATTGTACCACTGTCACTTTTCATTAATCCAAACATTATTATTTTTTATTAAATATTAACACTTCTTATCTATTTCACAAAAATTATTTGTTGATATGATGTTTTCAAAATGCGGTGAAGATAAGTGTTAGACAAATGAAACAAAAAGTTTAAAAATAAATGTAAGATGGAATAAATAGTATAAGCATTAAAATAATATTGTAATATACTCCCTCCATCCGCCTTTAAGGGTGTCATTTGTTTTTTGCACGTAGATTAAAAAGTATTATTATTTAATGTGTAGTGTGTAGTTGTATTAGTGGAGGTGTGAGTCCCATTTTTTAGTCGTATTAGTGGGTGTGTGTGGGTCTCATATGTATAAAAAAATGAAATGAGACCCTTGGGGGTAGATGCTCAAAATGAAAAAATGATACCCTTGAAAGCGGACGGAGGAAGTATATTTGGCTAATTTATTTTTCGTAAAACTATTTTAAATAATTAATTTCATGTTCTGAATTAATAGTTTATTCTATTTTCGTCCGCCGACAATGTATACATTTTGTTATTTTGGTGTCCATATCAAAGGTATATATTTCTCTTTTTAAATATATATGGGACCCACAAACATCACTAATACAATTAATATATGAGACACAAGCAATCTATTAATAAACCTACCCACTAGACATTAAATAATAATACTCATTCTGTCCATCGGTAAGAGTCCCATTTACTTTTGGGCACGTGAATTAAGGAGTATTATTATTAATTTAATGTGTAGTGAGTAGTTGTATTAGTGGTGTGTGGACCCCATGTTTTAATTATATTAGTCGATGTGGGTGGGTCCCATATGTTCAAAAAAGAAAATGTGATCCTTTGGGTAGGACAACCAAAATGGTAAAATGAGACTTTTACCTAGGGACGGAGGGAATATTCCTTAATTAACGTGGAAAAATAAATTAATATTTAGGACGGAGGTAGTACTCCCTCCGTCCCGCAAAAAGAGTACACTTCCTTTGTAAATTATAAAGAAAGTGTAACTCTTTTTACGGGACGGAGGGAATATATTTCAGGACTTAATTTGATAATTTATCAATTTTTTAGGTTTTGAATTGAAAATATTTATTGACTTATTTATTTCCAATCAATGCTAGTGTACAATTAAGTATTTGATGCAAGCTACTATTTAAAATATCGAGAGTTATTCGTTAAAATACATATAATTATTTTAGTCTAAAAAATATTAACAACAATAATATACTTTTTATACAAAAAAAAATTAGTATTCTCTTACGCGTAGAGCATTCTTTCATTATAATAAAGAGTAATCCTGATTCCACATGAAATCCATCTATACTAAATTCTGCCTTTAGTTGAATATTTATTAAAACAATATTATAAAGCAAATTACTAAATAGTAAATACTCCCCCGCCCCCATATTGTTTTGGCTTTATTTTTTCCGTATAGATTTAGAAAGTTATTATTTTTAGAAATATTTTCACATTTTGTTAATAAATACTCCTCCCTCTGTTACTTGATACGTATTCATTTTTTTATTTTTATTCATCTCATTACAAAATATCAATTTCCTTTTTTAGATTAATGTGACACATCAAAAAATATTATTGTACACAACCAACTGCGCATGAGCCTCACACTCAACACTAATACAACTATCCACTAAATATTAAAATATTATTTTTCCCACCTTATTACTCATTAAATTATTAAACTCTTTAATCCACGTGCAAAAAGTAAACAAATACCTTTAGGGAAGAATATACGAAAGGATATTTATTTTAATTATAAACTTTTTATACTCCATTTACTTTATTATTTTTATATTAGTTATAATATACTATATATATAATTATTCATTTATTTATATATAATATATAAAAGTAATTTTTTTAATATAACGTAGGTTTTTTTTAATCAATCAAATTGTATATTATGTATATTTATTTTCTTATAATATCATTTCCTACATGTAATTGAGAATGACAACCTGTATCCATTTAATATTAACTACTTGTATACATACTCGTCTCATCTAAAAAGTTTATTGAAATATTCGTAAGCATCTAAAATCCAATTATCAATACCCGCTAATTACTAGCATTCGTTGCATACTCTAATAAGATTTTCTTAAACTACTCATATTTGTCTCCCTGTCTAACCCACATAAATTATATGTACTTGTGTCTCCCTATTTCAAACCAGCTTAAAGTTATTTGTACTTGTTCTAATAGGATTCAGGTAGAATATGTACCAGAAAATACCCACCGTGTTATTATCCTTACTTGTACCAAATATATTCTTCAACACTATTACTAGGAAGGAGAAGGAGAAGAAGGAGAAGGAGAAGAAGAAGGAGAAGCAGGAGAAGAAGAAGAAGAAGGAGAAGAAGAAGAAGAAGAAGAAGAAGAAGAAACATGTACCATAATAAGAATATTTTCAATTTAAAACCCGAAAAAATGAATAAACTAGGCTTGAAATATTTTGTCTATCAATCAAGATTTATTTTAATCTAGCTAATTAAAATATTTTAAGTTTTTTAATGTAAATTTAATCCTAATAAAATATTTTTATATGTTCAAAATGTTTTAATTGTGTATGTGGAGTCATCATATTCGTTCTTAAAAAATTTTGTATATTTAATCTCAACTATTAGTAATAATCTTAATCTTTCATATAATAAATTTGGAGCATGTGAATAATAGTGTGAGTATAATTTTTTTTATTAATTTCAAAGGATATGATAATTAAATTATATTTTGATTTTTATTTTACTAAAATCAAAGTGAATTCTATATTATATATTAATTTTAATTAATACATTAATTATAGTATTAAGAAACATACTCCCTCTTATAAATTTTTATACGAAAATTACTTAAAATAATAATATTATTAGAATTAAAATAATAAACCTTGATAATATATTTTCTCTTTATTTTATGATTAAAAATTAATTAAAATAATCCATCAATAATAAAAGATATTTTATTTAATAGATTTTTCTAATATTATAAACTATTATAAGAAAATTAACTTAAAATAATATTATTACATAATATTAGTTTTATTAGGATTAAATTAGATCTACATAAAAAGAATTACTTAAAATAAAGTAATAATTGCAAGATTACAAAATATTAGTAATTATTTAAAATTATTAAAATATACTACTACTTTAAATAAAACATTAATTACAGGATCAACATGAAAGCGACACGTACACAATTGTTCCAAAAACAAACATGGCGACGCCTAATACACAAAAATTTTCAAAGAGGAGCATGGCGACGCCATATATACAATTCTAAAATTTTATTTTTGGCAAGCACTTGTAAATTAATAGTATTTATGATATGATACGTATATATAAAAACAAACGTAAATTTATATTTTTGTCTTCAATTTTTTTGTTAACTTTTCAATTTTACTATTTTTAAATATCATTCAATTTTAATCTTAATCGTCCATTTAATACTTTTGATCTTAGCCATGAATTTTTTATATCAATATATATATATATATATATATATATATATATATATATATATATATATATATATATATATATATATATATATATATATATATAATTTTTAATTAAAAATATAAATTTGTTAAATATAAGAGATAATTTTGACATATATTTTAATTTTATTTAACTAACATAACATTTATATTTTAGTAATTTAATTTTTCTTATATTCAATTAATTTATTAAACTATTTAATTTTAGAGTTCATAATTTTGTGGAATTTATTTTCATTTTGATATGTATTTTTAATTTAATTTTTACTCTAAAACTCCCTCTTAATTTAATATAATTATTCTATTTAAATGTAACGGGTACGAATAGTACTAGAAAATATGAGAGAAATATTTAACAATACACATTTGATCATTAAAAGATATAAGATAGAGTTTTATAGGCTAAACATTTAGTGATGAGTGTTTAGGAAGAGTGATGGTATTATAAATTAGAGCTTAGAAATTACTCCCTCCGTGCAAAGAAATAAAGATTGAGACATTCGAAAATGCCTACAAAACATGTCTTCATTGTAATTTAGATTTTTAGTAAAATAATTATTGAACAGACATTGTGCTGCTGCCTCTCGATCACAATGAATTGTTGTACGATCGGGAACTGAGCCTCTATAACTGGTACCGCCGTAGTGGTGAAGCATGTTATTGCAGATTTGTTGAGACATCAATATTTTTTTTGCATCATAACTTGACATTAATTGCTCATACTCATCCTCAGATGAGTCTTGTGGTGATGAATGATTGGAACTATTTTTTTTTAAGTATTAAATAGAGGACAGAAAAATAAATAAAGAAGATAAGAGAAAGCTGAATAAATGATTTTGTAAAGAATAAGAATAATTTACATACATTTTATACATATACTCTCACCTAACACTATCACACATATCTCACATGCATCCACTACTCAACACTTTGACTATCAACTACCACTCAACACACATGCACCTAGTCTCAACCACTTAAGAAAGTTGATCACCAGTCAACACAACCACCACTCAACACAACCACCACTCAATAATCATTCAACACAACTACCACTCAACAATCACCATTCATTACAACCACCACTCAACAACCATTCAAAACAAACACCATTCAATTCAAAATATTTGTCTATAAATATAGTGATTTAACACACCCATGAACACAATCTCTAAAAATACAGAAATTATTTTCATTATTCGTTTCTTCTTCTCCTTCTCCTTCTTCTTCTCCTCCTTCTCCTTCTTCATTCTCCTTCTTCTTCTTCTTCTTCTTCATTCTCCTTTTATTATTTAAATATAACAAATTTTCATTCTTCTGCCTAAGCCAATAGTAGTTTTCATTCTCCATTATATAAATAGTAAGAATGTACTTGTAAAAGAGATTTTCCCCCATTTCCAACACTCTACATTCATAATATACCAACACACAGATTAACTCTTAATTATCGAGAGAAATCCTCTTACATTTATCTTGGTATGACATTTATGTGAGATTAACTCGGTTCTTCTATTAACAGCCACATTAATTACCTTATCCACGGTAAACAGACTATCTATAATGTATAATACTCCCTCCGTCCCACCGTAAGGTCCCCATTTTACTATATTGGGCATCCTACTTAAAGGTCCTCATTTTTCACTTTTAATAAAAGGGTCCCACATATGACCCACCATTCACTACTAATACAACTACACATTACACATAAAATAATAATACTCCTTAATTCACATACAAAAAATAAATGAGGACCTTTGCACGGAGGGAGTAATTTCTAAGCTCTAATTTATAATACCATCACTCTTCCTAAACACTCATCACTAAATGTCATCCAAGGAAAAGAGTTTAGTATGAGTATTATTTAGTTAATAATATTTACCCTAAATGGTCAACTATTATACAAACTATTCATGACAAGTGTTCTGCAAAAAGAGATATTTTGCTATGAAACAAGAAGCATGCAGAAAGGACGTGGAACATGCTTTTGGTGTTCTTCAAAGTCGATTTGCAATTGTGGCAAATCCGGCTCATTTTTGGAGCAAAGAATATTTACATGATACAAAGAGTGCATGCATTAATTATGCATAACATGATAATTGAGGATGAAAGAGATCTTGAGAGCCCAATTGAAGCTGCAATGGAGGCACCAGATCCAAATATAGAGACTGTGGTTAGCAAAAACTTTGATTTCCAAACATTTCTTGCTTGCTATAGACAAATCAAAGATACGTATTACGCCCTTCGTAATGCATTGATTGATCATTTGTGGGATTAATTTTCTAATTCAAAGAGCAAGGAAGTTTTTGATGATTTTAATCTGTATTTGAATTATATTTTAATGTGTCATGATTTATATTTATATTTTTATCTATGTTTGTAATATTAAATCTAAATTTATTTTTATATTTTATTTTTTAATTTAATATTTTATAATTAAAAAAAGGTAAATTATAGGTAATTTATAAATTATTTTGAATAATAAATATTTGTTATTATATTAATTTATTAAATTAAAACATTATCTAAAATAAATTTAAAATTAAAAGAATAAATTTTGCACTAGAATAGCGTGGCTGCTGGAATTTAGAGTAAAATTTAGAGTAAAACCATTGGAGCTGTTATGTAAATTTTGCACTAAAATAGCGTAACTGCTGGAGTTGGCTTAAGCCGAATACCCATATACTAAATAGGTCGAATACAAGAAATAGTTGGCAGAATAGAAAATATTTTAGGTCAATGTACATCAGCTACTCCATGATGGGGGCAAAATGAAGACATTAACGGTGATTTGAGATGCAATAAATGCTAAGGGAAAAATTAATGTCTAAATTTTCTTAAAATGTCTAACGAAAGAAAAACCAACTACACTCCTGAGGAAGATTAACATCTTCTCAAGTGTAGGATAGAAATCTCAGAAGATCCAGAAATAGGTAAGAATCAAAGTGGATCAACTTTTTGGAAGCGTGTTACCGATGAATACAACAATAACAAACTAAATTCAATGATGGAAGATCACAACCAATGATCAATCGAATTCACGTGTGAAAAATTCGAGTGGCTTATGAAAAAATCAAAGGGTGTATTGATCAAATTTAGATCCAAAATCCTTAGTGGAGCTTCTGAAGATGATATAGAGATAAACCACCTTCATATTTTCTTTCTTATTTGATGTTGGATTTATTTTTTAAAATATATTTTGTTTTCATTATGCAGTATAACATGACAAAAAAATTATATGCACAAGAAAATAGTAACAAAGCATTCCAGTTTGCCCATGTATGACATATCATCAAAAGAATGAGATCATACTCTGCTGGTAAACCATGAAGGTCTATACCAGAGTCGATTGATGAGCTAGAATCTTCAGATCAATCGAGTCCTCAACTATATATCTTCATTTTCTATTAATTTAAGTGATGAAAATGCTAGTGGTGGTTCTTCGTCATCACGGAGGCCTGATTGTATGAAGAAAACCAAAATGAAAAGAAATTAAAATGAAGAGATGTTTATTTATTTCAATTAAATTTCTAAAAACAATGCCAAAATTCAAGAGATGATGATGGCCACAGTTTCTCAAAGAGATCGTGATATTGAGATGCGAAGGGAAAGAATTGAAGCACAAAAGTAAATGGCTGAATCACAAAGATAATTAGCAGAAGCAACAAAAATGGCAGAGGAAAATAAGATTTTAATGATGAATTTGAAATCTATATCAGATCCACATCGACGTGAATACTTTCGGAGAGAACAAGAAAAAATTTTACAGGAAAAGAATATAGAAACTCAACATCAAACAAGCACTTTAGTATGTTTGGTGGGTTTTTTCAGGATCTTGGAGGTCCCGAAAGTAATTTTGGTAATTATTAGAAGTGTTGTTTGTCTAATTATTAATATTAATATGCTCTTATGTAATTTAATTTAATGTAGTTTTTTTAATTTATGATTTTAAGTATTTTTAAAAAATATGTCTATAAGAATGATTGGGGGGCTTGATATTATTTTCTTAGTGTGTACTTAAATTGTAACTTTTAACTATGGCAATCACTTAGACTGAGTGTTCTTTTTCTTTAATTTTATAGAACTAGGTATTTTTAACACATACACATCAAATGAGTGATCCTTATCTTTTTTTTCTCTCCACTCATTTTTCTCTCCCCTTTGTCCCTTCTTTTTCCTCTTTGTATGTATACGGTATAGTGTATACCTCATCTCATCCTTCTTTCTCACCACGCTTGTTATCCCCATATTTCTCTCTCCAAGATTCGACCTCTAGTGGCAGCTATGAGCAACTTTTAGTGGTGGTCGACGGCGAGTAATATTTTTCTATGATGACGAGGCTTGATCTTTGATGACTATGATGGCATCGCTGCTGGACTGGGTTTGATAGCATCAAGTAGCAGCAACAAATGGCGGTGTGCAGCAAACCTAGCGATGGATTGGCGAGCGTGGCAGCGATGACAGCATTTCAGGAGGAAGAAGAAGTTTTGGGGAGAAATTATTGTGGGGTAACTTGGTTCTCTTTCTCACTTCATTTTTAGTATGTGGGATCCTCTGTTGTTTTTATTTTCTACAATTTCTCTAATTTATTAATATCCAAATTTGTATTATATCCATCAAGAGTTTCTTAATTTTTATTTTTTAATAATATTGATGTGGCCATGTATTTCATCTTCAATTGATTTTATTTTAAGTGTTATATATTTTGTCTAAATTTGAAATTCAGATTGTTTGAAGTTAATTCATGTTGCCTCTCAACCAATCAAGAAGATGACTGCAATGGCTCTGTTTGGCTGTTGCCCAATTTCCTGCAGTGGAGGGTGGAGTGATAAGGTGTTTCAAACTCAAATAAGTCCAAGTTTTCATGGAAAAGATTTGGAGCAATTGGGGGTTTTGTAAATGGATGGAGGGAGAGTGTATCTGTTGATCTAGATAGTTTCCTTTTAAGGTTTTAATGGAGGAGTTGATGGGAGTAACTGCCTACATTGTGGGGGACATGGCGTCTCATCCTAATTACGGCCTTAATGAGTTAAACTTCATATTTTTGACCCTAGTTGTAGGATCCATACTCAACTTCTTCCTCAAATTGAGTTACTCTTTATAATAATTTGGTTATTCTTGTTCACTACTTTCTTTACAAAAATATGAATCTCACCCTCAAGTATAAGGAATCAATTATAGCGCGTGTGGCCAAATTAAATTATCAAACCAACGGGATAGTGTCAGAGTAATAAATAAAGCTAATTATGACTATTCTTATTTAAGACAAACTCGATTTAAGAAAATTAATTAATAACTAATAAAATAAAATAAGATACGATGGCGAGAAAACAATCAAGTATTCCAAGATAAGAGAATGATAATGCTAAGACAATCCAATTTAAACATGTGACAGATTATTCTAAACCCAAATTAATTACCTGCAGATATTTATAGGAGAATTGCTAAGCCTAGTTAGATGATGAGAGTGAAAATTAGCGTGTTTTAGTATCCAATTTAACACCTTTTTTATGAGAATTATTGTTATATATTAGCAAAAATGTCTTATATTCATTATATTGGAGAAAAATGTGCACTTCAGGTATTTTATTGTGTTTTAGGTGGAAAAAGGATCAAAAGGTCCAAGTTGGAGAAAAGGTGCAACTTGTGTATGAATGCTGAAAAAATGCACGTCCAACTTGTGTAATTTTTCTGTATTCATGTGGAGATCTAACCTAGAAGTGTGATACATGGTTGAAAAGCCACAGAATAGATGGTTGTTTTGGCATAAAGAACACCCCAATCGAAGTTCAAACGAGAAATTTATGATTAAAATGGTAACGTCGCGCAAGCTGTGACGAACAGAACGGCTGTGCCATTTTGCATGACTTGTTATACATTCAAATATTAGATTTTCTATTAGTTCTTTATATGAATAGAAATCCAATGAAGAGAGGATCGCGTGAGCGCAATAATCACTTAAATCGAAGGTGGGATGTGGAAGTTATACGCGAAACTATGTGACTGCGCATGCAGTTCAACCGTAGTTCGACCAGGGGGTCCAGTTCGACCAACACCACTTTGGTCAAACTAAGACACGCAAATCTGTTTTCGATGAGTTTTTTACCCCCTGTGCGTTTATTTTCGTATTTTCCAAGAAAAGTCCATCCAAGGTCCATAAGAAGAGCTTACAAGTATAAAAGGGGATGTAGATCACATCGTTATTGTAGAGGAACCGCAACACAATCATCTTACACCCCACAAGGGGGGATCAACTCCCAACCATTATCCACATCCTTTCCTCCATCCATCCATCACTTTGAAAATTCGTTTGTGGAATCAAGAGGAGAACCAAGAGGAGGATTTACTGAGAGTGGAATTTCACGCATTATAAGTCTCACATTATATCGTTTTTGATAGAATGTGGCCATGATTTTGTGTAGAATTGCGTGGTTTTCATATCTTGCATAATTAAGATGCTGCTAAGGTGTTTTGTTGAGTTTTGAAGGGTAAAACATGATCAAAAGTTCAAAGTTGGAATGAAGAGTGAAAGTGTGAAGGAATGCTGAAAAATGCACATCCAAATTACATAATTTTTTTGTATTCGTATAGAAATTCAAATTGATCACGTAATATATGGTTGGAAAGCCACGGAAGAGAGAATTGTTTTGGCATAAATATCACTCAAATCGGGGTCCGTATGAGGAAGTTGTGCTCGAAATGGTGAGATCGCGCAGTGCAATCTCTGCCGCTCGACTGACTGCTCGGGGTGAGCTGGGCTGGCTCAGCAGCCAATTTCAGCCGAGTTGGGTACCAGAGGATCCTACGTGACATGGCAAGTCGTACTAATGCAGCTGGGATGCCGCTCGGCAGCATCCAAGACCTAGCTCGAGCCGAGCTGGGTGCCGAGCGGCCCAATTTTGGGCCCGTCACGGCCTGTTCAATTCTGCAGTGTATTTACAGCTTCATATCATGATCTAAAGCAGAATTCATCGCGAAAAAGCCCAACAACAGTCCAAAACATAAAAAGGGAGATCAAAACATAAATTGGAGAGAACCCACTCACAACCCATACCACATCCATCGAAAATCACCTCTTCCCATACAGATTCAAATCTGATTTCTTCTTCCATCCATCTTCAAGTTGGTTCCAAGTGCTAAATGAAGGAGATCGGACGATCGGAGAGATGGAGAAGGAATGCCCAACTACGCTTACGCTAGGGTTTCGTGTTTCTTATCTTTTCCTTTCTTTTGTCTTGATTTGTGATATGAATTGCATAGCCATGAGTGTTAATTGTAACCTCATGGGCTAATTTCTTATACAGTTCTATGGTTTGATGGTTTGATTTGATTGATTTGGGAACCTAGACCAAAGATTAGGATTTTATGCAATTGATATTCTGATTTTACTTAATTTTATTAAGACTTGCTTATCTGCTTCGTAACATCTTCATAATATTTTCAAGACATCCACTATAATGCTTGATTTATTATGTTAGCTTGTGTGCGTTCATGATTGGCATTGTCTATCTGTTAGGGATTGAAGTAGTTCCGCTATAAACACTTTAATTCCATGAACTGGTAAATCAGATATTTGATTTGTTTAGTGGAACAATGCAATTAAACTTTCAAGTAGGAAGTGAATAGAACCTTGTAGTAATTCCAGAGAATATCGTGTTAGTCGAACTTACCATCCGAAGGTATTATTGTTTGCTTTGATTAGTATCTAGGAATAAGGTTTGGTAATATTCACGCACCTTAGGATTTTAACCATAATATATTGTTAGCTTAAAATCGGATCATATCTGGTGGGTTAATGGGGTTATGTGGTGTATTTTCATTGAAACTGCATGAATGAACAATTAAAGGTCTAGTAACCCGAATTAATTGATCTATACCTGATACCTTAGAACTGTTCGTTATCTCTTGATTAAAATTTACTTTATTTTTCTTGCTTTTAATAATTCAGTTATTTAATATTTCAGTATTTTAGTTAATTAATTCACACTCTCTTGGAAAATTGGTTACTTAATTTTGATTGAATAGTAATTTAGAATAAATAAATAATTAGCTGTCTCAGTGGGATCGATAATTTAACTTGGGTACTTGTCGCTACAATTGACATCCTTACACTTGAGGATTAAATTGGAGTGCGCAGAATATGCCTATCAGGATTCAAGACGGAGAAGGTCACGACAACGTCCACATCTAGGGTTTTTATCGTTTCCTAATTTATCTTGTATTTTCCAGATATATGGGTAAGATATATCCAACCCCCATGATTGTTCTTCGCAACATCATGTGCTAGAACCATTTTGGTAGATCTAGGGTTTTGAAAATTTTTATTAATTAATTGAACTTTCGTGTGTGTACTCCTTACAACACTACTTGTGGTTTAGTTTATATATGACTATGCGTTTTTAATTTATACTCAGAGTTGTTTTGTGTATAATTAACTGTTATGTAGAGTCTGAATACATATCTTGGTTATTGAATGAGTGCGTTCACTGCTGAGCAAGATTCCATGTTATGATCCTAAGTGAGGGGACTCCGAAGCTTCATTAGAACTATCTTATATAAATATTTATTAATTAAATTGAATTCGCGTTAGTAAGTAGGATAAAGAGGATAATTTTATAGTACTATAAAGGGAGATAATATCGGATTAGAGTACCAAAAGCACGGGAAAATAATTGATACTGATAGTACCTAGAAATGGGTGGAAATTATATCTCTTGCTCCGAGGTTATTCACACGTGTTACACGCATAATTACTTGTGTCTATAGAGTATATTTGCATGGCTTAGTGATGCGTCCATATTCCACAAGGCAGAGTCGGACATTGAAATAAAAAAAATTAATGAGTGAAACCGGATTACCCTAGAGCTACCTATTCTCCTACTTGATCCACTTTCGTATTCTTCTAGAGCCATTTTATTTTATTTGTTATTTAATTTTAGTATTTTAGTTGATAATTAATTCCACAACTCTTATTGTCTTTCATCTTAATTAATTTAGTAAATAATTAAATTGATAATACGTCGTCCTTTGGGTTCGATATTTAACTTGGTCGCTTGCTTAAGCTGCAACTGATATCTTTCATACTTGGGGATTAATTTTGCATGCAAAGAAAACGTGCATCATTAGACCACCTTGATCCAATAAAATCTAACACTTATAATAAGCTGAAAATCCTAGGATCAGTTAGAAATTAACACTCTTTCCCTCTATAGGTACTAATGCAACTAACGTGTTCCCTAAGGAGGTACTTATGAATTAATTGATTCTCCCTTTCTTGAGTACTAGATTATTAATCTTATATATCCTTACTAATGACCTAATAATGATGTTTTACCAAGTAAGTAATATTAAAAATTGATTGTCTAGCTGTCTTAAGCTATATTGGCCAATCAATCCCCTAATATATCTTCATTTTCTATTAATTTAAGTGATGAAAATGCTAGTGGTGGTTCTTCGTCATCACGGAGGCCTGATTGTATGAAGAAAACCAAAATGAAAAGAAATTAAAATGAAGAGATGTTTATTTATTTCAATTAAATTTCTAAAAACAATGCCAAAATTCAAGAGATGATGATGGCCACAGTTTCTCAAAGAGATCGTGATATTGAGATGCGAAGGGAAAGAATTGAAGCACAAAAGTAAATGGCTGAATCACAAAGATAATTAGCAGAAGCAACAAAAATGGCAGAGGAAAATAAGATTTTAATGATGAATTTGAAATCTATATCAGATCCACATCGACGTGAATACTTTCGGAGAGAACAAGAAAAAATTTTACAGGAAAAGAATATAGAAACTCAACATCAAACAAGCACTTTAGTATGTTTGGTGGGTTTTTTCAGGATCTTGGAGGTCCCGAAAGTAATTTTGGTAATTATTAGAAGTGTTGTTTGTCTAATTATTAATATTAATATGCTCTTATGTAATTTAATTTAATGTAGTTTTTTTAATTTATGATTTTAAGTATTTTTAAAAAATATGTCTATAAGAATGATTGGGGGGCTTGATATTATTTTCTTAGTGTGTACTTAAATTGTAACTTTTAACTATGGCAATCACTTAGACTGAGTGTTCTTTTTCTTTAATTTTATAGAACTAGGTATTTTTAACACATACACATCAAATGAGTGATCCTTATCTTTTTTTTCTCTCCACTCATTTTTCTCTCCCCTTTGTCCCTTCTTTTTCCTCTTTGTATGTATACGGTATAGTGTATACCTCATCTCATCCTTCTTTCTCACCACGCTTGTTATCCCCATATTTCTCTCTCCAAGATTCGACCTCTAGTGGCAGCTATGAGCAACTTTTAGTGGTGGTCGACGGCGAGTAATATTTTTCTATGATGACGAGGCTTGATCTTTGATGACTATGATGGCATCGCTGCTGGACTGGGTTTGATAGCATCAAGTAGCAGCAACAAATGGCGGTGTGCAGCAAACCTAGCGATGGATTGGCGAGCGTGGCAGCGATGACAGCATTTCAGGAGGAAGAAGAAGTTTTGGGGAGAAATTATTGTGGGGTAACTTGGTTCTCTTTCTCACTTCATTTTTAGTATGTGGGATCCTCTGTTGTTTTTATTTTCTACAATTTCTCTAATTTATTAATATCCAAATTTGTATTATATCCATCAAGAGTTTCTTAATTTTTATTTTTTAATAATATTGATGTGGCCATGTATTTCATCTTCAATTGATTTTATTTTAAGTGTTATATATTTTGTCTAAATTTGAAATTCAGATTGTTTGAAGTTAATTCATGTTGCCTCTCAACCAATCAAGAAGATGACTGCAATGGCTCTGTTTGGCTGTTGCCCAATTTCCTGCAGTGGAGGGTGGAGTGATAAGGTGTTTCAAACTCAAATAAGTCCAAGTTTTCATGGAAAAGATTTGGAGCAATTGGGGGTTTTGTAAATGGATGGAGGGAGAGTGTATCTGTTGATCTAGATAGTTTCCTTTTAAGGTTTTAATGGAGGAGTTGATGGGAGTAACTGCCTACATTGTGGGGGACATGGCGTCTCATCCTAATTACGGCCTTAATGAGTTAAACTTCATATTTTTGACCCTAGTTGTAGGATCCATACTCAACTTCTTCCTCAAATTGAGTTACTCTTTATAATAATTTGGTTATTCTTGTTCACTACTTTCTTTACAAAAATATGAATCTCACCCTCAAGTATAAGGAATCAATTATAGCGCGTGTGGCCAAATTAAATTATCAAACCAACGGGATAGTGTCAGAGTAATAAATAAAGCTAATTATGACTATTCTTATTTAAGACAAACTCGATTTAAGAAAATTAATTAATAACTAATAAAATAAAATAAGATACGATGGCGAGAAAACAATCAAGTATTCCAAGATAAGAGAATGATAATGCTAAGACAATCCAATTTAAACATGTGACAGATTATTCTAAACCCAAATTAATTACCTGCAGATATTTATAGGAGAATTGCTAAGCCTAGTTAGATGATGAGAGTGAAAATTAGCGTGTTTTAGTATCCAATTTAACACCTTTTTTATGAGAATTATTGTTATATATTAGCAAAAATGTCTTATATTCATTATATTGGAGAAAAATGTGCACTTCAGGTATTTTATTGTGTTTTAGGTGGAAAAAGGATCAAAAGGTCCAAGTTGGAGAAAAGGTGCAACTTGTGTATGAATGCTGAAAAAATGCACGTCCAACTTGTGTAATTTTTCTGTATTCATGTGGAGATCTAACCTAGAAGTGTGATACATGGTTGAAAAGCCACAGAATAGATGGTTGTTTTGGCATAAAGAACACCCCAATCGAAGTTCAAACGAGAAATTTATGATTAAAATGGTAACGTCGCGCAAGCTGTGACGAACAGAACGGCTGTGCCATTTTGCATGACTTGTTATACATTCAAATATTAGATTTTCTATTAGTTCTTTATATGAATAGAAATCCAATGAAGAGAGGATCGCGTGAGCGCAATAATCACTTAAATCGAAGGTGGGATGTGGAAGTTATACGCGAAACTATGTGACTGCGCATGCAGTTCAACCGTAGTTCGACCAGGGGGTCCAGTTCGACCAACACCACTTTGGTCAAACTAAGACACGCAATTCTGTTTTCGACGAGTTTTTTACCCCCTGTGCGTTTATTTTCGTATTTTCCAAGAAAAGTCCATCCAAGGTCCATAAGAAGAGCTTACAAGTATAAAAGGGGATGTAGATCACATCGTTATTGTAGAGGAACCGCAACACAATCATCTTACACCCCACAAGGGGGGATCAACTCCCAACCATTATCCACATCCTTTCCTCCATCCATCCATCACTTTGAAAATTCGTTTGTGGAATCAAGAGGAGAACCAAGAGGAGGATTTACTGAGAGTGGAATTTCACGCATTATAAGTCTCACATTATATCGTTTTTGATAGAATGTGGCCATGATTTTGTGTAGAATTGCGTGGTTTTCATATCTTGCATAATTAAGATGCTGCTAAGGTGTTTTGTTGAGTTTTGAAGGGTAAAACATGATCAAAAGTTCAAAGTTGGAATGAAGAGTGAAAGTGTGAAGGAATGCTGAAAAATGCACATCCAAATTACATAATTTTTTTGTATTCGTATAGAAATTCAAATTGATCACGTAATATATGGTTGGAAAGCCACGGAAGAGAGAATTGTTTTGGCATAAATATCACTCAAATCGGGGTCCGTATAAGGAAGTTGTGCTCGAAATGGCGAGATCGCGCAGTGCAATCTCTGCCGCTCGACTGACTGCTCGGGGTGAGCTGGGCTGGCTCAGCAGCCAATTTCAGCCGAGTTGGGTACCAGAGGATCCTACGTGACATGGCAAGTCGTACTAATGCAGCTGGGATGCCGCTCGGCAGCATCCAAGACCTAGCTCACCCTCAAGTATAAGGAATCAATTATAGCGCGTGTGGCCAAATTAAATTATCAAACCAACGGGATAGTGTCAGAGTAATAAATAAAGCTAATTATGACTATTCTTATTTAAGACAAACTCGATTTAAGAAAATTAATTAATAACTAATAAAATAAAATAAGATACGATGGCGAGAAAACAATCAAGTATTCCAAGATAAGAGAATGATAATGCTAAGACAATCCAATTTAAACATGTGACAGATTATTCTAAACCCAAATTAATTACCTGCAGATATTTATAGGAGAATTGCTAAGCCTAGTTAGATGATGAGAGTGAAAATTAGCGTGTTTTAGTATCCAATTTAACACCTTTTTTATGAGAATTATTGTTATATATTAGCAAAAATGTCTTATATTCATTATATTGGAGAAAAATGTGCACTTCAGGTATTTTATTGTGTTTTAGGTGGAAAAAGGATCAAAAGGTCCAAGTTGGAGAAAAGGTGCAACTTGTGTATGAATGCTGAAAAAATGCACGTCCAACTTGTATAATTTTTCTGTATTCATGTGGAGATCTAACCTAGAAGTGTGATACATGGTTGAAAAGCCACAGAATAGATGGTTGTTTTGGCATAAAGAACACCCCAATCGAAGTTCAAACGAGAAATTTATGATTAAAATGGTAACGTCGCGCAAGCTGTGACGAACAGAACGGCTGTGCCATTTTGCATGACTTGTTATACATTCAAATATTAGATTTTCTATTAGTTCTTTATATGAATAGAAATCCAATGAAGAGAGGATCGCGTGAGCGCAATAATCACTTAAATCGAAGGTGGGATGTGGAAGTTATACGCGAAACTATGTGACTGCGCATGCAGTTCAACCGTAGTTCGACCAGGGGGTCCAGTTCGACCAACACCACTTTGGTCAAACTAAGACACGCAAATCTGTTTTCGACGAGTTTTTTACCCCCTGTGCGTTTATTTTCGTATTTTCCAAGAAAAGTCCATCCAAGGTCCATAAGAAGAGCTTACAAGTATAAAAGGGGATGTAGATCACATCGTTATTGTAGAGGAACCGCAACACAATCATCTTACACCCCACAAGGGGGGATCAACTCCCAACCATTATCCACATCCTTTCCTCCATCCATCCATCACTTTGAAAATTCGTTTGTGGAATCAAGAGGAGAACCAAGAGGAGGATTTACTGAGAGTGGAATTTCACGCATTATAAGTCTCACATTATATCGTTTTTGATAGAATGTGGCCATGATTTTGTGTAGAATTGCGTGGTTTTCATATCTTGCATAATTAAGATGCTGCTAAGGTGTTTTGTTGAGTTTTGAAGGGTAAAACATGATCAAAAGTTCAAAGTTGGAATGAAGAGTGAAAGTGTGAAGGAATGCTGAAAAATGCACATCCAAATTACATAATTTTTTTGTATTCGTATAGAAATTCAAATTGATCACGTAATATATGGTTGGAAAGCCACGGAAGAGAGAATTGTTTTGGCATAAATATCACTCAAATCGGGGTCCGTATGAGGAAGTTGTGCTCGAAATGGTGAGATCGCGCAGTGCAATCTCTGCCGCTCGACTGACTGCTCGGGGTGAGCTGGGCTGGCTCAGCAGCCAATTTCAGCCGAGTTGGGTACCAGAGGATCCTACGTGACATGGCAAGTCGTACTAATGCAGCTGGGATGCCGCTCGGCAGCATCCAAGACCTAGCTCGAGCCGAGCTGGGTGCCGAGCGGCCCAATTTTGGGCCCGTCACGGCCTGTTCAATTCTGCAGTGTATTTACAGCTTCATATCATGATCTAAAGCAGAATTCATCGCGAAAAAGCCCAACAACAGTCCAAAACATAAAAAGGGAGATCAAAACATAAATTGGAGAGAACCCACTCACAACCCATACCACATCCATCGAAAATCACCTCTTCCCATACAGATTCAAATCTGATTTCTTCTTCCATCCATCTTCAAGTTGGTTCCAAGTGCTAAATGAAGGAGATCGGACGATCGGAGAGATGGAGAAGGAATGCCCAACTACGCTTACGCTAGGGTTTCGTGTTTCTTATCTTTTCCTTTCTTTTGTCTTGATTTGTGATATGAATTGCATAGCCATGAGTGTTAATTGTAACCTCATGGGCTAATTTCTTATACAGTTCTATGGTTTGATGGTTTGATTTGATTGATTTGGGAACCTAGACCAAAGATTAGGATTTTATGCAATTGATATTCTGATTTTACTTAATTTTATTAAGACTTGCTTATCTGCTTCGTAACATCTTCATAATATTTTCAAGACATCCACTATAATGCTTGATTTATTATGTTAGCTTGTGTGCGTTCATGATTGGCATTGTCTATCTGTTAGGGATTGAAGTAGTTCCGCTATAAACACTTTAATTCCATGAACTGGTAAATCAGATATTTGATTTGTTTAGTGGAACAATGCAATTAAACTTTCAAGTAGGAAGTGAATAGAACCTTGTAGTAATTCCAGAGAATATCGTGTTAGTCGAACTTACCATCCGAAGGTATTATTGTTTGCTTTGATTAGTATCTAGGAATAAGGTTTGGTAATATTCACGCACCTTAGGATTTTAACCAGAATATATTGTTAGCTTAAAATCGGATCATATCTGGTGGGTTAATGGGGTTATGTGGTGTATTTTCATTGAAACTGCATGAATGAACAATTAAAGGTCTAGTAACCCGAATTAATTGATCTATACCTGATACCTTAGAACTGTTCGTTATCTCTTGATTAAAATTTACTTTATTTTTCTTGCTTTTAATAATTCAGTTATTTAATATTTCAGTATTTTAGTTAATTAATTCACACTCTCTTGGAAAATTGGTTACTTAATTCTGATTGAATAGTAATTTAGAATAAATAAATAATTAGCTGTCTCAGTGGGATCGATAATTTAACTTGGGTACTTGTCGCTACAATTGACATCCTTACACTTGAGGATTAAATTGGAGTGCGCAGAATATGCCTATCAGGATTCAAGACGGAGAAGGTCACGACAACGTCCACATCTAGGGTTTTTATCGTTTCCTAATTTATCTTGTATTTTCCAGATATATGGGTAAGATATATCCAACCCCCATGATTGTTCTTCGCAACATCATGTGCTAGAACCATTTTGGTAGATCTAGGGTTTTGAAAATTTTTATTAATTAATTGAACTTTCGTGTGTGTACTCCTTACAACACTACTTGTGGTTTAGTTTATATATGACTATGCGTTTTTAATTTATACTCAGAGTTGTTTTGTGTATAATTAACTGTTATGTAGAGTCTGAATACATATCTTGGTTATTGAATGAGTGCGTTCACTGCTGAGCAAGATTCCATGTTATGATCCTAAGTGAGGGGACTCCGAAGCTTCATTAGAACTATCTTATATAAATATTTATTAATTAAATTGAATTCGCGTTAGTAAGTAGGATAAAGAGGATAATTTTATAGTACTATAAAGGGAGATAATATCGGATTAGAGTACCAAAAGCACGGGAAAATAATTGATACTGATAGTACCTAGAAATGGGTGGAAATTATATCTCTTGCTCCGAGGTTATTCACACGTGTTACACGCATAATTACTTGTGTCTATAGAGTATATTTGCATGGCTTAGTGATGCGTCCATATTCCACAAGGCAGAGTCGGACATTGAAATAAAAAAAATTAATGAGTGAAACCGGATTACCCTAGAGCTACCTATTCTCCTACTTGATCCACTTTCGTATTCTTCTAGAGCTATTTTATTTTATTTGTTATTTAATTTTAGTATTTTAGTTGATAATTAATTCCACAACTCTTATTGTCTTTCATCTTAATTAATTTAGTAAATAATTAAATTGATAATACGTCGTCCTTTGGGTTCGATATTTAACTTGGTCGCTTGCTTAAGCTGCAACTGATATCTTTCATACTTGGGGATTAATTTTGCATGCAAAGAAAACGTGCATCATTAGACCACCTTGATCCAATAAAATCTAACACTTATAATAAGCTGAAAATCCTAGGATCAGTTAGAAATTAACTCTCTTTCCCTCTATAGGTACTAATGCAACTAACGTGTTCCCTAAGGAGGTACTTATGAATTAATTGATTCTCCCTTTCTTGAGTACTAGATTATTAATCTTATATATCCTTACTAATGACCTAATAATGATGTTTTACCAAGTAAGTAATATTAAAAATTGATTGTCTAGCTGTCTTAAGCTATATTGGCCAATCAATCCCCTAATACTGCCACAGGAAAAAATAATTATCATGCCGAAAAGAGAATCCTATTAACTATCCAATTAGTACTTACGTCATGAATAATCAAAGGATCAAAACTCAAAACACAATAATTAAAAGTTTCAAAATATCTTATTCGATAAGGAAATAAAAATTATGCAGTATAAGAAATCCAAGTCTAGGGCATAAATCAAACACGAATTAGACCATCAAAACTCTAATTCTACCAAAAAGATACTTAGCACATGGTGTTACAAACAACAACCATGTCTATGGAAGAAGATTAACCCATAAGTCTAAAAACTAGAAAGAATAAAGTAAAGAAAGAAAAACTTATTTGTTTGTTCTCCTTTTTCAACTCTGTCCTCTCTAAAATTCCCGTCTCCCATCAAGTAGATGAATACTCTCTTGATTCCTCTCCAGATGGTGGATGGCGGATGATGGGTAGAAGATGAAAGGTGGATATGGTAGATTAGGGTTTAAAACCCTAAGTGATGTGGTGGTGGTGGTAGATTAGGTGATTTCTCCACACTCTTTTATGGTGATGAGATTGGAGTATATATATGTGTAAGAGTGGAATAAGATAAGCTGGAGGTATGAGATCTTAAAAATAAGAAAAAATATAATTATGGAAGATATGGAGTCATGTGTGATTGTAAATAACTTATTCTCCAAGAAAATAAGAAATAGAGGATAATTTTCGTGTATTTTTGGAATTTTAGCTGGCAGTTACATAACCTCACGGTTTTGGGCATAAATTTTTCATATAAACCTGATTTAAGCTATTCTTGCACTCACGCAACCCTCTCTTCCGTGTATTTCTACCCTATATCACATAACCAGTTTAAACTTCTATAAGAACACAGAAAAATTATGAAAATTGGTCATCTGTTTTCTTGCATGTTTCGCACAAGTTCATCCTTTATTCCAACTTTGTATTTTTTATCCTTTTTCGTATCAAAACACAACAAAATACCTCTCGAGCACTTTTTAGTCAATAATTATTCAAATTATTAATATTTGAGCGAATAGTAGCAATTAACATACTTAAAGAGGAATCAAATCGGACAAAAAAATACATGAATTTCCACTCTCATCAACTATGAACAAGCTTTTGGATTACTTTTTATATTGATTTGTTTATGTTATATATTCTGTTTCATCAAGAGCTTTCTAGATTACTCTTTTTTATTAATTAGGTTACTCTTTATAATAATTTGGGTTACTATAAATAAGATTTTATATTATTCTATATGTTGATTTGTTTGTGTTATATTCTGTTTCGTCAACAGCTTTCTAGATTAAATTTTTTTATCCATTAAATTACTCTTCATAATAATTTTATTACTTTGAACAAACTTTTGGATTACTTTTATGTTGATTTATTTATGTTTTGTTCTGTCCAGTGAATAAGATTAATTTTTTCTATCAAGTAGATTACTCTATGATTTGAGACTCTGATTTTCTAAAATTTAAAGCGTCAATAATAAGAAAGAAATTTTCCTTTTGAATAATGTCAAACAACCACTTTTATCCATGGTTGTTCATATTGAAATCATAATAATGCTCATAATCATTGATGTAATATAATGAGAGAAAAATTTTAATGACAATCAATTTTAAGAAAATAAAAAAATATGAAATGGATTAAGTGAGACAAAGATGTGAGTGAGTATGTAGTGTGATATGAGAGGTAATTAATTAGGAGAGAGAGTGAGAGTGTAGATTTATAGCAAGTGAGACAGAGAGAAATGTATGAGTGTGATGTGAAAAGTTATTAAATATGAGAGAGTGAGTGAGGGTGCATGTTTTTCGAACTGAATTCTATATTACACATTCGGTGTTTCATTGGTATCTTACAATATAAAAAAACCAAACACATGGCAAGAATGTAATGAATGGAATAGAAGATAGAATATAGAAATTGAATAGGTGATCTCATTTGCATGTTTTTAGGAGGGAGAGAGAGATGTGAGTGAAAAAGAGAGAGAGAGAAAGAGATGTGGTGTAACAGGTGGCATGTGGATGTGTGTAAAGTGGGGAAGGGGGAGTGCTTTTACTAAACTGGGATCCAGTTCCATGGGACCGATTCCAGATTGAGTGTGGACCGGATATGTTGTTGAAACAGAACCAAATCGGCTGGTTGAACTGGTTGAACTGATGACCGGGCCCGAAATCGGTTCGAAATCACCATTATAATCGCTTTTAGTGTTAAACTAGAAAAAATCAGGTCAAATTGGATCAAATCGAGAAAATGAGAATAACCAGGAGATAACAGAAGGAGAAGAAAAAAATAGAAAAGCCCTCTCTCGTTGGAGGGAGACATCAAGGACCGGTGCCTACACAAAGTCACATACCATTAAGTCACTGCGGCAAACTTGTCGACTAAAGTTCAGCTACATTCGCTACAAATTTGAGAGAGAACGACAGTTGTGGCTGTTTCTATTTAAAGAGAGTTGTAGAGAGAGAAGGGAGAGGGAATGGGAGGTGGTTGTTCTATTTAGAGAGAGTTGTAAAATAGAAGTGGAGAGGGGAGGGGAGGAGAGAACAGCGCACTGAAGGAGATGGAGGCTGGAGCAATGAGATTAAAACCCTATCAATTTTATTTTTTAAATTTTTGTTTGGGTTTTAATTTTAATAATAATAATGATTGGGGTGAGCCCATATTCATGGGCTTAATAAAGCATAGTGTTGGATATTCATGATTTTATTTATATTTATTATATTATTTCTTTTAATGATTATTTAAAAATAGGAATATTTTATTTTTTCGGTTGAACCGCCTGTCCAATCGATCTGACCTTGATTCGTTGAGGACACCGGTTCGATCTCATGTCTGATTTTAACAACACTGATTAAATTACTTTTGATTGTGCATGTAATGCTTGAATATACTGAACCTTTTAATCGAATTTCAAAATATTAAAGTCCCCATTAAATTAACATGCAAGAACGAAATATTAGAAATCTTGTAAACTTTTGACAAACCCATATGCAATAGGTGGAAGGAAATTATTAAATTATATATGCAATGCTTGAATATGTATTAAATTATTCAAAATGAAATTTCAAAAATATCAAAGTAAAACTACATTCAAGTTGAATCCCCAAAGGAGAAGCATACCCAAAGAAGGTAGGTTAAATCTTTGATCATCTTATGCAGTGTTTTCAAAATCGGACCGGACCGACTGGTCAAATCGGTTGAACCAGGAACCAGAGCCGGTACCGGTCCGGAACAACACCTATAATTGCTTTTAGGATTAAATTGGGAAAAACCAGATTGAATCGATCAAAACTGGAAAACTGGTAAAACTATTAGAACCGGTGAACCATCGGTTTTGTTATAAAATCTGAAAAGTTTCCAAACATCTCAATCTTCAAAGACTGAAATTTCAATATAATCTCAAAATATATCACATGAAGTTACATATGCTATATACATACACATCGGGATGTTGTTCAGATCCAATAAACAAAAAAAATTGAAAAGCCCTATCGAATTGAAGTAAATCTACACTACCTCTACCATAAAATATTCACTGCAAACTGTAGTGAAGTTTTCGTCAAAGGAGTTTTCATCAGAGGAAACTAATGCTTTGACTAAAAAAATAATGTGAAATGGAGAAAACTGGGTAGTTAGCATTTTTGTATTGAGAGAGGGAAAGGGGAAGAGGAAGTTCAACTATTCAAGCGGCGCAGTGAGAGAGAAAGATGGGGAGGGAGAGAGAGAGAGAGCACGGATGAGTACAGAAAAGAAGAATGAGCACACTCAAGTCAAACCCTACCATTTTATTTGTTAGAAGTGTGCTTATTTCAATAAATGGGCCATTTGGATAAGTAAATAGTACTAGGCTAAATTAATAATGGCAAAAACTTGCACAAGACCGTCTCACGGATCCTATTTCGTGAGACGGATAATATCCTACCGACAATATGATTTAAAATGAAAAGAGCGATAATCTTAAAATCGTATATTTCTTTAACGCCCTTCATCCAAATCAATTGGAATTCTCTCAATTCCCCTCTATACCCGTTTCCGTCTCAATTCCCCTCCTCTCTATACCTGTTTACTTTTTCTTTCTTCAAATTATTTTTTATTTATTTTTACTTTTATTACACTGATTGCGTGATTAACTTTTTATTAAATATTTTAGTTAAAATATAAAATAAATATTCATTAAAAATTAAAATTAATCAAATTAATTTAATAAATTTTTCTCTTTAATGTAACAATTCAATCAGTTAATTTTTCTAGATAAGATCTCACTTTTTATTAAAGAAAAAAATATATACTCTTTTTTCTTTGTACTATTAATTATTATTCACATATATGTGAAATAGTTTAGTGAATGATTATCACTTTGTCTTGTTAGATATAACTTTTTATTAAAAATATTATCACTTTTTATTTATTTTATATTTTTTAAATAATTCAATTAAAAAGATATAACTTTTCCTTGATCAAATAACATTTTTATTAAAAATATTATTATTTTTTTTAGAAATATTATCACTTTTATAAGTCCTTATAAAATAGAGTATTATTTTAATTGGATGTTTATCACTTTTCTATAATCATATATTACTTTTTATTAAAAATGTTATCACTTTTTATTCGTCCTACGAATCTTAAAATAATTCAATTCGACGTGTATCACTTTTTGTTTGATCATGTATCACTTTTTATTTGAAATATTATCACTTTTCATTAGTCTTATAATTGTTTATAAATAGTTTAATTAGATAATTATCATTTTTTCTTAATTAGATAGTATTACATTTTTATTAAAAATATTATCACTTTTTTATTCGTCATAGTTTATAAAATCATAACTTTTTTCTTTTATAATTATAACTTTTTATTAATAATTTTGTCAATCTATTTTTATAAGTATATACTCCCTTCGTCCCGTGCAAAGAGGATCATTTGTTTTTTACACGTAGATTAAAGAGTATTATTATTTTATATAAAGTGGGTAAGTGTATTAGAGAGATGTGATGGGTAATGATAGGCCATTGTTAGACCTTTTTTACTAAAAGAGAAAAATGGAGCAATTTGGATGAGACGCCCAATATAGTAAAATGATCATCTTTGTCCGGGACGGAGGGAGTATATTAAAAAATTATCAAAATTAATTTTGCTTATAGTGTTTAAATGAATGACAATGAAATAATTTCAATTAAAATGGATTTGAGGTAATTCACGTTGGCGGATGGAAGGAGGACAATTACGTAATTTAAATTAATATTGAATTTTCGCTAAATAACCTCTCAACCGAGCCGAACTAATTATGTATTTGAATTCTTTTATAATTGGTAAATTGAGACCCGTCTCACGATAGAAGATCCGTGAGACGATCTCACCAAAGACCTACCCATTAATAACATATATTTATTTATTATATATTTTAATAATTATTTTAAAAATATAATTAAAAATAGTATGTGATTTTCATTTTTCCGGTTGAACCGCCGGTCCGACCTCGAACCGTTGGGGTTACCGGTTCGATCTCCGGTCCGATTATAAAAACACTGATCCTATGCTCTCATAAAGCAAGAGGTTAAAGCCACACATCACCATGGAACTAGCACATATCTTCAAGACAATGCATGAATGAAAAATCATACCTCATGATATTAAAAATAAAAACAGAGGAATTGATACATTTCTTCAAGGCCTTGGGCCAAATTTACATTACTTCTCTCACATCCTAGTGTTTTCCTCTCCTTTTTTTGTTATATCATTTTTTTTCCCACTATTCATACATAATAGATTTGGACTTTCTTCTTTGAAAGCCAAAACTCAACAATCATTCCCTCCCAATCTTTGCCATACAATTTGGCCTGAGAATGAAAATTCTGCACTATTCTTGCAGTTTCTGTCACATTCCTACAAAGCCTACCCCAAAAATTGGCAAGCCATACTAGAAAAAATCAAGACTAAAGGCTTCCTACAATTTATACAATTCCTCTACAGGGAACAACACTTGAGCGTTACAACCACGAGTTTAATTCACCCCAGCCTGTGCACAGGCCTTCACCCTCTTCATCATTGCTAAACAAGGTTTGATCCGAGCAATCAAGCGAAGCCCCACAAGCCATGTTATATGATTGGCATGCAGAGCGGCATACTCGTATCCTATTATCACCATCCTTGTCGCACTTTTGGATGGATATCTGGTTCAAATAGTTGCATAAACTAATAAGAGAGATTTCAAACTCCACAAATCAATCACAAAGATCAAATTCAATTAATCTATCATTGTGCAATAAATGTCAACAAATGCAGACCATAATCAGAATCAACCTTTCAAATAAGATGAATTTTAAACCAAACACCACAGTAACTGTAAGCAAATCATGACACCATCGTTATCTGGACATATACTTGAATTCAGCAACCTCTCCTTCTGGGTTAATTTGATCTCTAACTGTAAGCAAATCATGACACCATCGTTATCTGGACATATACTTGAATTCTGCAACCTCTCCTTCTGGGTAAATTTGATCAGAGATCTACTAAGAAGATATGACTTCTTTTCCAATAAAGATAACAAATCTCAGAAAAGCCTCAGTCATCTTTTAATTTTCTAAATATTACGTGAATTCTCACTCACATGAATTCACAATTTATTGGATTAAAAAGGCAGCAAAATACTAATCCAAGAATCATTAAACCTAAGAGTTTGGGTTCATATTCTATGCGTTCTTCAACTGCTTTCTTACCCTTCATTATTGTCATCAATCAGCAGAGGAATGACTAAAACTAAAATTAATAACCTTTTGGCAAGCAAGGCTAGTAAATTTCTATCTTAGCTCATAAGACATGACAATCTAAACAAAAATAATAATAAACAGGAGTCATGTAGCATCAAGGACCCGTGCTTGTATTGGGATTTGGCAGAACATGCATTAACGGATTCTAAAACTAACATCACATATTAATAAAGACCTGAAGAATAACACAAGTATAGGTACTAATTAACATCTTCACGGGATAAAATTTCAACCAGAATTAATATTTAGACCAAATGTAAAATCATAAGATGAAAATTAAGTTACGAAGATACTCACCCAGCAAGCTAATCTCTTAGCAGCTCCATCACAATCTCTGCCTCTGATGTAATTCAGAAACTTCCGAGGACCTCCGGGGAACAACCTATGGTAGTTGGGCATGACTACAACTTCTTCTAGCTGTTGCAAGACACTTAATTCACTAGGTGCACAATGTTGCCCTAATACGTCTTTCTCCAACACATCTTTACAAACTGAAAGAATGGGGAGGAGCATAGAACTATTCTGGCATGTGTAGCCAGCATAATCTGAGCAGCGGAACTCACACACGCCATTGTCGCAGACACCACCATGCAGACTGCATTGTTCATCGCAAATGGCTGCATATCAAACCATAAGGAATTATGTTAAAACTTGAAGCAAACGTGTTTTTCAGTTGATATACACATGCCGAAAAGCTTGTAATATATTCCCTCTGTCCAGCGAAAGTGTTCACCTATTTTTTGTGCATAAATTAAGAAAGTGCACTTTTTTAGGGTAATTTGGTATTCTTTAGGAATAAATAAAGTGTAAAGAATGTTATGTATATTAGGTGGTGGTGACATTCATTAAAATAGTGTATTTGAGGGGTTAGTTGTTATGAGTATATTACCATTTTGGGAAATACAAAAACTTTTGTGGGACAAACCAAAATGGAAAATGTGAATACTTACGTAGGACGGAGGGAGTGTTACTTAAATTGTTAACATATTTTACACTGGTCTTGATATGCTAGCTTCCAATACACAAGAATATTAAATAGTTTGACATTATATGTATTTGCAGTCACTTCAAAATAATAACTTCTGCTTATCTTCCTTCATTTTAATAAATAATACATCAATATATTTGATAAAAACTTACATTCCTAATATGACATGAATTCTAACAAAATATGAAATGTTTCTACTTTTACGCATCATGTGAAAATATTTTGAAAGCAATAATGAGAAAAACAGCCGAAATTTGTGAAACTGCAGAAATGGGAACAATCACAGCAAACTACTAAAAAAAGCATGACACATTGATTCTCAATTCTTCACTTATAAACGTAACTAATTCTCTGGCAAAGAACTTAGAACAAAATTTTGTCCAATCCTTCAAGAAATTTAAGAGGAATTAACATGAGATCAATAATCTTAATGAATAGTATTACCTGTTGAGCAGTCTGTGCCAGTGAATCCATTTTCACAAGAACAAGTACCATCTTCAAGGCACTCACCATGACCACCACAGTTATTAGGGCAAGAAACTGTAAGTGAATGCGTTAAAGAAGTTTCATTCAAGCAGATTAGAAAGTCACAGTAAAAATTTAAAATGCTATATACACTTACGCTGGCTACAATCATGTCCCTTGAACCCAAGAAAACAATGGCATCTTCCGTTAATGCAATCACCATTATAATGACATGAATTGAGACACAGACCAGACACAGGGACTGGATCTTCATTGCAGAGTTCATGGTAAGCAGGGCAAATCAGTTCACCTAAAGTTGCCATAGCAAGTTTAAGTCAAACTACGGTACAAATAAATTATGTTAAAATACATATGCAATAAGTGTGAATTTAGACATGTTACAGATTCAATTATGGACCACATATAACAGCAACGTTACCATTGAATCCAGGAAATTTAATGGGTCCACCAGCTCTAGGACACACTTTCCAAATGCCATCCACAGCAGCCTAGGAAACATACAGAATATACTAATTAATTGATGAAAATTTGCATTCTTTCACTACAATTTGGAGCTGTAGACCCAGAGAAGATGCTCTAGGCTCCTCATATTACATCAGAATCACTTTTTTTGTGTTTCTTTTTCCATTTATTCCCCTTCATCTATGCTATTTTCTATTAAGGCATATTGATGGGGGAAAAAAAGGAAAGAAATATGTAAAGCAGTTTTTGGAGATATGCCCCAGGGTATAACTTTTGAAGATATAGTCAATCTATTCTCACCACTCAACTAAAACAAGAAAAAACTCATTATCATAAAAATTAACACGTGACTTATAGTAATTATTATTAAATACTTAAGATGTTGGGCATCCCTAGGATTTTATTTCCTACTAATACTTTTGAGACCACTTCATTATCTTCATAAAGCCATACTTTCAAACCCAACCCAAAATCTAGAAAATTGAATTAAGGAAACTCTCCTCTGGAGTAATTACTCACTCCACCTCCTTCAAAAATAAATTTATCCATGCTAAAATAAACTTTACAAAAGCTATGAGCAATATTCATGATAAAAATAGATTTATTTACACAAGATTACAATAACTTAGTTTACTACTTCATGAAACCCTGATTTTTCCTATTTTATAACATCAAATCTTCCAATATAAATAAAGGAACAAACGCTCCGGTAGATTTCTTTTTATACTCTTGCAGAATTTTGAAGGTAAAAACCTCCACTCTCTCCTCTATTTACATCAATTATGATTTTCAAACCCTATTTGAATGATTTCTCCAGCCACCTTAATTCATTCCAGCCTTTTTTAAATTAAATTTCAGCCATACAAGCTCTCGAATACCTAACAGAGATGCAAATCCCTTTAAAGAACCAACTCATGTTAGTAATCTTAATCTTATTTAATTAGGGTCTAAACTATGCGTATATCTAATCTTGTACTCAACGACAATGGTGTCCAGGGTTTTTAAGTTTGGACCTTGCAGTGATACTCAAAGCATTCTTTCTGCAAGTCAAGGTGGGATTTATTTGGTTTGTCTTAATTATATTACTTGTGGTTATGAGGTTCATAAGTAGAATATTCTAATAGGTCTTATGACCTCACGTTGCTAATAGGTCTTATGACCTCCACGTTGATAATAGGTCCTAGCACCACTCTATTGTAAATTCACATTTATCACTTGTGATTAATTCAGACAAACAGGTCCATTGAGCCACGGGTCGCTCACTCAAAATCTATTTCTATGTTTCAAATAAAGAAGTTGAGGCAGTTGACATAGCCATGTCAGAGGATGCATGATTCAAGACATAGGCATTTTCTCTTCTTTTTTTTTAAAGGAAACAGAACTCTTATTAATAATTTTAATAGGGAAGAGAAGTCCAAAAAGAGTAAATTCAATACATATCTGGACTGCTTTCTATTTGGCCATAAAGGTATAGCAAGGCCATCTTTCTACCTCTAAATACTCGTAATTTACTTAAGTGTTGTATGATGCCTTAAACGAGTCTCTACCAAGTAAGTTTCTGATCTCCATAATCTTGAAGTTCAAAGTTTATATTTGTTGTAGTAGACTAACATCATACCTGCATGCTTACAGCAAAAACTGAAATTTAAGGGCTGTAAGTTATGTTCTAATCCAAACTAATACCTGCTACCTGCTCCTAATTGTTAAACACTGGAGCTTGACTAGGATAATAATTAAGATGGCACTGCTGATTTTTTATACCTGCAGCATCTTTTTATTGGGTATAACACAATGGCTGAAAACATGCTGCAGGTATAAAAAATCAGCAGTGCCATCTTAATTAGGTGTATAAAAAAAGAAAAATGTGGGATATTTTGGGTAATTTAATGAGAAAAGCGTATAAGGTTGTTGGGTTAAGTATAAAAAGTAGGTAGCAATTTTGTAGTATTGTGGAATTTATAAGGGCGTTAACATTGTATGGATTGCTATTTTAAGAAGTGGGCATAAATTTTGGGACGGACAAAAATGGAAAGTGTGTAGTAATTAGATGGCTGGAGGGAGTACAACAGACAAGCAGATTCATGCAAATAGTCATACCTCAAGCGAGTTGTTTATACACCTGTGCAGATAACAACCATTTCCTTGGGTCGTAGAACCCCTCACAAACCCACTTCGTACTAATGATGAGGCCATACACCTGGCAATCATAAAAGGAAAAATAAATTTCAGAGCTTTATGATTCTTTAAAAGATCAAAATCCAATTTTACCTTGAATTAGTTCCTCGTACTTCACCTAACATTCTGTCAGGTGCCCTAGCACTATTAGTATCCGTACAAGAACCATCAGAATAAGCTACAAAATAAGTGCAATAATCAGCCATGGATGACTGACCACCTGAAAAGAGAGAGAGAGAAAGAGAAAAGTCAGCATGATGCAGAATCCGCAATATATTCAATATCGTTCTATTTGGAGATACAACCAATATATAAGTTTTAAGTTGTTTATGACCTAAGGAATGAATGAACTGAATAGGATTGTGCGATTCATTAATCATCGATGAAATCTATAAAAAAATTAAAAAAAAAAATCCTAGAATGAAATCAGCAAAGAAAGAGAAAACATTAAAGATAAAACTAGCCTTTATCATATTCAATGAAACACAGATTTTTATTATAGTTCTGCTTTACATTAGATTATCATACAGCTCCTAAGCAAGTTATTAACAATTCTTTAAAAATAATACAACCATCTGACAAATAGTCCATATAGTCACATATATAATATGATGGGAACAAAGATCTTCACATTACAATTTAAATTAACACGGGCATCCAGGATCAGGACTGCACAAGTCAAAAAAGAATATCTTCATAGGCATATGTAACAGCAGCAGCCTCCAAGTACAACTAATAGTTCATATCACTCTTCGGAGTAAATGTTCTTAACTATGCAAAAATATGAACTGACAATAAAATATAATTAATCTGTATCTTATAACATAAATATGAGCATAGTACAACACTGATGCATCATTCCAGTTGCACAATCCAGCACCTGTTTTTTGGTCCTGTGTTTTATGTTACTAATTGCGCAGAGTACCCCATCCCAAAGATCTTAAGCAACCATTGAATGTAAGAATCACATATTTGATGCGTGAATGACTCGAGGAAAGGACTGGGAAGATGACTCAGACTAATATGACAAAAGTGCCTTGAAATATTCAAGAAATATCATATTGGAACATAACTTCTGTCTTTACCTTGCAAATGTGAAGTAGCATTATTCTAAAATTGGCAATGGAATCGCAGGTGGGATTCTAAAATTTGCATTATTCTAAAGATAAACCCAGTTCCACAGGCCTATGGTGAGACTTGGTTCGATATGGTTGATAATTATTAAAAGGGTGCTCCTTCAGAGCATTTCGCGGTTCCAATCATTACAGAGAGAGACACCATTCATGGTCATAACAACCATATAAACTGCATTACTGCATTGCATTGGACCTGGTGATAAGCAAGTCTATAATATTATTAGATTATAAGAATGTGTCACTGTATTGTGTTGGCACTGGCTCTTGAAATTATGCATAGAATTAGTAGGGATCCAGAATGTGTTAAGAGAACATACCTTTGTTAGCCTGTGGAAAATAACGAGCCCATTGAGGAAGATCTCCGCTGTAACTTACAATAGGGCAGTAACCTTCAGCCTCCCTATTGTATGTACACCCAGAAAACTGGGTCGAGTTGCAATGGTACGCACCCTTCCAATGGTTACAAGGGGAAGTAACAAACTCTGTCCCTTGGTTGCGACCCCAGTCAAGACGGTCTGCCATACTGTAATTAGCACGGTACCATCCGCTATCCTCAAGTAAAGCAAGTGTCATTCTCGAAACTACTGATCTTGTATCAACTGAGCCTGTCATAATCTCATTCATTAAAAGTCTTTTCTCCCAATGAGACCCTGTAGTAGATTAAAAGTTATGCACATATTAGTTCATTTGCCTGATTATTCAAATGTAAAGAACACACACAAAAAATTATAGAATAAAAGAGGGGGAAAAAAACTAACCTGATGTGCCACGCCCACCACCATCTTCAAGCTCTAAACCAGTCAAATTTTCAGAGAAAGCCTGAAAAAATGTAATTGTATAGTTTTGCTCACCATAGTAGAGTAATAGTACATCATAATGTAAACATCTTCAAATTCTTTCAAGAGAAAAAACTAAATATTACTGAAAGAGAGATGCTTTACCCCATAGTGATAACGTGAATGCATGATTACTCGAGGAAGCACCACTCTCGTTACAATCCTTCCAAGTTTTTCATCCATGGTTTGTTCTGTAACCTATATGATAAACAACATAATTCAATCTAACATTCAGTCAACCAGAAGATATATCAATCTTCCTTGTAAATGTGACATACTAGTCATCTATCCATCAAAATTTGATGTTTGGGTTCAATAACAGATCTTGAGTAAATGTTGTATAATAAAATCTTAAACTGAACATCATATACTGCAGATATGGGTGGTTAACCAAATTCTAGTAAAATGGTTCCATATATCCAGATAAAATTAGATCATTCTTATCTACCAATATGTTCATGAGTGGTACAAGTCATAAAATTATTAATACTCTCCTGACAAAGAGAAAGAAGAATCAATTAGGAGAATATTTATAGGGTTCTTTTGAGATAAGAAATATTAATCACTGAAGTCTTATTGTTGAGTAAAAGGATATTCTAACTCTCAGATTCACCATTATTGTAGATAATAACATCATCGAAAAATAGAATATGTAAATTAAAAAAGTAAGAGCATCCAGTAACTGATGATGAGTATATTTCTGAACATCAATAACTACAAACTAACCCGAACACGTCTTCTTTTTCTCTCATCCCGAAAATGAGCAAAGGCATGGGGATCAAATCCAAGGACATGCATCACCTAGAGAGATAAAATAAATCACTACTTAATAAGAAAAATGTTTTCCTCTGCATTTTAAAAATATTGATCAATCACTCACCTCATGAATCAGTGTGGCAGAAAGTAAAGTTTCAGCTTCAGCAGTCAAGTGGCGAGGTGCAACATTTACATGCCCTGAAAGGATGAAAAAGGATTGGACTTGTAAATTTGTAATCAAACTTCGACCTCTAAAGGTGGAATCTAACATATCTTAACACGTTATAGAATACCAGCAATAGCACGACCCCATTGATCACGTTCACAAGCCACTGCCCATGCCAGAGTGTTTCCAGTTGTAGGTCTTGTTGTAACCAGAAGAACTAAATCCGCATCAGCAACACCCTCTATAAAAATGGAAGACGAAGTTACTAAACATAGCATTCAAATAATGTCAATAGATTATGCAAAACTAATTGACATGCAGAGTAATAAAACTATGCAAGCAAGACCTTCCACATATTCCCTTGGAAGTTGCACACCTCCATCCTGACCACAAGCAGAATATCCACTCAATCGCAAATTCCCCCTCACAGGCTCAACAGACAATGCTCTTCTGAACCAATCTGCTGTCTGTTCTAGAGCCTGTAGAAAACATAAAATATTAATTTGTTCAAATGTTGAATGATGCAAAATTTCATCAATATGCATTAAGAATCTCCACCCACCCACACATACAACCCAATGTCTTTTTTTTCTGCAATTTAAATTATATATATTTAGCTTAATGCTTATTTGAATCCCCTCCTCCAACAAAAGAAAAAAGGAAATACAATGTAAAAACATTACCTTGCGAAGACGAAACTTTTTGTCCTCCCCAGCTATATCGTCCAGTGTACAATTGTACCAACAATCTCCATATATTGGAGGATCACCATGTGGGTTGCATGAGGAAGAACCAGAAAAAGAAGCACCATTCGGCTCCCCTAGCTGGCATAAGAAACATATAAACAAAAGTAAGAAAATTTAAATACAAATCCAAAAGTGAGAATTTATGGCACAATGCAATATATGTGTAATCATCGCAAGAACTTGCTTTCACTATGTCAGCTACACTCCGACAGTCCCTATCTGGTGAGTGACCAACGGCGTCATAATTTAGATATATTCTAATGGGTTGCTTTGCATCATGCTGTTGCATCCATGATTCAGACACACCAAGCAAGGCCCTTCCCGTATGCTGAAGGGACTTCGAAGTATCAAGTTCATTGTAGACCTGTGCAGAAAAGGAATACACCTTCCGACCAGGTCGTTTTCTTTGTTCAATAATTTGATCGTGAATGCAAGAATGAGCTATTATACTTTCTTTGTCCTCTTCAAATCCTTGCTTATGCAATCTAAAATCTTTAGGTGTCGCAAATGCAGCATCAAACAGCAGAAAAATCAATAGAACCTGAAAGATTAATGGAGATGGTGGCTTCAGAAACTTGGATACGAATTGATTAATAAGTTGGAGTTAGCTTTGACATTCAGACCAGACTGAGTGGGTTACTAATAGCTCTTAGAACAAACTCAATTTCGCAGAAAAAATAAGATTGTAACAAGTAGAATTTAAGATCCATAGTCTAAGTGCAACAAAAGCACCTCCAAACAATCAGTTACTGTCATCATGCCTTGTAAGAAAAATTGGGCTTCATAAGAAACTAGACAGAAAACAAGAACTCGTTTAATCATACAATGGACGCCTTAACAAGGAAGACAATACCAGAAAGAAAAAATTTCCTTGAACAGGGCTATGCCATAATAACCTTAAATTAAAAGAAGAAAAAGAAATCCCAGTAAATATATTCAATTTTAGCCAAAAATAGGAAGAGAAAGTACAATTCTTGCAACTCTTACGTAGTATAAAAATACAAGTAACAGTTCAAAAAACCGAAGTAAAATTTCCAATCTCACCTAAACCACATCCAAGAGACTACAAACTCCATCTTCACAGCTCATTACCAGAAACCCCACTCTCTATTTTTTTTTTTTTCTTTCACAAATCAAACACTTTCAGAAAAGAAGAATACCCATCACAAGAAGGAGAAAGTAAAAAAAAAAAAATTACCTCAATAAATAAAATAGCAGAATTCAATTTAAATGTCTGGAGTAAAGAAGGCTCGGCACATCGGTTACACCGAATCCAAAACTCCATGAAATGTCGGCGTTTGACGTGAACAACCTCGTTTCCATCAAATCGCCTGCACTGCTCCGATCCGCTCCCACCCGTAAAATAACTTCAGAACACTCCACATTATCCGCGATACAGACAAAACCCACCAGTTGAAAACCCTTAAACTCCACAAAATATGGCAAAAGATTCAGCCTTTGGAACAATTATTAAAACCTGGGAGCTCAATGCAGTACAGTGTTCTATCTATTTTCAGAGTTGCAAATTATTTTGACATGGAGTATTAAATTAAATTAAATTAAATTAAATTAAATTAAATTAAATAAGCAAATAAGAAAAGTTAGAATTGGTGGGGGTGGGTAGAGTAGAGTTGAAATTATCTATATTTACTTTTTTTATATTGCGCTCTTTCAATTTCTTTTTCGTTCTTTATATTGTTGATGCGTTGGCTGAATAGCCTTGTCTGATGTATGCATACACGTATATATGTGGACAAGGAAAGTAGGCATTGTTAGGATTGTGGTAGACCGTTTTATGAATTTTGTTTCATAACATGGATTTTTTTCCAAAGTTAAAAAGATTTTGTTTCTTTGAGGTTTTTAAAGAGTTTGTAAAATTCCTTGATTATTTTATTTTGTATTTTGGTAAAATATATTTTAATTTAATGTTAAATAAATATTTAAGAGGTGAGTGGTCAGTCCAAATTCTTAGAATTTTGTATAATTGTATTGAACTTTAAATTTGACCCCTAATTTGATTTTTATATAAACCAAATTTTTGTTTCACAGCAACATATTTACATCTACTATAAGTTACATACCTTTGAATAATTTTGAAATAATTTTTTTTCCAGAACAATTTTTCAAATTTTGATTTTTTATATTTTCATTCTTCACAATGTTATTACCATGTGTAATAGGCCTTAAAAGTAATTTTAAAGAAAAGTAAGAAAACATTAATAAAAGAAGAAAAGATCATAATAAATATCTAGTCAAATCTATAATAATAATATTAATAATAATCATAATAATTTAAATATATAAAAATAAATTTGAATTTCTATTTATATTTTTATTTTAATTTTTTATTTTTCTCTCTCTTTTTTATTTTACTTTATTTAGAAACCATTCATTTTTTTTAATGTTAAACATCTACTTAAAACTTTTGATTGCACTCATGAATTTTATTTAAGTCAATAATATATTTTATATTTTTTAACTAATAATATAAATTTACTAAATATAAGACATGTTTTTGACATATTTAACAAATTATCAATCAATAAACTAATTTTCAATCAATATATCAATCAATATTAAATTAATTTAATTTACATAAAGTTTATATTTTCATAATTTATTTATTTTTTTATTATTCAACTAAACTATTTAAAATATTTTAATTTAATATAATTTTAGAGCTCAAATTATTTTGTTGAATTTATTTAAATTTTGATATATATTTTTTTTCATTTAATATATACTCTAAAATAGCCTCTTAATTTAATTTAATTTAACTATTTTACATTAAATAAATGTCTTCATTTAAATGTTTAAATTTCAGTATGGGTTTGAGATGTAGAATTAGAAGAATATGAAAGAAATATATGTCATGCATGATGTATTATTAAGGTATACATTTGGCCATTAGGAGATATAAGATAGTTTTTTACAACTTAAGTTGTTACAAGCAATATGTTGGTAAATATGTTTTGTAAAAGTAGGAAAGACAACGGGACAAATATTTTTTGGTACCTAAGTATGGTTATTATGTTGTAAATAAAGTGTAAGTAAGTGTTAGTTGTTTTGATCTTTTTACTATTTTAAGAATTTGAAGACAAATTTTGGATGGATAAAAATAAAAAAGATGAAAGTTATATATATATATATATATATATATATATATATATATATATATATATATATATATGTATATTTTGGATGGAGAGAGTAATAAAATCTAAGTTAAATTTAGGATATAGGTATAATTAAATATTTTAAAATATTTTATATTTAAATTCAAGAATTAGAATTAACCACCTTAGAATCTATTTATTCAAAACTGACAAGTACATCGTAATTGAACTCATAAAATAAATGAATATTAAATAAGTACAGGTAACCTGCAAGTATTGATAAATGAGTTTGGGACGATTACGAATATTATAATGTTCTTTTTTAATGGGACGGTTATGGATACGGGTAGTTGATATTTAAACAGATACAGGTACCGTTAAATAAGTGTGTACCCTACACATTGTCATCTTTAGGTATGAGGCAAAATTATTGCTATGAAAAAATAAGCATATGCACCATATAATTAAATGATAAATATAAAACTACATTATGTTAAAAATATAGCAAAAGCTCCTACGTCCCCGGGGACACACCGTGCCCCTATGAGAACACAACCATCCCCCTCCATATTCTTGTAAGCACTTGAATTTTATTGTCTATTAAAGAAAAATATGTGGCAAATTAATGCAATAATTATCAATTAATTATTTGTTAATTAAGGGATTTACATAAATAAATTCTTAAAATAAATTAGTGAATAATTGATAATTGGGATAGATTCAGTCAAATAAGCCCAAGCCTGCAGAATCAGGTCAAATTAATATTGATCAATCAAATTGCAAGGATGGAAAGGCCCAAGCCGCAGAATTAGGTCAAATCAGCCTTGGACCAATCAAATTGCGAGTTATTTATGGGGCATCCTCATTCTTCCCATATATAAGGAGTCCTCCTCCATTCATTTCAGACACACTAAAATATCTGAAGACGCAGACGCTTCTGAAGAGATCAAAAATATGAGCAGTGCTCCGTTGAGATCTTCAAGCATCTTCAAGCCAAGAACGGTCTGCGATCCGAGATCAAAGTTCTAAGCCCCTCCGATCCGACGTTCTTCCATCCAACCGCCTTCGATTAGAGATAAAGGTGCCAAGCCCCTCCGATCTGGTGTTCTTTCATCCAATCGCCTCCAATCAGAGATTAAGATTTCAAGCTCCTCTGATCCGGCGTTCTTTCAGCCATCCGCCTCCGATCAGAGATTAAAATGTCAAGCCCCTCCGATCCGGCATTCTTCCAGTCAACAGCCTCCGATCAGAGATAAAGGTGTCAAGCCCATCCAATCCAGCGTTCTTCCAGCCAACCGCCTCCGATCAGTGATAAAGGTGCCAAGCCCCTCCGATCCGGCATTCTTCAAGCCAACCACCTCCGATCAGAGATCAAGGTGCCAAGCCCCTCCGAACCGGCATTCTTACAGTCAATGACTTTCTCCATAGAAAGTTCTCCAGTCAATGTTTAATCCAAATAAAGGTTCAACGCCTCCGGATCAACGTTACAAGATTACACATCCGAGCTCGGACAAGCTTTATTTGAAGATCCCGCTCAACACACATGCTGTCAACACAGTTAGCATACACTCCAGTCAAAGAAGTCAAAGTCAGCACACACAAGTCAAGTCAAAGTCAAGTCAAGCTAAATTGGTTCGAGAGAAGAATTAGATGATTGTTTGAGATTGTAACCTGTTTACATATCTTATAAATTAAATCCATCTGAAATATCTTTGTACCTCAATTTGTATTTATTTCATTATAAATACAAAATTTATTGTTACAATCTGCAAAATAACATTCATCTAAAACGAATCAAGTTGAAGAAGATATACAAGTTACAGCTGACAAGATGCTTCCTATCAACCAATTGAAAAATATCGTGATAGAGACGATGAAAGACAAGTTTGAAGGGAGTTCCAAATCTTTTGTTGCCTACAAAAAGCCATATACAAAGAGAATTGGCAACTTGAAGATGCCAGCTGTCTACCAACCTCCCAGGTTCCAACAACTCGATGGCAAAGGCAACCCAAGACAGCATGTGGTATACTTCGTTGAGACATGCAATGATGATGGGACCAAAGGAGACCACATGGTAAGACAGTTTGTCCGCTCTCTTAAAGGAAATGCGTTCAATTGGTACATCAACTTGAAAGCCAACTCCATTGATAGTTGGGGGCAAATGAAAAAAGAATTCCTCAACCGCTTCTATACCACACGAAGAACTATTAGCATGATGGAGTTAACAAATATTCGTCAAGGTGATGAAGAATATATAATCGACTACATCAAAAGATGGAGGAGCCAAAGCCTCAATTGAAAAGAAAAGCTGTCAGAAACTTCAACTATTGAAATGTGCATTCAAGGGATGCAATGGAATCTTCGCTACATACTTCAAGGGATTCCGCCTAAAACTTTCGAAGAATTTGCTACAAGAGCTCACGACATAGAGTTAAGTTTGACATCAAATGACATCGAATGGCCCTCTATTCAGGACTCTTACGAGTTTGAAGACATGCCTTCTGATGAGCTCGTGGAAGAGGAACCGCAAACAAAGACTGCAGTTTCCATAAGGATTCATAGAAATGAAGCGGAAGTAAGAGAAAATTGTGCATCCCAAAATTGGGGGCAATGAACTGTTGATAAATCAAAGTCAAAGATCCTTGACACGAGCTAAAACTATCTGCATTATGCTCCTTGATACGAGCTTAATCTATCTTAAATCTCCCAAGTTAAAGCTCCTTGATATGAGCGAAAATTATCTACATTATGCTCCTTGATACGAGCTTAACTATCTACACATTACACTCCTTGATATGAGCTAAAACTATCTACATGTTACACTCCTCGACACGAGCTAAAAATGTCCACACAATACTCCTTGATACGAGTTTAAACTATCTAAAATCCTCAAGTTACGCTCATTGATATGAGCATAAACTATTTACACATCAAATCAAATCTTATTGGGAAGAGAATAAACTTTCTACACACAAAGCTCCTCGACATGAGTGAAAAATGTCCACAAAAGGCTCCCTGACACGAGTATAAAATGTCTACAAGTTTAAATTCAAGACTCATTGACATGACTATAAAATATCAGCAAAATCAATTCAACGTTCCATGACGCACGAGCCTAAACTGCATGTTACTCCTGGTCCGAACGAGTATAAAAAAAATATGTATGACACCCACCAAAGGTAATTATACATGGTTAAACTATTAATTTACCCCACTCAGGTATTTTAAGTGGTTAAAATATTAAGTACACTACTTTGTCTAAAGTGGTTAAAGAATAGTCACTCCTGGCCCGCACGAGTATAAACTATGTACGCCACCCTCCATTCAAACCAAATCATGTTCCTTTAAACTACGTTATGAATTGATCTTCTTCAAAGAGATACGTAGGTTGCTTAGTACTCTGCTAAGTTCAGTCATAATTCAGGCTATTCATATCAAGTTGGTGAGACAAGCAATAAAATTCAATCATGTTGATCAAGAATGGATTATCGCAATTTGTTCACTTCAACACAAAGGCGTCCGTGAACAAAATGCGAGGGGGCATTTGTAGGCACTTGAATTTTATTGCCTATTAAAGGAAAATATGTGGCAAATTAATGCAATAATTATCAATTAATTATTTGTTTATTAAGGGATTTACATAAATAAATTCTTAAAATAAACTAGTGAATAATTGATAATTAGGATAGATCCAGTCAAATAAGCCCAAGCCTGCAGAATCAGGTCAAATTAATATTGATCAATCAAATTGCAAGGATGGAAAGGCCCAAGCCGGGAGAATTAGGTCAAATCAGCCTTGGACCAATTAAATTGCGAGTTATTTATGGGGCATCCTCACCCTTCCCCTATATAAGGAACCCTCCTCCATTCATTCCAGACACACTAAAATATTTGAAGATGCAGACGCTTCTGAAGAGATTAAGAACACGAGCAATGCTCCCTTGAGATCTTCAAGCATCTTCAAGCCAAGAACGGTCTGCGATACGAGATCAAGGTTCTAAGCCCCTCCGATCCGACGTTCTTCCATCCAACCACCTCCGATCAGAGATAAAGGTGTCAAGCTCCTTCGATCTAGCGTTCTTCCATCCAACCACCTCCGATCAGAGATTAAGGTGTCAAGTCCCTCCGATCTGGCGTTCTTTTCAGCCAACCGTCTCCGATCAGAGATAAAGGTGCCAAGCCCCTCCGATCCAGCGTTCTTCAAGCCAACCGCCTCCGATCAGAAATCAAGGTGCCAAGCCTCTCCAATCCTGCATTCTTACAGTCAACGACTTTCTCCACAGAAAGCTCTCCAGTCAACGTTCAATCCGAACAAAGGCTCAACGCCTCCGGATCAACGTTACAAGACTAAACATCTGAGATCGAACATAGGACTGGACGGTACGGTATACCAAAATTTTGCATGCATACCGTATACCGCACTGAAATTTTTGGTATTAGAAAATATATATCGATACCGTACCGAAAATATTTCGGTATACCGAAATTTCGGTATGCTAATTGTCAATACTGAATTTTACCGAAAACCGAAATATTACTTCTTATCAATATACTGATGGATACCGAAATAAAATCAATCTCTAAGATGGCAGAAAAACTAACCCAACTGTCCATTGATTTTACAAACATTTACTCCCTTCCTTTTTTTTTTAATTTTTTTTAATTTAATGAAGTAACATTTTCTTCTCAAATAAAAGAGGATGAAGGAGAGCAGTTGCTACGAATTTTTGAAAACTTGGTTTAAGGGACGAAAATAAATAAAAAAGAGGATCCCTCAATTACATTTGTAATGCAAATGAATTCTCCAGGGGAATGAATTAAATTTTTGGGGTGCACATATATTTATAAATTAATTTCATATAGGGTGTATCACTATTCGCAAATATTCTAAAGAATTACAGTACAACTATAATGATTATTCCAATTTAATTATTTCAAATTCAAACGAAGTTTGATAAATAGGGTATTAATTTTGAAAGTGATGAGCTTTGAATCCGTAATTGAGATTCTGTGATTGGAGAATCCGTATCAGATCGAAGAGGCCCGAATCAGATCGGAGAGGTGAGTACGGTGGACGTGGTGGCGGCAGAAGAAATAGAAAGTCGGAACTTGAGATTCTGCAATTGGAGAATCCATATCAGATCGGAGAGGTGAGTATGGCGGACGTGATGGCGGCAGAAGAAATAGGATGTCGGAGCAACGTGGAGGGAGAGTGTATCTATCTCTCAGACGACAGACGAGGGGTTGAGGAAGGCCGAGGGCGGCTGCTAGGGTTTCACCTCAATTCTCACTAATCTCACCCTTCTGCTATGTTACAGAACTTATGTATCCATTTAAAATAGTTATTATAGATAAGCCAAAAACTAAATTAATTTAATATATATATAATTATTATTAATATTAATTTAATTAAATATTCGGTATACCGGTATATACTGAAATACCGATTTTTAAAAATTATCTTAACGGTACCGTACCGAAAAATTCGGTACGGCATCATACCGTACTGAATTTTTTGGTATGCTGAAATTTTTTATAAATGCGTTATTTTACGGTACGATAAATGCGGTATACCAATTTTTTGGTAATTTCATCCACCCCTACTCGGACAAGCTTCATTTGAAGATCCAGCTCAACACACATATTGTCAATACAGTCAGTATACACTCCAGTCAAAGAAGTCAAAGTCAGCACACACAAGTCAAGTCAAAGTCAAGTCAAGCCAAATTGGTTCGAGAGAAGAATCCAATGATTGTTTGAGATTGTAACCCGTTTACATATCTTATAAATTAAATCCATCAGAAATATCTTTGTACCCCAATTTGTATTTATTTCATTATAAATACAAAATTTATTGTTACAATTCTATTTAAACCTATGTATTGCTAGGGGTTTAAATTGCAAAGGGCACGGTGTCCCCGGGGGCACAAGAGCCTCACTCTAATATATATATATATATATATATATATATATATATATATATATATATATATATATATATATATATATATATATATATATATATATATATATATATATATATATATATATATATATATATATATATATATATATATATACTAATTACGAATACGCTGCTATAAATAATTTTTTTAAAGTATGAGGTGTCGCGACGTTGTTAATTGTCATATATTTTTTATATTTTATTTTAATATTACATATATAATCTTTCTACTTTTAATTTTATTATTATTATTATTATTATCATTATTATTATTATTCATGTATATCTTTAAATCATGTATATCTATAAATTAAATACTACTTCAATTATATTTTTTTGATTAGTTAGGAATAGATAATCAACAAAATATATCCAACTTATTATATATTATTATTATTATTATTCATGTATATCTTCAAATTAAATACAACCTTTAATTATATTTTAATATTACATATATAATCTTTCTACTTTTAATTTTATTATTATTATTATTCATGTATATCTTTAATCATGTATATCTATAAATTAAATACTACTTTAATTATATTTTTTTGATTAGTTAGGAATAGTTAATCAACAAAATATATCCAACTTATTGTATATTATTATTATTATTATTCATGTATATCTTCAAATTAAATACAACATTTAATCATATTTTTTGATTGGTTAGTAATATTACTTTTATTTTTATTATTATCATTATTATTATTCATATATATATATTTAAATTATGTATATCTATAAATTAAATATCATCTTTAATTATATTTTTTGATTTGTTATAATAATTCACCCGCGTATTACGCGGGAATGTGTACTCGTGTGTGTGTGTGTGTGTGTGTATATATATATATATATATATATATATATATATATATATATATATATATATATATACTAGTATGAAACTCGCGTACAACGCGGGATTATTTAATTATTATTCTTATTTCTTATAATTAAATTCTTATTTCTTATAATTAAATAATCTATGTTATATAATGTAATAACATTAATTAAGGAGATTTTTTTTTCTTATAGTTAGACAATTTCTTTCATCAATGTAAAGAATTTGCAACAAATTATAACATTTGACTTTTGATAATATGACGTATAACTAAATCATGTAAAAAGTTAATATATATGTACATATATTCTAACTATTTGAAAAAATCTTGACTTGTATTTTTTTAAATGTTACATTATAACATAATACAATTGAAAACTATATATCACTCTCATTGTCTCTCTAAAAAAATGTGCAACCACATAAGGGCAATTTTATCTCTTTGCTGTATATTTATATAGTTGTTAATATTTTATTTTTTTCATTATATTTAAGTGCAATTATGATCAAAATATGTAACTCTTAGTAATAAATCCTTAATTTTATTGTTTGACTAAAATAATTATATTTAAAAAAAACCTCAATTTATTATTTTTTTCTATACATGATTTGATTTGATACTAATTAATTTATTTACTCCCTTTGTCCCTCAATAAGAGGATTTTTTTTTGCTTTTTGACACGTGAATTAAGGAATATTATTATTTCATGTGTAGTGGGTAGTTGTATTAGTGGAAGTGTGAGTCCCATATTTTAATTGTAATAGTGTGTGTGTAGGTCCCAAATGTGTAAAAAAAGAAAGGGAATTCTTTGGGTCGGACGTCCAAAATAAAAAAGAAACCCTCTTTAAAGGGGACGGATGGAGTATATCGAATGATTTATTTATTAATTGCAATTAATGATATTAAAGTAAATATTCATAATAAGTGTATAGGAAAAATAAATAAATAGTAAGATTATATGTGAACAACACGTTAGCGAAAAAGGATTTTGTTATACTGTACTTATATATATATATATATTACATTAGTTTCTTAAGAATAACAATTAATGCAAATAGATTTATTATTATATAGTTAATTAAAAAATACTAAACCATAATGATGAGTAAAAAAGTAATACTCCATTTAAATATTATTTATAATATTAATTATATTTTAATATATATATATATATATATATATATATATATATATATATATATATATATATATATATATTAATTGCAAATACGCTGATATAAATAATTTTTTAAAAGTATGAGGTATCGCGACGTGGTTAATTGCCGTATTTTTTACTTTTATTTCATATATATTATTTTTCTACTTTTATTTATTTATTTATTATTATATTATTATTCATGTATATATATAAATTAAATACCACCTTGAAATGGGACAAAGGAAGTATAATCTTTCTATTTTATTATTATTATTATTATATTACTAATGCACTCCCTCCGTCCCAAAATTGATTGCACACTTTCCACATTTATCCATCTCAAAATATATTGCACCTTCCAAAAATAGCAAAGAAAAATTACCAATTTATCCTCCATTTTTTAACCATTTATAAAAATGTCACTCTAATTAACAACATAAACCCAATTCATTAAGTAATGGGTTTGAGCCCAATTAACTTAACCCAAACCCAATTATAACCCTAAATCCAACCCAAACCCAATTAAAACCTTAAACCCAACCCACTTATAAACCTAAATCATATTATTACACCTTATAACTGCATTGCTCTCCCTCTCTCTCGTTCTTCTCTAATGAAACCCTAGTCTTCTCACCATCAAACCCTAGCCTCCCTCCTGTCTGTTCGTCTCATCATGAAACCTTAGCCTCTCATTCTTCTTCTCACCATGATTACCCAATTAATAAAATATATCTTATAAAATTTTGAGTATATCCTCATTATTTAATTACAATATGTATTTAATATTGGATTATCTAATTAATTTTCTTATAAAGTATAATGCATATGCATATTATGCGGGAATATGTACTCGTGTGTGTGTGTATATATATAGTTAATTTTCTTAATTTCAGATTATATTAATAATTAAATAAAATGAATTTATATGTCATTATTGAATAATTCAAATACATATAATTAATTCAAATAAAATTAATATACTAAAATTAATAAACCAACAATTATTTAAAAACTCGATTCCAATATTATTTGCCAACATCAAGTAATATATTAAAAAATATATAATATAAAATAATGATTAAAGTTAAATAACTTGAAGAAAGCTTTCGATTGAGGTAAATCGATTCCAAAAATACTTGAATGATCTACGTGAATCAATTTTTTAATCTCTTATTCATCTTAAAGAATATATCTTAACAAAGGCTTTAATATATTATCTACTTGAAGCTTATTCATCTTAAAGAATACATCTTAACAAAGACTTTAATAGATTATCTACTTGAAGAGGTAAATCGATTCCAAAAATACTTGAATAATCTACATGAATCAGTTTTTTAATCTCTTATTCATCTTAAAAATATATACTTGAATCGATTATCTACTTGAAGAGATAAATCGATTTAAAAAAAATACTTGAATCGATCCTCTTATTCCTCTTCTTAAATAATACTTGAGATTATATATACTTGAAGAGGTAAACCGATTCCAAAAATACTTGAATGATTCAAGAATACTTGAATCGATCATCTTATTCCTCTTGAAGAAAGAATACTTGAGATTATATTCTTGAAGAGGTAAATCGATTCCAAAAATACTTGAATGATTCAAGAATACTTGAATCAATTGATTATCTTATTCCTCTTGAACAATACTTGAATCGATTCTCTTATTCATCTTGAAGAATACTTGAATTGATTCTTTTCATCTTGAAGAATACTTGTATTGATTCTTTAGAGGTGAATGAGATTCAATTATTTAGAAGTGAATCGAATTTCGCTCCATCAAAATAAATTTGTATACTTTTTATAAATCAATTATCTAGAGGAACTTGAAGAAAGCTTCTATTCCTCTTGAAAAATCAAATGTGTGTGTTTGAAATGAATAACCAAAAATGTTTATTTATAGATGGGATGTGAGAGAATATTATATGGAATATTATTTTTTCCTTTACATATAATTAAAATTTATTCTTATTAATTTATTTACAATAAAAGATTTTGTAATTAAATAATGATACCAAAATAAATACATAAAAGATATTCAAAATTTAATTAGTCATCAATCAAAATACAAAAAATAAAAAAAGAATTTATTTTACGATAAATTAATGAGGTGCACATGTAACAAAAGATAATATATTTTTAATTTATATTTTGATATATATTTTTAATTTAATTTTTTTCTTAAATTATGTATATGTTTATTTTTATTTATTATTATCTCAAATAAACATAATTTTTATTTTTAATTAATATTTTGTTCTTAATTTCTATAAATATTTTTTTAATTTATTGCCTATTTAAGATTAATAAATAAAATAAGAAAATATATTATTTTAAAAATAAAATATTAAATAAGGAAGTTAATGATAAGTAAATAAGGAAAACATAAAAAAATAATTTAAAAATTCAAAAAAATGAGAAAATTACACGTCATAATGGAGCGCTCTGGAGACGACACGTAGGCAGAAAAGTTTCTGATATAGTATAATTAAGATTACATATAAATAATTATCAATTTATTTATAAAATAAATAATTATATATATATTGTGTATGTGGCGTCGTCACGTTTGTTCTTGGAAAAATTATGTATGTGGCGCTCCCACGTTGATCCCGCAATTAATGTTTATTAAATTTAAAATAATTAATATTTTGTAATCCTACCATTATAACATCTTAATTTAAATATTTAGTAATCCTACCATTGATACATAATAATATTATTTTAAGTTTATATAAGTAATTTAATTTAATATTTTAAATATTTTTGATTTAATCCGTAAATTTGGTGTGAATTTTAAATTATTTATTTCCATTGGATTTTAAATTATTTATTTCCTTTAATCTGTAAATTTAGTGTGAATTTTAAATTATTTATTTCTATATTTAGCGTATAAATTTTAATTAAATCATAATACAATCGATTAGTTATAAAGTTTTGGTAAATTTATAGTATTATGTAATAATATTATTTTAAGTAATTTTCTTATAAAAGTTTATGTAAGTGTTTTAATTTAATACTTTAAATATTTTTTATTTAATCTGTAAATTTGGTGTGGATTTTAAATTATTTATTTCCTTGGATTTTAAATTATTTATTTCCATATTTAACATATAAATTTAATTAAGGTATAGTACAATCGATTAGTTATAAAATTTTGGTAAATTTATGAAGAAACAAAAAACTTTTGTTGTTGTTTGATTATTTTAATTAAGTTTTAATAATTTTAGGAAAGATGGAGTATATTTTTAAAACTTAATATTTTTAAAATAATTTTGGTGTTAATTTTAAATTATTTATTACCATATTTATCATATAAATTCATTGTATATAAGTATACGACATAATACAATCAATCAATATTCATCTATAGTTAATCTCCGTTGCAATCTTTATACTGTTTCTTTTTTCCTTTATTTATTAAATTATGTCATCAATTTATGATCATGTGTCTGAAATTGCTATGCAAAAGGAGACTTGGCGAATTAAAGTTAAATGCTTGAGGCTTTGGATTTCATACCTTGATAATACAGACAAAAAAATATACATGGATATGATTATGATGGATGAAAAGATAAATTTTAATTGGTTTTAATGATTAAATATTCTTTATGTATATGGTATATTTTATATGTCTACAACTTTTACATTATTAGCATGATAAGGTTTTCTATTTAATTATTGTTATATTATATGTGTATGTTTAGAAGATTCAAGCAACAATCCGTCATAATCACATCTCAAAATTAGAGAAATTGTTAAGTGAGGGGGCAGCATATATTATATCAAATTTTCGTGTTGCTGAAAATATTGGGTCGGTCCTTATTACAAATTATGAATTCAAGTTGAACATCCACAATTACACGTTGGTGTGATTGACTTCGCCATTGAAAACCAACAAAACTGGCTTGAATTTTATTGATTTTGATACAATCAATTCTCAAGACAACACTAGAGATATAATACTCATAGGTATGTTTTAAAAGTTTATTATTATGTTTTAATGGAAACTAATTATACTTTTTAAAAAAATGGTTCTATTTCTTATTACAATGACAATATCCACAGACATAATTGCTTTGGTGGTAAAAATGTGATATATAATTTGTGTTAGTGCAAGGAGCAAGCCTACAGATAAAATTGATATTGAGCTTAAACAAGAACAATAACTTTCTTTTAAAATATTTATCCATATTTTTATTTTGTAACTCAATTTTTATGTTTAATGTTTTTTTTGGATTAAAATTTTAACATCAATTTAAGACACATGATCATGAATTGTACATTATGGGGAGAATCTGCAAGACAATTCATGCAGTACAAGAGGAACAATCTAACCCAAACACTTATTATTGTTCTTGAGTATGCCAAAATCAACAATAAATATAGAGGTATATTTTTTTTAAACTTATTTTATTTATGTATAATTCTGTATGTATTTAGATGTCATTAGATGTTTATTCTAATATATTTATCCATTAATAATATATTATTTGTCCTCTAATTTCTTAGATATGTTTTAACAATAATAATAATTATTATTATTATATAAAAATTTAAATCAAACTTTCTTTGAAATATGCTATAGAAAAAAACATATCAAATTCTTAGAATGCAACAAGGATAACAATTAATGAAGATATAAAAGAAGTTCATGATTTTCGAAAGAGGTACACACTCAATCTATACATTACATTTAGTGATTTTTTCTTTTAAATATATATATATATATATATATATATATATATATATATATATATATATATATATATATATATATATATATATATAAATTTTAATATATGCTTTTGGAAATGTAGCATGGGTTTGATAGGCCATGATAGATTGCCTGACCTCATATAAATCATATCGGTAGAAGCTTCGTCTTTGAAGAATTTACACCAGATGTAGAAGTGATCTATCTTGCAAAAATTCAAGACATCAAGGATGTAAATAGCAGCGTTTCTTCTTCCAGGAGGACGAACCGCCCACTCCAAGTTTGCAATACCTTTGAATGTGAATGAAAACTCCACGTGCAATATTAAGCCTAGAACTAAATTGTGCACATTGCTTCAAAAAAGTAGTCTCATTATATGGGATGAAGTGTCTATGGTAAAGAGGTATTGTTTTGAGGCTCTTGATGGGAGTTTGAGAGACATTATAAGGTTGATTAACCATATTCTAGAAGAAAAACCATTTGGAGGGAAAATGGTGGTTTTTGGTGGAGATTTTAGACAAATTTTGCCTGTGATTACAAAAGGCACCCGCGAGGATATAATATCAGCAACAATCAACTCTTCGAGCATATGGGATGACTGTACAATGCTAATACTCACAAAAAATATGAGGCTACGTTCTGAAAAAGATGATCTTGAAAATAATGAACATGATATTACTGAGTACTCTGATTGGATATTGAAAGTTGGTAATGGTGATGTTGGGGAAGATAATGATGGAGAGTACACAATTGAGATCTCTTCGGACCTACTAATATTGAACGACGACAACCCAGTGGATGCTATTTTGAACAGTATATATCCATTATTGTTGAAAAATTGCAATACACCAGGATATTTTGAGGATAGGGCAATTCTAGCTCCTACACATAAAGTGGTAGAGACTGTCAATGACCACATGCTAAATATGTTTCCTGGGGAAGCAAGAGAATATCTTAGTTCAAATAAAATCTGTTCAAATGATAGATCACCCAACATTAATAGTCTATATTCGGAAAAAAAATTTGAATTCTCTTAAGTGTTCTGGACTCTCTAATCATATTTTGGTACTTAAGGTAGGAGTTCCAATAATGCTCCTCAGAAACATTGATCCAGCTTCAGAATTATGCAATGGAACTAGATTGATAGTAACTAAATTGGGGATTCATGTTATTGAAGCGAAGATACTAGGTGGTAAAAACAAAGAGAGCTTGGTGTTAATTCCTAGAATGATTTTGAGTCCAACGGACAACACACTGCCAGTTATGTTTCAAATGAGACAGTTTTCAGTGTTGGTGTATTGCGATGACTATAAATAAGAGTCAGGGACAATCATTATCGAGTGTTGGGGTTTTCCTAACGAAATATATTTTTACACATGGTCAGTTATGTTGCGCTCTCCAGGGTTAAGAGTAGGGTATGTCTAAAAATACTTTGTCTAGATGAAAAAGGAAAAGCAAGTAACAACACAGTTAATGTTGTTTTTGGTGAGGTTTTTTAAAATTTGCAGTAATTAATGTTACAGATAATCTAAATATGATTATATTTAACTTTTAATTTATTTCAATTCAGTTACATAATATACAATTTAAAGGTAAACATCAAAATTACACTAAGTAAAGATAAATATATACAAATAAGAAAAACAAAAGAAAATAATATTACATCAAAACACATCGAAATTAACATAACAAAGTAAAGATCATTTAAAAAAATCATATTATAAAAAATATAACCCGTGTAATACACAGGAAAACATACTAGTATATACTAATTGCGAATACGCTGCTATAAATAACTTTTAAAAGTATGAGGTGTCGCAACGTGGTTAAATTTCGTATATTTTTATTTTTCGTTTTAATATTATATATATAATCTTTCTACTTTTATTTATTTATTATTATTATTATTATTATTATTCATGTATATATCTTTAAATCATGTATATCCATAAATTAAAATCACCTTTAATCATATTTTTTTGATTGGTTAAGGAATAGATAATCAATAAAATATATCCAACTTATTAATATTATTATTCATGTACATCTTCAAATTAAATATCACCTTTACTCATATTTTTTTATTGAAAATAGATAATTAAGTCAATCAATAAAAATATATCCAACTAATAATTTATTTTTTATTTTTATTTTTTATTGGTTACAAATAGATAATTAAACCAATTAATAAAAGCATATATATCTTTAAAAAAACAATATAAATAGAGCAAATATTAATTAATATACATAAATCACGTACACTAATTCTTTAGGTGTATTCATGTTTATCTTTAAATTAAATACCACATTTAATCATATTTTTTATTAGTTAGAATACTACTTTTATTTATTTATTATAATTATTATTATTCATGTATATTTTTAAATTATATATATCTATAAATTAAATATCACCTTTAATTATATTTTTTGATTGGTTATAATAATTAATCCGCGTATTACGCGGGAATCTATACTTGTATATATATATGTGTGTGGAATTTAATCGCGCATTTTTGTTCTTTTAATGCGCACTATTGTTCAAACATCACAATAATTCTAGGGGTGCACGGTGCAGTTTTACGGTGTTTTAGTATAATTTAAATTGCATTGTTATATACGGTTCGGTTTAGTAATGAAGTGTAAACTGTGGTAATTCAAATAATTTTAATTATGCAGTTTTAAACGATTTTGATCAATTTTTGGCGGTTTGACGGTTTCACTTATAGATTAATATTCTACTATTAATTTTTTGGTAGCCGACGAAAATTCATAAGGCAATTCAATCAATAATTATCCATTTCTAAATTCTTGAAAACAAAAAACAGTTTAACTTACATTTAATTATAAGAATTTAAACAACAATGCTTCGGAGGAATATTAGTATATATGGTAAAATATGAGCAACGCGCTTCACAGTTTCAAAACAAAGAGAAATAAAAAACAAAAAAGTGAAACGAAGCATTTGTAGATTGTAGAACGTGTGTAATAAATTGATATTTTAATTCATAACTTTTTTATTACAGTCTTAAGGGAGTGAAACCTGAGTGACATGTTAATGACTAAAATACCCTATATACTAACAATAGTCTAACATATAGAGTATATTATATAATTATATATAATATTATAGCTTATATGTGATATATACGCTGCGGTTATTGCGATTTCTATTAAGAAAATGAAATTACACCACATAGTACAGTGCGGTTTTGCTTTAAAAAATAAATTACGATTTGTTCAAATAATTGCATATTGCGGTACGGTGCAATTCGGTTCGATCATTTTTTGCGTTTATAAATTTTTTTTGCCCAGTCCTAAATAACTCGTTAAGTGACAGAAAAAATCAAAAGATATTAAATGTCAAGGATTCAAAGATGCACATTGGCATTCAGAGATTCTTATTACAATACCAAGCATAGAAAGTTCCTATTATTTGTGTATTGATATGGATGAGAGATTTAAGGATAATTATAACCACACTTTCTTCAATTTAATCGTGTAATTTTTTATTTCTCTCTAAAAATGCACATTAATGTACATTATGTTCAATATTTAATTGAGTATTTTTTGTCTCTCGCGTATTTTTGGTAATTAAATTGCGTATTTTTTCCTCAAGAATGCACACTGATGTACATTAGTGTAAATATTGTGATCGCGATTTATCAGTGTATTTTTTGTTTCTCTCTCCAAAATAAAATATAATCTCTTTTCTTTGAAGAATTCACACTGATGTACATTAGTGTAAATATTTAATTTCATATTTTTTTGTTTCTCTCTTAACAATGCACACTATTGTTCGAATGGGTGATGAGAGTGAAAATAAGTGTGTTTTAGTGTCCAATTTAACACCTTTTTTATGGAAATTATTGTTATATATTAGCACAAATGTCTTATATTTAATATATGTGAGAAAAAGGTGCGTTTGAGGTGTTTTATTATGTTTTAGGTAGAAAATGATCATAAGTGCAAAGTTGGAGAAAATGTGTAACTTGTGCAAGAATACAAAAAATGCACGTCCAACTTGTGTAGTTTTTCTGTGTTTGTGTAGAGCTCAAAACTAGAAGTGTGATGTAGGTTGGAAAGCACAGAAGAGAGGATCATTTCGGCGTAAGAAACACCTCAATCGGATTCCAAACGAGAAAGTTATGATCAAAATGGTTACGTCACTCAAGCTGTTCCTACTCAACACGACTGTATCACTTTACATGACTTATTACACCTTCAAATATTGAATTTTTTGTAAGTTCTTTATATGGATAGAAATCCAAGGAAGAGAGGATCGCGTGAGCATATGAATCACTCAAATTGGAGTTTGGATGTGGAAGTTATACGCGAAACGGTGAGACTGTGCAAGCTGGTTTGACCTCCCTGATCTGGTTCGACCAACGGTTCGAGTCGACCAGACACCTGAATGTTCCAGGATGTGAATTTGATTGCCGAAATCCTGTTCGACCCTGGTTCGACCATAATTCGACCAATCCCACAGGTCGAACTAGCATGCAGGATAGCTCCAGATCCGTATTTTTACACCCATAGTGCGTGTATGTGCATATTTTGACGTGAAAAAGCCCATTAAAGTCACTAGGAGGGTCCAAAAAGTATAAAAGGGCATCATTAGAATAGTTAGGAAAAAGAAGAATTATCCTACACCCCACAAGGGGGGTTACCCCCCTACACCATCACATCTATCCCTTCCTCCATCCATCCATCACTTTGAAGATTCGTCTGTTGAGTCAAGAGGAGAACCAAGAGGAGAATTCAAGACGGAGAAGGACGCGACGACTCCCGCATCTAGGATTTTATTATTTTCCTAATTTATCTTGTATTTTCCAGACATATGAGTAAGATCTATCAAACCCCTATGATTGTTCTTCACAACATCATGGGCTAGAACCTTTTGGTAGATCTAGGGTTTTGAAGGTTTTATGAATTAATTAAACTCTCTTGTGTGTCCTCCATACAACACTACTTGTGGATTGATTTTATATATGATTGTACTTTCTTATCCATATTCATGGTCATTTTGTGCATCTTCAATTGGTATATAGAGTCTGAATATATATCTTGGTTGTAGATTGAGTGCATTCACTGCTGAACAGGATTTCATGTTATGATTCTAAATGAGGGGACTCCGAAGCTTCATTAAAATTATCATATATGAATATTTATTAATTGAATTGAATTCGGGTTAGTAAGTAGGATAAAGAGGGTAATTTTATAGTACCTATGAAGGAAGATCATATCGAGTTAGTGATGAGTGATATTTTCACTTAGATTTTAGTGTCTTTTTATGTGTGTTTTCGTATTATTTTATCCGTATTTATGTGTATTATGGTTGTATTTTTTTTTTGTGGAAATGTGTAAAAATAAACTTAAACGTATGATTTTCAGGTAAAAATAGATTCTAGACACGAAAAGGAAGACGTAGGAGAAAACGAAGCTCAATTCGGAGTTGAAACGAGGGAGAACGAGTCAAAGCAAAATACTGAAAAATGCACGTTTAACTTGTGTAATTTATCTGTACTCGTGTGGAGCTCAAAACTAAAAGTATATATGGTTGGAAAGCTACATAAGAGAGGATCGTTTTGGCATAAGAAATACCTCAATTGAAGCCCAAACGAGAAAGTTATGATTAAAATGGTGGCGTCGCGCAAGCTATTCCTACTCAGCACGATTGTGCTATTTTTAATGACTTGTTGCACCTTCACATGATGAAATTTTTGCCAGTTCCTTAAATGAATATAAAGCTAAGGAAGAGAGGATTTCGTGAGCGCAAGAATTACCTGAATCGAATTTTAGATGTGAAAGTTATGTTCGAAACGGTGAAACTGTGTTGTACCAACCCGAACTCAATCCGAGCTCGGCCCAAAATCAATTTTATGATTAGAACGTGTTCTAGAAGCTTCCAGGGGGTATAAATGTCCATTTTGAGTGTAAAATAAGAGAAGGATCAGTAGGGATCAGCTACACACACATTTACATCATATTTTCACACACTAACTCTAGTCCATCCATCTCCATACCCTTCATCCATCCAATCCACTTGATCCCCTCCATCAAATCCACCATCTAAGTGATCAAGAAAGCAAGGGAGAGTAAAGATTATAAGAAGAAGAAGGAGATCTCCATTGAAGACCTTCAAAGGGGGAATCTATTTCTAATTTTTGTGAACTTCTTTATAGATTTGTCATGGGATTTATAGATACAATTGTCTATGTTGTTTTCTCTAAGACTATGAAAGGGTAATCTCCTCTGTGAGATTAGCTCCATGATTGGTGTTGGATAATTTAATTTTTATGCAATTTGATTTTAATCTTGAATGGGCTTTGTGTATTTCTATCATTGAATGTTGATTGCTTGATGTATATGATGATATGTATGATTAATTGTCATGGGCATGTGATTAGATTGAGAAATCAATTATGTGTTTAGGATAGTTCATTGAATTATTTCATCATACACTTCATATGCATTAATTTAGAATGAGATAGAGATATCCTTCTAGATTTAGAACCCTTTGATAGAACATTTGATTTGCTTGATCGAGAGATTGATTGATTAGATGAGGGGACCAAACCATTAGTGAATTCATAGTACCTTAAAAGTGAATATTGCCTATGATTTAGTACCTAATTAGGGAACTCGTAGAGTAATTAGTACCTATTGGGAGGTGTTCATTTTGGTCTCGATCCTATGTGCTTTTGGGAACCTTGTTGAAGGTTTACATCCTATCCATCTTGAGAGAGAGTTTAGGTGGAATTAGTGATCGCTCCAATGCTATGTCCATGATAGATTATAATTAATTGCATGATTACTTTATTATCTATGCCATGATTGTTGCTAATCTTATCCTTGCATCATTTGAAACCCATCATTTATCTTTGCATTCATTTTCTTTATTTCTTTCATTAGTTTAATTGCATTTATTTTCATCTTATCCTCCCATTCCGTCGTCCTTATAAAATCACGATAAACTTGAGATCGCTTAAACTCTAGTACCTTCCTCCCTGTGATTCGATAAATTCTTTAATTGATCATCCCGACTATATACGACCAATCAAATGGTGCTATTGCCGGGGAGGTAACAGTTGCTAGTAGTTTGACGAATGATTTTTTAGAGTGGTCTTAATAAGGACATTTTTTTATTTTTGCATCTTATTTGCTTTAGAAAACTTTGTTTAAATTTTTCTTTCTTTTATAGGTGCATACATTGAGAAGGAAGAAGAAGGAGAACAAGCCCAAAATATGAGCTACATGGATATTCTTCGAGATATGGTGAATAGAAATGCTCTTCCCACTATGAACACACAAGGAAATTTTTACTGATTTCAAATGCCAAATTGTGAGCCTAATTTGCATTCGAATTTTGGAGTACAAGATATGCAATTCCAACAACAAGGTTATGAGAATTTTGGAGTTCCTCATCAACTGCATCACCAAGTATACCCTCAAGGTGTGGAAGATGTTTTTCAAGGAAATTTTTCTAGAAATCAAGAAGGAAATCAACCACAACTATGGGGAGATTTTTAAGACTCTAACACTTTTTATTCCGCCCAACGTGATTACAAAGAGAAGCTTAGAGAAGAGTTGTTTGAAAAGATGTTGGAGCGTTTGGAAAATGGATTGGAGTGCATGGAGAAGGAGAGGAAGTTTAATGAAGTGTGGATGGATCGAATGGAAAATTGGTGTGACATGGTGACAAGTGCAATCGTAGCATTCGGTGCTAGATTGGATTCCATTGAGCACCAAGTTAGTCAAGTTGTGTCCACCGTGGAGAGATTTCAAGAAGATAACAATAAGCCCTCTACCTCCGAAACAACAAATCTATGCATGACCATTAAGGATAGGAAAGAGGATAGTTTGGGGGTTGATGAGGTAGTTTGGGGGTTGATGAGATTATGAAGGAGAAAAGAGAAAGAGTTCCGAAGTGGGTGAAAGACAAAGAGTTGAAATAAGAGTTGAAGGGGGAATTCGATAGATTTGTCGAGTCTCTTGAAGAGATAGTAGAGAAAGTCAAGATTCAAAATCAAGAAGAGATTCACGCCCTTATGGAAGATTAGAAGCCTCCGGAAACTAAGATCATGGATTCTACTCCCCACAAGCCAAAACCTTCTCATTCTATTGAAATTTCAAATTTTCTTAAGAACTTCCATGATTTTATTGATAAAAATTTATTTGGTGATTGTAGGAAAAAGGTTGGAAGAGGGCATCAACACTTGTCAATGCCCAAATTCTTACCGGGGGATGTGGTTGAAGTTCAAAATGCATATAAAACCCCATGAAAAAAGTGGAACAAGTTGAAAGGGTCATTCCTTGTGAAGAACGCATTCGGAGAACAATTGCTTGAGTTATTTAACAAGAAGGGAAACGTTCTTGCGGTTGAACGAGAGAGCACAAGGCACTACTTCAAGAAGAAACCTATGACAGTGCCTAAAGACTATTCAAGACTTCCATGAGCTTGAAAATATCGTCCGGCTTGAAGACGTTAAACTTAGTGCTCGATGGGAGGCAACCCATCATTATCTTTATTGATTTATTTCTTGTTTTCAATAAGGATTGTGGATTTGATTATGTTTTGTTATTTTTGGCATGTAGGTTGATTGTGCTTGTGAGAATAAGGAATTTTGAAGATACGAAGGGTGCTTGATTTGAAGTGTGTAAGTTAGTCACACCACTTTTTGCAAACTTAACTCGAAACTCTTGTTTCGATTTAAGTTTGGGGGGATATGGCGTGGTGTGACATACTTTGTTTTGAAGGCATATACTTTACGTGTCTTTGGGCTAATTTTAAATTTTTTTTCACGAGTATTGGTTTGATTTTGGTATGATTGGTGGTGTTGAAGTGCATGATAGTCCATATTTTTATTACAATTGTTGAGCTAATAGTTAGTTGAGTTTTTTAGCAGGAATGAATGGTATTGAAATCATGCATGGAGCTTGGAGCTAACAACTTCCACTACCAAATGCCCATTGAGGGAGTTGACTCTACACCCTATCACTTCTAATTGATTTTGATTTGGATTGATGGATTAGCATGTTGCTTCATGTGTTATGTTATAGGAGGTTTACTTTCGTAATTTAGGATTTTCTTTTCAATCAAGATGGGGATGCTTGTGAGCTTACTTGATTATGGATGTTATGAATGTGTGCCTCATTGTCTAATTATGATGGTTTTGGTTTTGCATGTTATGTGTTTTTTGTTTTGTTTCTTGTTTGGTGTGTCTTTTCTTATTTGTTTTAAGTATTTTCTTATTCTTGTTTAGGGTTGTTTTGGTGGTTTGTTTTCGGTATGTTGTGAGTCATTTTTGAATGTGAGTGGTGACATGTTGTGGTGATAAGTGATGACAAATTATGATTAAGAATCTCTATACTTTTAAATTGTAACATATTTTATTTAACTTGTTCAATTTTGAGATGAATGTAGTGTAATAAGTTTCTTAAGGTCCAATGTATAAGATTGTGAGAATTTGAGCCTCAACCATGCATACGTGGTATTTTTCTTCATGAGTGGATTGGTTGTGTTTGATAAGTTAGAACTTGCTTAAGGACTATAGGAACAAGCCCGATTAGTGGAGATTAGTGATATGATCTAAGGACATCCTTGTCATTTATAGTCATTGCCATATATTTTCCTACCATGAACATCATCCCTAGTCAACCACTTTGAGCCTATAAGCCTATTTCTTGTGAATTAAGCATATTACAAGCCATGATTATCCACTTTAGCCTTACATATATACCTTTTGTGTGGGTGATTGAGGAGATGGTAGCTAGAAAGGTTTGATAAGAAAGAAAAAAAGAAGAAAGAAAATGGTAAACAAGTAAGAAAAAGGATGAAAAGAGCACAAACAAGAATGGACATGCAACCTCAAAACAAGAAAAATGAGCAAAGCAACAACTAGATGCTCAAGAAAATAAAAATTCAAAGAAGGAAGCATGCATTGAAAGAAGTTCAATCCAAGGAAAGTTGATGATTAGTGCTTATGAACATTAAAGACAAGAAAGGAAGAAAGAAAAGTGGAGAAGTATGGAAGAAAGTAGCTACCTCTTCAATTGCTTACACATGATTAATCACTCTTACCTATATTCTTCCTATCCTACCAAAGAGCTTATTATTACATCCAAATAAAAAGACCTTTTTGATCACTAATGGAAACTTTGGTGGTTTATGAATATAGTCCACGAACAAGTTTATAGCGAGTCGAGCCAATCAATTGATGAGTGTTGTTTTACGTTACTTTATAGAGTGTTAAATGAAATTTATGACATATGTGAGGCTTGGACTAAAAGGGGACTATATTACACTATTATTCTCTTGTGATTGAACTTGTTAATATTTTTTGCATGTTATGATTTTAATGTTGTAGGATGACTTAGCATAAATTGTGATTCTTATTGCTATTGATGTGTTATTACTTGTATTCGTTTAGTCTTTTCCTAGGTGAAAATCACTCATCTTGGTTTATCATTTTCGTTGTTTGGGGACGAACAACACTTTAAGTTTGGGGGTGTGATGAGTGATATTTTTACCTAGATTTTAGTATCTTTTTATGTTTGTTTTCGTATTATTTTATCCGTATTTATGTGTATTTTGGTTGTGTTTTGTGTTTTTGTGAAAAGAAAGACGCAGGAGAAAATGGAGCTCAATTCGGAGTTGAAACGAGGGAGAACAAGTCAAAGCAAAATGCTAAAAACGCACGTCCAACTTGTGTAATTTATCTATACTCATTTAGAGCTCAAAACTAAAAATGTGATATATGGTTGGAAAGCTACAGAAGAGAGGATCGTTTTGGCATAAGAAACACCTCAATTGAAGCCCAAACGAGAAAGTTATGATTAAAATGGTGGCGTCGCGCAAGCTGTTCCTACTCAGCACGATTGTGCTATTTTTCATGACTTGTTACACCTTCAAATGATGAAATTTTTGTCAGTTCCTTATATGAATAGAAAGCCAAGGAAGATAGAATTGCGTGAGCATAAGAATCACCTGAATCGGATTTTAGATATGAAAGTTATGTGCAAAATGGTGAGACTGCGCTGCACCAATCCGAACTCGACCTGAGCTCGGCCCAAAATCAATTTTATGATTAGAACGTGTTCTAGAAGCTTCCAGGGGGTATAAATGTCCATTTTGAGTGTAAAATAAGAGAAGGATCAGTAGGGATCAGCTACACACATATTTACACCACATTTTCACACACTAACTCTAGTCTATCCATCTCCATACCCTTCATCCATCCAATCCACTTGATCCCCTCCATCAAATCCACCATCCAAGTGATCAAGGAAGCAAGGGAGAGTGAAGATTACAAGAAAAAGAAGGAGATCTCCATTGAAGACCTTCAAAGGGGGAATCTATTTCTAATTTTTGTGAACTTTTTTAGAGATTTGTCATGGGATTTATAGATACAATTGTCTATGTTGTTTTCTCTATGACTATGATAGGCTAATCTCCTTTGTGAGATTAGCTCCATGATTGGTGTTGGATAATTTAGTTTTTATGCAATTTGATTTAAATCTTGAATGGGCTTTGTGTATTTCTATCATTGAATGTTGATTGCTTGATGTATATGATGATATGTGTGATTAATTGTCATGGACATGTGATTAGATTGAGAAATCAATTATGTGTTTAGGATAGTTCATTGAATCATTTCATCATACACTTCATGTGCATTAATTTAGAATGAGATAGAGATATCCTTCTAGATTTAGAACCCTTTGATAGAACATTTGATTAGCTTGATCGAGAGATTGGTTGATTAGATGAGGGGACCCAAACCATTAATGAATTCATAGTACCTTAAAAGTGAATATTGCCTATGATTTAGTACCTAATTAGAAAACTCATAGAGTAATTAGTACCTATTGGGAGGTGTTCATTTTGGTCTCGATCCTATGTGCTTTTGGGAGCCTTGTTGAGGGTTTACATCCTATCCATCTCGAGGGAGAGTTTAGGTGGAATTAGTAATCGCTCTTATGCTATGTCCATGATAGATTATAATTAATTGCATGATTACTTTATTATCTATGTCATGATTGTTGCTAATCTTATCCTTGCATCATTTGGAACCCATCATTTATCTTTGCATTCATTTTATCTTTATTTCTTTCATTAGTTTAATTGCATTTATTTGCATCTTATCCTCCCATTCCATCGTCCTTATAAAATCACGATAAACTTGAGATCGCTTAAACTCTAGTACCTTCCTCCCTGTGGTTCGATAAATTCTTTAATTGGTCATCCCGACTATATATGACCAATCAGTTAAATTCCAGACGTGAGAAATAAATGATGCTGATAGTTGATGAGAGTGAAAATAGGCGTGTTTTAGTATCCAATTTAACACTTTTTTGATGGAAATTGTTGTTATATATTAGCACAAATGTCTTATATTCAATATATGTAAGAAAAAGGTGTGTTTGTGGTGTTTTATTGTATTTTAGGTGGAAAAAAGATCAAAAGTGCAAAGTTGGAGAAAAGGTGCAATTTGTGCAATGATGCTGAAAAACGCACGTCCAACTTGTGTAATTTTTTTGTATTCGTTTGCAGCTCAAAATTGAAATTTTGATAAATGGTTGGAAAGCCACAGAAGAGAGGGTTATTTTGGCGTAAATAACGCCTCAATCAGAATTCCAACGAGAAAGTTATGATCAAAATTGTGACGTCGCGCAAGCTGTTCTTACTCAGCATGACTATTCCAATTTTCATGACTTGTTACACCTTCAAATGTTAGAGTTTCTATGATTTCTTTATATGGATAGAAAGATAAGGAAGAGAAGATCGCGTGAGTATAAGAATCATTCAAATTGGAGCTTGGATGAGGAAATTATGCGCAAAATGGTGATACTGCGCACTGCCGCTCGACCTGGAGCAGTTTGGTCGAGCGGGGACACAGAATCCTATTTTTGGTAATTCCGTACCTTCAATAGCGTGTATTTTCGTATTCTCCAAGAAAAAGCTCATCCAAGGTCCATAAATAGAGCTTACAAGTATAAAAGGGGATGCAGATCATATCATTATTCATTGGAACAATAACACAATCATCCTACACCCCACAAGGGGGATCACCCCCCAACCATCATCCACCTCCTTTCCTCCATCCATCCATCACTGTGAAGATTCGTCTGTCTTCTTGATTCCACAGATGAATCTTCACAGTGATGGATGGATGGAGGAAAGGATGTGGATGATGGTTTGGGGGTGATCCCCCTTGTGGGGTGTAGGATGATTGTGTTGTTGTTCCAATGAATAATGACGTGATCTGCATCCCCTTTTATACTTGTAAGCTCTCCTTATGGACCTTGGATGGGCTTTTTCTTGGAGAATATGAAAATACATGCTACTGGAGGTACGAAATTACCAAAAATAGGATTCCATGTTCCCGCTCGACCAAACTGCTCCAGGTCGAGTGGCAGTGCGCAGTTTCACCGTTTCGAGCATAATTTCCACATCCAAGCTCCAATTTGAATGATTCTTGCGCTTAAGAGATCCTCTTTTCCTTGGCTTTATACCATATAAAGAACTCATAGAAACTCTAATATTTTAAGGTGTAACAAGTCATAAAAATGGAACAGTCGTGCTGAGTAAGAACAGCTTGTGCGACGTCACCATTTTGATCATAACTTTCTCGTTTGAATTCCAATTGAGGTATTCTTTACGCTAAAATGACCCTCTCTTCTGTGGTTTTCCAACATTTATCAAATTTTCAATGCATAGCTCCACACCAATACAAAAAAATTACACAAGTTGGACGTTCATTTTTCAACATCATTGCACAAATTGCACCTTTTCTCCAACTTTGTACTTTTTTATCTCTTTTTCCACCTAAAACACAATAAAACACCTCAAATGCATATTTTTCTCACATATATTGAATATGAGATATTTGTGCTAATATATAACAATAATTTCCGTCAAAATGGTGTTAAATTGAACACTAAAACACATTTATTTTCACTCTCTTCAATAGTACCTAGAAAGGGGGGTGAAATTACGTCTCTTGCTCTGAAGTTATTCACACGTGTTACACGCATATTTACTTGTATCTATATTAAAGATTTGCATAGTTTAGTAATGCGTCCATAGTCCACAAGGCAGAGTCGGCCTGCACTTGAGTGGGAAGTTAAGTAGTAAAACTAGATTATCCTAAAGCTACTTATTCTCCATTCTTGAGACACTTTCGTATTCTTCCAGTGTTATTTATTTTATTTGTTATTTTATTTAATTGTTTAGTAGTTGATAATCAAACCTCAAACTTAATTGTCTTTCGTCTTAATTAATTTAGTAAATAATTAAATTGATAATACGTCGTCCTTTGGGTTCGATATTTAACTTGGTCACTTGCTTAAACTGCAATTGACATCCATAATACTTGGGGATTTATTTTGCGTGCAAAGAAAATGCGCATCAATGGGTATGGGTCTTATGGCTAAAACAAAATATAGTAGTATATTTATCAGTAATTTTCTAAAGTGAATATATCGTTTAGTAATACTTAAATATGTTTTGTATCAAGTGGGTTAGTTCACTTGATCACTAAGCTTCTCACTAAAGTGAGTGACCCAGGTTCGATTCCCTTTGAGAGCGAATTGGAGTAGGGAGTTATAAGAAAGTTTGGAGAAAAATCTTGGAGTGTTGGTGTTTGGTGAATTAACTTTTAATCACTAACAACCAGGGCCGGCCCATTGATTTGAGGGGCCCGATGCAAAAAAAATTGAGGCCTTTTTTTTTAGAAGGGATAAAATTATAATAAAATCTTAATATGAGTATGAATATACTATTAAATATGTTAGGCTTACAATAATAAAAGACATCACATTATTATACCTAATATAACTCATTAAATAAAAAAAATTATACTATCTCCTTCCCATTTAAAATTACCTCTTAGTATATGAAAATTGATCTTCTGGCTATTTTTTTGGTAAAATTAATCAATTTTTCATAATTGAACTTTTCCAAAAAGTCATTCTCGATTGAAATCAAAGACAACGCAATGCATTTAATCTTATTGATATAGATAATTTAAAATAAGAATAATTATCAATTAATTATTAATAATAATTTATAAAATAAAATCAATTCAATAAAATTATAAAACAAATTTGAATTGAAAAAAGACAAATAAAAGCTTAAAAATGAACATGTATTGTAAAATTAAAGTACCCTATTAGAAAAGAATGACAATTGACAATATACTATTCTTCCTAAGAATATCAAATTTATATTGAACAAATATGGTAGAATATGAATTGAAAAATAATTAAGGAAAATAAAGATTAGAATGTAATTAAAGAAAATAAAAAAGAGATATAGCTTTTTTTTATAAATTATATTTAGTTGCCATAGTGTAATCTACTTTATAATTAGATTCTAAAAAAAGATAGATTTATCACAATCATATAATCTTATAATATTATGTATATTTATTATTATGAATTTTATATAAAGGAAAAAAATCTTATATGTAATATTAATTAATATATTTAAAAGAGATATACATATTAAAGCATATGCTAGATTAATAGATAATTAGCTAATTTGTTTGAAGTGCATATTAATTAGGCAAGTTAGATAGCTAATAAAAATAATTTGTTTGAAGAGATTCGCGCGGATTAATTAGTAGGTAGTTACACAGATAACTAATAAAAATAATTTTTGTTTAAAGAGATTCGCGCGGATTAATTAGTAGGCAGTTACACAGATAATAAAAAAGTAATAAGATTCGCTCATGTGTAGAATGTCAAGAGGAAAACAGGAGTTACCATCTAGGCTACTCAATAGTACAATTCGTACTTTAACTTTAAAATATATATATCTAATACATATATATAAACATATAATAAAAAAATCGGGAGCCCTCGTCAGAGTGGGCCCTGTGCGGCGGCACCTCCAGCACCACCACAGGGCCACCCCTGTTAACAACTAACATTTACCGATTAAAAAAAACCATTTTGTACCTACTGATTGCTGACCCATTAAAAAATTATGGACTCCTAAATAATCATAAAAATTTTTGAACTTAATAGATTGACTTGTTGGATTCAAAGGCAGTGTGGGCTCGGAGGTTATTAATTTATATAGGAGAAAGGATGAGAGATAAAAGAGAAAAATATTATTGATTGATAAAAAATAGAGGACGTTACCTCCAAATTTAATAAATACACCTTAAATCTAAATGAACCCCCAATATATAATTAAAAATTTTAACATATTTACTAAGCATATCCCATTTATGACCATTATACCCTTAAAATTTTTTAAAGATCAAATGATTCAAATTTAATACTCCTTTTTACCGCTTCTTGAATTCTCATTTGATTTACCACAAAAAATGCAAAAAGCCAATTAAAAAAAGTTAAAGACTAATTTTAAAGTAAACATATATGCATATTATAATAACAACGGATATAGAATATATTTTATCACAAATAATTTTAAATTTCTAATGCAATACGGGCAAAATAACAATACAATTTAAACATATATTTTAGAAAAATAAATATGGCTAATCCTAGGAAAATAAGAATCAAAATATCATGTAGATTTTTCAAATAAAATTAGAATGTTGATTACCTGATCTTTTCCCCTGTTATGGGTGTTTATACCCCATATAAGGCGTGACTTACATCCACGGTCAACCTGGAAGATAAGCTGATAAGAGTGAGATTTGAACACGAGCCCTGAAAGAATACCAATGAAACTGATCAACATGCTGACTGGGCAGAAGGAAGAAGAAGCGACACCGAGAATAAGGTCTTGGCCTCGGCCCTAATCATCCGCTCATCGGCCATCAGCTGATCAACCTATCAGAATGCTATCGGCCCATTAAATATTCTCACCCAGACCAGAACGCAGCATGCATAGAGTGTGAGGGGGATATGTCAGAATCATCATTGTCCTTGGAGGGACACGTGGCAACATTTGGCAAATCAAAGGGGGACCATCCACCAAAATATCTCCTTTAAAGACAATGCATCTGCAAGAAGGAAGGACACGATACTTAGTTGGCACTTCACTCCAACTTCATCTTCTCCACTTCACTTTATCTCTCTAAAAACTCACATGTATTTCTCTCTCTACAAATGTAATGTTCCTTCATGAAACCTGGAAGGCAAATATCAATAATATGGTAAGGGCTCCTAATTAACGGAGCGATGGGGAAAATTACTATGTTCGATGAGTTCGTTTTAGTATCCGATTAAGCTTGATTTATCTTAGTATGACCCACTAAACGACCATCAACAGTTGGCGCAGTCTGTGGGAAATGCTCTATCCATATTTTATAGTTTTCTCCATCGTTATCCACCGGAGTTCATCTGTTTTTACCATTTTTTGTTCTTTTTATAACTGAAGGAACCCAGAAAACCCAAATATTTCTTTATTTCTCTCTCTAAAACCTAAGAGAGATCTGTTCACAGAACTTCCCTATTTCAAAGATTCAACCATCTACCCTCAAAAATCTTTTATTCTTCCACTTGTGGGTGGAGATCTAGAAGCTATTAGGCACCTTCCATGAAGATGTTTACAAGGTATTTTACTTCAGCTTGCAAATGAAAAAGAAGGAGAAAACTTGGTGGTGCAGTTGGTTAGCGCGCATAACCCGTGTTACCTAAAGAGAAATACAAGATCCCGTAAAGGAGATGCAAAAAAAGAACATGATCTGGAAGAAATCGCCAAGCAGCGTGTGTAGCTATGGAAAGAAGAAGACTGACTCGGTGTGTTACAGCGTGTGCCACTACTATCCAAAAATTTTGAGAAGAATGGTGATAATCAATTCCATGAAAGAAGTGAGTGAAACAATACCAGGAGGTACCCGGGTATGACGAAATATGACCCGGAGTGGCAACCAAATCCACATCTAAGTACCAGAGCCGAAATACGCGACATCGGCAAGACAGATCCCGATCTTCGTATTGGCATTCGATCATTTGATTAACATGAACCATTAGGGTTCCATACGTTTTGAAATCAGTGGAAGCAAGAAATATAGAAACGTATTACCTTTCACCAGGGTATGTTGAAGAAGAAGATGAATTCTCGCCAGTAGCCTACGCAGCCTCACCGTTTTAAGGATAACTCTCTCATCCGATCTCAGATTTGAGTGATTTATGTGCCAAAACGATCTTATCTTCAGTGGCTTTTCAATGGTATATTATATGTCCAGTTCAGAGTTTTATACAATTTTAGAAAAATCGTAGAATTTGACAAATAGCAACAGCAAACAACCTTTTGATCTTCTGCTGTATTCCCAAGTCCAATCTCGACGTCGTGTGGGCGACGATCTTCGAGATCTTCTCAATCTGCTATTTCCTCACCCTCCTCACAATGTTAGGCGTGTATCAATTAGGGTTTCTAGACAGTTGAGATGACTTATATATGGGCTACAGTAGGGACCAGGAGGAGAAATTAGAGTTGGGCCTCCATTAGGCTTAAGTATCTAAGCTTAGCCCAAAGCTTTTACTTAAGTCCAATAATAATAATATATACCACTAAAATATTATTACTGCACTACCGTTCTGATCCCATAATTACGTTATGGGCTCCTTCTTATTATTAGTCCGTTAGTCTCCCCATGTTTAAGATATACAATGCCCATTAATTAATTAAGTTACTGACAACTCCACTAATTAATATCTTATTCGAGAGTAGTACCACTCAACCTTATTATCATACCGGAATAAATCTACCTGCAGGGTTTACATGATAATCCTTATGAGCTCCTCAAGGGGATATCATCAAACTATGTCGGACATGGATTCCTTCTACAATCAATAGCACACTATAGAAACAACACTATTTCCCAACTCACCGAGTTTATTGATTTAATTACATGTAAATCTCACCCATTGATGAATCAAAGAAATACATACTACCTTACTTGTTGAGGTCATTGTATAGGGATTAAGAGCACGAACATCCATAATAACAGAGATCAAGTTCTCCTATATAGTCAGTAAAAATCAAACGATCTTAAGCGGTCCTGCTCAATACACAAAGTGCACTAATGTAATTTTATAGTCAAGACAAACTATTACCAAATCACACTACAACCATCCCGATAGAGAGTCACCGTCTATCTCGATTGTGAGCATCTGTTTATACTTTATAAGAAAACCAATAATATGATCTTCCGCATGTTGTCGCACAACATATTATCTACAGTATAAAGTAAGTGGACTATTGCATCATACATATAAATAAATTATAAGACGCAATCATTTGATCATATGATTCTCATTTCAAATAAATTGTTAAAACATTGTTCATACTAAAGCTAGACTTTTAGTATACAATCCAACACTTGGTACTATAAGATCTTGAAAAAACCAGAGAAATAAACGAGAAGATTCAAACCATTATCCATGAATACACCTCAGCTCCCCCAGTTCAGCCGACAAGGTTGAGCTTCGACGGTGTTCGTGGAGTGTCCAGCATCAATCTTCGCGATGAAAGAAGACGAACCATTATCCATGAATATGCCTCAGCTCCCCCGGTTCAGCTGACAAGGTTGAGCTACGACAATGTTCGTGGAGTGGTTGGCACCTATTATCAGAATGAAAAAAGAAAGAAAGAAGAACGCGTGTAGTTGTCGAAAGAAAAAGACTGGGTATAGCTCAGTTGGTTAGAGCGTGTGTCACTCGATACAAAAGGAAGAAGAACGAGATCCGAGAGAGATCTGAGATAAAAAAAAAGAATGAGCTACCAAACAACGTATGTCGCTGAAAAAAAGAAAAAAGAAGAAATTCACATTTATGTTTAGCACATTCCTCCTGATGAGAGACTAAACTTCTCTACATGAAGAAGAGAAAGGACTCATCTTAAGAGATGATTCCAAGGTAAGATTAACATCTCCATCTTAAATTTGCAAAAATCAAATAAAAAATAAATAAATAACGCAGAAGAATGAAATAACAAAAATGTCGTATGTTCTAGTACTTCTCATGTCTTATGCTAAATTTGGAGTAGAGAGCATGTTTTACTTATGTCTTATGCTAAATCTGAAGTGGAAAGCATATTTTACATAAATCTTATGCTAAATTTGGAATATACGCTAAATGTGAAGAAGAAAGGATAAGCTCATGATTCGGCTTCAGTTAAGAGATAATTTGTAGTTTAGTTGGTTAGAGTGTGTTTTCTCATCATCTGTAAACATGTCGCGGTGAGATATAAGAAAGGAAGAAAAAAGAAGAAAAGGCTGCAAAAAAAAGGGGTTGAGGCCGAAGTGAAAGCAGAAAAGGGGTTGCCCATGATATTTGGAAAGACCATGTGATGTGTAGCTCAGTTGGTTAGAGCGTGTGTCGCTCATCAACTGTAAAACTTGTCGAGGCCGACAAATGCAGAACAGAAAGGAAAGGAGAACCCATGTTGCAGTGCCGAGGCTGATGATATTTGAGAAGAGGCTGACCAATGTGATGTATAACTCAGTTGGTTAGAGCGTGTTTTTCTCATCAAGTAAAAAAAGAAAAAGGTCGAGACCAAGGAAGGAGACCGACCGATGTGGCAGAAGAAAGAAAGAGAAAGACAGAAAATGTGTTTTAAATATATCGAGGCCGATCCCATGTGGATACCAATAAGAAAGGAAGGATGATCAATTGTGAAACATGTCTAAGGCTGACCGACGCAAATAGAATAAGAAAGCAAAAAAAGCATTAAAAAAAAAGGTCAAAGTCCGATGCCAAGGGCCGAGACCGAGACCGAGGACAAAGATGAAGGAGGCCGAGACCGAGGAGAAAATATAAGCTTGGGTTCAGCTAAGATCTCATTTGTAGCTCAGTTGGTTAGAGCGTGTTTTTCTCATCGAGTATAAACATGTCGGTGAGAAGACGAAAATGAAGGAGGCCGAGGAGAAATGTAAGTTTTGGTTCAGCTAAGATCTCATTTGTAGCTCAGTTGGTTAGAGCGTGTTTTTCTCATCAAGTAAAAAAAAGGAGTCCGAGACTGAGGAAGGAGACCGACCGATGTGGCAGAAGAAAGGAAAAGAAAGGCAGAAAACGTGTTTTAAATATATCTAGGCCAATCCCATGTGGATACCGATAAGAAAGGAAGCATGCCAGCCGAGCGATGAGAAAGGAAGTTGGTCAGAAGATAGGAAAAAATAAGGAAGATAAGAAATGAGAAAGGAAAAGAGATAGCTCAATTGGTTAAAGCATAGGGTGTGGTTACATGCAGACTGGATAGGAAAAATGAGGCTCCATCCAGCTAAGGTGTAGAAGATCGTCCCATCCATATGAGGTGTAGAAGCCAATGCTCCACCCATGTGAGATGTAGGAATGAAGACTCCACCCAGCTAAAGTGTAGAAGCAAACGTTCCATCCGAATGAGGTGTCGTAGTTGATATTTCGGCCAAGGTATAGAAGTCGAGGCTCCACCCAAGGTGTAGAGCTGATGCTCCATCCATATGAGGGTAGAAGTTGAGGGTCTTCATGCTCAAAATATATAAGGCATGTTGGAGAAGGAAGAAGAAAACAAGAAAGAAGTATCAATTCAAATAGCATGGTCAGCTAGAGCATATGAAGGCTGACCTTGCATGAAGAAGGGAATGGGTACAGAAGTGAAGAAGAGAAATAAGAAAGAAAAAAGTTAGCTTAGTGGGTTAAAGTGTGGACTAAACTTCATCCATCAAAGGTCCATATTGGTAAAGGGTAGCTTCGTTGATTAGAGCGTTGCTACTAGCCATATCCAACTAGGATGAAGAAAACAACATAACAAAATATATTGGCACAAAAGGGTAGCTTCGTTGATCAGAGCGTTGCTACTAGCCATATCCAACTAGGATGAAGAAAAAAACTTAGCAAAATATATTGGCGCAAAAGGATAGCTTCGTTGATTAGAGCGTTGCTATTACCATATCCAATTAGGATGAACTAGATATCATGAGAAATTATATTGGCGCAAAAGGGTAGCTTCGTTGATTAGAGCGTTGTTATTAGCCATATTTGAGATTAAACATGGGAGAAGAAGTTGGAAAGAATTGACATATCTCAGTTGGGAGAGCCTAGCGGTTAAACGCATGTTGAGAATTTGAGTAGGCTGACTGATATCGTATCTTTCAGCGAAGAAAAATAAAAGGAAAGAAAGTAGGACAGAAGGAAAGCAAGTTGAATTACCCTTTTCCATCCAAATTCTATCAATTAGTTAGTTAGAACGGTTAATCCAACAAGGATAATGGAGGTTATATCAAAGGAGAAAGAAAAACGGTTCAACAATAGATTCTGATCTAATGTTGAGTCTGTCAAGAAGAAAGAAAGAAAGGAAGAGGCCGGATTTTTTTTTTGAAATTCATGTCTTAAAAGAAGAATTTGATACTCGAGGTTAGAAGAAAGAAAGAACATACGAATAAGAATAAGATTTGATAAAAGTAGCTCAGTCGGTTAGAGCATGGCCAACAACGGACTCCATAAGAAAAGTAGGGAGGGCTGACGTTGAAACACCCAACAACTGAACAACCGTGGTTGAAGTTGGCAGCCGAGGTGGAGTATCCATTATGAAAAAGAGTTGGACATTAAATTCTTAAGGAGAATGATGTCAATAAGCTCAATTGGTTAGAGCATTAAAGAAAAGAAATCAAGTCAATCATGAAATAAGAGGCAGAAACGAAGGAGAAGGAGAAGGAAAAGCAAAATGCATGAGACTAATGGCAGAGGTCCGACAATGTGATGAGAAAATAGCGTGTTTTAGTGTCCAATTTATCACCTTTTTTATATGAATTGTTGTCATATATTAGCACAAGTGTCTTATATTTGATATATTTGAGTAAAAGGTACATTTGATGTGTTTTATTGTGTTTTAGGTGGAAAAATGATCAAAAGTGCAAAGTTGGAGAAAAATGTGCAACTTGTGCAAGAATGCTGAAAACCCACGTTCAACTTGTGTAATTTTTTTATGTTCGTGTGGAGCTGAAAAATAGAAGTGTGATGCATAGTTGGAAAGCCACAGAAGAGTGGGTCTTTTTGGTGTAAGAAACACATCAATATGAGTCCAAACGAGAAAGTTATGATCGAAATGGTGACATCGCAAGTTGTTTCTACTCAGCACGACTGTTCCATTTTACATGACTTATTACATCTTCAAATGTTGGACTTTTGGTGAGATCTTTATATGGATAGAAAGTTAAGGAAAAGAGGATCGCGTGAGCACAAGAATCACTAAATTCGAGTTTGGACGAGGAAATTATGCTCAAAATCGTGAAGTCGCGCAGCTGCAATAAAGAATTTTCGAGAATTTCCGAAAATTTCTGAAAATTACCTATTTCTTGGAGCACAATTAATCTCCTTATCACATAATCCTCCATGATTCACCCATATCTTTTATTTCCTTATTTAATTACATTCTCACACCTATATATATTTTACATCATTATTCATGTGAGAAGGCACCCGCAACACAATCATCCTACACCCCACAAGGGTTGGGGGGTCCACTAAGGGGATCACCCCCCAACCATCATCCACATTCTTTCCTCCATCAATCTATCACTTTGAAGATTCGTCTACTGAATCAAGAGGAGAACCAAGAGGAGTATTCAAGACAGAGAAGGACGCGACGATGCCCACATCTAGGGTTTTTATCGTTTTCTAATTTATCTTGTATTTTTCAGACACATGGGTAAGATCTATCCAACCCCCCATGAAGGCTAGAACCATGTTGGTAGATCTAGGGTTCTTCTTAACATCATAGGCTAGAACCATTTTGGTAGATCTAGGGTTTTGAAGGTTTTTATGAATTAATTTAACTTTCGTGTGTATACTCCGTACAACATTACTTGTGGATTTATTTTATATATGACAGCATTTTTAATTCAAACTCAGAGTTATTTTGAGCATCATTAACTGTTATATAGAGTCTGAATATATATCTTGGTTATTGATTGAGTGCGTTCACTGCTGAGCAGAATTCCATGTTATGATTCTAAGTGAGGGGACTCCGAAGCTTCATTAGAACTATCTTATATGAATACTTATTAATTGAATTGAATTCGGGTTAGTAAGTAGGATAAAGAGGATAATTTCATAGTACCTATAAAGGGAGATAATATCGGGTTAGAGTACCAATTGGCTAGTGAAATAATTGATATTGATAGTACCTAAAAAGGGAGGGTGGAATTATATCTCTTGCTCTAAGGTTATTCACGTGTTATACGCATGTTTACTTGTGTCTATAGAGTAGATATGCATGGTTTAGTGATGTGTCCATAATCCACAAGGCAGAGTCGGACATTGATACATGAAAAAAAAATTAATGAGTGAAACTGGATTATCCTAGGGCTACCTATTCTCCATACTTGATTCACTTTCGTATTCTTCTAGTGTTATTTATTTTATTTGTTATTTTAATTAATTGTTTAGTAGTTGATAATCAAACCTCAAACTTAATTGCCATTCGTCTTAATTAATTTAGTAAGTAATTAAATTGATAATACGCCATTCTTTGGGTTCGATAATTAACTTGGTCACTTGCTTAAGCTGCAACTGATATCCTTAATACTTGGGGATTAATTTTGCGTGCAAAGAAAATGCTCATCACAATGCAAAGAAGAAAGAAAGAAATCGCTAGAGATGTCGAGGCCGAGGTATAGCTCAATTGGTTAGAACATGAAGTGGATGAGGTTTCACGTGATAAATAAAGATTCTAGCTAGAGATGTCGAGGCAGAGGCATCCATCCAGCTGGGTATGAAGAAATGTGTCTTCAGATGGAAGAAAGAAAGAAAAGAATTCGACATAGCTCAGTTGCTAGAGCGTAGATGTTAACTGTAAGAATCCAATTCTTACATGATACCGAGGAAAATGGTGTGTAAAGAGGAATGTAAGAAGAAGACAAATAAGATTAGCTCAGTTAGTTAGAGTGTTGGTTATGTAGCTGAAGAAGCGGGTTTCTTCCCAACTAAGAAGAGGGAACCAAAAAAAAGTAAGTCTGAGGCTGAGGTCCGATGATGAAGGAGCAGGTGATCAAGAAAGGAAGAAGAAATAATGATAAGGAAATGGTGGGTCGGTATATAGCTCGATTGGTTAGAGCATGTTGTGGATGAGATTCCACATAAAGAAATAAAGATTCTACCTGAAGATGAAGAGTCTGAGGACGTCATCCAGTTGAGGATGTAGAGGCCGAGGTCCTCATTAGCTGAAGATGTAGAGGCAGAGGTCTCCATCAGCTAGGGTATGAAGGAAGATGTAGAGGCCGAGGTCTCTATCAGCTAGGGTATGAAGAAGACGTGTTTTCAAATAGAAGAAAGAAAGAAAAGAATTCAACATAGCTTATTTGGTAGAGCGTAGATATTAACTGTCTTACATCATATCAAAGAAAAGGGCATGTAAGGAAGAATTTAAGAAGAAGGCATGAGATTAGCTCGGTGGGTTAGAGAGTTGGTTATTAACTGCTAAGATTTGAACATAAAATAAATCGCAAAAGGTCCGAGGCCAAGGTCTGAGTCCAATACTCCAAGAAAGAAATCATCGTGGATTAAAAGAAAATCCAACCTTATCCATCCATCCATCTCGAATGTTCAACCCTCTTACCTCAGAGCTTAGAGGAGGTCACGTTATCTTCAAGAAAGAAATCAGCTAGCTCAGTTGGTTAAAGCGTGGATTGAAGGAAAATCCAACCTCATCCATCCATCAGCGGTCGGATTTGGATGTTCTGCTCTTTTACTTAGAAATCTAACTTTATCCATCCATCCATCTCAAATGTTCGACCCTCTTACCTCGGAGGTCAGAGGAGGTCACGTTATCTTCAAGAATTAAATCAGCTATCTCAGTTGGTTAGAGCATGGATTAAAGGAAAATCCAACCTCATCCCTCTATCGGTGGTCGGATTCAGATGTTCTGCTCTCTTACTTCGAAGGTCAGTGGAGGTCATGGTCATGTAATCTTCAAGAAAGAAAGCAAGCTATCTCAGTTGGTTAGAACGTAGATTGAAATGAAAATCCGACATCATCTATTGGAGATCAGATATGCCCTCATAGCTCGGATACCTCGGAGGTCAGATGTTCGGATGTGAAGAAAAGAAAGAAAATAGAGGTGGTTGAAAAAGAAATATTCAGCTTCTTTCATCAGATGTTCAAGAAAGATCAATCAGCATCATCCTTCAACAAGATAAGAGTGGAACTTCAGCCTCTATTTAACTCAACTTCATCCCTCAAGGAATAAGGCCAGACTTCAAAGGTGTTCCAACTTTATAAAAACTCCAATCTACAATGAGAAAGGGATTGTAGCTCGGTGGGTTAAAGCGTGGAATCAGAGTCCGAATAAGAAGGAAGAAAAATATTTTCAGTTATATCTGGCATAAAGGTATTCTCGGTAAGATGAAATCTCAACAGAGTAAAGAAATTGGAATAATGAAATCTCAACAGAATAGAGAAGTCGGAATAAAGGAAAAAGGAAATCTAATTCCTCCAATCCAATTCAAGAAGATGGTGGCGCAATCGGTTAGCACATAAATGATGGAAAAAAAGCAGAACTCCAACATCAACTATCAACAATAGAAGGGCAGTGTCAAATCAAAACAAAAATCAATAAGAATTATCCTTCAATCAAGAAGAGTCTTAAAGAAAGGAAAAAATTTAGCATGTAAAGAGAAAGAAAGATTGGTAGCTCAGTGGGTTAGAGCGTGATGGCCTAAACTCGATTTCAATCTTAAAAGAAAGTAAATGTCGGATTTCATAGGGACAGTTGAGTAACACCTTGTGCAGGTAAAAGAAAAGGCTACAACATTTATTGGGAAAAGGTTGGTTGGAATAACTCAGTTGATTAGAGCGTAACAAAGAGAAAAATTGGATTTTATGGAAAATATAATGTTGGAAGGAAAATTCTTGGATTGAAAATCTGATGTCGGAAGGTGAATCTTTTGGATGAAAAATCTTATATCGGGATATCAACATCAAAAGTAAAGAAGGGAAATCTTATGATGGAAAATCTTATGTTAGATATCAACTCCTTATGATGGAAAATCTTATGGATGAAGGAAAATCTTATTGAAATTCATAGAAATTAAATGTTAAAATTTGTGGAAATTACGATATCAAAATCAGTGGAAAATTACGGTATCGGAGTTTATGGAAATAATGTTATTGGAATTTGTGAAAAATTATGGTATTGGTATTCGTGGAAAATTACGATATCGGATTTTAGGGAAAATTATGGTATCGAATTTTATGAAAATTTATGGCATTGGAATTTATGGGAAATTACGATATCGGTATCGGATTTTATTAAAAATTATGGTATCGAATTTTATAAAAAATTATGGTATTGGAATTTATGGAAATTATGTTATCAGAATTTATGGAAAATTGTGATATCGGTATCGAATTTTATGGTATCGGATTTTATGGAAAATTATGGTATCGGATTTTATGGAAAATTATAATATTGGAATTTATGTGAAATTGTGATACTGGTATCGGATTTTATGGAAATTATGTTATTTGAATTTATGAAAATCATGTTATCGAAATTTATGGGAAATTACGATATCGGTATCGGATTTTATAAAAAATTATGGTATAGGAATTTACGGTATCGAACTTTATGGAAAATTACGGTATCAGACTTTATGGAAATCATTCTATCGGTATTCGTGGAAAATTTTAGTATCGGAATTCATGGAGAATGATTGTGTTGGAAAATTTATTGTCGGGATATCAACTCCAAGAAGAGAAAGGAATATGAGGTCGGATTAAAAATAAAAAAAAAACGGGCATTAGAATATTGTCTTATCCTACGCCAACAGAATGGAAAGACAAGTTACAACTTGGAAAAAAGCCAAGTACCAATGAAAATATGAGTCACGACTTAAAAACATACTCATCACCATATCATTGATGAGTGTGTAAATTCACTAGTTTTGAGCCCGGATTCGTGTACTTATGGTATGATAAATGGTTGTAATTCGATGTGAATTGGTATACATAGTGGAAAGTCACGAATCAGGAGTTTACAAGGCTATTTGAGTTGATTTTTGATGGAAAACGAGTTGGAAGTGATCGAATCCGGAAAGAGAAAGAAACAGGTGTGTGATTCGACCACGCAGGGGTTAGATTCGACAAAAAAGGAGGGATTTCGACCAGTACTTCTGGTCGAACTGAGCACAAAGATGTGCCATTCGACCACGACAGGCGAGTTCGACTAAACTACTTGGTCGAACCGTGGTCAAACTCGAAGCCTAAACAGAATCAGTACCTGTTCGACCAGAAAGTATTCAGTTCGACCAACACTCTGATCGAATCCAGAATCAGAGGCTAAGTTACAGATAGATTCGACCTGCATGGAAGAGTTCGACCAACTTGTTTGGTCGAATTGATGTCCGAAAACTTATCAAATTCATATTTTTACACCTTTAGTGCGTGTGTTCGTTAAAAAGCCTATCCAAGGCCCGTAAGGAGAGTTTACAAGTATAAAAGAAGAGCTTTTGCAGGAGGAAAGAAGAAGCATTCATCATCCATCCTTCACCAAACCCTACCATCATCTGAAGAAGTCGTGAGGCGAGGTTTGTATGGCGAGTCAAGTAAGATCATACCAACTAGCCATGATTGTTCCTAGATCAATCATGGGCTAGAACCGCTCTGGTAGTTCTAGGATTATGAAAGTTTTATGAGTTAATTGAATTTCCATGTGTAAACTCAGTACAACACTACTTGTGGTTTATTCTATATAAGATTGTGCCTTTTTAATTCATACTCACGGTCGTTTTGTGCATCTTTAACTGTTATGTAGAGTCTGAATACATCTCTTGGTTATTGATTGAGTGCGTTCACCGCTGAGCAGAATTGCATGTTATAATTCTAAGTGAAGGGATTCTGAAGTCTTATTAGAACTGTCTTATATAGTTACTTGTTAATTGAATCATATTTGGGTTAATAAGTAGGATAAAGAGTATAACTTTATAATACCTAAAAAGGGAGATCAAATCGGGATAGAGTACTAAGTGCACGGGAAATAATTGATTATGATAGTACCTAGAAAGGGGAGTGAAGTATACATCTTGCTCCGAGGATATTCACACGTGTCATACGCTTGCTTACTTGTGTATATAGAGTATGCTTGCATGATTTAGTGATGCGTCCATAAACTACAAGGCAGAGTCGGACATCAACACATGGAAAGAAAATTAATAAATAAAACTGGATTACCTGAAGAACTACTCTATTACTTACTTGATCACAACTGAAATTTCTCCATTGCTTATTATTTACTTTGCTATTTCAATTATATGTTATTTAGTTTCATAATCAAACAAAATCAAATTTTCCAACATAATATTAGTTAATTAGAGTATAATTGAATTGATAATAATCTATCCCTTTGGTTCGATAATCACTTGGTCGCCTATCGAGACTACAATTGATATCCTTATACTTGAGGATTAATTTTGTGTGTTGAGAAAACACCCATCAAGTTCTTGGCGCTGTTGTCGGGGACGACATTAAATATCTTTTGATTATTTCTAATTTAATTGAGATTATTAGTCTTGATTTTGATTTCTAATACTTATTTTTCTTAGGTGTATGCTCACAAGATCAAAGAAATGTGAATTAGAGCCATATAATCCAGAGATCGGAGTATCGCCGAGGAAGAAAAAGAAGAAGAATAAGAACAAGAAAGTTGATCCAACTAAAGCTCTTGATTTAGGAGTTGAAGTTGACATGCTGAATTCGCAAACGATTGAAGCTGCAACCGAAGTTAATTTGGGCGTAGACGCAATCAACATGGCAGCAGATCCGAACACACTTGCCATCCAGGAAGTCTTTAAGAACAACGGAACAGGCAATGCTGGGTTGTTAGGAGCAAGAGGGACTGGAGCTAATTTTGATATACACCCTGCTCTTATCACAATGATTGAAAGGAGTCCCTTCTCTGGGGGAACATTCGAAGATGCAGGAGCTCATGAGGATGCGAGGAAGATCATACTGTTTAAGTTTTCGCTGAATGAAAAGGCAAGAGATTGGTACGATAATCTTGATGCTGCTGAATGTGATACATGGGAGAAGTTGAAAGTAAAATTCCTAGAGCGATACATGCCACCTTCAAAGGTGTTCAAGATGAACCAAGAAATCAATCAATTCTCTATCCATGGCAATGAGAAGTTTCATGAAGCTTGGGACAGGTTCAAGGACATGCTTCGGAAGTGTCCTCAACATGGGCTATCTAAAGCTCAATATATTAGTATTTTCTACAATGGGTTGAATTGCGATTCTCGTGTTTTACTTGATGCTTCTTCTAATGGAGCACTGCTTACTAAGTCATCCAATGAGGCCGAGAAGCTTTTTGAAGATATTTCGATGAATTCAAGAGATTGGCCGACTGATAGAGTGAGAGGCGCTTATGTTCTTGGTAAAGTAGCACAGGTTGAGCATACTATGGTGAAGTCGGGAAGAGATGATAAGATCGTCTCTAGCTTGACTAACATTAGCAAGCTACTAGAATCTCAACAAAAGTAGATCACGGATTTACCACAGAGAGTACCAATGATACATCAGAATTGTGGCTATGAAGGAGCTAGCCAAGAGAAGATTGAGGAGGCAAATTACGCCATGGGTCAAAGTATTCAAGGAACTAGGTACCCAAATCAAGGAAATCGAAACTATCAAGGGAACTACAACAATCATGATCCCCCAGGTGGTTATCAACAACCAAGGAGGCCGGAGTTTTCATGGAGCAATCCAAATAATGCGATGCAGCATCCTATCGGCATTGATCCGAGAGCTAAAGTGGAAGAATGGAAGCCTGGCTTTGAGGATACTGTGAACAGATACATGGCAAGGAATGATGCAAGAGTATACCATCTTGAGGCCAAATTAGAGAAGAAAATATGATCATCATAAGGACTTGTGTGATACCCGAGCTTCTCACTACTCATGTGCCAATATAATTTAATTGGTGTTATGTGCATTTTATAATTATGTGACAATTGATTTTATATTTTATTTATCTATACATTTTAATTGAGACATCCTTGATAAAATGGTGACAATATGTGAATATATGTGTACATAAATATTTATGTGCATTAATTTAGATATATGAGTAAATTATTTTATGTGAATAAATATATTATTTCTTAATTATTAAGTATCACACGTGTTCTCGTAAGAATAATAGTGGGTAGAAAAATGTACACGTATGTATTATATCTTAGTTATTAAAGTATTGCACGTATATTTGTAATGAATAATAATAATATAGTACTTACTATTAATAGTAAGTATAATAATAATAATATTAATAATAATAATAATATAATTAGTATATACTATAAATAGTAATAATAAATAACTTACTATTAATAGTAAGTGGGTGGAGAATCACCACATGACTCTCCATCACCACCGTTTGTATATATATTGGAGTGGAGAGGTAATCACCTCAAGTATTGGGGTTAACAGATGCATAAGCAGCGACCAAAAAAAAGAGAGAAGAAAGGAAGAGAGAGGATATGAGAGGAGAGAGAGAGGAAGAATGGAGAAGAGAGAGCGTGCCGGAACGTGCGTGTCGGAGCGAATTAATTACAGTTCTTCACGAGATCTACTCTATTATCACTATTAGGAGTCCAGGTAAGTAGAGATCTAACTACAATGTATAAACATGTTGTGTGTGAATTATTTGTGATTAATATGTGATAATTATGCCATGAATTATTTGTAATTAGTTTAATTACGATATGAATTATTTGAGATTAATTTGTTATACAAGCTGTAGATTTATGTGATTTGAAGAAAGTAAGGTTCATATTCAACACTATTATTTGTAAATTATTTGTGATAATTTTGCGATACAAGTTGTGGATTTATGTGATTTGAAATAATATCATTGTCCTATATAGATCTGTGTGATTGGAAACTGTCGAAAATATATTTGTATGGCTTGAGAAGATATTGGTTATAAGGATCTGTGGGATTCGAGGTGAAGTTGTTATTCCAAAAGTGGATCTGTTCGAATTGAAGTTAAATTGTTGCTTTATTATGATTAAATGTTGATATTGATATTGTAAATGGTTTGTGATGAACATTTAATTGTTTTGGGTGCATACCATGCATAAACATGAAAAATATTTTCCCCAAATTTAATAAGATACTAATAGTGTGTGGCCACTATATATGCATCTCTGTCAGGTTCGGAAAAATCGTTCCCGATACTTTATTAGGAGTTCGGAAAAATCATCCCCAATACTCGGCCAGGGTTCGAAAAAATCATTCCCAGCATTATATTCAGGGATCGAAATCGATCCAATATTAAGTGTGTCTATTGAGCTCATTTGGGGTGCATATCATAAGTGTGTCGTGGGGATCCCGCAACGTGAACAGTTTTCAAAATAAAAGAGATCAACTAGAAAGATTAGAAAATAGGCGATAGAGAACTAAATGCATTTTCATGCACTAACATGCATGATTTCTACTTACTGAGATTTTTGTCTCACTAGTTTATGCATTGTAGGTGAGCCTATTGATGATTGAGTTTGTGATGTGACTGTGCAAGCTGTGGAGCTCCTACAGGGTTTTGAGCGGATATACATAGATGACGACCTATTGGGCTATGTCACGGATTTATTTTGTTTCCGCTGATATTTTGGTTGTGTAATATAATAAGTATTATCACATGTTTGGGTGGTTTGAAGTGTTGTCAGAAACCAGTTTATGTTGAACTGGTGTAATGGTTTCAGTTATAAACATATTATGGGAAAAAAATTTATATGCAAGTTTTTATAATGATGATGTTTATGATAATTAGTATTTGAATTATAAGTTATGTAAGGTGGGTCGTGTCAGAGTGGTATCAGAGCACGGTTTGGGTCCTGCAGACTGTCTATGTACATGAGCTCATTCCTTGGGAGCGCAGCTTTGCATGTAAGTGTTATTTTCATTATGTTGTGTTATGTGTCTTATAAATTATATTGGCCATGTGGTGTAGGAAGCGTAGTTAGTAGACAAAATGGTAAGGGCTACAGGTGAAAGTTCTGAAGGGGATAGGACTGCTGAGCAAGCAGCACCTACTGAAGGAAATAATCGTGATGCGGTGATTACTCGACCGATAGAACTGGTAGAGCACCAGTCCCAACAGATACAACAATTGCTTCAGCAAAGGGATATGGGTGGACAACCAGAGGGTAATGCAAATCAAGATAGACGTCAAGTAGAACGTGTGGAGATGGTTTGTGAGAGATTTCGAAAGCTGAGCCCTCCAATATTTGAGGATGCAGCAGACCCCACAGATACAGAGGATTAGTTACGCACGGTGGAAAACATGTTTCAATACAGTAGAATTCTAGATGGAGATAGAGTGTTGTGTGCTTCTTTCATGTTACGAGGAAGTGCAGGCCACTGGTGGGATATGATTAAAAGTATCGAGGATATCACGACTATGACATGGGAAAGGTTTAAGGAGCTTTTCAGAAACAAGTACTTTACGGCACCAATGAGAGCAATGTAGATGAATGAGTTTATACAACTAAAGCAGGGTGGTATGTCAGTCACAGATTACCTTCGTAAGTTTGAGCAATTGTCGAGGTTTGCTGAACATATGGTGAATACGGAGGCACTAAAAGTGGAGAGATTTGTGGAAGGCTTAAGGCCTGAACTTTACAGAGATGTGAGTATGGCGAGAATGCATGGAGCAACATACTCACAAGTTGCAGAAAGGATCCAAATTGCTGAGCAAGCGGAGATGAGGATCAGACAAGCGCAGGCTATCAGACGTCAATTTCAGCAGAAACCAGTGCAGCAGTTTGGGAGAGTTAATAAGAGGCCGATGCCATTTCAGAGACCAAAATCAAATGTTCAAGTGAAGCAAGGACAGAGACGAGGAGAACCCAACAAGCATCCCAAATTCGATCAAGGTAAGGTGCCACCGGCGTCGCCACTACCTATATGTCCTAATTGTCTTAGATCACATGGTGGGGAGTGTCAAATTCCTCCGAGAACAAGTTACACATGCGGGGAAAAAGGACATGTGACTACTACTTGTCCTAAGAAAGGGAAGCAGGCACAGCAAGGAAGAGCTCCAGCTAAGGTGTATACTTTGACGCGAGAGGAGGCAGATGCGAATCCCTCAGTTGTCACGGGTAAGTTTTCTATTTTTGGCACTTCTACATATATGTTATTTGATTCTGGACCAACACATTCATTTGTATCCACTGAGTATGTGAGGAAGTTGGGTGGAACACCTAACTTGATAGAAGCTAATTATGAGGTGATGATACCTTCTGGTGAGTCAAAGCAAACTAATCAACTTCTGCGAGATTGTGTTATTCCTATTGAAGGAAGACAACTCCTTACTAATTTAATTGTGTTAAGTATGAATGATTATGATATCATATTGGGTATGGATTAGCTGTCAAAGTACGGTGCTACAATAGATTGTCAGAAGAAGAGTATCATCTTTCAGCCATTGAGGGGAGAACCATTCACTTTTGTTGGAATCAAGAAAAGCTTCAGATTTTCGATGATATCAGCAGCAAAAGCACAGCGGTTGTTGGAAAGTGGTTGTGAAGGCTATCTGGTAAGTGTAATGAATGTTGAGGGGCAGCAATGTCCAGTTCTCGGTGATGTACCAATAGTTCAGGAATACCCGAAAGTATTTCCAGATGATCTTTCAGGTTTGCCACTAGACCGAGAAATAGAGTTTATTATTGAGCTACAACCAAGAACGACCCCTATATCTAAAGCGCCATACAGAATGGCACCAGCTGAACTGAAGGAATTGAAGATACAGTTGCAAGAGTTGCTAGACAAAGGATTCATCCAACCTAGTTTCTCACCTTGGGGAGCACCAGTTCTGTTTGTTCGAAAGAAGGATGGTACATTGAGGATGTGCATCGATTATCGGGATCTCAACAAAGTTACAGTAAAGAATAAATACCCATTGCCTCGCATTGATGATCTATTTGATCAGCTACAGGGTGCAGCTATCTTTTGAAGATTGATTTGCGGTCAGGGTATCATCAGTTGAAAATAAAGAAGGAGGATATCCCAAAGACTACATTCAGTACAAGGTATGGGCACTATGAGTTCTTAGTGATGCTGTTTGGATTAACAAATGCTCCTGCAGCATTTATGGATTTGATGAATAGAGTATTTTAGGAATTTCTCGATAAATTTGTGATTATGTTTATCGATGATATTCTGATTTACTCTAAGAATAAGGAGGATCATGCTCTACACTTGAAAAAGGTGTTAGAGATTCTGAAGGAAAGGCAGTTATATGCGAAGTTCAAGAAGTGTGAGTTTTGGTTAGACCGAGTTATTTTCTTGGGACACGTGGTATCGGGAGAAGGAATTTCAGTGGATCCAGGCAAAGTAAAAGCAATCCATGATTGGCCACAACCCTCAAATCCCACTGAGGTTCGTAGCTTTCTTGGATTGGCAGGATATTATCGAAGGTTTGTTGAAGGATTTTCTAAGATTACTTCACCATTAACACAGTTGACCAGGAAGAATGTGAAGTTCACATGGACGGAGGCATGTGAACAAAGTTTCCAAGAATTGAAGAGACGGTTAACATCAGCACCTATCTTAACTATTTCTATGGAGACAGGAAACTTCAAGGTTTACAGTGATGCTTCAAAGAATGGTCTTGGGTGTGTATTGATGCACAATGGGAAAGTGATAGCATATGCATCCAGACAGTTAAGGAAGTATGAGAAGAATTACCCAACTCATGATTTAGAGTTAGCCGCATTGGTGGTTGCACTCAAGATTTAGAGGCATTATCTGTATGGGGAACGTTGTGAAATCTATACTGATCATAAGAGTTTGAAGTACTTTTTCACTCAGAAAGAGTTGAATATGAGGCAAAGAAGATGGTTGGAATTGGTGAAGGATTACGACTGTGTTATCAATTATCATCCGGGAAAAGCCAATATGGTTGCTGATGCATTGAGCCAAAAGGCAATACAGAGTGTAGCTGCTATGACCATAAATCAAAAACCAGAGTTGCTTGATTTGCAAAGAATGGGTGTGGAGATCATTCAGGAAGGATCGTTGGAATCAAGGATAGCAGCTCTGACACTTCGACCAACTTTGATGGATAAGATTCGACAGAACCAACAGGAGGATAAGTTGTTTGATAAGATAAAGAATGATATCAGCTCTGAAAAGTCTTTTGACTTCCAATTAGGAGATGATGGCGTGATTCGTTATGGAGGTCGATTATGTCTACCTGAAGTGGATGACATTTGGAAAGAAGTGATGGCGGAAGCCTATTCAACACCATACTCTGCACATCCAGGAGCTACTAAGATGTATAGAGATTTGAAGTCAAATTATTGGTGGCCAGGGATGAAGAGAGATGTTACTCGATATGTGGAGCAATGTTTAACTTGTCAGCAAGTCAAAGCCGAGCATCAGAGACTAGTAGGAACCTTGCAGCCTTTATTTATTCCAGAGTGGAAGTGGGAGAATATCACGATGGATTTTGTTATCAGGCTACCGAAGACAGTGAAAGGTCACGATGCCATTTGGGTTATCGTGGATCGATTGACTAAGACAGCCCATTTTCTTCCTATTAGCTCTACGTATTCCATGGATCGTTATGCCCAGCTATGTATACAAGAGATTGTCAGACTCCATGGAGTATCACTTACTATTGTGTCAGACAGAGATATGAGATTCTTGTCTGCTTTTTGGAAGAGTCTACATAAGGCGTTGGGGACACAGTTATCTTTCAGCACAGCATTTCATCCACAAACTGACAGTCAATCAGAGTGTACGATACAAATCTTGGAGGATATGCTCAGAGCTTGTGTGTTGGATTTTCAAGGTCAGTGGAGTAAATTTTTGCCTTTGATAGAATTCTCGTACAACAATAGTTATCAGTCTACTATCGAGATGGCTCCATATGAAGCATTGTACGGGAGAAAGTGTAGATCTCCAGTACATTGGGATGAAGTTGGAGAAAGGAAACTTTTGGGTCCAGACTTGATTCGTGAAATGTCAAAAGTTGTTACCCGTATACGAGAGAAGATGAAAGTTGCTCAAGATCGGCAGAAGAGTTATGCAGACAAATGGAGGAGAGAATTGGAATTTGAAGTGGGTGATCAGGTATTCTTGAAAGTATCTCCAATGAAGGGGATAATGCGGTTTGGAAGGAAAGGAAAACTCAGTCCAAGATATGTTGGTCCGTTCACTATCATTGAGAGAGTTGGAAGTGTTGCCTATAAGTTGGAGTTACCAGCATCGATGTCTAGAGTACATGACGTGTTTCATGTGTCTGTGTTGAGGAAGTATGTTCCAAATCCATCTCATGTTCTCAGGCAGGAACCAGTTGAGTTGAAAGGAGATTTGAGTTATGAGGAAGTACCAGTTGAGATCTTGTGGCGAGAAGTGAAGAAGCTCAGAAATAAAAAAATACCATTAGTAAAGGTATTATGGAGGAACCAACTAGTTGAGGAGGCTACTTGGGAAAGAGAAGATGAGATGATGGCTAAATGTCCAGACCTCTTCAGGTAAGTAAATTTCGAGGACGAAATTTTTATAAGGTGGGGAGGATGTGATACCCGAGCTTCTCACTACTCATGTGCCAATATAATTTAATTTGTGTTATGTGCATTTTATAATTATGTGACAATTGATTTTATATTTTATTTATCTTTACATTTTAATTGAGACATCCTTGATAAAATGGTGACAATATGTGAATATATGTGTACATAAATATTTACGTGCATTAATTTAGATATATGAGTAAATTATTTTATATGAATAAATATATTATTTCTTAATTATTAAGTATCACACGTGTTCTCGTAAGAATAATAGTGGGTAGAAAAATGTACACGTATGTATTATATCTTAGCTATTAAAGTATTGCACGTATATTCGTAATGAATAATAATAATATAGTACTTACTATTAATAGTAAGTATAATAATAATAATAATATTAATAATAATAATAATATAATTAGTATATACTATAAATAGTAATAATAAATAACTTACTATTAATAGTAAGTGGGTGGTGAATCACCACACGACTCTCCATCACCACCGTTTGTATATATATTGGAGTGGAGAGGTAATCACCTCAAGTTTTGGGATGAACAAAAGCATAAGCAGCGACCAAAAAAAAAGAGAGAAGAAAGGGAGAGAGAGGAGAGGAGAGGAGAGAGAGAGAGGAAGAAGGGAAAAGAGGGAGCACGCCGGAACGTGCGTGTCAGAGCGAATTAATTACAGTTCTTCACGAGATCTATACTATTATCACTATTAGGAGTCCAGATAAGTAGAGATCCAACTACAATGTATAAACATGTTGTGTGTGAATTATTTATGATTAACATGTGATAATTATGCCATGAATTATTTGTAATTAGTTTAATTACGATATGAATTATTTGAGATTAATTTGTTATAAAGCTGTGGATTTATGTGATTTGAAGAAAGTAGGGTTCATATTCAACACTATTATTTGTAAATTATTTGTGATAATTTTGCGATACAAGTTGTGGATCTATGTGATTTAAAATAATATCATTATCCTATAAAGATCTGTGTGATTGGAAACTGTTGAAAATATATTTGTATGGCTTGAGAAGATATTGGTTATAAGGATCTGTGGGATCCGAGGTGAAGTTGTTATTCCAAAAGTGGATCTGTTCGAATTGAAGTTAAATTGTTGCTTTATTGTGATTAAATGTTGATATTGATATTGTAAATGGTTTGTGATGAACATTTAATTGTTTTGGGTGCATACCATGCATAAACATGAAAAGCATTTTCCCCAAAATTAATAAGATACTAATGGTGTTTGCGGCCACTATATATGCATCTCTGTCAGGGTTCGGAAAAATCATTCCCGACACTTTATTAGGGGTTCAGAAAAATCATCCCCAACACTCGGCCAGGGTTCGGAAAAATCATTCCCGGCATTATATTCAGGGATCGGAATCGATCCGACACTAAGTGTGTCTATTGAGCTTATTTGGGGTGCATATCATAAGTGTGTCGGGAGGATCCCGCAAGGTGAACAGTTTTCAAAATAAAATAGATCAACTAGAAAGATTAGAAAATAGGCGATAGAGAACTAAATGCATTTTTATGCACTAACATGCATGATTTTTACTTACTGAGATTTTTGTCTCACTAGTTTATGCATTGTAGGTGTGCCTGTTGATGATTGAGTTTGTGATGTGACTGTGCAAGCTGTAGAGCTCCTACAGGGTTTTGAGCGGATGTACATAGATGATGACCTGTTGGGCTATGCCGTGGATTTATTTTGTTTCCGCTGATGTTTTGGTTGTGTAATATAATAAGTATTATCACATGTTTGGGTGGTTTGAAGTGTTGTCAGAAACCAGTTTCGTATGTTAAACTGGTGTAATGGTTTTGGTTATAAACATATTATGTGAAAAAAAAATTTATATGCAGGTTTTTATAATGATGATGTTTATGTTAATTAGTATTTGAATTATAAGTTATGTAAGGTGGGTCGTGTCAATTTGTCTACACAAGTAAAGGACCTTACGTTGTTAATGGAGAAGATGGCTAGAAATGTGAACATATTGACTCAAACTATCGAGAAAGGGAAGCTTCCGTCTCAAAGTATTGAGAATCCTAAGTCTTGTCACGTCATTACACTGAGGTATGGAATGCAGTATGAGGGACTGATGAAGCCGGAATTAAAGTCTGAAGCATCAGGAGCCCGATTCAACCTCGATTCGACCAGACATGCAGGTCGAACTGAACAGGGGAGGTCAAACTCGGCACCTGGGCAATGTTCGGAGGGGTCAGAAGACTAGTTCGACCAAAGACAGGTGAGTTCAACCAGAGCCTCTGGTCGAACTGAGGTCAAACTCCACTATCCAGAGCACTCTGTTTTGTCTGATGCCCGATTCGACCACGATCGCTTGGATTCGACCAAACCAGTTGGTCAATCCATGGTTGAACTGGCCTATAAGGAGAAGAATAAACTTTCAGATATTCAGTTTTACTATTACTCACCGAGTTCGACCATCTAACCAGGTCGAACTCAGGTCGAACTCTTCCATTCTGTGTCATTTTTCGCGTTGAATGCTCCGCATGATGTTGAAACTACTCCAGTATCTTCCAAAGAGCAGAATACTGAGATTATTGCAGAAAAGAAGTGGAAAAGAGCTAAGAGATTGAGAGCCAAAAAGGATAAAATGGAGAAGGCTAAACGTGATGAATGGGGGATTCCCAAAACAAAAATACCTCCGCTCTTTCCTCTCAAGCTAATTAAGAAGGGATTGGAAGAGAAGTTCAAGAAGTTTTCAAAAATCATAAATAAAAAAAGCTTGAACATTCCTTTTTCTGAAGCCATATTGGAGATGTCGTATTATGCCCGCTTTCTAAAGGGTATTCTTTTGAAGAAGAGAACCTTGAATGGAGTTGAGATGGTGAATTTGTCTGAGAACTGCAGCTCGATCATTCAGAGGAAGCTGCCAGCTAAGCTCAAGGATCCAGGAAGCTTCACAATCTTATGTGAAATTGGAAAGGGGCCGGCACGTCGAGCCTTGTGTGATCTTGGGGCAAGCATCAACTTGATGCCATTGTCCACCTTTCAAAGGTTTGGTTTGGGGGAGTTAACCCCCACGACAGTTGCTCTACAACTAGCGAATAGGTCCATGACTTTTTCGAATAGTGTGATTGAAGATGTTCTTGTCAAAGTAGAGAAGCTAGTCTTTCCTGTGGATTTTCTGGTGCTGATGATGGAAGATGACAAGGATAATGTCCCTCTTATTCTAGGGAGACCTTTCCTTGCTACTGCGGGAGCCATGATAGATGTGCAGAAGGGGAGTTGCGGCTAAGAATGGATAAAGTAGAGGTTCTATTTAACCTTGATAAAGCAATGAAGATGCCAATAGAGATGCAATGTCACAGTATTGATGTAGTGGAGGAGATTGTGAATGAAGACATGTCTTTGATTCTGTCGAAGGATCCTCTTGAGAAATGTTTGATGGAGTCTCTTACTTTTCCCACTATGGAGCTAGATGATCTCTCCAATGAGGTATGTATTGGATTTCTTGAAAACTTACTTGCTTTGGGTGATGACAGGTATGAGTCGACAAGGACCAAGATTGAAGAGGTCAAGTGGACTAGGAAGTACTTGTCATTGGATAGAGAGAGTGCACTTCAAGAAGAGAAGAAAGAGGAGTTGAAACCGCTACCAGAGCACTTGAAGTATGCCTACCTAGGTGATAATGAAAAATATCCGGTAATTGTATCTTCTTCTCTTGATGATGATCAACTTGAGGAATTGTTAGATGTGCTTAGAAAGTATAAATCTGCGATTGGTTGGTCTCTTGATGATTTAAAGGGTATTAGTCCTTCTTATTGCATGCATATAATAAGATTGTTAGATGAGGCCAAGAGTAGCATTCAGAATCAGCGGAGGGTGAATCCCGCTATTCAAGAAGTGATTAGGAAGCAAATCCTAACATGGTTAGATGCAGGAATTATTTATCCTATTAGTGATAGTCCCCATGTGAGTCCATTGCATGTTGTAGCTAAGAAGGGGGGCATGACTATAGTGAAAGTCGAAGATGGTGAGACTTTAGCCACTAGAATTCCTACGGGATGGCGTGTATGTATGGATTATAGGAAACTGAATGAAAATACATGCAAAGACCATTTTCCCCTTCTTTTCATGGATCAAATGCTTGATCGTCTTGCAGGGTGTGAGTTTTATTATTTCTTGGATGGGTACTCGGGTTATAATCAAATTATAATTGCACCCGAGGATCAAGAAAAGATAACTTTTACTTGCCCTTATGGAACTTTTGCCTTTAGGAAGATGCCTTTTGGATTATGTAATGCGTCTGCTACATTTCAGCGTTGCATGATGGCCATATTTGATGGTTGATAGAAAAGATCATGGAGGTGTTTATGGATGATTTTTCTGTATTTGGTTCCTCTTTTGATATTTGTTTATCTAATCTTGCTACTGTTTTGAAGAGATGCCAAGAAACTAATCTTGTCTTGAACTGGGAGAAGTTCCACTTTATGGTAAGAGATGGGGTTGTTCTTGGCCATCATATTTCAGCCAAGGGATTGCAGGTGGATAGAGCAAAGGTGGTGGCAATTGAGAAGCTTCCTCCACCTACTAATGAAAGGGGAGTGCGGTCCTTCCTTGGACACTCATGTTTCCATAGAAGATTCATAAAAGACTTCTCGAAATACTCCAAGCCCTTATCTCATTTACTTGAAAAGGATGTTCCTTTTGTTTTTGATGAAGAGTGTCTAATAGCTTTACAGGTTTTGAAAGAGGCACTTATTACTGCACCTGTCTTGATCATACCGGATTGGACTCAGCCATTTATACGTATGTGTGATGCGAGTGATTTAGCACTTGGAGTGGTGCTTGAGCAGTTGAGGGAAAAGAAGTTCTGCGCCATTTACTATACGAGTAAAACTTTTGATGCTGCACAAAAAAACTACACGGTGACTGAAAAGGAGTTTCTAATTGTGGTGTATTGATTAGAGCTATTTTCACCTACATTTTAGTGTCTTTTTAGATGTGTTTTCGTACTATTTTATCCGTATTTTATGTGTTATTTGGTTGTATTTTGTGTTTTTATTGAAATGTGTGTGAATGAGCTTAAACTCTAAACATGATAAGGAAGATGTAGGAAAAAGCGGATCTCAATTCGGAGTTGAAACGAGGGAGAACGAGCCAAAACAGTGAAGAAATGCAGAAGCCAGCACCAACACGGGCCGTGTAGCCAACACGGCCCTGTAAGAGTTGGCCGTGTGGCGACATCTAGTCATTCAACACGGGCAACTTCAGGTCGTGTCCAGTTGCACGAGTCGAGTTGGGAGCACGAGCCGTGTCATCAACACGGCCCTGTAAGAAGTGGCCGTGTGCCGACATCAGAAGAGCCAACACGACCACCCTGTGCCCGTGTTACAACACACGACTCGTGTTGGCAGCACGAGCCGTGTCATCAACACGGCCCTGTAAGGAAAGGCCGTGCAGCAGCATCAGAAGACACAACACGGCCACCTCGTGGCCGTGTTGCAGAGCACGACTCGTGCTGTGTATTTTCCTGCAGAAATTTCCAGATCCTTCTAGAAGCCTCCATAGGGGTATAAATACCCCTTTATTCAACAATTGGCAAAAAAATCCGAAAATCCCATCATCTACACACACATCACACACCATTTCTTCCATTTTCCACCATCATCTTCATCCACTTTCATCATTTTGATCCATCTTCATCATCTCCATTAATTCTCCATCAAAACTTCATCCCTTCCATTGGGTGTGAGAGATCTCAAGGAATCAATAGCTAGAGGTGGAGATCAAGAAGAATAGAAGATTCTCTTCAAGAAATTGATAGGGTAGAATCCATTCATTTTGTATTTCTTTAGATCTAAGACTATGGGTATTTGTAATGAATCATTTATTTGTTTTATTACTTTTATCATGTTAGGCTAATCCCTCTAGTGGGATTAGGAATATGAAGAGCATATTAGATTTATATTATCATGTGGATTAAATTGGTTTTTGATTTAATTGATGTTGATTTCTATTCATGGAGTTTAATTGTCTTGATGTTGTGATGGCATGGTTTGTTATTCATGAATGTTTATTGGTTTAATGGATTGTTGATCAATGGATTATTTGTGGTAATTAAATGCTATCATGATGTTCATGTATGTATTGCTTGGAGTGAGACGGAAACGACCCTCTATAGTATTAGGAAGGCATGAATAGACATTGAGTTTGGGTTTGACCGAAAGGATATTTGAATTCAATGAGGGGAACCAATCCATTCGTTGGCCTTAGTACACAAAAAGGGAGAGTTTAATCTAACTAGTACCTAGATGGAAGGGGTTAATGTTGGGCTTTGATCTTAAGTGCTTTTGGGAGTCTAAAATGGATCAACAACCTTTGTAACCCGAAAGGGAGCTTAGGATACAATCGTGATCACCCTTAGTCTACATCAATCGAGTTAAATTCCGTTTGCATGATAATATGAATCGAGTGTGCTTGGATGTTTCTAATCCCATGTTTTTCCATACTTGAACTTTAGCACCCATTTTCTATTCTTGTCATTTCTCTTATTTGCTATTCTTATTTACTTGTTACTTGTTTTAGTTGTTAATTAATCTCAAAACCCCCGATCATCTTTACAAAAACAATATGAACATGAGCTCACATATTTTGTTAGTCCGAACATAACTCCTTATTGGATTGATAATATTTCTTGGGATATACTACTACAACGATCGAGTATTCTTGCTCGTGAGTGCACAAAATTAGGCAAACAAGAAAATGGCACCGTTGCCGGGGAGTTTGACGGACTAGTCGAGTACTGTGTTATTGTTTTAGTTGTTCTTGATAAGGATTTTTTTTTATTTACTATTGTTGTTTGTGGTCTCACTCTTGGCCTTTTCGTTGGTGTTTTATGATCATAAGATCAAAGGGAAATCAATCGATCATTCCTTTGAATTTGGAGATTTAAAGAACCGCACGACAAAGGAAGCGAGAGAGGCGTAAAGCTAGAAAAGGAACAAAAATGGAGAATCAACGGGGAGACAATGTTAATTATGACCCACCCCAAGATCCTTTACAAGATCAAAGGGGGGTACAAGAAGGAGTGCAAGAGAATCAAGCGGAGATAATGAGGAATTTCTTTGCTCAAAATCAAGAGTATATGCAATTGCTTGCAAATCAAGAAGCTCAAAGGATATTTCAACAACAAGAGTTGCCAAGGCCTAGAGCAATTCGGGATTACTTCCAACCGAGAGCCGTGCACAATATGGTTCCTCCGGTTCAAGCCAATAATTATAAAATCAAGACCGGATTGATCAACATGGTCAAAGCAAATCAGTTTGGGGGAGGTCCTCTTGAAGACCCGAACACTCATCTATCTACTTTCTTGGAGGTTGCAAATACCGTCAAGATGAAGGGAGTGTCGGAGGATGCTATTCGAATGAGGTTGTTCTCTTTTTCTTTAAGAGACAAGGCTAAAACATGGTACAATACAATTCCTTTGGGAAGTTGTAATACATGGGAAGATCTTGAGCAAAGGTTCCTAAACAAGTACTTTCCTCCTTCAAAGACGCTCCAATTGAAAAGCCTTATAACTCAATTTAGGCAACTTCCGGATGAAAATTTTTATGAAGCATGGGAACGCTACAAAGAGATGCTCCGAAAGTGTCCTCAACATGATTTTCATGAGAATCAACAAGTGGCTTTCTTTTATCAAGGGTTGAGTGGACAACATCGGATGCATGTAGATACCTCATCCGGAGGGTCTATATTTGGAGTGGATGCTATGAAAGCCATGGATATTTTTGAAGACATTGTGATGAATGCTTATCAATGGCCTTCCGAGCGAGTAATGGGAGGTTATGCATTTGGAAAGGTAGCTCAAGTGGAGAGTGTGAACAAAGTGAAGAGTGATATGTTCCAAAGTGAAGGAATGAAATAATTCAATGAGAGCATTCAAGCTTTAACAAAGCAATTGAATTTGATCACTCAAGGAGTAAGTCAAGGGGGAAGCACAAGTGCTATTGTGAATGATGAGAGCCATGTTATGCAAAGTATAGAGGATGTTGCTTACTTAGATAGGAGAAATTACCAAGGAAATTTACAACGTCAAGGAAATTTTCAAGGTAACTATCCTTCTAATCATGGTAATTTTCAAGGAGGATATCAAGGACAAGCTCGGGGAAGCAATTTCAATCAATCAAGTGGAAATTATCAAGCTCCGAGGAAGCATAAAAATCTTTCTTACTCTAATCCTCAAGCCGCCGTGTCATATCCTCCGGGATTCGATCCGAGTGCTAAACCACCAAATGGAGAGGGTAAAGCATCGGTGGAAGAGACATTGCTAGCATTTATGAAAAAGATGGAGGCTAGAATGGAGGAAAATGAGAAGAAATCTGATAATAGGATGAGAGCTTTTGAGTATCAAATGGGTCAAATTGCTTCTTCCGTGGGATCTCAACACCAACAAGGAAAGTTTCCATCTACCACGGTAACTAATCCTAAAGAATATTGCAAAGCTATCACTCTTAGAAGTGGAAAAGAGTATGAGGAACCTCCTATGCCTAAAGAAGATAGTATTGTCATTGAAAGTGAAGTGGAAAGCAAGGTTGAAGAAGGGTTGGTGCAAGAAGAGATTGAAATGGAGGAAGTAAGTAAGAGAAAAAAATTGTTGAGCAAAAGAAAGATGTAGAGAAAATAGAGAGAATTCCAAAGTGGAAGAAGGCAAAGGAGTTAAGAGAAAAGGAAGTTGAAGTTGAAAGAGATAGTTGGGGAATACCCAAGACTCAAGTACCGGTTCCTTTTCCTCAAAGGTTCTTGAAGAAGGGTTTGGATGAGAGGTTCAAAAAGTTTCTTGAAATCTTCAAGAAGATTCAAATCAATATCCCTTTCGCCGATGCTTTGGATCAAATGCCTCATTATGCTCGTTTCTTGAAGGACATCATGGGAAAGAAAAGAAGTCTTGTGGACAATGAAACGGTTAATCTAACCAAAGAGTGTAGTGCCATTCTACAATGGAAACTTCCTCAAAAATTGAAGGATCCGGGTAGTTTCATTATACCATGTGAAATTGGAAAGAACAAGAAGAACAAGGCTCTTTGTGACCTTGGTGCAAGCATTAATCTAATGCCTCTCTCCATATTCAAGAAGCTTGTATTAGGTGAAGTAAAACCAACTTCCATCACACTTCAATTGGCGGATCGATCTATGACACATCCAAAAGGAGTAGTTGAAGATGTGTTGGTAAAAGTTGATAAGTTCGTCTTTCCGGTGGATTTTGTTGTTCTAGACATGGAGGAGGATGAAAATGTGCCATTGATTTTTGGGAGACCGTTTCTTGCTACCGGGAGAGCTCTTATTGATGTCTACAAAGGAGAATTAAAGTTGAGGGTTAATGATGAGGAAGTGGTATTCTCTCTACACAAGGCCATGCAATATCCAATGAATGATGAAGAATGTAAAAGTGTGGATATTGTAAAGGGAAGTATCGAGGAGAGTTGGCCTTCCATTGTAACCAAGGATCCACTTGAATTTTGCTTGAGCAATTCTCTATCTCTTTCTAATATTTCTACTACTTCTCTTGATTTAAATGAAGAATTGATTAATTGTTTGCTTGATCTAGGTGATTGTAGTAAAGTTCAAGAGGTTGCAGCCGCCATCTCAAGGGGAAATGAAAAGTTCTTACCACTTAGAGATCCACTCGAGCAAGAAGAGAAAAAGGAAAAGAAGGTGGAGTTGAAGCCTCTACCCGATCATCTTACTTATGCCTACCTTGGTGAAAGTGAGACATATCCGGTAATTGTATCATCATCTCTAACTTCTAGTCAACTTGATAAATTGCTTAATGTCCTTAAAGAGCATAAGTCAGCTATTGGTTGGTGTATTGATGATTTGAAGGGAATTAGTCCAACAATTTGCATGCATAAGATAAGACTTGAGGATGAAGGGAAAGCTTGTGTTCAAAACCAAAGAAGACTTAATCCTATCATGCAAGAAGTGGTAAAAAAAGAGGTTCTTAAGTGGTTAGATTCGGATATGATTTTTCCTATTAGTGATAGCCCTTATGTGAGCCTGTTGCATGTAGTATCTAAAAAAGGGGGTATGACTATAGTGAAGACCGAGAAAGATGAGACCATAGCCACTAGGACGGTGACGGGGTGGCGTGTGTGTGTTGATTATAGGAAGCTTAATGAAAACACACGTAAAGATCACTTCCCCTTACCTTTCTTGGATCAAATGTTGGATAGGTTGGCCGGGTATGAGTTTTATTATTTTCTTGATGGGTATTCCGGGTATAACCAAATTCTCATAGCACCCGAAGACCAAGAAAAGACCGCTTTCACTTGTCCTTATGGAATATTTGCTTTTCGAAGATTGCCATTCGGACTTTGCAATGCACCGGCCACCTTTCAAAGGTGTATGATGGCAATCTTTGAAGGATTAATTGAGAATATAATGGAAGTTTTCATGGATGACTTTTCGGTGTTTGGTTCTTCTTTTCATAATTGTTTGTCTAACCTTGCTATTGTTTTGAAGCGATGTCAAGACACTAATTTAGTGTTGAATTGGGAGAAGTGCCATTTCATGGTAAATGATGGCATTGTACTTGGACATCACATCTCTTCAAAGGGATTGCAAGTTGACCGAGCCAAAGTTGTTGCTATAGAGAAGCTTCCACCGCCAACAAATGAGAAGGGAGTACGATCGTTCCTTGGTCATGCCGGGTTCTATCGTAGATTCATCAAGGATTTTTCTTCATTTTCTAAACCTCTATCTCATCTCCTTGAAAAAGATGTGCCATTTAAGTTTGATGATAATTGTTTAAATGCTTTTCAGGTGCTAAAGGAAGCTTTGATTTCATCACCCATCTTGATCATCCCCTATTGGAAGGAGCCATTTATATTGATGTGTGATGCAAGTGACGTAGCTCTTGGAGTGGTTTTGGGGCAACTAAGAAAGAAAAAATTCCGAGCCATTTACTATGCAAGCAAGACATTTGATGCGGCTCAAAGGAACTACACTACTACCGAAAAAGAGTTTTTGGCGGTAGTATATGCATTTGATAAGTTTCGTCCTTATTTGGTAGGAACGAAAACTATTGTATACACCGACCATGCCGCTATCAAGTATCTCATGGCAAAGAAGGATGCAAAGCCAAGGGTGATAAGATGGGTACTACTTCTTCAAGAATTTGATATTGAAGTGAGAGATAAGAAGGGCACGGAGAATGTGATAGCCGACCATCTTTCAAGGTTAGAGTCGAGGGAGCATTGTGAAAGTACTTATGAGTTAATCAAGGAGGTTTTTCCCGATGAAGAGATCTTGGAGTGTGATTGCTATCAAATTGAGGCTTTAGTGGAGCAAGAAGGAAGCCCGTGGTATGCGGACTATGTGAATTACTTGGCTAGTGGAAAGAGGCCTTATGAGCTTAATAAGTATCAATCCAAGAAGTTCTTTCATGATGTTAAAAGTTACTTGTGGGATGATCCATTCTTATACAAGATGTGTAATGATTCTCTTGTGCGAAGATGTGTGCCCGAGGAAGAATGGAATAGTGTGTTGGAGTTTTGCCACTCTTCACCTAGTGGAGGCCATTTTGGAGCTCAAAAGACAGCTGCAAAAGTCTTACAATCGGGGTTGTATTGGCCATTTTTGTTCAAGAGTTGTAAGAAATTTGTAGAGGGTTGTGATCGGTGTCAAATGATGGGAGGAATCTCCAAGTGGGATGAGATGCCCCTTAAGAGCTTTCAAGAAGTGGAGATATTTGATGTGTGGGGCATCGATTTCATGGGACCATTTCCTCAATCTAATGGATTCCTATACATCCTATTGGCGGTTGACTATGTCTCGAAATGGGTTGAGGCCATACCTTCAAGAACAAGTGATGCTAGAGTGGTCATGGAGTTTCTAAAGAAGCATATCTTCACAAGATTTGGAGTACCTAGAGTGTTGGTAAGTGATGGGGGTAGTCACTTCATAAATAAGCTCATGGAGAACATTCTCAAGACTTATGGAGTGAAGCATCGAGTGTCTACTCCGTATCACCCTCAAACGAATGGTCAAGCTGAAATTTCTAATCGACAAATCAACAAGTCTTGGAGAAAACAGTGAGTGTGAGTAGAAAGGATTGGTCAAATAAACTTGATGATGCATTGTGGGCCTTTCGAACCGCATTCAAGACCACTCTTGGTATGTCTCCTTTTCAAATTGTCTACGGCAAGTCTTGCCATCTTCCCGTGGAGTTAGAGCATAAAGCTTATTGGGCCATTAAGAAGTTGAATTTTGACATGAAAGCTTCGAAGAAGGTAAGATTCTTACAATTGAATGAGCTTGAGGAATTTAGAGAAAATGCTTATGAAAACTCAAGGATTTTTAAGGAGAAAACCAATAGGTGGCATGATGCTCGTTTGAGGAAAAAGAGCTTTAAAAAGGGTGAAAAGGTGTTGGTATTTAATTCTCGACTAAGACTTTTCCCGGGCAAGTTGAAGTCCAAATGGAGAGGACCTTATGTGGTAAAGGAAGTACTTGATGGGGGAGCTCTAAAGGTTATGGATGAGAACGGGGGAGAGTTCTTGGTCAATGGTCATCGTGTGAAGCACTATGTGGATCCATCACAAAGGGAGACCCTCTTTGTGGATACTCTATTTGAAAGATGATCTCAAAATTCGTCTAGCTTGAAGACGTTAAACTTAGCGCTCGATGGGAGGCACCCCATCACTATCTTTATTGCTTTGTTTTTGTTGTTTGTTTGTTTTGGCCTTGTAGGTTGATTGTGCTCATGGAGAAAAATGCATATTGAAGAAAAGAGAAATGCTTCATGGATTCAAGTTGACATGTTCCACCATTTGTTGCAAACTTAATTCGTGACTCTTGTCTCGAGTTAAGTTTGGGGGGTGATAGTGCGTGGTGGGCATAGCTTGAGTCGTGTGGATGCGGTTACTTCTCTACAAGAAGATCATCAATGGAAACTACGAGGGTAAGTCTCACCACTTTTTGCAAACTTAAGTCTCAACTCTTGTTTCGATTTAAGTTTGGGGGGAGAGTGTGTGGTGTGACTCACCACTTGAGTATGATTCTTGTAAAATAGGGCAAATTTTAAATTTTTTCTCATGAGTATTGGTTTGATTTTGGCATGATTGGTGGTGTTGAAGTGCATGATAGTCCATATTTATAATGAAATTGTTGAAATAATGGTGTTTATTGAGTGTTTGAGCATGAGAGGTATTGGAAGCATGATGGAGCTTGAAGATAACGCTTTCCTTACCAAATACCTATTGAGGGAGTACTCTACACCTTATCATTTTATTACTTGAAATGAATTGATTTTGATTTGGATTGTTGTGACTAGCATGCTACTTCATGTGTTATGTTGTGGGAGGTTTACTTTCGTATTTTTGATTTCCTTTTAAATAAAGGTTGGGATGATTGTGTGCTTAATTTTCTTATGGATGATGGTATTTTGTGTTTTTGCGTGTTTTGTGTTTTTATTGTGTCTTGTTTGTTGAGTCCTTATTTTTATGTTTGGTGTGTATTTTCATTTTTGTCTTGGGATGTTTGGTGGTTTGTTTAGGGATGTCGTGAGTCATTTTTGAACGTGAGTGATGATATGTTGTGGTGATAAGTGATGACAAATTATGATTAAGAATCTCTACACTTTCAAATTGTGACATGTTTTACTTAACGTGTTCAATTTTGAGATGAATGTGGTGTAATAAGTTCCTTAAGGTCCGAGCACAAGCTTGTGAGCATTTGAGCCTCAACCATGCATACACGGTATTTCTTCATGAGTGGATCGGTTGTGTTTGATAAGTTAGAACTTGCTCAAGGACTATAGGAACGAGCCCGATTAGTGGAGATTGGTGAAATGATCTAAGGTCATCCTTGTTATTATAGTCATTGCCATATATGTTCCCTACCATGAACATTATCCTTAGTTAACCATTTTGAGCCTATAAGCCTATTTCTTGTGAATTTAGCACATTACAAGCCTTAATTACCCATTCAAGCTTATATATACCTTTGTGTGGGTGATTGAGGAGATGGTAGCTAGAAAGGATTGATTGATTAGCAAAAGAAGAAAAGAGAATGGTAAACAAGCAAGAAAAAGGATGAAAAGAGCAAAAGTAAGAAATGGACATGCAACCTCAAAGCAAGAGAAAGAGTAAAGCAACATCAAAATGCTCAAGTAAACAAAATTCAAAGATAGGAAGCATGCATCAAAAGAAGCTCAATCCAAGGAAAGTTAATGAATAGTGCTTGAGATTGTAAAGATAAGAAAGGAAGAAAGAAAAGTGGAGAAGTTGAGGAAATTGGCCATCTCTTTGATTACTTACACTTGTTGAGTCACTCTTATCCATATACTTCCTACCATACCAAAGAGCCTATCACTACATCCTAATTAAAGACCTTTTTGATCATTGATTGAAACTTTGGTGGTTTGTGAATATAGTCCGCGAGCAAGCTTATAGCGAGTCGAGCCAATCAATTAATGAGTGTGTTTTATCCGAGTTCAAAAGCGTGTTGAGAGACATTAATATCCATTGTGAGGGTTGGACTTAAAAGGAACTATATTACACTTTATTCTCTTTTGATTGAACTTGTGAATTTCTCATGTCATGATTTTAATGTTGTAGGATGACTTAGCATAGTTTGTTGTTATTATTGCTAACGATGTGTTATTACTTATATTCGTTTAGTCTTTTCTAGGTGAAAATTTCTCCTTTTGATTTGTCATTTTCGTTGCTCGGGGACGAGCAACACCTTAAGTTTGGGGGGTTGATTAGAGCTATTTTCACCTACATTTTAGTGTCTTTTTAGATGTGTTTTCGTACTATTTTATCCGTATTTTATGTGTTATTTGGTTGTGTTTTGTGTTTTTATTGAAATGTGTGTGAATGAGCTTAAACTCTAAACATGATAAGGAAGATGTAGGAAAAAGCGGATCTCAATTCGGAGTTGAAATGAGGGAGAACGAGCCAAAACAGTGAAGAAATGTAGAAGCCAGCACCAACACGGGCCGTGTAGCCAACACGGCCCTGTAAGAGTTGGCCGTGCGGCGACATCTAGTCATTCAACACGGGCAACTTCAGGTCGTGTCCAGTTGCACGAGTCGAGTTGGGAGCACGAGCCGTGTCATCAACAAGGCCCTATAAGAAGTGGCCGTGTGCCGACATCAGAAGAGCCAACACGACCACCCTGTGCCCGTGTTACAACACACGACTTGTGTTGGCAGAACGAGCCGTGTCATCAACACGGCCCTGTAAGGAAAGGCCATGTGGCAGCATCAGAAGACACAACACGGCCACCTCGTGGCCGTGTTGCATAGCACGACTCTTGCTGTGTATTTTCCTGCAGAAATTTCCAGATCCTTCTAGAAGCCTCCATAGGGGTATAAATACCCCTTTATTCAACAATTGGCAAAAAATCCGAAAATCCCATCATCTACACACACATCACACACCATTTCTTCCATTTTCCACCATCATCTTCATCCACTTTCATCATTTTGATCCATCTTCATCATCTCCATTAATTCTCCATCAAAACTTCATCCCTTCCATTGGGTGTGAGAGATCTCAAGGAATCAAGATCTAGAGGTGGAGATCAAGAAGAATAGAAGATTCTCTTCAAGAAATTGATAGGGAATAATCCATTCATTTTGTATTTCTTTAGATCTAAGACTATGGGTATTTGTAATGAATCATTTATTTGTTTTATTACTTTTATCATGTTAGGCTAATCCCAATATGAAGAGCATATTAGATTTATATTATCATGTGGATTAAATTGGTTTTTGATTTAATTGATGTTGATTTCTATTCATGGAGTTTAATTGTCTTGATGTTGTGATGGCATGGTTTGTTATTCATGAATGTTTATTGGTTTAATGGATTGTTGATCAATGGATTATTTGTGGTAATTAAATGCTATCATGATGTTCATGTATGTATTGCTTGGAGTGAGACGGAAACGACCCTCTATAGTATTAGGAAGGCATGAATAGACATTGAGTTTGGGTTTGACCGAAAGGATATTTGAATTCAATGAGGGGAACCAATCCATTCGTTGGCCTTAGTACACAAAAAGGGAGAGTTTAATCTAACTAGTACCTAGATGGAAGGGGTTAATGTTGGGCTTTGATCTTAAGTGCTTTTGGGAGTCTAAAATGGATCAACAACCTTTGTAACCCGAAAGGGAGCTTAGGATACAATCGTGATCACCCTTAGTCTACATCAATCGAGTTGAATTCCGTTTGCATGATAATATGAATCGAGTGTGCTTGGATGTTTCTAATCCCATGTTTTTCCATACTTGAACTTTAGCACCCATTTTCTATTCTTGTCATTTCTCTTATTTGCTATTCTTATTTACTTGTTACTTGTTTTAGTTGTTAATTAATCTCAAAACCCCCGATCATCTTTACAAAAACAACATGAACATGAGCTCACGTATTTTGTTAGTCCGAACATAACTCCTTATTGGATTGATAATTTTTCTTGGGATATACTACTACAACGATTGAGTATTCTTGCTCGTGAGTGCACAAAATTAGGCAAACATGTATGCGTTCAATAAGTTTCGACAGTATTTGGTTGGCATGAAGACTATAGTGTACACGGATCACTCTGCGATTCGGTACTTGATGGAGAAGAAGGAAACGAAGCCAAGGACATTAGATGGATTCTTCTTCTGTAGGAATTTGATATGGAGATCCGAGATAAGAAGGGTACCGAGAATGTTTTGGCAGATCACCTATCAAGGTTGGAGACAAGGGAGCATTGTGATGATTCTTTTGAATACATTGAAGAGATGTTCCCTGATGAGAAGATAATGGCAGTGCTTGTTGAAGGAGCAGAAAGAGCATGTGTAGTGGCTGCCCAAGGGATGGATCCATGGTATGCGGATTATGTAAATTACATTGCCACAGGTGAAATTCCGAGAGATCTCATCCGATATCAACTTGCGAAATTCAAGAGGGATGTTGAAACTTTTATATGGTATGATCCGTTTGTCTACAAGATATGTACGGATTCCATAGTCCGTAGGTGTGTGCCTGAAATGGAGATGGAGAGCGTTCTTGATTTTTGCCATGCACAACCTAACGGGGCGCACTTCGGGGCTCAAAAAACAGCAGCAAAGGTACTTCAATCTGCTCTTTATTGGCCGACTTTGTTTAAAGATTGTGAAACCTATGTGGCGACATGCGATAGATGTCAAAGGATGGGGAACATAAGTCGACGAGATGAGATGCCACTTCAGCCAAGCATTATTGTCGAGATCTTCGATGTATGGGGGATCGATTTTATGGGGCATTTTCCCCCATCTAATGGATTTCTTTACATCATTTTAGCAGTGGATTATGTTTCTAAGTGGGTGGAAGCCATTCCCAATCGCGTGAATGATTCAAGGACTGTTTTATCTTTCTTGAAGAAACATATCTTTGCCTGTTATGGAGTTCCTAGAGCACTAGTAAGTGATGAAGGGTCTCACTTTGTCAATAAGCTTCTTGAAAAGGTGCTTAAGGATTATGGAGTTAAGCATAGGGTTACTAAACCTTATCACCCTCAAGCAAATGGGCAAGCTGAAGTTTCCAACCGACAAGTGAAGCAAATTTTGGAGAAGGTAGTTGGAACCAATAGGAAGGATTGGGCTATGATGCTTGATAATGTTTTGTGGGGGTTCCGAACTGCTTATATGATGGTGTTGGATATGTCACCGTATCAAATTATCTATGAGAAGCCGTGCCACTTACCCGTAGAGATTCAGCATAAAGGTTTTTGGGCATTGAGGAGTTTGAACTTGTCTTTGAAGGATCAAAAGGAGTTGAGGATGACTCATATTAATCAACTGGATGAGTTCAGAAATTGAGCTTACAAGAACTCGGAGATCTACAAGGAGAGAATGAAGAAATGGCATGATTCAAAGATCTCATACAAGGAGTTCAAGAAAGGTGATGAGGTATTACTTTTTAACTCTCGTTTGAAGCTTTTCGCAGAAAAAATGAAATCAAAGTGGACGGGGCCATTCATTATCCATAGAGCCTGCGGAGGGGGAAGTTTTGAGCTTATGGACAAAGATGGGGACATTATCATAGCAAATGGGCATCGATTGAATCATTACAATTTGCCGGATGATGTTTACGTCGTCTTTAAAGATACCTTGCAATAGATTGGTACCGTCGTGACTCTCTGATGTTAAACATGAGCGCCTGTTGGGGGCTTTTCTTCCCGTTTTATTGATTTATTATTTCTTTTGTATGAGTAAGAAATCTTTATATTTGACGTGCTTAATTATCAGCAATTACTTCTCTTTGCAAACTTAGTTTCTCTTTAGTTTCTACTAAGTTTGGGGGGTGTGATGTACTTACCTTATTGAAGCATAGAGAGTATAATCTTTTCTTTGTAATGTTTGTTAGGGGAGTTGATTTTTTGCGGCATATCAACACTTTTACCGGTTGTGATGTGTCAATTTTTTGCAATTTATCTAATGTTTTGTGGTGTTTGGTGTTGTTTTTTAGTGTCATATGCGGATTTACTTATGGATATCAAGTTTAAGATTGATTCTCGAGCTAGTTTTGGTCTATTTTGGTACCTAATGTTCGTTTTTGAGCTTAAAGTGTGTAGGGGATGAAGAAAATTCGAGTTTGGAGCATCAGGAGGTGAGTTCGACCAGACAGCAGGTCGAACGCGAGAGCCCTGGTCAAACTGGAGATCAGAGACTTTGTTACAGGTTGATTCGACCAAGCAATAGAGAGTTCGACCATGGGTTCGACCAATGAAAGAAGTCGAACTGGCAATCAGAGAGTTGTACAGATAGATTCGACCTGGATGAGATCGGTTCAACAAAATGGTTTGGTCGAATTGAGGTCGAATTGCAAACCTGAAAGTTCTGAACAGTCGAGTTCGACCACGACTAAAGAGTTCGACCAAAGCACTTGGTCGAACGGTGATCGAATCATGATTATGGGCTGTCCAACAAAGGAGTTCGACATGGATTCGACCATGATAATTCAGTTCGACCACTTGGATTGGTCGAATCGAGGCCAGGTAAGTTAATTTTAACCCCGATTTCATATTCACTCGAGCACTTCACACACCACCTCTACCTAAATTCATTCCGAATCGAAACCTCTGCATTCTAAAACTCTAAAATTAGTGGATTTCGCTCAGTTCGAACCACAATCCATACACATTTCACTCAATTCATTGCGTTTTTGGAGCAATCTAGTTGTAAAACTAGGGTTCGTCGCGATTTTTGGAGAATTATCACATTTGTTCATTTTAAGTCATGGCTGGTTCAAAAGGTATGTTTTCTCAACCCTATTGCCCTAGGATTGAAGTTCTAATCGTCGATTATAAGCGGGTATGTTGATTAAACTAAGTTCTATATGGATTCATGGTATGGTTTGAATTTTGTGCATAATTCGTATGAATTGTTGTTGGGTTTGATTTTGATTGATTGAATTGAATTAAACCATGTTGATTATGTGAAGTTATGAGGAATGTGAGTAGTTTGTGATAAAGCATGTTGGATTTTGGGAAAAGTGATTGAATTTGAGTAGTAATGTATGCTTGTAGTTAGTTTGATTACTTGTTGATCTTATTGCTTATGTGTTGATTGGAATGAGGATGAATAAGCATGTGGATTGAATTGTTGGATCATGAGGATGGAACATGCTTGTTTGGTTCGACTATGCATTGAAAAACTTGAAGTCTTGAGTAGAGTTAAATGCATTAGTTTGGTTTTCCTTCCTTGATATATTGGAGTATTATTTTCAGGAAAAGGAAAGGAAGCCGAGCTTCGATCTAAGAAAAGGCAAGATAGATCTTCTCGTGAAGATGCAGTGACAAAGAAGCTAAGGCAACAAGAGCGGTTGCCCATGAATTTTAAGATTCGGATGAATGAATGGGATGAGATCAAGGAGAAATGGGGAGATATGTCGGATAAGATTTTTTGAACGAGGTATCAAGATGATGGAGCGATGGTTACGATGAGCATTCGAGACGATATCCTATGGATGTTTGATCAAGTTGGTATTCGTCACTTCATGGAGCTGAAAAAGCCTACTTACTTCCATGTGACTGCGGAAGTATTATGTTCGATTACTGTGAAGAAAGGTTCGAGTAATCTTCCGTGAGTGTTCGTTACAGCTCGGAGGTGAGCAGAGGACATGGTCAGCAGAGGATTTGAATATTTTGTTTTAGACTCCTAGGGGGATTTCAAGGGCTGAGAATGGGTATTTCATTGCCAATAGATTCTAGAGAGAGATTTCTGGTGAGGATGTGGATTACAAGACTAGCAATGCTCGTGCTTCGTTGATTCCGAATCCAGTGCTCCGATATATGGATCGAGTGTTGAGCAACACACTGTTTGCTCGGTCTGAGGGAAGCTGTGTGTCGAGGGAAGAGTTATACGTCCTCTGGTGTATGCTCAATGGAGTGAGGTTCAACATGGGATCATACCTCATTTATCAGCTGAATAGGTTCAGGTGTTCTCCGTTTTAGAGAGTGAACATATGAGGGTTGCTTACCTTGGTGGCTGAGTACTATCATATGGACTTTACCAGCATTTCACCTATCTTGGAGGATCCCGTTTTGGTGATGAGTACGTGTGTGAAGGGTGGATTCGCCCATCTGATGGATGGAGATTAGTTCTTCACGAGGGGATCAAAGCCCTTTACTTTCATGTTTCCTTATGATTTGGGTGTATTGACTACTATTCGGAATGAGGGAAACATGTTGATGAACACCCTCGGGCACACTGCTATCTTCATCACTTGTTTGACAAAGGGTGATTGGAGGACTGTAGCTCAGATGTATGCTAAGGGGATGATGGAGGAGCTGCAGAGGATTGTAGACGAGGGGCATTTTCAGCCACATCCACAGCAGCAGCAGGAGCTGGAGAGGATCAGGTGGATCCGGAGATGGGAGATCCACAGCCGCATGAGAGGCCACCACGACCCATTCCAGCGGTGCCACAGTAGCAGTGGACTGGTCCGGATGCTTATTTGCAGGAGCAGTTTAGGTTGATTCATGAGCAGTTCGCTACACTGAATGCGAACCAGCATGAGACAAATAGGCGGCTGGAATTGGCAAATGCAAACTGCGCAGCACTGGATGGGAAGTACAACATGCTGCAGAGTAACTATGTGGAGATGGATCAGAGATTGGAAAGGTTGTTTGCTCATGAGCGCATGATGGATAAGAATCTCACTGCTCTTCATAGAGATGTGGATCGATTGCACATGGAGATGAATGGTGATGACGAAAAGGGTGCGAGCGATGATGATGATGCTCCGGAGGAGTAGGATGCACCAGGTTTTTGTCTTTGTCTATTTCATCTCATCTCTCTTCTCTTTTTCTCTTTACAGGATGGGTATTTGTGGTGTGAGTGGCATGTACGTATATTGATATGATTGGATGTAGATTGAGAGGTGATGATTATACTTGTATGGATTGTATTGCTATGAGGGTTCTTGGTTTAAGCATAATGCATTTGTATTTTTCATGTGTTAATTTTATTGATTAAAAGAATGTATGCTTGATAAGTATGTGAATTTATTGTGAAATTGATCTTGGTTATTTACTTTGAGGAGTACTTAGGAATTTACTTACCCATGTGAGGATTTGAGTCATTTAAATCATGCTAGTTCATGATTATTTATTCTTGAGGGAATCGTTCTTATGACCGTATTCTAGAACTTGGCTTAGCGTCTTGTGTGAAACTTATGATTAAGGAATTGCTAGGACATGATCTTAGGCCATTATTCTGTAATCAAGTCACTTAGCCAAAATTTTACCTTACATGTTAATATATGTATCATTGTAAGCCCTTTTGAGCCTTAAAAAGTTTTTTCTTTGGCAAGACTTGATAAAAAAGCCTTATTAGACCTTTACTTTAGCCTTGTTGAATAACCTATTCATTAGTAGAGAGTTGAGATGCATAAATCCTTGAAAGAATGAAAAGGTTGAAGCTTGGTTGAGAATTATGAAAAAGAAAGAAGCCTAAAACTGGTACCCTGACTGCTTAGAAGGATAGTGTCCGAAATTGGTACCCTTGCTCATTGAAGAAAGATGATGTTGTTGCTTGGAAAAGGAAGGAGAATTCAAACTATAAAGTTTATGAGAAGAAGGTGGAGAAACAGACGAAGCTATGTGACGAAAAGCAAAACTCCAAAGTAATTCTCTACTTGTGAATTAGTTACTTTACCTAAATTCTTCTACCTTTACCAAAGAGCCAACATTACAACCTTAAAGAAAGTCCTTTGTGATCCTAGTAAGGAATTGATTATAAGTTGAGTTTTTAGACCCTTGCTAAGCTTATGGTTACGCGAAAGTATGGCTTGAATATGAGCATAAATACTAACCTGTTAGAGTGTACATCTTTTACACTTGAGAGTGAGAGTAAATAGTTATCCTGTGAGCTAGATGATTTTGTACTCCGAAAGGTATTTTAATTGAGTGATGTTTTGCATGAATGATGCATATGATGCTTGTAATACTTGTGTTCGATTGATAAATTGCATGTGAGAGTATGAATTGTGTTGGTAGTTGGTGAATTTTACACTACTCCTTGGTTTTGATTTCGTTGCCTCGGGACGAGCAACATATAAGTTTGGGGGTTTGATGAGTGTGTAAATTCACTAGTTTCGAGCCCGGATTCGTGTACTTATAGTATGATAAATGGTTGTAATTCAATATGAATCGGTATACATGGTGGAAAGTCACGAATCAGGAGTTTACAAGGCTATTTGAGTTGATTTTTAATGGAAAATGAGTTGGAAGTGATCGAATCCGGAAAGAGGAAGAAAAAGGTGTGCGATTCGACCACGCAGGGGTCGGATTCGACCAAGAAGGAGGGAGTTCGACCAGCACTTTTGGTCGAACTGAGCGCGAAGATGTGCCATTCGACCACGACAGGTGAGTTCGACTAAACTACTTGCTCGAATCGTGGTCGAACTCGAAGCCTAAACAGAAGCACTACCTGTTGGATCAGGAAGTATTCAGTTCAACCAACACTCTAGTTAAATCCAGAATCAGAGGCCAAGTTACAGACGGATTCGACCTGGGATTCGACCTGCATGGAAGAGTTCGACCAACTTGTTTGGTCGAATTGATGTCTGGAAACTTACCAAATTCATATTTTTACACCTTCAGTGCGTGTGTTCACTCAAAAAGCTCATCCAAGGCCCGTAAGGAGAGTTTACAAGTATAAAAGAAGAGCTTTCGCAGGAGGAAAGAAGAAGCATTCATCATCCATCCTTCACCAAACCCTACCATCATCCGAAGGAATCGTGAAGAGAGGTTCGTCTGGCGAGTCAAGTAAGATCATACCAACTAGCCATGATTGTTCCTAGATCAATCATGGGCTAGAACCGCTCCGGTAGTTCTAGGATTATGAAATTTTTATGAGTTAATTGAATTTCCATGTGTAAACTCCATACAACACTACTTGTGGTTTATTCTATATAAGATTGTGCCTTTTTAATTCATACTCACGGTCATTTTTTGCATCTTTAACTGTTATGTAGAGTCTGAATACATCTCTTGGTTATTGATTGAGTGTGTTCACCGCTGAGCAGAATTGCATGTTATAATTCTAAGTGAAGGGATTCCGAAGTCTTATTAGAACTGTCTTATATAGTTACTTGTTAATTGAATCATATTCGGGTTAATAAGTAGGATAGAGAGTATAACTTTATAGTACCTAAAAAGGGAGATCAAATCGGGTTAGAGTACTAAGTGTACGGGAAATAATTGATTATGATAGTACCTAGAAAGGGGGTGAAGTATATGTCTTGCTCTGAGGATATTCAAACGTGTCATACGCTTGCTTACTTGTGTCTATAGAGTACGCTTGCATAGTTTAGTGATACGTCCATAAACTACAAGGCAGAGTCGGACATCAACACATGGAAAGGAAATTAATAAGTAAAACTGGATTACCTGAAGAACCACTCTATTACTTACTTGATCACAACCGAAATTTCTCTATTTCTTATTATTTACTTTGTTATTTCAATTATATGTTATTTAGTTTCATAATCAAACACAATCAAATTTCCCAACATAATCTTAGTTAATTAGAGTATAATTAAATTGATAATAATCCATCCTTTGGGTTCGATAATCACTTGGTCGCCTATCGAGACTATAATTGATATCCTTATACTTGAGGATTAATTTTGTGTGTTGAGAAAACGCCCATCAATCATATGCATCATCATTAACATCATCATTGACATAAGAATCAATAAAAATACAAGGCATGGCTTCCAATATAGCTCGGGGGCTCGCAATATGAATAATCAATGTAGCTTGGGAGCTCACAATGTGAATAATCTCTCTATGAGGAGAGATAGCTCATTTGGTTAGAGCGTGTAACTCAAATACTCGAAGGGAGCGGTTAAAAACAAATAGAATTATATCGGCAATCTCTCCATGAAGAGAGATAGCTCGATTGGTTAGAGCGTTTTGCTCAAATACTCAAAGGTAACGGTTAAAAACAAATGGGATTATATCGTCATGATCTTTCCAATATAAAATGGGCCAAGAGCCGATCAAAAGTGAATATGATTCAAAAATATATGAATGAACTCTCTATAAAGAGAGATGACTTAGTTGGTTAGAGCGTGTAGCTCAAATACTCAATGGGAGCAGTTAAAAACAAATGGGATTAGATCGGCATGATCTCTCCAATTCAAAACCTGTGTTTACACTTTGGGGGCTGAAGACCCGATTTCAACAAAAATTGGAGAAAATTGCTCAGTTGTTTAGAGCATGGTTTTGTCTCAAATCAAGGAGAAGAAGATCACAACACTCAAACAGAGATGATGATTGATCTAATAATAAATAGCCGATGCAACCCTCCGAGAAGAATAGCTCAGTCGGCTAAAGCATAGAGGAAAATCAGGTTGATGTCTGAATGGGAAAGACCGATCACACTGAAAGGAAAGATTAAGAACTCGATACCCCATCTTGGGAACTCGGGGACTGAAGATAAGACTGATACTACATCTTGGGGCTGAAAAAGAAAAGCTAAACTAAATAGTCGATTGATTAAAGTATGGAAGAATATGTCAATTCCACAAGGTTGAAATCAACGATCGGACAAATGAAGTAGAAAGAAGAAAAGATTTCCTATCATTACACATGTACGACATTCACGCTGATGGATAAGCAGATAGAAGAGGGTACATTCTACATCAGAGTTCTAAAGTTCTTACGGTACTCTTTTTCCTACATACGAGTTTTTTCCACTGGATTTTCTTGTATGGAGGTTTTTAAAGAGGTCGACAAATTTTAGAGCTCAGGTTTGAGATTTCTCCTTGTAGTTTCACACAAGAAGCAACCTCGGGGGCTAATGTTATAGGTGGTATACCCCATATAAGGCGTGACTTACACGCGCAGTCAACCCGGAAGATAAGCTGATAAAAGTGAGATTTGAACATGCGCCCTGAAAGAATGCCAATAAAAATCGACCAACATGCTGACTGGGCAGAAGGTAGAAGAAGCCGACACCGAGAACAAGGTCTAAGCCTCGACCCTAATCATCAGCTCATCGGCCATCAGCTGATCAACCCATCAGAATGCTATCAGCCCATTAAATTTTCTCACCCTAACCAGAACGTAGCATGCATAGAGTGTGAGGGGAACATGTCAGAATCATCATTGTCCTTGGAGGGACATGTAGCAATATTTGGCAAATCAAAGGGGGACCATCCACCATATCTCCTATAATGACAATGCATCTGCAAGAAGGAAGAACACGATACTTGATTTGCACTTCACTCCAACTTCATCTTCTCCACTTCACTTTATCTCTCTAGAAACTCACATGTATTTCTCTCTCTACAAATGTAATGTTCCTTCATAAAACCTGGAAGGCAAATATCAATAATATGGTAAGGGCTCCTAATTAACGGGGCGACGAGAAAAATTATTGTATTCGATGAGTCCATTTTAGTATCCGGTTAAGCTTGATTTATCATAATATGGCCCATTAAAAACAACCATCAACATCCCCTATAATAAAACTTATAAAGCTAATAATAAACATCATAGAAGACTAATCGATAAAATGATTCGACAAACAAATTGCATAAGAATCTAAACCCTAACTAAACTTGATCATTTGCCTTCATTGTGGTTTTACGCGCAGAGCATGATTGGCATAAATGAAATCATATTATTTAAATTTTATTAATAAGAGATTTTTGATATTTTTTACTGATAAATTTAATCAAAAAAATTAAATTAGGGTTTAACAACATTAATTAAACCGATTTTTTTTATAGTTAAACAATTTCTTTCATCAATGTAAGTAATTTGCAACAAATTATAACATTTGACTTCTTATGATGCACCGTATAACTAAATCATGTAAAAATTTAATATATATGTACATATATTCTAATTATTTGAAATAATCTTGACTTGTATTTTTTTAAATGTTACTTTATAATAAAATACAATTGAAAACTATTTATTACTCCCCCTGACTATCTAAAATAATGTGCAACCACATAGGGACAATTTTATCTCTTTGTTGTATATTTCTATAGTTGTTAGTATTTTATTTTTTTCATTGTATTTAAATGCAATTATGATCAAAGTATGTAACTCTTAGTAATAAATCCTTAATTTTTACTATTTGTCTAAAATATATATCAATTATATATAAAAAAAATCTCAATTGAACAACACGTTAGCGAAAAATGACTTTGCTATATATATATATATATATATATACGTAATATCATAAATAATATTTAAATGGAGTACTACATTTTACTCATGATTATGGTTTAGTATTTCTTAAATAACTATATAATAATAATTCTGTTTCTTAATGTTATTTTTAAGAAACTAATGTAAAACATAGATATAATATAAATAAAATTAATTTATATATAATATTATTTTAAATATTTATAAATTTGTAATGAATTTATAATTTTTTTTATTTAATTTTATTAGTTTCAAATTATATAAACAACTAAAGAAATTTTTTTTTATAATTCATATGTCATAATTGAACAATTAAGATATACTCCCTTCGTTCTATTTTAAACTTTACGTTTACTTTTTATTTTTAAACGTAGATTAAGGAATGTAGTATTTTAATGTATAGTGAGGTGAGAGAAATAATATTTTAATGTAAAGTAGGTATGTGTCTTACTGTGATATGTGGGCCCATGAGACAAAAATAATTAATTTGTGTGTATCTCATTTACTAAAAAGAAAAATGTAAAGATTGAAATAGGACGCCCAAATTAGAAATATGTAAAGATTGAAATGGGACAGGGGGAGTATGTAAATAAATAAACATTAATATACTAAAATTTAAAAAATTAACAAATATTTACAAACTCAATTTTAATGTTATTTGATATGAAATAATGATTTAACTTAAAGAACTTAAGTTTTCGATTATATACAAGAATTAATTTTTCAACCTCTTAATCTCTAGAGGTAAATCGATTCAAGAGTACTTGAATCGTCGATCCTCTATCACTTGAAGAATATTTGAATCAATACTTTAAAGGTGATCTTAAAGAATACTTGAATCGATTATTAAGAGGTAATACTTGAATCGGTTTTTTTTCTCTTGAAGAAATAATTCTTAAGATGTGAATTGATTAAGGGATCCTCTTACTCTTGAAAATTTGATTTTTAAGATGTAAATCTATTAAGAATATTTGAATCGATTATCTTTCTCTTGAAGAATCGATTCTTAATAGGTAAATCGATTCAAGAATACTTGAATCAGTTCTCTTCCTCTTGAAGAATACTTGAATCGATTTTTTAGAGGTAGATCGAATCTCTACTTGATTCGCTCAATCGAAATAAAATTGTGTATAATTTCATAAATCAATTCTCTAGAGAAACTTAAAGAAAACTCTTATTCCTCTTGGAGAGTCGAATGTGTATTTAGAATGAATAACCAAAAAGTCTTATATATAGGTGGGGTAAGAGAGAATATTATATGGAATATTCTTTTTTCCCTTTATATATATGATTTAATTTAATATTAATAAATTTATTGTATTAAAAGATTTAGTAATTAATTAATGATACCCAAATAAATAATAAAATATTAAAAATTTAATCATTATTTAAAAAAAAATATTAAATAAGGAAGTTAATTAAAAGTAAATAACGAAAGTATTAAAAAAAGGGCAAAGACTTGTGTGAGACCGTCTCACGTAAGGGTTTACGTGAGATGATCAGAAAGAGATAATTTTTATATAAGAAAGTGATAATAAGTTAATGAAAAGTAATAATGTTATTTCATGAACAATTTATAGTATAAATAAAAAGTGATAACATTTTATAGCGAAAGTGATAATGATTTATAGCGAAAGTTATAACTATTTTAAAAAGTGAAAAATGGTCTCACGTGAGATGGTCTCACGTAAGACCTACCCTAAAAAAAATATTAAAATTTTCAAAAAATTGAGAAAATTACACGTCATATAATAGGAGGAGATGTTTATTTACGATAATAATTTTAAAATAAAGAGATTAGTATCCACATCAATTTTATTAATTAATGCACTATTTTAGATATGATGATAGTATCCACGCCAATTTTGTTAATGTAAGTATTATTTGAATGTGATTAAAATCAACATATTATAATTATAATATTAATAATAATAATAATAATAATAATAGATTTATTTTTAATTAATGTATTATTATAACAATCAAATAAATATATTTTTAGGAGTAATATTTTATTCTTAATTTCTGTAATATATTTTTTAATATTTTACCTTAGATTTAAAATTATATAAACAACTAAAGAAAAATAAATTTTATAATTCATATGTCATAATTGAATGATTAAGATATATGTAAATAAATAAATAAATACTAATATACTAAATTTAAAAAATTAACAAATATTAACAAACTCATTTAATGTTATTTGATATGAAATAATGATTTAGCTTAAAGAACTTAAGCTTTCGATTCTATACATGAATTAGTTTTTCAACCTCTTATTCTCTAGAGGAAAATCGATTCAAGAGTAATTGAGAAGAATACTTGAATCAATACTCGATTCAAGAGTACTTGAATCGTCGATCCTCTTTTACTTAAAGAATACTTGAATAAATACTTTAGAAATATATCTTAAAAAATACTTAAATCGATTCTTAAGAGGTAATACTTAAATTGATTTCTTTTTCTCTTGAAGAATCGATTTTTAAGATGTAAATCGATTTAAGAATACTTGAATCGATCCTCTTACTCTTAAAATCGATTTTTAAGATGTAAATCTATTCAAGAATACTTGAGTTGATTCTCTTCCTCTTGAAGAATCAATTCTCAAGAGGTAAATCGATTCAAGAATACTTGAATCAGTTCTCTTTCTCTTGAAGAATAATTGAATCGATTTTTTAGAGGTAGATCTAATCTCTATTTGAATGGCTCAATCGAAATAAATTTTTATACTTTAATAAATCAATTGTATAAAGGAACTTGAAAAAAACTCATATTCCTCCTGGAGAATTGAATGTGTGTATTTAGATGAATAACCAAAAAGTCATATTTATAGGGGGGTGAGAGAGAATATTATATAGAATATTCTTTTTTCCCTTTATATATATGATTTAATTTGGTTGATATTAATTAATTTATGGTATTAAAAGATTTAATAAATTAATTAATGATACCCAAATAAATAAATAAAATATTAAAAATTTAATCATTATTAAAATAAGAAACACATTATTTTTAAAAAATAAATAAATAAGGAAGTTAATTAAAAGTAAATAAGGAAAATATTAAAAAAGTATTAAAAATTCAAAAAATTAAGAAAATTACACGTCACATTGGAGCGCTCTAGAGACGACACACATGTAGAAAAGTTTTTGTTATAGTATACTTAAGATATATATATATATATATATATATATATATATATATATATATATATATATATATATATATATATATATATATATATATATATTACCTTTTGTTTCTTTTAATTTATATTTTTTATTATTTAAATTTTATTAATTTAAAATTTGTTATTTATTTAATTTATTTTTTAATTTATTTATAAATTTATACAATGTGATACATAATTGATGGAAAATAATAATTTTGTTGTGAACTATATTTCATGAACAATTTATATTATAAATGAAAAGAGATAAATTTTAAAAGAAAAGTGAAAAACATCTCTCATAGAAAAGTGATAACTAATTAAAAAAATGTATTTCACAAACAATTTACGGGAATAATAAAAAGTGATAACATTTTAATAAAAAGTGATTTCTAATCAAAGAAAAGTGATATCTGTCTAATTAAATTATTTTCCGAATAATTCATTGGAATAAAAAGTGATAACATGTTTAACAAAAAGTGATACATGATAAAAAAAAAGTGACAACTGTTTAATTTAATTACTTTATGAATAATTCGTAGGATGAATATAAAGTGATAATATTTTTAATACTAAAATAATAAATCAATAAAATAGTGATAATAAAACAGTTAAACAAATTAATGAATAATTAATAATAATAATAATAATTAACAATAGGAGTAATATATAAAAATAATAATTAAAAGTGAAAAAAATTATGGGAGTTCCGAAATTTACGTAATTTTTTTACGCAATATCCGCAACCGCAAGTTTATGTAGGTGTGCGTAAAAAAATTTAGATGTTCAGTAGAAAGGTTGTGTTAATTAGCTTATGCCAAACAGGGCCCTTTTATTATTTAGTTTATTTTTTAATTTAATATGAAATATATTTATTTGGATTAGTGAATAATCCATCTCACGAATCATCACTAACACACCTCACGAATTATGATTCGTGAGACAGTCTAACACAGGATCTACCCTTAACAAAATTTGGGTACAAATGGTTAAAAGGTTATTTAAGTCTTATTAGTTTGAGATATTATAGTCTAAATTTATGCGGGTACATTTAGTATTTTCCGTGTACAAATATAATTGCACCCTAAAAAATAATACTGTGATATGTAGTTATTAAAAACTAAAGTGATATTTCGTGCACCCAAAACACGTAGTTAATTTCCATATATACACCTATATGTATTATATTTACTCAATAATAATTTATACATGATTCTCAATGAATGAATTTTTTTTATTTTTTATTTTTTATATTTAGTTGTTCATTAAAATATGGCTAAATATAGTGTGCACCCGGGTGCACACGAAGTTTCGTGTGCACCCACATACAAATATAAATAAAAACATATACAATTATGAGTAAAAATGTATACAATTTAATTGTTACTTTTTTTAATGAAAAATTGAGTGTAAAAAAATATACAATTATTAAAATACATGTATACACTATTGAATAAAAAGTTATACACATATGAATGATGGTTTTTTAATGAAAAACTTAGTGTGAAAAAAGTATACAATTATTACAAAACACGCATACAAAAGAGAATAACATGTATACAAAATAGAATAAAAAGTTATACATATATGGGTGCACCCTTGCACCCGGGTGCACCTAATATACACTCTTAAAATATAATCTAATATAAACTGTATAAATTGTATATATATTTTTTAATAAAGATCTTTGAATCAATATGATTAGTAGGCGTATATAAAAGTATTTTTAAATTTAAATGCATTTTTAAAAGTCAATATATAGTTTTAAAACTGAAAACAAATATTCCCTAAATAACCAAACAAAAATTAAGAGAACAGAAAGTAAACCAAATGAAAAAGATAACTCTCCTTGCAACCGTACTCCTATTCATGACCTGATCAAAATATTTAATTTGAATTAATTAATGTTGTTACTATTATTAATACAATATCTAGACTCCTCAACGCAAATGAATGCTTTTTTTCTATTTTAATTTACTTTAATAATGTGTTTACTATAAAGTATAGTGAAAGTTCATTAATTATTATGGGATATAAACATTAAAAAAAATATAACTATTAACTACATAATTATATGGTGATATTCTAAGGTTATCCATGTAATGTGCCGCACATAATATTTTATGCTACATATAACATTTATGTTGCACATAAACATTTAGCTGGTATTATGTGCACCAAAAAGTGATACTCCTATGTATAATAAAAAAAATCGTAAGTGTTATGTGTAACAAAAAAAATTCAGAAACAAAAGGTGTATCAAGCAGCCATTTCCACGCGAGAAAGATAGTCGGTGCGTCCGGAGCATCTATTTCCTAATATATATTTTGAGGTTACAACTTTTTATCCTCAATTTGTCCATAAATTTCAAGGTTATTCTATGTGCACCTTAGAATTCATAGGTTAGAAGTATAGACAATGGGTGGTTATTCTATTTTAATTTTTAATTATTTAAATTAATTAATGGTAGGGATTCAATTATAGTTTAATTTAATAGCTGAAATGGTTTAGGTGTATCGGTGTCACAGTGCACTGTAGTCGAACTCTAAATTTCAACAATTATATGAAGTATTTACTCTCTCTTAATTAATTAAGAATAACATTTATATAAAAAAAACTAATATTCCATCCATTCCATTATAGTGTTCGTAATTATTGTTTCTCGATTTTTTTAACTTATTTTATTGAATTTTAAAGATAAATGTATTTCTTTAAATATATTAAATAAAGTACAAAGTAAATTATATGCAGGTGATGATAACATTTTTAAAATTAAATGTATTGATAAATTATTTGTATCGAATACTTTTCTATTTTTGGGTGTGAAAAAATTGTATTAGAACAAACAAATAAAGAAATGCGTAATAGAATACTCCCTCCGTCCCACGTTAACGTTTTTTGCACAGAGATTAAGAGATGTAATATTTTAATGTATAGTGAGGTGAGAGAAATAATATTTAATGTAAAGTGGGTAGTTGTATTAGTATTGTGTATGGGACCTACATAAAATAATTAATTGTTTTGTATGAGCCCAAGTTGACAAAAAAAATTAAATGTATTGATAAATTATTTGTATCGAATACTTTTCTATTTTTGGGTGTGAAAAATTGTATTAGAACAAACAAATAAAGAAATGCGTAATAGAATACTCCCTCCGTCCCACGTTAACGTTTTTTGCACAGAGATTAAGAGATGTAATATTTTAATGTATAGTGAGGTGAGAGAAATAATATTTAATGTAAAGTGGGTAGTTGTATTAGTATTGTGTATGGGACCTACATAAAATAATTAATTATTTTGTATGAGCACAAGTTGACAAAAAAAAGAAATGTTAATCTTAACGTGGGACAACTCAAAATGGAAAACGTAAACCTTAACGTGGGACGAAGGGAGAGAGTATATTTTTTCTTAAATTTCTAAAAATCATGAATTTAAATCACTTCGTAGTCATCATGGTTAAAAACAATTAATCTCTTATGTATCCTAGATCCGAACACTCGGATCCTATAGATTGCAAATCCAAATCATGTACTCCCTCCTTTCCGCACTAACGTTTATATTTATTCAAGAGATATAATATTTAATAGGTAGTGAGTTCGGAGATATAACATTTTCTTGTATAGTGAGTAGCATTAATATTGTGTATGGATCCATAGATATATACTCCTATTAATTATTATGTATAAATCCCACTTGACAAAAAAATAAATATAAACCTTAAATTGGAATAAACCAAAATGACAAATGTAAATCACTTGGGAAGGGGAGTATATCAAAGTAAATTTCATTCGAGCAATTCAAACGAACCCAACCCATAATATTTTCATCACCCTGCATCAACCAGCCTTTCCATTTTTAATCCTGTGTTCATTTCTATTAAGTTGGGACCAATACCATCTGCATGAAACAAATGTACATATATGAAAGCATCTTTTTCTTTCATTCTTTCTGTTTTACAGGGAATATACAAACATCCATAATTTATCAGAGAAATCTGGAAGGAATATACTCATTTATTCTTAGGGGATAGCTGTAAAATTCCTCGTTTCTGCCATCTCCCTTTCTATGGTGGAAGGGAAGTATCCATGGAAGACCGCGTTCCTCAACCGCTCGCCTGGCTTCAAGTGTGTTGTCCAGAAGCGTCCCAACTATCAACGCCACAGTCGGTGGTGACGAGAATATCGTATTAAATATATCATTGAACTGCACAACAACATAGAAAATAACATTATGATCACCACCTTGTGAGGGATAATCTGCTTCACCATAAAGAGACATCTTTAAGCTGAGAATGAGTTGGACAGAGTTCACAGTGTGATGACATTTATAATGTTGTAATTTGTTAACTCTCCGTCCCATTTAAAAGCTCAAGCTGTTGGAGACGCAAATAATATATATCTCCAATATGACATTTCAGAAAGTGTGAAACAATTACTTAATCAAACAAAACTACTATAAATTGAATTGCTCTGTAGAGGGGCTCTGAGATTAAAATCTGTACAAAAAATTAAGAACAAAGTAATTCTTCTTAATCATGACTTCTCAAGGCATGAATACTTCCCAATTTCCAGTTTGAGATATCAACACATCCTTTATCAATAATTAAGAGTTTACTAAGCATATATGCCAAAGTACCAACTTTTAATAACTAAGCTGTATAAATTTGGAATCCAACTAGGGTATACCTGGAGCACAGGTGCATCTAGAAGAATTTGCATCTAGAAGAATTTGGAATCCAACTAGGGTATACCTGGAGCACAGGTGCATCTAGAAGATCTTAACCGCTAGATTAAGTTTTAATTTAATCTTCACCACCACATTAAATAAACTAATTAAAAACCAAAAAAAAAAAAACTAATTTACACCAATCAACCCTAATTACCCATAAATTTGTGCCAATACTGTTCCAATTTCTCCGGCATGTGCTCCTCTGAGAATAATGAGCCCCCTCCACTAAAATCAATTTTATGACATATCACACAAATAATATCCACATCATACTTATATCACACAATCTGCACATTTCTAATGGCAATTACGCTCACAGTAATTCTCAAAACCCCCATATTTTAACTTCAAATAACATAGTTACGTGAAATAATTAACCTATTATACCTTTAAGTTTAATGTTTATTCTTAGGGTTTAAAATATTTAAGGACATCATTATCTTTACCATTTTTAAAATAGTTATGTGAAATAATTAACCTATTATACCTTAAGTTTAATGTTTATTCTTGGGGTTTAAAATATTTAAGGATATCATTATCTTTACCATTTTTAAATAGAGAGAGTTCATATGAAATAGAGTTCGGTCACTCATTTTATTTTTTCATTGCATCCCTACATCCTTTGTTACTAGGTTCTTCCTTTGAGCAATTCATCATGTTGCTGAGTTGAATCTCCAATGAAGATGGTATCCTTCAGGAAATCATTCGTTCGAGTTTTTAAACTATTTTTTCCCACTTTTCCATTTAATCTTGCGGGAATCAAGATGGCAATTACGTAATTGAAGAAACTAGATTATCAAGAGTTGATGGAATTCTGAAATTTGATGTTTTGAATTTGAGAAACTTTGTTTAGTTTCCTTTTGGATTTGGAAGATAAAAGGAAAGGTACGCAGGATGGCGAGAGTTCAATGGGGGAAATTGTAATGTGTTGAGAGGGTGGTTGGCTATGGGGAGGAATAGTTGCAGAAGATTTGGAGAAAGTGGTTGGTGGTGGGGTGGGGAGAAGATGGTGGTTGGGGTGGGGTTTGGAGTTCAGAGGTGGGGTAAAGTGGGCTGAGTGGTGGGGGTGGATTAGGTTGATATAAATATTTAAGAGTTTAATTAGGGTGCATCCGGTGCTATTTAATATCATCCATTAGATTAAAAAACTACTTAATAACCACCTTTGAATTAAAAAAATAACTAAACTTAAAAAAAAATATATATATATATATATATATATATATATATATATATATATATATATATATATATATATATATATACATATATATATATATACACGGTGCACCACAGAATAACTCAATATTTAATTCAAATTAATTTCATTGCATCTTACTATACTAATTTATTTTAAAACTAAATCAATTAAAAAGGGACATTCTCTTGTGAGACAGGTTGTGAGACGGATCGACCCATTATTAAAGTATGTTTATAATATAGGTAATGTATGCTTGTTGGTAGTTAAAGTATATTGATAATGAATCATGTTATAGCACTTTGTAACCATACTTTAATGCATCATTCACCATACTTTAGAAAAACATACTTTAACTACCAATAAATATATTTTAACTATATAGCAATTATACTTTAACACATCTTACAAACCGTCTCACATAAGTATTGTCTCACAGGAGACTTCCATTAAAAAAAGCAAAGTCTTGCGTGCACCCAGGTCCAACCCAATGTGAAAGTTATATACTCTTCTGTATTAATATTAGATCATTGTGCACAAAAATGCATACCCTTGATTTTACGAAAAAAAAAATAATAATAATAAAATTCTTAGTCAAACATTGATACTCTTCATATTTCAACCGACCATGTCAATAAAAGATAATACTGTTATTAATAAAAATGTGTACCCTTTAGAGTAAAATGTAATACCCTTGAACACCTTGTTCACCTACGTGCATAAGAGACCAACTCATTAAACAAAAGGCAAAAGCTTCTGTGCGTCTGGGCTCACGTATCAAGGTCCAAGTGCATGAATCCGATCCAATTCCAATGTAATACACTTGTTAATGGAATGTAATACACATATACTCCCTCCGTCCGCTTTCAAGGGTATCATTTTTCCATTTTGGGCGTCCCCCCCAAAGGTTTCATTTCCTTTTTTATCCACATACACCCACTATACAACTAAAAAATGGGACTCACACCTCCACTAATACAACTACCCACTACACATTAAATAACAATACTCCTTAATCTCCGTGCCCAAAAGCCAATGACACCCTTGAATCCGGATGGAGGGAGTATATAAATTAATACCTTAATTTTTCAAAAAAATATAAAATAATTTTCTTAATCAAACATTAATAATACTTTAGAAATTTTAACCGACCCTTTCAATGAAAAAATAATACTTCTTATTAATTAAAAGAAATATCATTTAGAATAAAATATAATACCCTCGAACGCCTTGTGCTCTGGATGCACAAGAGACAACTAATTAAAAATATGAAATTAAATTAATTATACAAGTGACATTAAAATTTAGGAGAGAATTTTACTGGATGCAGTAGGCCACGTAGAGGTGCACCCCAGTTCAGAATAGCTGGTTTTGGTTCCATGAAAGGAGGAATCCTAAGGTTAAGGTTTCGATACGGAACAGACAGTTCCCAACAGTTCCGGTTCCTCCATGCATGCGAACTGTACCTGAACCGGAATATTACCGGTTTCAATCATGTTTTGGCCCATTCTGGAACAGGAGGTTATGGTTAAAACCACCAATTCCGGTTAAAACTTAAAAGGTGCAACTCTACGGCCACATCTACACCACATGTTTACCTTGTTGGAAATCCCCAAATTGAAGTCTCATGGCCAATTTGGGATAACATGGACACAAGTGACAAAAAATATACATCATTATTGTATTAAATTGAAAAAGTTAACTTTATGGGGCTGAAACTTTATTCAAGTGAAGTTACAAAATGGAACTGATTTTATAACCTTAACTTCAGTAACAATCAATCCCATTCCAATCAGACCGAATTGTAACCGAATTGTAAGGCATATAGGCTTGTAAACTCTAACTTGACTCAATACCCCATTAAGTAGTCTCTTCCCAGCTTGCCTAAATCCAGCCACATGGACCAAATTGTTAGGCATAGTATATAGGGAACTTCAACTTAACCCCAGAACATGGTCAAAGTAAGGAGTTAACACCCACTTATAATTCATCCTACACTTTCAAGTGGAAACGATGTGGGAGATTGCGGTCAAAATAAATAGTTAAACCCAAAGTTATATTTCATTATATACTTTCATGCAGAACCTATATGGTGTTATGATATCCCACATCAGTTTTACACGCAAGGGTGGAAGGGCATATAATTGGGGGTCAACCCTTCACCTTCAGACATGGTTTTGGGTAAAGTTAGGGCTCCCTAACTAGTGTGCCTAACAATTTGGTTCAACCTGTCGGATCCGGACGGGCTGCGGGAAGGGGCTACCCAATGATGGGCCCTGTGGTTGCCACCCGGAGTTATGGGCCTTGGAGTGTGGGTTGCCACCCAGAGTGTCGTCCGTGGATTTCCAGTTCAAAGAGAGATGGATTGCTATGATACCCCATATCGGCTCCACATGCAAGTGTAGAAGTGCATATAAGTGGGGTTCAACCCTTCACCTTCAACCATGGTTTTGGGTGAAGTTAGGGCTCCCTAGCTTATATGTCTAACATATGGGATATCATAATAGAGTTCCACTTTCCTCTAAACTAAAAGTTTAGAGTTCAACATGGTGGATCAGCAAGCAAGTGAACCAATATGTATGTGGAGTGTCATAGACCACACATCTGACCAAGATAATTACTTTCTAGCAATAAGGGTGAAGTTAGGGCTCCCTAGTTTATATGTCTAACATATGGAATATCATAATAGAGTTCCACTTTCCTCTAAACTTTAAGTCGAATTCAATGGTGGATTAGCAAGAACGTGTACCAATATGTATGTGGAGTGTTACAGACCACACATCTGACCAAGATAATTACTTTGTAGCAATAAAGAACAGTATAAGTTGCACCAAAATGCTGTTCCAAGTCAATATTCTATAAGTTAATTCAGATATTACCTCGTTGACCAATATTGAGAAAATCTGTTTCGCATAAAAGCTACAAAGTCCTAATTTCCAGAAGTCATCAAAGGTAAAAGCCCAACTCCAGTGGCCACTTCCTTGGGGTAACAACCATTCACTTTGGATTTAACATTATTTCTACATCTCAAGCATATAAATAGATTCTAAAATCTAGAGAAAAAGAACTTTCTTACGCCTTCTTGTTATGAAAGGGACGAATAAATAATCTTAAAAGGCTAGAACATACGATACCCTGTTTGTTATAAAAGTGACTACATTTGGATCACTACTAAGCTAGAATGTAAACAGTATTTTTGAATTAATAATGAAGTTGCATGAGATGAGCTATTCATATTAAAGAAACTCTAATGTCGGTTTCTCTAAGCTATCTAATGGTTCCTCAAGAAATTCAGGTTGAAAGCCCAGACCTAAACCCCAAGGCAAGGGGGTTCCCCGTTATCCCGAACCAAATCACAAGTGAGTTGGATAGCTGTTATCATGGAACAGTTGTGAGCCCTTCAAGCTCCACTACTCAATACTTCTAATCAAATTCCTATTTCCTAATGGTCAACATTGGACTAGTCTATCTTAAGTATTTTGTAAATAGGTCACACAATATATGCAAATAAAATTGACATTTTGCAATGATTATCACTTGTAAATGCTTAAAATATATATCAATTTAAGCACATTCAGATAACAAAAAAAAAGGCATAATTTTTACCCATCCTCCTTTGGTTCTAATAGGTCCATTCCCTGCCGCATCTCTGTTCAGGATGAAATATTGGGGAATAGATATACCCAGAAAGATGGACACGCCCAATATATAGATGTTTCGCATAGAATTATTGTTTGTGAACTGAATGAATGAAATCCCAGTTGCAGCTGATGGAGAAAGCAATAAATGAGTGAGTTTCACTAAGATAATACAGAAAAAACAGTAGTAAGTTTCATTATTTAGGAAACTCACCAACAATACCATATAAGATGCAGTACACTGCAGCAAATATTGGCAATGGGATTGATGCAAAAAAGGCCCCAAATTTTCCTGCAAAGCAAGACTTCTCGGTCATACATGTCCAGAAGAGAATATGAGATCCTAACAACCACCCACCACACACCCAACACATTTGTTATTTCAAAAGAAAATTAAGGTGGCTAATTAACCTACCAAATATTGAGAAAAAGATCATGAAAGCACAGGAAATCTGAACAACTCTTCTGCTACCAACTCGAGTTAGTCCCAAGAGTCCAACATTTTCACTGAAGATATGACAACTATATCCCGTCACCCACAAATTTCGGTAACGCTATACAAGAAAGTAACTGAAAAGTAAACTATGAATAACTTTAACAAGTAAAAAGTTTCCTTGAATAAGTGAGGATATAATATATTGTGAATCACCCAAAAACTGCTAGCATAAGATAATCGTGAATGCAATAAGCAATTTTGAACCAAAAGTTCAAAACAGATTTAAAAATTCAATTGTTTCATCTCACTACAACAGCTTCTTAGTTCTTACACAGCAGCGGTAGTCCCAACAGCAGCACCAAATATACCTTCAAGTAGCTGACCTACACCCTGAATCAAAATATGATATGATCATCTCCATACATGAAAATATCATAAATTGTTTGGAAAGAAGAATGAAAAATGAAAATAGGTTCAATCTCTTGATCGGATCAGATCAGTCGTCCAAAAAACATGAAGGAAAAAAGTTGATACTATCACTAAAACAATAAACTTAGCATGTTATCATTTGATCAGTCGTCCAAAAAACATGAAGGACAAAAGTTGATACTATCACCAAGACAATTAACTTAGCATGTTATAATTTGCGGCCTTGAGGACATTGGCCAGAGCTTTTATTTATTTATTTCATAATGTCGGTGTGTGTAGATGTGTTTTAAAACTAGTCTACAGGTATAAATATAGATGTACACACACTGACATCAGCGAACATACATGCATATTTATATCTATAAATTAGTTTGAATCTATGTTATTTAGTTTGTAGCTTAATTACTTCAAGGGTGCCGCTATTGCAACCCGAGAGATTGCTAAAGGCACCCGACTAATTAAAAAGATATGTATGAAAAGACTATAGTAACCATCATTTAAAATTAAACATTCAAATTTTAAAATCAATAATTCAAAATTTAAAATTGCTATTCACACCCAAATCGAAAACATAAATTCTCACATACTACACTCAGATGGAACTGCCGGAATTTTTTAGTTCTTTCTTGACAAAATATATATGATACAGTCGAACTTAAGTAGATCATCATCTATTTCTTTTTTAATCATTATCTTTTTATTAATTCTTGTTTTTTTAGGTTTTGAATTAATGCAAGTGCTATACTTCAGAAATCTCAACTATATTTATACCCAATACTACTACACAAAATGTTATTTGAATCTGTTTAAAGTTAAATTAGGGTTTATAATTAAGCATCTCATAATCTATACAAGGAAAACATATTTGAAGTGAAATCTTGAATCCATTGAATTTCTTACATAAGTTTGCCTCTTTGAACACACTGAAACCACATGCAAAAGGAATACGATTTGAAGGAAGAGAAGAAAATAATGGAGTGAAATCAAATCTGTGTTCAAATTTATTAAAATTTTCTAGAAATATGAAAGTAACAAACTCAATTTTTCTACATGCTTGAGAAAGATCTGGAAATTATGGATAATGGATGTTTAATTTTAGAATTTAGGTTTTCCTAATTTTAAGATATTTGGATGTGGATTTGGACAAGGGTTATTATAGTCTTTCATATATACCTTTTAAAATAATGGGTGCCTCTAGCAATCTTTTGGGTGGGGTGGCAATAGCCAATAGCGCCACCCTTACTTCAAAAGGTTAGATAATGACTTTAATCTCATACATATAAAATTTTAATAGCAAGTTTTGTGTGTGATCGTCCTACAATGTGATTGTATCATTTTTTCTTTATTAGACATCACTTTTTATTAAAGATGTAATCACTTTCATCTATCATAAGAATTGTTCATGAAATAGTTTAATTGGACAACTATTACTATTCATTGATCAGATATCACTTTTTATTAAAAATGTTATCACTTCTTATCCACAAGTTTTCACCTAATTTAGATATTCAGTTCATTATGCTTCTGCTACAAAAAAATTTAAGCGTTAATTTCACAAATTAAATTTTAGCTGCTTCCTAACTGATTTCAAACACATTAACGTTTCTTGCAAAAATATTTTTTTGGATGTGACAAGAACATTCTTGATAGAGACTGTATTATGAGGAGACAACTAATTTATATTTGTTGAACTTTAGCATTTTTAGAGTTTCAATTTACTCCCCTAACATTTCATTTTATTTTATTAGTTGAGTAGCATCATATCAATTAAATTAATTCAAAAGGCTAAGTCTGTTAAGATCCAGTAATTTTCATAAATAGGCTATGCAGAACATCCATTACACGATTCTTTGTGCCATAATTAAGCTTATCAATATCACAGATAACGTCACAAACAATTTAAAAGAAACATAGCATATTAACAACAAACTGTAAGCTTCACAGACCTGTAAACCTATGCTCCTGCTCAGGACATGCCCTGGAGGTGAGGTAGCACCAGAAAGCCTAGCTGCGGCATAAAACGTTCCAGTAGACTACAACATACATCAAATTTTATAGCATTTAAAACTTTATTGATCATCTGAGTTGTATTGTAATTAACTAGTCCAAAGAGATCAAAGCAGATGAAACAATCAAGACAAAATATCATTAAAATATACTCCCTTCGTCCTATTATAAATATCACACTTTCCAATTTCATACGTGATCCGTTCCACAATAAATAAACTTTACCACCCAAAATACATCTTCATTTAAAAAATATCATCATCATTTAACATAATATAATTTATTTATTACCTTAAAAGACTACATTACCCCTCAAAAGTCAATAAAATTAATCAAATAGTAACTTTTTTTATACTCCATGTCTACAGTAATTAGGGGGTGTAACCGAGCCGAGCTTTGGCTTGTTTGAGTCTCGTTAGTTAAGAAATAATCAAGCTCGATCCCGAGCTCAAGTTCATTGTGGAAAAAAAATACCGAGCTCAAGAACAAAGTCTGTTTGTTAAGGCTCATTTATGTTCGCGAACATGTTCACTAACACATTTGATAACATGTTCATGAACACTTATTCACGAACATACAGACATTTTCGTTCGTGAACAATAAAAGAATATTTTGCTCGTGAACTCAAATTATTGTTCATAAATAATAAACAATCAAACAAGTCGACAATAAATATTAATAAAATTTAAAATGATATATATAAATATTTAGATAATCACTTATATTATTATCATATTTATGTACGTTAATGTAAAAAATTTAATTATGAATAATAATAAATTAATAAAATATTATATTAATCGAGCTCTTAATGAGCTTGTTCATGAACAAGCTAAATGGACATTAAACGAGCCTATTCACGAGTTTTTAACAAACGAGTTATCCAATATTCAAGCTCTGTTTGTTTATAAAATGAGCTTAAAAATGGGTCTCGCTAGTGTCATTTGACTAATCAAACACACATAAAGGAGCTTTTATCGAGCCAAGCGACGAGCTGTTCGCCGAACACTATGTTCGGTTACACCCTAACAGTAATGGTGAAGTTAAATAAGGGACGGAGGGAGTACTTCTGTTTAAACTGGTGTGTCCCAAATTATATTCTATTTTTTGTTAAAGTCACTGACCATTTTTTCTATGCACAAATATATTCATGTTTAACACACTTAAAACATACTCTAACAAATCGAAATACTAAAAGTAAGGATAGAATAAGATAAAATGAGTAAAAGTTAAATTTCCACTTAATTAAATAAGTTTTATTAACTTGTATAAAAATTTATTCAAACACAACTTAGTGGTGTGGATGGAGTCTTCCTAGGCATTACAATCACCCCCTTGAGGGTTTATTCATTTACTTACAAATAGCCCCCACCAAAGCGTATATGTAAGTGGAAAACCTTGGGTTTTCTAGTACTTAAGTTACACCTAAAGCATAGTTATATAATTCATAAAAGCTTAATTCTCTTAATGGTCCTTACAAGGTAGCAGAAAGTAAACAAACCTCGGCAGATGAAACAAGTGCAGCACCCATCATTCCAAATACATGACTTGCTCTGAATATAGGGGTACCCCAATGGAAAGGATATGGAATCTTGATCCTGTGATGACAAAACGTTAGAGAAAAAGACATTAAAAAGCTCGTCTCAATGAGTTGCAATCCTAAAATGCAGATATACCATGGAGCAGATGACATGAAAAAAGAGCGATCCGTACGGCAGCTTAATTTAGTCTGCTGCTTTACATTGTTATATGCACCAGCAGCCGTAAGAATTACAGCAAACACCCAAACAATTACAATGCAAACGAGCAAAGCGTATCTCTCAAGCATGGGTCGGGCAACTGAATGGATATGTTGCAAATACTGTATACAATACACACCTTGTCATTGCAATAACCTTTTAGATGATAAATGGCAAAATAATTAGCAAAAAAAATCATTCTCACTTGTTGGGAGATAACCAGCAGAATCAACATGGGTAAGCCAATTTCCACACAGTTAGCAAGCTGCAGAAGGAACACTAATAAGCTATAGAGGCTTTCTCAATCAGAATTTCTCTTATTTATGAAGAAGGGAGAGTGGGAAAATATATTAAAATAAAAATACCTGGGGAAAGCCTCGAGAAAATAAGCCAAGACCCACCACACAAACAGCTGATGTTAGAACTAATGGACTAAAGTACCTATTAAAAGCAAAATAAAGAGAATGAAACATTTGTTGATCTGTAATGAAACATTTGTTGATCTGTGGGGTGTTCTAGTCTAGTGCAGGAGACAAAGTAAATTATATATACATGAATTTTACCTAGCGAGGTTTCCCCAGCCATTGCTGTATCCAAGTATAATGTTCACGAATGAAGAAACTATTAGTGATCCTTGAATGGCTCTCATGGTGTGAGTGAATCTCTACAAGCATCCAATTCAGGAATATTAATAAAATTTGAGTGTCAAAATAATGGAACTGGCTCAACTATTTATTTCACATAAGGAATTACTGAAAAATGATAGCAAGTCCAAGAAAGAATCATAATCAGCTCATTAAATGATGATGAGAACTTCATATTTTACCCCGTGATATTTTAGGAATTAACACTAAGAGTGCAAGCAAATAATATTGGTGTTGGCGTGCTTCCTCCTTAATGCGTACATGGACTTTTAATGAATCGAGACAGCAGAATCATGGATTATCTGGATGTATTTGCAGTTAGATGTTGCACCTAAGATGTGGACGGAATGAACATACCAACTTTAAATGATTCTTCCCAGCTGGGAAAGATGACAAATGAAAAACCACATGACAAGATTATAGGTAATATTAATCTGGGACAGCAACTGCTAGATAACTCACTTGGAACAATTGATTAACAAAAAGAGGCAACCTAAAATCGAGAAAAATTATTACACGTTACTGCATGATATTAAATTATAACATAACAGAAATACAATAAATTAAAATCATGCAACAGGTGAATCTAAGCAATAGAGAGAAATATTTAAAATTAAGGAATTTCATTGAAACATAATTCCCTACCAAAGTAAGAATAATTTATTTGTGATATGAATGTTTATATGTGGTACAGAGAACACTGATCACGTAAACAAGAAAACCGGTGGCATCACATTATTTAGACTCATAGACAAATATCAACTTCAATTCTGTACATATATATGATTATAATCATATAAAGATAAAGAACTAAATTCACTTACGTCATGCTCATCTGAGAAATTGCTATCAGATAGGTCATTGATGATCGCCAACACAGATATAATATAAGCAAATGACGGGCCCATGACAGTTGGAAGTCGTGTGCCAAACCATGTTTGCAAAAGAGTATTTACCCCCGACATAAAGAGCAATGATTGGATGACTCTAGCTGTGTCCCCCTGTTCATAAGATTTTATGAAACTTAGGATATGATATCAAGGGGTATTTGGTTGGACACTTTGGTAGTGAAGGTATGGAATTGGAATGGAAAATGGGTGTATGATTTGAGGAGAGAAATGGAATGATACTCTTACAGTAAGGAATCATCCATTTCTCAACAAAATGGAGGAATGAAACCCATTCCTCACTTCTATCATTCCCATGCCCATTAACATTCCAATATAATATACCAAATACCCCAAATGCAATATGCAATAATATTTCTTTCACTTTGTTTAAAAAGAGAATGTGAATTGACATACAGGGAGACCCCCCATCCGAGGCACAAGAAAAGTGGCAATCATAACAGTTGTTCCGAGCATGACGATGTAATGCTGGAAAGCCAGAATTGCTGTTTGCACTGCAGTGGCGTAAACTATGCTATTAATGGAAGGATATCAATCTGATTAATAGAAAACTACACACATACATGACAATTTTCAGATGGGATATTAACTTAGGCTACATATAATGGCCGAGGTACTTACCTCTTAACAGGTGATTAGGATCTTATAAAACAGTTTCAGGTACTTTAATTCCTATGTAAATTTGCGTGTATACCAAGTGTAGTCATGGCAGTTCTCTTGCCTAACTTCACTTTTTATTAATAAAATTTCTTTTACTGATCAAAAAAAAATATGGCCGAAGAGATATCCTCAATTTAAATTTCATTCCATTTTTAACTACTGTATAGATGCAGACAAATTCTCCTTGGAAAAATACTAAAATTTGCAGAGAAATTTTGCGGAAGCATATATTTCATCAAAATGAGTTGAATGAAACTTCAAAACCACAAAGCACAATCACCTAGCATCAAGATGGAAGTCAAGAAAGGGAGGGAGGGAGAGAGAGAGACTCTTTAGAAACATGGGCAATATTTGAATTCTTCTGCTCAAACATACACATACAGATACAACATGTTTTCCAATTTACATATCTCTGAGCAACAAAACCTTAAGCCACAAAAATAAAAACACCAAAACAGCAATAAGCGAAGATGTGTAAATCTTTGAACATATGCATGCTCGAGAGAGCTAACCCCAAGAAGGGTTGGAGTGGATGCAGTAATGGAGCTGAAGGAGCTGTTCTGCGGGAGGGTAAACAGGGCCTCTAGCTGCACCGAGCGGCGGCGCCACCACTGGAGGTGGCGGAGCCGCCTGACTTGGCGGCGTGTGGTGGTGGTGATTTGACGTTTCAACCATCTTCTTTCCGTTACTTATTCCTCACTTGTAACAATCAGTACTTTCTTGCTCTTCAGAATTCACTCTTGAATTCGATTTCCAGAATCAAATCACCGACAACTAGAGAAAAATGTATTTTATATCACATGTGGGGGATCTGTCCAGTGCGAAATCTTGAGAAGGGTGAGAGCTTTAAATGCAAGAAAGCTTAAAGAAGTGAGAAATTATTTAACGAGTAAGGAGTAATAATATAGTACTCCCTCTGTCCCTGTATTTTTACCGTTTGTACGGGCACGGATATTAAGATATTTTATTTTTTTTAATATATAATATTAGAGAAAGTAGGGATAATTTAGTAATTTAAAAAGAAAAAATGAATAAAATTATTGGGAATGATGAATAAAGTGTAAAAAAGTAATTAAAATTGTTAGGATTGTAAAAAATAGGTAATAAAATATTATGTATTTTTGTCAAAAATAGAATTGATAAAAATACGTGAGACATCCCCAAATAAAAAATGAATAAAAATACGTGGAATGGTGGGAATAGTATTTCTTAGATATTATGATAAGTGAGAGAAGAAAGCAGGGTGGATTGGGTTTGGAGTGATGATTAGAGAGTGAGAAAGCAGGTGAAAGGGATATGAGGGGGAAAGGAGGTTGGATTTACGTTAAAGTTTTGTCCCTTTCTGGAACATAAAGCATGGGTATGCCGCGTGGGTCCACGCTTTCCGAGGTACCGATTTTTAATGACGATAATTCCTGGTAAGGGATAATGTATAATCGTGAACAATGAGTTCTATGTTTGTTTTGGATTTAGAAATGATAGATTTTAACATTATGTTAAATAAATATATTAATTTATTTAATTTAAAATGTTAAATGAGAAAAAGTATATTAATTGAAGATAGAGAATGTAGTAGGTATATGCAGAGGTGATTTTTAAAATTTGAATGTGGGTTTTAAAAATGAGAAAATTACAATACTAGTCTCACCCGTCACAGTCTCATTTGGGTATGGTCCCAATAGTCTTGAGTTCAGTCCCAAATATTTTTTTTTCAGCAATAATGGTCCCTCCCCATTTTTTTGAGTGAGGCTTGCGTGCACCCGGGCGCACGGAACCTTTAGAAATTTTGTATTATGGGTAAGGGTACATTAATTTGGTCTAAAGGGTATACACTTTAATTACTAAAAGGTACACAATTTTGTTCTAAAGGGTATACACTTTTCATTAATATTTTTTTTTCTTTAGAAAATAAAGGGTACACATTTTTATACTAAAGGGTATACAATTTAACACAAAATTCTAAAGGCGCACGGAGTGTTGTTCGTGCGCCCAGATTTTTCTTTAGAAAATAAAGGGTACACATCTGTATACTAAAAGGTATACAATTTAGCACAAATTTCTAAAGGCGCACGGAAAGTGTTCCGTGCGCCCGGGTGCACAGGAGCTTTTGCCATTTTTTTTGGCAATTTTCATCCCAATGTCGTTTAAAAATAACGGAGGCCCCTCACGTGCACCTTACGCGTCCGTTAGTTGATTAGAATCGGAGTTTGTCTCACAAAATCAAAACCAAATATCCTAAACGGTGAAACACTAAACTTTTCTCCCCAAATTGCATCTGCCCTAATTTCTCTTCCCAAATCCATTTCTTCCCGTCGAGCCATTCGCGAGTTCTATCTTCACAATCCCTCGCTCAAGCCCCTGGCTACTTATTCACCAGATTCAGCCCTGCCTAGAGCTTCCATTTTCTGGTATGTTTGTTGGCCGCGCCGGCCTTTCCGCCACGCATAATTCTTCCATCGCCGGTGCCGTCTTTTCGATGTGCTCTTCAGCCATCGTCCCTTGTCGATGGGAACCCCCTGTTCTTGTCGTAGCGATTTTCCGCCGCCACCGCTTGTTTCCCCTGTGAAACTTCCACTGCTGCGGTATGTTGTTGGGTTTACCCCAATTTTTTCATCTTCCTAATTTGTTTTCTTGTCGCAGCCGCAACCGGAATTCACCAGCAGCTTTACTCCAGTTGCTGCGGCTTTAATAATTCAGGGTGTACCCTGTTTCCCGTGTTCCCAATTTCAGAGGTCTCGGACAGAGAGTTTGTTGCCTCTGATTTTTGTAGGTTAGACACTTGCCATGGTGGGTTCCTTAGCCGATGGCAAGTTCTAAATCAAACACGACAGGTTATTCTTCTTCCAATTCTGCGTCGTGCAGATTTTGATTGCTTACTTCATTCCATGCTTTGGTGTGGATATTTGTTGAATAAAAGGATTGACCTTGTTCTCTTGCTGCTGTATGTTTAGGCCATTTTGTAGCTTGTAGGTTGTGCCCAAGCTGTTCTAGCACCTACGTATATTCATGTTGTTGATAAGGTTGCCTTATATCATTTGAACATGATGCATCAGCAGCTTAAAGCTGTTTTTAAACCATGGAGGAGATGTGCTGCAAACTGCTTATTATTTATTCCCTTCATATTTTATTGTGGCTCTCTTAATTTGGTTGTATTGGATGTGAGCGAGCCCCTTCAGTTTTTGGGCGTATGGTCCGTTTTTGGAGTCTTATTATTAGCTGATAAGTTTAATTAGTCATCTCCACATGGAAAATTCATCTTTATGTGAAGGAAATTCGATCATAAATGTAGCCAGCATGGATTTAGGCTTCTTGAGAATATCTTTGTTTTGGATCTTTAATTTATGTGTTCATCTTGTTAATTAGATTTGTCCCTCTGCTTATAGATAACTGCATGGACAGAGGATGACTTAATAATGACTGCTCGTCACAAAGTATACAGGCATCTACAATTAACTTCAGTTTCACTTGGCAGTTGGCTACATCTTGTACAAAAAATAATCTGGGCATCATGTTTTCTTATGTCACCATACCATTTGGCTGCTAAAAGCTTGTTGCATTTATTATGCACACCTACGGCACTCGCATATAAATGATTTTATTGAATTATTAGAGGCAACTAATTTTGCCGAAATTAAGGTTGAGGCTAGAGAATCAAGCTTTGTTCTTTGATGGGTGATAATTGGTTTCATGTTGGTGTGTGTCGTGGTGTTTAGTGAGTTGTTCACTGGGTTATGAACTTATGGTTGGTGGGAAAGATGGATGGGTGTTGAGCCCTTCTGAGAGCTACGACCATTGTTCTCATAGGAATAGATTTCAAATTAATGGATGTTACAGGTGCTTTGGGACGAAAATTGCAAGATTTTGTAATCTTGGTCCCAATATTTAAGGTTAAATCCAGTGGGACCAAAACTGCTAACGGGAAAATTGACGGCGGGACCATTATTGCTGAAAAAAATGTTTGGGATTGAAGTCAAGACTATTGGGACCAACCCAAATAGGACCGTGACGGGTGGGACTAGTTTTGCATTTTTCTCTTTTAAAAACCAAAACTTGATTTAAAACCCAGAAACGAACATCAAGGGTAGATCTTGTGTGAGACTGTTCACATAAGCTTTTACTTGATACGGATAAAAAGTGATAAAATTATTAACAAAAAGTGATACTCAAAAAGTGATAATGGTACTTTATGAATAATTTATAATATAAATAAAAAATAATATTCCCTCCGTCCGATTCTAAGGTGTCCATTTGCTTTTTCACGTGGATTAATGAGTATTATTATTATATGTAAAGTGGGTAGTTGTATTAGAGGGAAGTGGTGGGATACTTTTTTACTAAAATAGGGAAATGGATACCTTTGAAGCGGACGCCAAAAATAGTAAAATTGACACCTTAAAAGCGAACGGATGGGGTAATATTTTATAGGGAAAGTAATAATAATCTTATCACATTTTATTACGTGAGATGGGTTTATACAAGTATGTGTCATCATAAACCTCTAACACGTGGACTATTAGTAGACTAAACTAGGATGTCGAAAACTCGTATAAAAATTTTTTGAAAAATATCAAATTTTAGATATATCAAAATTTTCAGTATATGATTGGGCAGTATGGAATACCAAAGATTTTTTGTCATGCCAAATACCGTATCGAAATTTTCATTATATAAAAAATCATACCGTTACCTTACCTAAATTTTCAGTATACAAGAGTTCGGTATACCAATATTTTAGTATAACAAAATAGGAATAATTATTAATAGATACACACTTGTACCCATAATTGCTGTAAGATACATTGATTTAAAAAAATTACTCTCACATACAAAATATTAAAGTAAAATACTAAATATAATCTTATTTTATTATAATCACATACACTTTTAAACCACAAACCCTAAACCTCTCACACACCCACTGCCGCCATCGACCGCCAGACAACCGCCGGAGCTGGGCCACTGCACACACTTTTTTTACTGCACATGAACTTTTATACTGCACACAAATATTTATGTGCAGCACATTGTAAAGGTAATTATATTAAAATATCAATATATATTTATGTAGTTAGTAGTAATATTTTTGTATATTTATAGTATCTCATAGTAATAAAAGAGTTTTTAATGTACCTAATAGTAACTATCTCTAAGAAAATAATATTTTAGTATAAGAAAATAGTATACATTTTACTTACCATTTGGTATACTGTATCATACCTAAAATATCAATATATATCGTTCTAAGTAAATAGTTTGGTATACCATTATGCACCTAAAATTCGGTATACCTAATTAAAAACTGAATTAAAAAGTGAAAGATAGTTATAAAATAAATTCAAATAGATAACAATTCATGAAAAATATACAACAATCCACAAATAACCAAATTAAATAATAGTATCAAATAAATCTACAAAAGAACCATATGGAATTTATATTGAAATCAACATTTTCAATTTTTCATATAGGGTAGAAATATGTAATTAAAAAAAAATATCACCATTCATGATTATGAAATCAACAGTAGGATTTTATATATATATATATATATATATATATATATTAAAAATTATAATATATAAATAATACTCTCTCCGACCATTAATAAGGTATACATTTTGTTATTTTGATCGTCCATTTTAAAGGTATCCATATTTTCTTTTTTAGCAAAAAGTCCCACACATGGTCCACTGATGAGTGATATTTTCACCTAAATTTTAGTATCTTTTTATATCCGTTTTCGTATTATTTTATCTGTATTTTATGTATTATTTGGTTGTATTATGTGTTTTTATGGAACTGTGTGTGAATGAATCTAAACATGCTAAAACAGGTGAAAAATGAAGCAGAAATGAAAATGAGCAAGAAACGAGCTGAAAATAAGCTTACTCGACTTGCAAGACCCAACTTGACTTGCAATTCGAGTCGAGTTGAGGTCTGTAAAAGGTCAAAATGTATACAGTGAGCCAACTCGACTTGCAAGACCCAACTCAACTTGCAACTCGGGTCGTGTTGAGGCTGATCCAAGTCGAGTTGCATGCCGTGTTGAGCAGAGAAGGTGTCCAGTGAGCCAACTCGAGTTGTCAAGTCGTAGCTCGACTTGCAACTCGAATCGAGTTGGATTCCAAAGGTTTTTCAGTTTCAGAGTCTCGCAACACGACCGAACAGGCTAGTGCATGAGTGGCCAACACGAGTCGAGTTAGGTTAACATGAGTTACTAAACATGCAACTCGACTCGTGTTGCAACTCGAGTTGGGAAGGCCAACTCGTGTTGGGTGTTTTTGGGCCAAAAATTCTAATTTTCACCTTCCAGTGCATAACAATGTGTGTAAAAAGCCCAGTTGATGCAAAATTCGAGGCCCAAGTTGGGAAAGGGTATAAATACTCTCATGTTCAACATTTGATAGAGATTCCACAAGGGCTTTATTTGGACACACACATCACACACAATTTCCTCAATTTCACACCATCATCTTCATCCATTCACCATCCATTTCATCTATCTTCATCCCACCATCAAATTCACCATCCATTTGAGGAAAAGAAGCAATTAAGAGAGGAGAATTGTAAAGGGAAGAAGAAGATCACCATTGGAGCCATCCAAGGGAGTTTTCATCCAACTTTTGTATTGAAACCTTATTGTTTATCATATTTTGTAAGGATTTTAATGTCTATGTTGATTTCCTTTTGAATATGGTATGCTAATCTCCCCTGTGAGATTAGCAACATGAGAATTGTTAGATAATTTTTGGATTTGTGTATCTAAATTCATATGTTAATTGGGTCAATTGATTTTCTATCATTGATGCTTTAGATCTTGATGTTTATGATGATTTGTGTGGTTTGTTGTTTTAAACATGTGATTAGATTGAGAAGTCAATTGCATATTTAGGATAATTAATTGAATCATATTGTCATACACCTCATGTGCATTATAGATCTCAAAGAGATAGAGATGTCCTTTAAGATTTAGAACCCTTTGATAGGACATCCGATTGGTTTGATCGAGAGGTTGATTAATCGTGTGAAGGGACTCTCATTTCAAGCTTAGTACCTAGTTGGAATTGTTTGTGTGAGAACCAATCCATTGAGCTAATTGAGATTCATATCCTATCCATCTTGAGAGAGAGTTTAGGTGAACTTAGTGTTGGCTTTAGTCTTATACCCATAATTCATATGAATTTGATGCATTTATCCTAGGATTTTCACTTCTTAATTTTTGTTAATCTCACTTTTACTTAATTTGAAAAACCACTCTTCATTTATCTATCTTGTTTATTGATCATTGTTTGCTTGCTTGCTTTGATTGATTTTATTTACTTGTTTGATCACTCAATCTATTAATGATTCGTCTCTATAAAATTACAAGAAACGTGAGATCGTTTAAGCACACTAGTACCTACCTCCTTGTAGTTCGATAAATTATTGAATTGGTCATCCCAACTACAAAATGGCTAATCATCCACCACTCACCACTAATACAACTAACCCATTTTATACAAAATAATAATACTCCTTAATTTACGTACATAAAGCAAACGATTACCTTATCGATAGACGGAGGTAGTAATTATAATTGTATATATCATGAGTACAGATTCCCGCGTAATATGCGGATGAGTTATTATAACTAATAAAAAATATAATTTTTTTAAAGTATAAAAAAATCAAAAAATATAATTAAGGGTGGTATTTAATTTATAGATATACAAGAATAATAATAATAATAATAATAATAATAATAATAATAATAAATAAAAGTAGTATTCCTAACCAATCAAAAAATATGATTAAAAGTGGTATTTAATTTGAAGAAATACATGATGGCCTTAAGGAATTAGTATGCCTGATTTATGAGTATTAATCAACATTTTCTCTATATATATAGTTTTTTTTTTAAGTTTTAAGATATGTTTTTATTAATTGGTTTAATTATCTATTTCTAATCAAGTAAGAATAAAAATAAAAAATAAATTATATTAATATGCATGATTTTATTTACTTCATTCGTTTCTTTTGATTGATGCGATGTGATGTTGAGGCTACATTGTGGGTTTAAAAATTTTATAATAAAATCAGTTGGATATATTTTTATTGATTGACTTAATTATATATTTCTAACCAATCAAAAAATATAATTAAAGGTGGTATTTAATTTTAAGATGTATATGAATAATAATAATAATAATAATAATAATAATAATAATAATGAGTTGGATATATTTTATTGATTATCTATTCTTAACCAACCAAAAAAATATGATTAAAGTTGGTCTTTAATTTATAGATAATATAATTTAATAATAATAATAATAATAATAAAATAAATAAAAAGTATTCCTAACCAATAAAAAAATGATTAAAGATGGTATTTAATTTAAAGATATACGGATGAATTATTATAACTAATAAAAATATAATTTTTTTAAAGCATCAAAAAAACAAAGAAATATAATTAAAGGTGGTATTTAATTTATAGATATACATGAATAATAATAATGACAAACTCTTTTATGAGACATCCATCCCGTGAGACGGATCTGAGACGGATATTTATTTTGATTTATTAAATTAAATAACCCATTTTAATTTTGACCTATTAATAATGTATATTAATTGAGAGTTATCATATCCTATAAAATCTCCTACAAATATGTTAATTTAAAGAGATATTAATAGATTTTTCCATAAAAAGGAAACATATCAAAAAAGAGATCTTCAAGTTTACAGAAAAGAGATGCATAACTGATTTTTCAACGTCATTTTAGAGAGGAGAGGTGGTGTTCGACGTGGTGGTTTGGCTGCAACCATCGGTTGTGGCGGCACTGATCAAGTACAAAACTCGCGATGTGATGGATGAGCACGTTAATAGATGATGGGTGTGAAGATTACTAGCAGAGATGAAGATGAGTATTCGATGTTCTTCAATTATGTGGATTCCATGAAAATCAACATTGGCAGAGAGTAATTTTATGTGTGAATTTTTATTATTTTCCTTTTAATTTAATAACAGTTAATCACAAAATACTAAATTCATGCATTTCTTGATTTTATTGGTTTCTGAATTTATAATTGTTCTGGGTGGTATTCATTTATTGTTATTCTTTTTAAATTTTCCAAATTCGACTAAACTTATAAGTTGTTTAAGTTCGTCTTTTGTTATCGTTTTATCTCCATCACTGTCAAATTGCTTAAGAGTCTGCTAGAACAAAACTTGCATTAGGAAATTTGATGTTCAATAAACCCAGATTAGACAGAATAGGGAATAGGTGAAGCTTACGTCTGAATGCGCTCGATATTAGGTTTCCATCTTCTGTGATATATAATATAACTCTTGCAACATATATTATAACTCACAATCATCATACTTTTTAGTTTTTACTACATCGGTTGAATTCACTGCATTCCTTTTTATATAATAAACATGATATTTTAAAATAACACCAAATATACTACAAAACATAAACATAATGTCATAACACAAACCGATGATACTTTAACACGTTTCTAGTTTCAAGTTATATTATAACACTTTAACGCATGCTAAATATACTATAACTCAAATCTGACATACTTTTCAACACGTAAGACGTCATGTATTGAATTCTTCATGTTTTTAATTTAAAAAATGACACATTACAATAAAGTCGAACATACTATAATATAAAAAGGATATACTTTAGAATAGACTGGTGATACTTTAATACATATAAATGTGTAAGCTATAATCTAATACTATAACACTTGCCACATATACTATAACTCAAAATCATCATATTGTGAGATTTAAAGTAACGCCAAATATACTTTAGGTGATAAACGTCATACTATAACATAAACCGATGATACTTTAAAGTGTTTTTGTTGTAACACTTTAACCATATTAAACATACTAACATTTGTACGCCTTAATTTAATTAAGAAATAAATGGTTTGAAATTTTCCCACAAATTTAGGATTTCCTAAAATAATGGAGTTGACTAACGTATATATATTATGATAACTCCCATAAATTTAGTAATTTTCTAAAATAATGGAGATAACTAACCATAAATATATTATATTAAATTAATAAAGCATGGATAATGTATTGAATTTATCCGTCTCACACCCGTCTTTTCTATGACCCGTCTCACAAGAGACTGATTCAATAATAATAATAATCATAAATAAATAAAAGTAGTATTCCTAACCAATCAAAAAATATGATTAAAGGTGGTTGTTGAGAGTGGAATTTCACGTATTTTAGGTCTCACATTACACCATTTTTGATATAATGTGGCTATGATTTTGTGTAAAATGGCGTGGTTTTCATATCTTGCATAATTAAGATGCTACTAAGGTATTTTGTTAAGTTTTGAAGGGTAAAACATGATCAAAAAGATCAACATTGGAATGAAGAGTGAAAGTGTGAATGAATGCTGAAAACACACGTTCACATTGCATAATTTTTCTATATTCATGTAGAAGTAAAAATTGATCATGTGATATATGGTTAGAAAGCTACGGAAGAGAGAATCATTTTGGCGTAAAAATCACTCAAATCAGAGTCCGTATGAGGAAGTTATGCTCGAAATTGTGAGATCGCGCAGTGTAGTCTATGCCGCTCGGCTGATCGCTCGGGGCAAGTTGGGGTGGCTCGGCAGCCAATTTTGGCCGAGTTGGGTGCCGGAGGATCCTATGTGACGTGGTAAGTCATCTTAATGCAGCTGGGATGCCGCTTGGCAGCATCCAAGACCCAGCTAGAGCCGAGCTGAGTGCCGAGCGGGCATTTTTTAGGCCCAGTCGCGGCCTGTTCGATTCTACAGTGTAGTTGTTGCGTCCAGATCGTGTTTTGGCTGGATTTCGTCATGAAAAAAGCCCTATAACAGTCCAAGACATAAAAAGGGAGATCAATACTCAAATTGGGAGAACTCATACCACAATCCATCGATTTTTCATACCTCCAACACACACACATCAGATTCAAATCTGATTTCATCTTCCATCCATCTTCAAGAGGGTTCCAAGTACTAAGAGAGAGAGATCGGACAATCGAAGAGATGGAGAAGGAACGTCCAACTACGCTTACGCTAAGATTTCGTGTTTCTTATCTTTTTCTTCCTTTTATCTTGATTTTTGGTATGAATTGCATAGCTATGAGTGTTGTTTGTAACCTCATAGACTAATTTCTTATACAGTTCTAGGGATTGATAGTTAGATTGAATTGATTTGGGAACCTAGACCAAAGATTGGGATTTTATGCAGTTGATATTTTGATTTTACTTATTTTATCAAGACTTGTTTTTCTGCTTCGTAACGTCTTCATAGTAAATTCATGACATCCGCTATAATGCTTGATTTATTATATTAGCTTGTGTGCGTTCATGATTGGTATTATCTATCTGTTAAGAATTGAAGTAGTTCCGCTATAAACACTTAAATTCCATGAACTGGTAAATCAGATACTTGAATTGTTTAGTGAAACAATGCAATTAGACATTCAAGTAGGAAGTGAATAGAATCTTGTAGTAATTCCAGAGAATATCTTGTTAGTCGAACTTACCATCCGGAGGTATTGTTGTTTGCTTTGATTAGTATCTAGGAATAAGGCTTGGTAATATTCGCGCACTTTAGGGAATAAATCAGAATATATTGTTAGAAATCGGATCATATCTGGTAGGTTAACAGGATTAAGTAGTGTATTTTCATTGACGCTGATGAATGAACAATTGGAAGTCTATAAACCCAAATTAATTGGTCTATACATGATCCCTTAGAACTGATATTTATCTCTTGATTAAAACTTGTTTCTTTTTATTGCTTTTAATTAATTCAGTTATTTAATATTTCGTTATTTAGATAATTAATTCATAAACTCCTGGAAATTGGTTACGTAATTCTTCTTAAATAGTAGTCTAGAATAAATATATAATTAACTGTCTCAATGGGATCAACAATTTAACTTGGGTACTTGCTGCTACAATTGACATCCTTATACTTGAGGATTAAATTGAAGTGCGTAAAAAATGCCTATCAGTGGTATTTAATTTGAAGATATACATGATAGTCCTAAGGAATTAGTATGTGTGATTTATGGGTATTAATCAATATTTTCTTTATTTATATAATTTTTTTTAAGTTTTAAGATATCTTTTATTGATTGGTTTAATTATCTATTTCTAACCAAGTAAGAATAAAAATAAAAAATAAATTATATTAGTATGCATGAATTTATTTACTTCATTCATTTCTTTCGATTGATGCGATGTGATGTTGAGGCTACATTGTTGGTTTAAAAATTTTATAAGAAATTAGTTGGATATATTTTTATTTATTGACTTAATTATCTATTTCTAACCAATCAAAAAAATAATTAAATGCGGTATTTAATTTTAAGATGTATATGGATAATAATAATAATAATAATAATAATAATAATAATAATAATAATAATAATAATAATAATAATAATAATAATAATAATGAGTTGGATATATTTTATTGATTATCTATTCCTAATCAATCAAAAAAATATGATTAAAGTTGGTCTTTAATTTATAGATATATATGATTTAATAATAATTATAATAAATAAATAAATAAAAGGTATTCCTAACCAATCAAAAAATATGATTAAAGATGGTATTTAATTTGAAGACATACATGAATAATAATAATAAGTTGAATATATTTTATTGATTATCTATTTCTAACCAATTAAAAAAATATGAATGAACAATAATAATAATAAATAATAGTAGAAAGTTTATACATAATAAATAAAAGTAGAAAGATTATACATGTGATATTAAAACAAAAATAAAAAATAGTATACGACAATTAACCACGTCGCGACACCTCATACTTTTAAAAAAGTTATTTATAGCAATGTATTCGTAATTAGTTATATATAAGATAAGATGTACGTATGGTATATTGTACCGTATTATAAAAATATTGAATATTTTACGGTATTTCGGTATATACCAAAATAACGCAGTATAAATATTAATTGTAACAAAATTTTCAATACAGTATCATACATTACCAAAATTCTCGGCATACCTAAAATTTCGGTAAAATCAATATTTTTTGATATGGTAGTAAAGGCGATATACCAAAATTTAGGTAATTTTCCCGCCCTAATTGTTGTATAAAAAATTTCGGTATGATATCGTTAACATGTTTTGAAATTTTCAATATTTTTGTTTATTGAAAATAATTTCAGTATTTCGGTATTCAGTATTAGTATATCATACCATGAATAACAAAAAAATTTATATTGATTTTTTTAAAATTTAATTATATATTATATTTTTAGTAATTTCTTATTATAAAAATTTATATATCTAACTTGATTGTATTATTATATTTTAGGTTTGTATATAATGTGGAAACCAAAATATTTTTAAATATATTGTTGAAATTTCTTAACATAATATCTTATTCATCCTAATAATTTCTTAACTAATTTTTAAATAACAAAATAACCTAATCCATATAGCGATGTTTTAAGTTGTTTGTTGGTTTATTTCTTTTTTAATACAGTAGTTTTAAGTTGTTTGTTGGTTTATTTCCTTTTTAATACAGTACAAACCTGAAATATAATACTCCACAATCAAATTGATTGATATGTCTAATCAAGTTGAATATAAAATTTATATGTCTAAATATAGATGTTAAACTAAAATTTTATTATTTTATATATTAATTTTAAAAATTTTAAATATAAATATTTAATTTATTGTATGGGTGCAATTTGCCAAATAAATAGTTTGGTGTTATTTTTTACTACAATTTCAAAGGCGGTAACTAAATTGTAATAAATTAAAGATGGTGATTTTTCGTACAATTAACACAAAAATGACGTGAAAGCTTACACGGAATATGTCAGCCACGTCAGTGATCGAATAGCTGTTTGGTGTTCTTTTTTACTACAATCTCAAAGGCGGTAACTAAATTGTAATAAATTAAAGATGGTGATTTTCCGTACAGTTAACACAAAAATGACATGAAAGCTTACATGGCATATGCCAGCCACATCAGTGATCGGATAGCTTCAGGTTGCCGATAGGTGCGATTTGCAACAAACTTCAAATGTTAAGATTTTTTTGTTAAATTTTAAAAGTTGAGATTAAATTGCAATTAAAGTAAATGTTGTGATTTTTTTTGCAATTAACCATTTTTAATTTATTTTACATATTTTTCAAAAAATAATATAATTAGACAATGATCACTTTTTATAAGTTATGTATAACTTTTTATTAAAAATATTATCACTGTTTCACCTAAATCACAGTCGTATCCAATCGCATATTCGATTAAATTCACATTTTATAACTGCTTAAGAATTTTCACAACATGTGTGACACTGTCCTCTGGACGCAAACAAACACTATTATATGTACATCTCCAACATAATTATGCAAATATAGAATGACTCATAAGTCCTCTCCAGCATACACACACTGTGCCGAAGCTTTTGTGTTAGAATCATCACAGGTGTTTTAAACTAAGTTATTACTTGTATGCCACAGCTCTGTTTTCTTCTTTCATCCCTTTTAGGCATTAATAGAGTGACGTTTCCATGGCAGGAAAGCTGTATACGTTTTCGTTGCACGAAGGTTTTAGAACCACATTGTTGCCGACATTTGATGGGCTACTGGTATTTGAAGAGTAATAAGGCTCAGGGGTAGATGGAGTTGAGCCTTGTTGGAATGATTCGCTGAAAACAGAAAGCAACCTTATTTATTGTTGTATTTATGGACGAACTGGTTCTTCAAGTAAAAGAAATTACCAAGAAAATGGGGGCAATCGTCCTTGTTGGACCCTTGTAGCTGATGATACTGGCATCGCATCCTTATTCCTTGAACTCCAATCACTTGTACACCCTACATCCTGAAACAAAATTTCTTTGTTTTAAGTATTATATACGGACAAGAAATTCAGTCTCATATTTCGGTAAAATTCATGCTGCATGAGTAAAACAAAGGTAAACTCACATGTATTTTCATTCCAGAAAAATCCTGAACAAAACCTGTGAAATTCTGATCTTTGGAACTCCTTAAGAAAGGGTGGTCGAGCAGCTTAATGGCGGAGGGTCGATTTTCAGGCCTTCTCTCAAAGCAGCATTGAAGAAAATCCCTTCCCTCAGCACACAGTGTTTCTGGTATAGGTGGTGCTCTGTTCAATATATTGAACATTGCTTGCACCTATTACCATCAATAGATAAGCACACATTAGTTTTTATGGATTCACGACTAGCTTGAAACTGGGGAGTGTAACATCTAAAAGATCGTCAAAAATATATCATTACTCCACTGTACTCGCTCCAAGGAGGTTTCCCGGTGAGCATCTCAATGACTGTGCAACCCACACTCCATATGTCCACACCATAAGCCAACTCTGAATTAGCATCTTTTCGCAGCACACATTGCAATACCTGCACAAGTAAGGATATCTATGAAATATTTTTTAAACTAACTAGCTATGCAACAGAGTGATTTATCGAGATACCTCAGGAGCCATCCAATGTGGAGTACCCTTCAAAGAAAGCTCAATGTCGTGCTTCGTAAGCTGGATTGCAGACGTGTGGAAGCAGGTCAGTGAAATTTTCAATTCAGCACAAAACAGATAGAGGTCGCTGATTATACGACTAACCCACAAAGGAAAAGGAATAAAAAAAGTAAAAAAAAAAAAAAAGAATCTATTCTGAAGAATTCTTCCTTGAAATCTGATAGTCAAACTGCATTTAGAGCAGAAAAACATATTCTGGTCAGTGTGAGATGTTTTTCCAATCTAACTTGATATTTCTTCCTGTTCCTTTTATGTCATTGTTCATAATCATCTCTATTATATATTATTTCATAATTGATAAATAAATATCATGAAGGGCAGATTTTGGTTCAAACTGAAATGTGTTTTTATTTCAACATGATTATTCTTCATATGGTGTTCAGTTGTTTTAGCTAGTTTATGATCAGATCTCAGAACTTATTACAGGCATCTCAATCAGCTATTACAAGCTATTTTGCATTTAAACTTCCAGATGCAATATCTCAAGTTTTACCAGAGGGATGGTTGTTTTGTTTCAATAGAAAGAACATACAGAAATGCGGGAGTGATATCACTGATATGAACAGAGTTAAGCCCCCTGGAATAACGGTTTTTTTACAAGCTATGGAAAGGCTTACATGTTTTGCTAATCCGAAGTCAGCTAACTTGACAACACCCGATGCATTGACAAGTAAATTTGCCCCTTTGATATCCCTGTGTCATGATGAACCACCAACAATTACATCAACTAAATTCTTCACTCAACCATAAAGGGCTCTAACTGAAAGTTGGCTGAAATACTCTCTTTTATTGTGTATAATCTAACAAGCTAAACTACAGTCCTAGGAAAACAAATTGATTGCTAAATTCTGGTAGGGCATTACCTGTGTATGGTCTTTGTGCTATGCAAGAAAGCCAACCCTGAGAGTATATGGCGAGTGAAATTGCGAATAATACTCGCTGTCATAGCTCCACAGTGTTCATGGATATACTTATTAACTGATCCTGGATGTACATATTCCAAATATATACAAAAGCGATCCTCAATCTGCATCAATAGCATTGATAATCAATTTCTTTGTAATAGTTTATCAACTAAAACAAATTGTGATAGAATGGTAGCAGGATATATATGCAACTATCAATAGATTAAGAATGCCTTACAATTTCGCATCCATAGTACTGTACAATGTTTGGATGCTTCAAATCTTTGAGAAACTTTATCTCCTGGAAGCATAAAACATGAACAGATCACATGAAACATGATCAGTTATGTCATAAAATCATAAGATGAATTTATAACATTTCTACTTTGTTGTCATTGAATAGACTGGAGCTTTATTATGGCAACACACATTCATTCTTTCATGGTGTTCCTAAAAACTGCTCATTATCAGGTACTGGCAGACAGTAATGCTATGCTAAAAAAATCTAGAACAGCAATTCCAAATTTAGGAAATTCTTCTTTCTTTAGTTTTTCATATTAAGAGAATATTTATAACAGTTATTTTATAGAGATTGTGCAAAGAACAGGATTTCATGGACTGCAAGTAAAAATGGAGATAGTGAAATAAAGAAAAATAAATAACCTGTTCCAACTGCTTTATACATTCCATAGACTTAGGGTCATCAGGTATTATTTTAACTTCTTTCACTGCACACGTAGCTCCAGTTTCACTATAAAAAGAATCTTCATATATGGTCACTCTATAAAAATAACATACCAAAATTTCTCAAAAGTAATTTTACATACCAGTGAGTTGCAGTATAAACCTTGCCATATGTACCATGCCCAATAGCTCGTCCTCTCTGCCACTGACCTTTAATTGATGAAAACTCTGCATCAATGCTGTTTGGGGTAGTAGGTAAGGACCTACAAACTAAAGGTGGGCGTGGCAAAGGGTGAACATTGGAATTATCTGGGAGAGACTTATTATGCGAATATACAAGAGTGCCATTACAATTTCTGGAGTTGAAATGAGGGGGCAAGTGTTTGGGAGTATGTGTTGGTGATCTTTGGTGTGACTTGGATATTCCATCTGAAGTAGAAGGCTCCAAAGCCGGTGATGAGACATGAAATGAGGGTTGGAAAAGATCTACGGTGCCATATCTTTGTGGGCTGAGCACTGGACTAGAGTAACCACTGCTTGGAGCACTTCTAGCTGGAAAGCGAAGATGAAAGTCATTTTCTGAAGTGTTGAGATTTAGCTGTTGATCAAATCCTCTGCGTCGGTAAGTTGGATATATGTTTGTTCTCGTGACAATATCATCAGTGGTCTTTCCATAAATTGGAGGGCATGGATTTCTGCAAATTGAACATCATAGAAATGGTTATTGAACATATACATTGAGAATTGTCTGAATTAGTTTGTTATAGGATTTTCATATAAGGATTAGCATTTATGGAGACAAGACTGCACTTATACACTCCCGGTCATCCCCATGTCCATTCGATGACAATTAAAATAGCAACTCAACCAAGAACAATCAACCTAAACAGATCAAACAAGTCTTGTATCATATCATCTCATGGAATGACTAATGAAAAAGATAAGTGATACTTGTCCAACAAATCACTCCGTGAATGCGAGATTTTGCGAAACAGATCGGGTATGTCTGAGTCCCACAAATTGTTTCACATAGAAAATATTTTATTAACAAAATAGGAAATCAGTTCATTTGTAAACTAACACGAAGCTAACAGATGCTCCAATGTGAAAGGGAGCTGTTGATATGCTTTATGCCAAGCAGATGATCCGTGTCAAACTTCAAGTCAATTTTGGAATTAAAACTCAATCCAATACAACTCTTAACCTATCAACATAAAGAGAATATCTCTTCACTAATAAATGGAGCTTGGGAATCATGAACCATTTGGTTTACAGCAATTATTAGAATCAAAACTGTCCAACATGTAATTAAAGTTCATTGCAGAAAAAAATGTGTCGCCTCATGATTTCATTATGATTAGAGATTAAAACAATAAATAAACAACGATTAAACCTTGTAGGTGTAGGAACTTTTGAAATCGAAACAGGGCGGGGCAGCGGCTGCGGAAGTGGCACCCCAGAGCGTGCACCGGCGGCAGAGTGAGTAAAACCCGAACCAGGAGAAACGGGCAGAGATTGCGATGAATCAGCGGAATTGAGGCCAAGTTCACCATCAGTGGCGTGCCTCAACTTCCTCTGGCGGGTCAGCTTTCTCTTCTGCTCATCAACGGCGGAGTCGGACCTCGAGTTCCTGAAAATGTCGCCGGAGCTCTTGCTCTTTCTCTTGCCCTTCAGCGGAGAAGAAGAAATTGCACTCCAAAGAGAAGGCATAAGCAACAAATTACAGAAAACTAAAACGGTTCAAGCTCGGAGAAATTGAATCCTGGGTAGATTACGGCAATGACAATGAGACTTGGGTCAACTTTCCTACCCTTGGAAGAATTTTCTCCAAGCTTGCTGTCTATGCTCTGGATTTTCCATGAATCGCAGGGACCGAGGAATTTGTAGTTTGGAGTTTGGACGCACCTTTGAAACTGTTCCAATATTTTTCTTTTTTATCAAAGTTTGTAATTTAGTATTTATAAAAGACTTTCTTGTATTTAGTTTTAAAATTTGGGTTGATCTTAATTGAGATCCACCATTTTTCACTTTTTAAAATAATTATCACTTTAGGTATAAAATATTATCACATTCGCTATAAAATGTTATCACTTTTTATTTATACTATAAATTGTTCATGAAATAGCATCATCACTTTTAATTAATTTATTATCACTTTGTGTATAAAAGTTGTCACTTTCTGATTGTCTCACATAAACCCTTACATGAGACGGTCTGTCTTTGCCTTAAAATTTAACTCAATTAATTTTAAATTATATATATATATATATATATATATATATATATATATATATATATATATTTGTCATATTAATATAACTATACTAAGATTTTGAAGTTTTTCAATTAGGCCCTAAGAGACATTAAGATTTTGAAGTTTTTCAATTAGGCTCTAAAAGACATACTTTCCCCACTGTTGCTTTCTATTGCTTTTTGTACTGGTATTAAGAATATTTTTAATGATTAATTTTATTCGTGTTGGATGTGAGGCTTATAGATAAATATTAATTATTTTATATGATTCTCATTTACTATAAATGAAAATACTCCCTCCATCCCTTGTTAAGAGGGTCTTTTGCTTTTTGCCACGTAGATTAAGGAGTATTATTATTTAATATATAGTGGGTAGTTGTATTAGTGGGAGTGTGGGTCTCATATTTTAATTGTATTAGTTGGTGTGTGTTGATCCCATGTGTGTAAAAAAAGGAAAGGGAATTCTTTGGGTGGGACAACCAAAATGGAAAAAAAACACTCTTTAAAAGAGACGAAGGGAGTATAAATTTATGATGGGACGCACAAAATTGAAATGGTTAAATATTCTAAGAGAACGGTGAGTGTGATTAAGCAAAGAATGAACACATTTAGGAGTTGTTTTGTTCAAATTCTAAAATTGTAACACTAATGATAATCATTAATAAAGATAATGGTATAGAAATGAAGTTGATTAAAAGAATGAGTCATTAATTGATGAGAATGATTAAAAAATTTTAATTCTCATGAACTCAAACTAAACACAAGTAATGAGAATCAATATTCTTATCAGAGAAATATAAAAATATTAATTTAAGATATAAATCATAAAATTATTATATAAATTTGATACTATTTTATTAACATATTAATTTAATGATAATACATCATAAAAATAAAATAAAAAACTCTTAAAGACACGTGATAAATATATGAAAAATTAATACTATATTTTTGTTAAGTTATTTTATTTCATTCTATGATTTTAAACCTCGAACTATGGATGATCATGCGGTTTGTTTTTTTTTTTACGAAATTATATTGCCTTGTTACCTGCATGTTGATTTTATGTTAATGTTAAACCACGGGTTTTCAATGATAATTCTACATTTGGGTTTTAATGATTTAAGTGTCGGTTTTAGCGGTTTACATGTTTCAATAATAAAATAGCATATAACTATACGAACATTATGAAACCCATAAATAGATAATAATACATATTTCATAAATAAATTATTTTAAAATCATAGGATATGTACAAAGAACATAAATTAAAAATAGTATAACATGTTCATATTCAAGGGTGATTATGTAGTGCACCCGGTGCATCGATGCACCTGTGGTTAGTAGGTTAAAAATGGGGGAGTGAATAGTTTTTTTTTTTTTAAATTAATTATTTTATTTTATTTGATAGTAAAGATCGAATTAAAATATAATCTAACAGTTAAGATCGTCCAGGTACATCGGTGCACCAGCTGCACAACAATCGGACTCCATATTCTAACATTTAAATAAAAAATCACATATATAGTTAGTCTAATTATAGTGTGCACCCTAAGATAGCGTGCACCTATTTTAAAAAACGTATACAAATATAAATAAATATATATATAATTATGAACAAAAACTTATACAATTTAATTGTTAGTTTTTTTTAATGAAAAATTGAGTGTAAAAAGATACAATTAATAAAAAACATGTATACACTATTAAATAAAAGTTATACGCATATGAATGCTAGTTTTTTTAATGAAAAACTTAGTGTGAAAAAATATGCAATTATTAAGAAACACGTATATAAAATAGAATAACATGTATACAAAATAAAATAAAAAGTTATACATATATGAGTGTACCCTTGCACCCGGTGCACCTAATATCAATTCATATAGTTATTAGGCGGTGCATGTAATTTTAGAAAAAAATGAAATTGTATTGTTATGGTGATACGATTTTGTCAAATTTAAATAAATTAAAGTTATGCAAATATATTTTTAGAAATACTCTCTTGTGAGACGGATTTTTTGTGAGACGGTTGTGAGACGTGTTGATCCATTATTAAATTATGCTTATCATATAGATAAAGTATGTTTATCTGTAGTTAAAGTATGTCAATAATGAATCATATTAAAATATCATAAAATCATACTTTAATTCATCGTTCATCATACTTTAACAACCGTTAAACATATTTTATCTATATAATGGCAAAAGCTTCTGCGTCCCCGGGGACACGGAGGAATACTCCATGTCCCCATGTGAACACAACCCTCCCCTCCAATTTTATTTAAACTTATATATTGCTAGGGGTTTAAATTGTAAATGGGCATGAAAATTGCAAATAAACACGAAATGTGCTCCGTGCGCGGTGCACAGGAGCCTCACTCCTATATAATAGACATATTTTAATACGTCTTACAAACAGTCTCACGTTGCGCCTCACAAGAGACTTTGTCATATTTTTAATGTCGGTGCAATTCTGTATGACCCGAAGGATTTTAAAAATTCATGCATACCCCTCCCTCAAATCGATACTTTTATATTTTTAAAATCCAATTTTATTAAATAAATAGAAAAGGGATAATTATGAGAGAATTTTGGAATTTTGAGTAATAAAAAATTGGAAGATTAGAGAAAGAGGAGGTTGGGAGTCAGAAAATCGTACAGGTTTGTCTTTGAATAGCAGCATTATATTGTAAAGTCAATGATTGAGAATTTAAGATTTCATTTTACATATGAACATTAGCTTAAGTAGGTCAAGGTTGACAAAATCTAGCCGTGGAGCTGAAATTGCAAGTTCGTTGTAAATAAATATTTAGTCCATTCAAATAGGATAACGGTTAAATTCATTTGCGCATTTTTTCCGTTTGTCTTAATAAATTAGGTTTGTATTTTCAAAATTCAAACTACATATTTTAAATATCTTAATTTATATAAGGGAAGTTCTAAATGGATAGAATCTATCCAACTAGAATATGATATTTATGTAATTCTCATATAAAAGGAAGGGTAAGTTATTAAGAGAGTTACAAAAATACCCTTCTCATTCCTTTTGGATTTATTACACATCTTTCTATGTGTAGCATTAAATTTTTCTATTTTCTATAAATAATTAATCATAGTGACTTTTTAAAGTCAAACATTTTTTTTCCTAATGGTTTGAAATATATTAATATATGATTATAAATTTATAAAATTATTTATCTAGTTTACTCTTAACATTTTTAGCCAATCATTTTTCGTCAAATTAAATATAGTTATATAAATAGATGGCCGTGGTATTTTATTTCTCTCACTATTCTACTATAAATATAGTTATATAAAAAATTATTATTATTATTTATAATTGTATTCACTAAATCTAAAATCTTTATATTTAGATAATTAAAACTCTTAAACTTATTTATGTTTCTATAAATAATTTTACAAAGGTGATTAAAATTTTATTTAACATATTATTTTTGCATATAAAATACTGTAATGTTTGCCCAAATAACATGGAAATAAAGTTATTACCATGATCATTTCATTAAGTGTTTTATAAAACGTTTTATTTTAATTGTATGATATGATAATTTATGAAAGATAGATTTTTAAGTGCAATTACTCGTATACGAATCTCCTTACGTGAGTCCTATAAATCTTGAATTAGCTAGGAGCGCTGATATCACCGCTAATAATTAGTTTAATTCAAAGATAAAAGTTGATCGACATTGCATGCATACATTACCTCCTTATTCTTCTTTTTTATTTTTTTATTACTTGATTTCTTTGTTTCCAATAAGATTAATTAAAAATAATAATAATTATTTAATATGAAATTAATTAATAATTAAATTGAATGAATACCACTTTTTATTGATCAATAATCACTTTTTTATTAAAAATATCATCATATTTTATCCGTTTCATACATTATTCATGAAATATTTTAATTGCATATTTATCACTTTTTCATCATATTTTATCTGTTTCATACATTATTCATGAAATAGTTTAATTGCATAATTATCACTTTTTCATGATCATGTATCACATTTTATTAAAATGTAATCACATTTTATTCGTCTTACAATCTATTTAAAAAGTAATTTATTAATTGGACAATTATTATAAAAAAATATTTCATGCATCACTTTTTTTAGTTAGATATTAGTTTTTATTAAAAATGTTATTACTTTTTATCCGTCCCATGAAATTTTTTATGAGATTGCTTATCACTTTTTCTTGAGTAAATATCATTTTTTATTAAAAATATTATCACTTTTTATTCTTTATTTATGAAATTGATTATCACTTTTATCTTAATTAAGTATTACTTTTATAAAAAGATATTATCACTTTTATCATCTTATAAAATTATTTTTGTGAGATAATTTACATTAAAAAACAAGTAGGACTACTAATAAAAAATACCGTATTTTTTAATTATGGTGGATTTTTTTTCAAATTTTGAATCAATACTATACTAAAATAAAATAAAATAATGACAGAAATAAAATAAAATAAAATAAACGCATGAAACATGTATTAAACCAGTAGTTCACCGTAATTAATGAAATTAGTTAGCGAAATTCAATCGAGTGAAATTACTTCACGTAATAAAATCTATGAAACATGTCTTATACAAGTCTTTGCAAAAAATTTAAGATTTTTTTTAATTCAAAATTTATTCGATACAATTTTAGTGTAATTTCCGATAATATCCAATTATCATCACACCCGAACTATCTACATACATCTCTTTATTAAATAATGGGTGATTCCGTGTGTACCTGCACCAGGTGCACCCATAATTTATAGGTTAAAAAGTGTGTTAGTGGGTAGTTTATAATTTTTATTTTTAATTATTTAATTTAATTAATAGTAGATATTAAATTAAAGATTGATCTGACGGTTGAAATCGTTCAAATGCACCGGTATCACAAGTACATTGGAGTCGAACTCTTAAATAATATGTCAATGTAATTTTAATTAGAATAATCTCTACCAAATACTAATATTGAGTATAAAAATAATAGTACGGTGATTTCAGTTAAAAACTTATATACTATTTATTTATATTTAATACGATACTTTATTAAATAATATGAAAATATTATTGATTTCTTCCTAATAATAGTGATTTCAGTTTAGTTAAAAACTTTTATACTGTTTATATGTAAGTATTGAATTCTATTTTATAGTTTATAAATAATTACTACTACTATTTAAAGAGATAATTATTACTCTTTCCCTAATTTTAAATAAAATATATTATTCTTCAAATTCTTGTATCTTGATTAAATAAAAAATATTACTCTTTAAACTTTTGTCTCTGATCTTATCGAATACATCAAAATTACTCTTTCATAGATGAACTAGCATTAATTTGAATTAAAAATACTTTTCAAAAAATACTTTTTTATAGTATATTAAAAAGTAATTTCACACAAACAAAATGAACATGTAAGCTCGATTCACACTAATCTTATTCTTAAAGCGGAGTAATTTTTTAGGTATCATTATAATAAATGAAAAATTATGAAAACTATGATTCATATATATTTTTATTTTAACTTATCAAAGATATTTTGATTGTCCAATTTTTAAAAAAAAAATTAAGTGAAAATAAAATCTTTGAGTTGGTTTGTTTACTATCACATAATCACATTTGAAGATTATCAAATTTTATTCTAAAATGTATTATTTTTTCATCAAGGCAAAGACTCGTGTGAGATCGTCTCATATAATGGTTTATGTGAAACGGATAAAAAGGGATAAAAAGTGATAGGAGTAGCTTTTATAATGAAAAATAATACTAAATTAATTAAATGTAATAATGTTATATCATGAACAATATATAATATAAATGAAAAGTTAAAAAGTGATAACATTTTATAGCGAAAGTAATAATATTTTTATAATGAAAGTGATAATTAATGTAAGAAGTGTAAAATGGTCTCACATGAGACAATCCCACACAAGACTTACCCTTCATTAAAATTGTCAGTTAAAATATTATAATTATTAATATTTGATAATGATAATTTTTTTTTGAAAATCAAGAATATTAGTAATTTTTATACTAAAAGATATTATATTTAATTAATAAAAATATTAACTGAAATGTTTTCGATTGGAGTGTGCAGACGTGGATCATGCGAGCTTTTGCCCTCAAATTTTAAATAAATAAGGTGCATGCATCAAACTAAATCATTTAACCATTAAATTTTACTTCAATCTTATTCGACAGTTTTTATTTTATTATCATTATATTTCAAAGAAATGTGAAACCAACTCTTTATAAGTATATATTAAAAAAATTATGAAAATATTTTATTATTAAATTATTAAATAAAATGAATCGATTAAATGTGATTAAATGGGAGAGTTGTTGATTTTATAATATTTTATCACTACATACATTTATTACTTTATCCAAACATTTGTTTAAGGAATTTTAAAATTGAATAATACTATATGGTAAAATAAAAGTAACTGAAAATTCATATTTATTTTGAATATACAGTATAGAGATGTTATTTTATTTATTTATATTTTATTGAAATAAATATAAAGTGATAAAATTATATAATATATGATGTAATTAATGGGATGTAATTAATACATTGTAATTACTGCTTATATAATTATGAGAGATATGGAGTATATAATTTACTACCTATTTAGGATGAGAGAGAAACACATCTAGTCCTTAAGAAATAAAGGATGCAGTAAGGTTAAAAGAGTAAATATATATGTAAATTAAATGTTTCTATCCGAATAAATTCTATCCAAATGGTTTTACCGTTTATATAATTAGAGGTAGTTTCCTTATTTACTTTTATGTAAAACTAAGTGTGTCGCAATTTTGTGAATCTTTGAAAAAAAATAATCTAGGTGTTTTGATTTCATTGGTTAGTATGAATGGTTATACTTCCTCTATCTACCGCCGCCAGAATACATTTTGTTATTTTAGACGTTTGCCCTATAGAGTTTAATTTTTTTTATATAAACATGGACCCACATACACCTATTAATACAACTTACTATACATTATATAATAATACTCCCTCCGTCATGAGTTAACGTTTACGTTTGCTTTTTGTACCTAGAATAAGAGATATAACATTTTAATGTATATTGAGGTGAGAGAAATAATATCTAATATGAAGTGGATAGTTATATTAGTATTGTGTGGGAGCCTTATATGAAATAATTAATTATTTTGTGTGGGTCCAACTTGATAAAAATGAAACGTAAACTTAACTTGGCAAATAAAACTGAAAAATGTAAACCTTATGCGGAACGAAGGGAGTACTCCTTAATCCATATGCAAAAAGCAAATGTCCCTCTAGCCGGCGGACGGAGGGAGTATATATTACTCAATTTCCATGCGGCATAGTTGGTTTCATCAAGTATGGAAGGACGAGTGACTGATCAAGTGGAGTAATCCATAACAACATAACACTTAACACCAAGAACAACATTTAGTACCGTCATGTGTTAGCTTTGATATCAATTATCGAGTGCCAGTGGGTGTAACACTGTTTTTGACAGTGATGTTGTTCGAAGTATTGTCGACACTACGTACAATACTTGTATCAAAATAAAAACTTGTTGATGTGGAACGAGAATCAAATGAAATATAACCTTCAAAATTCCAATCTTGAAAGTTGTCGTCCTTAATTATTTCCAAGTTTGAATGCCTTTTCAATTTCTTCTCTATAAATAGATTGTTCGTAAAAAAGAATTATAGCTTGAATATTAACTTCTCATATATTGAATAATAGAAACTATTTTCTCATTCCGTACGAAGAGCGTTTGTCTTCTACAATTTATCTCCCGTGTGATCAGTTGGTATCAGAGCCAAGGTTTCTCCTTCGGCAATGACTAACATCACCTTCAGAGCCAAAGTTTCTCCTTTGAAATGTTTATTACTACTAAACTTACTCCTGCTGATTTATTTAGAGAACTGCAACATTTGAGTACAATAATACAAACATTAACTACCCGTTTGGAATGAGTGGAGAAATTTCTTGGCACCCCAAAAGAACAGCATGTCACACCCAAAGTCATTTGTACAACCAACGTAGAAGCTGCCTTTAGTTCTACGAATTTTGGAAACAACAAGGAACCTGCTAAGGAGGATATCAACCAGTGATCTGAAAATCAGACCGGACCGACCGGTTCAACCAGTTTAACAGGAAACCGGAGCTGGATCCGGTCTGAACACCCACCCCCTAAACCGTTTTAGCAATTAAACTGAACAAAATCGATCAAAACCGATCAAAACCAGAATAACCGAGCAAATCGAGAACCGTCCGCCTTGAGTCCAACCACTTCGTCACTGTAGCCACCATCAAGCGCGATGATGCCGCTAGGCATTATTCGCCGTGAAAGCAAGGACAGCTACTTACTTGCCTTTTCGATCATCTCTAAAATTGACGGCTAAGGCAAAATCTACTGAGCACGTCCACATGTTGGATTTGGTGAAGAGCCGCTGGGCATTATTCATCGCGAAGAAAGCGAGGATAGCCACATGCTTGCCCTTTCGATCATCTCTAAAATTGACGGTTGAGGCAGAATCGACTGAGCACGTCCACAGGTTGGATTTGGTGAAGAGAGTGAATTTGGGCGATTGAGGTGGATCGACGAAGTGCAGAATGGAAAAAGCGGAAAGACAAAAGAGAGAAACTGAGAATAATTAGGGCGGCGGTGGCTTGAAGGGGGTTTATCCAATACCAATAGCCCTGGGCTTAAATTTGTGGCAACTTTTAATGCCCAACATTATTGGGCTTTACACAATTTAAATTGTTAAGCCCAAATACGTTGGAGTAATCATAAACATATAAAATACTTATATATAAGGAAATATTATTAAAATATGTAAATTTTGTTTTTCTGGTTGAATCACCGGTTGGACCGGTTGAACCTCAAATCGTTGAGGACACTGATTCCTTCTCCATTCTGATTTTTAAATCACTGATATCAACTATTCTTATGCTAAACCAACCAGTGATAAGTGTAATAAGTGTCAAGAATTTTGACATTGTACTTTTATCCTCAACAATGCCTGGTCAACATGGTCGGGCATGAAAGACACGACGATGCATGAGAAGATGAGGATGGAGTCTGCAAACCTGATGGTGAAGATAATGAACCAGTAATGATAGTTCGTAAGGTGCTCTTATCACCTCGAAGAGATGATTCACAGCCGAATGCTTTATTCCAAATTATGCATTGGTAAGATGATCTTAGCACTACTCACTATAGAAAAAAAGATATATATCAGTTTTTTAGAGACTGAAAAAAGGTACTCCCTCCGTTCCACTGAAAGGTCCCCATTTTGCTATATTGGGTGTCCTCTTCAAAGGTTTCCATTTTTCTTTTTAAGTAAAAGAGCCCCACATATGGCCCACCACTCAATACTAATATAACTATCCATTACATATAAAATAATAATACTCCTTAATTCACGTGCAAAAAGCAAATGGAGACCTTTACCCGGGACAGAGGGAGTAATCTTATTGTCTTTGACTTTCAAGTAAAATTTTGGAACTCATAAGCTTCTGATACTAGCCTATTATGTGAAAGATTGGATGAAAGATGTGCGTGATGTTAGAAAAATACATGCTTTGGTGGTGAAGAGTACGTTTCTGGTTCGAAATTCTGAGAAAAGCAGCAAGATAACAATGCGATACAAATTCTTGAATTCTAGACTGAAATACATGTTAGATAATTTGTCCGGAACAAAGATAGATTTTCGAAGTGGTTATCATCGGATCTGCATCTGACTGGGGGGCAAGTGGAAGACAACACTTCAGACTAAGGAGGGTTTGTTTGAGTACGTTGTTTTGTCCTTTGGACTGTCGAATGCACCGAACACCTTTATGTGGTTGATGACAAAAGGTTTTGTTCTTGAAGTATCTTATTCACAATGGGGTGTTGATTCTATATTTATGGTGGTGGAAAGGTTTTAAAAAGGAGTGGACTTCATTCCTTGTAAGAAAACTTTTGATACTTCTCATATTGCATGTCTTTTCTTTTGCGAGCAATATGTGCAACCGCGAACTGATTCTCGAACTCCTGGAAATTTGACTCTCTACATTTATGGTGATCAACCAAAGCAATGGGAATACACCTTGCCTCAAGTAGAAATTTATTTCAATAATGAAGTTCATAGTTCTTCCAGAAAGATATCATTTACTGAGGTTTACTAGAAAATTTCATGTCATGCTATAGACTTAGTCAGGTTATCAAAGGCTGCTAATTTGGCTGCAACTAAACTTGCAACAGATGGGTTAGCTGTACAAGCTAAAGTTTTTCGAAAAATGATGAAAACTACTCATAAATTCAAGATAGTTGCGGACAAGCATCGACATTTGCTTGTGTTCAATGATATTCAGATCACTTGAGAACGAGTTCTTTTCATGTGGAGGGGATTGATGTGGGACGAGAATCAAAGAAAACATGACCTTCATAATTCCAATCTTGAAAGTTGCAGTCCTTAATTATTTCTATATTTGAATGTCTTTTCAAGCTCCTTTCTTCTCTGTAAATAGGTTTTTCGTATGAAAGACTTGTAATTATTAACTTCTCATATATTGAGCAATAGAATCTTGTTTTACTCATTCTATACAAAGAGCGTTTATCTTCTATGATTTATCTTCTGTGTCAAACAAGTTTAAAATCAGCGGAAGACTTTAACATATAGATTACTCAATCTTTCCATCAACTTTTATTTGTGGCGGCCTTATGGCATAAATATTCATACAAGTTCTTTCCACTCTTAAATTCAAAATTATATATAATATTCATACAAGTTCCTAAATGGAAAATTTAAATTGTTAGATCTAAGCCTACTTCCAATATGCACTTCCACTACCTGTGAACAATATACAAAAAACGTACGGGATAACAGTATACACAAAGTGTTGCACAAAGTGTGACAACGCTAGTGAATACACTATAACATAAATCAAAAGATAGAACCTGTCTAAGCACGATATTAGATATTTCTTCTTGATTGTTCTGACCATTCAACAGCCCTTAAATAGATGTGGGAATGTGGCAGGGGTTGAACAAGTAAGTGGTCCATTAGTAGAGGTTGAACCACCCATGAGTGAGGTGATAACTACCCACTAACTCAGGTAACCTCTACTCAACATCCAAGTTTGTTTGACCTTTATCAACTTCCGACTACTATCAGTTTTAACTGCTACAAACCCAAAACAACATTAAATACAATACAAGTCGAATAACATAAAAATGTTAATGGTCAAGAGAAATTGCTGAGGATTGGTGTGATTATAAATGTGATGACACTGGCTTCAACACCCACATCAACAGTGTAGATTTGATCCCTGAACTTGACTTGCTCCAATAGACAATATTATTGCTTTTAGTTTAAGATCACCTTGTCGTGGGATTGTTTCCTCTCGTCTTATCTCCTGGATTTCATGAGAGCCAGAATTTCCTTCATCTTGTCGAGCCATGTTGTGTAGGAGGAGTTCATGATTGTTGTTGAGAAGTCGCCATTACTCTTTCCAACGAATCTCATGAGTTCATCTTTAAATTTATAAGAGTTAGCCTCTTGAAGGACTCGTATAGATCTTGTAACTCTTTAAGACTCGCTATTTCCATCTAGAGATATGGTTTCTCCTCGAAGGACAACAATCATCTTCTCACTCTCCGTCTTTGGTCTGGTGACTTCCGTGATTTTCCTTTTTTGATGCAAAAGGGGTTCTCTTCCATAGGTTGGTGGCAGCCACCTTCTTAGTTTATTCCCTGATAGTGTTGGTTTGACTTCTAGAGCTTTTACTCGTACTTGAGCATCCTTTAAATATCTCAAGCTGTTTTCTTTGCATCTTCTCTACTTTATCGATTTGGAATTGGATCTCGACTACTAGTTTTGACATAATTTGGTTGTATTCACCGAAGCATTACACCGTCTTTTATATTTATATAAGATCTTTGTTCATTTTAGAGGTATCCACATCGATCTCCTTCCACTCCATCACAATGATTTCCAGTAGAAGCGATATAGCTTGCGGATCTCGCTCGAACCTTAGTTGGTTTGCCTTCTCCATTCTTCGTGTTTGGGAACACATCCATGGATCTCAATGAAGTTAATGAGTTCAATTTCGTTTCTTTGAACCTCCTTGGAGAATATTAATTCATTATCTCGTAAATGCTCTTGATATTCTTCCCTTGTTAGACCCTCGAAGTTAGAATGTCACTTCGTTAGTTCTCCATTCCTTTTACCTTTGATTTCAGCCTTTCGGATAACCTCGTCGTATTTATCTAATTTTTGCCTTCTCAAAATCTTAGTAAAATATTTTGAGTTCTCCTCTCGAACTGGGTTACTAGTCCAGCTGCTACACTCGAATTTCGAACTTTCGTTCGTATTCACTTATTTTTTAAATTTTCCTCACTTTAAGTAATACTCCAAGTTTATAATAAGTTTTTTCCATTTATAAATAAATAAATAAATGTAGAGCCGATTTTGAAGTGCAAAAATATGATGAGATTGAGTGTAAAATGATGTAGTAAATTGTAAAAAATTAGTTTTTAAAACTTGATTTGGAATTAGCAAAATTGGGACAACCATATCCCTCATTTTAAACAAGTTTTTAAAACATAAAATTAACATTCGAATGAAGTATGGCAATGGAGATGCCCTAATCCCGTCAAATTTCAAACTAAAAGAGCCACGGTTGGCGGTAAACCGATATACCCTTTCGTTTTCTCTGCCCTTCTGGTTCTCCTTTGTCACTGAGTCACTCCCACACGTAATGGAAGAAAAGAGAAGGGCGATTTTAACTATCTCCGAACTCGCCCACCGCGCCCGCCCCCTTACCGCCGCTTCATCTCTTGTTCCCAGTTCTTCGGCCTCTACTTCGCAGCGCCATAAGGTTTCCAATTCTGACCGCTGCCAAACCTCCTCTTTTCCCATCCCTCAAACGCGTGACTTGCAAACGCTTAAACCCTTGAATCACCCGTCAATCCTTATTGGAACTGTTAGGCTACCCTCTTTCGCGAATTCGGGCTCACCGATTGAATGCACTTGCTTTCAGTTTTCCGACGATTCTGCGAGCATTTGTTGCGACATTTTGGATTTCAAGCGAGAAATGATCGGTAAAAGTATTCGAATTCTTGCTTGGAATTTTATTCCCTTGAAAGGTCGTGGGAATGGTGGTTTTATGGAGATAATTTCCTGGGAATTCTTCCACCCTTGCAGTGGGAATGCTTGCTTTTTCTCGGATTCTAGTTGTTTTTGCTTAAGCTTGGGTACGTGTGATGTTAAAGAGAGTTCCAAGGGCAGCTGTTTGATTTTTGGTGTGATAAAGTCGATAAGTCCTGTATCTGTTGTGCCTTGTGCTGGTGGGGAAAGTGGTTTGAGAAATATTACTGGGTTTCTTGTAGATCTTCTGACCTGTCAATGCCAATATTGTGCTTCAAGATATCTTGCGTCAGAACTCCGAGATATCTGTGTGAATGATTTCAAAGGCCATAGTTTCAGTAAGAGCGAAATTGTATACTTTTGTGGAATTGCATCATCTTGGCATCCTGTGATCTCAAAATTTATTGGTGATGTTGCTTTACTGAAAGGGTTAAAGAAAAAGATTGTTTTTTTGAGGAAGGAAGAGTCTCAATTGATGTATGTTACACAAGATGAAGTGTCAATGCATATTAAGTTATTTAGGAAACAGGCTCTGAACTGCAGCTCTTATGTTAGAGGAAAAGGTCAATTCGGCAGCTATACTGGGTTTATTACGGATTCTTACATGCAGGGAATGGTTCTTGAGTTGGATCAAGAAGTGATGCTGCTATTGACTGATAAGCACCTAATTGTGCCACACTGTGTCAGAGTTGGTGCACTTGTACGTTAATAAGCAACTTTCTTTTGTTGCATGTCAGATAAGATTGTTTCTACATTGCCTAGTGGGAAGATCGAAAGATTTTCATTTCCATGGCTGCTTAAATCTAATGCGTTCTCTTTGACATTTTCATATGTATGGTTCTTGCAGGTGACGCTGAAAAATGTTCATTTTGTGGATCCAAAGTTTCCTTGGGGAAAAATGATCATACTTGATACTTGTTGTAGGACTACTGTGCATGTGGAGTCATTCTCCCCGTTGGAGTCATGGTTTATCTGTACACATCTCAATACTACTGAAAACAAAACAATTTATGTAGAATATTTATATTGAGCAATATATGCTGCAGGTGTCATTTGAAATCACACTCCCCAAGTCTTCTGAAAAAGTTCATTAATTCCCTGTCAACTGCACCCAGATTTTGGTACTAAATACATGGATAGTTAATTTACATTTCTTTGTATCCGATTGCTTCATTTAATGCTATTCTTGTGCTCCCAGGGCATTGCTTGTTGTCTCATGTTTTAGGAAAAAATTTTCTGGGATTCTATGCGATAAGGAGATTCTAGGATCAAAACATGTAATATGTCAGCCTTTTTAATTTCAGTCGATTAACTTGTAAATGCATTCTATTTTCCTCCTGCATAAAGAAAATCTAAGTTAATTTCAACTTTAACAAGGTGTTCCCAGAAGGAAGGTCTAGCTCAAAAGTATGCTAGTTTCCATTTGCCATCATCAGCATTTGAATTTCGGGTAAATCTTCAGCCTTCGACACTGGACATATTTTTTTCAGTTTGTTTTCCCACCTTCACTTGTAAATAATCTATGCTTGGAAGCATGGAGTCCTGCTGGAATTCTGCAGACATGACTTGTGCTCTGGTGGCAAGGAAGTTGATTACAGTTACCTGAGATTGGTAGTTATTTTTTAATCATAATCTCCTAGTTTTAAAGTCAACTTAAAAAAAAAATTAAATTTTTTATGTTTGACATGTGTGACTTCAGGTGGCACCTATTGCTAACTTACTTGGTTATTGTGAGGCTTCGTGGAAAAAAGTTTTTGATGAGCATGAGAACTCTTCCAATTTTACGGGTGGAATCATTCAGAAAAAGCCTTTATGGTGTAGTGGGAGGCCTTACACGCAACCGATCAAAAGAGTCTTGTGCTCTGAAGAAATTGGTGTTGTTGTACTGGGAACTTTAAAGGTCAGAAAACATGACATTTATATTTTTTTTAAAAATCACATAATCAGTTTCAGTTTTGGCTTGTGATTTTCACAAACTATGTTTGTTTGCTAGTTGGATTTATTTCAAAGTTTTGTATAAACCTGATGAACATAAAAAAGAATATACTGGTTTTTGCTTGATAAGATGCGTCTTAATTCCAGTTGGAAATACTTGCATCACTCGAAAATGCAATTTATTTGGTTTGTCTTGGATATTGTTTTTTTCTGTCCAGATTTCTTTATCATCTGGAAGTGTACAGCTTGTTGACGCAACTGGTGGAATGGATATTGTGCTTGACATTCCAGCAACTTGGGATTCTCAGAGGATTTTTGAGGTGGTACAGTTAAAAATTATTCTCATGTGCTTTATAGATACACAATTATAGGTGGTGTGGTATTAGCATGCTACAATCTTTCCAGAATCATGTAATGCATCTTTATTCTTTTCAGGCAAATAACTTCAAAATAATCATTGAAGAAGGCATGTCCTCACAATCACAATTGGTAGACTTGGATTTAACAGTATATCATCCTTTATCTTGCCAGAGTCTCTTTAGTAATGCTCTACCATTAAGAAAGTTGAAGACATCAATTTGTCTGTACAATTGTCCCAGTGATGAAAACTCTAAAATTCGTTCCAGTTCCTTTCAACGGATAGAGAATTCTCTGGATATTGACTGTGGAAAATATAACCTCCTTATATTAACACATAAGTTTCCAGTTCAGCAAAAGGTATTATCTAATACAAAGACAAGTGATGACGTCAATTTTTGGAATAGCCAATGCATGCTTTACAACTTTTTTACTTACTCAGCTCTATATTCAGTTTATAGGAGATCCACCTAGCATGGTCTGCATGTTTGCTGAGGCCATTGTCTTGCCCTGGTACTTGCTTATTTCTGGGAAGCACAGGGATTCAACGACGACTATGGTTTCTTCTGGGCTTCGAAATGATTCCATCAGAGACTTTGCTACACCTCTGAATCATCTTACTCATAAGAGATGTAAAAGTGAGCTGACTTCAGCTGAGGTTTCTGGTTGCAGTTTGATTGATTCTGTAAATGGTGCACCAAGTATCCACTGCAGTGGTTTCTATAGTTCTCACAGCAGCTCTTATATTGAAAATAAAAGTTGTATTTCAATTAGTCAGCTAGAACTACCATTTTCGACAGCTAGTAAAGGTGTGAATTCACGTTGGATGGGTGTGCTTCATTCTACCAATGAAAATGCAGAGTCTGACTGCAAACTACCAAGGAGGAAGATATTGCTGGAATTTAGTCTTGAAAGCTTATGCAAGTACGAGGTATCTCATGTTTTTGGTTATCTTTAAACAAATTATTCTTATTTATTCACAACTTTATTAAAACTTTGAAAACATTGCAGGCAATGAAAATTGGTTGCTGCTACCTTGTTAAACCCCCTGATGGAAATATGTTATGCAGTACAAAAGATTATTATCAAGTCAGTTGTGCTAAAGTACTCATCAATTCTGGAACCTATATCAGTAGTCTTACATTCTCATCTATCAGTAGTGATGAGTTAATACACAAAGCTTGTGGGCAGTCTGAAATTCCATGTCTGATTGGCCACAGTATGCATCCTGAGATTTATTCAGTTGTTAATATATTTGTTCCCTCTAGCACCTTATATCTACTGGAGAACATAATTAAAATGTTTCGTATTCCTTATGAGCCAAGAGATTATTCTGTGGAAGAATCTGGCATTCATGATCATGGTGGGTGCATGATAATTGCATCCATGCAATATTCAGTAACTTCATATTCTGACTACCCTTTGCCTGAGGGAAACCTAATAACTTTACATGGACTTGTCCTGGGTTTTCATGATGGTCCTGATGTTGCTTTTTCTACACAACCTTGTGCCAGACGTGGTGTAGATTCAACGCTGATGTTTCTCCAAGAACATACTGGTGTCTGTGTCCATATTTTTGCAGATAATCGCATGGTACTTCCTGTGCCTACCTGCTTTGCTAATTATTCACACTTTTCATTGTTCATGATAAAATTTTCAACAGGTTACAATCTCCTGTAAACTAAGAAAAGAAGCTTACCCTGTTGGGTTAGGTAGAGACATCTATGCAACATTTCATCGAATCATTGTACTTAGGTATGTAATCTACTGCATGTATATTTTTTAGTGATATTTTAGTGTTTTGTGTATTGTTTGTTTTTTCTCCTTGTGGTTATCTTGAAAGGCATGGACCTTATGGCAATGATGGATTATACATACTCAGGAAGTATCTGTGTGGTACTGCCTGCATGTCTCATGACTGGAGTTCATGCTTATTTGCTGCTTTTACATTGTTTATGAGAAGTTAACAACATATGCTTGTCATTGAATTTATTCTTTTCCCAGTGAGCCAAACAAGTATATGACGACTCCTGTATCTTATATCACTATTGATCAAGCAAGCTTGATGAGTGGAAATCTAACTCATGACCTCAATTATACATCTGGACTTGTTGGCACTCATAGTGTTTCTTCTCCTGTGACTGTTCCGACATCATTGATATTTGATGCATTGCAATCATCAGAGCTTAAGCAGTGGCAATTTCATTGCAGGGTAACACATGCTAAATCTCATGAGTTCACATGCTATGTTTTGATTATTCTAATTTTATTAATATATTGTTCTATCCTTTTGTTCTATTGTTTGCAAAGACTTATCAACCTTTGCTTGTTCTTTACCTATCAGCTTTTGATGATGCAGGTTGCTGCTTTATATATACTTGTGCTGGAAAAAACTGAAACTTCAGCAACTTCTCAATCATGTCTCCAGTCCATACAATCTTCTTTTCGGGTCCCAATTGCTGGATTTATTATGGGTACTTGTTCTTTTCATTTAACATGGTATTTCACATACATATAATGGTTGGAAGCTTTATGACTTTCTAGAGTTAACTGTAGCTTTTTTCTCTTTCCTGCTTAATAGGATCAACAAACGGCATTTCATTAAACGGACGATGTTTACTAGTTAGTAGTTTATTTCCTAAAGAAAGTTATTAACATTTTCAGATTGATGCTTCCCTTTAAATGTTGAGCCTATGAGGCATGTATACTCATTTTCTCATTGTAATTTAATGAATTAGGATTTACCTTTTCTCATCACTATAAATCAAATTAACCAATATTTGCTTTTTTTTTTCTGAATGGTTCTTGTCTGTTCAATTTGGTTTAGATGATGGGTCAGCCACCTGCTGTTGTTGGGCTGACTCAGAGAGGGCTGCGGCCATCCTTGGTTTAAAGCCTCAAGAGAATTTACTGCAAGCATTAGAACAGCATGGCAGAATTGTGGTGAAAAATCATGGAGCCATGTATGATCCTTTATGTCATGATCTTACATGTTCCGTTGACCCATCAGAGAGATTACTTAGCAGTTCTCAAGAAGATATCATTGGAAGCTTGATAATAAACGCAATCTTCACTTCTTTGGTAAGTTTAATCCACCAATGTGAATGGTACGACACAACTCATTTTTCTGTGTTATTCCTGTTATACCAATGAAGATATAAATAGTTTTGTTCATTGTTTGGGAATTAAATATCGAACCTTAGAGAGGTTTTTGTATGTAACACCATTGAATAAAGTGTTACTTTCACTGTCATATATTATAAACTTCGTTTCTTATATTTTCTGGTCATTTTATTCTTCGTCTTGCTGTAAATGAGCATTGACTGAGTAATTTGTTATATATTTTCAGAGTGTTGTTGGGAGTGTGATGGATCAGAAAATGACAAGGTTGGTTGAAGAGCGTCTGAGTGGGTTTGAAGTGGGAATTCCTAATTTGCTCAATATATGGGCTACCAATGTTTCCCAAATTGACATGCTCACACAAGCTAGGTATATATCATCATCAATGGATTACTCATAAATTTATGTAATTAATTGCTTTTGGTGTTCGATTTGTCCTAGGGTTTTCGATTTTGGCCACAGTTTTGTGAAGGTTTTGTGGATAAATTCGAGAACTCTAGACGTAGCGTAACTGTGATATGCTTGTGGGAAAATCACTCCGTTCATCATTGCATCTGAGGGGGAATAAAACAAGATCGAATATGTTTGTTTTGAGATCGAGGTCTTTAATTCAACTTTAAAAATACTAACAAATTTTCTTGTGTGGGTTATCGACTTGATATGGACTTGAAACATCTCTTAATTCTTAATATTTCCTTGGCTTTCCATTTTGAGTCTATTACGTAAATGGGTAAAAATACACTCTATATTTTACATACTTTTTACACTTTATTTATTAATTATTTTAATAATTTTATTTACTTTTTTTACACTTTATTTATTATTTTTAACAACTTTATTTATTTTTTCTCTAAAAATTACCAATTTATTCATATTTTTCTTATATTATATATTAAAAAAACATCACTTCATAATTTTCGTGCCTGTATAAACGGGTAAAAAAATACTTAGAATGGAGGGGTGTCACAGTTTTATTCTCTTAATATTACAGTTTTATTCTCTTTCTTTCGCCATATGGTTTTGAAAATCGATTTTGAAAGCCTACTTATATAATATTTTAATGTATAGTAGTGAGTAGTTGTATTAGCTGTATTGCATGTAGACTCCATAAAAATATAATAATTGTTTTATATGGTTTCATCTATCAAAAAGAGAAATGTAACTCTTTTAATGGAAATATTTAATTAGTAAAATGTAACTTTTGTGGCGGAACGGAGGAAATATTATATTAAAATTCATTTGAAGAAATATTGATTATAAATATTCATGATATTCAAAACTCATTCAACCAAACATTTGTGACATTTGATTTGAGTTTAACTTGATTCAATATTGGCAAAAGCTCCTCCGGCCCTCGGGGACTTATGTGAACGCAACCTTCCCCCTCTATATTCTATTTAAATCTATGTATTGATAGGGGATTTAAATTGCAAAGGGGCACGAAAATTACAAAGGGGCACGGTGTTCCCGGGGGCACAAGAGCCTCACTCTTCAATATTCTCCTTATCTGCCAGCAAAGGTCTTATTTTGTCATTTTAGATTTCAATGTGCATACTTTATTTATATGACAAACATACTTTAATAATAGGTTTACCTATCTCACAAACTCGAAGGTCTTAATTTGTCATTTTAGATATCAATGTGCATACTTTATTTATATAATAAGTATATTTTAATAATAGGTTTACCCATCTCATTTCTCATAGAGAGTACTCCATCACTAAATATTTTCGTGACGCCGTCTCTGAGCATGCAACCAATACGTTCTCTCTACATACGCTTTTTTCATTATATTTTCAATGATTACAAAATTTTAAATGAATATTCGTTCACTAGATTTTGTTATTTGTCTTCTATTTATTAAAATATTTACACCATATAGTGGAGAAGAGCGTAGGTGAAACAATGTAGTTAGGTTGTAGAGTGGGAATTTGGACCACAATGCGGTGGTTCCACTCCACTCCGCCCCAACCGCAGAACGAAAGCACGCGCAGCACTGGCCCTCACCCTATCCCTACATATGTGTATAGTTTCCCTAAAATTTCCACACCCTATATAACCTATTCTTCTTTTCAGTTTCCCCCTTTTCATTCCTAATTTTAAAGTATTCCTCCCATTCCTTGCTCCCTTTTAGATAAAAAGACATTTCCGATTTTATCTTATTTATCGAAAGTCCAATTTCGCGTACAAACGCGATTGTGTTCACATCGAAGGGCTCATTTATACATTTATTTATTTTTTGACAAAACTATCGGGCCAACACATTAATTTATTCTAAGTACTCTCTTGTGCACTCGGTAATACGTATTTTCGATTCGCTTATTTTGAATCATTTAATTTAATTAAAAAATAGTTTTAACCCCATCCATTAAATATATAAGCAATGCTCTCAAATTATAATGTCAATATACAATATGAATTCCAGGTGTACGCTCACCCAATTTCAGTAGACAAGTTTTAGACTTAAGAAAATAGAACATTAAATTTTAGGGTGATTTGGTGTGCATTAATGCACCCCCATGTTAATAGTTTAAAATGTGTTAGTTGATAGTTTTTCTTTTAAAAAAATTAATTTTATTATTATATTTAATGATGTAAGTTATATTAAAAATTAATTTAACGATTAAAATTGTCCAGTACACCAAGTGCACCACAATAGGACTCTAAATTTTAAAGGAAAACGATGTACACACTAGCTAAGGTTTCATTGAACCGTGCCTATTTATTTGCTATCCTCTCTATCCAATAAAAAAACTTTTTATTTTTGTCTGTCTTATAAAAATTTTCACATTTTTAAAATAGTAAAAAAATTAAAATAACTACTTTTCCAATACACTTTTTTTCTTTCAAAAATCATCCATACCTAACACACATAATAAAATTTATCATTTAAATTTATTATAAAAAATACTCCATGATCTACTTTGTTAATTTATGTGCCAAGAAAAATGGGATAATATTTTTTAGATGGAGAAAGTATTATTTATTTATTTTATTTTATTTTTATTTTAATTATAATGAAAGATAATTATGTCTTTATGGTTTATGACATAATTTTTCCTTGTGATATTTCATGATCTACCAAGTCCTAGGTTTATATTAATTTAATTAATTATTAAAGTATAATTGTAATTTTACCCTATATAGTATTTTATGACATATTTTATCCGTTTATCTCAAATTTTACCATTATTATATTTAGTTAAATTATTTTTTAGAGTATAATTGCAAATTCACTCTTATACAGGGGCGGCCCTGGGGTGGTGCCGGGGGTGCTGCCGCACAGGGCCCCACTCCGGCGAGGGCCCCCGAATTTTTTTTATTATATATTTATATGTATTATATATTATATTTTTAATATGTATTATGAAAGAGTATTATGATGTAGCTCAGTTGGCATCCTCTTTTATCCTTTGCCTAATCCACCCGGGATCGAATGTTGTTTGGGGACTACTTTTTAATTAATTTTTTAACTGAATGTGCGCTAATCTTCAAATAAATTACGCATTAATTTTTTGAGGGCTACTTTTAAATTAATTAATTTTTTATACGTATTAATGTGCACTAATCCTCAAATAAATTATGCATTAATCTACCATGAACCTATTTAATATTTTAAATATATTGGCCTATTTAATTTTTTAATAAATTACGGATTAATATGAAATGAACCTATTTAATTTTTTAATAATTTTAGATTAAATGTTTAGTAAAAACGTCTTACTTAAGACCATTTTACACTTTTTAAATTAATTAGTTATCACTTTCACTATAAAATATTATCACTTTTTATTATACTATAAATTGTTAATGAAATAACATTATTACTTTTCATTAATTGAGTATCACTTTCATTATAAAAATTATTACTTTTTATTCTTCTCACCAACTTCATGTCTTAATTTTATTTAATTTTTTAATATAAATTATTTTTTCGCTTGTTTACTTATTAATCTGCCCTATGAATGTGCGCTATCTTCAAACAAATTACTCTCTCAGTCTCGGGCAAACAACATCATTTGTTTTTTGCACGTAGATTAAGGAGTATTATTATTTTATGTAAGGTGGGTAAGTGTATTAGAGAGATGTGATGGGTAGTGGTGGGCCACTGGTGGACCCTTTTTACTAAAAGCGAAAAATGATGCAATTTGGATGACGCCACTATAGTAAAATAATGTTATTTGGATGGGACGGAAGGAGTATGGATTAATTGCAATGAACCTTCCTCGTGTAATCCATATTAATTGATATATCAAATAATGATTATGATAAATATTTTTTGCAATTATAACTTCTTTTTTTAAGGCCTAATTTTTTTTTTGCACCGGGCCCCTAAAATTAATGGGCCGGCCCTGCTCTTATATATGCTACATGAAGTATTTTACTTTAGTGGTTCATGTCCTATTTTAACCATATGATTTATGATTTATTCAAGGACCATATGGTTTATGATTTATTCAAGGATTTAGTGCTAATTTTAAGGGTATAATTATAGTTTAATTAAATTAAAAATTAATTTAAAAATATATATTGAGGGAGCCAATTCCATCATTGTTCCGGTCTCATCCTATTCTTACTCAATACAAGTTCTTGCTACCAGACTTAGTAAGGTCTTGAAGTTGGTATTCTCAGTTAATCAGCGTGCGTTTATCAGAGGTAGATAATGATATATAGTGATTTTAAATGAGATAATTAAAGAATCAAAGAGGAAAAAGTTAAGTATCTAGGCTGATTCAAGATTAATTTTGCTAAAGTATATGATACTATTGAGTGCAATCTAATTTTTTGCCAGAAATTACTCCCAATTCCCATTCTATCTTCCATCTTTCCTTGATGAAGCCAACGTGTTCGCTGAACTGCTAGCTTATCGGCCCATCTTTGAGTTAGAATTCATGTGCCGTGAGACCATTTACCGAAAAGTTTTTCTGTCGACTAGCAGTGTCTAAAGAGTGAAACTCGTAGCTACTACTAATTGAGGCCGGTAAAGCAGACTTCCGTCCCATATTAATTATCTTCCCCATTTTTTTATAAATTGTAAAGGAATGATGAAAATAAATGTTGAATGGAATGAGTATATAACAAGGTTTAATATTTTTATTTAATTCACTTTTTTATCAAATAAAAAAAAATCCCGTTTTAGCATGCGGGCTTATATATATTCCTTCCGTTTCGCACCAAGGGTGCATTTTGCTTTTTTTGCACATAGATTAAGGAGTATTATTATTTAATGTGTAGTGAGTGGTTGTATTAGTGGTAGTGTGTGCCCTATATTTTAATTGTATTAATGGGTAAGTGTGGGATCCATGTGTATAAAAAAGGAAAGGGGACTCTTTGGGTTGGACGACCAAAATGAAAAAAAGAAACCCTTAGGCAGGACGGAAGGAGTATATCGCTGGACAAGCTGATGAGTTTTTAGATATTAGTATTATTTTTATAATATTTATCAATATTTAGATATTAGGATATTTACTTTCTGCAGAAGTTATTTCTTTTACATAGATTTTATCTTTATTTGATTAGGTATCAAGATTAGGATATTCCCTGATCTTTAGGATGTCAGTCGTATAAGTATGAGTTACCGTGAGACTATTTACCGAAAAGTTCTCTGTCGACCTAGCAGTGTCTAAAGAGTGAAACTCGTAGCTACTACTAATTGAGGCCGGTAAAGCAGACTTCCATCCCATATTAATTATCTTTCCCATTCTTTTATAAATTGAAAAGGAATGATGAAGATAAGTGTTGAATGAAATGAGTATATAATAAGGTTTAATATTTTTATTTAATTCACTTTTTTATCAAATAAAAAAAAATCCCGTTTTAGCATGTGGGTTTATATATACTTCATCCGTCCCGCATCAAGGGTGCATTTTGCTTTTTTTGCACATGGATTAAGGAGTATTATTATTTAATGTGTAGTGGGTGGTTGCATTAGTGGGAGTGTGTGCCTCATATTTTAATTGTATTAATGGGTAAGTGTGTGACCCATGTGTATAAAAAAGAAAAGGGGACCCCTTGAGTGGGATGACCAAAATGGAAAAAAGAAACCCTTTAGGCGGGATGGAGGGAGTATATCACTCGACAAGCTGATGAGGTTTTAGATATTAGTATTATTTTTATAATATTTATCAATATTTAGATATTAGGATATTTACAAGTTATTTCTTTTACGTAGGTTTTATCTTTATTTGATTAGGTATCAAGATTAGAATATTCCCTGATCTTTAGGATGTCAGTCTTATAAGTATGAGTTGTGTAAGCGTGAGAATGGGGAATGAATAAGAAACAAGTTAATTCTTTCGCAACAATGTTTGCAAACCCAATGACTTGCTGACCTGGATTAGAGTTTTGTTCTATATTGTTGTAACTCTGGGTCTGAGCCAGAGTTTTCGATCATTATCCTGGGTTAGAGTTTTGGTTCTATATCGTTGTAACTCTGGGTCTGAGCCAGAGTTTTCGATCATTATCCTTTAATTTGATTCTCATCACAAGCATACGACGCCAAAACTACGAGAAGCATGTTGTTGTGTTTGACTTTTGAGTTGTATTTATCTGGTATGCATACGGAACTCGTGTCTATAATATTTAATTATGCATATTGTGAATTGATAAAATATTAAATGATTAACTTTTTATTATAGGGTGACCATTTAACACACATTCAATGATGCGAATAAGAATTTCATTTATGGGATCAAATTAAGTTAAGGATCAGTTTCTTGTAAAATGAGTGTTTAGAAGTATTCATACGTTAATTATATACTACAAAAAAAATTGTTAGTATACAAAAAAAATACTCCCTCAACTTCATACTTTTTGTTTTAATCCGTCCTAAATTCAACTTCACACTTCCATGAAAGGAAAAAACAATTAATTAATATTCCTCTAACATACTTTAATTTCAATTTTGTCATAACATTTTTAACACCTATAGCATACTTTATCATTTATTTATTACCCAAAAATACCATACTACCCACAAAAGCAAGTCAAAAAGTGAATATTCTTAAACGCAAATCAAAAAGTGAATATTCTTAAACTTCGTATCTACAGTAAACGTGAAGATGAATTTGGAATGGAGGGAATAAATTATTTGCATGTGTCTTATAACATGTTACAATAGAATTTAACCAAGTCAACATTTTAATTTTATTATAATTATATTCAAAATGAAAATAATTAATAATTCACCATGAGGTAATACAATACCGAAAACCACAAATATTTCGATGGTAAAAACTTTAATTTCTTTTGGTTTACCATTAGAACAACAAAATTCATTGATAATTTTTTGTTTGGTAAAGTAGTGATTGATAAATTTTTACGAACGAAAATCCAAATCCGTTATTAAAAATTCTTTAGGCATATAATATTTTATTTGTTAATCCAATGGTAAATAATAATAAATGCTAATATGTTAGTAAAATATTATAAATTCGTTGTTATTTTATTGCTAAAAGAGAAATGTAATTTTTATTAGTTATTCGATGGTAATTTTCATTTTTTCTAATATAATTATTTGATCGAATGTTGTATTGTCAATGAAAAAACTCATGTTTTGTATCAGTATTAATTCGAGGAGATTGGTGTAAGCATAAATTAGGCCTTTTTGGTTTAAATTTTACTCCCCAAAATCCAAATGATAATAAAGTCAATGTCAGTAAGAAAGTAGATTATTAAAAGGGCAACATTTCCTTTGGCAATACTACCAACATATATATAAATTCATCATATCTTAGAGTCGTATTTTTGTTCTTTTATTTGTTTTTCATGCACTTTTATTTCTTATATCCAGTTTAGTTCCGTAAGTTTTAAGAAAATATGTGATGAAGTGTTTTATGGTAGATGATGAGTGGAACTAATGTAAGGAGTGGGACGTTAAAATCAAGGGTAAAATGTAGATTTTAGGATCTTATTTGAGAAGAATCTGATAAATTTTAGAAATTACTTATCAATATAAAATTATGTGATGTGATGCATGAGGAAGAGAGAATTGCAAGAGAAAAAAATCATCTAACTAGAGTTCGAGTGAAAAAGTTATGAGCGAAACGGTCTATAGACGTCAGACGTGCATAGGAATTTTGTCACAAAAACTCAACCAATGGCAGAAAAATTCGAGTTGAGTTTAGACATTTAGTGACAATAAGGGCGTGAGTTCTTGCTTTCCTCAACCAAAAGCTTAACCAGAAATGTACTCGGGTCGAGTTTTCATGACCCAACATACAAAAGTTGGAATTTAAGTTTTTTGTTGTATCATGTGCACCAAGTCACTCAAATATACAAAAATTACCTCTATTTTGATACATCATCTCTTATACCACACTGTTGGATGAACGATACGTAGGAGAGAGAGGGAAACTATATCCTAGAAGAGCTTAAACCCTAGGGGCAATGGCTAGATTTCCTTCACCTCTTACATGTTAATCACTCAACGTATGACACAAAAGATGATATACGAAAATGACGTAGAAGATTCGATGTGAGAAAAAACCTCACTCTTTCGCACATTTTGCTCACACATTATGTTATTTCCAACTTTGGAGGGGATAAATTTAGGGGGATTGAAAATTCAAAAGAGAATGAAGACACATTACTAGGAAGAATTGATTTATAATTTAATTTTCTTTCTAGTTTGTTCACAAATAATTTTAATAAGACTTTCGTTGTTCTTATTTATTATGAGGGGATAATCTCACTGTGGGGCTTGGAACATAGATTAGTTTTATGGATGATTTATTTTTTCAAATCATATGGAATTTATTTTCATTATTTGAAATTTTATTTTTATTCACAGTTTTAAATGTTTGAATAATATGCATGAATTTAATATCAAATAATGTATTAGTTTGATGGATTGCTGCTAATGTATGATAAGTTTTAATTATGTTCTTCATTATATATGTTAATACGAATGAGTTCGGTGTGGAGGAGACAACTTTTATTTCATTAGAATATTTGTGAATAAATATGGTAATTGAGATTGACCAAATATGATTTTCATTTGTTAAGAAAGGACCCATCCTCTATCATTTATAGTACACATGAAAAAAGAATTTTAATACACTTTTTAAGAGAAAAATGTAGAATAACTAGTGCCTCAGAGGAGGTGAAAAATAATGGATTTAATTTTATGTGCTATTGGATGTTTTGGCAGGATCTACAATTTAAGTAACTTGTGAGAGAGCATATGATATTTTTGTAATTAATAATTTTAGGCTAAAACTTGTGTTTTCTCCGGATATCGATACTTTAGTACTAAATGGTATATCTTGTAATATAAGGATTTGTATTTTTTATTTCCTAAAAAATAAAAACAAAATTTAATAAAAGTGTATACCCTTTCGAACAAAATATTGTACCCTTATTAATTAAAGTATACTATACCTTTTAGAACAAAATATTACTATATCCTTACGCACCTTGTGCACATGTGGACATAAGAGATGTCCAACTCATAATTTTCTCATTCAACTCTAATTTAAGTAATTTTTTTTTACTCTCGCAAGTTATTTTAATATTTTATTTCTAGTCAATAATCTCTTAAGTTTAAATTATTTAGTTTCCTTATTTTCTATTCCCTTATTTCCTATTCTTAAGATTTTATATATACTAGTAGCTAACCCGTGCGTTGCACGGTATGTGTTAGTTTTAGGGCAACAACTTCGCTTAATTTTATGATTTTTGACCGAATAATATTTATTTGAATTATATGATTTGTTTGAGAAATAGATGGTCAGGATTTGATTATTATAATTATTTAATTATTTTAATGGGTAGCTGAGAGGTGGTTGAGATTTGTTTAAGAAATAGATAGTCAAGATTGGATTTATTTTAGACTGGACTAAATTATTTTCTAATTTGAAAAAATTATAATTATTAATTCCAGCAATTGAGCTCTGCTCCCCCAGTTTAACAACAACCAGAGCTCCAACATTGTGCTGAGTCATCGACTTCACAGCATCATACACTGTATCATCGGTGGTGCACCAGAGCCATGTTCCATCTGCACCCTTCCCTTTGGCTTTCCGAACATCAGATATAATAGTGCTTTCGAAATTGTATAGATTCGTCGTATAACTTCCTACCATCCTCACACAATTAAAAACTCAAGAACAAAACACTTGGAGTTGTATATACAATTAATCATCAATTAAATTATAATTAAAGTGAGTAAAATTAGTCTTACATGTGGAGATGATTAATTATAATAAATTAGGGATTATGGGCATTATGGGCACCCGTGCGTTGCACGAGATGTGTTATTTTTAGGGCAACAACAATTTCACTTAATTTTATGATGTGAACCGAATAATATTTATTTGAATATGAAGTGAGATTATTCATAATTACAATTATTTAATAATTTTAATGAGTTGCTGAAATTTATTTTAGAAATATATGGTCAGGATTTTATCCTCTGAAAACATTATGTCATAAACCCTAAAACCCTAAACCCTAAAATCCTAAATCCTAAACCCTAAATCCTAAACCCTTTGATGGTTAGGATTGCATTTATATTTAATATTATTAATTTTTTAATAAATAATATTTTGATTCTTAATTTGAAAAAGTCATAATTATAATTATTTAATTATCTTATTTCATAATTTGAAAAGGTTATAATTATAATTATTTAATTATTTTAATTGGTGGTTGAGATTTGTTTGAGCTTCTCTCATCCAATTTTGGTGTGGTTTGAATCTTGTTGTCGTATTATTTCTTTATTTATTTATTTAATTATCTCATAATATTACAAATTAAAAATGCAACAATAAAATTTTTATTTTCTAAATTATAGGACCAAATTCTATATTACTAATTTACACAATTCAAAACTATTTATTGTTTACACATCTTAGTGAATTGACGAACCCTTTCGAATGCAACATTGGTTACAATCTAAATAAAAGAATGTTTTATCTGAAACATGTAGATATTCGATATTTATTGCAGAATAAGTTGTTTTGAAAAATTAATACTCCATCCTTCCCATCCGAAGAGTCTATTTTTTCCATTTTGGTCGTCACACCCAAAGAGTTCACTTTCCTTTTTTACACACATGTGACCCACACACACCCACTAATACAATTAAAATATGAGACCACACTCCCACTAATACAACTATCCACTATACATTAAATAATAATACTCCTTAATCTATGTGCCAAAAAATAAAAAATACCCTTAGTGTGGGATGGAGGGAGTATATAATTGAGTTCAACTTAAAAAATGCATACCGTTTTTTTGTGGATAAACATTGTGGGTGACTGAGATTTGTTTAAGAAATAGAGGGTCAGGATTGGATTAATATTATTAATTTTTTAATAAATAATATCTTATTTTCTAATTTATTATTAATTTTTTAATAAATAATATCTTAGTTCCTAATTTGAAAAAGTCATAATTATAATTATTTCATTGTTTTAATGAGTGACTGAGATTTGTTTGAAAAATATATGACCATCATTGGATTTATTCTGGGTGGCTGAGGTTTGTTAAATATATAGATAGTCAGGATTTGATCATATATAAATATTATGCCACAAATCCTAAAACCCTAAAAGCTTAAACCCTAAACCCCTAAAATCAACCCTAAAACCCTAAACCCTTTGAAAACATTAAATTAAATAATTATTTTAATGGATGGTTTGGTCAGGATTAATATTATTAGTTTTTTTAATACATAATATCTTATTTTCTAATTTTAAAAAGTCGTAAATATAATTATTTTATTTAAGAACAAAACCCTAAACCATTTGAAAATATTAAATTAAATAATTATTTTAATGGATGGCTTGGTTAGGATTGGATTAATATTATTAATTTTTTTAATAAACAATATCTTATTTTCTAATTTGAAAAAGCTATAATTATAATTATTTAATTATTTTAATAAGTAGTTGAAATTTGTTTAAAAAATAGATGGTCAGGATTGGATTAATATTATTAATTTTTTAATAATTAATATCTTATTTTTTAATTAAAAAAGTTATAATTATAATTATTTAATTATTTTAATTGATGAAAGTATTTCCTAATTTGAAAAAGTCTAAACCTAGACCCTTTGAAAACATTAAATTATTTTCTAATTTGAAAAGGTTATAATTAAAATTATTTAACTATTTTAATGGGTGGTTGAGATTTGATTGAAAAATAAATTGTTAGGATTGGATTTATATTTAATATTATTAATTTTTTAATAAATAATCTTATTTCCTAATTTGAAAAAGCCATAATTATAATTATTTAATTATTTTAATGGGTGGCTTAGATTTGTTTAAGATAAACTTTGAAACACTTAAACCCTAAACCCTAAAACCCTAAACCCTTTGGAAATAATAAATTATTTCCTAATTTGAAAAAGTTATAATTACGATTATTTAATTATTTTAATAGATGGTTGAGATTTGTTTGAAAAATAGATGGTTAGGATTTGATTTATATTTAATACTCCCTCCGTCTTGAGTATTTTTACCCATTTATATAGGTACGAAGATTAAGACGCGTTATTTTTTTAATATATTATGTAAGAAAAAGTAGGGATAAATTTATGATTTAAAAAGAAAAGGTAAATAAAGTTGTTGGAAATGATGAATAAAGTGTAAAAAAGTTATTAAAATTGTTGGGATTGTAAAAAGTAGGTAATAAAATATTTTGTATTTTTCTATTAATGGAATGAGTAAAAATACATGTGACAACCAAAAATAGAAAGTTGGTAAAATACGTAGGATGGAGGGAGTATTATTAAATTTTTAATAAATAATATATTATTTTCTAATTTGAAAAGGTCACAATTATAATTATTTAATTTTTTATTGGGTGACTGAGATTTGTGTGAGAAATAAATGGCCAGAATTGGATTTATTATAGTTATTTTAATGGGGCAGATTTGTTTAATAAATAAATTGCCAAAATTGGATTTATTCGAGATTGAACTAAATTATTTTCTAATTTGAAAAAGTCATAATTATAATTATTTAATTTAATTATTTTATTGAGTGACTGAAATTTGTTTGAGAAATAGATGGTCAGGGTCAGGATTGGATTTATTATAATTATTTAATTATTTTCTAATTTGAAAAGTTATAATTATAATTATTTAATTTAATCATTTTAATGGGTGGCTGAGATTTATTTGAGAAATAGATGGCCAGGATTTGATTTTTATTTTGTTGAGATTTGTTTTGAAAAATAGATGGCTAGGATTGGATTTATATTTAATATTATTAATTTTTTAATAAATAATATCTTATTTCCTAATTTGAAAAAGTTATAATTATAATTATTTAATTATTTTAATATCCCAAATTATAGGCCGTTTAATTTTTTTTACTATAGAACACTTAATTCGGACGGTTTAAGACCAGATTATAGACTGTTCAAATTTTTGACTATAGAACCTGAATTCCAGATGTATTCCGTTCTTGAGTTGATTCTCGTTGAAGAATTCGAAGAACTATTCAGACAATTTTGAAGTCTTTGATATTCTTAGAGAATCGTTCTCGGTGTGCTTAAAATGAATGGAGGAGGGCTCCATATATATGTGAAGAGTGAGGAAGCCCCATATATAACTCACAATTTGATTGATCAATGGATTATTTGACCTAATTCTGTGGGCTTGGACTGATAGGTCAATGGATTATTTTACATAATTCTGTGGGCTTGGGCCTTTCCATCCCTGCAATTTGATTGATCTATTTTATATTATTAATTTTTTAATAAATAAAATCTTATTTTTTAATTTGAAAAGGTTATAATTATAATTATTTAATTATTTTAATAGGTGGCTGAGATTTGTTTTAAAAATAAATGGTCATGATTTGATTTATTCTGCTTTTATTCATAATTTGAAAAGGTCATAATTATAATTATTTAATTATTTTAATGGGTGACTGAGATTTGTTTTAAAAATAGATGGTCAGGATTGAATTTATTCTACTTATATATATATATATATATATATATATATATATATATATATATATATATATATATATATATATATATATATATATATATATATATATTACTCTCGCAACCTGATAGAGGAAGAAGTTATTTTAATATTTTATTTCTAGTCAATAATCTCCTAAGTTTAGATTATTTACTTTCCTTATTTTCTATTTCCTAACATTTTATATTCCTGCCATATTAGTAATTAGGATTAGGGTTATGATTGTGGGCTTGAACCTATTTAAATAATGTATGGTATTCTAGGGAGATCATCAATAAAAATTATCTAGTATTTGGCAAAGTTTATCTTTTGTGGTCTTCTTTGAAGGATTGCAGCCTTTCGACTTGTGACGGAGAATTACCTTCTCCGTGGCTCTTTTGAAGGATTATTTTCGGTATTTTTTATTTATTTTCTTCATTTAATTGTGAATCTCTATCTCAACCCCCGACCTATTCCCTCATGCATCTAATCATGTTATTCGATCTTGATAAATCATATTCATAACTTCTCTAATTTCTTCAACTAAGGCTCTAACATCTGCATTTAACTCCCGATTTCAGCATTACATTCCTTGCCCCATTTCCATTCATCATCTGTCACAAAACACTTCATCACATATTTTCCAAACAATACAAAATTAAACTACAAAGCAACAAAAATGAATTGAAAATAAATAAAAAGGTTTTCATAGTAGACTTCCTGCAGAGCTGACCTTCCGAACTCGACATGTGCTCTGTACCGGACTCGAGTCGAGTTCTGACAATGTTTAGTATGCGATGTTCGTTTTAATTCCCAACTTCATTTTTCACTAGTTTTGAACACATTTTAAATCATTTTCAAAATATTTTTCTCACAATACAATTTATCCTCAAATGTAAGATATACATCACCAAATATACGAAAGACAGATAAAATACATAAAAATAACAACTAAAATAACACAGAAATTTAGGTAAAAATGACGAAGATCAATACTTCTTTCGGGACGGGATAGTATGAAACTCATACATACTACATACTCCCTCCGTTCTGTCTAAATAGCACAATTTTACTATATTGGGCGTCCCATCCAAATTGCACAATTTTCCTCTTTTAGTAAAAAGAGCCTACCAATGACCCACTACTACCCATCACATCTCTCTAATACACCTACCCATTTTACATAAAATAATAATACTCTTTAATCTACGTGCAAAAAGCAAATGCACATCTTTTCCCGGGATGGAGGGAGTATGAAATAATCACAGACATATTAAAATGACAATATGACAACTGGAGTAGAAGGAATATTAACAAATAAGAGACCATATTTGTTAAATGACCATCTCATCTATTGTTTAATACTTAACCAAATCACTCTAACGCGTCCCCTCACATGCAGGCGGGGTTAACTTTAGCTTCAAGCCTTGCATGTGAAATTTTTCATTAAATGGGTGACGGTGATGTTCGAACTCTGGACCTTCATTTGACTATGGCTTTGATACCATGTTAAATGACCATCTCATCTAAAAGCTTTAGATGGAATGATCATTTAACATGGTATTAGAGCCAAGACCTAGCAAAGGTATATGGTTCGAACCTCACCGCCACCCATTAATGAAAAAATTTCACATGCAGGCGGACTCTTTATAGAGAAATTGAAGACAAAGCCCGATATATTTATAGAGAAATTCTCATGTGTCCTAGTTTTAGTGATCTCTTTAAATGTCCGATGCTATGTAAAAGTCCTTGATTTGGTTGTCACTCAATTTATTTAGTACATATAAATCGACCCATATAAGTCAATCCAACTATAAAAGACATGAAATATTGCTCGATTTTTTGACTTAGATACTCGATTATAATCATCGGTGACTCAATTAAATACAAATATGTTATTCGATTTTAAGTTGGATAAATGGGCCTATTCTAGGTGTGACTCAATTGTATTTTAATTGTGGAACGGTTGTGGGGTGTGACTTGGATGTAGTATAAATTTTATGGATTGATGTAACTAAATTGAAGTTTAGAGTCAATATATAAATCAATCAACTAAAAAAACTAATGAAAATATTGCTGGATTTATTGATTTAATTACTCGGTTATAATTATCGGTGACTCAATTAAAAATAAATATTTTATTCTATTATAAGTTGGATAAGTAAGTCGGGTGTGTAATTTAAATTTTATGGGTCGATAGCTAGGGGAGTGACTCAATTGCGAGTTTAGAGTCAAAATGTATGGGTCGGTTGAAGGATTGATTTGTGAATGAGTCGGTAAATGCGGGTCGGTTGTAACTATTAAATAAATCGAGTAAAACATTGAATTAATTATGGCATAGACTAAATACACACTCTCTTTATTGAACACACACCCATTAATATATAATTAAAATATATATTTTTAAAAAGTCTAAATTATCCTTAATTTGTTAAATACACACCCCTATATATTTTATACTAAATAAATAAATTGAATAAATCCTATCCTAAATTATAACATGTCATATACACTTCTTTGAATTCTACGTACTTCTTGGGATGAAGAAAGATACTGAGATGAAAAAAAAGATGAAGAACATATTGAGATGAAAACAAAAAAGCAAGTTAAATTTATTATTTTTATGAACAAGTTCATCAATTTTATATTTTTGTCATAAACCCTAGTATTGGAACTTGTTCATCAAATTTGTGTATAAAATTGATGTATTTAATGTATGAACAAGAACAGTCAATATGCTCATAAAATTGATAAACTTTTGCATACACAAAATACTACGTGTATGAAATTCTATTCGCAAACATTATCATGATATTTTTTTGTGTTATATCGTAGTTCGAAGTGTATGAAGTACAACACGAGTGGGATGAATGAGATAAGTTCGTGTCAGGTAAGTATATTTATCTTGTTCATCTTGTTCGTAAATTCAATATATATTCAGGGTTTAGTATATGAACAAGAACTACCAATATGTTTCGAGTGGGGTCTCCTTGGAAATTCACAGTAAGGTGCAAGATGGAATCGAAGGACGTAACATCCCATTGATGGAGTATTGTGAACATAGCAAGAGAAAATAATTCATGGACGGCGGTGTAAGCATAATTTCATAAACAATTAATTTATTAATTGACATGGATCTTATATCTTCATGATTTTCACACCACATAAACACGATTAGAAGACTTATCTTGAGACGCCACTAATGGCGGTCCTCCAACGATACGTTCCTGTCAATTACGCCGAGAACTGGTTTCTCTCTCCTCACCCATTTCTTTATTGCACAGTACGTAAGACTTAATGTGATAGAGAATTAATAAAACTGTGTCACTTTAATAGGTGGAGAGAGGACCAGATCGGGATATTAAATCTTTATCAAATCACATTCTATCAATGTGATTGTTATCCATAAATATATATGACCTTATTTATCTCATATATATTATTTATTTAAACCATATCATTATTTAAGATATTTGATCATAATAAATATCTTATATATATTTATTATTAATGGCACTAGGCCATAATTATCTTACATTCTCCCACTTGGCCGAGTGACAGAATTAAACTTTAAACGTAAATGTTTAAATAATTTACATAATATGCGCGACATAAGATAAATTAACTTGTCAACTCATAAAGTCAATATTAAGTATAGACTAACACAAGTCATAGCGGTTCTATTTCATTTACTCGACATAGTTCCTTCCATGTACTATGATATTAGCTTTCTACTCAACATAACTCGTAAGGATCAATAATGGTCCACATAAGTATCTCAAATTTGAGATAAAATCTTGTTTTATTAATGTCAACATTCATGTATACTAAAATGACAAAACAAGATATATCAATTAGAAACAAAACATAATGAGCTCTTAATGCCAATTGTTCATCATAAGTTTGTTACAACTTTTCAATGATCTCATATTCATGTACATTCAATGAATATCTTTAGAGAAGATCATTTGCGTAACGGATCCAAAATCATAAGATTGGTGTCATTGGATGCCATTATGCTCAATTGACATCTTTGTTTCTAAAGTTCTTCTTAACGATAAATACTTTTATTCCATATGTTTTAGCAACTTTGGAATATCCATCGTTTTAAAGAAGAACAATGCAGCAGAATAATCATAATAAGTTTTCAGCGACTTGACATTATTGTCAACTTGTTTCAAGTCCTGAAATTAAACTCCACTTTCAATTTTCTTAAATTGTAGCTTCAAATCATGCCACAAGTTAACTTTAATAGTGAATGTAGTTTTTAGAAACTTCTTCACAATTTTGCATGACACAATATCCCCGACTAAGAAACGTAAAAGTCAAAGTGAACTTTCTTGCATCATATAATCATCTTAATCTGAATCTGTATTTAATTACATCTAAGTAATTAAATTTTTGATAAGTAAGCACGAGTGCTTTAGTTCATTAAAATACCTTATAATATTTCCTTATGCAACATTCTGATCATTCATTTATAAATCACTTCAATAATGACCAAGCATTCTAACAGTAAGGCTGATATTTGGTCTTTATACAATCTTGTATATCTTAAGCTACCAATAATATACACATAAGGAATATTGTAGTACGTTCCAATTCATTATTGGAAATTGCATAAGATTAAACTTATCTCCCTTCCGGATTGGAACGTTCTTTACAAACACCTTTCCATCCATAATCTTAATTGAACTTTAATAACATATACTTACTGAGACATCGTAATCTTTGTGATATGTACTGAAATATTTTTATCTCAATCACATAAGTTGTCTCATCATATATTTCATTTCAAAGTTCTTTGAGAGAAATAATTTATTGGTTTCACATAATAAACCAAGATCATCAGTTGCAAGCAAGTTTATCATCAAGTATAGAATAAATGTGCTCCCACTAACTTTCAGATATATATGTACACCGTTTATGATGTTTTTCTTAAATCCAAAAGATATCTTTATAGGAAAGCATGCTTAAGTTTGTATGTTAATTCTTTAAGTTTACACGCCATGTGATATTTTCCTTTAATGGAAAAAAACTTGAGTTGATCTATTTAACTTGATCTTCCACCAAATTACCTTTAAGAAAAGCAGGCATAACATTTATTTGGTGCAACTCTAAGTCATAATGAGTTACAAAAGCCATGATAATTCTAATAGAGTCTTGTAAAGAAATAATTTGTTATATCTCCTTATAATTATGTCATCTTTTTGAGTAAAATCTTTAGCAACAACTCTAATTCTATATCTTTGGAAATCGCCATCATAAAGATACATCCGTTTCAAATTCTTTTATAACTCTTTGGCAATTCTAACAAGATATTAAATTTCATTATGAGCCATTGATTTCAACTCGCCTTTCATTGAATTTACTCATTTAATAGAATTAGTACTTCCATGACGTATTCCAAAACTGAAATTTTAGCTTTTATTATAATGTCAAATTTAGCTCATTTTATTATACCACATATGCAATCGTTAGAAATAGCAGATATATTGTCCTTCAGATATTCTTAATGCTATTTGATATGATATATCAAATGAAAGCTCATTGATAATTGATTTAGTAAAATCGGATCCTTTAAGAGAGTAGAATAACTTAATGTTGTACTTGAAAGTTGTTTGACTATTTAACAACTATATAACAACTTTAGAAAAAGTTTAGATGAATGTATTTTCAAATTCTCCACTCAACTTCTTCAATAACCACATTTCATGGTTTCATACTCCCACTGATTTTATAGTTCTTAATGAATTTGACATTCCAATTTTAAAATTTTCGTACTATGGTTAAGACCATAAAATCCATACCCTTTAGACTTGGATAATTTATAAAGAAATAACATAAGTTTCTATATCCAATTTCTTTTCATGTGGTTGTAAAACATAGTCCCTCCCGGGTAAATTTAAAACATGCAACTGCTTAAGATCGAGTTTTCTACCAATTCACATTTCATAAGGTGTTTTGAAAACTTCTTTACTAGAAACTCGATCATCACGTAAGTGGCAGTTTTAAGTGCATAAATCCACAAAATATGGGTAAAGATTAATCATTCAACATGCTTATAACCATATTAAATAAAGTACGATTATGTCATTCTGCTACACCAATTTATTATGGTGTGCAACATTTAGTATAAATGTCAGTTTTTCGTATAATTAAGTAATTGGGCATGATAATCCATCACACTTTCCATAAAATTCATCACTTCTTCCAATCTTTGTAATTTTTACCTTTCTATCTAATTTTCTCAACATCATTAATAAATGCTTATCGAGCATTTATAGAATGAGAATTTTCTTGCAAAGATAAATATAATCATAATGTGAAAAATTAAAATTAAAATTAAAAATGATGGAATATTATTATTCCTTTAAAAAGGTATTATCATAAGATTCACATTTAGCGGTGTAAACTATTATAAGAAGTTGTGCAATTATCATGACTATTATTTGTGTGTTTTTGGTTTGCTTTTATTTAATGCAATTTACACAAATATCAAGATCAGTAAAAGCCTATCTCATGAAAGGCTTTATTCTTAATTAATCTTTTTGGAATAATTCTTTTGGAAAGTTACCCCAAACATTAAAGCCACGTTTAGTTCAAACTTCATTACGTGAATTTAATTCACATTCCATTTGTCTTTCATGGTGTTATAGTTTATTAGGAATAGGTCATACTTAGAAGGTAGTGAATTTGTAAACTACGTTCATTATGGAAGGCTTTAATCTTGTTGCAATATTTATTATCTTTAATGATAAGTTCATGTACGCCATGAGAACCATCAAACTTTATGGTGGTTAAAGATAGTCATTAATATCTCGTCAAGAGATTTATTAGTAATTTAGGTATTATAAACTTAATACTTGGTCACGTTCATTCGCATAAACATTAGGCTAAGTCTGTTTGATCTAACTCAAGCATTATAGTCAGATTACTAAACTTTATTGCTAGTACAAACAAAGAAGTAATTTATCTTAAAGTGACAAATAAAATCCAAAACACTTTGGTGAAATTAGATTTATTCACACTATTTAAATTACTTTAATCCATTTTGTAATAGAACATATGCATCATGCGAATAGAGACTAAATAATATAAGTAATTTTAAGAATAAGAATAATATAATTTATTCCTATAAATACCTTGAGTAATTTAATAATAGATTCAGGATCAAAAGCAATAAATGTATATTGAAGTTCTCCTTTGGGTGATACAACAATATACAATCATAATCATAATGATGCTTTCAAATATAACATAATTTGATAATTAAATATTTTCATTAAAACTATTTTGTCATCTTTGGACATACAAAACAGTTTGTCATAATATATTAATTATCAATTTATCTTCATATTCATGAATTATAAAGACTAGCAATCACCTTTGGGTGAATTTAAAGTCTTATAATTGTGAAATTTTTAATAACCCATATAATAATTCTCTTTATTCAAGCATCACTTAAATATGGAAAATTAAAATTTAACTATACGATTTAATTTTATTATTCTTTCAGATCAGACCACTTTGGTGATTAACAGACCAACATTAAATAAATTTAAATCATAAAATCATTCATTATAATCTTATCAAAGATTATCATAATAGATTATACTCAATAGGAAAGTGAGTAATAATCAAATCATTATTAATCTTATCAAAGACTCTTAGATTATACTCAATAGGAAAGTGAGTAATAATCAAATCATTATTTCATAAATATTCATAAATCACAGTCAATATCATTAATTAAAATCTTAAGACTGTCATCATATATATACATAATATATCCATATATATCACATAAATAAAGATATCATGTATAATTTGCATCTTAATATATTTGGGATATTACCATAATAAATATGTCATAAGCAGTCAAACATACCTAACATAAGTGAGATATTCTAATATTATATATCCCAAAATAACTTTAATTATTATCAAAATAATATAAGTCATAAACATTAGTGATGGATTGATTTCATTATCATTATTAAATCACTTTAGTTGGAAAGTTACAATTATGTTAATAATTGGGCATTAAAATGTGACACTCAAGTCATATGAATTAGGCAGATTGCTTTATTGACTGTAATTAATTGTCATTATTCTTAATCAGCCACTCCCAAAATTAAAGAGAGTTACGTAATTTTATATTAAAAATCTCATTAAAATCTCATGACATAATTAACTTCCATAATTAAAGGGAGTCACGTAACTTTATATTTAAAATCTCATGCTGACATAATTAACTCCCATAATCAATTTTTAATAGTTCAATCCAAAAAAAAAACTAAATAGGGCAGTTATTATTTTTGTCATACAATATCAATTTATCACAATTAATTATACATGGTATAATAAATTCATATTATATCAATAATATGTATAAACACATGATACTGTTAATTAATATCAGAATTCTTCAAAATATGTAATCATCATATTCTAATTAAATATGACATTACTACTTTATCATAATATTTTTAACGGGATAGTTCTTAATTCCCAAAATAACTTTAATTATGATACGATAATCAATTCCAACTAATTTCATAAACATAATTCCAACTAATTTTATAAACATAATTCCAACTAATTTTATAAACATAATTTTGCCCAAAATTCAATAATATGATCGAGATCAATTCATCATCAATTTTCTCATACAAATTGCAGCGGAAAAACATGTATGCATGTTTTGATAATCTCATTCAATTAGTCATATGATAAGTGGATTCATTCAATCATATACAGATTCATAAAATATTAATTGATGAAAAATCATGAGATCCAAAATCATGCTCTGATACCACATGTAAGCATAATTTCATAAACAATTAATTTATTAATTGACATGGATCTTAGATCTTCATGATTTTCACACCACATAAACACGATTAGAAGACTTACCTTGAGACGCCACTAATGGAGGTCCTCCATTGATACGTTCCTGTCAATTACGCCGGGAACTGGTTTCTCTCTCCTCACCCCTTTCTTTATTGCACAGTACGTAAGACTTAATGTGATAGAGAATTAATAAAACTATGTCTCTTTAATAGGTGGAGAGAGGACCAGATCGGGATATTAAATCTTTATCAAATCACATTCTATCAATGTGATTGTTATCCATAAATATATATGACCTTATTTATCTCATATATATTATTTATTTAAACCATATCATTATTTAAGATATTTGATCATAATAAATATCTTATATATATTTATTATTAATGGCACTAGGCCATAATTATCTTACAGGCGGCATCAAAGGCGCAATTCAAACAAGTGTACAGATTGTACGGAGGGGGTGTGTATCCTCTCAAAATTAAAAAGGGTAAATTTGAATTTTAAGGGGTTGTGTATACAATAGAATTAATATTCAATTAATAAAATAGGAGTGTGCATTTAATAAGAGTGTGTATTCAATAAAAAGGGGTGTTGTGTATTTAACAATACTCATTAATTATACTTCTTCAGTTACACGTATTTATACATACTTTTTATTATGAGGTATCACAAGTATTTACGCATGTTTCATTAATAGTAAAAGTATACTATACATCTTACATATTTTTTTACACTTTATTCATCAATTCCAATAATTTTTTTAATACTTTATTCATCATTTCCAATAACTTTATTTACTTTTTTTTTTTAAATTATCAACTTATATATCCTTACTTTTTCTTACATTATATACTCCCCCAACCTGCAATAATAGTTACGTTTGCTTTTTGTACGGGAATTAAAGAGTATAATATTTTAATGTGTGGTGAAACGAGAGAATTAATATTTTAATATAAAGTAAGTAGTTGTATTAGTGTTGTGTGTGAGCCCCATAGAGATATACTAATTATTTTGTATGTGTTTCATTTACTAACTATTGAGGTGAGACTTCCAAATTGAAAATATGTAGTAACTATTATTGTGGGATGTAGAAAGTATTAAAAAACAACATATTTTATTCTACGTGTTCGTACAAACGTGGAATGGAGGTAGTATTTAAATTATTTCACACATTTAATGTTTGTTTGAGTTTTTTGCCTTGTTTGAAAACCAAGTAAATTGTGATATATATATATATATATATATATATATATATTCCATGTTTCTTTGGAAATATTTTATAAGATAATAATTTAACTTTTATCTCAAATAATGTGTAAGAAGATTACATTAATTTATGTAAGAAAAGAAATGGAAATGAGTGATAAAATGATAAGTAATAGAAGTATTAATTGAAGAGGGGTGAAAAGTGGATTTGTGTTGATGGTTATAGAGATTATTGGCTGATATATACTCCTCCGTCCCAGGTTAAGGGGTCCATTTTTCTATTTTGGTCGTCCCATCCAAAGGGTCTCCTTTCATTTTTTACACACATGGGATCCACACGCTTTCTCTAATACAATTAAAATATGAAGCCCACACTGCTACTAATAAACTAACCACTATATATTAAATAATAATACTCATTAATCTACGTGCTAAAAAGCAAATGATCCTCTTACGTCGGGACGGAGGGAGTATAAAGAAGATTTTTAAAAGTTAAGTATCAATTGTTTAAAAGCTTATTTTTAAAATTGTAAAGTACTACTCCCTCCGTCCATCACTAACGTATCCATTTGCCATTTTGGGTTGTTCACTCTTAAAGTATCAATTTTACCTTTTTAGAAAAAATACACACATGGCCCACTACTTTCAACCACTCCATACTAATATAATTACACACTTTATATAAAATAATAATACTTTTTAATCTACAGACAAAAAATAAATTAATACATTTGCGTGTACGGGGGAGTACTTAAATTCTTGAGTGAACATGTAACATAAAATAAGTTTGATAAATTAAGTTGGTCACATGAATTAAATATATCCATGAATACTTTGAATATAGATGTTAATATTCAAAAAAAGGCCGAGGCCAGAAACAAAGTACAAATACAATCTCAATGGCTAAAGCCGACTAACAAACACCAAACGAAAGCATTAACAGAACTAACTCCAAAGGAGTCAAAAATGATTATCTAGCTAGAAGGAACTGAAACCTAGCTACATGCGTTAAAACATTATTTACAATACCGTTAATAGTCGGTCTAGAATTATCATATATAGCATCATTCCTCGCCTTCCAAATAAAGTAGACGGTAGCAAAAAGGGCAAGCTCCCTCCTTCTACGGACAGCTTTCCGAGCATCACGATCCTTAGAAATCCATTTGACACCTGCAAAATGGTAGAAACACGCCTTGGCAACCAATGAAAGAACGCACTTGGTCCCAAACAATCATCGAAAAGGAACACTGAAAGAACAAAAGATCCCTCGATTCTTGAAGACCAACACAAAAACAGCACTGCGAGCAATCTCCCTTCGCATGCCAACGATCAAAAGTGGCTAAGCGATTCTTAGCCACTATCCATACGAAAAACATACTTTCTAGGGGCGCAAGAAGACAAAATATTTGCAAAGAAGAACTTACTAGGCGCTGAAGGAGCAACCATAGTGTATAGCTTCTTCATAACAAGGCTTCCCATCTCTGAACACTCCATAAAAACATCAATGGTATCACCCGGTAGCCATGCTCATATATGATCATGAGCCTTAAGTAAGTCTTTCCAAACAATGGACGATGCATGAGTTGAGATCACATCCCAAACTGATACCCCATGAAGATAAACTTCATGGATTCACCGAAGCCACAAGGAAATATTCTCCAAATGAAGATCCCAGATAACCACACATAACGCCACATCATTCATAAGTTCAATGCTTCTAAGCCCCAGCCCACCTTGCTCCTTAGAAAGGAGCACTTCTGACCACTTGACAGAGCAACGCTTTCTTCCCCACAAAAACAAGCGGATCATGCGTTCAATACACTAAATAACACCCACAGGGATTTTGACCATAGAAGCCCAGAAATTCAAGATCCTGTAGATGACAGAACGTACCAACTCCAATCTATCAGTGTACGAGAAGTGCCGAGAAGATCAGCTTCGGATGAGACCCGAAATCTTCACGAACAGAGGCTCAAAATCAGTCTCCTTTAACTTCTTACTATGCAAAGGAATGCTCAAATAACAAACTGGCAGTGAGCCATCTTGAAAAGGCAAAATGACCCGAATATCCTGCTCAATATCCTCCGAGATGCCAGCCATAAACAAACTAGATTTCTCATTGCTAACTTCTAATCCAGAGACTGAAGAGAAGGTATGCAAAGCTTGAGAAACCAGTTGAGCAGTACGAACATCACCATAAGCAAATAAAATCAAGTCATCCGCAAACACCGAATGCGATAGATTAACTTTCACACATAGCCACGAATGAAACTTGAACTTATTGGCGTTAGCAAGCTTCTTGAAAGATCTAGTGAAACAATCCATGCACATCACAAAAAGAAGGGAAGAAAGTGGATCACCCTAGCGAAGACCATGCTTACCTTCAAAGTAACCCTCCGGAAGTCCATTCACAATAATAGAAAAGGAAGTAGTGGATACACACTCCATTATCCATCTAATCATCTGAGGGGAAAAACGAAGGCCAGCAAGCACTCCTCTTAAGAATTCCCAGTTGACAGTATCATACGCCTTCTTAATGTCAACTTTAAGAGTCATACGAGGAGTAATGCATCCCCTGCACCATCCATAATTCTTCAAAACCTCCTGTGCTAACATGATGCAATCTCTCATAGGTCTCCCCTTAATAAAGCCAAAGTGATTCTCTGAGATCAAGGAATCCATGACCTTAGAGATTCTGGTAGCAATAATCTTGGAGATAACTTTATATAACACATTGCAGCCGGAAATGGGTCGAAAATCCTTCACACCAGGATCATGTACACCCTTTGGGATAAGGGTAATGAAAGTGGCATTCAACTGACGAAGAAGCCTTCCTGAATGAAAGAATTCCTAAACTGCACCCACAACATCATGCCCAATAACCTCCCAAGCATCCCTAAAGAAACCCACAAAAAAGCCATCGGGGCCTGGAGCCTTATTCACATCCATACTCCAGATGACTTGTTTGATTTCAGGCTCAGAAACAGGGGCAATAAGCTCAACTCTCTGATCATCTGAAAGAATCTCACCCCAATCAAACACTGATTCATCAATAGGATGGCAATCCCGAAAAGTCCCAAGTAAATTCCTATAAAAGGAAATAAACTCCTCAACCATTTCCTCCCTGGAAGAAGTATGCTCGGAAGCTGTTGTCACAGAAGGGATAACATTTCCTCCACCATTAACCTTGACCAATTTGTGGAAGAACCTGGATGACTTATCTTGGCAAAGTAAATATTCATTACGAGCTAACTGCGTAAAGAACAAATATTCTGCATAAGATAGAAAAGAAGCCACTTTCCGAGCATCTAAAACTTTCGCCCAAATATCCATGTTCCCTGGATCATTATGACTTAAGAACTGAAGCTGCTCAAGATCAGCCCTCGCTCTCTCCGCTCTCTCAGCTATGTGATGAAAGTTTCTTTTACCTAAACCTCGAAGATGAGGTTTAAGTAACTTCAACTTTCAACAAACAATAAACTGTTTCGTGCCAAGAATGTCTTGTCCCCAACCATGTCGAACAACATCAAGAAAACCATCACTAATTCTCCACATAGTCAAGTATCTAAACGATTTCTTCTTATGAAATTCACAATGAAATATAGAGATAATAACCACACAATGATCAGAAGTAACACTCATAGGCAAGAAATTCGCTTGCACCATACTTCTATCACCTGCCCATAATTCATTAATAAGAACTCTATCAATTCGACTCTACCTTGTACCATTCGTCCATGTAAAGAAACAACCATGCGAAGTAGCATCATCCAAACCCAAGCTCACACAACAATCTTCAAAGTCTACTCTAAACCAATTGGAAGTGGTTTAAGAAGACACAGACCTCTCTTCTGGCCGCCTAATAGAGTTGAAATCTCCCAACAACAACTAAGGAGAATCAACAGAGGCACCAAAATCAGTGAGGGAATGCCATAATAGCTTCCTCTGAGCCACAGTATTACGACCATAAACAACAGAAACCATAAACTCCTTATGAGTAGTCAAGCAAATCAACAAACGAGAAATACATTGATCATGCATGACAAGAGGAACAAACTGAACGAGGGAAGGATTCCAAGCCACAACAATACGGCCACTAGAAGCAATCTCAATGTTATGAGCAATAGACCATCCACGAACAATAACATTCATAACGTCAACAACATTATTGAGTCCCAATTTAGTATCAATAAGACCCAAAAAGCACAAATCATGACTCTGTACTAACCTGCGAACTGCTTGGTGAGCCGGAGAACCCACCAAGCCTCGCACATTCCAAGATAGCAACTTCATGGTAAGTGAGTATCAGGAGGCCTACCCGAATCACCACCCTCACTAGGCTCCCGAATAACTATCCCGGTATTTCGACGGGATAAAGATCTAGAACTCCCATGTCTGCCTCGAGCACGCCGGGTCTCATCCTCCTCCGCCGACTCGAAGGAGGAATCCGAACCAACAGGTGATTTACCCTTCCTACGATCCTTCCTTGAACCAACAACATCCTTAGGGCAATCATTCATAGCGGAAGACTTAACCGGAGGAGAAGGTAAGTCCTCAAGAGGCGCACTTCCTTCCAAAAGAGCATTAAACCACGAAGAAATGGGTACCAAAGTACCATCATCCTCACCACCCCCTACAACCGGATTTCTCTTCTTGGTTTTGGATTTCGATCTTCGCTTAGGCTTAACATTAACAAACCCATCCGAAGGCTCCACCACACCCTTTGAGTCTCCACTTTTAGTTTCCAATCCCTTCGGATCTTCCCCTTTAGAGCCCACACTATCCTTCTCAATCCCTTGAGCCACAACTTCCTTGCTAGGTACCTTGCAAGCACCATTCTGATGACCAAATTGATTATATACATGGCAATAAGAAGGAAGTTGTTCATAAACAACTTGTTGCTTGAAAACCCTCCTGGAAATCGAAGAGTAACTTTCTCAGGAAGTTCCTTCGTTATATCCACATCAATGCGGACTCTAACGAAAGAAACTCTATTCACATTACCCGACTGAACATCAATATAGATAGGACGTCCAACTGCAGATGCAATAGAACTAATATGGTGATGGGTCCAAAATTCCAAAGGAAGCAAAGGAAAACGAACCAAACATGCACACCGGAAATCCTTTTCTCACCAAATTGAATATTCATGAATACTTAAAGTTGGTGTACGTAGGCATCACACTCTACACACTGCAGTTTATTTACAGATTAGAAAAAGGCGAAGTCAAAGCAATAATAATTGGCAAAAGGGTTAAAGTTTGGATACAAGTGTTCGCAACAATAGAAATACAAATTAATTATTGAGCAGGTAGGACAAAAGACAATAGTATTTGTACACTCGAGAATTAATTGGTTGGTTTTCCCAAGAGCCGGAAAAGAATTCGAACAGAACATTAATCTCACGTACAGTGACGTTTATCATCATAACAACCCAATGTAATAATAATATTTAATTTAATGTTTCCTCATTTGGTTAATTGCCTTTAATTCCTCTTGAGAAATCACACAGAATAATTATGAAACAGGCCGAGTGGAAAGTAGAGCGTGTTTTCCGGTGCTAGGACAAATAAGCAACCCCCGATGCACTGCCACGTGGCCCCATTCTGAGCGTCTGATCAGCATACAACGGCTCTGAACCGTTCTTGCTCACAGAGGTTTTATTGCGAAGTGAGAGAGAACTGTGGGTGGAATCAGGAATGTAATGGCAGGATTTCTTGCTTAAAGAACCTCTCCCTCTCACCTACTACACTGCAAACTATTGGAGAAAGTAAGAGAGAGGAGAGAGAGAGAGAGAGGAGGAAAACTGGCACTGTGGTATGTCATAAAATTGAGGTTGCAGTGGCTGATGGCGGCGTTTGCAGGGCTGACTGTAATGAATCAAACCCAAGAATGAAAAACAGAATTGAATTCAAGTGATCAACCCCAACTGAGAGGGGGTGGGGTGGGGTGGGGGGAAGGTGAGGTTTAAACTTTAAACCACCAAAATACAAATTGCTGCTTCCTTGGACCAATCACTCTCTTTCTCTCTCACTACATCCCATGCCTTCTCTTCCACTTGATCTTACCCTAAAAAAAAATAAATAATTGAATTTAGTTGGAATAGAAAGCTGCAAAGAAGAGAACAAACTCCCAAAAATCAGAAATACATATAGAGAGTGTCAGAAGGAGGCTGGAAAAACCCTTTCACAGTCTCCAGTCTCTGGTCTCTCCAACTAACTAAATACACGACTACACTCCAATGTTAAGCAATGAGCATTTATGGCAAAACTAGTTTTGGAACAAACTAATGTGCAAATTTACCAATAAACCCATACAACCTAGTTTTTTAATCACTTCTCCACCACCCATATCTAGCTTTTTAACTATGGATTGCTTTCTTTCAAAATTGAGGAGGTTAGACTTAGGGCGTAGGGTAGGAATATGTCTGGGTTTTTCTCACTAGGTGGTGATAAAGATCAAGAACAAGATCACCACCACCACCACCACCACAACAACAATAGCCTCTTCCTTTTCAAGAACCAAGAGATTTACAACAAGGGTTTCGAGCTATGGCAACAATACTACCAATTACATCAACAGAAGCAGAATCAAGATCAAGATCACGTGGGTTTTCCGAGTAAGAGAGATGTCATCGATGGTGATCGGGAGAGCTCGGATTCTAGATTGAGGCGGAGAGACGAAGAGATGAACTGTCAAGACTGTGGGAACCAAGCCAAGAAAGATTGCCCCCATTCGAGGTGTAGAACTTGCTGCAAGAGCCGTGGATTTCAGTGCCAAACCCACGTCAAGAGCACCTGGATCCCGGCGGCCAAACGCCGTGAGAGGCAGCACCAACTCGCCGGAGACAACCCTAAGCGGCTGCAGGAGGTTCCCTCCGGCGGCCGAGCTGCTGTCTCTTCAGGTGATGTAACATTTGGGCTTTGATTTGATTAAAAAAAAAAAAACATAGAAATGTGATGATCATTGTTGAATGGCTCCATGTAACCACCCTTCCCTTTACCTTGCTTTTCAACTCTCCGAACTGTTGCAGAGTAAAACTGACGCAACACAAAATCCAAAGAAAACGCCCCTTTTTCACATCCTTAATTTGATCTCTATTTTGGATTACAATGTTGGTAGCTAGCTTTTACGTGTGTGGGGATGTGTTCATCTGATTTTATTTTTTTGGGTGGTGATTAGGGTTTGAGGTGGGGCCCAGCTTCCCACCGGAAGTGAATTCTCCGGCTGTTTTCCGATGCGTGAAAGTGAGCGCGATAGACGACGCGGAGGAGCATCTGGCTTACCAAACGGCTGTCAACATCGGAGGCCACGTTTTCAAGGGGATCCTCTACGATCAAGGCCCTGAAAACCGACACCCTGACGGCACCGCCTCCTCCTCTGGCCAACAGGGGCTCGATCTTCTCAACGTCCCTACACATGCTGCCATGATTGACCACTCCGTTTACCCTGCACCTCTCACTGCTTTCATGGCGGGCACGCAGTTCTTCCCACCACCAAGACCTTAATTGGCCACTGAATACTGAGAATTAGCAAAATAGTAGGGTAATATGATATCAATATCAAGAAAAATATTGGAATACTGGAATTTTTTTTTTCGAATTTAAATTATGATTTTGTGCTGTGGTAAGTCCATTAATTATAAATATGGATGCCGATGTTTATTGATGTTGTGATGCAAGATTTTAGAATTAGTAAGATTCATTGGATATTGTGTTAATATGTGCTGATCTCTCTCTGTGGCTGAATATCTGGGTGGTGTAGAAATCGATGTTGCCTTTAGCCCATTATCCGTTCCCCTACAGATCTTTTCAGCTAAGCCATATTATATTGGATTTAGAGTTATGAATTATGATAGTATATTGGATTTAGAGTTAGAATCAAAATATATATTATATTGGATTTAGAGTTATGAATTATGATAGTATATTGGATTTAGAGTTAGAATCAAAATAAAGGAGAGTGAGTGATGGGTGAGTATTCTTTTAATTCTGCTATACAGATCTTTTCAGCTAGGCCATATTATATTGGATTTAGAGTTAGAATCAAAATACAGTTTTCTACATGCATATCTTATTAAATTTTTATATGGTATGAATACCGATACTATTATAAAATTATATTTTTTGTTAACTTAGAATTTTTGAAAACAAGTGAATGATAGTATATGTTTGTTTGATTTTTTTTGTTTAAGATTTTAACTTTAAGAGATTTGGTGATATGAGTAAAAGTGTATTAACTGACTTGAGAGTAAAGAGAGAATATAGAGATAATGAGTGTTAATAGAGTGGTTATAAGTGGAAATGGCAAAAAGTGGCCACTATTGCTTAAGTGTAATTTTAAGTGGCCATATATGTTATACACAATTTTTTCTAGCCACTTTTAAAGGAATGAGCCAAAATGCCCTTAAGGGGGACCCACTTTTCACATGTTTGCAGAATAAGATTTCACACTTTTTGACCAAAAGTACCAAACGTACAGTAAAGGAATCGGATTCCTCTTTATTTCTGAATAAAGTGTGGAAGTACAATACCTAATACTTAGTACTCCTATGTAGGCATGTGCTTCCTCATATGCATACAAAAGAAATGAGGTAATATATAGTGGAAATGGGGGTGGCCGTCCAACATTTATAAATTTTTTTTGTACTAGTTATTTTAGAGGTTGAGCATTTGGGAGCAAATTTCTAGTATTTTTAGAGAGGTGTGAGATTTTGAGGAGCAGGTGTACAATGTAAGTTTAAACTTGTTTTAATAGTTATGAATACCTTAATTTTATAGTTATGAATGCCCTAATTTTATAATTTTGACATGCCTCATGAGTGTATTCTAATTATTCAACGTTTTTATAATAGAATAGAAAAAAATTGTATGCCGAGTAGAATAATTTTGTAACATTCAAAAATTTTTCTCTCTTAAATCTTCACCACTCATGTGAGATCGTATTTTTTAAGTAATCTTCTCAAATTTGTTAAACACTGGTGAGTAGGCCGAATAGAAGAAGAGCAGTAGGCCGAATAGAACAACTTGGTAGACAGAATAGAACAACCGCTGGCCGAATAGCCCAAAAATTCTCTTAATTTCAGAAACTTCGTAGGCCGAATAGAACAACATTTATAGGCCGAATAGACAAACTCTGTGGGCAGAATAGAAACACGTAGGCCGAATAGAAGAACTAAATTTTTCATGAATTTTTTAATTTTAAAAAACATGTAGGCCGAATAGAGCAATTTTAGTAGGCCGAATAGGAGAACCTTTTGGGCCGAATAGAGGAAACATTGGCCGAATAGAAGAAAAAATACTGAGACTTTTTAAGGTGTGTCAAGGTAGGCCGAATTTTGAAACAGTGTAGGGCTGCATATATTAATTTGTTGACCGAATAGAATACAATATGAGTATAAATTTTCTAATGTTTTAATGTTGCAACTAATTTTCTAACATTTTAATGTTACAACTAATTTTCTAATATTTTAATGTTGATGTTATTAAAGTTTTCTTGAAACAATATGCAGATGAGTTATAAAAAAGTTGGGATGTCTTGGGGTGGAGCTTGGGAAGGGTTGCAATACACATGTGGAGTGGTGAACTGGTTATTCTTGCCAGAGGACAGTCTGTGTTATAGTAGTTTGCTAAAAGAAATCCATGGCATAGTACAAGCTGATTTGGGGTACTGGGGTTATGTAGTTCATTCTCTAGTTGATTACGATGACCGTTTGTCTAAATATAAGATAAAGAATGATGCACGTGTGGCAGAAGTGTTCAACTGTATTGATGTAGGAATGGTGTACGTGACACTCCGTCCTATCGCGAGTGCAGGGAGTAGTATGGTTTCAGGAATGAGTTATGATGACCGAAGTGCTGGTACGAACAATGACCCACGTACGAGGGCACATTCTAGTGGGAGACCTGATTTTAATTTGAATGTGGAGTACAGTTCGGCCTCAGAGATGCAGTGTTCTGGTTTTAAAGAATGTCTAGATGTTGAAGCCGATGCTGTCGTTCGTGAGGGTGAGGATGATGTAGATGGTTGTAATAATGATGATGACCCCGGGAATAGAACTGTCGAAGAAGGGGATTACATATAGCATGATACTATTCAGTCTTCTAGCGAAAGCGATGATAGTGCTGAGGAGAGAAGACACCAATTGTATGAAAAAATTTGTGACTACATACGTCAGAGAGGCGGCCCTAGCTTTCTTGAACCGATTAATCGTGACTTGCCCCGTCCTGAAATGCAGCCAGAAGAGCTGCGTAGTACACGGCCCAACACCCATCCTTGGTTGATTCCAGGTATGGAAGCTATGTTTATTTATAATAGAAATAGAACTAAAGTATATTTTTATGTGAAACTAATGCACCTGCCACGTTCATAGGCATTCCAGATGAATCAGACAGAGTAGATCAGTTGACTGGCCCTGAGTTTGATGCGTCTGGTGTTCTTCAAAAGAATAGTGTATTTGATACAAAAGAGAAGTTACAGATAGCCGTCGGAATGTATAACTTGCGGCACGGAGTGGAGACCCATGTCCAAAGATCTAGCACGACCAGGTATAACGTTGAATGTAACCTGAAGGGTCAAACAGGGTGTCCATTTAAGATGCATGCAAGAATGAGCTATGGGTTGTGGGCAGTGGTTAAATTCGTCGAACATCATGGTTGTTTACATGATCCAGACAGGTCTGCTCCTACACAAGTGTCATCCAAAGTAATCGGTCAATATTTTGCTGCTAGGCAGTTTGATAAGGTTACTAGCCTCCGACCCCATGCGATGAGAGAAGAGATCAGGACTGATTTTGGGTTCAACATTAGCTACAATATAGCGTTAAAGGCGAAACACTATGCTGTTGGACACACATACGGGGATCATGACAACTCTTATGAAATGCTCCCTGCGTACATGTATCAGTTGGAATACACAAATCCCGGTACGCACACCCAAATCTCTGTTGATGAAGATGACCGTTTAAGGTTTATATTTTATGCACTTGGAGCATCGAGGCGGGGGTTTCTAAAGTCTGGTCGTCAAGTCATTGTCATAAACGACACTCATACGAAGGGGAGGCATAGAGGAATTATGTTTGTCGCAGCCACGCATGATCCAAACCATAAGATATTTCCACTCGCCTTAGGCACTAGCGATGTTGAGAGCAACATTTCGTGGACGTGGTTTCTAGAGAGGTTACGAGAGGCCTACGGATGTCCACGAGATCTGTTGATAGTTTCTGATGGTCATTGCAGTATTGCACGCGCTATTTCTACTGTTTATCCTGATGCCCATCACGGTCTATGCGGCTACCATTTAAAGCACAGATTGGCCGGCTTTGGAAAGAACATTTTGTATACATTTAAGCGTGCGATGGATGCATACCTATCGACAGATTTTGATAAGTTAGTCTGCCAACTTCTACAACTTTTGTAATATTACATTCAAGAATGAGCCGGTACAACGTCTTTTTTATTAATGTTCAGCATTCTAACTTGTTATTTGCAGGTGCATCAGCTTATTGCAATGTGGTACCCGGTCGCAGGAGTTAATGGAATTGGTTGGGTCGTGGGGATATGAGAAATGGTCAAGGGTGCATTGTCCTGTCAGTAGGTACGAGTTTATAAACTCAAATGCAGCTGAGTCGTATAACAATGCCATCCTTTGGGCGCGACAGCTACCTATATGCACAATGTTAGAGATTTGTCATACAATCACTGAGAGGTGGTTTTACGAACGTCGAACTGAAGCTGAGCAACGGAGTACCATCCTATGCCAGCGTCTCCATGACGAATTAGTGGAACTTTCTCATGCAGCCCAAAGCTTAATATTTCCATGCTCATTGGAAATAAGTTTGCAATCAAGGACGGTGATAAGATATTCACTGTTGATTTGAATGACAGTACATGCACATGTGAGAAGTTCCAGAAAGAACTTATTCCATGTATTCATGCGATGAGGGCAATTGAGTACGCATACACTAAACATACTTACTTGTATTGATCTCCTGATTATGTGTTTCTTATGCTATACTTTCTACAACGCTTGTAGGTTGCCAGCCAGTAGCTTTGTGTCTCCAGTTTACCATCGCACCAGTGTAGTAAATATGTGGCGTGGTCCAGTGTTGCCTGTTCCCCATTACACTCAGTGGGACACACCTGAAGAAGGCCTGTCATAACGTGTTAACCCCCCTGCCATGCAGACAGGCCAAGCGACCATGAATGTCTCGCATAAGGTCAGGGATCGAGTCGTCCAGGAGACGTCACAAAGAACATGTGTGCTCCGGATATCGACAGCCAAGTCACAATCGACTAAATTGTACTGGAGCTTCATCGTCACATGACAATCCACCTCCTCCTGCGACGAATGCCCCTAATCCCCGTATACGTAGGATAAAAAAATATGGCAAATATGGTGAAATTGGGCATACTCGTCTACGTTGTCCTTCTTAACTCTAGTGTATAACTTATAATTTTTATCAATATTAAGAATAAGCTCATTTACTTAACATCCATGGTAATTACAAATTCGAAATTTAGAGCTGTGAAAACAGTGCCACTTCCATATCAACTCGAAATTACAGCTTCCTAGTTGGGTTCATTTAAATAAATTTATACAAACAAATAAATTTCTATAAGAATATCATCACTTTTGATTAGTTCTAAACTAAGTACATCATGCTCTGGCAATAATGGTACCAGCCTGAAAGATTAGAAAAGCAACTTGCATACGAAAATGCAAGATGTGATTGGGGGTGTTCCAGTTAAAGTTCCTCGCTAATATTCCCTCTATGGTCCTGAGACAGGCTGTTCTGCAACTGGATTCGTCCTCCTGTCTGTAACAAAATTCTCTATGTGCTGGTGTTAACTGAAAAGTGTGCGGAACCCCTCGGACTCAATCTCGCACATCAGAGCTGGCATGACACGTCTGAATGGTAGAGTCTCCATCATTCGGTGCTTCTTCATGTCGGGCTCGTCATCCCATCTATGCCGGAACGAGTCAAAATCGTAGATGGTCATAGTCTTTGTAATCAGTACACATGAGTAGTAGTGCGCTGTCGTGTGGACTATGAACAATATCTGCCAAAAGTAAGTTAAAAGGAATGCATATATTACATGTAAACAACTAGGTCAAAGTAGGAGTTAGTATTATGTAAATACATCAAGGGTTAGTATAAAATACCACGTCACAATCTAACCATGGCCTCGACCCCCTCCACACGGGCAATCGCCCTTAGGCGTACTCACGAAGATCTATCAACAAGTCATCACTTATGTTGGCAAATGTCGTTCTGTCATCTTTGAACCGGCTCGTGTGCTCATTCCATACAGATTGAACTCGGACCTTACACGAGAATGATTCCATAATAGTAGTCTCAAAATTAAATAAAAAATTCTATTCAATCCATTGTAATATGCTCATTTACTTACAGAGAATTGCATGTCCATAATGCAGTAGATGCCAACATTCTGATGAATGTGTACGCCTATGTCAGATGGTCGCTCTGAAAATATTCGGAGGTATGCATCCAGGTACTGAAACATATAGAAATATATTAATAAAAATGTGAAATAATAAACATATTTACATATTAGGTATACACATGAACACTCTAGGGTATTACCTGGTCGGAAAACCAAGAAATGGGATCCTCCATCTCAGTGAAAAAAACACTGCCTACTCCATAACCGAGACCAACGTCGATCCCGAATTCAACAATTAATTAACAATAATCAAAAGTGTTTAAAAGTAATATATGAAAACGTCTAAAATAGTAGACTAGCACTTACAGATCTCTGCTTATAATAAATTGCCAGAACAATTGCCACTGGCGCTCCCGTTCAGTAGTTGTGAATGGAGACTGTAACCCTGCAGTTGGATTTCTTGGCCGCTTAGCACGCATCATACCATCTTCAGCAACGCCGGGTGTAGGGGCCATCGGACTCACATGCTCCACCGGTCTAGATGGGGAATGTCTAACCCCTTACCTCACGCTCGATGGCTCAGTCTCATACAACTGGGTCCGGGAAAGATCAGTTCGATGTCGCCTGATCTTACCCATAAGCGCCTGTCGAAATAAATGTGCTGTTTGACGTTCAGACACAACTTGACAAGCAAGCTGGTGTAACAACTCATCCTGCTGATCCAACCTACGAGAGACCCTTTCTTTAAAATCCTGATCATATCTGTGGACTTTCTGATCATCTCCGTAGACATCCCTAAACCCACTCCCATGAAAAACTGGGGACTCATCCACCCTAGCGTCAGGGTGCTGCTGTGCGTCAGCGTCATAATGCTGCTGTCTGTCATGCTCATTTATAAAGCAAGCATGCCAACCACTATTCGGATCATAGGAACTAGGCTCAGCATACCTCGTTTCCACTGAAGCCTGTCCACTGTAGTCAGGACGAGTAGTATAGGGAGGTTGGTAAGAATGGGGATCCCAATTTATCGTCCAAGCCGCTGAATCATCCGTCCGTTGGCCCTTCCACAAATCATCAACAGCCGCACCCGAATAGTACCGCTGATCCCATGGATTACTAGAAGGATCGTATGCTTCCCTTGAGGTACGCTGCTGCAGATATGAGTAATCAGGCCCCCGGACGGCCTTTCGCCTGGGTTAGAAAATGCCTTGGTGTACATTCCCATGATCAACCCCTCAAGAGGATCATCCTCTATGCCAATCCAATATCCCCCTCTACGCTCATCAGCGAGGATACGTGGAAAATCTATCACATCAAGATCCTGATGCAAAAAAAAACCAATACATTTACATACAATATTACTGAATTGTCATTCACTAAAATGGGTTAATGATTCATACCCGATTAAACAGATTCATATCAATCCTCTTCACTTTATGAAAAATCCATCGCAAGCAAAGTGGGCTTAGATTCTTCCTATCGTGAGGGACATGGCCATACGATGCAGCGAGGGCAGGTAGACGCTCGTACGCCCTAACCTGTCATGCGTAAACCACATATGTTAGATAATTAATATTGCTGAAATTGAAAATACACTATAAGTTTAAGTAATCTAATAAAACACGTATCAGGAGCGCAAATGTGCACCCATAAAAGTGGTATCTATATTGATCGGGGTTTGCTCCATCTGGAAGTTCGATCAAAATATGATCCATAAAGTGTAGTAGCGTCATATAACTGACCTGCCCCCAAGGGAATAAGTTCCATCTCTCATCGTCCTCTACTAGCTCCCAGACCCAGTTGTCTACACCCACCTTGGTGACATCCGACCCAAGGATAAAATATTACAACAATAGCACCTTGGTAATTTTAACCGTGTCCTCGGCGCTAACATGTGTAAATCTTCTGCCTTCAAAGTCACTAGCAATCTGACTGACTAATGGTCTCTCGCCCTGATCATAATACCTATCGTAAACCCCACCAGACGGGATACGATACGACACATTTGGATCAAACCCGAGTCTATCCCAAAAGCAGAGTCCCATTATCCTCATGAACTCTACCCTACTAAAGATAAGACACTCGTTCCCAACCTGAAAATATCTAGCAGTTAAATCGCCTCCCTAAATATAATCTCCCGCGTCATGAGAGTGTGGAGATGAGCATTCACGTTCCAATCATTGTTGAGATCCCAGTAATGACCAAAGCATAATATCCTAAACATCTCATCCACATTACCCCCAACCATAGTTAACTGCGTACGGATAATTTCCATCACAACTCCAGGTTTGCAGTAATTATGTATACTGCAGTTCTGACCCTGCATAGAAGGACGCTTCCAGTCACCCTGCACAAATAAAATTTTTGCTAAATAAGACAGAAAGTCATAATTATGGCCAAAATAAATATAAGTTCATTGCAGCCATTGACCAAATATTTTCACACTCAAACATTTGTTCTATTCGGCCTACACTTCCATCTATTCGGCCTACAAACTTTTCTGTTCGGCCTATAGAAATTGCTCTATTCGGCTTACCAAATATGCTCTATTCGATCGGCCAACCATTTTCAAAAAATTTAAAACTCATAAACATTTCTCTATTCGGCCTACACTTGTTCTATTCGGCCTAAAGAATTGTTCTATTCGGCCAACCAAAAATTCAAATAAATTAAAAAAAAACTCCTACCCTTTGTTCTATTCGGCCCACACTTGTTCTATTCGGCCTAAAGATTTGTTCTATTCGTCCTACTAAAAACCTCTATTCGTCCAACCAAAATTTTAAAAAAATTTCAAAGTAATTACTCCTACACTTTGCTCTATTCGGCCTACACTTGTTCTATTCGGCCTAAAGATTCATTCTATTCGGCCTACTAAAAACCTCTATTTGGCCAACCAAAATAAAAAAAATCAAAGTAATTACTCCTACAATTTGCTCTATCCAGCCTACACTTGTTCTATTCAACCTAAAGATTTGTTCTATTCGGTTCACAACAAAACCCCTATTCGGTCAACCAAAAGTTCAAAAAAAAAACAAAAAAAATGAACACCCCCACTGCGGTCCTACATTCTACATATGATGTATACACAATTAAGTCACATTCAACACATTACATTTCCAAACCACATGTACGAAACATTATACAAAATTAATTTACATTTTACACATATGAACAAAACCACAAAAATGTAAGTAATATCCTCGAAAAAAGTACTAAAAATCAGTGTAGGAAACATTATACACAAATTTAGAGATGCTAATAATACTGCTTATATACATACCTGAAAATTTTCCATTTCCAATGTGTGATGCACTGTGGGAGACCGCAAATGGAGAAGAGAAACCCAGAAATGCACTGTGCTTGACACTGGGACGAAACGAGAGTAGAAGAGAGATGATGTTGGCCGAAAGATGAGAGACAAAGAAAGAAAGAAATAAAGAAGGGAGAGAAAAATGTGAAAATGACGTTAATGATGTACCCCACCAACCCACATCCAAAATCTTAAATTCAAAATTTAAAAACTTTAAATGTGGTCCACCCACTCCCTATTTACTGCAGTCAAAACTGACATGATGATGGCCCCATTATTTCGTCCTTTAGCTGACAGTTATGGGGGTAATTTGGGGAGTCCACTTGAAAGTGGTTAGTAAAAATTAGTTTTAAGAGATGTGGCTATTTTAAATTGTACTTTGTCAAAAGTGACTATTAAAAAATCAGACCCGTGGTGATAATGTATAAGAGATGGGTGAATTGAGGGTTATATAGGATTTGTAAATGTATGTAGAAATTATTTTGTGAGAGGAGAAGAGAGAAATATAGAGATAATGAGTGTTAATAGATGGGTGATAATGTATATGAGATGGGTGAATAGAGGGTTAATAGGATTTGTAAATGCATATAGAAATCATTTTGAAAATTTGAGAGGGTAGATTTGAAAAATAAAAAATTTGATTTTAAACCAAACACAGAAGATTATGGATATTATATTTTGATGTTGCACATGTAATAGAGAAATAAAATATTCCTTCCATTCCAATTGTGTTTTCACATTTATAAGAAAAGTTATTTTATTGATTCGCTCTATCAACTCTAAGGGGGTAATATTCCCTCCCTCCGTTTCTAAGGTGTCAATTTTATTATTTTTGGCGTTCGATTCAAAGATATCAATTTCTCATATTTAGTAAAAAAATACACAATATGATACACCTCTTTCCTCTAATACAATTATCCACTTTACATATAATAATAATAATCCTTAATTTACGTGCAATAAAGAAATGAACACCTTATAACCGGGAGTATATTATTTTTATGTAGGAATATTAAATAAAGTATGAAGAATGTTACATGTGTGAAGTACCTTGTGGCAATTCTTTTAGAATTAAGTGCATAAATGAAAGGTTGTTTATTTTTTTCTATTTTTTTAGTGTAAAAACTGTACATGGAAAAAAAAATACTTCCCCAATTTACATTTAGTTTTTGCACGTAAATTAAAAGATGTACTATTTTCATCTTAAATTTATCTTCACGTTTATTGTTTTCATAGATATTAATAAAAATCACTTTTTGTTTTACTTTTGGTGTAGTTTTGTATTTTTTGAAAATAAATAAATAATAAAGTATATTATGTGTATTAAAGAGGTAATGACAAATTTGAAATGAAAGTGTGTTAGAGAGATATAATTAGTTGATTTTTTCTTTTTTGAAGTGTGAAGTTGAAATTGAACGGAACAAAATAAAAAATATGAAGTTGAAGTTGAGATGAAGTAATAATAATTTAATAAGTAGTGAATTGATAATATTTAATTTATAGTGGATAGTTATATTAATGTTTTGTGTGGACCCATGTAGAATAATTAATTATTTAGTGGGTAGTTATATCAATGTTGTGCGTGTACGTATATAGAATAATTAATTATTTTGTGGGTCCACTTCTTTAATTTGGAACAAACTAATATAAAAAATGTAAACCTTAATGCGAGACTAAGGGAGATCAAAATATGTAATGAGATTAAAAGAATACTATTTACTCCCTCCGTTCCAAACTAATGATTGCATTTGCCTTTTGCATTAGGATTAAGGAATATAATATATTAATGCATAGTAAGGTAATAGAAATAATATTTTTATTTTAATGTATAATGATTACGTTTGCTTTTTGCACGGGATTAAGGAATATAATATTAATGTGTAATAAGGTGAGAAAAATAATATTTTTTTGTAAAGTAGGCAAGTGTATTAGTATTATGTGTGAGCCTATGGAGAGAGAAGTAATTAATTTGTGTTGGTTTCTTTTAGGCTTTTACAAAAAAGGGAAACGTTCTATTGAAGTGGGATGCCCAAAAATACGTAACTATTATTGGGATTGAGAAATATAATATTTTAATATATAATGAGGTAAGAGAAATAATATTTTAATATAAAGTGAGTAGTTGTATTAGTGTTGTGTGTGTGGTCTGTTGGCGTTCGACCGTTTGGTTAACACACGTTAGGGTTCTATGTAATTCTTTATCAGCGGAAGCAAGAATAAAGATTTGCAATACCTTTCACCAAGGTATGTTGAAGAAGGGAAAATTATCGCTGGCAGCTTGCGCGACCTCACTGTTTTGGGCATAACTTCCTCATCCAATCTCCGGATTGAGTAATTTTTGCGCCAAAATGATCCTCTCTTCCGTAGCTTTCTAACCATGTATCACGTGACCAGTTTTGGGGTATAATAGTGACCAGGAGGAGAAATTAGAGTCGGGCCTCCATTGGGCTTAAGTATCCAAGTTTAGCCCAAAACTTATACTTAAGTTCAATAATAATAATATATTCCACTAAAATATTATTACTGCACTGCCTCTCTAACCCATAATTATGTTATGGGCTCCTTCATATTATGAGCCCGTTAGTCTCCCAATATTTAAGATATACAATGCCCATTAATTAATTAAGTTACTGACAACTCCATTAAATAATATCTCATCCAAGAGTAATACCACTCAACCTCATTATCATGCTGGAATAAATCTACCTGCAGGGTTTATGTTGCGGGTTTTTGAGTGCACACAAATAAATCCCCAAGTGTAGGGATGTCGACTGTAGCAGCAGGCAACCAAGTTTTAATATCGAATCCTAGGGATGGTATATTATTTATTTTATAAAATTACTAAAGTATTTAAGACATGTGACAAATTCAATTGGATGATAATTATTAAACTTATGAATACTTTCAAAATTAAATAAAAGAAATTAAATAAATACGAAAATTCAAGAATGAGAAATAGTAGCTCTAGGGGTTCTGGATTAAGCTAATTAATTCAACACTTCGATGGTCGGGTTCAATTCCTATATATACTTATGGAAGAGTCACTAAACTTTACTAATCCAGTTATTTGGTCTTAGCAAATTAGTAATTTATTTGGTTCATCTCCTAGGACTCTAGGTTAATAATCTTATCTCCCTCTCTAGGTACTTACTAAATTATTCTCTCCCTCGTCAGGTACTAGAACTAATACGTGTTCCCTTTTTAGGTACTATAATTTTATTACCTAATTTCCTGAATATTACTAATATGACAATTCATCAATATCAATAACACCCATCACAATTTCTATGTCTAATAAGCTAAAGAATCAAGTCAATTACTTTAACTTATACAAAATAACCAATTAATACAACTGTGCACACAAGTTATAATTATTTCAAGTATTAGTCAATATCATGAAACAACCACAAACGTTACACAAATTAAATTAAATAGTCTCAATGAATTTCATAGAAAAAAATAAATAAGCATTCTGCAGTTTTGAACCCTTCACCTAATATCAAATTAAAATAAACTTAATCCATCTAACCCTAGAACTACAAAAAGTATTTACCCCATGGAGTTACAAACAACTTCCATGGGTGTAAGAATGATCTTATCACTATTCATATTTATTGAAAGGAAAATTGAGTTTAAAGATAAAACCCTGGATTGAAGAATTGTTGATGCTCTTCTCTCCGTCTCCTCCAATTGTATGATCTCCCCTCCTTGAATGGCACACACCGGATGATGGAAGAAGTGGGTGTGTGATTGTGAGTGGTGCGATGGATAATCGCTGGAACAGAGGATAGGCGTGTTCTGCTTATCATATCCTTTCTGTCGCGTTCACTGCCTCCTATTTTTCTTCTTCACGCCAAAATTACCTGTGTTATGGGCCTTTTGATTTTCCACCACCAACAAGGCAAATGGCCGTGTACATGTGTTGGGCCAATAGGAAGTGATAATGGATTTTTCTTGGCAATTCATCCGCAATCCATCTAGCTGTTGGGCCCCACTAATTAGTTGCTCACGTTCATGAGCAACTTGGCCTCCATCACAATGATCCAATACTTTGCACTCATGGGCCCACTTGCCAATTAAAAATTAATCCATAAAGTGTTACACCTCTCTCACTTTTTAAATAGTATGATCAACTCCTTTTCTTCGTGCCAAAATCCTTGTTTCTCAAATTTCATTAATTCCATTTCAAAATAACCTTAAAATCTACAAAATCTCAACAACATCCGTGAAGCCATAAAAAGTATGAAAATAAGCAATAAACTCCACAAACAATGCAAAAATTATGCAATAATCATATGAAAAAGGCCTATGAAAAGTAACAAACTCCCCAAACTTCAACTATTGCTCGTCCCGAGGCAATAAAAAGAATAAAAAAAAATAGGACGTGACATATGATTATATTGGTTTCAGAAAATTTTAAGAAAAATAAATTCAAACCAATCAAGCAGACAAGCATGTGATACATCACAGAATCACTACTAACTAGATTTAATGCCTTGATACATGAAAACTCACTAGGATAAGTATATCACTCAACTCTCAAGTATATAGGCTTCAAAACACTCAACATGATTTAAATGCAGATTTTAACCATAGGCTTGCCCATTATCTCAACTCTCCTTTTACTTGTAGCTAGCAAAATTATGGATCAAAAAGGACTTTGCAATTGGTGGTAACATAAGCTCTTTGGTTAGGGAAGGATAAATATGGACAAATAACTCAAAACTCGGATCAATCAAGCGGCCATCCATCATGATCATTAATTTTTTTTTTCAACACTTTCATTAAAGTACTGCCCTCCTCCTCAACTCCAAATTATTTTCTTCAACCACAATAATAAGAGAATATTTTTCTTCTTCTCTTTCAGCATCAGGGGGTATTAAATCTATGCACGACCCCACTAATATTTTTCTTTCTCTCACTCTATTTGTTCTCAACTCCTTGTTTTTTCCATTTTTTCCTTTTTCTACTAATCTAGGATTTTATATCCCTTTTCTTCATCCTTTCTTCATCATCCTTTTTTCCTCCAAATTATTCACATTCCTCTTCTAACATCCTCAACAATTACTCAATTGATCCAAGTAAAACAAGAAAAAAAATCAAATATTGATAAAGCTCAAACGGTTTATTCAAAGAATGGTTTTTTAATGCTCAACGGGCTGACTAAGGATTAAATGAATTCAGGTAAAATATGTGGAAAATATGGGTTAAAATCAAAGATGGCCTAATATCATTTTCATAATTCACCAGACTATTCTCGAATATTCAAGGAGATTCAGGCCAAGTTCTAGAAACACATCACAGTTAATCAAGAAACTCACCAGAATAAAAATAATCATGTAGAATGCTCATGATTTTCAAAAGGCTCAAAAGCTCACTAGGTATAAAATAATTCCAACAACCAAGGCTATCTAGCAATTCATGATTCATGCAACAATACAATTTCATCCACTCAATTACTAAGAATTTTCAAGTTGAGCATAAAAATATTTTCATCATAAACCAAATCATGTCACATACCTCAAATTCTATCAGAAGTGTTCAAGTTCATGGAGCAGCCAGCATAAAATTATGCTTCTCACACCACAACATGCAAGCAATGATCACTCAACTCAAAACTCAAGTCAAAAGGTTAGCTTACTTACCTTGACTAGTAATTTCTCAAGTAGTCTCCTCCACTCTCATCAAAAGAATAATTTCAAGAAACCACCTCCTCCTCCCCAAACTTATTTTCGATAGAGTATCAAAATAAGTTCAAGAAAAAGTGTAGGGATCTCATATGATTCGCAGCCCACTTCTTCTTCCTTTCTAGCTCATGAACACACATCTGAAGAACTCAAGTATCCAACATCAAACATCAAACATCAAATATCCCAATACTAATCAAAATAAGGAGAAAAACCATACTCCATATCAATCATCAACAAAATCATTACCTCCAATCTCTAGGGTACTCACACAACAAGACACAACTATGAAATTTTATCCCCGGTGCATATGAGACAAGGTAAGAACATCACCCTCCCCCCAAACTTATTTCGAACAAAGTTAGAAAATAAGTTTGAAAAGGATGTGATTGCCTTAAGCGAAATCATGCACCATTGATCAAATTTCCAACACACAACACAAAATAAAATAAAATCAAAGCAAAAAAAACGGGACGGTAGCCCCCAACAGACGCTCATTTTTAACGTTGTTGAGCACGATGTGATGTACATTCAATGCAAGTGATCAAGAAAAAGAACTTCCCTATCTTGTGGCGATCTATAGTGCTTCAAACGATGACCATTAGCCACAAAGATATCTCCGTTCTTATCTTTCAACTCAAAGCTTCCGCCTCCACATGCTCTATGAATCGCAAACGGTCCCATCCACTTGGATTTCAGCTTGCCTGCAAAAATTTTCAAACGAGAGTTAAACAACAATACTTCATCTCCTTCATGGAACTCCTTGTGGCGAATCTTAGCATCGTGCCACTTCTTCACTCTCGCCTTATAGATCTTTGCATTCTCATAAGCCCTCTCTCTGAATTCATCAAGCTCATTGATATGGGTCATCCGCAATTCCTTTGCATAAGTCAAACTCAAATTCAGTTTCCTTATCGCTCAATAGGCTCTATGCTCAATCTCCACCGGAAGGTGACACGATTTCCCATAGACTATCTGAAATGGCGACATCTCCATGACGGTCTTGTAGGCGGTTCTGAAACCCCATAAAGCATCATCCAACTTCAATGCCCAATCTTTCCTACTCACTCCAACCGTCTTCTCCAACACCTGTTTGATCTGCCTGTTTGAGACCTCAGCTTGCCCATTTGCTTGAGGGTGATAGGGTGTTGCCACCCTATGTTTCAAACTATAGTCCTTCAATACTTTTTCCATCAATTTATTAACGAAGTGTGTTCCCCCATCACTAACAAGCACGCACCCTAGGTACTCCAAATCTTGAAAATATGTGCTTCTTCAGAAAATTCTGCACCACTCTAGCGTCGTTTGTCTTTGTTGGAATTGCTTCCACCCACTTTGAGACGTAATCGACAGCTAGAAGGATGTAGAGGAATCCATTAGATGGGGGAAAAGGCCCCATGAAATCGATCCCCCATACATAAAAAATTTCCACCACCATACTGGGCTGCAACGGCATCTCTTCCCTTCTTGAAATTCCCCCCATTCGTTGACATCTATCACACGTCTCCACAAACGACTGACATGTCTTGAATAAGGATGGCCAATACAATCCGGACTGTAATACCTTTGCTGCAGTCTTTTGGGCACCAAAATGCCCCCCATTTGGCTGCGAGTGACAGAACTCAAGCACACTATTCCATTCAGCTTCAGGCACACATCTACGGATTATGGAATCCGTGCAAATTTTGTAGACGAAAGGATCATCCCAAATGAAGCTCTGAACATCATACATGAACTTTGTTAACTGATGCTTGCTCATTTGATACGGCTTAGTCCCTGTTGCCAAGTAGTTGACATAATTTGCATACCAAGGGGTTTCTTCTTATGTGGTCAACGCATAGATCCTGTGGATATCCACCTCTAGTATCTCCTCATCGGGGAACACCTCTTTGATCACCTCACGAGCATCATCGCAGTGTTCTCTCGTCTCCAACCTAGATAAGTGGTCCGCCACAACATTCTCACTCCCCTTTTTGTCCCGAATTTCCATGTCAAACTCTTGCAACAGCAAGATCCATCTAAACACCCTCGGCTTTGCATCTTTCTTCTCCATCAGGTATTTGATTGCCGAGTGATCAGTGTAGACAACTGTTCTCATCCCTACCAAGTATGGCCTGAATTTGTCAAAAGCATACACCACTGCTAGAAACTCCTTCTCAGTCACGGTGTAATTATTCTGTGCTGAATCAAATGTTTTGCTAGCATAATATATAGCACGAAACTTCTTTTCCCGCATCTGACCCAACACAACTCCAAGTGCAATATCACTCGCGTCACACATCAGCACAAACGGCTCAGTCCAATCTGGAGTGATCAAAACTGGAGTAGTCACCAATGCTTCCTTAAGAACCTGAAATGCACTCAAACAAATATCATCAAATACAAAAGGCACATCTTTTTCTAACAAGTGAGATAGTGGCTTGGAGAATTTAGAAAAATCCTTGATGAATCTTCTGTAAAATCCAGCATGCCCCAAGAACGAGCGAACTCCTTTCTCATTGGTAGGTGGTGGCAACTTCTCAATCGCAACTACCTTTGCACGATCCACCTGTAAACCTGTAGCAGACACATAATGACCAAGAACAATACCCTCTCTCACCATGAAATGACATTTCTCCCAATTCAAAACGAGATTGGTTTCTTGACACATTTTCAATACAAGAGACAGATTAAACAAGCAAATATCAAATGAAGAGCCAAAAACTGAGAAATCATCGATGAAATCTTCCATTATATTCTTAATTAGACCCTCAAAGATAGCCATCATACACATTTGAAATGTCGCAGGTGCATTGCATAGACCGAAAGGCATCTTCCTAAAGGCAAAGGTCCCATAGGGGCAGGTGAAAGTGGTATTTTCCTGGTCTTCAGGAGCAATCATTATCTGATTATATCCTGAATACCCATCCAAGAAACAGTAAAATTCATATCCTGCAAGCCTATCCAACATTTGGTCCATGAAAGGTAAGGGAAATTGATCTTTTCGCGTGTTTTCATTCAACTTCCTATAGTCCACACAAACACGCCACCCCGTGGGTATCCTTGTAGCTAGTACCTCACCATCATCAGCCTTCACTATAGTCATCCCCCCTTTCTTTGCTACCACATGCAATGGACTAACATAGGGGCTATCACTTATAGGAAAAAAAATTCCAGCATCTAACCACTTCAAAACCTCTTTCCTAACCACCTCCTACATAGCAGGGTTCAACCTACGCTGGTATTGCACAGAGTCTTTTTCTCATCCTCTAACTTGATTCTATGCATGCAAACAGCAGGATTAATACCCTTTAAGTCATCTATGGACCATCCTATAGCTGACCTATGTTCCCTAAGAACCTCTAGCAATCTTTCAAGTTCAAATTTAGATAAAGAAGAGGATACTATTACCGGAAATGTCTCATTGTCGCCAATATATGCGTACATGAGATGATCTGGCAATTGTTTAAACTCTGCTTTCTTTTCTTCCTTCACATCTGGCTCATCCTTCTCCAATGGTAAGAACTTCTGATTCCACCTCGTCTGCTCCAACCTTGCTGCTTCTTCCTTAGTATACCTGCAATCATTTAAACTATGTAAGCATTCAAGATATTCAAGACAAAGTTCATTAGATAAGTCATCCAACTCCGTGGTGGGAAAAGTGAGAGACTCGCTGATACACATCTCCAGAGGATCCTTAGATAGGATAAGAGACATGTTTTCATTCACAGTCTCCTCCACCACTTCCAAGCTCTTGCACTCTTCCTTATCTTTTGGCCATCTCATCGCTTTCTCTAGGGAAAAGACAATCTCTTCATCATTAACCCTCAGTTTCAATTCTCCATTTTGAACATCAATTAACGCTCCCTCAGTAGCTAGGAAAGGTCTTCCTAGGATAAGAGGTACATTATTGTCGTCCTCCATGTCGAGCACCAAGAAGTCCACTGGAAAGATAAATTTATCGACCTTTACCAATACATCCTCTATCACCCCCTTTGGATAGGTTAGAGATCGATCAACCAACTGAAGTGCTATCGATGTTAGCTTCAACTCCCCCAAACCTAACTTTTTGAACATGGTGTACGGCATCAGGTTGATGCTGGCTCCAAGATCGCATAAGGCCCTCTTCGCAGGCCCTCTCCCTATTTCACACGGAATTGTAAAACTGCCAGGATCCTTAAGCTTTTCAGGTAACTTCCTCTGAATGATTGAACTGCAATTTTCAGTGAGATTCACTGTCTCTACACCCGTCAAACTTCTCTTCTTGGATATAATATCCTTGATGAATCGGGCATAGTGAGGCATCTGCTCCAAAGCCTCTGCAAAAGGGATATTAATTTGGATTTTCCTGAAAATTTCCAAGAATCTCTTGAACTTCTCATCAAGCCCTTTCTTTAGGTGAAGTTGAGGAAATGGAAGGGGTATCCTAGTTTTTGGAATTCCCCAACTATCTCTCTCTGGTTCCTCAACCTTCTGCTTTTCTTCCCTCAACCTCTTAGCCACTTGCCACTTTTTCTCAGGAATGTCCTTCTCAGCTTGAATCTGAGACGAATCTGGAATTTCTGGAATTACTGCATCACTACTTGACTCTAACTCAATTTGAGTTGGGTCACTATCAAGCTGAATTGGCTCATTATTGCCCACTGTATCATCTGTTTTGTCCACTGGCATCTCTGGTCCTTCATACTGCTTCCCAGACCTCAATGTGATAGCTTTGCACTCTTTTGGGTTGATTTCCGTTGTCGATGGAAATTTACCCTTTTGCTGTTGTGAACCCATTGTAGAAGCCAGCTGACCAATTGAGTGCTCCAACCCTTGCAACTGCTTGGACATTGAAGAGTTCATCCCCACAATCACTCCTTCCAACTTGGTGATTCTTGATTCATGAGCCTTATGGGCTGCTTCATTATTCACCATGTACTGCTTTACCAAATCCTCGAAATTTGGTTTTCCTTCCTCAGTCTTTGCACCATGATCAAAGTTGGCTGGAAACTGGACTGCATTATTCAGATTTGAATATGAGAGGTTCTCATGCCTTCTTTGTCCTTGCCAATTTCCACCTTCACTTTGATTGTTCTGATTGCCACCTTGATTCTGATAGTTACCCCCTTGGAAATTCCTATTGTTAAAATTTCCTTGATTGTTCCTATTCCCTTGCCAATTTCCACCTTGTTTGTTAGGCGGCCCTCTGTATCCTTGTGTGCTCTGACCCATGGCCCATTTAGCATCCTCAATTTCTTGCAAGTTCATCACTATGCCATCACTGTCACTTCCTTGACTGCTTCCCCCACTGTAAAGATTGCTTAAGTGCTTATTCATTTCTTCCAATTGAGTAGCAACCTTATCAAACTTATCTGCTTCAGCCACTTTCTCCTCCACTCGTGCAACCTTTCCAAGCACATAGCTTCCACGAATTCTATCTGAGGGCCAGTCTCTTGAATTCATGGATATGTCATCAAAAAGATTCTCAACATCTCTCGAGCTCTTCCCAAAGATGGTTCCACCAGCAGATGCATCTACTAAAACTCTCAAATCATTATCCAGACCATTGTAGAACACACTGATAATCTGAGACTTCTTGAGGCCATGTTGTGTGCATCTCCTTAAAGCTTCTTTAAATCTCTCCCATGCCTCATTGAATGTCTCATCCCTTCGCTGCTTAAACTGGTTTATCTCTTGCTTCAGAGCCATCACTTTTGATGGTGGCATGAAGCGTTCCACAAAAAGCTGTTGAAGTTCAGTCCAATTGCTGCAGTTCCCTTGCTCCAGGCTATCGTACCACTCTCTTGCCTTATCAGCCAAGGAGAACTGAAACAACCTCATTTTCCAAGTATCATCATTGGCATCTGCCATCTTCACCGTGTTGACATAGCTGTTATAACGCTTCAGGTGCCCATACGGCTCATCAAACACACCTCCCGCGAAAGAATTTCTTTCCACCATAGAGATCAGGGCTAGTCTGATGTCATTTGTTTCATTGACACCTCCAACTACGCCTGTCCCTCCTAGATTAGTAGATTTGAAAGTCTCGCGGAGTATTATGTCATCCTCATCTGGCTGACTAAAGCCTGCCATGATCACTGTTTCAAATTCCTCTTCAACTTCTTGCAAGTTGAGGTTCTCAGTTTCCTCTTCGACTTCTTGCAAGTCGCGGTTCTCAGTTTCTCCTTCTATTTCTAACATTGTAGACTGCTCTGCCACTTTCGTCTTATCTTTCTTTTTCGGAGCTTTTACAGTATTAGGTGTTGTGTTAGCAACTCTCCCTTTTTCCCTTCTTCTTCTTGCTGATGCTTCGATTTTCGGATCAAATTTTAGGAGTGAAAGTCCCTTCTTTGATCTCGTGTGCATACACCTGTGAAGAGGAATAAAAGTTTAAGAAATAATAATTAACTAACACAAAAATAGTCTTAAATAATCTAGCAATTAAAAGAAAAATAAACAATTATGCCGTACCCGGCAACGGCGCCAAAAACTTGTTGCGGGTTTTCGAGTGCACACAAATAAATCCCCAAGTATAGGGATGTCGACTGTAGCAGCAGGCAACCAAGTTTTAATGTCGAATCCTAGGGACGGTAAATTATTTATTTTATAAAATTACTAAAGTATTTAAGACATGTGACAAATTCAATTGGATGATAATTATTAAACTTATGAATACTTTCAAAATTAAATAAAAGCAATTAAATAAAATACGAAAATTCAAGAATGAGAAATAGTAGCTCTAGGGGTTCTGGATTAAGCTAATTAATTCAACAGTTCGATGGTCGGGTTCAATTCCTATATATACTTATGGAAGAGTCACTAAACTTTACTAATCCACTTATTTGGTCTTAGCAAATTAGTAATTTATCTGGTTCATCTCCTAGGACTCTAGGTTAATAATCTTATCTCCCTCTCTAGGTACTTACTAAATTATTCTCTCCCTCGTCAGGTACTAGAACTAATACGTGTTCCCTTTTTAGGTACTATAATTTTATTACCTAATTTCTTGAATATTACTAATATGACAATTCATCAATATCAATAACACCCATCACAATTTCTATGTCTAATAAGCTAAAGAATCAAGTCAATTACTTTAACTTATACAAAATAACCAATTAATACAACTGTGCACACAAGTTATAATTATTTCAAGTATTAGTCAATATCATGAAACAACCACAAATGTTACACAAATTAAATTAAATAGTCTCAATGAATTTCATAGAAAAAAATAAATAAGCATTCTGCAGTTTTGAACCCTTCACCCAATATCAAATTAAAATAAACTTAATCCATCTAACCCTAGAACTACAAAAAGTATTTACCCCATGGAGTTACAAACAACTTCCATGGGTGTAAGAATGATCTTACCACTATTCATATTTATTGAAAGGAAAATTGAGTTTAAAGATAAAACCTTGGATTGAAGAATTATTGATGCTCTTCTCTCCGTCTCCTCCAATTGTATGATCTCCCCTCCTTGAATGGCACACACCGGATGATGGATGAAGTGGGTGTGTGATTGTGAGTGGTGCGATGGATAATCTCTGGAACAGAGGATAGGCGTGTTCTGCTTATCGCATCCTTTCTGTCGCGTTCACTGCCTCCTATTTTTCTTCTTCACGCCAAAATTGCCTGTGTTATGGGCCTTTTGATTTTTCCGCCACCAACAAGGCAAATGGCCGTGTACATGTGTTGGGCCAATAGGAAGTGATAATGGATTTTGCTTGGCAATTCATCCGCAATCCATCTAGCTGTTGGGCCCCACTAATTAGTTGCTCACGTTCATGAGCAACTTGGCCTCCATCACAATGATCCAATACTTTGCACTCATGGGCCCACTTGCCAATTAAAAATTAATCCAAAGAGTGTTACACCTCTCTCACTTTTTAAATAGTATGATCAACTCCTTTTCTTCGTGCCAAAATCCTTGTTTCTCAAATTTCATTAATTCCACTCCAAAATAACCTTAAAATCTACAAAATCTCAACAACATCCGTGAAGTCATAAAAAGTATGAAAATAAGCAATAAACTCCACAAACAATGCAAAAATTATGCAATAATCATATGAAAAAGGCCTATGAAAAGTATGAATTTTCGTGCTTAACCGTTTACATGATAATTCTTATGAGCTCCTCAAGGGGACATCATCAACCTATTTAATAGGACAAAGATTTCTTCTACAATCAACATCACACCATAGAGACAACACTATTTCCCAACTCACCGAGCTTATTGATTTAATTACATATAAATCTTATCCATTGATGAATCAAAGAAATACATACTGGCTTACGTGTCGAGGTTATTGTATGGGAATTAAGAGCACAAACATCCATAAAAATTGAGATCAAGTTCTCCTATATAGTCAGTATAAGTTGAACGATCTCAAGCGGTCCTACTCAATACACACAAAGTGCACTAATGTGATTCTATAATCAAGACAAACTAATGCCAAATCACACTACAACTATCCCGATAGAGAGTCCCCATTTATCTCGATTGTGAGCATCTATTTATACTTTATAAGGAAACTGTTAATATGATCTTCCGCGTGTTGTCGCACAATATATTATCTACAGTATAAAGTAAGTGGACTATTGCATCGGACATATAAATAAATTATAAGATGCAATCATTTGATCAATGATTCTCATTTCATATATTGTTAAGACATTGAAAAAAAAAGTTAGGCTTTTAGTATACAATCCAACAATCTCCCACTTATACTAAAAGATTATGTTGCTATATCTTCTGCCATACATCTGATTCTCACTCCCACTACATGACCATCAAAAGCTTTCACTTTAAAGTCCTTGTAAAAGGATTTACTAGATTATCATCTGATACAATATTGGCGACAACAACCTTCCCTTCATACAATTTCTCGTATAAGGTGGTACTTGCTCTTAATGTATTTAATTGCCTTATGAGCTCGTGATTCCTTCAAGTTTGCAACTGCACCATTATTATCACAATAAATTGTGATAACCTTGGGCAAACTCAGAAAACACATTTACGTCCATCACGAAGTTTCTAGAGTCATATAGATACTTTGGCTGCCTCAGAGGCTCCAATTTATCATCTTTCCATGGTGAAGTCCAAAATATATTTCTATATGACATTCCTTCATATTATGACTCTACTTATTAAAATTTAACACATAACCTTTGAGGTGGATTTATTTCCGTCCTATCTGACTTGAAAAATCCGAATCTACGTAATCCACAAGAAGTAGTGAATCTGTTCGGTAAGCCTACATATAATTTTCAGTCCTTCTCAGGCACTTCAAATACGTCTTACCTCAGTTCATCATTCTTATTCCGGGTTACGTTGATATCAACTGTGCATGCGTTTAGCAAAATATATATCCATTCTCGTGCATAGCATTCCACAGATTAAGCTTCCTTATTCGCCGAAGCATAAGGAACCGCCTTCTACACCTTTATCTTCTTTTGTGTTTATAAGACATATTTCCTTAGTTAAAGTCACAAGCTAAAACGAGTAAGGATTGTATCATTTCATGAAACTTGAGATAAGCACTACATCTTATCTTGTGATCCGTATCACCATGATTGCAAGTATATATTTTTCTTCTCTTAAGTCCTTCATTTCATACAGCTTTATCAGCCAAACCCATACGCCGACAATACTCTTTCATTGTCTCCAATGAGCAAGATAACATCTACGTGTAATACAAGAAATACCACACTATTTTCGTCACTTTTTTCAATACACAGGACACATCCGCACATTGAATAAATCCATATCACTGGATTTTCTCATCAAAATGGATGCTCCAAGATCTTGAAGCTTGCTTTAGTCCATTGATGGATAATTTTAAGCCTACACTCAAAATACTCTTAGCCCTTTGCAATGATCACTCTGGTTGCTTCACAAAAATGTTTTGCTCAAGAATTTCAATCACGAAAGCTGTCTTGACATCTATTTGCTCTACCTCATAATTCAATATGAGCAGCAATAAAATATAACAATTTGGATCTACTTAAACTTAGCTACCGACAAAAAGGTTTCCTCATACTCGAACTCACCCTTCTTTCTGAGTGTATCTTTATGCAACAAGCTTTGTTTCAAAGTATCACCTTACCGTATGATCCTCTTTTATTTTTGTAGAGCCACTTCCAATGGCTTTACCACCATTTCGCGGTTCAACAAGCACCCAAACTTAATTAAGAATCCATAGATTCTATTTCAGAAATCATTGCAGATCGTTAAGATATCGCATTTTATCTTGTAGTGCTTCATCGTATCCGTGAGTCAATTTCATGTTTACTAGGGACCAAATCTCACGACTCTCCTAAAACATAAATCTTTTAGGTTGTCAAACAACCCTCCCACTATGATAAAGCACTACACGCAATTGTGTATAAGACGTGTCACGCGATGCAGTTTACTTGTGGTATATCCTCTTGTACAATGGGTACTATACTTTGTGTTTTTTCCTCTCACATCCTTTAGAACAATTTATACATGGCTTTGTGATTTATTACATAGTCCTTTTTCAAAAATCTAGTGTTTGTGTTAACAATCATCTTTTGGTGTTTTGGACTATCAAATAAATCACCATTCATTTTTCTAGGATATCTCACAAACAGACAAACATCCTTACGACATGCTGTTTCTAGGGCATACCCATAAAATGAATTTAGTAATACCAAATAACTCATCATCTATCTAACCATTTCCATAAGAGTCCTATACCTTCTATTCGCCACACCAGCCGACTGGGATTTGCACGGTGTTTACAACTTGGGATTCTATCCCAACCTCTGATAAATAGCTCCTAAATTATTCTAAGAGGTACTCGCCACCACGATTAAATCGTGAATGACTTGATATATTTTCGATGACCCTTCACTGTATAAGCTACGCACTTTTGAATAAATCATAGTACTCAAACTTTAGGTGCATCAAAATTATATCTAAACACCTCTAACAAGGATAATCTTAGGACCACATAAATTAGAATGAATCAATTCCAACATATCTTTGTCTCTACACCCCTTTGCCTTGAAAAGGCAATCATGACCTAGTTTCAGATGCCAAAAGGTATGTTTGGCTCATATCCGAAGGTTCCTTTCTCTTATTAGATTAGAAGACGTGTTATCATTACTATTTATTGCATCCGTGGGATAATCATGATTTAAGAGTGTCCAAATTATCCACCAACGTACCATAATAGATTATAGCTCCATCCTTTATTATAATGACCATGTCATTTAAATAAAATGGAGTATCCATCCATAAATACATAGAAACAGAAATGAATTTTTTTTATGAAAACGTACGTAAAGATAATTTCTCATAATCAAACGTTTATTCCTATCATAAATAAATAAACGTCTCCCAATGCAACAACCACTACTTTCGTAGCTTACCCATGTACTCAATAATCTCATCATCACTTAGTTGCACGCTTTTAGTGATTCAGGTATATACACACAACTTGTCAGTAGATGCCATTACTAATCATGCTTCAACAACTAGTGAATGAGATACTAACCTTGTTCACATCTTGATAAAAATTGATTTCCTTGACCACATATTTTGTCAGAAGTTCCCCACCGAATACAACCCTTTGTATTTCAGGTAGAACTTGCTCATCTAGGCAAACTATGGAGAATAAAATTGATCTAGGTTTCCCCTTCAAACTTCTACTCCAAGTTTTTCCAATTCATTCATCAAGTTAACCATGACCTCTTATCTTTCTAACTTACTCAAGTATCTGAAGAGTCGCATGAGACCATCATATTTTTATGAACGTCTCAACTCTCACTAGAGACTTAAATAGACACTAGAGGACATTCTTAGTGAGAACACATACGCTTTCCTAAGTAGTAAGAATCTAAACCAAGATTCTTTTCTAATCAACTAAATTTGGATTAGTAAATATATTTTCTCTAGTTAACAATAAGTGGAATAAACTATTTAAAAATATTGAGAATCACGTAAATAAATACATCGATCAAATCTGCGAATTAACCTATTTATATTGATTCCCTCAAAATAATATAAAATAAAATTCACCGACATCTCAAGCACCGTGAGTCTACATGCTACGATAGTGTGGACGTATATAAACCCTAACATTTACAAGAGAAGGTTTTACCCATTAATTTCATTTGTCAATCTAACTTCATGACAAAATAATTAATAGTCGGTTCCTCTTTAGCCATTCAAATAACAGCAGTGACTCCGATAGGGAGGATACTTATTATTTGCACCTAAGTGTACACCAATATTTGATCCCAAGTCCATTGCCCAAGCTTATGTGCCTTACATATGGAGAAGTACACACGCGCTCAGATAACTTCCTACAAACATCATAAAGAAGTTCATTCTAGCAATCCATGAATAAACTCATCCGATGGGGAGGAAGGCCTATTGCCAAAACGCAAGTTTACTCACATCACTTACAAACCAATAATGGAGGCCGCGAGAATTATTTACCAATCCCCCCTCCCATTTAGTTATTTAACACCGAGGGTTTTTACATGCATATAATATTCAGTAATGAAATACGCAACCTAGCATGCTCATATTACGCCAAATAAGGCAGTAAATCACAGGGAATCATGCATACATATATAACAATAATTACATAATTAAATAAATTAAAAATAGTTATATATCAGCGAATTCGATTGTTCGCCACTAAACACGAATATGGGCAAAGACTTCCAGATTATTAAATTTTCGAAACTATCGATATCGACCGTCGATATCGTCCAGATTATCAAAATTATCGATATCGACCAGATTATCAAATTTGTAAAAATTTTTAGATTATCAAAATTTTGAAACTATATCGTCCAGATTATCGAAATCATCGATATCGACCAGATTATTAAAATCATTTATATCGTCCAGATCATCGAAATCATTGATATCAATATGAAACCATATATAATAATAGTAGATAATTAAATCAATTATGGCAGTTATATATCACGAATTAAATTGCCACTAATAAGGAAGTCTTGTACGATACCCCAACTGCTGAATCGATACCTTATGCAACAAGCAGGATTACTTGCGCCCTAAGTCATTTATCAACACAGGCTACCTCGATCGGAACACCCCGAAACACGTTGCCGTCAAGTCCATGAACGCCGCTAGTCTTGTCGGTCGCCGGCACGACTCGTGCATGAGCTTTTGGTGGCTTTCGCGCCTGCTGGTCGTGATTATGTCGCGTGACGTGATGAATCACCATGCCCCATCATCGCGACACATCCCCGCCAGCAACACCACCGTTCGCGTCTATCGATGCACGTCATGACCTGACTCGAGTTAGTGACTCGATCCGAGCAGCGCTGTTTGTGTCGATCATCATTCCGCATGTTTGTAGGTCTCGCCATCATCGCACACTACCCAGTATCCGCCCAACCTTCGCCAGTGCTCGACTCGTTCCGGTGGCTCGATTCGAGCAGCATTATCTATCCCAATCATCATCCAGCATGTTTGTCAGCCTCACCATCGTCGTACACTAGCCTCCACCCAGCCTCCGCTAATTCTCGACTCGTGCCGGTGGCTCCATTCGAGCAGCAGCATGTCCGCCGATCATCGTGCGGACTGCGCGCACCACCGCTCACATAGCATTACTGCTGGCATGACTCGTGCCACCCACTCGCACGAGTCATGCCATCTTCCAGCGTTGTTGTCTGGCTGTACGTGTCTACGCCATGCAGTTGCATGCCGCCGCTCGTCCTCGAAGTTTATCGATGAAAATCATCCCAACGTATCCGAATAGAGTATTCAACAAGAAATAATAATTTCTAAACCCTAATCCATGTTTGACACATAAACCCTAGCCTAACGTGTCACACTTCACCACAAAACCAAAGCTCTGATACCATTTATTGGTGTTCGACTGTTTGGTTAACATGAACATAGAGCTGTCAAAATGGGTTGGGCCCGCGGGCTGGCCGGCCCATCCCCATCTCTAAAAAAGGTGAGTTGGGTCGTAAAATTTGTAGCCCGTTTGGAGGTGGGCCTAAACAGGCTGGCCCAAATAGGGGCGGACCTAGGCAGGCTAAACCCAAACGGGGACGGGTTGGCCCTTTTGGGCCCGCCATAATTTTTTCTGCGAATGGTCAAATGTTTAATATTCCAAATATTTGTTGTTCCTTTGTTAAATATTTTTTAAAATAATGAATTAAATCATAGCATGAATATTCTAAAATCTAAACATTTTGTACCATAGAATAGTATACAAAATATGTAAATAATTTAAAATCCTATTTTGCTTGATTTTGAATTATTTTGAATTTTTAAAATTTTAATACTCCCTCTGTCCCACGTATTTTTACCCACTTTCCATTTTGTGGTGTCCCACGTATTTTTACCTATTCCATTTTTGACAGAAAAATATATAATATTTTATTACCTACTTTTTACAATCCCAACAACTTTAATTACTTTTTTACACTTTATTCATCATTCCCAATAACTTTATTCACTTTTTCTTTTTAAATTACTAATTTATCCCTACTTTCTCTTACATTATATATTAAAAAAAATAAAATATCTTAATCTCCGTGCCCGTACAAATGGGTAAAAATACCCGGAACGGAGGGAGTATATAATTGTATATATATATATATATATATATATGGATTAGAAGCAAATGCAAATGCAAATGCAAATTTTAAGATATCTAATCATTTGAAGATTGACAAGGATATAATCATATAATTGTTCAACATGAAGATTTAGATGTTTATATTATGATGATGTTATGATGGATGGGTTTTGAATAGACTTTATAATTATATTTTGAGCTTTGTGATTGGCCTTTAGAACTAGTAAATTTTTTGTGATTTAATTTGTGTTATTTGAGGATGATTAGACTTAAATTATTTTATTTGAGATTTTTAAGAAATATATAATTAGTAACTTTATGTTGTTTGACATGATCTTTGTTTATGTTTAATTGTTCATGGAGCTATTTTGTAAAATCTATATTTATATTTTAATTATCTAATTGATATTATAGATTTTGTAAGAGCGTCCATCATTTAAATATTTTATTTTCAAATAATGATAATGATAATTATAATTTTGCAAGAGCGTCAATTATTTTGATATTTTATTTTTAAATAATGATAATTATAATAACATCGTTAAAAAAAGAGGCGGGTTGGCCCGCCATAACCTGCCACCCGCCTTTAAATGGGTTGGGCGTAGCAATTCTAGCCCGTACCCACCTAGGTCTGCCCCGCCAAAGCCCACCAAAAGGCGGGTTGAGGTGGGTTTTGGACCGCCCCGCCCCACCAACCATTTTGACAGCTCTACTTGAACCGTTAAGGTTCCATGTAATTCTATATCAGCGGAAGCAAGAATAAAGATTTGTATTACCTTTCACCGGGGTATGTTGAAGAAGAGAAATTCTCACCGGCAGCTTGCGCGACCTCACCATTTGGGCATAACTTCCTCATCCAATCTCTGAATTGAGTGATTTCTACGCCAAAATGATCATCTCTTCAGTGGCTTTTTAATAATGTGTCACACGACTAGTTTTGGATTCTAAAAGATTACAGAAAAATCATGGAAGTTGATGATCAGGTTGATGAAAACAATTTTTTGATCTTCTGCTGTATTCCCAAGTCCAATCTTGAAGTCGTGTGGGCGACTGATAAGTTGTAATTTTACATGATTATTTTGGATAAAAATCACTTCTTTATAGTGTGAGTTGTGAATTATTTAATGCTAATTACGACTTATTTCTATTTTATACACTTGAACTTTAATTATTTTATTTGTTATTGAAATAGGCAAAAAATAAGACAAATTTCGAAGTCACAACACTAAAGGAGTGTTGACCAATCTATTGATGGAAGGAGTGATTTGAGGAGTCCAAAAAGAAACTTACCAAAGGAGAAGAAGGGAAAAAAAGGAGTGTTTTAAAAGGGGCAGATTCATCCCCCTTGAACCATCCTTGGATCCCACGGTTCATCACACACTCATGCCAAGAGGTAGATTGGAGACGAGGGAGGAGCTCCACCACGAAGAACACCGGATTATGGGTTTTTTCTATTTTAATTCGAAGTTTAATTATGTAATTCTATTTCTAGTCCAAGGATAGTGAACCTCCGTAGATTAATTCACATGTTTGCTTATGAGTAAAATTGTCAACTTGTTAATGAATTTATTTTGTGATTGGCTTTGATGTGATTATGATATTTTAATTGCTTGTTTGGATTGGCCATCTTAATTTGTGATTGAATATCCATTAGCTATTTTACAACTTATGATCCGTAATTGTTACATGTTTGTGAATCGAGTAGCAAAGTGAGGGAGTACCTCTTGAAATTACAGAATCTAGGTTCGTATGATTTCTAGATGGTTTTCATAGCCTAGTAGCCCTAATATCTAAATCCTAATGCATTCTTAGGTTCAAACCTCTTTAGGTCGCTTGAGGATAGTTTAGTCTAGAGGTCGTACCCTAAATTATTAAACTTAAGGATATTTCAGGTACCATTAGCTTAGGGGCTTGAGTTTATGAACTTGTTGAGATTTTAGGAATTTGATTCATGTGAATTAGGATATGAGAGGGGATTAAATCCTTGGACTAGGTTTTAATTTTATTTGTTCTTTCAATTTTATATTTCTTGCACTTTTAATTATTTATGTTTTCATGTTTATTAGTTAGTAGATCAATCCAATCTCCCTCCTCCGGTTACTTTATAAATACATTAAATTCAATTTAAATTCGATTATTCCCTTGGGTTCGACCCTTACTTACCAACTACATTTTAGTGGGGTTATTTGGAAAAATTACAAATCTTATTTTTGGATGCCGGCGACAGTACACCAGCGATGATCCTCAAGATCCTCTCAATCCGTAATCCTCTCTCAAACTCACATGTGTTAGTCACAGTCATTAGGGTTTCCGAATCACTAAGATGACTTATATATGGGCTACAACAGGGACCAGGAGGAGAAATTAGAGTCAGGCCTTCATTGGGCTTAAGTATCCAAGTTTAGCGCAAAACTTATACTTAAGTCCAATAATAATAATATATTCCACTAAAATATTATTACTGCACAGCCGCTCTAATCACATAGTTACGTTATGGGCTCCTTCTTATTATGAGCCCGTTAGTCTCCCCATGTTTAACATATACAACGCCCATTAATTAATTAAGTTACTGACAGCTCCATTAATTAATATCTCATCCGAGAGTAGTAGCACTCAACCTCATTATCATACCGAAATAAATCCACCTGCAGGGTTTACATGATAAGGGGACATCATCAACCTATTTAATAGGACACGAATTTCTTCTACAATCAACATCACATCATAGAGACATCATTATTTCCCAACTCACTGAGCTTATTGATTTAATTACATATAAATCTCACCCATTGATGAATCAAAGAAGCACATACTGGCTTACGTGTCGAGGTTATTGTATAGGGATTAAGAACACGAACATCCATAATAACTGAGATCCAGTTCTCCTATATAGTCAATATAAGTTGAATGATCTCAAGCGGTTCTGCTCAATACACACAAAGTGTACTAATGTGATTCTATAGTCAAGATAATCTAATACCAAATCACACTACAATCATCCCGATAGAGAGACCCCGTCTATCACAGTTGTGAGCATCTATTTATATTTTATAAAAAAATTGATAATATGATCTTTCACGTGTTGTCGCACAACATAATATCTACAGTATAAAGTAAGTGGACTATTGATTGGACATATAAATAAATTATAAGATGCAATCATTTGATCAATGATTCTCATTTCAAATACTGTTAAAATATTATTCATCCTAAAGCTAGGCTTTTAGTATACAATCCAACAGGGTCCATAGTGATATACTCCCTCCGTCCGGTTCTAAGGTGTCCGTTTGCTTTTCGCACATGGATTAAGGAGTATTATTGTGACACCCGAGCTTCTCACTACTCATGTGCCAATATTATTTAATTTGTGTTATATGCATTTTATAATTATGTGATAATTATGTGACAATTATGTGATAATAATGTGACAATTGTTTTTATATTTTATTTATCTTTACATTTTTATTTGAGACATTCGTAATAAAAATGGTGACAATATGTGAATATATATGTGCATAAATATTTACGTGCATTAATTTGGATATATGAGTGAATTATTTTATGTGTATAAATATACCTTTTAATTATTAAGTATCACACGTGTTCTCGTAAAAATAATAGTGGTAAGAAAGTGTACACGTATGTGTATTAATTTATAAATATATTATATCTTAGTTATTAAGTATTGCACGTATATTCGTAATGAATAATAATAATAATAATAGAATTTACAGTAGGTGGTGGTAATTGACAACGCATAAGATATTTGGTGGAAAAGGGGTACACGTAGCTGCATATTCACAATTGTTTGCTTATTATTAATAATAATAATAATAATAATAATAATAATTATTTATAGTACTTACTAAAAATAGTAAGGTGTAGGTAAGGGCGGTGGAATCATGCCGTGAGCCCTCAACTCACATCTATATAAACCAACCCCTTTTGTGTGATTGCAATTGATCAAAAGCGAAGCAAAGCCCAAAAAAAAAAGAGTGAGATAAAGAAAAGAGAGCGGAAGGAAATGAGAGAAAGAGAGAGGGAAAAGAGGAGCGTGCCAGAACGGTTGATATGTAGTTTCAGTTCTTCACAAGGTCTGTGGTGATATTACTGTCGAAATCCAAGTAAGTAGAGGTCCAACTACAATGCATAAATATGTTATTTTATGAATTACTTGTGATTTATTTGTGATATATGTGGTGGTTTATTTTGTGGCATAAGTGGTGATTTATATGATTGGAGGTAAGTAGAGATCCAACTACAATGTATAAACATGTTGTATGTGAATTATTTGTGATTAATATGTGATAATTATGTTATGAATTATTTTTAATTAGTTTAATTACGTTAAGAATTATTTGTGATTAATCTATGATATGAGCTATGGATTTATGTGATATGGGTAAGTAGGTATTCATATTGCAACTAAATATTATTTTTAAATTATTCGGGATGAATTGGTGATATAAGTTGTGGATTTATGTGATTTGAGTTAATATTATTATCCTTTATGGATCCGAGTGATCGAAAACTGTGAAATATAAGTTTGTGTGATATGAGAAGATATTATTAAAAGGATCTGCATGATCCGAGACGAAGTTGTTATTTTAAAAAGGGATCGTATGATCCAAGGTGAAGTTGTTATTCTATAAATGGATTTACGTGATTGGGGTGAAGTTGTTGTTTTAGAAGTTGATTTGTGTGAATTGAAGTTAAGAGGTTGCTTTATTATGATTAAATATTGATATTGATGTCGTAAATGGTTTATGATGCATATGTAATTGCCCTGGTTGCATACCATGCATAATCATGAAAAGTATTTTCCTCAAAATTAATAAGATACTAATGATGTGTGCAGCCACTATATAAGCATCTCTGTCAGGGTTCGGAAAAATTATTCCTGACATTATATTTCAGGTTCGGAAAAATAGTTCCCAGTACTTTATTCGGGGTTCGAAAAAATCGTCCCCACCACTCTGCCAGGGTTCAAAAAATTGTTCTCAGCACTATATTCGGGGTTCAGAAAAATCGTCTGCATTGAGCTCATTTGGGGTGCATATCATAAGTGTGTCGTGGGGATCCCGCAACGTGAACAATTTTCAAAATATAAGAGACCAACTAGAGAGATTAAGAAATAAGCGATAGAGAACTAAATGCATTTTCATGCACTGACATGCATGATTTCTACTTACTGAAATTTTTGTCTCACTAGTTTATGCATTGTAGGTGAGCCTCTGATGATTGAAATATGTGGTGTTTTGTGAAAGCTGTGGAGCTCCTTCAGGATTTTGAGCGGATGTACATAGATGACGACCTGTTAGGCTAAGCCATAGGTTTATTTTGTATCTGCTGATGTTTTATTATGTAATGTAATAAGTATTGTGACAAGTTTGGGTGGATTGAGTTGATGTCAGAACCAGTCACGTATGTTGAACTGGTGTGATGGTTTTGGCTATAAATATATTATGTGAGAAAAAAATTATATTTAGGTTATGATTAATATTTGAAATGTAAGGTGGGGAGTGTCAGAGTTGTATCAGAGTACGGTTGGGTCCTGCAGGTTGTCTATGTACACGAGCTCATTTCTTGGGAGCACAACAGAGCTTTGCGAGTAAGTGTTGTTTTTCATTATGTTATGTTATGTATTTTATAAATTATATTGGCCATGTGGTGTAGAACTCGTAGTTAGAAAGTGCAAATTGGTAAGGGCTACAGACAAAAGTAGTGAAGAAGGTTGAACTACTTGCTGATTTGATTGTGTTAAGTATGAATGAATATGATGTTATATTGGGAATGGATTGGCTGTCAAAGTACGGTGCTACAATAGATTGTCAGAAGAAGAGTTTCACTTTTTAGCTGCTAGAAGGAGAACCGTTCACCTTTATTGCAATCAAGAAGAACTTAAGATTTCATGTGATATCAGCGGCAAAAACATATCGATTGTTGGAAAGTGGTTGTGAGGGGTATCTGGTGAGCATGATGAATGTTGAGGGACAGCAATGTCCAGTCCTCAATAATGTACCAGTAGTTCAGGAATACCCAGAGGTATTTCCAGATGATCTTCCAGGTTTACCACCAGATCGGGAAATAGGATTTGTTATTGAGCGGCAACCAGGAACTGTTCCTATATCTAAAACACCATACAGAATGACACCAGTTGAATTGAAAGAATTGAAGATACAGTTGCAAGAGTTGCTATACAAAGGATTCATCAAACCTAGTTTCTCACCTTGGGGAGCACCAGTTCTTTTCGTCTGTAAGAAGGATGACACATTGAGGATGTGCATCGATTACCGAGAGCTCAATAAAGTTACAGTCAAGAATAAGTATCCATTGCCTCGCATTAATGATCTGTTCAATCAACTACAGGGTGCGACAATCTTTTCAAATATTGATTTGCAATCGGGGTATCATCAGTTGAAGATTACAGAGGAGGATATTCCGAAGGCTGCATTCAGTACAAGGTATGGACATTATGAGTTTTTGGTGATACTGTTTGGTTTGACGAATGCTCTAGTAGCATTTATGGATTTGATGAATAGGGTATTTCAGGAATTCCTCGATAAGTTTGTGATTGTGTTTATCGATGATATTCTGATTTACTCTAAGAACAAGAAGGATCATGCTTTGCACTTAAGAAAGGTGTTGAAGATTTTGAAGGAACAACAGTTATATGCGAAGTTCATGAAGTGTGAATTCTGGTTAGACCAAGTTGTTTTCTTGGGACACGTATGATGAGTGATATTTTCACATAGATTTTAGCATCTTTTTATATGTGTTTTCATATTATTTTATCCGTATTTATGTGTATTTTGGTTGTGTTTTGTGTTTTTATAGAAATGTGTGATAATGAGTTTAAACATATGATTTTCAGGTAAAAAGAGATTCTAGACGCGAAAAGAAAGACGTAGTAAAAAATGGATCTCAATTCGGAGTTGAAATGAAGGAGAACGAGTCGAAACAAAATTACAAAAACAAGGGTTGCACCAACACGGCCTGCCGTGTTGCAGCACACGAGCCGTGTTGCAGCACGCGAGCCATGTTGTGTAATACGGTCCTGTAAGCCTTGACCGTGTTTCGACATCCAAAATGCCTTCACGGTCACCCTGTGGCTGTGTTGCAGCACACGAGTCGTGTTGCTGCAGGATCAGAAAAATATCAGAATCCTTCTAGAAGCTTCCCAAGGGGTATAAATACCCAATACTTCAATATTTGATCATAATTTTCGAAGGGTTTAACTCCTACACCTAGATCACACACCATTTCCTCCATTTTACACCATCATCTTCATCCATTCTTCATCCATCAATCCACACTTGATCTCCTCCATCAAATCCATCATCCAAGTGATCAAGGAAGCAAGGGAGAGTGAAGATTGCAAGAAGAAGAAGGAGATCTCCATTGAAGGACTTCAAAGGGGGAATCTAATTCTAATTTTTGTGAAATTCATTATAGATTTGTCATGGGATTTATAGATTCAATTGTCTATGTTGATTTCTCTAAGACTATGATAGACTAATCTCCTTTGTGAGATTAGCTCCATGATTGGTGTTGGATAATTTAGTTTTTATGCAATTTTATTTTAATCTTGAATGGGCTTTGTGTATTTCTAACATTGAATATTGATTGCTTGATGTATATGATTGATTTGTGTGATTAATTGTCATGGGTATGTGATTAGATTGAGAAATCAATTATGTGTTTAGGATAATTCATTGAATCATTTCATCATACACTTCATGTGCATTAATTTAGAATGAGATAGAGATATCCTTCTAGATTTAGAACCCTTTGATAAAATATTTAATTGGCTTAATCGAGAGGTTGGTTGATTAGGTAAGGAGACCCAAGCCATTAGTGAGTTCATAGTACCTTAAAAGGGAATATTGCCAATGATTTATTACCTCATTAGGGAACTCGTAGAGCAATTAGTACCTAGTGAGAGATGTTCACTTTGGTCTCGATTCTATGTGCTTTTGGGAGCCTTATTAATGGCCTACATCCTATCCATCTCGAGAGAAAGTTTATGTAGAATTAGTGATCGATTCTATGCCATGTCCATGAGAGATTATAATTAATTGCATGAATACTTTATTATCTATGCCATGATTGTTGTAAATCTCATCCTTGCATAATTTGGAACCCATCATTTATCTTTGCTTTTATCTTATTTCTTGCATTAGTTTAAATGCGTTCATTTGCACGCTTATCCTCCATCCCATTCCGTTGTCCTTATAAAATTACGATAAACTTGAGATCGCTTAAACACTGTTACCTTCCTCCCTGTGGTTCGATAAATTCTTTAATTGGTCATCCCAACTACAAAATGGCCAATCAACGTGGTATCGGGAGAAGAAATTTCGGTGGATCCAAGTAAAATTAAAGAAATCCATGATTGGCCACAATCCTCAAATCCCACTGAGATTCGTAGCTTTCTTGGATTGATGGGATATTATCGAAGGTTTGTTGAAGGATTCTCTAAGATCACTTCACCATTAACACAGTTGACCAGGAAGAATGTGAGATTCACATGGACGGAGGCATGTGAATAGAGTTTTCAGGAATGGAAGAGATGACTGACATCAGCGCCAATTTTAACTATTCCTACGGAGACAGGAAACTATAAGGTTTATAGTGATGCTTCAAAGAACGGTCTTGGATGTGTGTTGATGCAGAATGGGAAGTAATAGCGTATGCATCCAGACAGTTAAGGGAATATGAGAAGAACTAACCAACTCATGATTTGGAGTTAGCTGTAGTTGTGTTTGCACTCAAAATTTAGAGGCATTATCGATATGGGAAACGTTGTGAAACTTATACTGATCATAAGAGTTTGAAGTACTTCTTCACTCAGAAAGAGTTGAACATGAGGCAGAGAAGATGGTTGGAACTGGTGAAGGACTACGAATGTGTTATCAATTATCATCCGGGTAAAGCCAATGCCATTGCTGATGCATTAAGCCGAAAGACAATATAGAGTGTAGCTGCTATGACCCTAAATCAGAAACCAGAATTGCTTGATTTGCAAAGGATGGGTGTGGAGATCATTCAGGAAGGATTGTTGGAAGGAAAGATGGCAGCTCTGATACTTCGACCAACTTTGATGGATAAGATTCGACAGGGACAAGATATGGATAAGTGGTTTGATAAGATAAGGAATGACATCAGCTCTGGAAGGTCTTCTAACTTTCAAGTAACTGATGATGGCGTGATTCACTATAGAGGTCAATTATGTTTACCTGATGACATTTAGAAATAAGTGATAGTAGAAGCTCATTCAACACTGTACTCTATACATCCGGGAGCTACTAAGATGTATAAAGATTTGAAGTCACATTATTAGTGGCCAGGGATGAAGAGAGATATTGCTTAATATATAGAGCAGTGTTTGACTTGTCAATAAGTCAAGGCCGAGCATCAGAGACCGGCAGGAACTTTACAACCTTTATTTATTTCAGAGTGAAAGTGGGAGAACATCATTATGGATTTTGTTATTAGGCTACCGAAGACAGTGAAAGGTCACTACAATGCCATTTGGGTTATCGTGGATCGACTGACCAAGTTAGCTCATTTTCTTCCTATTTGTTCTATCTATTCTATGGATCACTATGCACAGCTGTATATTCAAGAGATTGTCAGACTCCATGGAGTACCACTTACTATTATGTCGGATAGAAATATGAGATTCTTGTCTGGTTTTTGAAAGAGTTTGCATAAGGTGTTGGGGACACAGTCATCTTTCAGCACAATATTTCATCCACAGACAGATGGTCAATCGGAGCGTACAATACATATTTTGGAGTATATGCTCAGAGCATGCGTGTTAGATTTTCAGGTTCAGTTGAGTAAAATTTTGCCTTTGATAGAGTTCTCGTACAATAACAGTTATCAGTTTATTATCGAAATGGCTCCATGTAAAGCATTATACGAGAGGAAGTGTAGATCTCCAGCACATTGGGATGAAATTGGAGAGAGAAAACTTTTGGGTCCAGACTTGATTCGTGAAATGTCAGAAGATGTTACCCGTATTCGAGAGAAGATGAAAATTGCTCAGGATCGACAAAAAACTTATGCAGACAAACGGAGAAGGGAATTGGAATTTGAAGTGGGTGATCAGGTATTCTTGAAAGTATCTCCAATGAAGGGGATAATGCGGTTTGAAAAGAAAGGAAAACACAGTCCAAGATATGTTGGTCCATTCACTATCATTAAGAGAGTTGGAAGTGTTGCTTATAAGTTGGAGTTACCAGCATCGATGTCTAGAGTACATGACATATTTTATGTGTCTGTGTTGAGAAAATATGTTCCGAATCCATCTCATGTTCTCAAGCAGGACTCAATTTAGTTGAAAGAAGATTTGAGTTATGAAGAGATAGCCGTTGAGATTTTGCGGTGAGAAGTTAAGAAGCTCAGAAATAAAGAGATATCATTAGTGAAAGAGTTATAGAGGAACCAATTAGTTGAGGAGGCCACTTGGGAAAGAGAGGATGAGCCGATGGCTAAGTATCCAGAACTCTTCAGGTAAGTAAATTTCGAAGACGAACTTTTTATAAGGTGGGGAGGATGTGACACTGATGAGTGTGTAAATTCACAAGTTTGGCATCATGTTTTGTGCTAGTTTTGGAGAGTTTTGAGGTGGAAATAGGTGGAAAACCTATATGTATTGTGAATTAGCATGAATCAGGTGTTAGTGGAGCTATTTAAGTGGTTTTCATAGCAAAAACGGAGTGGAAGTGCCAAGAATCGAAGAGACGAAGTTGAGACCACGCGAACTGCCAAGGAAAGAGTAGGGTTTGACCTGATGGAGGAGGGTTCGACTTCTCCTATAGGTCGAACCAGCATTGAAGAGTTTGCAGAAGGAAGGTTCGACCACGACACCAGGGGTTCGACCTGTTTAACTGGAGCAGAAATTGTCCAGTGGTCCAGGAGCAGAAATTGTCCAATGGTGAGGTTCGACCTGGGGTTCGACCAAAGAGGGAGTGGTTCGACCTGTACAAGAGGTCGAACCAAGTACAGAATGTGTCCAGTAGCAGGGTTCGACCTGTGGTTCGACCTGTGGCCGGTGGTTCGACCTGTTTGACGAGGTCGAACCAAAATGCGGAAACTTACCTTATCCGAATTTTTGAGGCCAAAACGCATGGGATCACTTGAAAAGCCCATTCCAAGCCCTAGAGACGTGATTACAAGTATAAAAGGAGGCTCATGCAGTCAAGAAAATGACGACACAAGGAGCTTAAGATCGTGAATCATAAGAGGAGACAAGAGAAGAGATTGGTGATCCAACCGGAGGGCGGAGACAGAGGTGCAGCTGGAGATTCAAGTAAGATTGGTCCAACTAACCATGATTGTTCCTAGATCAATCATGGGCTAGAGCCACTTCGGTAGTTCTAGGGTTATGAAGGTTTCATGAGTTAATTTGTATTTCGTGTGTATACTCCGTACAACTCTACTTGTGGTTTATTTTATATAAGATTGCACGTTTTTAATCCATGCTCATAGTTGTTTGTGCATCAATAATCGTTGTGTAGAGTCTGAATGCATAACATTGTTATTGGTTGAGTGCGTTCACTAATGAGCAGGGTTTATTATTATAATTCTAAGTGAAGGAATTCCGAGGTTTTATTAGAATCGTCTTATATGAATATTTGTTAATTAAATTGAATTCGGGTTAACAAGTAGGATTAAGAGTATAACTTTATAGTACCTAAAAAGGGAGATCAAATCGGGTTAAAGTACTAAGTGCACGGGAAATAATTGATTATGATAGTACCTAGAAAGGGAGGTAAAATATACATCTTGCTCTGAGGATATTTACACGTGTCAAAAGCTTATCTATTTGTGTCTATAGAATAGATTTGTATGGTCTAGTGATGTGTCCATTAACCACAAGGCAGAGTCGGACATCGACACACGAAAGTATGAATTAACGACTGAAACTGGATGGCTTGACGAACTACTTATTATCTTATTTGATCACAACTACTATTTTCTTGTTCTTGTTATTTAATTGATATTTTAATTATTACTTAGTTTACAAACCAAAATTACAATTCTCAACATAGTCATAATTGCTAGAAAATAATTAAAGTGATATTTATCCGTCCTGTGGATTCGATATTTAATTTGGTCACCTTCGAAACTACAATTGATATCCTTCATACTTGGGGATTAATTGTGTGTTGAGAAAACGCTCATCAAGTTTTTGGCGCCATTGCCGGGGACGGCTTAAAATATCTTTTTGTTATTTCTAGTTTGTTAAGGCTATTTTTTATTTTGTTGTTTTAACTCTGTTATTTTTTGGTGCATGCTCACGAGATCAAAGAAAGGTGAACTTGAACCCTACAATCCTGAAATCGGAGCATCGTCAAGAAAGAAGAAAAAGAAGAAGAGCAAGGCAAAGACTATTGATCCAACTAAAGCTCTGAATTTTGGAGTTGAAGTTGACGAGCAGAATTCGCAGACGATTGAAGCTACAACTGAAGTTAATTCGGGAGTAAGAACAGTCAACATGACAGCGAATCTGGATAATCTAGCCATCCGAGAGGTTTTTAGAAACAATGGGGCTGGAAATTTTGGGCTTCTAGGAGCAAGGGGAACTAATTCAACTTTCGATCTTCATCCCGCTCTTATTAGCATGATAGAAAGGAACTCCTTTTCAGGAGGGTCTTTCGAGGATCCGCAGCAGCATCTGAACAAGTTCTTGGGCTATGCAAGTACTCAAAAAGACGCAGGAGAACATGAAGATGCAAGGAAGATCCTTTTGTTCAAATTCTCGCTTACTGAAAAGGCGAGAGATTGGTACGACACTATCAACGCAGCTGAGTGCACCACTTGGGAGCAACTGAAGTTAAGGTTCTTGGAGAGGTACATGCCACCTTCAAAGGTGTTTAAGATGAAGCAAGACATTAACCAATTCGCTATGGGTGGAGGAGAAAAATTTCATGAAGCATGGGATAGATTCAAGGACATGCTTAGGAAGTGTCCTCAACATGGGCTATCTAAAGCTCAATATATCAGTATATTCCACAATGGATTGGACTGTGATTCACGAGTATTATTAGATGCTTCCTCTAATGGAGCATTGCTTACAAAGTCATCCGTAGAGGCCGAAAAGTTGTTTGAAGATATTTCGATGAATTCGAGGGATTGACCAACTGATAGAGTTAGAGGTACTTATGTCCTTGGTAAGGTAGCTAAGGTTGAACAAGCAATGGTTAAAACAAGTAGAGAGGATGATATCGTCTCTAGCTTGTCCAATATCAACAAGCTACTTGAATCCCAACAGAAGCAAATCAACGAATTATCTCAGCGCGTACCAATCATGCAGCATGAGTTAAAGAATGAGGGACCAATCCAAGAGGAGTTGGAAGAGGCACACTATGCCATGGGTCAAAGTATTCAAGGGACTAGGTATCCAGATCAAGGAAACCGGAATTACCAAGGGAACTATTGAGGAAACTTTAATAATCGTGGTCCCCCTGGTGGTTATCAACAGCCTAGGAGGCCGGAGTTCTCATGGAGCAATCCGAATAATGCGATTCAACCTCTGATGGGTGTTGAACCGGGTGCTAAGGTGGAAGAAGGGAAACCGGGTCTTGAGGATACTGTGAACAGGTATATGGCCAAGAATGATGAAAGAGTTAACCGCCTTGAGGCCAAACTTGAAAAGAAAATCGATGCAAAAAACCATGAGGTTATATCTAAGCAGGTGAAGGACCTTACGTTACTGATGGGGGAGATGGCAGGAAGTGTTAACAAGCTTACTCAAACTCTTGAGAAGGGGAAGTTCCCGTTTCAAAGTATTGAGAATCCAAGGTCCTGCAACGCCATCACTTTAAGGTCGGGAAAGCAGTACGAGGGACCTATGAGGCTGGAATCAAATTTGGACATGTCTAGGCGAGGTTCGAACATGGTTCGACCAACATTGAAGGTTGAACCGTACAGGGGAGGTTGAACCAACATACTGGGCATGATCAAGAGAGATTGCAGCATTGGTTCGACCAAACTGCAGATGGTTCAACTTGTCCCACAGGTCGAACCATGGTCGAACCCGACAACTCGGAGCACTCTATTTTTCCAGAACACCGGTTCGACCAAACCAATCTTGGTTCGACCTATCCAACAGGTCAAACCCAGGTCGAACCGCACCACTTGGAGCACTCTGTTTTGTCACAGCAATGGTTCGACCACGACGGTCATGGTTCGACCTATCAAATAGGTCGAACCTTGGTCGAACCGGATGGCGGAAGGAGTACAGTAGGCCAGTTCAACCTAGGTACCCATGGTTCGACCTGTTTCACAGGTCGAACCCAGGTCGAACCTCAAATTCAAAAAGAGAGCCATTGTCCAGAAGGTAGGTTCGACCAATACGTACATGGTTTGACCTGTTCCACAGGTCGAACCCTGGTCGAACCCCACCAGAAATTACTTGTTGCCAATCCGAACACTCTCGATGATGTTGATGCTACTCCAGTGGTTCAGAATGAGCAAAGTATAGAGATAATAGCTGAGAAAAAGTGAGAAAGAGCCAAGCGTTTGAGAGCCGAAAAGGAGAAAGTGGAGAAGGTTGATCGTGATGAATGGGGGATTCCCAAAACAAAGATACCTCCGCCATTTCCTTACAAGCTTGTGAAGAAGGGATTGGAAGAGAAGTTCAAGAAGTTTTCAGAGATAATGAACAAAATAAGCTTGAGCATTCCTTTCTCAGAGGCAATCATGGAGATGCCGTACTATGCCCGATTTCTAAAGGACATATTGTTGAAGAAGCAGAGCTTAACCGAAATTGAAATGGTGAATTTATCTGAGAATTGCAGCTCAATCATCCAAAGGAAGCTGCCACAAAAGATGAAGGGTCCGGGGAGCTTCACTATTCTATGTGAAATTGGAAAGGGGCCGGCATGGCGAGCTTTGTGCGATCTAGGGGCGAGCATAAATTTGATGCCTTTGTCCATCTTTCAGAGGCTTAGTTTGGGGGAGTTGACCCCTACAACAGTGGTTCTCCAATTGGCGGACAAGTCGATGACGTTTCCAAAAGGTATAATTGAAGACGCTCTCGTCAAAGTGGAGAAGCTATTCTTTCCTGTGGACTTTCTTGTGCTAGAGATGGAAGAAGACAAGGATAATATTCCTTTAATCTTGGGGAGACCTTTCCTTGCTACTGCTGGAGCTATGATTGATGTTCAGAAAGGAGAGCTTAGATTGCGGATGGACAAAGAAGAAGTTCTTTTCAACTTAGACAAAGCAATGAAGATGCCCATGGAGTCGCAGTGTCATAGTATTGACGTGGTGGAGGAGATTGTTAAGAAGGACATGTCTCTGATCCTGTCAAAGGATCCTCTTGAGACATGTTTGATGGAATCTCTTACTTACCCCACTACGGAGCTTGACGGACTCTCTAACGAGGTATGTATTGACTTTCTTGAAAACTTACTTGCTTTGGGTGATGACAGGTTTGAATCGGGAAGAACTAAGGTGGAAGAAGTCAAGTGGACTAGGAAGTACTTGCCTTTGGATAACGAGAGCCTTCCGATGGAGGTGAGGAAAGAGGAGTTGAAACTTTTGCCGGAACACTTGAAGTACGCCTTTCTTGGCGACAATGAAAAATATCGGTAATTGTATCTTCTTCTCTTGATGATGATCAACTTGAGGAGTTATTGAACGTTAGTCCTTCGTATTGCTTGCATAGGATAAGATTGTTAGACGAGGCAAAGGCAAGTGTTCAGAATTAGCGGAGGGTTAATCCCGCGATTCAAGAGGTAATTAGGAAGCAAATCCTTAAGTGGTTGGATGCTGGAATCATATATCCTATTAGTGATAGTCCCCATGTGAGTCCATTGCATGTAGTTGCTAAAAAGGGGGGTATGACTGTAGTAAAAGCTGAGGATGGAGAAGCGATAGCCACAAGGATTCCTACGGGATGGCGTACATGTGTAGATTATAGGAAGTTGAATGAGAACATGTGTAATGATCATTTTTCTCTTCCTTTCATGGATCAAATGTTAGATCGTCTTGCAGGGTATGAGTTTTATTGTTTCTTGGATGGATACTCGGGGTACAACCAAATTATGATTGCCTCCGAGGATCAAAAAAAGACCACTTTTACTTGCTCCTACGGGACCTTTGCTTTTCGGAAAATGCCATTTGGGTTATGTAATGCGCCTGCTACTTTTCAGAGATGCATGATGGCAATATTCGATGGGTTGATAGAGAAGATCATGGAGGTGTTCATTTATGATTTTTCTGTTTTTGGTTCCTCCTTTGATATTTGTTTGTCTAACCTAGCTACTGTTTTGAAGAGATGCCAAGTGACTAATCTTGTCTTGAATTGGGAGAAGTGCCACTTCATGGTGAAGGATGGGATTGTTCTTGGGCATCATGTCTCGGCTAAAGGGTTGCAGGTAGATCGTGCTAAAGTGGTGGAGATTGAGAAGCTTCCACCACCGACCAATGAAAGAGGAGTGCGGTCCTTCCTTGGATACGCCAGTTTTTATAGGAGATTTATAAAAGACTTTTCAAAATACTCTAAGCCCTTATCTCCCTTACTTGAAAAGGATGTTCCTTTGTGTTTGATGATGATTGTTTAACAGCTTTTCAAGTTTTGAAGGAGGAGCTTATTTCTGCACCTATCTTGATCACACCGGATTGGACTCAACCGTTTATACTAATGTGTGATGCAAGTGATGTAGCACTTGGAGTGGTGCTTGGATAGCTGAAGGAAAAGAAGTTTTGCGCCATTTACTATGCAAGTAAGACTTTCGATGCGGCATAAAAGAATTTCACGGTGACTGAAAAGGAGTTTTTGGCGGTTGTGTACGCATTCGACAAGTTTCGTCAGTATTTGGTTGGCATGAAGACTATTGCATACATGGATCATTCAGCGATTCGGTACTTGATGGAAAAGAAGAAGACGAAGCCTAGGATAATAAGGTGGATTCTTTTACTTCAAGAGTTTGACATGGAGATCCGGGATCAGAAAGGTTCTGATAATGTGTTAGCGGATCATCTTTCGAGGTTGGAGACTAGGGAACATTGTGATAATTCTTTCGAGTACATTGAGGAAATATTTCCGGATGAAAAGATTATGGCCGTGTTTGTTGAAGGGGCTGAGCGAGCGTGTGTGGTTGCTGCGCAGGGAGTTGATCCATGGTATGCAGATTATGTTAATTATATTACTGTGGGAGAAATTCCACGGGATCTCAACCGATATCAACTTGCTAAATTCAAAAGGGATGTTGAGACCTTCATATGGTATGATCCGTTTGTGTACAAAATTTGCACGGATTCTATCATCCGTAGGTGTGTGCCTGAGATGAAGATGGAGAGTGTTCTCGAGTTTTACCATGCACAACCTAACGGGGGGCACTTCGGCGCTCAAAAGACAGCAGCCAAGGTACTTCAGTCCGCTCTTTATTGGCCTACCTTGTTCAAGGATTGTGAGACCTATGTGGCGTCTTGCGATAGGTGTCAACGCATGGGGAACATCGGTAGGAGAGACGAGATGCCGCTTCAGCCAAGCATAGTGGTCAAGATTTTTGACGTGTGGGGTATCGATTTTATGGGGCCTTTTCCCCCATCTAATAGATTTCTTTACATTCTACTTGCGGTGGATTATGTTTCTAAGTGGGTGGAAGCGATTCCTATTCGCTTGAATGATTCGAAAACTATTATATCTTTCTTGAAGAAGCATATCTTTGCCTGTTTTGGAGTCCCTAGAGCACTTGTTAGTGATGGAGGTACGCATTTCATAAATAAATTTCTTGAGAAGGTGCTTAAAGGGTATGGTGTTAAGCATAGGGTTACTACACCTTATCATCCTCAAGCGAATGGGCAAGCGGAGGTTTCTAACCTTCAAGTCAAACAGATTTTGGAGAAGGTGGTCGGAACCAATAGAAAGGATTGGGCTTTGAAGCTCGATGATGTCGTGTGGGGGTTCTGGACCGCGTACAAGATGGTGTTAGATATGTCACCATATCAGATTGTCTATGGGAAGCCGTGCCACTTACCTGTAGAGATTCAACACAAAGCATTTTGGGCTTTGCGAAGCTTGAACTTGGCTCTCAAGGATGTGAAGGAGTTGAGGATTACTCACATCAATCTTTTGGATGAGTTTCGGAGTCATGCGTACAAGAATTCAGAGATCTATAAGGAAAGGATTAAGAGGTGGCATGATTCGAAGATCTCGTACAAGGAGTTCAAGCAAGGAGATGAGGTATTACTTTTTAACTCGTTTAAAGCTTTTTGCAGGCAAGTTGAAGTCTAAGTGGATGGGACCGTTCATGATTCATCGAGTCTTAGGAGGGGGGAGTTTTGAGCTTATTGACAAGGATGGAGACATTTTTGTGGCGAATGGACATCGCTTGAAGCATTACAAGTCACCGGATGATGTTTGTGTCATCTTTGTGGATACCTTGATCTGATTTGGTATCATCGTGACTCTCCGATGTTAAACATGAGCGCCTGTTGGGGGCTTTCCCTCCCGTTTTATTGTTTTATTTCTTTCGTGTGAGTATGAAATTTTTATATTTGAAGTGCTTACTTATCGGCAATTACATCTCTTTGCAAACTTAGTTTTACCTATGGTTTCTACTAAGTTTGGGGGGTGTGATGTACTTCCTCAATAAGCACCGATAGTATAATCTTTTCTTTGTGATGTTTGTTAGGGGAGTTGGTTTTTGCGCCATATTTAAAATTTTATTCAATTTTGATGTGACGATTTTTTTACAACTTGCCTAATGTTTAGTGGGTTTTGGTTGTGTTTTCTTTTATGGAGTTACTCATGAATGATATATTGTGGAATAATTTTTGATGAAGTTGTGCTCTAGTTGGTATCTAATGATTCGTATTGAAGTTTGAAGTGTATAGGGATTGAAGAACACTCAGTTTGGAAGCTTAAAAGGGTGGTTCGACCAAAGCCAGGAGAGGTTCGACCAGTGCCAGGAGGTCTTACCGAGCAGAGGAAGTCGAACCAACGCAGAAAATCATCCAGTGAGGTGGTTCGACCTGATCATTCTTGGTTCGATCTGTCTAATAGGTCGAACCCGGTGACTTAAAATTTACTGTATGGTGGTTCGACCTGAGCCATTATGGTTCGACCTGATCAGAAGGTCAAACCTGAGATCGAACCAGTCCGTTCAGAGCACTCTGTTTTTCAGGTGATAGGTTCGACCAAAACAAGAGTGGTTCGACCTGTCTAACAGGTCGAACCACGAGGAGCAGTTGTCCAGAAGGTAGGTTCGACCTCGTCACAAGATTGGTTCGACCTGTTCAGAAGGTCGAACCTAGGTCGAACCACGAGGAGCAGTTGTTCAGAAGGTAGGTTCGACCTCATCGCTCGAGGTTCGACCTGTTCCACAGGTCGAACTCAAGGTCGAACCCAGTCAGGTACGCATTTTAAGTTGGATTTTTAGAATGGTTCGATCATTCTTTTTGTTCACCAAACCTCGAACCCTCCCCGAACCTTAACACCATTGCACAAATTCGTCAATTACACTTGATTTTGCAACGATTACACAACATTACACTCTTAATTCTTGAACTGGGCGCGGATTTGGGCGATTTTGTCGCGAATTAGGGCTTCAGTCGCGCATTTTGAGTGTTGTGTGCCAATTGTCGATTGTTAACCATGGGCAAGACTAAAGGTACGTTTTTTTCAACTCAATTACCTTAGGATTGAAGTTTATTGCAAGAAATGTGTTGTGGGTAAGTTGATTAATGTTGATTTTGGTTGAAATTCATGGTGATAATGGATAATGTTGAGTTGATTCATATGAATTCATGTTTATTGGTTTGAGATTGCTTGATTATGGATAGCACTTAAATTTTATGTGGATTGATCAAGGATATGATGCCTCTAGATGAATGAGCATGTTAGTTAGGTTTGAATTGTTGATAATTGGAGTTGTTCATGAAGTTCAATTGTTGAAATTCTTGTTGAAAAGCTTGAATTGGTTGATGCATGCTTGTTGTTTATGATTTGAAGATTAAAGGTAGTGTGATTGAAGATGTTTTGAGCATGTTAATTAAGCAAGTGATGTTGAGATGATAGTTGGGTTGATTAAGCATGGATGCTTGAAGTCTTTAGTAGAGTATAGGATATGCTAGTCATATACTTGTGTTCTTGTCTTGTTGGTTGTATTGAAGTAGATGTTTTCTGGAAAGGGACAAGGATCAAGTAAAGGGAAAGGTAAGACGGATGAAGCAAGATCGAAGAAGAGGAATGATATGCCTTCGAATGTGGACACAGTGACCAGGAAGCTGAGGCTACAAGATCGTCTACCTGAGAACCTCAGAATTCAAATGCAAAACTGGGATGAGATTAAAAAAAGTGGGAAGAAGTCTCGGACAACTCGTACTCGATACCAAGATGATGAGGCGATGAGGATAATGAGAATCGGGAATGACATTTTCTGGATGTTCGATCAAGTGGGTATTCGGAGGTTTATGGAGTTAAAGAGGCCGACGTATTTCCATGTTACAGCGGAAGTAGTCTGCTCATTCGAGATGGTGAAGGACCCGCTTGGGTACCCGTATCAGTGTACGTTTCAGCTCGGTGGAGTGAGTAGGAGATGGACGTCTGAGGATTTTAATGAGCTGTTTGAGACGCCTTTGGAGATCTCTCGCTTGGAGAATGGTGCGTTCAATGCTAATAGGTTTTGGAGAGAGATTACAGGGGAGATTGGAGATTATAAGATTAGGCAGGCTCGTGCTTCCTCAATAAAGAATCCAGTTTCTAGGTACATGGATCTTGTCTTGAGCAACACGTTGTTCGCCCGCTCAGAGAGAAGTGTTGTGTCTAGAGGAGAGCTTTATGCTTTGTGGTGTATGCTTAATGGGGTGCAGTTTAATGTTGGAGCGTATTTCATTGCACAGCTACATCGATTCAGGACCATTGGGTTTCAAAAGGTGAATATTGGAGGATTACTGACGATCGTGGCTGAGCATTATAATTTGGATTTCACCAGCATCACACCAGTTAGAGGAGAGCCTGATTTGGCAATGTTTACGTGCGTGAAGGGAGGATTTGCACATTTCAGAAATGGAGATTGGTTCTTCACGAGGGGACTCAAGCCCTTCGAATTCATGTTTCCCTTCGACGTGAGTAACTTGACAACTATTCGGGTTACGAGGAACAAGTTGATGGATTCTCTTGGACACAATGCCTTATCCGTGGCAGCGAGGTCGGGTGGTGATTGGAGGACTGTATCGCAGATGTGTGCGGATGGTAGGATGGCGGAGTTACAACAGATTGTTGATCAAGGAGAGTTCCGTCCACCACAGCAGCCCGAAGAAGAGGAGTATCAAGAGGAGGAGCAGTAGGATGAGGAGATGCCGATGCAGCACGATGCACATCAGCATGAGCCAGCACCGCAGCAGCAGCGGGCTGTCCCGAATGATACACTGGAGCAGCTCCGCCTTATTCATGAGCAGCTGGTCGCGATCGTTGCTAGCCAGCAGGAGACAAACCGACAGCTCGCACTCACCAACGCCAATTATGCTACGTTGAATGAGAGGTACACGGCCTTGAATGAGAATGTTGGTAGGTTGGGTGATCGAGTTGATTACTTGGATAGACACATCGGTGATTTGCACCGGATTGTGGAATGGAGGCTTGATGATGAGGATGATGATGCTCCGGAGGAGTAGTTTTTCAGGTTTTCTTTGGTTTCCTCCGATTCATCTTGATTTTCTTATTTTTCTTTTTATCTTTATAGGTTGGGGTGTGATTCATGTGTGAGTGGAATGTATAAGTGATATCTTGTATTATTGATTGGGTATAAACTTATTGATTTTTGTGCATTCATATGTTCATGTGTTAATTTCTATTGATGAAAAACATGTATAATTTGATAAGTATATTGAGTTCTTGTGAAATTGATCTTAATTATGTGCTATGAGGAGTACTTAGGATTCTAATTACCTATGTGAGGATTTGAGCTTTCATGATTATTTTATTCTTGAGAGGATCATTCATATGAACGTATTCTAGAACTTGGCTTGGAGTCTTGTGTGAGACTTATGATTGATAAATTGCTAGGACATGATCTTAGGCCATTATTTTGTGATTAAGTTACTTAACCAAATTTATCCTTCCTAATGATTTTATTAATCTTTGGATGCCCTGTTGAGCCGTTAAAGATTTTTCTTTGGTAGCCGAAGTAAATAACCTTATAAACCTTTACTTGAGCTTTGATTAACCTATTCATTGGTAGAGAGAGTGGAGGTGAGTAAGTGTTGCAAGAAGAAAAGGAAGATAGAATATGGTTGGATGAAAAGAATATGGTTAAATCTTGTTTAGGAGTAGTGCCCGAAACTGGTACTCCGATTGTTTTTATACATGGTGCATGAAGCTTAGCAGCTGATGGCCTATATATGAGAAGAAGGGTAGTGCCTGAAACCGGTACCCGAATTGTCCAAAGAGATGATGTTGATGCCATGAAAAGAAGGAAAATTCAGGAATTTTACAAGTTCAAGAGACGACATTGGAGGAGAACTAGCTGTAAGAAGAAGAAATCAAGAACCTCCAAGGTAACTCTCTACTAGTGTCTTAAGTCACTTTACCTAAATTTTCCTACCTTTCTCCAAAGAGCCAACATTACAACCCAAAAACAAGTCCTTTGTGATCCTAGTGAAGAGTTGACTATAAGTTGATTTTTAAGACCTTTGCCAAGCTTATGGTTACGCGTGAATATGGATTGATATGAGTGTTTATATTAACCTATATAGTGCCTAACGCACTTGAGTGAAAGAGAATAAATACTTATCTTGTGAGCTAGATTACTTAGTACTCCGAATGATGTGTGATTGGATTGGTTTTGCATGAGTGATATATATGAAGCAAGAAATACTTGTTTGATTGAATGAAGTTGCATGTGTGATATGTGTTGTACTTGATCTTGGTGAATTATACACGACTCATATGGTTTGATTTGGTTGCCTCAGGACGAGCAACATGTAAGTTTGGGGGTTTGATGAGTGTGTAAATTCACAAGTTTGGCATCATGTTTTGTGCTAGTTTTGGAGAGTTTTGAGGTGAAAATAGGTGGAAAACCAATATGTATTGTGAATTAGCATGAATCAGGTGTTAGTGGAGCTATTTAAGTGATTTTCATAGCAAAAATGGAGTGGAAGTGCCAAGAATCGAAGAGACGAAGTTGAGACCACGCGAACCGCCAAGGAAAGAGTAGGGTTCGACCTGATGGAGGAGGGTTCGACTTCTCCTACAGGTCGAACCAGCATTGAAGAGTTTGCAGAAGGAAGGTTCGACCACGACACCAGAGGTTCGACCTGTTCAACTGGTCAAACCATGGTCGAACCAGTTCGCGAGAAGATGGGTTCGACCACGACGTTGGGGTTCGACCTGACAGTTGGTCGAACCAGGAGCAGAAATTGTCCAGTGGTGAGGTTCGACCTGGGGTTCGACCAAAGAGGGAGTGGTTCGACCTGTACAAGAGGTCGAACCAAGTGCAGAATGTGTCCAGTAGCAGGGTTCGACCTGTGGTTCGACCTATGGTCGGTGGTTCGACTTGTTTGACGAGGTCGAACCAAAACGCGGAAACTTACCTTATCCGGATTTTTGAGGCCAAAACGCGTGGGATCACTTGAAAAGCCTATTCCAAGCCCTAGAGACGTGATTACAAGTATAAAAGGATGCTCATGCAGTCAAGAAAACGACGACGCGAGGAGCTTAAGAACGTAAATCATAAGAGGAGACAAGAGAAGAGATTGGTGATCCATCCGGAGGGCAGAGACAGAGGTGCAGCTGGAGATTTAAGTAAGATTGGTCCAACTAACCATGATTGTTCTTAGATCAATCACGGGCTAGAGCCACTTCGGTAGTTCTAGGGTTATGAAGGTTTCATGAGTTAATTTGTATTTCGTGTGTATACTCCGTACAACACTACTTGTGGTTTATTTTATATAAGATTACACATTTTTAATCCATACTTGAAGTTATTTGGTGCATCAATAATCGTTGTGTAGAGTCTGAATGCATAACATGGTTATTGGTTGAGTGCGTTCACTAATGAGCAGGGTTTATTATTATAATTCTAAGTGAAGGAATTCCGAGGTTTTATTAGAATCGTCTTATATGAATGTTTGTTAATTGAATTGAATTCGGGTTAACAAGTATGATTAAGAGTATAACTTTATAGTACCTAAAAAGGGAGATCAAATCGGGTTAGAGTACTAAGTGCATGGGAAATAATTGATTATGATAGTACCTAGAAAGGCAGGTAAAGTATACGTCTTGCTCTGAGGATATTTACACGTGTCAAAAGCTTATATATTTGTGTCTATAGAATAGATTTGTATGGTCTAGTGATGCGTCCATAAACCACAAGGCAGAGTCGGACATCGACACACGAAAGTATGAATTAACGACTGAAACTGGATGGCTTGACGAACTACCTATTATCTTATTTGATCACAACTACTATTTTCTTGTTCTTGTTATTTAATTGCTATTTTAATTATTACTTAGTTTACAAACCAAAATTACAATTCTCAACATAGTCATAATTGCTAGAAAATAACTAAAGTGATATTTATCCGTCCTGTGGATTCGATATTTAACTTGATCAATTTCAAAACTACAATTGATATCCTTCATACTTGGGGATTAATTGTGTGTTGAGAAAACACTAATCAGACACTCGAGCTTCTCACTGCTCATGTGCCAGTGTAATTTAATTTTTGTTATATGCATCTTATAATTATGTGATAATTATGTGACAATTATGTGATAATAATGTGGCAATTATGTGACAATTGTTTCTATATTTTATTTATCTTTATATTTTTACTTGAGACATCCGTGATAAAAATGGTGACAATATGTGAATATATATGTGCATAAATATTTACGTTCATTAATTTGGATATATGAGTAAATTATTTTATGTGTATAAATATACTTTTTAATTATTAAGTATCACACGTGTTCTCGTAAAAATAATAGTGGTAAGAAAGTGTACACGTATGTGTATTAATTTATAAATATATTATATCTTAGTTATTAAGTATTGCACGTATATTCGTAATGGATAATAATAATAATAGAATTTACAGTAGGTGGTGGTAATTGACAACGCATAAGATATTTGGTGGAAAAGGGGTACACGTAGCTGCATATTCAAAATTGCTTAATAATAATAATAATAATAATTATTATTATTATTTATAGTACTTACTAAAAATAGTAAGTTGTAAGTAAGGGCGGTGGAATCATGCCGTGAGCCCTCAACTCACATTTATATAAACCCCTTTGGTGTGATTGCAATTGATCAGAAGCAAAGCAAAGCCCAAAAAAAAAGAGTAAGAGAAGGAAAAGAGAGGGGAAGGAAAGGAGAGAAAGAGAGAGGGAAAAGAGCAGCGTGCCGAAACGGGAGATATGTAGTTTTAATTCTTCACAAGGTCTGGGTTATATTACTGTCGGAATCCAGGTAAGTAGAGGTCCAACTACAACGCATAACAATGTTATTTTGTGAATTACTTGTGATTTATTTATAATATATGTGGTGGTTTATTTGTGATATAAGTGGTGATTTATATAATTGGAGGTAAGTAGAGATCCAACTACAATATGTAAACATGTTGTATGTGAATTATTTGTGATTAATATGTGATAATTATGCTATGATTTATTTTTAAATAGTTTAATTACGTTAAGAATTATTTGTGATTAATCTATGATACGAGCTATGGATTTATGTGATATGAGGTAAGTAGGTATTCATATTGCAACTAAATATTATTTTGTAAATTATTCGTGATGAATTGGTGATACAAGCTGTGGATTTATGTGATTTGAGTTAATATTATTGTCCTTTATGGATCTGAGTGATCGAAAACTGTGGAATATAAATCTGTGTGATATGAGAAGATATTGTTTATAAAGATCTGCATGATCCGAGACGAAGTTGTTATTCTAAAAAGGGATCATATGATCCAAGGTGAAGTTGTTATTTTATAAATGGATTTATGTGATTAAGGTAAAGTTGTTGTTTTAGAAGTAAATTTGTGTGAATTGAAGTTATGTGGTTGCTTTATTGTGATTAAATGTTGATATTGATGTCGTAAATAGTTTATGATGCATACCATGCATAATCATGAAAAGTATTTTCCCCAAAATTAATAAGATACTAATGGTGTGTGCGGCCACTGTATATGTATCTCTGTCAGGGTTCGGAAAAATTATTCAAGATATTATATTCTGAGTTTGGAAAAAACATTCCCAGTACTTTATTTGGGGTTCGGAAAAATTATTTTCGGCACTATATTCATGGTTCAGAAAAATCATTCCCATTGAGCTCATTTAGGGTGCATATCACAAGTGTGTCGTGTGGATCCCGCAACGTGAGCAATTTTCAAAATAAAAAAGACCAACTAGAAAGACTAGAAAATAGGCGATAGAGAACTAAATGCATTTTCATGCACTGACATGCATGATTTCTACTTACTGAGATTTTTGTCTCACTAGTTTATGCATTGTAGGTGAGCCTGCTGATGATTGAAATATGTGGTGTTTTGTGCAAGCTATGGACTCCTTCAGGATTTTGAGCGGATGTACATAGATGAATGCCTGTTGGGTTAAGCCGTGAGTTTATTTTATTTTCACTGATGTTTTATTATGTAATATAATAAGTATTGTGACAAGTTTGGGTGGATTGAGGTGGTGTCAGAAACCAATCACGTATGTTGAACTGGTGTGATGGTTTTGGCTATAAATACATTATGTGAGAAAAAATTATATGTAGGTTTTTATAATAATGATTAGTATTTGAATTATGAGTTATGTAAGGTGGGGCGTGTCAATTATTGTTATATGTAAAGTGGGTAGTTGTATTAGAGGAAAGTGGTGAGCCATATTGTGTACTTTTTTACTAAATTGGGGAAATGATACCTTTGAACCGGACGCCAAATATAGTAAAATGTACATCTTAGAAGCGGATGGAGGGAGTATTAATTAATTATTTTGTGTGAGTCCTATTTACAAAAGAAGGAAAACGTAATATCAAAATGGGATGCCCAAAATGAAAAGAATTGGTCTATTGTGTCTCCGGGTGCACAATGTTTGTAAGGGTATAACATGTTATTCTAAATGGTACACACTTTAATTAATAAGGGTACACTTTTTTCATTGAAAAAGTATAGTGAAATATGAAAAACACAATTTAAATATAAAAAATAAATGATTATATATTTTAATATAATTTTTTTCGAGCAACACACAGATGGGTAAAATCTAGTAAAATTAAAAGTAAATATTTTAAATAAATTAGCTGAATATATATTAAGAAAAAATAAAATCAAAATATAAACTTTAGGTAAATTAAATTAAAATATATTAATTGAATATTGATTGATATATTCATATAAAATTAGTATATTGATTGAGAATTAATGGTTTATTCAAAAAGATATCTCTTATATTTATCAAATTCAGGAAATAAAGGGTACACACTTTTATACTAAAGGGTATACCATTTAATATTAAAGATTATACATTTCAAACATACAAAATTTGGGGGTATAGTGTTCCGGGGCACACTGGTTTTAGTCAAATGAAAATATTTAATTATTATTGTGGAACGAAAAAATTATATAATAGAAAAGAGTAGTTTTTTTGCCTTTCATGCATCGATCAATTATCTCTTATTATTAATAATAATAATAATAATAATAATAATAATAATAATAATAATAATTCCATGATAGGTTACAAACCCATGAGAACCATTTCATGGCTAATAATTTCCTGTATTGTATCGACAAAAATATATATACACGTACTTATATATAATGCTCATAATAAGTTAAGAAAAAAAAGAAAGAAAGAAAGAAGCGAATTATCGTATGAAATCAGGCTATGAAACTAGATTCCTACTAAGTTCTAATAAATTTTTTTATCTTTTAAATTTATTATTATTAATTATAACTTTAATAATAAAAATAATATTTAATTACCAGTATATTTTATAATTTATTTTACTTCTCGATTATGAAACTTTGTGATTTCTAATCTATTTTGCTATAGTAAAATTTAATCTTTATTCTTAAAGTTTAATATCAATTTCTAATCTCACCTTTTGTTTTATTATTCACTTTGTCCTTAAAAAAAAAAAAAAAAAAAAAAAAAAAATATATATATATATATATATATATATATATATATATATATATATATATATATATATATATATATATATATATATATATATATATATATAGAGAGAGAGAGAGAGAGAGAGAGAGAGAGAGATAGAGAGGGAGGGTTTAGAGTTAATTTTAGAGTATAATTGTAATTTCACATTTGTAATTTATAATTTATTTTGTCTCTTAGTACTTTAATATTAACTAGAATTTATCAATCTATGCGTTGCACAGAATGAATTATATTTCAGTTATTTACTTTTTATATTTAAATTCATATTTTTATGTTAGTCATAATATATATATATATATATATATATATATATATATATATATATATATATATATATATATATTATTTGAATTTATGTATTTTACAAATAAATTGTTAATTATTTATGAGCAATACATAAATGTAATTATTATTATTTTTGAGTTAGTCACTCGTAAGACGGGTCATAGAAAAGAAGGGTGTGAGACGGCTAAATCCAATGCATTATCCATAATTTATTAATATAATATAATATATTTATAGTTAGTTATCCCTATTATTTTAAAAAATTTCTAAATTCATGGGATCTATCATAATATATTTACGTTAGTTAACCCATTATTTTAAGAAATCCTAAATTCGTGGTATTAATTCAAATCGTTTATTTATTAGTCAAATATTAACATGTACAAATGTTATAGTATGTTGAATATGGGGTTAAAGTGTTATTTATAAGTTACAGTCGAAAATATTTTAAAGTATCATCAGTTTGCATTATAGTATGGCGTTAATCACCTATAGTATGTTTGGCATTACTATAAGTCTCACATTACGACGATTTTGAGTTATAGTATATGTGGCAAGGGTTATAGTATTAGATTATAGCTTACACACTTAAATGTATTAAACTTTAAAGTATCATCAGTCTATCCTAAAGTATATCACTTTTAGGGTAACGTATCTTTTTTTTTAAATTAAAAACATGAAGAATTCAATATCGCAAGCTAGAATGAATCCTTTAGTTGAAGAATTCTATATCCCTCTTTGAAGCCCTATAGGGTTAGGGTAAGGTTGATTTATATCGCTTAGCTTATAGCTATGGAAGCGAACAGCTACTTCTAAGCCTTGCATACTTAGATGATTCTTATCCTTTTCGAAGAAATAGAGGCCAAAAGCTAATTAGAGGTGAGACATCCTTCATTCTACCAAAAGGAGAATGGAAGTATATGGAACACCAATCAAAAGAGAAAGGACGATTGGGTGAACACTATCCGAATACTAACCGAGGGAGAAGAGATCAATCCATCTAAATGACCAATTAAGTCCATGGGATAATCAGATAGATTTCTATTACTCTGGGCACAAAGATTGCTTATTGCAGAGGCAAATTACTAGATCAACAGATTCCGGTGTGAAAAAAACCACTTGGTGGTATCTAAGATTTGTCTACATTTATCTACATTGGCTAATTGCATATAAAAAGACTGCTTTACCAGACCGTCGTGTAGATGGGTATTTTCTTCTTTTTTAAGCAAAACACAGAAGCTCCATTGAAAGGAAAGTGATCTTTAGGTAAGAGAGGACTTTTAAATATTGTATCTTTCAGGATAACTGATATCACGAGTCACTCCAAAGCAAATCTGCTCATCTACTTAGCGACTTTGCTGTTGGCAACTACTTCTGTATACAAGACTTTCACTATGCTTTTCAAACGACTGGAGTACCACAGGGAAGCCCACACTCGAAAATGCCTGTAGTACTGCCCCCGTAAAAGTTCGTGAGACTGGATGGAATGAAGGGGACGACAGATTGCAGGATTCTCCATCCACATTTGGAAAAGTTCTGTTAGATTCTTAGTAGCAATCGGCAACCTTTTTTCTTTTACTTCACGTAGCTTTTCGTCTCTTTGATAGCTGAAAGTTCTCCAAAAGTATGAAAAGTTGAAGGACTTTGTACCATCCATTACCTGTGGTTGGATTCTGTTCAACAACCCAAGGACTTGGAGCACATCTTTTGTTCTTTCCACTGCTTGAAGTGATTGTTACGACTGTAACAACAAAATTTGTATTTATGAAAACTTTGTAAAAAAAAATTTTCTATTTATGATAAAATAAATACAAATTGGAGTACAAAGATAATTTCAAATGAATTTAATTAAAAAGATATGTAAACGGATTACAATTTCAATCAATCATTTGATTCTTCTCTCGAACCAATTTGGCCTTGACTTGACTTTGACTGGAGCGCGTTGACTTTGACTTCTTTGATTGGAGTGTATGCTGACTGTGTTGACAGTGTGTGTCTTGAGCCAAATCTTCAGATGAAGCTTGTCCGAGCTCGAATATGTAGTCTCGTAATGTAGATTTGGAGGCATTGAGCCTTTGTTCGGAATGAACGTTGACTGGAGAGATTTATGTGGAGTAAATTGTAGACTGGAAGAATGCCGAATTGGAGGGGCTTGGCACCTTTATCTTTGATTGGAGGCGGTTGACTGGAAGAATGCCGGATCGGAGGGGCTTGACACCTTGATTTCTGATCGGAGGTGGTTGACTGGAAGAACGCCGGATCGGAGGGGCTTGGCACCTTGATCTCTGATTGGAGGCGGTTGGCTGGAATAACGCTTGATCGGAGGGGCTTAGCACCTTGATATCTAATCGGAGGATGTTATTGATTTGAAGATACTTGAAGATCTCAAGAGAGCACTGCTTGTATTCTTAATTTCTTCAGAAGCGTCAGCGACTTCAGATTTTTTAGTATCTGGAATGAATGGAGGAGGGCTCCTTATATAGGTGAAGGTTGAAGAAGCCCCATAAATAACTTGCAATTTGATTGGTCAATGGCTGATTTGACCTGATTTTTTGGGCTTGGGCCTTCCCATGTATAATACAGTTTGATTGGTTGATCCTTGATTTGACCTAATTCTGCGGGCTTAGGCTTATTTGACTGGATCTGTCCCAGTTATCAATTATTTACTAATTTATTTTAGGAATTTATTTATTTCAATCCCTTAATAAATAAATAATTAATTGATAATTATTGCATTAATTTGCCACATATTTTTCTTTAATAGACAATAAAATTCAAGTGCCTACAAATGCCCCCTCACATTTTGTTCACGGATGCCAATTGTGTTGAAGTGAATAAATTGCGATAATCCATTCTTGATCAATATGATTGAAATTATTGCTTGCCTCACCAACTTGATACGAATAGCCCAAATTATGACTGAACTTAGCAGAGTACTAAGCTGCCTATGTACCTCTTTAAAGAGGATCAAGTCATAACGTAGTTCAAAAAAACATAATTTGGTTTGGATGGGGGGTGACGTACACATTTTATACTCATGCATGCCAGGAATAACATGCAGTTTAAGCTCGTGCGTCGAGGAACATTGAACTTGAATTTGCTGACTATTTATACTCATATCAGTGAGTCTTAAATATGAACTTGTTGACAGTTTATACTCGTGTCAAGGAGCCTTGTATGGACATTTTTCACTCATGTCGAGGAGCTTTGTGTGTAGAGAGTTTATTCTCTTCCCAAGGAGATTTGTGTGCAGAGAGTTTAGCTCGTGTCGAGGAGCGTAACATGTAGATAGTTATAGCTCATATCAAGGAGCATTGTGTGGATAGTTTTAGCTCATGTCAAGGAGCGTAATGTGTAGAGAGTTTCGTCTCTTCTCAAGGAGATTTAATTTGAGTTAGATAGTTTAAGCTCGTATCAAGGAGAATTGAGTGGATAGTTTTAGCTCATATTCAGGAGCATAATTTGTAGATAGTTTAAGCTCGTATCAAGGAGCATAATGTAGAGAGTTTTTGCTCATATCAATGAGCTTTGACTTGATTTATAAACAGTTCATTGCCCCAATTTTAGGATGCGCTGTTTTCTCATCAGAAGGCATGTATTCAAACTCATAAGAGTTTTGAATAGAGGGCCATTTGATGTCATTTGATATCAGGCTCAACTCCATGTCGTGAGCTCTTGTAGCCAACTCTTCAAAAGTTTTAGGCTGAATTCCTTGGAGTATGAAGTGAAGATTCCACTGCATACCTTGAATGCACATTTCAATAGCTGAAGTTTTTGACAACTTTTCTTTACAATTAAGGCTTAGGCTCCTCCATCTGTTGATATAATCGATGACATATTCTGCATCATTTTGACGAGTATTTGTTAGCTCCATCATGCTAACAATTCTTCGTGTGCTATAGGGAAGGTTGAGGAATTATTTTTCCATTTGTCCCCAACTATCGATGGAGTTAGCTTCCAAGTTGATGTACCAATCGAAGGTATTTTCTTTTAAAGACCGAATTTATTATCTCACCATGTCATCTCCATAGGTCCCAGCATCATTGCATGTTTCAATGAAGTGCGCCATATGCTGACTTAGGTTGCCTTTACCGTCAAATTATTGAAACATGGGAGGTTGGTAGTCAGTTGGCATCCTCAAGTTGTCAATTCTCTTTGTATATGGCTTTTTGTAGGCGGTAGGAGATTTGGAGCTTACTTCAAACTTATCTTTTATCGTCTCTATGCTGATGTTCTTTAATTTGTTGATGTGAAACATTCCGCAGCTGAAACTTCCACTTTTTTCTCAATTTGCTTCTTTTCAGGTGAATGATGTTTCGTCTAGTCTTCCTCCTCGTGCTCATCCTCAATTTATTTCTTATTTGCATGGCTTGTCTCCTCATTATCCATTTTCTTCATAATTACGGAGATCTTTACGTCTTGAGCTTTCATGTGCTTATTGAGTCCTTCAATGGCTCTCATCATACTTGCGAGTTGATCCTCAATGGTCTAGCACTTGTCGTTGTCACTGCAACTTCAGTTGAGGCAGGTGATGAGCTTGGTGTGGAGCGAGGAGTTGAGCAGTTAGAGTCATGATCACCATCTTTATCGCCCTGCAATGGCTTATTGAGAGTAATCCCCACTACATGGTTTGTCTTTCAGGAGCCTTCGGGCATACTTCTTGTAAAGTCTTCAACCTTGTCAGTTCGCAACTCTGGAGGTTTTGATGCAATAGGCCTTCCTATCGCAATCTTTAATGGAGTCATCATTTGAGTTTTCACAGCTTGCAGCTCTGAAGGCTTTGAGGTAGATGACTTTTGATTACGATCCTAAGAGGAGTCATTATTTGTGCTTGTAGAGAGAAGAGATGAGAGGTAGAGATGGTCCCACCGGGCGTGCCAAAATTTGTAACAATAAATTTTGCATTTATGATAAAATAAATGCAAATTGGAGTACAAAGATAATTTCAGATGGATTTAATTAAAAAGATATGTAAACGAGTTACAATCTTAATCAATCATCTGATTCCTCTCTCGAACCAATTTGGCCTTGACTTGACTTGTTTATTTGACTTTGACTGGAGTGCGTTGACTTTGACTTTTTGACTGGAGTGTATGTTGCCTGTGTTGACAGCATGTGTGTTGAGCCGGATCTTTAGATGAAGTTTGTCCGAACTCGGATGTGTAGTCTTGTAATGTTGATCCAGAGGCATTGAGCTTTTTTAGGATTGAACGTTGACTGGAGAGATTTCTGTGGAGAAAGTCGTTGACTGGAAGAATGCAGGATCGGAGGTGCTTGGCACCTTTATCTCTGATCGGAGGCGGTTGACTGAAAGAACGCCGGATTGGAGGGGCTTAACACCTTGATCTCTAATTGGAGGCAGTTGGATGAAGAATGCCGAATCGGAGGGGTTTGGAACCTTGATCTCTGATCGAAGGTGGTTGGCTGGAATAACGCTGAATCGGAGGGGCTTAGCACATTGATCTCTAATCGGAGGCTGTTCTTGACTTGAAGATGCTTGAAGATCTCAAGGGAGCACTGCTCGTAATCTTAATCTCTTCAGAAGTGTCTGCGTCTTCAGATGATTTTAGTGTCTGGAATGAATGGAGGAGGGCTCCTTATATAGGTGAAGGGTGAGGAAGCCCCATAAATCACTCGTAATTTGATTAGTCAATGGCTTATTTGACCTAATTCTGCAGGCTTGGGCCTTTCCATGTATAACACAGTTTGATTGGTTGATCCTTGAATTGACCTAATTCTGCGGGCTTGGGTTTATTTGACTAGATCCGTCCCAATTATCAATTATTCACTAATTTATTTTAAAAATTTATTTACTTAAATCCCTTAATAAATAAATTATTAATTGATAATTATTGCATTAATTTGCCACATATTTTTCTTTAATAGGCAATAAAATTCAAGTGCCTACAACGATCACGAAGAAATGAAAAATCCCAACTACGGATATATAATAGCCAAAACTGCTAAGGGCATTCCATCCAGCGTATACCTTCCGTTTTGAAAAGTATGTCAAATTTGAGTTATATTATATTTAGCAAGTGTTAAAGTATTATAGTATAACTTGTAACTAGAATCTTGTTAAAGTATCATTAGTTTGTGTTTATGACATTATTTTTTTATTTTTTTAGAATAACGAATGCCACCAAGAACAATTATAAATTTAGAAATCAATGAAATTAAGAAATACATGTTAATTAATGTAATACTCCTCATATTAATTAATGATTAATGATAATTAGTATTAGTAATTGGAATTGCTGCAAAAATCTAGGAAGTTAAAGCCCTGAAATAGTCGCAACTGATGCATGAAACTGTCGTAAGAAATCTAATATTCAACTGTCTGTTAAACTTCGGAACGATGCCGTGTCTTCACCGGAGACCCACACTCCGTCTCTATTTCACGCTTTTTCTTCCGCGGGTGCATGGTGCATCCCAAAATGCAAAACTTGCTTGGGATGAAACAATACTTGGCGATGAATAATTCAGTTGGTGGCATCACAACTAGCGGCAGCAGCCATCGCACACCATACCTATTCTTCATTAGTTGAAAAATATTCTTCATCGTGATGTTTTGAATCTCATGAATTTGAAGATCTCTTTCTTGACGTGTTTTATAATTTTATGAGAAAGTCAATTAGAATATTCCTAAATTAGCACATTTGCAGGAGATTTATAGGATATAATAAATCTCAATTAATAATTATTAATGGGTCAGAAGTTAATACATGTAATTTTATTTAATATAATTAAATTAGATATCCGTCTGACGGGATAGACGTCTCACAAGAGAGTTTATCATTATTTTTATACGTAATGTAGTTTTGTATTATCAATTAAATGTACGCTACATATGCTTATTTTTTCATAACATAAATTTTTAGTTGTATCTACGGATGACAATGTGTAAGGTATACATTTATTTAGGGGTACCGGTAGATTATTTCTATTTTTGTCTGTAATAATGCGGGCTAACTAACCTGGCCACTGTGCCCTTCACTAAAGTGAGTGATCCAGATTCGATTCCCTTTGAGAACGAATTAAGGAGGGAGTTATAATGGGGCTTAGATAAATCTTGAAGTATGAGTGCTTGGTGAACTAACTTCTAATTACTAACAATTACTCGTCCACTGTCAATCTATCCATATTACCATTTTGGGCCGTCCATCCTTAATCTATCAATTTTTCTTTTTGTACTATGGAATCCACACCCTCCACTAATACAACTACTATACATAAAATAATAATACTTCTTAATCCACGTGCTAAAAGCAAATGGATACATTGAAGATGGTCGGAGGGAGTAATATTTACTGATAAAAAAATTATATTTTTTTGGGTAAAAAAAGTTTTTACCTTCTTAAAATAATAAAAAAAATCAAAACAACTAACGTCCCACTTATACTTTATTTACAACAATACCATCCATACCCCACCCTGTTGTCATCCGTAATGACCAAACATGTATCTTTTCATAACTTTTGCATGATATATATTTGTTTTATATAATTCTAGTTCTACTCTTGCCCGTCACATTTAAAAAATATTATTAAGATACATCTCAAATCCATTTGTTAATACTTGCGGGTCAAGATTAACAATTACTAAAAAAATGTATGAAATTTGAATAATTGAATGAAGATGGTATTTTAGAATAACTATTAAATTAAAAATACATATCAATTATAATAAATTCAACAAAACTTTTTAGCTAAAAAAATTAAATTAAAATTAAAAATTTTAAATAGATTAGTAGAATATTAAGAAAAAATAAATTATCAATCTATAGATCTTATATAAATTAAATTAAATTAAATTAAAATATATTAATTGAATGGTGAGCAATATATTGATTGAAAATTTAGTTTATTAACTGAAATTTAAATAAATATGCTAAAAATATCTCTCAAATTTACCAATTTATAAGTTAATTAAAAATTAATTGTTGGCGCAAATAGGATTAATGGTTGAGATCAAAAGTATTATTAAATGGATAATCAAAATTAAAATTGAATGATTTCTAAATAAAGTAAAATTAAAAAGAGTGAGAAAAATTGAAGACAAAAGTAGAGTTTCAGGTTTATTTTTATATATGTGTATAGATAGATTTTTAGGATTTAGCATTAATTATAAGGGTATAATTATAATTTCACCCGTTTATGATCTATTTCGCTCCTTAAATTTAATATTTATTCTTATGATTTAATCAAATTACTCTTAAGGGTTTAATTATAATTAAAAATATTTAATTAACAAAAGAATATTGATTTGAATGGTTTCTAAATAAACCAAAAATAAAAAGAGTGAGAAAAATTGAAGACAAAAATAGAATTTCAAGTTTGTTTTTATATATGTATAGTTTATTGGATTTAGTTGTTAATTATAAGGATATAATTGTAATTTCACCCATTTATGGTCTATTTCGCTATGAAAATTTAATAAGAGTATTGTTAAATACGCACCATTTTATATTTAAAACACGCATTTTATTGAATACATACCCCCTTTAAATTTTTATTTCTTCATTTTATTGTATGCACACCCCTTAAAATTTCAATAATACCCTTTTAGAATTAAAAGTATACATCCTATTAAAATCCCAAATTTAATACTACTAAAATAGTTTAAGATTTCTAATATCATTTATGGAGTTCAGGAATCACTTTCTCGTCTTCTCTCTCATTCTCTCACTCTCTCTTCTCTCTATCATCGCAATACTGCAGAGAAATCATAACAATGTAGAGAAGAAACATATCATAGTAAAAAATAATATTTGTTTAGAAACCCGTCAGTACAGGTTGAATCTTATTGCTTTTGACATTATCGTTGGCTCTGCTTTTGACTCAATACATTTAACTGATCTATTATCTCAATTGTAAATTGAAATAATGTTGTTTTCAAATACTGGTATTTTATTTGAATTAATTTACAGAAAATATATTTTGTGCAAATAAATATTCCAATGCTTGTGTTACATATATATATATATATATTATCAGTTTTTCTGAATCGACTGGATGCTGAATTCCTTGTTGATATGATATTTTTATATGAAATCTTTAATTATTCTCTATCAATTCTACAAACCCCCAATTTTAAAATCCGTATACCTACTCCACGTCAGTTAAAGAATCGCAATATATTTTTAATTATGCTGTTCAGTATTAGCAACATCGAATCAAACTAAAACCCTAATATATGATAAATATGAGAGTTACACGATTACGCCAACAAATTTAATTAGAGATTTTAATGAGGAAGATGGATTTGGAAAACAGAAGCCATATTAATTTAGTCAGAGATTTTCAATGAGAAAAATGGAGTTGGAAAATAGAAATATTAAAATATGTATTTAATGGGGTGTGTATTTAATAAATTAAGGGTATGTGATATATCATCAAAGAGGGTGTCTGGAAGTCTGAAACATGTCATAGCATACGAAGGTATAGCTTGCAATACTAACTTGATCAAAAGTTCCTTTCCAAATTAGAGGGAAATTTCTAGTTCCATGCTTAAATGCATTTCCAAATACTATCTTTGATAGAAAAGAAGATTTCTCTTTTATTTCTCACACGAAAATTAGTTGATTAGAATCAGGGCATCTCTTCCAAATTCAAAATCAAATATCCCCAACAATAAACCCTAGACTTTTCCCCAAATTGCATCTACCCTATATATCTCTTCCCAAACATTTCTTCTCGTCACACCATTCTTTAGTTCTGTCATCACAATGTGGCAATAAAAATCCCTCGCTGGATAGACTATGTCTGTGGAGTCGTGCTTTGACACGGGTGATCATGGCAGACATAACATCAAAAGGGTGCCACTCATGGTGGCAGATACCTGTAGTATAACGTGTAGGGAAATCTCTTTGAAGTTTCCAGGAAATATGTGTTGGCATTCAATCGTTTGGTTAACGTGAACTGTTAGGGGTTCCGTGCGATTCTAAGACAGCAGAAGCAAGAACATAGAAACATATTACCTTTCACCAGGGTATGTTGAAGAAGAATAGCTGCAGAGAACAACCTCTTGATCTTCTACTATATTCCGAAATCCAATCTTGATGTCATGTGGGCGACGATCTTCAAGATCCTCTCAATCTGTTGTTCTTCCTCTTTCACTCACGATTAAGCGTGTCTTATTAGGGTTCCAAACAGCTGAGATAACTTACATATAGGCTACAGTAGGGACCAGGAGGAGAAACTAGAGTCGGGCCTCCATTGGGCTTAAGTATCCAAGTTTAGCGCAAAACTTATACTTATGTCCACTAATAATAATACAGTCCAATTAAATATTATTACTTCACTGCCACTCTAATCCCAAATTACGTTATGAACTCCTTCTTATTATGAGCCCGTTAGTCTCACCATGTTTAAGATATACAATGTCCATTAATTAAATAAGTTACTGACAACTCCATTAATTAATATTTCATTCGAGAGTAGTACCACTCAACCTTATTATCATGCCGGAATAAATCCACTTGCAAGATTTACATGATAATCCTTATGAGCTACTCAAGGGGACATCATCAACCTATTTAATAGGACACGAATTCCTTCTACAATCAACAACACACCATAGAGATATTACTATTTCCAACTCACCGAGCTTGTTGATTTAATATTTAAATCTCACCCATTGATGAATCAAAGATATATATACTGGCTTACGTGTCGAGGTTATTGTATAGGGATTAAGAGCACGAACATCTATAATAACTGAGATCAAGTTCTTGTAAATAGTCAGTACAAGTCAAACGATCTCAAGTGGTCCTGCTCAATACACACAAAGCATACTAATGTGATTTTATAGTCAAGACAAACTAATACCAAATCACACTACAACTATCCTGATAGATTGTCCCCATCTACCTCGATTGTGAGCATCTGTTTATACTTTATAAGAAAACTGATAATATAATCATCCGTGCGACACCGCACACCATATTATCTACAGTATAAAGTAAATGGACTTTTGCAATAACATATAAATGTTTGATCATATAATTCTCATTTCAAATAAATTGTTAAAACATTGTTCATACAAAAGCTAGACTTTTAGTATACAATCTAATAGTATGTTCCTCATCGCCACGTTGGATGTGGGGCTTATGGCATTGTTTGGTAATTATTCACCTATGTTTCTCTATTAATTTTGTCGAGATTCTTAACGTGTTTTTGTTTAAGTTGTTGCAATTAGAGAGAGATAGTTGTCTGGAGATTCAATCTCTTTTTTTTTGTTTGATAAATTGAAGTGGTTTTTTGCTTTGAGAATTTTTGTGATCATGTTTGATATACGGGGAGATCTTCCATTCTTTTATATACTCCCTCCATCCCAGGAAATATTGCACCCCTTTCCTGGTATGAAGATTAATAAAGTGGTGACTTTTAGGGGTATTATGGTATTTTTTAGGTAATAAATAAATAATAAAGTATGTTATGTGTGTTAGGTAAGGGTGATTTTTTTGTAAATAAAGTGTATGGAGAAGGGTGATTGTGTTTGACTTTTTGATTTTTTAGGAATGTACAAACTTTTGTGGGACAACCCAAAATAGAAAGTGTGTCATCTTTCCTGGGACGGAGGGTGAAGTTTGTTTGGAATGAAGTCTAATTGTCTGCTCCGACCGATCGGCAATCCATTATTTAGTGACGTATTTGGTGGAATTCAAAGTACACAACGAGCTCAAACTCCAACGATACTAACAAGCACTCATCAGTAAGTAATTTGATTATGATTCTATATTCAAGTCCTAAAAATTTTATATTCTTGGACCATGATGCTCCGTATATCAAGGACTTATTTATTCTTCGTGCTTGTGCCTGGTACTTGAAAATGTGAAGCGGCTATGTTCTATTTATTGATGTTGGATTTTATTTGTTATTAATTGTAGTTGCGATTAAAGTGTTGCATGATAATCTTACTGCTGCTTGGTTTTTAATTCATTATTGACGATCCATGTATTTCTTTTGTGGCTTTTGACAATCAAGTATAAGTTTAAGATATCCGGGTCTATGATTTCCACTGTTTTAGCCTTTTAGATTCCGAATATTGGTTAAGTGATGTTCATCACTTAGTGGTGGTTGTACACAAGCATGGAGAGGCTTTTTAATTTTAGCTTTCAAGGATTTGTTGCCAATCTTCAAGCTATCATTATCTGCTGGTGCTACGGTCTGGTTAGGATAATTCATAATGCCACTGATCAGATTATTGAGATGTTTGATTTGCTTGCTTGGATAAAGATGGTTCTGTTTCTCAATAAAATTTCTATTCTTGTTTCTTCACATGCTGGAGTCTGCATTTCTATCTCTAGAAAGAATATCAATGATGTAAAATAAATAACAATTTTATTGTTAGAGATGCTGTAATTTCTATTTTTCTAATAGATGCTAAGCCTCAAAATGGGTGTGATATTTTTTAATGATTGTTTCTTCAATTTAAACATTGACTTTACCTTATTTTGCTGTATTATCAATAAAAGTACAATTTGAAATACATAATTTGATTCATTGGGACCAGTTTAAGCATTCTTTCATGATTATTCCAAATGAAATTGCTATAATTTGTTGAATTCTAAGCTCCTTACAAGTTGTAATCTTTTAGGTTGATAAAACAACTTTTCTATAGCATTATTGATTATTGTCTTCTTCTTCTGCGATGTCCAGGTATGCATTGACCTAATGCGTGCAATTTAGATACTTGTTTTAGTCAAATTTCATATGACAATTGGCATTTGGCAGCTTTAATTGTTCATTCTCCTAACTGCAAAATTCCATTAAGTAACTAGTAAACAAATGTTGTAATCATGGCAAACTCTCCTCCCATCTCTTCCTTCAACACTCAATTAAAGTTGTGCTCCATATATATTTTACATTGTTATCTAAATCTTTTTTATCTTTACTTAAAACATTGCATTTTGGATAATTCAATTTGCAGGTTATGTGTCAAAGACTGGGAGGCAAATTGATTTCTAATACTATTATTTTACTTGAATTATTAAAAGTTTTTGGTTTAATAGACTACTAGATCGATTAAGAATATGCAAACGATTCCATGGTATCTATAAGAAATCCCTTTTATATAATCTGGTTATCGAATTTGATGCTTGATTATTTTTGGGTATCTTCATGGACGTTGCCTTGTTCTTATCCTACTGCCTTCTTCTGTAGACATCTTCTTGTTTTAAAATTTGCCTACTAGTTATCAAAGTAATGAAATTCTTGAGATGCACTCCACCGATTATTTATAATTTATCATCTGTTTATTCTGGATGGCAATGCTTATGGTTATGTAGCCCTAGTCAGACCATCTGAGTGTATGAAAAAAATTTACCGAACACCTTTGTTTTTATGAAAAGTACATGTGTGTGACTTTTCCACATTAGCAATAATATTTTGTGCAGATGATGATGATTATGCGATATTTGCCCTCTTTATCTTTCTCTTCTTTCTCTCTGTGTGGTTATTTAGTGATTTTAGGGTTGAGGTTGTGGTGCTTGTACAAGGAAAAAAGTGGGTGAAAGTTCCCTCCAAAAATGCCCAAGTTACCCTCCAAAATCATTCTGCAGACAGGTGTTTTGGGAACAAAAATGATAGAAAGGATGTTATGTAGGATCAAAATTACTTAACAGACTAATGACAAACTTAACGGTGGGACCATTAATGCATGGGAAAAAAATATTTGGAATTGAAACTAAAATTATTGGGACAAAAACTAAATGGGACTGTGACGGATGAGATCAGTAATATTGCAATTTTCTCTCATATCTATAGCCTATATAATAATAATAATAATAATAATAATAATAATAATAATAATAATAATAATAATAATAATAAGGGCAAGTCTTGCATGAGACTGTCTCACGTAAGACCATTTTTCACTTTTTAAAATAGTTATCACTTTCGCTATAAATCGTTTTCACTTTCGCTATAAATCGTTATCACTTTCGCTATAAAATGTTATTACTTTTTATTTATACTATAAATTGTTTATGAAAGAACATTATCAATTTTCATTAATTTATTATTACTTTCCTTCATAAGAGTTATCCCTTTCTGACCGTCACACCTAAGTACTTACGTGAGACGGTCTCACAAAAGTCTTTGTCTAATAATAATAATAACAACAACAACAACAACAACAACAATAATAATAATAATAATAAGACAAATACTTGGGTGAGACCGTTTCACGGATTATTAGAGAGGTTTAGCCTTCGTTCTTCCGCTCTCGCTTTGGCTTTTACTTCTGCGTGATCTGGTCGTTCTTGGGAGCTGCTAATAGACGAGATCTTCCTTGCTAGTTAAGCGAGTTAAGTTGTGGGTCGGGCATTCTCTCTTTATGCCAATAAGCCACTAGCTGTCAACAAGAGGCTGGCTTTCAGAATAAGATATCAGACATGCTAATAATCACGCACGCTTTCCACGCCCTGACCAGCAGTTCCATTCCTTATACAGATGTCGCTAAACCTACTAATGCACTTATGAAAGCCTTTCTGACTCTATATTCTATACTCTTTTTTCAATCCTATAATAATAAGACAAATAGTTGAGTGAAACCATTTCACGGATCACCTTGAGATTGATATCTTTTTGACCCGACTTGCACCGGTAATGGTTTGCGGTCACAGTAGCGTCGCAAAATTTTCATGTTAATGTGTCTGAAACTTAATTATGGCATGTCCTTTCAATTTCTAGTTTCTTTTTAACATTTTATAATTTTCTTGTAAATATTTTTCTTATTTTTCTTAATTCTGTCATTTATTTTATCTCTCTTTTAAATTCAAATTTTACTATTATTTTTCTTTTAATTTGTATATAATTATAAAAATTCGTAACATTAATAAAAGTGATAATGTTCTATTAACAAATAGTGATAGCTTTAATAAAATAATAATATCTAACTAATAAAAAGTGATAACTTCAACTTTAAACATTTTATAAATAATTAATAAAACCTATATAAAGTGAAAATATTTTTAATTAAGAAAATTATGCAAATTTATAAAAAAAAAGTGATAACGTTTAAATGATTTTTTAATATTATATTTATTAGAAAAAAAAGTAATAATATTTGTAATAAAAAGTAATATATGTTCAAAGAAAATTGATACCCATCAATTAAATTATTTAATGTAGGAAGAATTTATAAAATAAATAAAAAATAATACTTGATTAAAAAAACGTAATAATTATTTGATATGATAAGTAAAAAAATGATTACATTAATAATAAGATGTAGTACTTGATTTTAAAAATGATTACCATTAATTAAACCATTTCATTTCATACATATATTAAGTGATAATATTTACAATAAAAATGATAAACGATCATGGAAAGATGATAATCGTCTCATTAAACCTGTTTCACTAACAAGTCGTAGTAGAATAAAAGTAATAATATTTTTAATAAAAATTAATACCTAATAAAGAAAATGCTATAATTATCAATTGAACTATTTCATATCTAAACAATTTATAAGACAAATAAAAAGTGATAATTTTTTAATTAAAAATGTAACAAATATAAGTGATATTTTATAAGATGTGATAATTATCAATTCAACTGTTTTTACCCAAATAATTTATAAGATGAATAAAAAGTGATAATTTTTGGGTATATTACTAATAGATACGTGTTTTAATAGCCTAATTACTAGAAGATATAAAATAAAATTGAATTACTAAGAGATACATTCTTATATTTTAATTTTTCAAATCTACCCTTATTAGTTTACATGTTTAGTTAATCATTGACTTTCTATAAAATACATAAATTTATAAGGACGTACACTAGCATTGTAAAATAAAAATATGTTCACCAATTTCCACATAATAAAACTAAGCAATTCAAATACGCAAATGCACAATCAGATGCTCACTAATCAGATGAAAAACCCAGGCCTTACTCAAATGCTTTCTGGTTAAAGGTACACCAATATTCAAAATAAATCCAAATCAATTTTTTTACCAAATACTAAGCACGCTTGTACATTAGTCTTCAAAATCAACCAACGTTCATCACTTTCCACGGATTACACCCTGTCGAAGCATTTCAAATACACTAATGCACAATCAATTGCATAACGCTTTAATGTACACCAATGTTAAAAAATACTTTTTGACCAACACTCAAAAAATTTCAACAGAAATACCCAAACTTTAATCAATAATTAAACCCCACGAACTATTACATACACCGGAATGCTTCCTTGCTCGCAAGAAAAGATTAAACGACTTGATTACTAAGTAAGAATAGAAAAATACACTATTGTTCAAATTAAACTGACGTTCACCCCACAAATTAAACCCCGACGCCGCATATTAAATACATGAATACCCAAATATTTGATTTAAAGTACTCCAATGTTAAAAAAATCCGAAATGTAAATTTCCACCAACAATCAATTTCTTTAACTGAAACATCCAAATCATTAGATTTAACAAAAAATTAATACCCACGACCCTTTTCAGTCAAACCAATATTCAATTGTGTACTTGTTGACATAATGTACACTACTGTTCAGTGTTCAATTTTTACTTGCACAACTTCGACAATCATTCACCTATCAATTTTGATGTTTAACAATACATGCACTGATGAGAGTGAAAATAAGCGTGTTTTAGTGTTTAATCTAACACATTTTTGATGTGAATTGTTATTATATATTAGCACAAGTATCTTATATTTAATATATGTGAGAAAAAAATATACTTGAGGTGTTTTATTGTGTTTTAAGTAGAAAAAGGATAAAAAGTGCAAAGTTGGAGAAAATATGCAACTTATGCTAGAATGCTGAAAAATGCACGTTCAATTTGTGTAATTTTTCTATATTCGTGTGGAGCTCAAAAGTAGAAGTATGATATATGGTTGGAAAGCCACAGAAGATAAGGTCATTTTGGCGCAAAGAACACCTCAATCAGATTCCAAACGAGAAAGTTATGATCAAAGTGGTGATGTCGCGCAAGCTGTACCGAACGGAACGGCTGTGCCACTTTGCATGACTTGTTACATATTCAAATGTTAGAGTTTATATGATTTTCTTATATATGTAGAAAGCCAAGGAAGATAGAATCATGTGAATACAAGAATTACTCAAATCAGAGGTCGGATGTGGAAGTTATGTACGAAACGGTGAGACGACGTAAGCTTGCTCGACCATGGAAGTTCGCTCGACCAGAATCATCTTGGTCGAGCAGATAAAGTTTGGTCGAACAAAATGTCTAAAGTCTTATAGAAAATTGTTCGACCATTGCTCGACCAAGAAGGTTTGGTCTAACAAATTGTCGCTGATTCTATTTTTGGGAATTTTACGTTTCTTTTACCAAATTTGACGTATGTCTCAAGTATAAGCTCATCCAAGGCCTATAAGGAGAGCTTACAAGTATAAAAGGGGGTGTAGATCACATCATTATTCATTATATTGGGGATAGAGAGATTGGATTGGAGAGAAGCACAATACAATACTACACCCCACAAGGGGGGGTCACCCCCCAACCATCATCCAAATCCTTTCCTTCATCCATCCATCACTTTGAAGATTTGTTTGTGGAATTAAGAAGAGAACCAAGAGGAGGATTGAAGATGGAGAAAGACGCAACGACCCCCACATCTAGGGTTTATTTCATTTCCTAATTTATCTTGTAATTTTCCAGATATCCGGGTAAGATCTATCCAATACCCATGATTGTTCTTCGTAACATCATGGGCTAGAGCATTTTTGGCAGAACTAAGGTTGTGAAGGTTTTTATGAATTAATTGAATTTTCGTGTGTAAACTCCATACAACACTACTTGTGGATTTATTTTATATATGATTGTGATTTCTTAATTCATATTCACGGTTGTTTTGTGCATCTTCAATTGGTATATAGAGTCTGAATATATATCTTGATTGTAGATTAAGTGCGTTCACCGCTGAAAAGGATTCCATGTTATGATTCTAAGTGAGGAGACTCCGAAACTTCATTAGAACTATCATATATGAATGTTTATTAATTGAATTGAATTCGCATTAGTAAGCAGGATAAAGAGGGTAATTTTATAGTACATATAAAGTGAGATCATATCGGGTTAGAGTACCAATTGACTAGAAAAATAATTGATACTGATAGTACCTAGAAAGGGGGGTGGAATTATATCTCTTACTCCGAGGTTATTCACATGTGTTACACACATATTTACTTGTATCTATAGAGTAGATATGCATGATTTAGTGATGCGTCCATATTCCACAAGGCAGAGTCGGACATCAACACACGGAAAGAAATTAATGAGTGAAACCGGAGTAGAGCTACCTATTCTCCTACTTTATCTACTTCCGTTTTTTCCTAATTCCCAATTTATTTTATTTGTTATTTTAATTCATTGTTTAGTAGTTTATAATAAATTCACAATTTTATTGTCAATTCGTCTTAATTAATTTAGTAAATAATTAAATTTATAATATGCCGTCCTTTGGGTTTGATAATTAACTTGGTCGCTTGCTTAAGCTGCAACTGATATCCTTAACACTTGAGGATTAATTTTGCATACAAAGAAAACGCGCACCATGCACAATTATTCAAAACCTAATTTAATCCCTAATTTTTATAGGAGAGGAGAAACTATTGCACAAACAAGTTCAGGAATTCTATTCTCACCTTTATCTCCTACAGCGAGTAATCATGAAAGACGTCGGCGATCGATTCCCACCTTTATCCAACGAATAGAGTTGTCAATAATGTATATTTAACTCTGGTGTACACCTTTGGAAGGAGGTGAAGTTCTTTCAGAAAGAAGAAAGTGAGAATAATTGTTGAGAAATTTTAGGAGAGATATACGGGTATATTTAAACATTCTTTTTAAAATGTTACCGAATACTAGTGTTAAACCTGAGTAATATGGGAAATACATAATTACATTTTGTATGTGTGAGTAATTATATAAAGTCAATGTAGTACGAAGTAAATATGAAGATAATTTTGTATCTAATAGTTACTGACCCATAATTTTTTATTAAAAATGTAATATCTAGTTAAATATAAGGAGTTGATATTAGGTGCACCCGGGTGCAAGAGTGCACCCATGTGTGTATAACTTTTTATTCTATTTTATATACGTATTATTCTATTTTGTATACGTGTCTCTAAATAATTATATACTTTTTTACATTAAGTTTTTCATTAAAAAAACTAGCATCCATATATGTATGATGAGTGATATTTTCACCTAAATTTTAGTATCTTTTTATGTGTGTTTTCGTATATTTTTATCCGTATTTTATGTGTTATTTGGTTGTGTTTTGTGTTTTTATGGAAATGTGTGTGAATGAGCTTAAACCCATAACTTTCACTTTTTATTTGATGCTAGATATGATAAGGAAGACATAGGAAAAAGCGGATCTCAATTCGTAGTTGAAACGAGGGAGAACGAGCCAAAACAGTGAAGAAATACAGGAGCCAGCACCAACACGGGCCGTGTAGCCAACACGGCCCTGTAAGCGATGGCCGTGCGGCGACACCTATTCGTTTAACACGGGCACCTTAAGGTCGTGTCCAGTCGCACGAGTCGTGTTGGCAGCACGAGCCGTGTCATCAACACGGCCCTGTAAGAAAAGGCCGTGTGAGAGCAACAGAAGACACAACACGGCCACTTTATGGCCGTATTGCGTCGCACGACTCGTGTTGTGTAAAATCCTGGAAAAAAATCAGAATCCTTCTAGAAGCCTCCCAAGGGGTATAAATACCCAATACTTCAATATGTGAGAGGAGATCCGAAATTCCACCTTCCCCACACACCTCACATACCATTTCCTCCATTTTTCACCTTCATCTTCATCCATTCACCATCTTTTGGATCTACAATCATCCAACCATCAAAATCATCATCCAATTGAAGAAAAGAAGCAAGGAAGAGAGGAAGATAACAAGGGAAGGAAGGAAATCACCATTGAAGTGACATCAAGGGAGTTTCCATTCATTTATTGTATTAAACCTCATAGTTTCATCATGTTTTGTAAGGATATTAATGTCTATGTTAATTTCCTTGTTAATATGGTAGGCTAATCTCCCTTGTGAGATTAGCAACATGATAGTTGTTGGATAATTTTGGGGATTTGTGTATTAAAATTCATATGTTGATTGGATCTATAATTTTCTACCATTGATTATTAATTGCTTGAATTGTATTGATGATTTGTGTGTTGCCATTGCCGGGGAGGCAACGGTTGCTAGTAGCTTGAAGAAGGATCGTTTTGAGTAATCTTAATAGAGATATTTTTTTATTTTATTTGTTTACTTGTATTTGCTTTGTGAAACTTTGTTCTAACTTCTCTCATTTTTGAAGGTATATGCAAACAAGATCCAAGGGGAAACAAGTAGAACCTATTGATTTGGAGATTGAGCATACTTTGAGGAGAAGGAGAAGAGAGAACAAAACCAAAAATAGTAATTCAATGGAGAATTTTCAAGAAGATAATCGCGTGGAGATAGAGCATGATGGGGAAGGAGGACACAATATGAACGTGCATGACAACGTACCTCAATTCAATGCAAATCTTCCTCAACAAGCCTATCAAAATCATGGAGCTATGAACAACCAAGCTTTTCATTAACAAATAGTGCAACAAGTTCTAAGGCAACAAGGCTTTCAACAAGCTTATGCTCCTCCACAACAAGCTTATGTGCCACCACCTCCACCTCCGGTGCAACATGGAATGTAAAATGATCAAAGGGTGATCCGGGATTTCTTCATGTCGAGGACAATGCCACAAATGATGGGACCACCAATTCATGCCAAAAACTTTGAATTTAAAATGGGCTTCATTTCATTGGTGAGAGAGCAACAATTTAGTGGAACCCCGAATGAAGATCCTAATGCTCATCTAGCCCAATTTGTGGAGATTGCCAATACCGTGAAGATGAATGGGGTGAGTGAAGATTGTATCAAGATGAGGTTGTTTCCATTTTCTTTTAGGGATAGAGCTCGAACATGGCTCTCCACTATTACACCGGGTACGTGCAACACTTGGGACGAGCTAGCACAAATATTTTGAACAAATACTTCCCACCTTCCAAGACGCTTCAAATGAAGAGCATGATCACTCAATTCAAGCAAATGCCTCAAGAGAGCTTTTATGAAGCGTGAGAAAGGTTTAAGGATATGCTACGCAAGTGTCCACAACATGGTTTCCCGGAGAATCAACAAGTTGGATTTTTCTATCAAGGACTTGTGAATGGGCAAAGAGTGCTTGTTGATGCTTCGGCGGGTGGATCCGTACTTGGAGTAACTCCGGAAAGGGCCATAAAAATTTTTGAAGAGATTGCTACAAATTGTACCAATGACCGTCGGAGAGGGTAAGTGGATGCTATGGATTTGAAAGTTTGATCAAGAGCAACACTTGAGTGTGAAGAGTGTGAATGTTGAAGCACAAGTGCCAAGCATGGAAAAGATAGTGGCGGAGGTCATGAAGCAAATAAGCTTGAATCAAATTGTGAACAATCAAGGAGCGAATATAGTTGAGGGGCTACAAAGTGAGCAATGTGTGCTTTCTCCGAATGTAGTGAATGGAGAACAATGGGCCAACTCTATGCCACGTGTGGAAGATGTGTCGTACATGCAAGGAATAAATTACCAAGGGAATTTCCAAAACAATTACCAAGGTAATTTCAACCAAAGTCAAGGAAACTATTCACCAAGGCAAGGGGGCTTTAATGGTCAAAGTAGTGGAAGCTCATACCCACAACAATAAAGGCAAAGCAACTTCTCTTACTCTAATCCGAGCAATGCGGTTGCGTATCCTCCGGGATATCAACCGGGAGCTAAGGCACCGAACAATGAGGGAAGAGCATCAACCGATGAGCTACTTGAATAAGTGATTGCATCAAACAAAGCTAGAGATGAAGCAAATGAAAGAAGATTCAAAGCTATGGAGGAAAATAATGAAAGAAGATTAAAAGCTATTGAGGAAAATAGTGATAGAAGATGCAAAGCTTTGGAGTATAATGTTGGACAAATGGCAAGTTCATTGAGTGCTCAACAAAAAGAAAAGTTCCCGGCCACAACCGAAGTTAATCCTAAGGCTCAATGTTTGTTGGTTGATATGAAAGAGGAACGAAAGGTTGAAGAAGGGTTGGTGGAAAGTAAGGTTGTTGAAGAAATGAAAGAAGAGCAAAAGCCTAAATGGATACCTAAGTGGAAAATGGTGCAAGAGGAAAAGAAAGTTGAGGAGAAGATCAAAGAAGAGGATTACAAACGTGACTATTGGGGTATTCTGATCACTCCATTCCCTATTTCCTATCCACAAATGTTTGTAAAAGAGGAGAAGAAAAAGGAATTTGCGGAGTATGTCATGTCGCTCAAGAAGAAGTATGAAGAGAAAAAGAAAGAGGAGCAACCCGAAACGAGTGAGCCGATGCAAAAAGAGGGGCCTACAAAGGTTGGTGATCCGGGAAAGTTCATAATCCCTTGTGATTTTGAAGGAAAAAGCACCCTCGATGCATTGTGTGACTTGGGGGCAAGTGTCAACGTGATGTCTCATGCCACGTTTAAAGACCTTGAAATTGGAGAGCTAAAACTAACAATAATCCGTCTTGAAGTGGTAAATGGCGAGGTTGTGAAGCCACTTGGGATTGTTGAAGACGTTGAGGTAAAGGTGAAGGGGTTAGCATTTTCGGTTGATTTCATGGTTTTGGAAGTGAAAGCGGACCCTAAAGTTCCACTTATTTTGGGAAGACTATTTCTAGCCACCGGAAGAGCAAAGATTGATGTTGGTAGAGAGGAGTTTTTCTTGAGCTCAAAAGGAAAAAGTGTCACATTCTTGTGCAAGAAAGATAAAGGGATCAAGCCTCCTCATACAAGGCCTCCGGATGATTTCGATGATCATTATTCTCTTCTCTTTGACAATATAAATTCATTTCTTCATGATTATATGAAATTGTCAAATGTTAACTTGTCTTCTTGTGATGTTGATAGAAAGAAAGCTCCGAACCTCGATTGGAAAATTGACAAAGGAGAACGAGGAAGTCCACTAGAATCACTTCTCAATGACGATTTGATGCTTGTAAGCAAGAATGGTGAGGTTGAGCTAGTGGACAAGAAGAAGGCCAAGCTAATGTTCAAAGTGAGGATGCGAGGAGAAAGTGGGATGGACCATTCGTTGGTCCAATGATCGTGAAATTCCATCCGGCTTGAAGACGTTAAACTTAGCGCTAAATGGGAGGCAACCCATTCTTTTGTTATTTTGATGCTTTTTGTTGATTTTGGTCTTGTAGATGGATTGTGCTCGTGAGAAAAAGCATGTTGAAGAAAGGAGAAGAGCTTCATGGATTTGAGTAAAAAATATCACCATTTGTTGCAAACTTAATTCTCGACTCTTGTATCGAGTCAAGTTTGGGGAAAAAGTGCATGGTGAACATAGCTTGAGTCGTGTGGATGCGTTTACTTCTCCACAAGAATATCATCAATGGAAACTACAAGGGTAAGTCCCACCACTTTTTGCAAACTTAATTCTCACCTTTTAGTTCGATTTAAGTTTGGGGGGAGAGTGCGTGGTGTGACTCACCACTTAAGTGTGTTTGATATGATGATATATTGATGATGATAGGTTTTCTTGTAATATTCACTCAATTTTAAAATTTTTCTCATGAGTTTGGTTTGATTTTGGTATGATTGGTGGTGTTGAAGTGCATGTGAATCCATATTTTTAATGCAATTGTTGAGCTAATGGTGTTGTTGAGTGTTTTGAGCATGAATGAAAGGTATTGGAATCACGAATGGAGCTTGGAGCTAACGTTTTCTTTACCAAATGCCTATTGAGGGAGTACTCTACACCTTATCACTTTTAGTTGCTTGACATAATTTGATTTGGATTGATGTGATTTGCATGCTACTTCATTTGTTATGTTTTTGGGAGGTTTCCTTTTCAATAATGTTGGTATGATTGTGAGCTTACATTGTTATGGATGAGTTGAATACGTGCTTCATTGTTTAATGATGGTGATTTTTGTTTTTGCATGTTATGTGTTTTTGTTTTGTTTCTTGTTTGTTGAGTCTTTATTTTATATTTTGTGTGTTTTCTTATTTTTGTCTTGGTATGTTTGGTGGTTTGTTTTGGGATGTTGTGAGTCATTTTTGAATATGAGTGATGATATGTTGTAGTGATAAGTGATGACAAGTTATGATTAAGAATCTCTACACTTTCGAATTGTGACATGTTTTACTTAACTTGTTCAATTTTGAGATGAATGTGGTGCAATAAGTTTCTTAAGGTCCGAGCACAAGCTTGTGAGCATTTGAGCCTCAACCGTGCATACATGGTTTTTTTTTCATGAGTGGATTGGTTGTGTTTGATAAGTTAGAACTTGCTCAAGGACTATAGGAACGAGCCCGATTAGTGGAGATTAGTGACATGATCTAAGGCCATCCTTGCTATTATAGTCATTACCATATATTTCCTTACCATGAACATCATCCCTAGTCAACCACTTTGAGCCTTAAAGCCTATTTATTGTGATATAAGCACATTACAAGCCATGATTACCCACTTAAGCCTTACATATATACCATTTGTGTGGGTGATTGAGGAGATGGTAACTAGAAAGTTTTGATAAGGAAGAAAAAGAAAAAAGAAAATGGTAAACAAGCAAGAAAAAGGATGAAAAAGAGCACAAGAAAGAATGGACATGCAACCTCAAAATAAGAAAATGAGCAAAGCAATAACAATATGCTCAAATATTTAAAAGTTCAAAGAAGGAAGCATGCATTAAAAGAAGCTCAAAACCTAAGGAAAGTTGATGATTAGTGCTTGTGATTACCATAGTTGAGAAAGGAAGAAAGAAAAGTGGAGAAGTTGAGGAAGTTGATCATCTCTTCGATTACTTACACTTGTTAGTCACTATTATCCATACTCTTCCTACCTTACCAAAGAGCCTATCATTACATCCAAATTAAAGACCTTTTTTATCACTAATTGAAACTTTGGAGGTTTGTGAATGTAGTCCACGAGCAAGTTTATAGCGAGTCGAGTCAATCGATTGATGAGTGTTGTTTTACCCTACTTTAAAGAGTGTTGAGTGAAATTGATATCTATGTGAGGCTTGGACTAAAAAGGGACTGTATTACACTATCATTCTCTTTAGATTGAACTTGTTAATTCTTCATGTCATGAATCTAATGTTGTAGGATGACTTAGCATAAATTGTGATTCTTATTATTATTGATGTGTTGTTACTTATGTTCGTTTAGTCTTTTCCTTGGTGAAAATTATTCTCCTTGGTTTATCATTTTCGTTGTGCGGGGACGCACAACACTTTAAGTTTGGGGTGTGATGAGTGATATTTTCACCTAGATTTTAGTATCTTTTTATGTGTGTTTTCGTATATTTTTATCCGTATTTTATGTGTTATTTGGTTGTGTTTTGTGTTTTTATGGAAATGTGTGTGAATGAGCTTAAACCCATAACTTTCACTTTTTATTTGATGCTAGATATGATAAGGAAGACATAGGAAAAAGCGGATCTCAATTCGGAGTTGAAACGAGGGAGAACGAGCCAAAACAGTGAAGAAATACAGGAGCCAGCACCAATACGGGCCGTGTAGCCAACACGGCCCTGTAAGCGATGGCCGTGCGGCGACACCTATTCTTTCAACACGGGCACCTTAAGGCCGTGTCCAGTCGCACGAGTCGTGTTGGCAGCACGAGCCATGTCATCAACACGGCCCTGTAAGAAAAGGCCGTGTGAGAGCAACAGAAGACACAACACGGCCACCCCTTATGGCCGTGTTGCGTCGCACGACTCGTGCTGTGTAAAATCCAGGAAAAAAAATCAGAATCCTTCTAGAAGCCTCCCAAGGGGTATAAATACCCAATACTTCAATATGTGAGAGGAGATCCGAAATTCCACCTTCCCCACACACCTCACACACCATTTCCTCCATTTTTCTCCTTCATCTTCATCCATTCACCATCTTTTGGATCTACAATCATCCAACCATCAAAATCATCATCCAATTGAAGAAAAGAAGCAAGGAAGAGAGGAAGATAACAAGGGAAGGAAGGAAATCATCATTGAAGTGACATCAAGGGAGTTTCCATTCATTTCTTGTATTAAACCTCATAATTTCATCATGTTTTGTAAGGATATTAATGTCTATGTTAATTTTCTTGTTAATATGGTAGGCTAATCTCCCTTGTGAGATTAGCAACATGATAATTGTTGGATAATTTTGGGGATTTGTGTATTAAAATTCATATGTTGATTGAATCTATGATTTTCTACCATTAATTATTAATTGCTTGAATTGTATTGATGATTTGTGTGTTTAGTTGTTCTAGATATGTGATTAGATTGAGAAATCAATTATATACTTAGGATAATTAAGTGAATCATTTCATCAAACACTTCATGTGCATTATAGATTGTGAAGAGAATGAGAAGTCCTTCATAGTTTAGAACCCTTTGGTAGGACATTTGATTGGTTTGATCGAGAGATTGATTAATTATGTGAAGGGACTCTCATTTAAGCTTAGTACCTAGTTGGAATTATTTAAGTGAGAACCAATCCATTGAGCTATTTGATATTCATATCCTATCCATATCGAGAGGGAGTTTAGGTGATCTTAGTGTTGGCCTTTAGTCTACAATCCATGATACATATGAATTTGATGCATAATTCCTAGAATTTCCACTTCTTAATTGTTGTTAATCTCACTTTTAATCAATTTGGTAAACCACTTTCCATCATCATCTTGTTCGTTTGATCATTGCTTGCATTTGATTACTTGTCATTTATTTGTTTACAACCAATCCCATTGATGATTCGTCTCTATAAAATTACAACAAACGTGAGATCGCTTAAGCACTAGTGCCTACCTCCCTTGGGTTTGATAATTTCTTGAATTGGTCATTCTCCACTAAACTATGGCTAATCACCTACCCATTTGCATCCCTACCGGTGGCTTAATTTGAAAAATGGGTTAAAGATCGAGAACTTATTTGTAAATATTGAAAAGTTTGGACTAATACTCAATTCGCGAAAAGGTGGAGACTTTTAGTATAATTAACCCATTTTAAAAAGATATACTTTAACAACAAATTAACATATTCTATATAACAATCATATCTTAACAACGGATCAACCTGTCTAATCTAATTATTGTCTCACAAATTTTTTTTCTAATAATAATAAAAGCGAATTATCGTATAAAATGAAGTTATTAAACTAGATTCCTACAGCTCTTCTTCTATTGCTAAGTTCTAATAAACTTTTTATCTTTTTAATTAATTATTATTAATTACAATTTTAATAATATATGTAATATTTACCATACTATTTTATAATTTATTTTACCTCTTTATTGATAAAACTTTAAAATTTAGATAAAGTCTCTTGTGAAACTGTAATTATGTGAGATGAGTTATGAGATGAGTTAACCCATTATTAAAGTATTATTGTATTATATGTAAAATATGCTTATTGTTAGTTAAAATATATTTTTTTTAAAGTATGATTAATAATGAATTAAAGTATATCTTTAGAGTTTTTAATATAATTCATATTGCGTGTTTTCAAGTGCACACAAATAAATCCTCAAGTGTAGGGATATCAACTGTAACAGTAGGCAACCAAGTTTTAATATCGAATCCTAGGAAAGGTAAATTATCTATTTTCTAAAATGACTAAACTAGATGAGACATGTAACCAATTCAATTGTGTTGTGATTATTAAAACTAATGAATACTTTCAAAATTAAATAAAAAGCAATTAAAGAAAATATGGATATTCAAAGATGAGAAATAATAGCTCTAGGAGTTCTGGATTAACCTAATTAATTCAATACTTTGATGGTCGAGTTCAATTCCTATAGATACTTATAGAAGAGTCATTAAACTTTACTAATTCACTTATTTGGTCTAAGTAAATTTGTAACTGGTCTGACTTATCTCCTAAGACTCTAGGTTGGGTTGTTAATAAACTTATCTCCCTCTCTAGGTACGTACTTACTATATTATTCACTCCCTCGTCAGGTACTATAACTAATATGTTTTCCATTTTTAGGTACTACTCCATTTTATTACCTAATTTCCTGAATATATTACTAACGTGACAAGGCATCAAATTAATAATTTCATCACAATTTCTATATCTAATAAGCTAAAGAATCAATACAATTACTTTATTAACTTATATATCCCCTCCGTCCCACCGAAAGGTTTCAATTTTACTATATTGAGCGTTCCATTCAAAAGTCCTCATTTTCCACTTTTAGCAAAAGGACCCCACAAAAAACAACCGGTGATGCTTGGGTGGGACGGGAGAAGTACAAAATAAGTAAATAATTTAATTGTGCACACAAGTTATAATTATCCCAAGTATTAATCAATATCAAATCAGAATAACTTAATACATATAAACCCTAGAATTACTCAAAGTGTTTATGCTATGGAGTTACTGACAACTTCTATAGGTGTAAAAGAAAGATCTTACCACAATTCATTGCAATTGAAAAGAAATTGAGTGTAAGATAAAAATCCTAAATCGAAAAATAATTGATGTCTTTGATTCCGTCTTCTTCAATTGTATGATCTCTCCTCCTTGAATTGAACGTACCAATTAGGGATGGAATGAATGGGATGAGGTGGCTTGTGATGGACCGATGGTGGATGAGTGGCGTGATTGGGATTGGTGGCTGTTCTGTTCGCGATTCTGCTTCTCCTCCAGATTGGGCGCTGCCGTGTGTGTGGGCTTTTTTGGATGTTGGGCGTTACGTGCATTTGAAATAATGGGCCAAGGCAATTATGCATGTTATCACACGGCTTGGATTCCACTTTTGCATGTAGTTCCATTTAGTTCTTGGGCCCACAAAAATTAGAAAAATTAGGCTATGTAATGTCACCACCCACGCAAAACCAATTCAAATTCAATTTGTTGGGCCCCACTTTAAATTTACATGCCATGAAGTACGAGTACAATTTGAATCCAATCCTATATTTGCATGCCCACGAAATTGGAGTTATGGTCTTTTATCTACATGAAAAATTAACAACTTTTTCCTCTACTCATATTTTATAATTTCATTTTTTCCAAATATGGAAAATCTCAATCATAACCGTCAAGTCATAGAAAATATATAAAAATACGAAATAAACTCCATAAACAAAGTTAAAGTATGCAATATTCATATGAAAACGACCTATAAAAAGCGCAAATTTTCATGCTTAACAATTCACCAAAAAAATATTTTAACTATCAATAAACATACTACCTACGTCCGTTTCAATGTTGACGTTTCTTTTTTGCGAGGAAATTAAGAAATATAATATTTTTATATGTAGTGGGTGTAAAGATATACTAATAGTTAACATAAAGTGTGTAGTTGTATTCGTGTTTTGTATGGGTCTCACTAAAATATATTAATTATTTTGTGTGGAACCCATCAATCAAAAAATAAAATGTAAAGAATTAAAATGAGTCGCCTAAATAGGAAAAATGTAATGATTGAAATTGAACGAAGAGAGTATTTTATTAACGATCATACTTTAACAATGGATCGACTCATCTTGCTTATAATCGTTTTATAAGAGAATAGCTCATTTAATCACATCCTTGCATTTTGTGGTTCATTTTGTCCATAAAATTTAATATCTATTTGTAGGATTTAAAATTAATTGTTAATGTATAATTTTAATTTCATTCTTATGCTTTATAATTTATATTAATTCATTTTAATCACTATTAGTTGATTTATTTATTGAGAATCAAACAAACTTACTGACTGAATAACTAAACTAGAATATAATCTATAAATATTAATTATACAAATTCAATTTGGTGGAATCAACCCACCATCTCCAAAAAAGTCGCTGAATGCTGATCTTTTTTTTATTTATTACTAGGTAAGAAGCACCTCAATATTGAGGTGCTCACACGGATAATTTGTATGTATTGTTACTTTTATATAAGTGTTCTTTGTCGCATTTCTAGTAAAATATTTTTAGAGTATGAGACTCTATCGTTGTTGTACACGTGTGACCAAGCAACAAAATTTATAAGTATGTCATCCCAAGGGAAAGTAAACTCATGATTATATCCAGATTTGTCATTGATTTATGCTTTGTAAGAGTGACAAGATTGAAAGGTTGGTATCTAGACTACTTATTATTCTAATCAATTAACTAAGAATTTAACTAGCAACGAAATGTATCAAATATCGAACAAATGATGAATGGAATGTAGATATAATTCACTTAAGAAGGGAGCAAGGCTAATCATAATCATGGTTAAGAATCTAGCTAGATATGCATAACTCTTGATGGTGAACTTCATAATTTGTGGACTAAAAGCAGTCACGTTGTTACCCCTAATCCCTATGGCCAAGGCAATTAGATTCTCGACTCTTTTACAAGTCTAAATCTCCTAGGATTGTTCTTAATCTCAGTTCCCTTAAGGTACTATGATCATAAGTTTTGTTCTTTTCACTCAATTTCTTAAGTGTCCCCCCTATGAATATTCTAAACATAAGAAGGGTATGACTTACCTCTCCTCACACTAACATGCATGCTCATCTTAATATATGATCCAATTAAACACTCATTCATAATATTGGAATGACCATCCTAATACTATGAATAGAGGATTTAATCACACAAGTATTAAAATAAAACATGATTCATTAATCATAAAAGGAAGCCCAAAATTAACTCAATTCAACATCTCAAATCCTACATATCTAGCATTCTTCTCAACCATTCATATGATTAGCCCTACTATAGGACTAGCCACTACACATTGTGTTTAGATCAATACATTCAAAGGCTGAGCCAAAATAAGAAGAAAATCAACAATTGAAAAGGAGATTGGCTTCCCTCTTATGGAAGTACCCTTCATTCTCTTCAAAATGCTAACTTCTTCAATCATTGATGCTTTCCTCTTCTCAAGTGGTGGAAGGATGGATTGATGGATGGATTGATGAATATCAAATGAAATGGATGGATCAAATGTATGGAGATGAATCAAATGGATCTAGTGTGTGAAAATGTGGTGTGAAGTGTGTGTAACTGTTCTAATTCTGATCTCACCTTTGAATTTTTGCACAAGTCATCATTTTATATCACTTAGCGAATTTCTAGAAGCTTCCGGAATATTCTGAAATTTGCACTGTCTTTTGCACCTACACTTGCCGTGTAGCAGCGCACGGCTTGTGTAGTGCACACCTAATTCGACGTGTTGTGCGTGCCCCTAGACACTGCTCGTGCTCCCACACATGGCTTCTCCCATGGGCGTGTAGCATTTTCTGAGGACTGTGCATGGCTTCCTCTAACAGGCTCGTGTTCTGCACACGGAGCATGTGCTGGCGCACGGCTCGTGCGCCAGAACACGGCTTGTTCCTGGGAGAGCTCGACATTCTGATGCTCGAACACGGCCATCTCTGATAGGCCCGTGTTTCGAACACGAGGTGTGTCCGAGCTTGCCCTGTTCTTCCTTCTTTGTTTTGCTCCCGACTCCGTTTTTCTCCATTTCTTAACCTGTTTTGCACATATTTATGCTCATTTACACATTTCTATCAATCTATACCACATTTCTCATAATTACATAAACTCCACCAAAAGTCACGCAAATATGGACAAAAATATCCAAAAATTCACAAACAAAGATATTAAAATCAAGGTGAAAATGATAACGATCAACCCCCAAACTTAAAGTGTTGTTCGTCCTCGAACAACGAAAAATAATAAACAAGAGGAGTAATTTTCACCTAGAGAAACTTCTAACGAACATAGACCACAACACATCACAAGTAATAAGGACTATAAAATCACATTAAGTTTTCCTATATCATCAAACTTATAACATGAAAGATTAAAAAGTTCAATCTTAAGAATGACAAAAGAGTAATCAAACCCCTTTCAATCCAAGCCTCTCATAGGATATCAAATTCATTCAACACTCTATGGAGTAGGGTTTTGAACAACACTCATCAACCGGTTAGAACCGACTCACCATAGGCTTGCTCATGAACTATGTTCACAAGCCACCCTAGTTTTGATAAGTGATCAAATAGGTCTTTATCTTAGGAAATAATGTTTAGACTCTTTGGTAGGGTAGACAACTTTGGATAATAGTGACTATTCAAGTGTAGATAATTGAAAAGATGATTCTTTTCTCCAACTTCCTCACTTTCAAGCTTCCTCCCTTTTCAATTGTTCAAAAAGCACTAAATATCAACATACCATGGATTCATTGAGCTTCTTTTAAATGGCATACTTCTTTTCTTTGACTTTTGTATTACTTGAGCATATTTTATGATTTTGCTCCTTTTCCACTTTTATTGAAGTTGCACTTGCTTATAACTTGAGATCTTTCATCCTTTTTCTTGATTTAACCTTTCTTCCATTTACTCGCACATTTTTCCACATCTTCCCTTGTAAACCATCATCATCTTAATTACCCACACATATGTTACATATGTAAGGCTCAAGTGTGTTTTCAAGGCTTGTATTGTGCTTAAATCACAAAGAAAAGGCTTATAGGCTCAAATTGGCTAACTAGGGATAATGTTTAGGTGAGGAATTTTATGGCTATGACTTAATTTAACAAGGATGACCTAAGATCATATCACTAATTTCAACTATTCGGACTTCATTCTTATAGTCCATGAGCAAGTTCTATTTTATCTAAGTACAACCGGTCCTCTCATCAATAATTAATCATGGAGGCACGGTTGAGGCTCAACTCTCACAAGCTTTTGCTTGGATCAAAAGAAACATAATTATCCTTCATACTTCTCAAAATTGAACAAATTATATAATCTATGTCATAATTTTAATTAGTAGAAGACATTAATATGCTTGTCATCACTTATCACAAACAATGCATCATAGCTCACATTCAAAAACATTCAACTCCTTCCCAAAACATACCACCAAATCATCCCTACAAGAATAAAAACAACAACCATAACACAATAACAAAGACTCACCAAACTAAAAACATAACAAAAAACACATAACATGCATGAACAAAATCATCAATCTCAAGATATCAAAGCACATCAATTCACATCTATAACAAGTAAGATCAATTTCCTAGCACATCCAAATAATGAAAATCAAACCAAAATACCAAAAATAACAAAAAGTAAATTGCATAAAATCGAAAATAAAATTCCAAAGTAAAACCTCCCAAAACCAAACAATTTAAGTATAATCCAATCCAAATCAAATGAATTAAATAAAGTCTAAAATTTTTCAAATGGACTACTAGAAGTGATAAGCACTAAAATGACTCCCTCATGGCTCCGGAGGTGGAGGTGGATGATAGGCATTTCATGGAATGTACGTACGAGGAGACACTGGGAATTAGAAATTGAACATCATCGTCATCATCTCTTCCATGTTATTGGAGTGCGCCGCGACTGCTCCTTGTAGTACTCCCTACGACGTTGCCCAGCTCTCAACTCTTGAATGTGCATTCTATGCTCTTGCTGGACCTCTCGGATCTCCCTTATCTGTGCTCCATATGTCTGCTGCACATGCCTCATATCTCTTACCTCATCCATCATATAGTTCCATCGATCATTATCTTGTTCAGGACCCATTGGCGGCTACTGCTGCTGCTCTTCTTCCTCGAACTGTGGTGGCTCAGGCGCTTGCTCTTTAAACTCCACCTGCTGATGTGGTGCATCCTGCTCATCCCCTTCCATATGTACTAGCTCCGCTCTCAGATTGGCTAGCTCGAGGTTCTCTTCAACCCTCATCTGTCTTAGAACCTTCTTCCACTCCCTCTCTGTTTCTTCTATAAAATGCTCTCACAACTCTGGAGTGATTAGCACTAGCCATTGCCAAGTTAGCAAACCTCCTCCGAGTATACACTGTAGTGAGCTCTAGAGCTGGCAAAGAAAATGGGGATCCTTTTTCTTGCCTTAAGCAATACTGATTCCCGGCTATAGACAGAAATTCCATCCTCATCAACTGCTGATAGTTCAGTCCCTCACTCACCATCCTATTTTTCATTCCCGCAAGATTTAATCCCAAGCCTTGAGCAATCATAGTAATCATCCCTCCTAGCATCAAGCCCTGAGAAGTCTGTCTCTTAGCAACTCTCTCCGCATGTTGCACAAAGTGTGCTGCAACGTTCAGTGGTAGCTCATTATATAAGCAGTACATGATGTATAACTGCTTCTCTCCTACTGATCCACTTTCAAATCTCCCTAAGATGGTGTTTGAGACAATCTTCTCTAGGTACCTCATGACTGGATTCCTTATTACAGTTCCTTTCGAGGCACTAGGAACGTATCCTGCTTGCTCTGTCCCATCATTAACCAAACTCTTCCACCATTCCTGTTGATTAAAACCACCTCCATGATAAAAGCTCTGATGGTCTTCACATGGTAGGCACCCAAAGAATTCATTCAACACAGGCAGAGGAATCTTTCTTCTCATCACGTTGTCCAACTGGAACGTAACTGAAATAGGGAAAGAATTCCTATTCTTCTTCACTTGAAATGTGCTCATGAACTCAACAGTTAGTTGGTAGTAAGTAGGAGGCCTTTTATCAAAGAATGCTTCCATCTGTGAGAATCTGAACAACTTTCTCAAATCTTCCTCTATTTCTAACCCTGCCATTGTTGATGTATCTTGAAATCAGGTTGCCTTAATCTTGGGGGCGAGTGCCTGTCACCGAAGCACATACTTTCCCCACTCTTCTTCAAATTCTATCCCAAAGTAGTCTATATGGACCCCATATTCCACGAGTTTAGCATTGAGATTAGCCAATTCCCCTGGATCGGTAATGACGATGAAATCCTCATTTCTTGGTCTCACCCTCCTCTCCGCTATCTACAATTTACAACAATGCTCAAGTCATTAAAATTCAACTTCATTCTTAAAAATATTAATGCATTAAGTTTAGATTCCACACTAGTTGTTCAACTAAGTGTGAATTATACTATGCATCAACATTACACATTCATATCATCATAGCTTCAAGTTTCACCACAACATTCACTTCACTATCACTCCTTCCAATTATCCATAATCTTATACTTCAATTCATATCATACTTGCACAAATTGATTCTAAAATATACCATCACTAACCACTATGAACATATGATCTCAAATTTTGCTAAAATTTTCACTTAGACATTTCATCAAACACTTGGCATGCACAACTTTTCAATATAATTTCAAAATACAATCCACATGGCCTCATGCCCAAATTCTCAACATCTAAGCCTATTTGACTACAATTTAAGCATTCTACAAACATGATAATTCAATTTGCATAACATATGCATCCAATTTCTTCATTCTCACAAATCCCCTAATCCAACTTTCTCATGAACCCTAATTCCACTCTCAATTCAAAAATTAAATTGACACATGTATGTTCATCAATCAATAACTCATTCAAAACTTACTACATCACAAAGTCCATGCATCAATTTACACAATTTCTATAAAAATTCGAAAGTTAGGGTTCAAAGAATTCATACCTTTCTATCTTGGATTTGGAGAAGTGTTCTTGGTTTAAAAGATTGAAGAATCTCACTACCAATCACTCAAAACTAACCTTGATGATGAAAATCTTTGAACAATAGTGAAAAGAGAAGTGGATTCGGTGTGTACAGAGTGAAGGGCTTGTGTAGAAGTAAGTACAGATCGGCCTTTTAAAAACTGACTCCGAACCCTGCATGGCTCGTGCTCCGCTACACGGCCTCGGTCATGGTCGTGTAGCATTTTCTGATGCTTGAACACGCCTATGCATTACAGGACCGTGCTCCGCACACGGCCCGTGTTCCTGTTCTTCGCATGGCTTGAGCTCTGAGCTCGCCCTTATCCCTAGGCGAGTAGCCTCTTCTGATGTCAGTACACGGCCAATCCTTATAAGGCCGTGTACTGAACACAACTCGTGCAGCATTTTCCCTGTTTTTTTTTTAATTTTTCACTTCACACCCCATCTTGCCCTGTTTTTGCACTTTTCATATACCCTATTCATGCTCAAAAATACTTCACATCATTCAAACCACAATTATGATCAAATAAAGGATTATCATGTACTTAAACACCACCAAACATACCTAAACAATCTAACTCATGAGAAAAAGTTCAAAATTGACCCATTTTGCCACAAGACAATATAACATAAACACACATGATTCCATAAACATACATGATTCATCACACATTCAAGCATAAACAAGTGGTAAGTCACACCACGCACTCTCCCCCAAAACTTAAATCGAAACAAGTTGCGAATTAAGTTTGTAAAAAGTGGTGAGACGTACCCTTGTCGTTTCCATGAACGTACCTCGTGATGACTCATGTGCATTCTCTAAAATCCACGTATGATCACCAAGTATGTCCACCACACAACCTCCCCCCAAACTTAAATTATCACAAGTGTTAAAATTTAAGTTTATAAAAAGTGGTGTGGCATACATCATCATTTCACCTTTAGCACCCTTGTCATCCATCATATGCACTTTCCTCCATGAGCTTCACCACCTACATTCTAAATCTACAGGAAAATAATAAAACAAAAGAAAAATAAAATCTACACTACTAAACAACCAAAGAAGTTCAAGAAGAAAGAGTATCTACATACACTATCTCCTTTTGAGAAGGAGATAGGTAATGTTTCACTCGATGACCATTTACCACAAACTCATTATTAGGACCCTTAAGCTTCAACATATGTCCACTCAACACCTCAAGCACTTCGTATGGTCCCATCCATTTAGACTTAAGCTTTCCGGGAAATAATTTAAGTCTTGAATTGAATACAAGAACTTTATCCCCGGATACAAACGTCTTTTCTTTGACCTTAGCAACATGCCATCTCTTCATATTCTCCTTGTAGATGATTGAGTTATCAAATTCTCTTCCTCTAAACTCTTCCAACTCAACCAATTTCAACAACCGTGCTTGACCACTCTCCTATTCATTCATGTTAAGGCGTTTAATAGCCCACAATGCATGGTGTTCTAACTCCACGGAAAGATGACAAGCTTTACCATAGACCAATTGAAACGGTGACACACCAAGGATTGTTTTAAAAGCTGTTCGATAAGCCCATAAGGCATCGTCAAGCTTTTCCAACCAATCCCTCCTCCCTCCATTGATTGTCTTCTCTAATACTAACTTTATTTGACGATTGGAAACCTCCGCTAACTTTATGATTAGCCACTCGATGCTTCACTCTATATCTTTTCAACAATCCCTCCATCAATTTATTCACAAAATGGGATCCTCCATCACTCACTAGTGCCTGTGGAACTCCAAACCTAGCAAAAATATTCTTCTTCAAGAATTTTTGAACAATCAAGGCATCATTTGTCTTAGTGGGGATTGTCTCCACCCACTTTGACACATAATCTATGGATAGCAAGATGTACACATATCCTTTAGATGATGGGAAAGGTCCCATAAAATCAATGCCCCATACATCAAATATTTCCATATCAAATTCTCAAACTCATGGGCATCTCATCTCGCTTACCAATTCCCCCTATTCTTTGGCATCTATCACATTTAGCCACAAATTTCTTTGCATCCTTAAACAATGTAGGCCAATAAAAATCCGATTGTAAGATCTAAGCCCCCGTCTTTTGATGACCAAAGTGACCTCCACACAAAGACGAATGACATAGCTCAAGAATCCCCATGACTTCTTCATAGGCCACACACCTCCTTATTACTCCATCATTGCATGTCTTAAACAAAAAGGGCTCATCCCATAAGTACTTCTTAACTTCAACATAAAACCTTTTTACCTTGTACTCATTAAGCAATGTGGGCTTGATTCCACAAACAAGAAAATTGACATAATCGGCATACCAAGGCGGCACATTCACCATGAGATTACACACTTGCTCAACTTCAACTTGAAAATTTTCCTCATCCGGGAACTCATCCCCAATCGACTTCATATCTTCATTCTCACCTCTATTCTCCAATCTAGACAAATAATCCGCAATCACATTCTCTATGCTCCTCTTATCCTTGATAATCACATCAAATTCCTGCAAAAGTAACACCCAACGGATTAAACGAGGTTTAGCATATTTCTTACTCATGAGGTATTTTATAGCCGCGTGATCCGTGTAGACAATAGTTTGTGTTCCAACCAAGTATAGTCGAAACTTCTCAAAAGCATACACGAAGGCTAAAAATTCCTTCTCCATTGTGGTGTAATTAACTTGGAATGAATTCAATGTATTTGAGGCGTAATAAATTGCTCTAAACTTTTTTTCCTTGTTTGCCCCAACACCACTCCTATGGATTGATCGCTAGCATCACAATGTAATTCAAATTGTAAACTTCAATCCGGGGTAATGAGTATTGGAGATGAAGTGAGAGCATCCTTGAGCACCTGAAATGATACACAACATTCATCATTGAAGTTAAATGGACAATCTTTTTCAAGTAATTTACCAAGAGGTTTAACAATTTTGGAAAAATCCTTAATGAAGCGTCTATAGAAGCCCGCATGACCTAAGAACGATCTCACTCCCTTCTCGCTAGTAGGAGGGGGAAGACGTTCTATGGCTATTACTTTAGCTCTATCTACTTTTAAACCATACTTTGAAATATGATGCCCCAAGACTATCCCATCGGTCACCATAAGGTGGTATTTTTCCCAATTTAGCACAAGATTCGACTCTTCACACTTCTGCAATACAATAGTGAGATTAGTCAAGCAAATATCATACGAGGAACCATACATGGAAAAATCGTCCATAAACACCTCAATAATATTTTCAATTAAACCATCGAAGATAGCCATCATACAAGGCTGAAAAGTGGCAGGGGCATTACATAGACCAAAAGGCATCATTCTAATTGCAAACGTACCATAAGGTGAGAGTTGTCTTCTCTTGGTCTTCCGGTGCAGTCAATATTTGATTGTACCCGGAATAACCATCAAGAAAACAATAGTACTCATGCCCCGCAAGTCGATCCAACATTTGGTCTATGAATGGCAATGGGAAATGATCTTTATGAGTATTTTCATTCAATTTACGATAATCAACACATACTCTCCAACCCATGATAGTTCTAGTGGCAATTGTTTCATTTATATGGGATCGCACAATTATCATACCACCCTTTTTTGCCACTACATGTTAAGGACTTACATATTGACTATCATTAATTGGAAAGATTATTCCCGCATCAAGCCATTTTAACACCTCTTTTCTCACCACTTCTTGCATTATATGATTTAATCTACATTGGTTTTGCACACAAGACTTCCCATCATCAATCAAATGAATCTTATGCATACACATAGATGGACTAATACCTTTCAAATCTTTTATACTCCAACCAATAGAAGATTTATGCTCCCTAAACACTCTTAACAATTTTTCCAATTCCAAATTATTAAGGGAAGAAGATACAATTACCGGATACATCTCATTCTCTTCCAAGTAAGCATACTTCAAATGCTCTGGTAATGGTTTCAACTCTACCTTCTTCTTCTCTTGCATTTCTTCTTTTGGTTCTTCATCAAATTTCTCCACTTTTTCTTTCTTTGCTTCCTCATTTGTGAGTTCCCTACAAGCATTTAGACCATGAAATTCATCAATCATTTCATCATTTTCTAAACAAAAAGAAGATTTAGATTTTATAGATTTAATAGAGTAAGAGTGGCTTATGATAATCTCCAACGGATCCTTGGAGTGAAGTTGATACATATGCTCTTCAACAATGTTGTCCACAACCTCCGATCTTTTACATTCCTCCTTGTTCCGAGGATACCTCATAGCCTCTCTTAATGAAAATATCACTTCTTCCTCATTCACCCTCAAAGTTAACTCTCCTTTCTCCACATCTATCAATGCTTTCCCCGTGGCAAGAAACGGATGCCCAAGTATCAACGGGACATTATCATCTTCATCCATATCAAGTACCACAAAATCAACGGGAAATACAAACTTGCCAACTTTGATCAAAATATCTTCCACTATTCCCTTTGGATGTGTCAATGACCGGTCAGCTAATTGAAGTGTGACCGACGTCGGTTTGACCTCACCAATACCCAACTTCTTGAAAATTGACAAGGGCATCAAATTAATGATTGCCCCCAAATCACATAAAACTTTGTAGTTTTCATGCTCTCCCGTCTCACATGGAATAATGAAACTCCCCGAATCTTTCAATTTAGGGGGAAGTTTCTTTTGCAAGATCGCACTACATTTCTCCGTTAAATTCACCATTTCAAACTCTCCCAAGCTTCTTTTCTTTGATAAGATATTCTTCAAAAACTTGGAGTAGTTGGGCATTTTAAGCAAAGCATCCACGAAAGGAATATTCACATATATCTTCTTCAACATCTCAACAAACTTGGCAAATTTCTCTTCTAATCCCTTTTTCAAACATCTTTGTGGAAATGGAATTGCAACGAGCAACTTAAGAATTCTCCATTCAACCCTTTCAAACTTCTCTTCTCTCTCTTTTTGTTTTGGTTCTCTACATCTTTCTCATTTCTTTCGAGACTTCACCTTTTCTTCTTCAAGTATAGAGGTACTTTCATCTTTTTCAACAATCTCAACTTCTTTCTCTTTCCCTTCTTCATCCAATCTTTCCATAGGCTGAAGTTCACACTCTACTTCTTCTACTTCCGTTGGCATAGAAGGCCCTTCGTATTTTATTCTACTATGAAGTTCAATAGCTTTACATTGCTCCTTAGGATTAGTAATGGTCATAGATGGAAACTTCCCTTGACGATGAACATCCCCCTTTCACTTGCCATTTGACTCATTTGTATTTCCAAATCTTTGATTCTCTTATCATTCACTTCATCTTTTTGCCTTCTTTCCTCCTTATCTTCCTTCATGAATTCAAACATTTTAGCCATTTGATCATCCATCGTAGGCTTCCCTTCACCATTTGAAGATTTCTCCCCCGGATTGATGGCCGGTGGAAGAGTGAGGGAATTCCCTTGATTTCCATATGACAAATTTTCATACCTACGAGGTTGATTGAAATTTTCTTGAAAGTTACATTGGTCCCATCCTCCTTGCCTTTGTGGATATCCCCCTCCATGATTACCAAAGTTACCACCATAATTTTCTTGGAAGTTCCTTCCTTGCATGAAGGCAACTTCCTCAAGTGATATCTCCGGTGGACACCAAATATCTTGAATTCTAAAATTAGAGGACATACCTTGTTGAGATATAGATGTAGGCATTTGACAACTTTGAGATTGACCCATATTAGGCATAAACATGCCTTTTGGAGGATCAGAAAACACTTGTTGATTCATAAAAGATAACGGCACACTTTGTTGAGGAATCGAAGGCATTTGTTGATTCACCATAGGTGTAGAGTTCCGAAAAACTTTCAAATTAACATTCATCCTCTTGAGTATCTCCGCAATGGTCTTGTCGGTCATATCTTCCTTAGGCACCTCCACCTTTTTCACTTGTTGCAAGCATACTTCTTCCATCTTAGCTATTCTCTCTCTTTCATACATTCCCGCAACTCGATCCATAGGCCATTGACCCGTATTCAAAGCAATCTCTTCACATATAGCAATTTTTCTCTCCGGAGTTTGCCCCAATATAGAACCTCCCGATGAAGCATCAACAAGCATTCGTTCACTCCCATTCAATTCGGCATAGAAAAATCTTACTTGTTGATCTACGGGAAATCCATATTGTGGACACCTCCTTAGCATCTCTTTGAATTGGTCTCATGCTTCACTAAATGTCTCAAGTGGCATTTGCTTGAATTGAAAGATTTGCCCTTTGAGATGCAACATCTTTGAAGGGGGAAAATACTTTCTCAAGAATCTTTGTGCCAACTCTCTCCATGTGGTGTAGGATCCCAGTGGTATAGTATGATACCAAGCTTTAGCTCTATCTCTTAATGAAAATGAGAAAAACTTCATTTTAACAATATCCTCACTTATCCCATTTATCTTGATTGTGTTGGCTAACTCCGTAAATTGGGAAAAGTGAGAATTCGGACCCTCCATTGCACCACCACCAAATTGATTTGCTTGCACCATGTTGATCAACCCCATCTTTATCTCAAAATTATTCACATTCAATGGCGGGACCATTCCATAATTCTCATATTGCGGTTGGAAGTGATCACGGATATTCATTCCCGCTCCATTGTTTCCATTACCACGGGGTTGATTTTGTACTACCGGAGGATTATTTCTTGCTTCTTGTTGTGTCATCAAGTGTTGAATGATTGCTTGCAATTGTTGATTATGCAAGTGAACTTGTTGAGCATTAGCTTGTGGCATAAACTCCGGATTCACATGTCCTCCTCTAGCATTATCACCTTCTTGTCGAAAATTCCTCAGATTACCTTCTTCATCAATCATATTTGTATTATCCATTGCATTTTCCATAATTTCTTCTGTAGGTTCTAACACTCCTCTTCTTTATTTTCTTAAGGTAGCTTCTAATTCAAAGTTCAAAGGTTCAATAGATTGAGACCTTGAACACGTTTGCATGTACCTATAAGAATTTCCAAATTAGTCCTCCAAGTAACCAAGACAAGTAAACAAGTAAACAAATAAAAGAAATACTCTTATCAAAACTAATCAACTTCAAATTCGTTACAACCAAAAGTTTAACATTTCCCCGGCAAGCGGCACCATGTTCTTAGTCGCATTTCTAGTAAAATATTTTTAGAGTAAGAAACTCTATTGTTGTTGTACACGTGTGACCAAGCAACAAAATTTATAAATATGTCGTCCCAAGGAAAAGTAAACTCATGGTTATATCCGGATTTGTCATTGATTTATGCTTTGTAAGAGTGACAAGATTGAAAGTTTGGTATTTAGACTACTTATTATTCTAATCAATTAACTAAGAATTTAACTAGCAACAAAATGTATCAAATATCGAACAAATAATGAATGGAATGTAGATAGAATTTACTTAAGAAGGGAGCAAGACTAATCATAATCATGGTTAAGAATCTAGCTAGATATGCAAACTATTGATGGTGAACTTCATTAATTTGTGGACTAAAATCAATCACGTTGCTACCCCTAATCCCTATGCCAAGGTAATTAGGTTCTCGACTCTTTTACAAGTCTAAATCTCCTAGGATTGTTCTTAATTTAAATTCCCTTAAGGTACTATGATCATAAGTTTTGTTCTTTTCACTCAATTTCTTAAGTGTCCCCCTATGAATGTTCTAAGCATAAGAAGGGTATGTCTTACCTCCCCTCACACTAACATTCATGCTCATCTTAATATATGATTCAATTAAACACTCATTCATAATATTGGAATGACCATCCTAACACTATGAATAGAGGATTTAATCACACAAGTATTGAAATAAAACATGATTCATTAATCATAAAAGGAAGTCCAAAATTAACTCAATTCAACATCTCAAATCATACATATCTAGCATTCTTCTCAACCAATCATATGATTAGCCCTACTATAGGACTAGCCACTACAAATTGTGTTTAGATCAATACATTCAAAGGCTGAGCCAAAATAAGAAGAAAATCAACAATTGAAAAGTAGATTGGCTTCCCTTTTATGGAGATGAATCAAATGGATCTGGTGTGTGAAAATGTGGTGTGAAGTGTGTGTAACTGCACTAATTCTGATCTTCCCTTTGAATTTTTGCACAAGTCATCATTTTATATCACTTAGGGGCCTTCTAGAAGCTACCGGAACATTCTAAAATTTGCACTGTCTTTTGCACCTACATGGGCCGTGTAGCAGTGCACGGCTCGTGTAGTGCACATCTAATTCAGCATGTTGTGCGTGCTCCCACACACGGCCTCTTCCATGGGTGTGTAATATTTCCTAACGACTATGCACGGCTTCCTCTAATAGGCCCGTGTTCTGCACAAGGGGCGTGCGCCAGAACACGACTTGTTCTTAGGTAATCTCGGAGTTCTATTGCTCGAATACGGCCATCTCGGACAGGCCCATGTTCCGCACACGAGTCGTGTCTGAGCTTGCCCTGTTCTTCCTTCTTCGTTTTGGTCCCGACTCCATATTTCTCCATTTCTTAACCTGTTTTGCACATATTTAAGCTCATTTACACATTTCTCATAATTACATAAACTCCACCAAAAGTCTCACAAATACGGAAAAAAACATTCGAAAATCCACAAACAAAGATACTAAAATCTAGGTAAAAATAACAACAATCAATAAGTAAAAATACTAGCAATGGTAGCCATTCATACTTATAATCATACATCATTTACATCAATCAAAATGAAAAAAAGTCAATTAAAATACAAGCTGATACATGGTATAAGAAATCATCAAAACAGACACCTATAGTTGTGCGAGATTAAGGTTGGAGAACAGTTCACAAAATTCACAATTATCTCTTGCAAACCATCCAGTCAACATGCTCAAGTAGCAACTTTGCTCTTTCAAGAAAATCTTTTACAATCAGTGCAGATTGATCGTCGTGTTCTGGAGTTAGAACATTTGATAGATCGATGTGTTCTGGAGCTAGAACATTTAAGAGATGGGCATACGCTAGGCATCATGCATGAAAGAATCACAACTCACATATACCCTTGAACAGTAGAGTACTCATAGAGTCAAGATAGAATGAGAAAACATTTCTGCTATATATAATGCTGATAGTTTCATTTCTGAGCAAATTTAGAAGGAAACATCTGTTAAGTATTCAATTTGAATAAAGAAAAATAGCTACGAACTAAATAATATGTATAGAGAAGGAACCAACACTCAAAGAACTTCCAATCCACTTAAACTAAGGGGTGCTTGGTAAATCATAGTGAATTTGAAATGGAACAATTATGAATGAGGCGAGGAATGTTCCTGTTGATACACTTCCAAACTGTTACAGAGGGGAACGACTCAATGCTCGGAAGTAGGAAATATAAACCAGCCAATCTAGCATCAGCTCGAACCTTTTACATTTATTGATATATTGACGAGAATGAACATTCAAAACTAATAAAAAAGTTACAGTTGTCTGATACCTTCACGTTGGTTGAGAATGTAACCGTATCGTGTATCTTCCATTTTTTACATGAAAAATCGTTCACGTAAGTATAATCTTCTCTGGTGGTTGGTAATGAGTAATATTTTCACCTAAATTTTAGTGCCTTTTTATATCCATTTTCGTATTATTTTATCCGTATTTATGCATTATTTGGTTGTATTTTGTATTTTTATGGAAATGTGTGAGAATATGCTTAAATGTATTATTTCCAGGTAAAAAGAGATTCTAGACGTGAAAAGGAAACATAAGAAAAAGTGGATCTTAATTCAAAGTTAAAACGAGGGAGAATGGGCCAAAACGGAAGAAGAGAAAATATGGGCAGCACCAATACGACCAGTGTTCAGAACACGGCCAGCACCTACACTAGCCGTGTACCGAACATAGCCCTATAAGCTTTGGTCATGTTCCATCGCCCGAAACACCTACATGGCCATCCCTGTGGCCGTGTACCGTACACGGGCCGTGCAAGTGTAAAATCTGTAAAAAAAATTGAATCCTTCTAGAAGCTTCCCAAGGACCCAATACTTCTATATTACATCAGATTTTTTGTAGGTTCACCACTGTACATACATCACACACCATTTCCTTTATTTTATACCTCAATCTTCATCCATTCTTCATCCACACCATCTACCATCATCCCACCATCAAATCTACCATCCGTTTGAGGAAAAGAAGCAAGGAAGAGAGGAGAATTGCAAAGGAGAGAAGAAGATCACCATTGGAGGCATCCAAAGGGAGTTTTCATCTATACTTTGTATTGAATCCTATTGTTTATCTTGTTTTGTAAGGATCTTAATATCTATGTTAATATTCTTATGAATATGGTAGGCTAATCTCCATTGTGAGATTAGCAACATGAGAGTTGTTGGATAATTTTGAGATTTGTGTATTTTAATTCATATGTTGATTGGATCTATGATTTTCTATCATTGATTGCTAATTGCTTGATTTGTATTGTTGATTTGTGTGGTTAATTATCATGGGCATGTGATTAGATTGAAAAATTGATTATATGTTTAGGATAGTTGATTGAATCAATTCATCATGCACTTCATGTGCATTATAAGTCTTAAAGAGATAGAACATAAGATTGGTGAGATTGAGAGGTTGATAAACTGTGTGAAGGGATTCTCATTTCAAGCTTAGTACCTAGATGGAATTGTTTGAGTGAGAACCAATCATTTGAGCCTTGTTGGGATTCTTAAACCGATCCATACCCTATTCATTCCGAGATGGAGTTTAGGTGAATTAGTGTTGACCCTTAATCTCACTTCCATGACACATATGAATTTGATGCATTTATCCTAGGATTTCCACTTCTTAATTGTTGTTAATCTCACTTTTACTTAATTTGGAAAACACTCTTTATTTTTTTATCTTATTTGTGATCATTGCTTGCTTTGATTACTTGTCATTTATTTGTTTACAACCAATCTCTTTGATGACTCGTCTCTATAAAATTACGACAAACGTGATCTCGCTTAAGTACTAGTGCCTTCCTCTCTGTGGTTCAAAAAATTCTTGAATTGGTCAACCCAACTACAAGTTATAGCTAATCAGTTGGCTCATCAGCTCCTCCACATCCTACATTATCGAGTAATGTGATAAATAAAGCTAAAAGTTTATATAAAGTTCGAAGTAATCAGATCTTGTACAATTGATATCTCAAGTAATCACCTTACGATAATCAACCAGCTCCACTAATTGTGGTGTTTTTTTTTAAGTTGAGATCTGCCAACAATTTTAGCTAAAATAATATAAAAATTCGATGTCAATTTAGCATAAGGAGTACAATCACAGAATTATGCAAAAGATTTTCTTAGTAGCCAAGGATCTATGATCATTATTATATTGTGGCTAAGTAAGCAGTGGATCCTCACCTTAATAATTTGAGATATGATTCCAAGAACATGGCGCCTCAAAGAAGAAATATGAGTCCATGTTTTCATATAAATTAAATTAAATGCTGACAAGCAGAACTATCACCACTCCACTGCAGAGCTGAAGAAGAATCACCACATGCACATAGATTATTTTTATACTCATACAAAAAATCACATGCACATAAATGTGATAAGATCATAGAAAAACATAATATAATAAAAGTTATCGCTTAAAGTTAGGGGAAGAATCCGAATGAAGATGGAGATCCGGATAATGTCACATACCAAAAGGGCCTTTAGCGTGGACGTGAGGGCTGTAGTTCAACAGAAATTTGGTTGTGGAAACAGCAGCCAAAAATTTTTGAATTCAAATGTGGTGTACGTTAGAAACATCAATAGAGCCAGCTTAATGACTGCAAGATAAAATATGTTTCGTGGATCAAGGATATATCAATAGAACCTAATTTGAGAACAACAATATAATGCATGCTCAATATGCTCGTCAATAGAGGATCAATGTGACTTACATTAAAACTGCTAAGCTTCTCTTTGCAAATTATTTCACTAATAGGCTTCATACGTAAATAGAGGGTCAATGTGAGTTACATTAAAACTGTTAAGCTTTCCTTTGCAAATTATTTCACTAATAGGCTTCGTATGAAGCTCCATATAAAATACAATAGGCATTTATATAAGTAATTTTCAGCTCAGAAATGAAAGCTATGCCTCTTTTAAGGCAAGTATAATTTTAGTAAGGAAAGAAGCAGTGATTGAGTACCTCCTCTGTTCAGATCCTCCTTGCACACGTGAGAAAGCAAAATTAAATCATCCTCAATTGTGAAGTGTATTGAGTCCATTATAACTATATGAAAACCCAATTAAGATCGAGCAAAAAAAAAGATAAATTCATGTTTTTTGCTGGATAGTTTGATCCCGGTTGAGCTCCAATTGATGGTGCAATGAGCTACTTGCACAATGCATGTAGATAGCCAGCTTTGATGAAGCATGATCACAACTCAAACACAAGAGCTTTCCTGTTTCATAAACGGATATTCATGAACAATATATGGTAATGATTGAGGATTGATTACTGATTATGGAAATAAGTGCCCTGGAAACCTGAAGATCTTCGCTGGATTGTCTGATTCTAGAAATCTGAAATCCATGTTGGTTGCAGATAATAAGAGTTCTTAATCTATAGAGCTGGAGCTACTCCGATCTTTCTGTTTACAGGCCTAGACTACATGCTTTCCACCACCAATTCTAAGCTTCCATTTGTTAATTCTATTACCAATTCAAATGTTTCTCTCACGTACATAACATATCTCAGAAGTCACCCATGCATATGATAAGTAAAATGTGACTACGTTGGAAGTGATAAGCTCTCCTTTGCAAATTCTTTCACCAATTCTCATATTTTTCTCCCGTATATAACAAATCTCAGCAAGTCACACATGCCTATAATAAACAAAATGGGATCAAATTAGCACAGTATAACGTAAACCAATTCAGAAAATGATTTAGAATTAAATCACAGACAACAATATGATTAGCCATTTGTGTAGTTGGGATGAACAATTAAAGAATTTATCAAACCACAGGGAGGAAGGTACTAGGGTCTAAGCGATCTCGTGTTCATCATAGTATTATAGAGATGATCATAAAGGGGTTGGATTAATCAAGAAATGACAATAAAATAATTAAATGATAAGATAAACGATGTGATAGATGAATGAAGGATGGATGAATGAGCCAAGTAGATAGAGAATGAGACTAGCAATACTTAAAGTATGAAAAATCTAGGTATTATGCAATGAATTCATATGTGTCATGGGTTAATAACTAAGGGCCAACACGAATTCCACCTAAACTCCCTCTCGAGATGGATAGGATGTAGATCCTCACAAATGTCTCAAAATAGCTCAAAGATTGGTTCTCAATCAAACAATTTCAACTAAGTACTAAGTTCAATTGGAGAGTCATTTCACACGATTAATCAACATCTCGATCAAACCAGTCGGATGTCCTATCAAAGGGTTCTACATTCCAAAGGATTTCTCAATCTCTTTACAATTTATAATGCACATGAGGTGTTTGATGAAATGAATCACTTAAATATCCTAAGCATATAATTAATTTCTCAATCTAATAACATATTTAGAACAACAAAACACACAAATCATCATAAACCTCAAGATTTCAAGCATCAATGATAGAAAATCAATAAACTCAATCAACATAATTATTCAATTGCAAAATACTCAAAATTATACAACACAATTCATATTGCTAAAACACATAGTTTCAAAGAAAATTACTTGCAATCTCCAAAACAAAGAAAATACTCAAAATAAATTCATATTGCTAAAACACATAGTTCAAAGAAAACAACATAGACAATTGTATCTCCAAAACACATGATTGAACTACAAAGAAGTCTACAAAAATTAGAATTAAAACTCCCTTGAATAGCTTCAATGGTGCTTCTCTTCCTCTTCTTGAAATCTCCACTCCCCCTTGCTTCTCTAACTACTTGGATGGTAGATTAGATGGTGGGATGAAGGTAGATGATATAGATGAAGAATGGATGAAAGGGATGGTTAGAAATAGAGGAAATGGTGTGTGAGGTGTGTGCAGGGATGAAACCCTTCGAAAAATTACTCAAATATTGAAGTATTGGGTATTTATACCCCTTGAGAAGCTTCTAGAAGGTTTCTGAATTTTTTTATTTTTTGCACCTACACGACCCGTGTACGGTACACTGGTCGTGTACTGAAGACGGTCGGCCGTATTCCGCACACGACCACAGGGGTGGCCATGTAGGTGTTTCGGGTGATGAAACACGGTGAAAGCTTACAGGGCCGTGTTTGATACATGGCTCGTGTAGGTGATGGCCGTGTACTGAATACTGACCGTGTTGGTGCTGCCCCTGTTTTCTCTTCTTCCATTTTGACCTGTTCTCTCTCGTTTTAACTCCAAATTGAGATCCTCTTTTTCTTACGTCTAGAATTTCTTTTTACCTGAAAATTATACTTTTAAACTCATTCTCACACATTTCCATAAAAACACAAAATATAACCAAAATACAAAAAAATACAGATAAAATAATACAAAAACAGATATAAAAAGACACTAAAATTTAGGTGAAATTATCACTCATCACACCCCCAAACATAAAGTGTTGTGCGCCCCGAACAACGAAAATGATAAAATAAGGGGAGAGAGTTTTTCACCTAGGAAAAGACTAAATGAATACAAGTAATAACACATCAATAGCAACAAGAACTACAAATCATGCTAAGTCATCCTACAACGTTAAACTCATGACATGAAAAATTAACAAGTTCAATTCAAAAAGAATAAAGAGTAATAGTCCCTTTTGGTCCAAACCTCACAATGGAATATCAATTTCACTCAACACTCTTTAAAGTGGTAAAACAATACTCATCAATCAATCGGCTCGACTTGCTATAAGCTTTCTCGTGGACTACATTCACAAACCACCAAAGTTTCCATTAATGATCAAAATGGTGTTTACATAGGATGTAATGATAGGCTCTTTGGTAGGGTAGGAAGGATATAGGTAATAGTGACTAATCGAGTGTAAGAAATTGAAGAGATGGCCAATTTCCTCCATTCCTTAACTTTTCTTTCTTCCTTTTTTTCTTTTCAAATATCAAGCACTAATGATCAATTTTTCTTTCCCTTTTAGCTTCTTTAGATGCATGCTTCCTGGTGTGCTATCGCCGGCACCCAAAAATAATATTTATAAATTTTCTGAACTAACTCACTAAAATGTAGTAGGGTAAGTAAGGGTCGAACCCACAGGGAGTAATCGAATTTCACTTGAATTAATTATGCTTTTGAAAGTAACCAGAGGGAGGATTAGATTGAGTCTAACAACTATTAAACATAATAACATAAATAATTAAAATTGCAAGAAATATTAAATTAAGATAAAAAATAAAGTGAAAACCTAGTCCAAAGATTTGATCCCCTCCCGCATCCTAATTCACATAAATCAAATTCCTAAAATCCCAACAAGTTTATAAACTCAAGCCCCTAGACTAACGGTACGACCAATTAACCCGAAATATCCTTAAGTTTAATAACCTAGGGTACGACCTCTTGATTAAACTATTCCCAAGTGACCCTATGGATTTGAACTCGACAATGCATTAGGGTTTAGATATTAGGACTACTAGGCCATGAAAACAGGGGTAGCGAATCATACAACCTAGATTTCGTGATTTCAAGAGGTACTCCCTCATTTTGCTACTCAATTCACAATATTATAATAATTACGGATTATAATGTATAAAATAGCTATTGAACAATCAATCACCTTTTGAGAGGGGTAGTCTACACAAGTAATTGAAAATCAAGATTAACATCAAAGCCAATCACAAAATAAATTCATAAACAAGTTGATAATATTATTCATAATCAAACATGTAAAATAATCTGCGGAGGTTCACAATCCTTGGACTAGTAAATGGAATTACATAATTAAACTAAATTAAAAGGATGAAACCGATTATCTCTTGTTCCAATGGTGGCGTTCTCCTTCGCCCCAATCTGCCTTCAACGTGAGTTTGTGGTGATGCGTGTATGTGTAATCCCAAAAGATTAATATAAGGATCCTGAATTAATTTATCTTTGACCTTCCATTCTGAAATGTGTCCACGTTCATCGTATCCTTTCATCTTTATTAAGTTTCCTTTTACTCTCCAAATCAAATCCCTCTTTTATTTTGCCTTGGTCAAATCTTTATTTTCAGCAATTAAAATTATTGTAACAGTCACACAAAATAAATTATGGTGATTGCACAATTTCTCATATTTTTTGCCTGTTTCCATAAGAAATAAAATAATTAAGTATAAGTGTATAAAATATATATAAGTTGTAATTAGTATTAAATAATTCACAACTCATGCGTAAAGAAGTGAATTACATCCAAAATAATCGTGTAAAATTACGACTTATCACTTCCTTTCTTTGATTTTCATGATTTCCTTTAGCATTTTGTTACTTTGCTCATTCTCTTGCTTAAAGGTTGCATGTACATTCTTTCTTGTGCTCTTTACATCATTTCTCTTGCTTGCTTACCATTTTCTTTCTTCTTTTGCTTTCTTATCAAACAAATCTATCCACAACTCCTCAATCACTCACACAAAGGGTATATATATAAAGCTCAAGTAGGTAATCAAGGCTTGTAATGTGCTTATATCATAATAAATAGGCTTTAAGGCCCAAAGTGGATGACTAGGGGATGATGTTCATGGTAAGGAAATATATGGCAATGACTACTAATAACAAGGATGACCTTATATCATTTCACTAATCTCCACTAATCGGGCTCATTCCTATAGTCCTTGAGCAAGTTCTAGCTTATCAAACACAACCAATCCACTCATGAAGAAAAATACTATTGTATGCACGATTGAGGCTTAAATTCTCGGAAGCTTATGTTCGAACCTTAAGGAACTTATTACACCACATTCATCTTAAAATTGAATAAGTTAAATAAAACATGTCATAATTTGAAAGTGTAGAGATTCTTAGTCATAATTTGTCATCACTTATCACAACAACATGTCATCACTCACATTCAAAAATGACTCATAACATCCCAAAAACAAACCACCAAATCGACCCTAGACAAGAGTAAGAAAACCCACAAAATATAAAAGAAAGACTCAATAAACAAGACAACAAGACAAAAACACAAAACTTGCAAAAATAAAACAACCATCAATAGACAATGAAACACACATTCTATATCATCCATGACAATTAAGCTCACAATCATCCCAACCTTGATTGAAAAGAAAATCTCCCAAAACATAATATATGAAGAAACATGCTAATCACAACAATCCAAATCAAATCAAATTATGCTAAGCACATAGAAGTGGTAGGGTATAGAATGAACTCCCTCAATAGGCATTTGGTAGTAGAAGTTATTAGCTCCGAGCTCAATTCGTGCTTCCAATACCCTTCATACATGCTCAACAAGACCATTAGCTCAACAATTTCATTAAAAATATGGACTATCATGCACTTCAACACCACCAATCAGACCAAAATCCAACCAAAACTTATGAGAAAATTAAAATTAGCCTAAATACACGAAAAATATATGCCTTCAAGAAAAAAAGTATGTCATACCACGCCATATCCCCCCAAACTTAAATTAAAATACGAGTTTCGAGTTAAGTTTGCAAAAAGTGATGAGACATACTTACACACTTCAAATCAAGCACTTCATGTATCTTCAATACGGATTCTCCTCATGAGCACAATCAACCTACATGCCAAAATGCAACAAACAACAACTCCATCACCCTTATTGAAAGCAATAAATAAAGCAATAAAGATAATAATGGGTTTCCTCCCATCTAGTGCTAAGTTTAACGTCTTCAAGCTAGACGGGATATGGAGAACTCATTGGAATGGCCACGGATATCTTTCGTCCTAGCCATCGAATTTTAAATGTTGTTCTTCTTCCTTTATTAGGCACTTGTGGCAAGTAACGACCTCCGTTGCATCCTTCGAGCATGACTTTAGAAATTTAACTCTCTTAAGCTTACACTCCATTTCCCTCTCCATTCTTTAACACCTTCTTTCCAAGTAAACTCCCAACATCTCTTCAAGTTCGCTTTTATTTCTAAGGATGTGAGAAGAATCAATGGGTAAGACAAAATCAATGTAAACAATATTTTGAAATTCAAAGCAACTTAAAGAGTGTAAAGGTATAGAAATGCTCATTTCACTCTTCAAGTTATCATCACTTGCTTCTTGACTTTGTTCCTCTTCATCAACATCATTTGCCTCAATAGGCTCTTCAAACACCTCGTTTGATTCTTCATCTCCCAAATTCTCTTCTTTCTCTTTGCTCTCCTCTTCAAGTTCTTCAACTTGTTGAAAATTGGTCAAAGCACTTACAATTTGGCTTACTTGATGCTCCAAAGCTTCGAACCTCTTCTCTATTGCCTCATTTCTTTTCTTGTCCTCCTCAAGGCTTGCTTCCATCATCTTAATCAAGACTTCTATAGATGATTTTTCTTTCTTAACTTATTGAAAGTCTCCTCCCTTTTGGTTGTCAAAATTCCATCCTTGAATCGGTGGATAATTCTCTTGAAAACTTCTTTCATAGTAGTTTAGAAAATTTTCTTGGAAATCATCCACTCCCATGAAAGAAGCATCTCCTACTTGATGGTTCTGCATCCTCCACTCTTCTTGCTCCATAAGGTTAGGAATCGACACACCTTGCACATTTTGACCACCCTCCAAACTTGAACTAGGCAAGACTTGAACATAAGCACCTTGATTCATCATCCTTATTTGTCTTGTCAATTCCAAAGTAGCGTGGGTAATTTTTACGGAGGATTCATTTTGAAGAAAACTTGATTGAGGACTTTGACCTTCATTTCTTCCTTGAGCACATCTTCTACATAAGTCCAAAAGGCGCAATTTTAGAAAGGAGGATTCATGTTGGGATTTGGTGAAGAATAAGCACATGCTTGATAAGGGTGGAATGTATTTGCATTTTAAGCTTGTTGCCATTCTCCATTTCTTCCTTGATTGTAGTATTGAGAACTATCTTGATCCAATTAAAAATTGTAACCATAGTTGCTCTCATTCATATAGCCTCTTGATTGTGGAGGTGGAATCCTTGCACTTTGATTACCAAAAATATCACTCAAGTATTGGTTCCAACCTTCTATTTAAATGCTCTTCTCAAGGCTTACTACAATTCTTCTTCAAACTTAATATTTTTTGCTTTGATCCCCCTTCTTCTTCTCTCAAGATAGTTTTCACGTACCTATCAAAACAAAAAAGTGAGATAAAAAATTTTTCAAAATAAATAATGAAAAGCAATAAAAATATCTCTAGTAATACCAATCGAAACACTCATTCGTTAAACCACTAGCAACCGCTGCCTCCCCTGCAATGGTGCCATTTGATTTGTCATTTGTATAGTCGGAATGACCAATTAAAGAATTTATCGAACCACAGGGAGGAAGGTACTAGGGTCTAAGCAATCTCATGTTTATCATAATAATATTATAGAGATGACCATAAAGGGATTGGATTAATCAAGAAATGACAATAAAATAATTAAACGATAAGATAAACGATGAGATAGATGAATGAGCCAAGTAGATAGAGAATGAGACTAACAATACTTAAAGTATAGAAAATCTAGGTATCATACAACGAATTCATATGTGTCATGGGTTAATAACTAAGGGCCAACACGAATTCCACCTAAACTCCCTCTCAAGAATAGGATGTAGATCCTCACAAAGGTCTCAAAATAGCTCAAAGGTTGGTTCTCAATCAAACAATTCCAACTAGGTACTAATTTCAATTGGAGAATCCCTTCACACGATTAATCAATCTCTCGATCAAACCAATCTGATGTCCTATCAAAGGGTTCTAAATTCCAAAGGATTTATCAATCTCTTTACAATTTATAATGCACATGAGGTGTTTGATGAAATGATTCACTTAATTATTCTAAGCACATAATTGATTTCTCAATCTAATCACATATTTAGAATAACAAAACACACAAATCATCATAAACCTCAAGATTTCAAGCATCAATGATAGAAAATCAATAAACACAATCAACATAATCATTCAATTGCAAAATACCCAAAGTTATCCAACACAATTCATATTGTTAATCTTACAAAGGAGATTAGCCTTTCATAGTTTCAAAAAAACAACATAGACAATTGTATCTCCAAAACACAATATTGAACTACAAAGAAGTCCACAAAAATTGGAATTAAAATTCCCTTGAATAGCTTCAATGGTGCTTCTCTTCTTCTTCTTGCAATCTCTACTCCCCCTTACTTCTCTAACTACTTGGATGGTAGATTAGATGGTGGAATGAAGGTAGATGATATGGATGAAGAATGGATGAAAGGGATGGTGAAAAATGCAGAAAATGGTGTGTGAGGTGTGTGGAGTGGTGAACACTTCGAAAAATTACTCAAATATTGGGTATTTATACCCCTTGGGAAGCTTCTAGAAGGTTTCTGAATTTTTCTGATTTTTTGCACCTACACGGTCCGTGTACGGTACACTGGTCGTGTACTGAACACGGCCGGCCGTGTTCCACACACGGCCATAGGGGTCACCATGTAGGTGTTTTGGGTGACGAAATACGGCGAAAGCTTACAGGGCCGTGCTCGGTACACAACTCGTGTAGGTGATGGCCGTGTTGGTGCTGTCCCTATTTTCTCTTCTTCTATTTTGGCCCATTCTCTCTCGTTTTAACTCCGAATTGAGATTCGCTCTTTTTTACGTCTTCCTTTTTGCGTCTAGAATCTCTTTTTACCTGAAAATCATACATTTAAGCTCATTCTCCTATATTTCCCTAAAAACACAAAATACAACTAAAATACACAAAAATACTGATAAAATAATACGAAAATGGATATAAAAAGGTACTAAAATTTAGGTAAAAATATCACTTATCGCAATACAAAAACAAAGAAAAAGGAATCAATCAGTTTCTTCTTCAACTCAACCATAGGTGTGAAACATATACAAAATAATAAGAGATCAAATAAATTACAAAAGCTGACATGCATGAAAGAAGAAATGAGCACAGGAGATTTACCGAGGACACGGAGAAAATCAGGTAGCAGAGGAAACAACCATAGAGAACGCCTGTAAATCAAATGGAGACTGGCGATATCGCAGAAAATGAGTAGCAGGGCCTACTATTTCAATAAAAATTTCAACATAACCGGAATAAAGTATTCTTTCACATGTGAGAAAAGTAGTGAACTCACAACCAGAACAACTACTAAAGCCTTACCCATTATTCTAGTAGTAAACAGTGAAAATTGATTATTCTAGCATCATTACAGAAAACCCAAAACAAATAGCAAATTAAAAAATCAAGACAACAAAAGAGAAAGAAAAAAATAATTAAAAAATCAAAACAACCAAAGAGAAATCTTACAATTGTGGGCACTAAATTCACACGTACTTGGGTGAAGAATCAAAATGTGTCGAAGAGGGCAAACAAAAATAGTACGAGGGAGAAGACGGAAAAGGCTTGATGAAAGAGAGATAAAAACCGCAATTAGGTGTGAGGACATCTGGAGCACAAAGTTTCTTAGAATGCCATGTATTGGTATGTGTGACCGTCCACCAGAAGAAAACTGGCTACTTTTGAAGTTTAGCCTCTTTATATATAGTAATAGATAATATATTTATTCTCCTTTTTTTTTTTTAATTTTAGTAGTATAATTATAATTTCAACTTATGATTTAGAGTACATTATGTATTAGTTGTTTAGGGTATATTTTACCCCTAAAGTTTACTTATTATTTATTCTTAGGGTTTAGGATTAATTTTAATGGTATAATTATAATTTTACCCATGTGGTTTAGAGTATATTTCATCCCTAGATTTTAGAGTTCAGGGTATAATTGTAACTTCACCCTTGTGGTTTAGGGTATATTTCACCCATATGGTTTAAGGTCTAAGGTATAATTGTAATTCCACTTTTGTGGTTTAGAGTATATTTTACCCCTAGGTTTAAGGTTTAGGGTATAATTGTAATTTTATCTTGTGGTTTAGGATATATTTCACCGCAAAATTTTAGGTTTATGATATAATTGTAATTTTATCATTGTGGTTTAGGGTATAATCGTCTTTTAAATATAATATATAAATTTAAAAAAATTAAGAAAAAGAAAATAACAACATTAATGAATAATTAGATTAATTAGCAAGAGGTAGGGATAATGAGTTCCACCAATTCATTTAGTGGTACTGGTTCCACCCAATCTCCACTCTAAATATTTTAATAAACCTAAGCCACATATTATTTCAAATTGAGAAGGAGAAAGTATACCATTATGATTGCCTGCTTCAATGAATTTATGATTGGCACTTGTTAGCCATTTTTTTTCAATTGGTCACCTATTTAGACCAATTTTTCTTTTTAGATGGTCACCCTATCTCTTAGCTTAGACTTTTTCTCCCCTTTCTTATTTTCATTTACTTTTAATAAAACGCGACTTATTAGTCAATGAAACTATAATTTTCAATAATTTTGCATTTATTTAATTGAAACTTTTTGACAGTTGTCCTCAAACAAACAAAGTTAAATGATTTTTTTAAAAAATCACCATTAGTTCAATGTCATCAAGTGATATTATAATACCGTTGTAACCCTCCCACACCCCAACCGTATTCTTATCCCTTATTAATATATTCACACTTATTATAGTAAAATGTGACCCACACATACTACCTATAAAATACTTGAACTAAGATAATAATATATTAAATAAAAGATTAATTTTACATAAATTTGAGACTGTTAAACATAATTTGAAAAAAAGGTAATAATATGTTAAAAAAAATAGTTATACATAAACTAGATGATAAAACATGTTTAAAGTTCTTTTTTAATGAAATATAACTGGTAATCTTTAGGATTGATATTTAAGAATTTACTTGAAATTATCACCCCCTTAAAACGACATTCTTCTAGATTTACATAGTATAATACTACAATTACATATTAAAATATAATTTGGGAGTAAATAAAACATTGATAAATAATATAGATTTTTATATGAGCAAAACACTATGTGCAATATTTCACTGCTCTTTTTGAGCATATAAAATAAATTTGTCATGTCTATCATAATATCTTAATTGCTAATCTATGCAATACATAATTTATTGTCTTATAAAAGACCAAGAAAATGTATCTTTCATCATGCCCCATGGGCTATTGATTAGCCATTTTGTAGTAGGGATGACTAATTAAACAATTTATCGAACCACATGGAGGTAGGTACTAGTGCTTGAGGGATCTCACGTTTCTTGTAATTTTATAGAGACGAATCATCAAAGGGATTGGTTGTTTAAACAAGTAAATAACAATAACCAAAGCAAGTAAGCAAGCAATGATTAGCAAACAAGATAGATGGATGAAAAGTGGTTTTCCAAATTAAGTAAAAGTGAGATCAACAACAATTAAGAAGTGAAAATTCTAGGATACATACATTAAATTCATATTAATCATGGGCATAAGACTAAGGGCCAACACTAAGTTCACCTAAACTCCCTCTCGCGATGGATAGGATATGAATCTCAATTAGCTCAACGGATTGATTCTCACTCAAACAATTACAACTAGATACTAAGCTTGAAATAAGAGTCCCTTCACACAATTAATCAACCTCTCGATCAAACCAATCACTTGTTCCATCAAAGGGTTCTAAATTCTAAATGATTTCTCAATCTCTTTACAATTTATAATGCACATGAAGTGTTTGATGAAATGATTCACTCAATTATCCTAAGCACATAATTGTTTTCTCAATCTAATCACATATTTAGAATAACTAAACACAGTAATCATCATAAACCTCAAGATCTTAAACATCAATGATAGAAAATCCATTTACCCAATCAACATATGAATTCAAATACACAAATCCTAAAATTAGCCAACAACTCTCATGTTGCTAATCTCACAAGGGAGATTAGCCTACCATATTAAAAAAAATCAACATAGACATTAAGATCCTTACAAAACATGATAAACAATAAGGTTTCACTACAAAGTATGGATGAAAACTCCCTTGAAGTGCTTCAATGGTGATCTTCTTCCTTCCCTTGCAATTCTCCTCTCTTCCTTGCTTCTTTTCCTCAATTGGATGGTAGATTTGATGGTGGGATGATGGTAGATGGTGTGGATGAAGAATGGATAAAGATGATGGTGCAAAATGGAGGAAATGGTGTGTGATCTAGGTGTAGAGGTGAAACCCTTGTGTGGAATATCCAATCTCCCTTGAAATGTTGAACTTGAGGCTATTTATACCCTCTCCAAGTTGGGCCACGAATTTAACATTAGTTGGGCTTTTTACACATACTTACACACATTGACAGGTGAAAATCTAAATTTCTGGCCCAAAAATATGCAACTCGAGTTGGCCATACTCAACTCGAGTTGCAACACGAGTCGAGATGGATGTGTGTAACTCGAGCTGAAGTAGCTCGACTAGTATTGGCTACTTGTGCACCCATCTGTTCGGTCGTGTTGCGAGGCTCTGAAACTGAAAATCCCATGAAAGGTAGATCGACTCGAGCTAGCAACTCGAGTTGCAGCTTATAAGTCGAGTTAGCTCACTGTACAATTTTTGGACGCTACCCCTACTCCTAGCTCGACTCGAGTTGCAAGTCAAGTTTGACCTTGCAACTTGAGTAAGCTCTCTGGACGAATTCTGGACCCTAACTCGACCTTCTCTCAACTCGAGTTGCAAGTCGAGTTGGACCTTGCAACTCGAGTTGGGTCCCAGCCACCCGTTTCTTGCTCGTTTCAGCTCTCGTATCCATTTATGCTCCATTTTCACCTGTTTTACATACGTTTAAGCTCATTCACACATATTTCCATGAGAACACATAACACAACCAAATAATACATAAAATACAGATAAAATACTACAAAAATGGACATAAAAAACACTAAAAACTAGGTGAAAATATCACTCATCACACCCTCAAACTTAAAGTGTTGTGCGTCCCAGAATAACGAAAATGATAAATCAAGGAGAGTGATGTTTTCACCTAAGAAAAGACTAAACGAACATAAGTAATAACACATCAATAACAATAATAACTACAAACTATGCTAAGTCATCCTACAACATTAAACTCATGACATGAGGAATTAACAAGTTCAATCACAAGAGAACAAGGTGTAATATAGTCCCTTTTTGTCCAAGCCTCACATAGATTATGAATTTCACTCAATACTCTTTCAAGTAAGGTAACAACACTCATCAATCGATTGGCTAGATTTGCTATAAGCTTGCTCGTGTACTACATTCACAAACCACCAAAGTTTCCATTAGTGATCAAAAAGGTCTTTAATTAAGGATGTAATGACAGGCTCTTTGGTAGGGTAGGAAGAATATAGATACAAGTGACTAATCAAGTGTAAGTAATCGAAGAGGTAGCTACTTTCTTCCATTCTTTAACTTATCTTTCTTCCTTTCTCAACTATGATAATCACAAGCACTAATCATCAACTTTTCTTAGATTGAGCTTCTTTTGATTCATGCTTCCTTCTTTGGACTTTTAAGTACTTAAGCATATTGTTGGTACCTTGCTCTTTTTCTTATTTTATGGTTGCATGTCCATTCTTTACTTGTGCTCTTTTCATCCATTTTTTACTTTTTTACCATTTCCTTTTCTTCTCTTGTTATTCAATCTATCCTTTCTAGCTACCACCTCCTCAATCACCCACACAGAGGGTATATATATAAGGGTTTAAGTGGGTAATCATGGCTTGTAATGTGCTAAATTCTCAAGAAAAAGGCTTAAAGGCTCAAAGTAGTTGTCTAGGGATGATGTTCATGGTAGGGAAATATATGACAATGACTATTAAATAACAAGGATGGCCTTATATCATGTCACTAATCTCCACAAATCGGGCTCATTCCTATAGTCCTTGAGCAAGTTCTAGCTTATCCAACACAACCAATCCACTCATGAAAAAAAAACATGTATGCACGGTTGAGGCTCAAATTCTCACAAGCTTATGCTCGAACCTTAAGGAACTTATTACACCACATTCATCTCAAAATTGAACAAGTTAAGTAAAACATGTCACAATTCGAAAGTATAGAGATTCTTAATCATAACTTGTCATCACTTATCACAACGACATGTCATCACTCACATTCAAAAATGACTCACAACATTCCAAAAACAAACCATCAAACAACCCTAGACAAAAATAAGAAAACACACAAAACATAAATTAAAGACACAACAAACAAGAAACAACCAAAAATACATAACATGCACAAATAACAAAACCATCCATCATTAGAGAATAAAACACACATTCATAACATCCATGATCAAGTAAGCTCACAATCATCCCCATCTTTGATTGAAAATTGAAATCCTAAATTACGAAAGTAAACTTTCCACAAACATAACATATGAAGTAACATGCTAATCACATCAATCCAAATCAACATCAAAACATGTCAAGCAAATAGAAGTGGTAAAGTATAGAGTGAACTCCCTCAATAGGCATTTGATAGTAGAAATGGTTGGCACGAGCTTACGGATTGAATGCACAACGAATTTTGATTTGATCTTCGGGCTCAATTCGTGCTTCCACTACACTTCATTCATGCTCAACAACTTATCAAAAACATTAGCTCAACAATATCATTAAAAAATATGGACTATCATGTACTTCAACACAACAAAACATACCAAAATCATACCCAAACTCATGAGAAAAAATTTTAAAATTGAGTCAATTTTACAAGAATCACACTCAAGTGGTGAGTCACACCTCACACTCTCCCCCAAACTTAAATCGAAACACGAGTTGAGAATTAAGTATGTAAAAAGTGGTGGGACTTACCCATGTAGTTTCCATCAACGATCTTCTTGTAGAGAAGTATACGCATCCACATGACTCAAGCTATGTCCACCATGCACTAGCCCCCCAAACTTAACTCGAGACAAGCGTCGAGAATTAAGTTTGCAACAAGTGATGAGACATTCCTACTCAAATTCATGAAGCACTTCTCTTTCCTTCAACATGCATTCTTTCTCACAAGCACAATCCACTTACAAGACAAAAATACAAACAAGCATCAAAAGATAAAAAGAATGGGTTGCCTCCCATTTAGCGCTAAGTTTAACGTCTTCAAGCCGGATGGAACTTAACGATCATTGGACCAATGTTGGTCCATCACACTCTCTCCTTGCATCCTCACTTTAAACATTTGCTTAACCCTCTTTTTGTCCACTAGCTCAAATTCACCATTCTTACTCACGAGCATCAAATCAGCATCAAGGAGAGCTTCTAGTGGATTTCCTCTTTCTCCTATGTCTAGTTTCCAATCGAGCTCCTATGCTTTCATTCTATCAACATCACAAGAAGATAAGTTAGAATTTGATATTTTCATATAATCATGAAGAAATGAGTTTAAGTTGTCAAAGAGAATAGAGTCATGATCCATAAGATCATCCGGAGGCTTCAAATAAGACTTGGCTCATTTTTCCTTATTCCATAAGAATGTAATAATTTTTTTTCTTTTGAGCTCAAGGATAACTCTTCTCTACCAACATCAATGTTCGCTCTTCCCGTAGCTAAAAATGACCTTTCCAAAATGAGTGGAACTCGAGGGTCCGCCTTCACTTCTAACACCATGAAGTCGACCGGGAAAGCTAGCCCTTTCACTTTCATCTCCACGTCTTCAACAATCTCTAGTGGCTTAACAACTTCTCTATTTACTACTTCAAGATGGATAGTAGTAGGCTTTAGCTCTCTAATTTCAAAGTTTTTGAACGTGGCATGAGACATCACGTTGACGCTTGCTCCCAAGTCACATAATGCATCAAGGGTACCCTTCCCTTCAAAATCACAAGGAATGATGAACTTCCCCGGATCACCAAGTTTTGTAGGTCTCCCTTTTTGTATTGATCCACGTGCTTCGGTTAGCTCTTCTTTCTTTTTCTCCTCATACTTTTTCTTGAGATTCTTCACATGTTCCTCAAACTCCTTTTTCTTCTCCTCTTTTACAAATATTTTTGAATAGGGAATAGGGAATGGAGTGATCGGATTACCCCAATAATCACGTTTGTACTCCTCTTCTTTCACCTTCTCCTCCACTTTCTTTTCCTCTTGCACCCTTTTCCACTTTGGTACTCATTTAGGCTTTTGCTCTTCTTCTTTACTTACTTCTTCTATTTCTCCAACAACCTTGCTTTCCACCAACCTTTCTTCAATCTTTCGTTCCTCTTTCATATCAACCAAAAAACATTGAGCTTTCAGATTCACCTCGGTTGTGGCCAAAAACTTTCCTTTTTGTTGAGTACTCAAAGCACCTGCAATTTGTCCCACATTGTACTCTAAAGCTTTAAACCTCTTTTCATTTACTTCTTCGGCTTTTTTCAATGCTTCATCTTGAGCTTTGTCCGATGCTTCTCGAACTTTTTTTGATGCCAACAATTATTCAAGTAGCTCATCAATCGATGCTCTTCCCTTGTTGTTTGGTGCCTTTACCCCCGGTTGATATCCCGAAGGATAAACAACTGCATTGTTCGGATTAGAGTAGGAGAAATTTCCTTGCCTTTGTTGTTGTAGTGGGTATGAGCTTCCACTATTTTGACCATTAAAGCTTCCTTGCCTTGGTGGATAGTTCCCTTGACTTGGTTGAAATTACCTTGGTAATTATTTTGATAATTCCCTTGGTAATTTCTTCCTTGAATGTATGACACATCCTCCACACGTGGCATAGAGTTAGCCCATTGTTCCCCACTCACAACATTTGGAGGTAGCATCCCTTGATCCATGTTGGCTTCAACCATGTTTACTCCTTGGTTTGGATTTTGATTCAAACTCATTTGCTTCATCACCTCCACCACTATAAATTCCATGCTTGGCATACTTGGTTCAACGCTAGCACTCTTAACTTGTTGACCATGATCAAAACTTTCAAATCCATAGCATCCACTTACCCTCTCCGATGGCCATTGGTATACATTTGTAGCAATCTCCTCAAAAATTCTTATGGACCTTTCCGGAGTTACACCAAGTACGGATCCATCCGTAGAAGCATCAACAAGCACTCTTTGGCCATTCACTAATCCTTGATAAAAAAATCCAACTTGTTGATTCTCCGGAAAGCCATATTGTGGACACTTGCGTAGCATATCCTTAAACATTTTCCACGTTTCATAAAAACTCTCTTGAGGTATTTGCTTGAATTGAGTGATCAAGCTCTTTATTTGAAGCGTCTTGGAAGGTGGGAAGTATTTGTTCAAAAATATTTGTGCAAGTTCGTCCCATGTGTTGCACGTACCCGGGGTAATGGTAGATAGCCATGATCGAGCTCTATCCCTCAACGAAAATGGAAACAACCTCATCCTTATACAATCATCACTCACTCCACTCATCTTCACGGTATTTGCAATCTCAATGAATTGAGCTAGATGAGCATTAGGATCTTTATTCAGGGTTCTACTAAACTATTGCTCTCTCACCATAGAAATTAAGCCGGCTTTAATTTCAAAGTTGTTGGCATTGATTGGTGGAGCCATCATGTGTGGCACGGCCCTCGGCATAAAGAAATCCCGAATCATCTTTTTATCATTTTGCATTCCATGTTACACCGGAGGTGGTGGTGGTGGTACATAAGCTTGTTGTGGAGGGGCATAAGCTTGTGGAAAGCCTTGTTGTCTTAGAATTTGTTGCACCATTTGTTGAAGCAAAACTTGGTTGTTGAAAGCTCCATGATTTTGATAGGCTTGTTGAGGAGGATTTGCATTGAATTGAGGTGTGTTGTCTTGCACGTTCACATTTTGTCCTGCTTTCCCATCATGCTCTATCTCCACATGATTATCTTCTTGAAAGTTCTCCATTAACTCACTATTTTTGGATTTGTTCACTCACTATTTTTGGATTTATTCTCCTTTCTTCTTCTTCTCAACGTATGCTCAATCTCCAAATCAATAGGTTCTATTTGTTTTCTCTTGGATGTTGTTTGCATACACCTTCAAAGCAAAAGAAGTTAGAACAAGGTTTTCAAAAGCAAAAACAAGTAACAAATAAAATAAAAATATCTCTAGTAAGATTACTCAAAATGATCCTTCTTCAAGCTACTAGCAACCATTGCCTCCCCGGCAACGGCGCCATTTGATTAGCTATTTTGTAGTAGGGATGACCAATTAAAATAATTTATCGAACCACAGGGAGGTAGGTACTAGTGCTTGAGCGATCTCACATTTTTTGTAATTTTATAGAGACGAATTATCAAAGGGATTGGTTGTTTAAACAAATAAATAACAATAACCAAAGCAAGCAAGCAAGCAATGATTAGCAAACAAGATAGATGGATGAAAAGTGGTTTTTCAAATTAAGTAAAAGTGAGATCAACAACAATTAAGAAGTGGAAATTCTATGATACATGCATCAAATTCATATTAATCATGGGTATAAGGCTAAGGGCCAACACTAAGTTCACCTAAGCTCCCTCTCGAGATGGATAGGAAATGAACCTCAATTAGCTTAATGGGTTGGTTCTCACTCAAATAATTCCAACTAGGTACTAAGCTTGAAATGAGAGTCCCTTCACACAATTAATCAACCTCTCGATCAAACCAATCACATGTTCTATCAAAGGGTTCTAAATTCTAAAGGATTTTTCAATCTCTTTACAATTTATAATGCACATGAAGCGTTTGATGAAATGATTCACTCAATTATCCTAAGCACATAATTGATTTCTCAATCTAATCACATATTTAGAATAATACTAAACACACAAATCATCATAAACCTCAAGATCTTAAACATCAATGATAGAAAATCCATTACCCAATCAACATATGAATTCAAATACACAAATCCTAAAATTAGCTAACAACTCTTATGTTGCTAATCTCACAAGGGAGATTAGCCTACCATATTCAAAAGGAAATCAACATAGACATTAAGATCCTTACAAAACATGATAAAAAATAAGGTTTCACTACAAAGTATGGATGAAAACTCCCTTGAAGCGCTTCAATGGTGATCTCCTTCCTTCCCTTGCAATTCTCCTCTCTTCCTTGCTTCTTTTCCTCAATTAGATGGTAGATTTGATGGTAGGATGATGGTAGATGGTGTGGAAGAAGAATGGATGAAGATGATGGTGTAAAATGGAGGAAATGGTGTGTGATCTAGGTTTAGAAGTGAAACCCTTGTGTGGAATATCCAATCTCCCTTGAAATATTGAACTTGAGGCTATTTATACCCTCTCCAAGTTGGGCCTCGAATTTAACATTAGTTGAGCTTTTTACACACACTTACATACATTGGTAGGTGAAAATCTAGATTTCTGGTCCAAAAACATGCAACTCGAGTTGGCCATACTCAACTCGAGTTGCAACACGAGTTGAGTTGGATGTGTGTAACTCGAGCTGAAGTAGCTCGACTCATGCACCCGCCTGTTCGGTCGTGTTGCAAGGCTCTGAAACTGAAAATTCCATGAAAGGCAGCTCGACTCGAGCTAGCAACTCGAGTTGCAGCTTATAAGTCGAGTTAGCTCACTGTACAATTTTTGGACGCTGCCCTGCTCCTAGCTCAACTCGAATTGCAAGTTGAGTTGGACCTTGCAACTCGAGTAAGCTCTCTGGATGAATTTTGGACCCTAACTCGACCTTCTCTCAACTCGAGTTGCAAGTCGAGTTAGACCTTGCAACTCGAGTTGGGTCCTAGCTGTTGGATTGTATACTAAAAGTCTAGCTTTTTGTATGAACAATATTATAACAATTAATTTGAAATGAGAATCATATGATCAAATGATTGCATCTTATAATTTATTTATATGTTCGATGCAATAGTCCACTTACTTTATATTGTAGATAATATGTTGTGCGACAACACGCGGAAGATCATATTATCGGTTTCCTTATAAAGTATAAACAGATGCTCACAACTGAGATAGACGGGGACTCTCTATCGGGATGGTTGTAGTGTGATTTGGTATTAGCTTGTCTTGGCTATAGAATCACATCAAGTGCTATAGCTTGCACTTGTGTGTATTGAGCAGGACCGCTTGAGATCGTTCGACTTATACTGACTTATAGGAGAACTTGATCTCAGTTATTATGGAAGTTCGTGCTCTTAATCCCTATACAATAACCTCGACACGTAGGGCAGTATGTATTTCTTTGATTCATCAATGGGTGAGATTTACATGTAATTAAATCAACAAACTCGATGAGTTGGGAAGTAGTGCTGTCTCTATGGTGTGCTGTTGATTGTAGAAGGAATCCATGTCCGTCATAGGTTGATGATGTCCCCTTGAGGAGCTCATAAGGATTATCATGTAAACCCTGCTGGTGGAATTTATTCCGGCATGATAATGAGGTTGAGTGGTACTACTCTTGGATGAGATATTAATTAATTGAGTTGTCAGTAACTTAAATTAATTAATGGACATTGTATATCTTAAACATGGGGAGACTAACGGGCTCATAATAAGAAGGAGCCCAAAACGTAATTTTGGGATTGGTACGGTAGTGCAGTAATAATATTTTAGTGGAATATATTATTATTATTGGACTTAAGTATAAGCTTTGGGCTAAGCTTGGATACTTAAGCCCAATGGAGGCCCAACCCAATTTCTCCTCCTGGTCCCTGCTGTAGCCCATGTATATAAGTCACCTCAATTTGTTCTAAACCTAACTCTGCCCCTAACATACGAGAGAGAGAGTGAACAGCAGATTGAGTAGGTCTCGTAGATCGTCGCCCACACGACGTCGAGATCGGACTTGGGACATACAGCAGAAGACCGGAAGGTCGTTTGCTGCTGCAGTTCGTCATGTTCCAAAATTCATATAAAATCGTACAGTTCTTCGATTTTGATGTATTATATACTGATGGAAAGCTGTCGAAGAGAGAATCGTCTGAGCGCAAAGACCACTCAATTCCGACATCAGAAGAGCTGTTTCTCACAAAATAACCGTTGGATCGACCTGTAATTTGGACAGCATGTTCAGGACTTACAGTAATAGATTCTGGACGGTGGAGATTGGATTCTGAGAGTTTTGCAGTTTCGAACTACGAACGACAGTTGGTGTAGTTTGGTGTTGCGCGTTGGGCTGAACTTGGTTTCATGCAAGTAGGCCCTTGGACGAGCGACAGTCCGGGCGAGGGGCGCTCGTCAAGGCACTTGGAGCGCTCCCTGACACGATTGGCGGTGGGATATGGCGATGGACGTCTTGGGGCACAAGCAATCCTGCTTGTTGCGTAAGGCATCGATTCCACAGTAGGAGTGTCGGACAAGACATTAAAATTTAAAGGCGTTTTTATTCCTAATATATATGACTGTCATAATTGATTTAATTGTCTATTATTGTTATATATATATGGATGTCTGATCTCTATGATTTATTGTCTTATATAGAAGCATGCTAGATTGCGTATTATATTTGGTATATTATATGCATGTATTGCTAGAGTGTTGGATAAGACATCCAATTTTAGGAAAACTAATTCCTAATATATAACTGCCATAATAGATTGTATATTATTGTTATATATGGATGTCGAATTAATTCCTAATATATGACTGCTATAATTGATTTAATAATCTATTATTGTCATATATGGATGTCGAATGAATTCCTAATATATAACTGCTATAATTAATTGTCTATTACTGTTATATATGGATGTTGAATTAATTCCTAATATATAACTGACATAATTGATTTAATTATCTATTATTGTTGTATATGGTTGCTCGTCGATATCGATGATTTCGATAATCTAGACGATATCGACGATCGATATCGATAGTTTTGGAATGTTGATAATCTTGATATTTTTCGAATATTTAATAATCTAATCGATATCGATGATTTTGATAATCTGGACGACATCGACGGTCGATATCGATGGTTTCGAAAATTGGAAAATCTGGAAATTTCAAAATTTTGATAGTGTGGAAGTCTTTGCTGATATTCGTGTCTGATGGCGAACAATCGAATTCGCTGATATATAACTGTTAATGATTGATTTAACTATTAATTATTGTTATATATGTATGCATGACTCTCTGGGATTTACTGCCTCATGTGCCGTGATAGGAGCATGCTAGAATTGCGTATTTTATTTTATGAATATTATATGCATGTAAAAACCCTCAGTTTTAAATAACTAAGTGGGAGAGGGGATTGGTAATTAATTCCCGCGGCCTCCATTATTGGTTTGTTAGTAATGTGAATAAACTTGCGCGTCGGCATTAGAGCCTTCCTCCCCATCGGATGAGTTTATTCATGGATATTGCTGGAACAGGCTTCTTTAAAATTATGTTTGTAATGTGATGCACATGAACTTGCGCGTTGGCTTAGACCTTCCTCCCTATCGGATGAGTTCATGTGCGGATCACTGTACAGACTTATAATTGATGACTGTAGGAAGTTATCCGAGCGCGTGTGTACTTCTCCATCTGTAAGGCACATAAGCTTGGGCCGCGGACTTGGGGTCAAATAATGGTATACACTTAGATGTGAATAATAAGTATCCTCCCCATCGGAGTCACTGCTTTTATTTGCATGGCTAAAGAGGAACCGACTATTAATTATTTTGTCATGAGGTTAGGTTGACAAATGAAATTAATGGGTAAAACCTTCTCTTGTAAATGTTCGGGTTTGTAAACGTCCACACTATCGTGGCTTGCAGACTCACGGTGCTTGAGATGTCGGTGAATTTTAATTTTATATTATTTTGAGGGAATCAATATGAAAGGATAAAATTCGAAGATTTGATCGGTGTATTTATTTATGATTCTCTGTAATTTCAAATGGTTTTATCTCTCTTATTGTTGACTAAAAGAAATTATATTTACTGGTCCAAAATTAGATGATTAGAAAAGAATCTTGGTTTTGAATTTTACTGCTTAAGAAAATACATGTGTGTTCTCACAATGGACATCTCATGATGACTATTAAAGTCTCTAGTGAAGAGATGAGAGGTTCATAGAAATATGATGGTCTCATGTAACTCTTCAGATACTTGAGTAAGTTAAAAGGCAGAAGATCATGATTTAATTTGATGAATGAATTGGGAAAGCATGGAGTATAAATTGAAGGGAAACCTAGATCAATTTAATTCTTTGTGAATTGCCTAGATGTTTTTGAGTAAGTTCCACCTGAATTACAATAGGATGTATATGGTGGAAAACTTCTGGCAAAACATGTGGCAAAGGAAAGCCATTTTCATCATAATGTGAACAAGTTTTATATCTTATTCACTAGTTGTTTAAAACATGATTAGTGATGGCATTTACTGACACGAAGTGTGTAGATACTGGAATCACTAAATGTTTATTACTAAGTGAGGATAAGATTGTTATGACATGGGTAAAACTACAAGAGTAGTGGCTATTGCAGTGGGAGTTGTTTATTTATCTTACGATATGAATAAACGTTTGATTTTATGAAATTGTCTTTACGTACATTTTCATAGAAAGAATTTGATTTCGGTTTCTATGCATTAATAGATGGATACTCAATTTCATTTAAATGACATGGTCATTAAAATGAATGATAGAGTTGTAATCTGTTATGGTACGTTGGTGAACAATTTGTACACTCTTAAATCATGTTTATTCCCTGTATGCGACAAATAGTAATTAATAATGAGTCTTCTAATCTAGTAAGAGAAAGGTACCTTCGGAAATGAATTTCCCACCTTAATGGTGTGACGAATAGAAGGAATAGCACTCTTATGGTAGTGATTAGATAGATGATGAATTATTTGGAATTACTAAATTCATTTTATGGATATGCCCTAGGAACAGTAATTCGTAAGAATGTTTATCTGTTTGTGGGATATCCTAGAAAAATGAAGGATGATTTATTTAGTCCACAAGATCGAAGAGTGATTGTTAACATAAACACTAGATTTTTGGAAAAGGACTATGTAATAAATCAAATACCCATGTATAAGTTGTTCTAAAGGAAGTGAGAGGAAAACACGAAGTATTAGTACCAAGTGTACAAGAGGATATACCACAAGGTAAACTGCGACGCGTGTCATATCTGATATACAATTGCGTGTAGTGTCTTCTCGTAGTGGGAATGTTGTTCTAACACCTGATAGATATATGTTTTGGGAGAGTCGTGAGGCTTGGTCCCTAGTAAACATGGAGTTAACCCACGGATACGACGAAGCACTACAAGTTAGAAATGCCTAAATCTTAACAAATTGCAATAAATGTTGAAATAGAATCAATATATTCTAAATAAGATCTGGATGATTGTAGAACCACGGATGGTGTGAAAACCATTGGAAGTGGTCATACAAAATAAAAGAGGATCATACCTTGTTGGGAAAAGGAATACTCAGAAAGAAAGGGTTCGATTATGAGAAAACCTGTTCGCCAGTAGCTATGCTTATGTTGATCCGGACTCTTTTATCTGTTGCTACTCATATGAAATATGAGGGATAGCAAATAGATGTCGAGACAGCTTTCCTGATTGGAAGTCTTAAGGGAAACATCTATGTGAATCAACCAGAGTGATTTATTGCAAAGAGCTAAGAGCATTGTGATAGTGAGCTTAAAAGTGTCCATTAATGGACTAAAACAAGCTTCAAGATCATGAAACATCCGTTTTGATGAGGTAATCCAGTGACATGGATCTAATCAATGATCGGATGGGTCTTGTGTATTGAAAAGAGTGATGGAAACGTGGTGGTATTACTTGTACTATACATAGATATTATCTTGCTCATTGGAGACAATGAAAGAGTATTATCGGGCGTATGGGGTATGGTTAATAAAGCGGTATAAGATGAAGGACTTAAGAGGAGCAAAAATATCCTTTTGATCACGGTAATACGGATCACAAGAAAGGATGTTATGCTTATCTCAAGCTTCATGAAACGATACAATCCTTACTCGTTTTAGCATGTGACTTTATCTAAGGAAATGTGTCTTGAGACACAAAAGGAAGATAAAGGAGATGAAAGCAGTTCCTTATGCTTCGATAAATGAGGAAGCCTAATCTAAGGAATGCTATACATGAGTATGGATATCTGTTTTGCTAAATGCATGAACAGTGGGTATCAACGTAACCTGGAACAAGAATGATGAGCTGTGGTAAGACATATATGAAGTGCCTGAGAAGGACTGGAAATTATATGTAAGCTTACTGGATAGATTCACTGCTTCTTGTGGATTACGTAGATTCAGATTTTTTAGTCAGATTGGACGGCAGTAAATCCACCTCAAGGTTATGTGTTTAATTTTAGGAAGTTGAGTCATAATGTGGAGAAGTGTTATATAGAAATGTATTTCAGACATCAGACTCCATATGGAAAGATGATAAATTGGAGCCTATGAGGCAACCAATGTATCTGTATGACTCTAGAAACTTCATGATGGACTTTGATGTGATTCTAAGTTTGCCCAAGGTTATCACAATTTATATTGATGATATTGGTGCAGTTGCAAACTTGAAGGAATCACAAGTCCATAAGGCAATTAAACACATGGAGCGCAAGTACCACCTGTTACGAGAAATCGTATGATGAGGGGAAGGTTGTTGTTGCCTAGATTGCATCGGATGATGACCTAGTAAATCCATTAACAAGGACATTCAGGCGAGAGCTTTTAATGGTCGTGTAGTGGGAGTGAGAATCAGATGTATGGCAGAAGACATGACAGCATAGTCTTTTAGTATAAGTGGGAGATTGTTGGATTGTATACTAAAAGTCTAGCTTTTTGTATGAACAATATTATAACAATTAATTTGAAATGAGAATCATATGATCAAATGATTGCATCTTATAATTTATTTATATGTTCGATGCAATAGTCCACTTACTTTATATTGTAGATAATATGTTGTGCGACAACACGCGGAAGATCATATTATCGGTTTCCTTATAAAGTATAAACAGATGCTCACAACTGAGATAGACGGGGACTCTCTATCGGGATGGTTGTAGTGTGGTTTGGTATTAGCTTGTCTTGGCTATAGAATCACATTAGTGCACTTGTGTGTATTGAGCAGGACCGCTTGAGATCGTTCGACTTATACTGACTTATAGGAGAACTTGATCTCAGTTATTATGGAAGTTCGTGCTCTTAATCCCTATACAATAACCTCGACACGTAGGGCAGTATGTATTTCTTTGATTCATCAATGTGTGAGATTTACATGTAATTAAATCAACAAACTCGATGAGTTGGGAAGTAGTGCTGTCTCTATGGTGTGCTGTTGATTGTAGAAGGAATCCATGTCCGTCATAGGTTGATGATGTCCCCTTGAGGAGCTCATAAGGATTATCATGTAAACCCTGCTGGTGGAATTTATTCCGGCATGATAATGAGGTTGAGTGGTACTACTCTTGGATGAGATATTAATTAATTGAGTTGTCAGTAACTTAAATTAATTAATGGACATTGTATATCTTAAACATGGGGAGACTAACGGGCTCATAATAAGAAGGAGCCCAAAACGTAATTTTGGGATTGGTACGGTAGTGCAGTAATAATATTTTAGTGGAATATATTATTATTATTGGACTTAAGTATAAGCTTTGGGCTAAGCTTGGATACTTAAGCCCAATGGAGGCCCAACCCAATTTCTCCTCCTGGTCCCTGCTGTAGCCCATGTATATAAGTCACCTCAGTTTGTTCTAAACCTAACTCTGTGCCTAACATACGAGAGAGAGAGTGAACAGCAGATTGAGTAGGTCTCGTAGATCGTCGCCCACACGACGTCGAGATCGGACTTGGGACATACAGCAGAAGACCGGAAGGTCGTTTGCTGCTGCAGTTTGTCATGTTCCAAAATTCATATAAAATCGTACAGTTCTTCGATTTTCATGTATTATATACTGATGGAAAGCTGTCGAAGAGAGGATCGTCTGAGCGCAAAGACCACTCAATTCCGACATCAGAAGAGGAACTTATGGCTATTCTCGTGGGACTGCGCAGACTGCCAGCGAGAATTCAACCTCTACATCAACCCTTGGTGAAAGGTAATGCGTTTCATGTTTACTTGCTTCCGCTGCTTGTTAGAAATACATGAAGCGCTTCAATGGTGATCTCCTTCCTTCCCTTGCAATTCTCCTCTCTTCCTTGCTTCTTTTCCTCAATTAGATGGTAGATTTGATGGTAGGATGATGGTAGATGGTGTGGAAGAAGAATGGATGAAGATGATGGTGTAAAATGGAGGAAATGGTGTGTGATCTAGGTTTAGAAGTGAAACCCTTGTGTGGAATATCCAATCTCCCTTGAAATATTGAACTTGAGGCTATTTATACCCTCTCCAAGTTGGGCCTCGAATTTAACATTAGTTGGGCTTTTTACACACACTTACATACATTGGTAGGTGAAAATCTAGATTTCTGGTCCAAAAACATGCAACTCGAGTTGGCCATACTCAACTCGAGTTGCAACACGAGTCGAGTTGGATGTGTGTAACTCGAGCTGAAGTAGCTCGACTCGTGCACCCGCCTGTTCGGTCGTGTTGCAAGGCTCTGAAACTGAAAATTCCATGAAAGGCAGCTCGACTCGAGCTAGCAACTCGAGTTGCAGCTTATAAGTCGAGTTAGCTCACTGTACAATTTTTGGACGCTGCCCTGCTCCTAGCTCAACTCGAATTGCAAGTTGAGTTGGACCTTGCAACTCGAGTAAGCTCTCTGGATGAATTTTGGACCCTAACTCGACCTTCTCTCAACTCGAGTTACAAGTCGAGTTGGACCTTGCAACTCGAGTTGGGTCCTAGCAACCCGTTTCTTGCCCGTTTTAGCTCCCATCTCCATTTATGCTCCATTTTCACCTATTTTACATATGTTTAAGCTCATTAACACATATTTCCATGAGAACACATAACACAACCAAATAATACATGAAATACGGATAAAATACTACGAAAATGAATATAAAAGGACACTAAAAACTAGGTAAAAATATCACTCATCAGCTAAAAATTTATTACATCAACAATTTCATCCTTAAACCAGTTTGGTACTTTAACATTATGGGGGTCATTTAATTGACATTCAAATCAATATGTTAAAGTCACGTTGGTTACTTATAAATAAACTAATATATTTTGTATCTATGAGATATTTGAGGATATGTTTAATTTCATGTAACTTTTTTTTATCAGAGAGTTATAAAATCTTTCTAGCAAATTCATCATAAGTGCATATCAGGCCTGATACAATTTTGAGAAAAAATATGCTTTAAAACCACTTAATGGAGGGACTTCTAGCCCATAATATCTTCATTATATACTACAAGTATAGAGAATTAGATTTTCACTTCAAGGGATAAAAATGACAATTGACATACAAAATGAATAGGTATATCGAAAATTGATGTGAGAACAATCATCAAAATAAATTAATTATTATTTAAAAATTTAAAATATTCAAGTTCTTTCATTTCGAAAAATCCGTCATCTTGTCATGATTTAGTTTATATAAATTTTTTATATATTCCAAACTTAAACCATTCATATACACACAATTTTCATTCTTCTTTAGGAAGAAATAACAAATTAAAATGTAGCTTATCCATATTAATCTTTTCAATCATGTCTTACAATGATCAATATTGTAGCTATATGTTGTGATATTCTCATCCATATTGAGTAGATTTAATCCTTCATGGATTTTCATGAAAATCATATTGAAACTATCATATAAAGTAAGTAGCGAAACATAATGTATAATGGGAGAGTTTGTATCATTTATATACTGGGTCTCTGCAAGAACCCTTTGAACTTTAACTGATCACCACTTTATCATTCATATGTCCTTTAGGGATAAATATTTATATCACATCAATGAACATTCAAATAAATATTTAGTGAGTTAAGCTCAACCTAAATGCTTTATACTGTCATACCAAATTTTCTTGCTTTTGGCAGTTTGATATCGAATATAAGTTATGGATACAGATTGTTATTTAAGACAAAAAAAGTAATCAAAGAGGAAATGTATTGTCAACAACTTTCTATTTTAATTCATATTCTTCTCCCAACTTTTATAATGATTTCTATATTTCTATATTTATGTAACTAGATCCTCATCATTTCCCAATACGTTATGATTTAGCCGTTTTGCATACCCAATGTTTTAGTTATTTTAATGCACGTGCGAATTTACTGGTATTTTTCTTCTGGACAAATCTATAGAAAAAAGCTTTCGTTATCAAAACAAACTCTTCAGATAATTTTAGAAGTGATTGTTTGTTCTTAAAATTTAATTTTCACGGATATTTAATTTTTAAATCATAAAATCTTTCACGCTTCTAGCGTTGATAAATAATTATTTAAATTATTATGTCCCTGCGGAACTCCACTTCCAGTGGTGCATTTATTATTACAAATATAAGGGACTTTGTCACTTCATCATGATAGTTTGATAGTCTACTTGCTATTGCAAGCTATAATAATCTTTTGAGCTTCTGGTTCAACCAATCTAGTGCAAAATAGAATTTTTGGCATTCACATAAATAGTGGGCTTAAATCTCCCCTAAATATCGTGAAATGATCTTCATTAAATATGCAGTTGGCGTACTAACATATATATTGATCCCCTATTTTGGACTTTATAGAAATTGATGGATAATTATCATTAAATGCCTTTAAAGTACGCAATGGTGGTGATATATAATACTAATTGGAAAATTCAAAATTTGCTGATGGGAAATGTTAAAGGCTTCTGGCCATGAGCAGCACTAGTTGTAAAGGGAGTATAATTATAATATGCAGGAGCCAAGTTTGTGTTTAGTTATTCCAAGTTCCTCAATTACTAATCGTTGGAATTTTATAATAAAATATTCACCAAGTGTTAACATAAGACATAGGATGTTCCACTTTCTCAATATTATCAGTTGATATTCATTCCAATTGACTCATATTTGAGCTCTTCATATGTAATTTCATTTGTATTAGTGCACTATGAATTACAATGTATTTATTCAGTGGATACATCAATAAAATATTTTGGTCATGACATGAAAAAAATTAACCAATTTTCTCCTTAAATCTCTTGAACGTATTAGGAGAACAATTCCAACATTAGTATGTAAATATCATACTATAAAATTTTCACACAAACTTTACAAGTTCCTTTTCATGTCTCATACTTAAAAGAATTTAAATTATCTGGCTCAGCCAGCCGTTTGCCCAAAATAACCAAATTACTCATTTCATATTTTAAAAAATATTGGGTTTAAAAATCAATATCACAATAATATAAATATCAATTTCAAATATCAAACTTACAAAATGTGTATGATCAAACAAAATAATTCAATAACATATAAAAACAAAATAATAATATCATAGAAAAGAATGTTTGAACAAATATTTTTATGCAGAGTAATATAGCTAAATTTTCTAGCATTTTAAGAAAATGTCAAATGTTGAAATCAACTTGGTCTCCTTAATCTTCAAGCTTAGGTCATAAATTTGTCATCGTTGACTAGGTCAATATTTTTATTTGCTTCAGGAAAATAAATATTTTTATTTACACCTTTTATATTCCAAAAATATCTTATTTTCACATTTTTGATATTCCATAACCAAGTTATTTGTTGTGTATTATTATTTACAAGATCACACATCGATATGTATAATAAATTTGCTTCTGCTGGAATGCTTGGTTAAATATTTGACTTCTTCTCAACATACGAAAAAGGTCAATGTGAATTTTTTTTAACTATAATTAATTTTTACTCTTCCTCTGCCCTTCCATGCCAAATATAATTAATACAATCATGTGTTTCAAGCACATGATTTGAACCAACTAGTCTAGTATTATGATTTTTTTATTTACAATTAATTATGTTTTTCTTCAACCATGTATCACATTGTGAGCCAACAACTTTGATAAGGACCTTAATAAGATTAATTTAAATTTTGTCAATCACTACAAGGAAGTCAATATAAATTCACTTTTCCACTATAATTATTTCTTATTCTCCTTCTCCCTCTTTATCTTCTATGCCATGTATAATTCTTTTCTAATGTACCATGTGCTTCAGGCACATGTTATGAACCCACTGGTCTTGCATGGTGGTTTTTCATTAATAATTGGTTATGTTTTTCCGCTACCAATAATGCAGGGATAAGCTCTGAATGATTAATATAATTTTTAACTTTATATTGTCACTGGAGTACGAGGTTACTAGAATGGAAGATGGAAAGAGTTTTTTTTGTTACAATCAATTCAGATTCTGTAATATTCTGCTTACAGATCAGTTGTGAGACAATATAGTATAAAGTGGAATTATATTATGTTACAGATTTAAAATCTCAAAATCTTAGATTTAGCCAGTCATATTGAGCTTGAAAGAGCATTATAATAGTATGCAGATCGAAACGATCCTTCAGGGATTGCCGATCATTTTTTGGTTAAATATCTTATTTCAGGTGATGATGAAGAAATAGGTAAGAGGTGCATTGAACTTTTGATTTAAAAGTTTCACTTAAATCTCAAGTTGCTAAATGAATTGTAGAATTTAATTACGAAGTTACACTATAACTTCATGAAAATCAAGCCTTCACGAAAATCAATACACGTCAATACATATCTAATACAAATTCAAATTTAGATTATTTTAAAGGAGTTTTCTCCACGTCTATGAATAGTAAGGTATTGAAGACAGTAATAAAATTAATGAATTATTGATGGGCATTTTCTCAACACACAATTAATCCCCAAGTATGAAGGATGTAATTGTAGCTTAGGCAAGCGGCCAAATTATATTTATCAAACCCAAAGGACGGATGATTATCAATCTTATTATTTAAATTAATTAAAATAATTATTTGGAATTTAATTGAGGAATTATTATTGAATTAATAAACAAATAATTAAATAACAAATAAAATAGAAAACAGTAGAGTATAATCGAGATTTGAACGAGTGAAAAAATAGGTAGTCCTTCGGGCCATCCAATTTCACTCATTAATTTCTCTTCCATTATCAATGTCCGACTCTACCTTGTAGAATATGGACGTATCACTAAGTCATGCAAATCTACTCTATAGACACAAGTAAATAAGCTTGTAACACGTGTGAATTACCTCGGAGCAAGAATATAATTTCACCCCCTTTCTCGGTACTATCAGTATCAATTATTTCCCGTACATTAAGTACTCTAACCCCATTGAGCTCCCTTTATAGGTACTATGAAATTATCATTTTTATCATACTTACTAACTCGAATTCAATTTAATTAATAAGTAATTATATATGGTAGTTCTAATGAAACTTCGGAGTCCCCTCACTTAGAATCATAACATGGAATCATATTCAGCAGTGAACGCGCTCAATCAATAACCAAGATATATATTCAGACTCTATATAACAGTTAATGATGCACAAAAAGACTCTGAATATGGATTAAAAATGCATAGTCATATATAAAATAAACCACAAGTAGTGTTGTGCGAAGTATACACACAGAAGTTCAATGAACTAGTAAATCTTCATAAATCCTAGAACTACCAAAGCAGTTCTAGCCCATGACACTTCAGAGAACGTTCATGGTAATTGGATAAATCTTACACATAGTCTTGAAAATTACAAGATAAAGTATAAAACGAAGTAAACCTTAGATACGAGCATCGTCACATCTCTCTCCATCTTGAATCTTCATTTGGTTCTCACTTGATTCACTGCACGAATCTCTCTCTACAACTCCGTAGGATAGAGTTAGGGTTTGGATGTGGTGAAGGATGGATTTGGAATCTAACTGTCTTTTTTATGTGATCTGCATTCCCTTTTATACTTGTAAACCCTCCTTATGGACCTTTACTGGGCTTTGTCGTGGAAAATACGAACATACACACACTGAATATGAAATCCAGATGATTCGAAGCTGACGTGTCCCAGCTCGACCAGAATGGTCTTGGTCGAACCACACTTCTGTCGTCTCTTCTCTTGGTTTGACCATGGATGCTGGTCGAACCACTTTGTTGCTAGTCGAATCACATCCCTGCTGGTCGACCCGGGTGCCTACAACACCCTTTTTTTGGTTTCGATCACTTTTATCCTATTTCCTTCGAAAATCCACTCAAACGGACACAAACACACCTAATTCATGACTTTCCACTATACAACTCAATTGATGTTAACTTAAGATCAAATCAGACATCATTATCACACAAATCAGAGCTCAAAACATGTGAATTTGCACACTCATCAGGCACTACCCCCCAAATAAGATTTAAGCATGAATTTTCTTCACTTTATATCACTATCACCTATCTTTCCTTCCTTTTCTTCTTCATATTCATTGCTAGCAACTTATTCACCTCAACTCTCTACTAGTAAATAGGTTATTCGAGGCTCAAGTAAAGGATAAATAACGGCTTTTTATTAAAGGCTTGCCAAAGAAAAATCTTTTAGGCTCAACAGGGCTTCCAATGATATACACAATATAAGGAAAGGTTAAATTTGGCTAAGTAGCTCAGTTAAACAACAATGGCCTAAGATCATATCCTAATATCTATCAATCATAAATTAAGACTCTAAGTCAAGTTCTAGAATACGAACATATGAACGATACTCTCAAGAATAAACTATCATGCATTGATGTAGCATGATTTCATAGGCTCAAATTCTCACATGAGTTCATAGATTTCCTAATCAAAATCAATCTCTACATAAACTACAAGTAATCAAATAAATGATACAAGCCTCTCATCAACAAAATCATCATACATCAAATACAAGTGCACATGTATGTCAAAGAGTCAACATCTCTAATCAAATCGATCAACATATACATCAAGTGTATCAAATATCCATCATTACCAATACTATCAATACATGCCAACCTCACAAGAATCACTCCAATCAATACAAATACAATCCACCACACACGTAATACCCAACCAGTAAACTGAAAAATAGAAGGGAGGCGAGAGAAAATAGATAAATATAAAAACCTGGCGCACTCTACTTTTGAGGAGCATAATCATCGCTAGCTTCATTGCGCCAATCATCGAAATCCCTCTGCAAGGTATTGATCTTTCTATCCAATGCCTCGTAATTCTCACTCAAATATCCTAACCTCTTATCCATAGCATCATAGTGAAGGTTGAGTGCAACGTAGTTCATGTTCACCAAGGCAAGCTGGCAATTCGTCTTCTGCTGATTTGTATTCAGGGTGGTGAAGTGCTCGTTCATCAACCTGAACTGCTCTCGATAAAAAGGATAGTGAGACTATTAGAAATAGTACTGCTGCTGCAATGGTGGCTCATACTGCTATTGTGGCTGCGGTGGCTGCATCTAAAGAAATTCCATCTCCGAATGCTCATGAGGCATATCTCCATGCACCTCATGAAATGGCTGCTGTTGTGGCTCGTCCTCCACAAACTCCTCCGGCTCTCCTACCAAAATCATATCTAGATCTAAGTAGATCCCTTCTAGGTGCATCTGAGCCAACGTCCGCCAATCTCCATCTCCCACACAAGTAGTGGAGATCGCGATGTGAGGAGGAGTGTTCATAAGAAGATTTGCATTGATCTAAATAGATGTCAGATCAATGAGGGATAAAGGGAACATGAAGGAGACCAGATTCTTTCCCCGAATAAACATCCACGTATCATCCTTTCTTTGAATTAGCCCTTCCTAATACAAGCCAACAAAATCAAATCTAGGTCCCCTCAGATCGGCCTATGCCTTATCAAATCAATGTTATAATGCTCCTCTATCAGAGTAATCAATCCTCTGATGTTGACTTTCTGAAAGGAGTGTGTGGAGAACCTATACAATTGCTAAAAAAGCTACACTCTAACATTGAAACGTACTTCATTCATCATGCACCACAAAACATACAGCTCTCCTCTCGGCATGCATCCTCCCTTAGCTCGAGCAAATAAGGTGTTGCTAAGTATTGATCCATATAAGCAATCATTGGGTTGCGAATAAAAACAACCTTTGAGGAGTTTGCATTATAGTCTCCTCGCCTCCCAGTGATCAACCTCTAAAATACATCATGATCAAAATCATCGTGCTCCACTACAGAAATACCCGTCGGACACCCAACCATCTCATTAAACTCATTCGCATACATCAACTTTAGCTGCCCTCCAATCTGGAACCACAAGCCATAAGGAAGATTGTGATCTCCATGATCAACTCTCAACATACATAAAACCTCAGCAGTGATGTGGAAATACGTCTCCCTCTTCAAGTCCATGAATTGACTGATCCCCACTTGGTTAAACATCCATCGAATATCATTGATGATATTTATCTCCATCATCGCTTGGTCATCTTGGTATCGAGTCCGAGCTATCCTGTATGAAATAGCTCCCCATAATTCCTCCTTTTCCTTCCAATCCTCAATCTATATGTCGAAATTGGAAGGTCTCCTCTAATCTTTTTTAAGCTTCTTTGCAGTCTCACCCTTCTTAGGAGACCTCGTCTCCTTCCTTTTAGAAGGTGTAGCAATTTCTATAACTACAAAGATTATATTTCAATATAAAATAGAGAAAATATAGCAAATATACCTAACCTAGAACTAATTGTACAATCATTCTACTCAAGACTTCAAATTCATATGCAACGTATGATGAGAGTGAAAATAAGTGTGTTTTAATGTTCAATTTAATATTTTTTAATGGAAATTATTGTCATATATTAGCACAAGTGTCTTATATTCAATATATTTGAGAAAAATGAGCGTTTGAGGTATTTTATTGTGTTTTTGGTGGAAAAATGATCAAAGTGCAAAGTTGGAGAAAAGGTGTTGTTGGATTGTATACTAAAAGTCTAGCCTTTAGTATGAACAATGTTATAACAATATTTGAAATGAGAATCATTGATGAAATGATTGCATCTTATAATTTATTTATATGAATGATGCAATAGTCCATTTACTTTATATTGTAGATAATATGTTGTGCGACAACACGCGGAAGATCATATTATCGGTTTCCTTATAAAGTATAAACAGATGCTCAAAACTGAGATAGACGGGGACTCTCTATCGGTATGGTTGTAGTATGGTTTGGTATTAGCTTGTCTTGGCTATAGAATCACATTAGTGCACTTGTGTGTATTGAGCAGGACCGCCTGAGATCGTTCGACTTATACTGACTTATAGAAGAACTTGATCTCTGTTATTATGGAAGTTTGTGCTCTTAATCCCTATACAATAACCTCGACACGTAGGGCAGTATGTATTTCTTTGATTCATCAATGGGTGAGATTTATAAGTATTAAATCAATATACTCGGTGAGTTGGGAAGTAGTGTTGTCTCTATGGTGTGCTGTTGATTGTAGAAGGAATCCATGTCCGTCATAGGTTGATGATGTCCCCTTGAGGAGCTCATAAGGTTTATCATGTAAATCTTGCAAGTGGATTAATTTCCGGCATGATAATAAGGTTGAGTGGTACTACTCTCGGATGAGATATTAATTAATTTGAGTTATCAGTAACTTAATTAATTAATGGACATTGTATATCTTAAACATGGGGAGACCATCGGGCTCATAATAAGAAGGAGCCCAGAACATAATTTTGGGATTGGACGGGTAGTGCAGTAATAATATTTTAGTGGACTATATTATTATTATTGGATTTAATTAAAAGCTTTGGGCTAAGCTTGGTTAATTAAATTCAATTGAGGCCCAGTCCAATTTCTCCTCCTGGTCCCTACTGTAGCCCAAGTATATAAGTCATCTCAGTTCCTGTTAAACCTAAGTCTGTGCCTCTTTTGACACACGGGAGAAAACAGAAAGCAGAATGAGAGAACTCTGGGGATTGTTGACCACCCAACACCAGAGTTGACTTTGGGACATACAGTAGAAGATCAGAGGTGTTCTTCACTGCTGTTCATCCTCTACATCGACCCAGAAGTCAGGTAAACGTTTTTATGCTTCCGCTGATTGTTTGCCTATTATCCTAACGATCACGTTGATCCGCATGATCCAATTGCCAACAATTGGTATCAGAGCATTGGTTTCATGGTAAAACGTGACACGTTAAGGGGTTTATGTGCTATTTGTATTTCTGGACAAATTAATAGCATGTTTGAATGGGATAATTTAATTATGTGATATAATCTGATATTAATCTCATGGGTTTTATACTGTTTTTTTTTTCACCATGGCATGCTGTTTGGTATGTGTGATTGTTAATTGTCTGTTCATTACTGGACACACTACACACACATCGACAAACCCATCTGCTATCTACACACACTCGGTGGACACGACGTGAGTGAGTTTGCATAAAGCATCAACGATGGTGGCGTGATTGGCTTTGACCGCCTGATGGATATCGGGCGGCCGTTGACCCAGAAGCATGACGATGGGAATCGGAGATAGGCGCTGAAAGTGGCGCGTGGCTGCCTGCGCCATCAATCGATGGCTGGAAGTGGCGCGTGTGAGCAGTGCATGGCTGATGTGGGCGAATCCCGATCGGTGTCGTGCTGGGCGATGGCGACCTTGGGCGGGGCAATCCTTAGCAGATCCAAATCGATAGGCGGCGGCGCTGTCGAAGTGAATCGGGGTAGCCCGATAGACGAAGTTGCGACTCAAATCAGTGACGATGGAGGGCGAGTCGGAAGCGGCTGCGCGACTGGTGCGGGCGGATCCCCGATCGACGGCGAACTAGGCGGTGGCGGCCTCGGACAGATCACCACGACGCATAGTGGTGGCGGACCCTCGGACGAAGCAGATGCCACCGATCCCATTCGGATGTGTGGCAGATCCAGATCAGCTTGACAGTGCAAACCGGTGGCATGCAGTTCGCGGCGGAGTCAAAGCAAGGTGGGTGGCGACGGACGCTGGAAGCGGCGTTCCGAGCGAGTCCCCTGATGATTCTGGGTGAGTCTCCTAGCAATTCCGGTGAGTCCGTGGCGGTATCTATCGAGCCTGCTTCTTCATCGATTGGCGCAGCCCTCAGGCAACATGTTCCGGGTAGTCACGGTCGGCTGCGATGGTTGAACGACTGATGGCTGACGGTGTGGCTCCGGCTGGCTGTCGGCGGCGGCTACCGGGAGCATTGGGTCTGCTGGTTCTGGGTGGTGTCTGACGTTTGTGGCGTTCCGTTCGTGGTGCTCTGACTGCGTGATTTTGATGCTCCCTGGGCGGCGACAGCGACACCTGGATGCGCCGGCAGCAGTTCGTTGGTGGTGTCTGATCGGCTGGCAGGGACGGATGAAGGCGGCTGTTGTTAGGGCAGCAATATTTATTCCTCATGTTGGGCCTCATTTTAATTATAGTGCTTGATGGGCCTATTTAATTGTTGGATGTTGGGCCCAATTCAGTAATAAATAAAAGGTTGCTCATTTTTTAATTTGGTTTTGGGCTGTTGGGCCCAAATTTTATTAAAATGGAAATGGGCTGCTGGGCAATATTTACTGCTGGATTTAATTAATTGTGGGGTTGATGTTGGGCCAGGTTAAATATTGGGCTAGACCTTAATGCAGAAATTGGCAAGATAAATGGGCTTAATTATTTTAATAATGGGCTGCTCATTTTTATGCTAATAATGTTTGGGTCAGCTGGGCCTATTTAATTGATCCAACATTTTATGCAATTAATTAATGATATATAACTGATTTAATTGTTTTAGCTTGACAATTAATTGTTGTATATGAAAGGCATGTTCTATGTGATTTATTTATTTAAATTACTGTTAATAGAAGCATGTCTAAGTTGTATATTTTATTCTGGAATATTATATACATGTTAAAAACCCTCGGTATTAAATAACTAAGTGGGAGAGTGGATTGGTAATTAATTCCCGCGGCCTCCATTATTGGTTTGTAAGTGATGTGAGTAAACTTGCGTGTTGGCAATAGCCCTTCCTCCCTAACGGATGAGTTTATTCACAGATCACTGTTACAGACTTCATTAAATAATTATTGTTTGTAATGTGGCACATAAACTTGCGTGTTGGCAATAGGCCTTCCTCCCTAACGGATGAGTTTGTGTGCAGTTCACTAGTACAAACTTATAATTGATGATTGTAGGAAGCTATCCGAGCGCGTGTATACTTCTCCAATTGTAAGGCACACAAGCTCGCGCAGTGGACTTGGGATCAAATAATGGTGTACACTTAGGTGTAAATAATTAGTATCCTCCCCAACGGAGTCACTGCTATTATTTGCATGGCTAAAGAGGAACCAACTATTAATTATTTTGTCATAAAAGTTAGGTTGACAAATGAAATTAATGGGTAAAACCTTCTCTTGTAAATGTTCGGGTTTGTAAACGTCCACACTAACGTGGCTTGCAGACTCAAGGTGCTTGAGATGTCGGTGAATTTTAATTTTATACTGTTTTGAGGGAAACAATATAAAAGGATAAAATTCGAAGATTTGATCAGAATATTTATTTGTGATTCTCTGAATTTCGAATGGTTTTATTTCACTAATTATTAACTAAAAGACATTATATTTACTCGTCCAAATTAAATGATTAGAAAAGAATCTTGGTTTTGAATTTTACTGCTTAAGAAATATACATGTGTGTTCTCACAAAGGACGTCTCATGATGCATATTAAAGTTTCTAGTGAAGAGATGAGAGGTTCATAGAAATATGATGGTCTCATGTAACTCTTCGGATACTTGAGTAAATTAAAAGGCAGAAGATCATGGTTGAATTGATGAATGAATTGGAAAAACTTGGAATAGAAATTGAAAGGGAAACCTAGATCAATTTATTCTTCACAATTTGCCTGGATGTTTTGAGCAAGTTCTACCTGAAATACGAGAGGTTGTATATGGTGAGAAACTTCTAACAAAACATGTGGCAAAAGAAAGCCATTTTTCATCATGATGTGAACAAGTTTAATATCTTATTTACTAATGGTTTAAACATGATTAGTGATGGCATCTACTGACACGAAGTATGTAGATACTGGAATCACTAAATGTTTATCACTGAGTAAGGATAAGATTGTTAATAACATGGGTAAAACTACAAAGATAGTGGCTATTGCAGTGGGAGTTGTTTATTTATCTCATGATAAGAATAAACGATTGATTATGAGAAATTGTCTTTATGTTCATTTCATAGAAAGAATTTAATTTCGGTTTCTATTCATTAACGGATGGATACTTCATTTCATTTAAATGACATGGTCATAGTAATGAGGAATGCGGCTATAATCCGTTAAAGTACGTTGGTGGATAAAAAGTATACTCTTGAATCATGTACATCCCACAGATGTAATAAATAGTAATTAAATAATGCATCTTCTAATATAAGTAAGAGAAAGGAACCTTCGGAAATGAACTAAACATACATTTGGCGTCTATGACTAATTCATTTTACTTGAGTAGGATTCAAAAGTTGATAGCCGATAGACCGTAAGGTTTATCTAAAGTGGAAACTATCGGACTTGCGAGTCTTGCTTGGAAGTAAAAATGATTAACTGCCTTTTCAAGGCTGTGGGGTGTAGAGCCAAAGATATATATGTTGGAATTAGTTCATTCTGATTCAAGCGAACCTAATATTATCCAGGTGAGAGGTGGTTATGAATATTCGAAGATTATTCTGGAAACCAATATATTTATATGATGCACTGCATGTCTAAGTTCTTTGATTAATTCAAGAATTGTAAGGCTGGTACAGTGAAGCGTCATGGAAAATATATTAAGTCATTACGATTCAATCATGATGGCGAATACCTCTTGGGATAGTTAGGAGCTATTGATCAGAAGTTGAGATTAAATCTCAAGTTGACTACACCGGGTATGCCCCAAACTGAATGGTGTGGTGGATAGAAGGAATAAGGCTCTTATGGTTATGATTAGATAGATGATGAATTATTTGGAATAATTAAATTCATTTTATGGATATGCCCTAGATACAGTAATTCGTGAAACATTTGTCTGTATATGAGATATCCTAGAAAAATGGAGGGTGATTTATTTAGTCCAAAAGATCGAAGGGTGATTGTCAACACAAACACTGGATTTTTTTAGAAAAGGACTATGTAATAAATCACAAACCCATGTATGAGTTGTTCTAAAGGAAGTGAGAGGAAAACACAAAGTTAAAGTACCAATTGTACAAGAGGATATACCACAAGGTAAACTGCAACGCGTGTCAAGTCTGATACACAATTACATGTAGTGCCTTGTCGTAGTGGGAGGGTTGTATGACAACCCATAAATATATATTTTGGGAGAATCATGAGACTTGATCCCTAGTGAACATGGTATTATCCCACGGATACGACGCAGCACTACAAGATGAAAATGCGGAATCTTAGTAAGTTGCAATGAATGTTGAAATAGAATCTACGGATTCTATATTAAGTCTGGGAACTTGTATGACCACTAAATGGTGTAAAAGCCATTGCAAGTGGTCAAAGGAAATAAAAGAGGATCATATGGAAAGATGAAAACCTTGGAAGCAAAGCTTGTTGCGAAAAAGTGTACTTAGAAAGAAATGGTTCGATTATGAGGAAACATGTTCGCTGGTAGCTATGCTTATGTTGATCCGGATTCTTTTATTGCTGCTATGAGGAACAACAAATAGATGTCAAAGACAGCTTTCGTGATTGGAAGTCTTGAGGAAAACATCTATGTGAAGCAACCAGAGTGATTCATTGCAAAGTACTAATAGCATTTTGATAGTAAGCTTAAAATTATCCAGCGATGGACTAAAGCAAGCTTTAAGATCGTGAAGCATCTGTTTTGATTAGGTAATCCAGTGGCATGGATTTAAATCAATGAGCGGATATATCTTGTGTGTTGTAAAGAGTGACGGAAACGTGGTGGTGTTTCTTGTACTATACGTAGATAGTATCTTGCTCATTGGAGACAATGAAAGAGTATTATCGGGCTTATGGGTACGGTTAATAAAGCGGTAGAGATGAAGGACTTATGAAAGGTAAAATATATCCTTTTGATCACGGTAATACAGATCACAGAAAGGACATTATGCTTATCTCAAGTTTCATAAATGATACAGTCCATACTCGTTTAGCATCTGAATTTATCTAAGTGAATGTGTCTTTGAGACACAAGAAAAAGATAAAGAGGACGAAAGCGGTTCCTTATGCTTCGGCGAATAAGGAGCTTAATCTAAGGAATGCTATGAATGATGTTGGATATCTATTTTGCTGGATGCATGAACAGTGGGTATCAACGTAACCTAGAACAAGAATGATGAACTATGGTAAGACATATATGAAGTGCCTGAGAAGGACTGGAAATTATATGTGGACTTACTAAGCAGATTCACTGCTTCTTGTGGATTACGTAGATTCGGATTTTTAGCCAGGTTGGACTGTAGTAAATTCTCCTCAAAGGTTATGTGTTTAATCCTAGGAAGTAGAGTCATAATGTGGAGGAGTGTTATGTAGAAATATATTTCAGACTCCGGACTCCATCTTGGAAAGATGATGAATTGGAGCCTATGAGGCAGCCAAAGTATCTGTATGACTCTAGAGACTTCATGATGGACTTTGAAGTGTTTCTAAGTTTGCCCAAGGTAATCAAAATTTACATTGATGATATTGGTGCAGTTGCAAACTTGAAGAAATCACGAGTCCATAAGGCAATTAAACACATGGAGCGCGAGTACCACCTGTTACGAGAAACCGTATGATGAGGGGAAGGTTGTTGTCGCCTAGATTACATCGGATGATGACTTAGGAATCAGATGTATGGCAGAAGACATGACAGCATAGTCTTTTAGTATAAGTGGGAGATTGTTGGATTGTATACTAAAAGTCTAGCCTTTAGTATGAACAATGTTATAACAATATTTGAAATGAGAATCATTGATCAAATGATTACATCTTATAATTTATTTATATGAACGATGCAATAGTCCATTTACTTTATATTGTAGATAATATGTTGTGCGACAATACGCGGAAGATCATATTATCGATTTTCTTATAAAGTATAAACAGATGCTCACAACTGAGATAGACGGGGACTCTCGATCGGTATGGTTGTAGTGTGGTTTGGTATTAGCTTGTCTTGGCTATAGAATCACATTAGTGCACTTGTGTGTATTGAGCAAGACTGCCTGAGATCGTTCGACTTATACTGACTTATAGAAGAACTTGATCTCTGTTATTATGGAAGTTCGTGCTCTTAATCCCTATACAATAACCTCGACACGTAGGGCAGTATGTATTTCTTTGATTCATCAATGGGTGAGATTTATAAGTATTAAATCAATATACTCGGTGAGTTGGGAAGTAATGTTGTCTCTATGGTGTGTTGTTGATTGTTGAAGGAATCCATATCCGTCATAGGTTGATGATGTCCCCTTGAGGAGCTCATAAGGTTTATCATATAAATCTTACAAGTGGATTAATTTCTGGCATGATAATAAGGTTGAGTGGTACTACTCTCGGATGAGATATTAATTAATTTGAGTTATCAGTAACTTAATTAATTAATGGACATTGTATATCTTAAACATGGGGAGACCATCGGGCTCATAATAAGAAGGAGCCCAGAACATAATTTTGGGATTGGACGGGTAGTGCAGTAATAATATTTTAGTGGACTATATTATTATTATTGGATTTAATTAAAAGCTTTGGGCTAAGCTTGGTTAATTAAATTCAATTGAGGCCCAGTCCAATTTCTCCTCCTGGTCCCTACTGTAGCCCAAGTATATAAGTCATCTCAGTTCCTGTTAAACCTAAGTCTGTGCCTCTTTTGACACACGGGAGAAAACAGAGAGCAGAATGAGAGAACTCTGGGGATTGTTGACCACCCAACACCTGAGTTGAATTTGGGACATACGGTAGAAGATCAGAGGTGTTCTTCACTACTGTTCATCCTCTACATCGACCCAGAAGTCAGGTAAACATTTTTATGCTTCCGCTGATTGTTTGCCTGTTATCCTAACGATCACGTTGATCCGCACGATCCAATTGCCAACAGGTGTAACTTGTACAAGAATATTGAAAAATGCATGTCCAACTTGTGTAATTTTTTTATATTTTGTGGAGTTCAAAACTGGAAGTGTGATACATGTTTTGAAAGCCATAGAAGAGAGGATCTTTTTGGTGTAAGGAACACCTCAATCAGAGTCGAAACGAGAAAGTTATGATTAAAATAGTATCGTCGCACAAGTTGTTCCTACTCAGCAAGATTGTGCCACTTTGCATGACTTGTTTTACCTTCAAATGTTGAATTTTTGTGAGTTCTTTATATGGATAGAAGTCAAAGGAAGAAAGGATCACGTGAGTGTAAGAATGACTCAAATCAGAGTTTTGATGTGGAAGTTATACGCGAAACGGTAAGATTGCACAACGCAGCTCGACCACAGCTCGACCAAGACCATTTTGGTCAAGCTGGGACATGTCGGCTCCGAATCGTCGAGATTTCACCTCCAGTGTGTATTTTCGTATTTTCCATGCAAAAGCCCAGTAAAGGTCCATAAGGAGAGCTTAGAAGTATAAAAGGGGTTTTACCCCCCATACCATCATCTACATCCATTCCTTCCTCCATCCATCCATCACTTTGAGGATTCTTCTGCTGAATCAAGAGGAGAACCAAGAGGAGAATTCTAGATGGAGAAGGACGCGACGAAACCCAAATCTAGGATTTTTATCATTTTCTAATTTATCTTGTATTTTCTAGACATATGAGTAAGATCTATCCAACTCCAATGATTGTTCTTCGCAACATCATGGCCTAGAACCGTTTTGGTAGATCTAGGATTTTAAAGGTTTTTATGAATTAATTAAACTTTCGGTGTATACTCCATACAATACTACTTGTAGTTTATTTTATATAAGACTATGCTTTTTTAATCCATATTCAGAGTCGTTTTGTACATCATTAACTATAGAATAGAGTTTGAATATTCATCTTGATTATTAATTGAGCGTGTTCACTGTTGAACAGGATTCTATGTTATGATTCTAAGTGATGGGACTCTGAAGCTTCATTAGAACTATCAGTATAAATACTTATTAATTGAATTGGATTCGGGTTGATAAGGATAAAAAGGGTAATTTTATAGTATCTATAAAGGGAGATCATATTGGGTTAGAGTACGAATTGGCCTGGGAAATAATTGATACTGATAGTACCTAGAAAGAGGGTGAAATTATATCTCTTGCTCCAATATTATTCACACGTGTTATACTCATGTTTTCTTGTGTCTATAGAGTAAATATGCATGGCTTAGTGATGCATCCATAATCCACAAGGTAGAGTCGGAATTGATACATGAAAGAAAAATTAATGAGTGAAACTAAATTACCCGAAGAGCTACCTATTCTACTACTTGATTCACTTTTGTATTTATTTAGTGTTCAATTTATTTTATTTGTTATTTTAATTAATTGTTTCGTAGTTTAATAATTCTATATCTCACTTTTATTGCCTTTTGTCTTAATTAATTTAGTAAATAATTAAATTGATAATACGCCATTCTTTGGGTTCGATATTTACCTGGTCGCTTGCTTAAGCTGCAATTATATCCTTAATATTTGGAGATTAATTTTGTGTGCAAAGAAAACGCCCATCAGCGTATAATCCAATTCATGAATCAACTTTCCAAAATTTCAAGTATATACTTCAAAAATAGAACTTAAATCCACAAACACCCTTAATCATAGGAAAACTAACATCAATAATCCTAGGTCTCAACTTCACACATTCAACATACTTCAAGAATCCAACATGCTTCAATCAAAAATTCCAAAAAGTAAACATAATTCAAGCATACCTCAATTTCACAATTTTAATTACTCATAATCGTCATTTAAAATCAATGAGTCCATGTATAAATTCTATAATTAAACTCAAGCTCGTAATATATGCATCATCAATTTCACAAAATTCCATCAATCCAATGTACAATTGAACCCATGCAAATTCATGTAAATTTTCAATAAAAACACCCAAATTCAACTTTCAATCCTAACCAAATACATGTTTAATGAACTTACCCATCCACCCTAAGTAGAGAATACTCCAATTCAAGGGAAAAGAGTTAAGAAAACATACTTTTATCTCCGACCATGAGTGTGTATGTGACGAACAATGAAATTCCCAAATTTGAGTAGAAAAGCCCTAATTTGGACTTGAATCCTCCAAAAATTGGTGTGGAATGTGTGTGGTGAAGAAGAAGAAGGTGTGGTATGAGTTTAGAGTGAAATTCTTACAGTTCGAGATGAGTGCTCGAAGAAGGGTGGCGAAGAATGGTCGAGCGACTTGCAGAAACTACTTTAAATTGCAAATTTTCACCCTAGCTTGATTCGAGCTACATGATCGAGCAACGCTTGACCTGGTCGAGCTAGGTGCCTATAAAATGAACTGTTCGACCTTTGTTGCTTGACCATAGCTCGACCAGCATAGTCTTGGTTGAGCTACATGGTGTTGGTCGAGCAACACCTTTGTAAACTAAAAAACTTCACCTTCCTTGCTCGACCATAGCTCGACCAATATGTTTTGGTCTAGCTACAAGGACTTGGTCGAGAAAGCTCACTGTATATAGAACTAGCCTTTCGGAGTGCCGCTCGACCATAGCTTGACCAAAATCTCTCGGTCGATCAACAGTAAATTGATCAAGCTAGCTCTCGATGCTCCATTTTTAGTGATTTTCTTCATGCCCTGCAAAACTCAGACTCGAATACAACATTAAATATCATATCTTACCAAAAATGATAGCTAGAGAACCACAACTTAGACTTAATAAATAATGTATATGACTCCGGTCACACTACAAAATAACAAAACACCACTGAACACTAGGCAAATTACAAAAAATCGACACATCAAAATCGGTTAAAGATTCTATATACCGCAAAAAATCAACTCCCCTAGCAAACGTTACAAAGAAAAGATTATACTCTTGGTGCTAAGATGAGGTAAGTACATCATACCCCCAAACTTAGTAAAAAATATAGTTGAAACTATGTTTGCAAAGAGATGTAATTGCCGATACGTAAGCACCTTAAATATAAAAATTTCTTACTCACACAAAATAAATAAAGCAATAAAACAGGAGGAAAAGCCCCCAACAGACGCTCATGTTTAACGTCGGATAGTCACGACGGTGCCAACTCAATGCAAAGAGTCAACAAAGATGACACGAGCATCATCCGATGAACTAGAATGATTCAAACGATGCCCATTCATCGTGATAATGTCTCCATCCTTGTCTATGATCTCAAAACACTCTCCTCCATAGGCTCTATGGATCATGAATGGTCTCGTCTACTATGATTTTAATTTTCCTGCGAAAAGCTTCAAGCGAGAGTTAAAGAGTAATACCTCATCACCTTTTTTGAACTCCTTGAAAATGATCTTCGAGCCATGCCACTTCTTCATCCTCTCCTTATAGATCATCGAGTTCTTAAAAGCTTGATTTTTGAACTCATCCAATTGATTGATGTGAGTCATCTTCAACTCTTTTTGCTCATTAAGCGACAAGTTCATTCTTCTCACTGCCCAAAAAAACTTATGTTGAATCTCTACGGGTAAGTGCCACGACTTCTCATAGACAATTTGATAAGGTGAAATATCTAGCACAATCTTATACGCAGTCCGGAACCCCCACAAAACATCATCGAGCTTCATCGCGAATCTCTTCTATTGGTTCTGACTACCTTCTCCAGGATTTATTTCACTTGTCGGTTGGAGACTTCTGCTTGCCCATTCGCTTGAGGGTGATAGGGTGTAGTACTATGCTTGACAGCATATTACTTGAGAACTCTTTCAATTAGCTTATTGATGAAGTGTGTACCTCCATCACTCACAAGTGCTCTAAGAACTCCATAGCGGGCAAAGATATGCTTCTTCAAGAATGACAATACATTTTTAACACCATTCATGCGAGTTGGAATCGCTTCCACCCACTTAGAAACATAGTCAACAGCAAGAAGGATGTAGAGAAATCCATTAGGTGGCCCCATAAAATCAATTCCCCATACGTTGAAGATATCTACCACAATGCTTGGTTGAAGTGGCATCTCATCCCTTTTACTTGTGTTTCCCATCCTTTGACATTTATCGCATGTCACTACATAGGATTCACAATCTTTAAATAAGGTAGGCCAATATAAAGCGGATTGAAGTACATTTGCTGCAGTCTTTTGGGCTCTGAAGTACCCTCTATTAGGTTGTGCATGGCAAAAATCGAGCACACTCTCCATCTTTATCTCGGGCATACACCTACGGATGATAGAATCCATACAAATCTTGTATACAAATAGATCATACCATATGAAGGTCTCAACATCTCTTTTAAACTTGGCAAGTTGATACCTATTGAGACCTTTAGGAATTTTACCTGATGCAATATAGTTGACATAATCAGCATACCATGGATCCATTCCTTGAGCAGCGACTACACAAGCTTTCTCCGCTCCTTCAGCAAACACCACTTTAATCTTTTCATCAGGGAACATCTCTTTTATGTAATCAAAATAGTCATCACAATGTTCCCTTGTCTCCAACCTTGATAGGTGATCCGCCAAAACATTCTCCGTACCCTTTTTGTCTCTGATCTCCATATCAAACTCTTGCAGAAGAAGGATCCATTTAATAATCCTTAAACTTCACTTCCTTCTTTTCCATCAAGTACCGAATCGTAGAATGATCCGTGTATACTATGGTCTTCATTCCTACCAAATGCTTTCGAAACTTATTGAATGCATACACATCAGCTAAAAACTATTTTTGGTAATAGTGTAGTTCTTTTGTGCTGCATCAAAAGTCTTACTCGCGTAGTAGATGGCGCAGAATTTTTTTTTCTCTCAACTGCCCTAGCACCACGCCAAGTGCTAGATCACTGCATCACGCATAAGTATAAATGGTTGAGTCCAATCTGGTGTGATCAAGATAGGCACAGTTATAAGTGCCTCCTTCAATACCTGAAAAGCTGTTAGACATTCATCATCAAAATTAAAAGAAACATCCTTTTCAAGTAAATGAGACAGAGGCTTGGAGTATTTCTAGAAAGTCTTTGATGAATCTTCTATAGAATCTGGCATGTCCAAGGAAGGACCGCACTCCCTTCTCGTTAGTGGGTGGTGGAAGCTTCTCAATGGCCACCACCTTTGCTCGTTAAACCTGCAGTCCTTTGGCCGAAATATGATGCCCAAGAACAATCTCATCTCTCACCATGAAGTGGCACTTCTCCCAATTCAAAACAAGATTAGTTTCTTGAAATCTCTTCAAAACAGTAGACAAGTTGGACAAAAAAATATCAAAGGAGGAACCAAACATAGAAAAATCATCCATAAATACCTCCATGATCTTTCTATCAACCCATCAAATATGGCCATCATGCAACACTGAAAAGTAGCAGGTGCATTACATAATCCAAAATGCATATTCCTAAAAGAAAATGTTCCATAAGGGCAAGTAAAAGTAGCCTTTTTTTTATCCTCGGGTTCAATCATGATTTGATTATAACCCGAGTACCCATCCAAGAAGCAATAAAACTCGTACCCTGCAAGACGATCTAAAATTTGATCCATAAAAGGAAGAGGAAGGTGGTCTTTGCATGTATTTTCATTCATTTTCCTGTAATCCGTACACACACGCCATCCTGTAGGAATCCTAGTGGCTAATGTCTCTCCATCATCAGCTTTCACAATAGTCATGCCCCCTCTTATCTACAAATACTATGGACTCACATGGGGATTATCACCAATTGAATAAATAATTCCTGCGTTTAACTATGTTAGGATTTACTTCCTAATCACTTCTTGATTCGCAGGGTTAACCCTCCGCTGATTCTGAATACACCCCTTACCTTCATCTAGAAACCTTATCTTATGCATGCAATATTATAGATTAATACCTTTCAAATCATCAAGAGACCAACCAATAGCAGACTTATACTTTCTAAGCACATCTAACAACTCTTCAAGTTGATCATCAATAAGAGAAGAAGATACAATTACCGGATATGTTTCATTGTCACCTAAGTAGGCATACTTCAAATGTTCCGATAGTGGTTTCAACTCCTCCTTTTTTCTTCCTTCGGTGTTCTCTCTCTATCCAATGGTAGATACTGACTAGTCTACTTGACTTCTTCAATCTTGGTCCTTTTTGGTTCATACCTATCATCACCCAAAGCAAGTAAGTTTTCAAGAAATTAAATACAGACCTCGTTGGAGAGCTCATCTAGCTCCGTAGTAGGAAAAGTAAGAGACTTCGTCAAGCATGTCTCCAAAGGATCCTTAGAAAGGATCAAGGACATGTCTTCCTTCACTATCTCCTCTACCACATCAATGCTGTTGCATTGTGTCTCCATAAGCATCTTCATTGCTTTATCGAGGTTAAACAGAACCTCTTCTTTATCCATTCACATTTAAGCTCTCCCTTTTATCAATCAATCATCGCTTAATCTATAGCACGGAATGGTCTCCCTAAGATAAGAGGAACATTATCCTTGTCATCTTCCATCCCTAGCACTAGAAAGTCCATAGGAAAGATCAGTTTCTCTATTTTCAAAAGCACATCTTCGATAACAACCTTCGAAAATGTCATGGACCTATCCGCTAATTGTAGAGCAACTGTCGTGGGAGCCAACTTCTCCAAACCAAGTCGTTTGAATATAGACAATGGCACCAAGTTGATGCTTGCCCCAAGATCACATAAGGCTTGTTTTGCTGGCCCTTTTCCAATCTCACATAGAATCGTGAAGCTTCCCGGATCCTTTAATTTTTTTGGTAGCTTCCTCTGAATGATTGAGTTACAGTTCTCGGATAGATTAATATTCTCCACTCCATTCATGCTTCTCTTCTTCAATGTGATATCCTTTAGGAATCGGGCATAGTAAGGCATCTCCGTGATTGCTTCAGAGAAGGAAATGTTCAATCTAATCTTGTACATGATATCTTGAAATCTCTTGAACTATTCTTTCAATCCCTTCTTTACTAACCTTAAAGGAAATGGAGGAGATATCTTAGTCTTTGGGATTCACCACTCATCACGTTCAACTTCCTTCTGCTTGTCCTTCTCGGCTCTCAATCGCTTCACTCTTTAACACTATAAGCTCAATATTTAGTTCCTGTGATTGTACTGGAGTGTTTTGATCAATAGGTGTATCATTCTGTACAGAAATCAGAGTCGATGGGTGTTGCTCGACCTCAGCTCGACCAGAATGGTCTGGTCGATCAAAGTCCCTATAAATGGATTCTGATTGTTCAGTTTAGAAAGTGCCTGCACGGCCATAGCTTAACCAAGAATCTTGTTGAGCTACTCTATTTTGGTCGAGCGAAGGCTCTGTAAACTGAACGTGATTTTCGACTCAACAGTGGGTTGCTCGACCACTGCTCGACCAGTTTGGTTTGGTCTAAATGGCTGGTGTTGGTCGAACAAAGGGCTAGAAAATAGAGCATCATTTCTCTATTCCGAGACGTGTTGCTGGACCATAGCTCAGCCAAGAGGTTTGGTCGAGCTAAAGTCGAGCGGGGACATTCTATCTCCGTTTTATCTCATTGGCTTCATTGGACCTTCATACTGCGTTCCTGACCTCAATGTGATGGGTTCGTTATACTTTTGAGATGGAAACTTTTCCTTCTCAATTGTTTGCTTAAGCTTGTTAACATTTCCCGTTATCTCTCCCATCAACAAAGTAAGGTCTTTCATCTGCTTGGATAACTCATCATGATTTGAATCTATCTTTGCTTCTAAACGATCCACCCATGCATCATTCCTAGCCACATAATAGTTCACCGTATCCTCCAAACTAGGTTTTTCTTCTTCTATCTTAGCACCAAAATTAACACCAATAGGCGGTTGTATTGCTGCATTCAAATTTCTCCATGAAATTTCTAGCCTTCTTTGGTTTTGATAATTACCCGGGGGAACACGGTTGTTGTAATTCCCTTGGTAATTCCTATTTCTTTGATACCTAGTTCCTTGAATACTTTGGCCTATGGCATAGTTCGCCTCTTCTAGCTTATCTTGGATAGATCTCTCTTCACCAACATCCTGATGCTGCATTATTGGTACTCTCCGTGACAACTCCATAATTTACTTCTGCTGAGATTCAAATAGCTTGTTGATATTCACCAAACTAGAGACGATCTCGTCTTCTCTACTCAACTTCACCATAGTGTGTTCAACCTGTGCTACCTTTTCAAGTACATAGGTGCCCCTCACTCTATTAGTAGGTCAATCTCTTAAATTCATCGAAATATCCTCTAAGAGCTTTTTGGCCTCAACAAGAGTCTTTGCAAGTAATGCTCCACTTGATGAAGCATCAAGTAGAACACGAGAATCACAATCCAACCCACTGTAGAAGACACTGATATATTGAGATTTTGATAATCCATGTTGTGAACACCTTCTAAGCATGTCCTTGAGTGTATCCCAAGCCTTATGGAACTTTACTCCTTGATTGATCACAAATTGATGAATATCTTGCTTCATTTTAAACACCTTTGAAGGTGGCATGTATCTCTCCAAGAAATTCATCTTTAGTTGGTCCAATGTAGTGCAGTCAGCAATACTAAGATTGTCATACCAATCTCTCGCTCTTTCAGTAAGCGAGAATTTGAATAATACGATCTTCTTTGCATCCTCATGAGTTTCTGAACTCTTTTGTGTATGAGCATAATCAAGGAACTTATTGAGATGTTGTTGAGGATCTTCAAAGTTACCCCAAGAGATAGGGTTCCTTTCTATCATGCTAATAAGAGCGGGGTGAAGATCAAAATCCGCATCAACTCTTCTCGCTCCTAACAGCCCCAAGTTGTCTCCCCGTTGTTTTTGAAAACTTCATGAATTTCAACATTGTTCGGATCCGCATCAACTCTTCTCTCTCCTATCAGTGGCCATGTCGACTTCTTATATTTCTGCGTTAAAATCAGCTACAGTTTCAGTCGCGTCCAAGTTCAACTTATCAACTTCAACTCCTAGATCAAGAGTATCCGTTGTTTCCACGTTCTTGTTCTTCTTCTTTTTTGTTTTCTTCTTCCCCAATGACGCTCTTATTTTCGGGTCAAAAGGCTCTAGTGTTGCTCTCTTCGATCTAGTGTGCATACACCTAAGAAAAATTCAACGTTAGAAAAATAAAGAAAAGTATGGAGTAGTCTTAATTAAACTAGAAATAATAAAATAGATAATAGCAACCCTCGGCAACAGCGCCAGAAACTTGATGGGTGTTTTCTCAACACACAATTAATCCCCAGTATAAAGGATGTAACTGTAGCTTGGGCAAGCGACCAAGTTATATTTAGCGAACCCAAAGGACAGATGATTATCAATCAATTATTATCTAAATTAATTAAAACTATTGTTTAACAATTTAATTGAGTAATTATCATTGATCTAATAAACAATTAATTAATTAAAAAATAAAACAGAAAACAGTAGAGGATAATCGAGATTTGAACAAGTGAGAAAATAGGTAGTTCTTCGGGCCATCCAGTTCACTCATTAATTTTCCTTCCATGTATCAATATCCGACTCTGCCTTGTGGAATATGGACCTATCATTAAGCCATGAAAATCTACTCTATAGACACAAGTAAATAAGCTGTAACACGTGTGAATTACCTCGGAGCAAGAACATAATTTCACCCCCTTTCTAGGTACTATCAGTATCAATTATTTCTCATGCACTAAGTACTCTAACTCGATATGATCTCCCCTTATAGGTACTATGAAATTATCCTTTTTATTATACTTAATAACCTGAATTGTATTCAATTAATAAGTATTTATATATGATAGTTCTAATGAAGTTTTGAAGTCCCCTCACTTAGAATCATAACATGGAATTTTGTTCAGCTGTGAACGTGCTCAATCAATAACTAAGATATATATCCAAACTCTATATAACAGTTAATGATTCACAAAATGACTCTGAATATGAATTAAAAATGCATAGTCATATATCAAATAAACCACAAGTAGTGTTGTACGAAGTATACACACGGAAGTTCAATGAACAAGTAAACCTTCATAAACCCTAAAACTACCGAAGCAGTTCTAGCCCATGACACTTCAAAAAACGTTCATGGTGATTGGATAAATCATACCCATAGTCTTGAAAATTATAAGATAAAGTAAGAAGCGAAGTAAACCCTAGATACGGATATCGTTGCGTCTCTCTCCGTCTTGAATCTTCACTTGGTTCTCACTTGATTCGCTTCACGAATCTCTCTTTACAACTCCATAGGATAGAGTTAGGTTTGGATGTGGTGAAGGATGGATGTGGAATCTAACTATTTTTTTGATGTGATCTGCATCTCCATTTATACTTGTAAACCCTTCTTATGGACCTTTACTGGGCTTTTTCTTAGAAAATACAAACATACACGCACTGGAGGTGAAATCCCAATGATTTGGAGCTGACGTGTCCCAGCTCGACCAGAATGGTCTTGGTCGAGCTAGATATGCCTTGGTCAAGCTGTGGTCAAGCTGCGTGTCTATAAACTGAAACTTCATCTTCACGTCTAGCTCGACTTCCTGCTGTTGCCCGACCAAATTTCTCTTGGTTGAGCCAGCCCCTTCTGGTCGAGTTACGCTTTGAAAATCATGTTTTCCAATTCTGAGCACTTCTGACCTGTTTTCCTTAGAAATTATGCTCAAACAACCTCATTAGCATCTGATTCTTAGCTTTTCTGTATATATCCCAATTTACCTCAATATACGGCAAAATCGTACTCAATTCCCATACAAATCAGAGCTCAAAATACGTGAATTCTCACTCTCAAGAATTATGCAGTGGCAATTTATTTAAAATAATATTTCAATATAAAAAAATCAATTAATATATTAATGTGTATGTACATGCATATCTAGTCATAATAATGATAAAAAAAATTGGATTTCAATTTTGGATGCAAATTTTGCATTCGTAATTACAACCATGATTATTTCAATAAATATGGTATTAAAAATATTTTATCATGAAATCCACAAGAATATATTCCAAATTTAAATAGGCAATGCATGTGTTAGCAATTAAAATTTACGGTCCAATTAAATAGCGACACGTGGATTTTTTGGATTAAATATCAATTATTAATTTATTGTGGAATTTAAATAAATTAATTCCTAAAAATAGATTAATAAATAATTGATAATTAATTTAAGCCCAACAAATTAAATTGGGGCTTAAATTAAATGAGGTCTGACCCAAGTCAAGTACGCCCAAGTCAAATGAGACATGACTTAAGCCAAAAAAGCCCATATAAATTAAATCAGGCCCAAATAAAATAGGTCTAATTCCAGCCCAAACAAGTAGAGGCCCAAGCCCGCAGAATATGGCCCAAATAGAGTGGACCAATTAGAATGCAAGGCATTTATGAGGGGGTCTTCACCTCCCACCTATATAAAGGGGTCTCCTCTCTTCATTTGAGACAGACTGAAGCACTCGAAGATGACAACACTCTGAAGAGATGGAAACACGAGCAACGCTCCTCAAGATCTTCAAGGTAAGAACGGTATATGATTCGGGATCAAGGTGCTAAGCCCCTAAGATCGAGTGTTTCTCATAACAAGCACGTTGAGTTCTTTAGTGTTCTTCGAGTCAAGAACAGCATACGATCGGGATAAAGGTGCTAAGCCCCCAGATCGAGTGTTTCTCATAACAAGCACATTGAGTTCTTTATTGTTCTTCGAGTCAAGAATAGCATATGACCCGGGATAAAGGTGCTAAGCCCCCCAGATCGAGTGTTTCTCATAACAAGCACGTTGAGTTCTTTAGTGTTCTTCGAGTCAAGAACAGCATACGACCCGGGATAAAGGTTCTAAGCCCCCAGATCGAGTGTTTCTCATAACTAGCACGTTGAGTTCTTTAGTGTTCTTCGAGTCAAGAACAGCACACGACCCGGGATATAGGTGCTAAGCCCCCAGATCAAGTGTTTTCACATCAAGCACGTTTAATCCAAACAAAGGCTCGATGCCTCTGGAAAAAAACATTACAAAGTCCCTAATTCGAGCTTGGACAAGCTTCAACTAAAGATTCGACTCAACACACAAAGTCAGCGCGGACAACACAAGTCAAAGTCCAAATTGGTTCGAGAGAAGAATCAGAGGATTGATAGAGATTGTTTCCTAAATTATCAAGTTCAATCTGTCTGAATTATTATTGTAATTCTTTTGTATTTATTTCATTATAAATACCAAATTTGTTGTTACAAATTTTGACATGCCCGGTAGGACTATCTCTACCTCTCATCTCTTCTCTCTACAGCTTGAAAATACAATATGACTCCTATTAAGATCACAGTGGGAAGGACTGCTACTTCCAAGCTCTTCGATTCATTGAATGAATATGTTGTTGTTGTCACAAGGAGTGTGTTAAAGAAAGCTCAGTCAGAGACCTACTCTGGATCCAAATCTTCGACCGAAGTGGCTTTGTGAAAACAACCACCCATGAAGGAGGATAGTGATGAAGACTCTGCATGCTCACACCCTCAGGCATCTTCAAGCTCTTCATCTGCCTCAAGTGCAACTCCAGTAATGATGGCAGGCACTACAACTATTGAGGAACAACTAGCAAACATGATGAAAGCTATCGAAGGGCTCACAAAACACATAGAAGCTCAAGACACAAAGATCTCCCAATTAATGGAAAAAAGTGATATTGCGGAGACAAGTCGTGCAAATGAAAAAGGAGTTGTGGACGATAGTGAGGTGGAAGAGGTCACAAGGCGCCAGACTATGGAAAATTAGAAAACTGAAAGAGGAGTGCAATTTTCGGCTGATGGAATGCTCCAAGTGGATCAACTCAAGGATATTATACTTGGAACAATAAAAGAAAGGTTTGAGGAGACTTCCAAGCCTACCATCACTTATGTCAAGCCATATATAAAAAGAGTGAACAACTTAAAGATGTCAGCTGGTTACCAGCCTCCCAAATTCTAACAATTTGATGGCAAGGGAAACCCAAGACAACACGTGGCACACTTCATTGAGACATGCAATGATGCTGGCACTTATGAAGACCATATGGTGAGGCAATTCGTTCAATCTCTCAAAGGAAATGCCTTTTATTGGTATATCGACTTGCAACCTGAATCCATTGATAGTTGGGCACAAATGGAGCATGAATTTCTCAATCATTTCTATAGTACGAGTAGAACCGTTAGCATGACTGAGCTAACTAATACTCGCCAATTGAAGGAAGACCCTGTGATTGATTATATCAATCGATGGAGAAATTTGAGTTTAAACTGCAAGGACCGATTATCCGGAGAGTGCTATCGAAATGTATATCCAAGGGATGGAGTGGAATTTACTCTACATACTCAAAGGGATTCAGCCAAAGACTTTTGAGGAGTTGGCTACAAGAGCTCATGATATGGAATTGAGCATGGCTGCCAGTAGAATCAAGCACTCGCCAATGTCGGATACTTACAAGTCCAAAGATAGACAAGAAGCCAAGAAAGGGGCAAGCTTTAATCAAGAAACTCCAATAAAGAATCAATGTCCACAAACGCCGCTACTGTCAAGGTTCGAAAGAATGGGGATGACAAGAAAGACAAAGGGAAATAAGTTGCTTAAGAGTGGGGGCAAAGAAGGTTAACCCTGAGAGAGATGCAAGAAAAAGAGTATCCATTCCTAAACTCTGTTGTTTCTGGCATATTCGATGATCTGATGAAAGACATACTCATCGAACTCTCTGAAATGAAGCTCCCAGAGGAAGCCAATTGAACCAATGATCCAAAATATTGCAAGTACCATAGATTGGTGGCCATCCCATTCATGATTGCTTCATCTTCAAGGAAAAGATCATGCAACTGGCCAAGGAGGGGAAGATTGTGTTAGAGGATGAAGCAGCTGCAAACTTCACTTCTATAAATGAAAGTCCCGATGAAAGTTCATGTTATGTGGTGAGTGAGGAATGTAGCGAAAGTGAACAAATTGAGGCTAAAGAAAAAGCTTACTCCATGAAGGTGACCTTCACAAATAAAGATATGTTGTTGGGTTCACAACCTCATAACCGACCTCTGTTCGTGACCGGTTATACACAGGGGCTGCGAGTGAATCGTATACTTGTTAACAGAGGCTCAGCGGTGAACATCTTGTCTTTAAAAATGTTGAAGAAATTATAAATACCAGTGGATGAACTCAATCATAGCCGATTGATGATTCAAGGGTTCAACCATGTAGGGCAAAGAACCCTCGGCACGATAGTTCTTGATTTGTTGATTGATGAAATGAAATCAACGGTGCTCTTCCATGTAATTGATGCAAAAACTTCGTACAACATGCTTTTGGGGTGCCCATGGCTACATGAGAATGGTGTGATCCCTTATACATTACACCAGTGCTTCAAGTACAGTGAAGGCAACATTGTGAAAAGGGTATTCGGTGATGACAAGCCATTTACTGAAGCTGAAGCTTACTTTGCAGATGCAAAATATTTCTTCAAAAATACAAAAGAAGTAAAGCGTGAAGAAGCCCCAGCTTAAGATGATGCAGGCAGTAAACAAGTAAAGGATTAAGGTAGCACATCATCCACCGCTCTCAAGAAGAACAAGGAGAAGTTTGATGCCTTGGAAGAGTTGACGTTGCCTTTAACAAAAATTGATGAAGGTACGACTTCTTCTCCTCCACTCAAAGGATTCGTATGTCCTGTTGAAGGAGCAAAGACCAAACACGGTGAAGTATTTGAAACAGAAATAGCCAAGTCATATGGCCCACAAGCTTTCAAACTCCTCAAAAAGGCTGGTTATGAATCGAAGGAGAAACCGATGACAAGCAAGTTGCCTCAAGAGACTATCAACCCATCTGAACATGGGCTCAATGCTACTCCGAAAATGTTGAAAAATAGTGGCCACACTGTCAAGAATGCTAAGCCAAGTTTGGGATATGTCCCTCAAAAGCCAGTCCTCATAGCAATTAGAAGAGCAAATGCAATTTATATCACAGAGGGAGAAGCTTCGTCCACATAAGACATGTTTGATGAAGGAGAAAGGAAAATCAAGAAAAGTTCTATCTTCAAAAGGCTTGGAAGTGTTTTCAAAAGGCTCGGACCTTGTGAAAAGAAAAGTATGGGAAGAAAAGCAATTTCAAGTGTCCTAGCTTCCCAAAACTCCAAAGTCGAATCCCTTCTCGCATGAAGAGGAGAAATATCTTGACAGTCTCATGTGGAAGAGTGTTGAAGGCCAAGATGCAGATAATTATCTTTACTAAAGAAGACAATGATGATGATAAAGAAAGTATAGCTTCCACCAACCATATCACTGCTCTTGAGGATTCTCAAGCGGAGGAAGTGGATGCCGAGGATGCCCCTCCACAATTTGAGGAGGGTGTGAAAGCCATTATTGATGAGTTCAAAGAAATCAACTTAGGTGATGAAAGCGACCCACATCCTACTTACATAAGTGCCCTGTTAAGCGTTGAGGAAGAAGAACAATATATAAGCCTTTTGCGGGAATTCAGAGATATCTTCACATGGTCGCATAAAGAAATGTTGGGTCTGGATCCGAAGATCGCAGTGCATCACTTGTCAATCAGAGAAACAGGCAAGATCAGAGAAGTCAAGTATCCTACATGAATTTCTAACATTGTGCCGGCAAGAAAGAAAAATGGGCAACTCAGAGTATGTGTTGATTTTTGAGATTTAAACATGGCATGTACGAAGGATGACTTTCCATTGCCAATTGCTGAACTCATGATTGATGCAACAATGGGGCATGATGTCTTTTCATTTATGGATGGGTCATCTGGCTACAATCAAATTGGTCTGGCTCCTGAGGATCAAGAGAAGACAGCCTTTCGTACTCCGAAAGGAAAATATTACTACAATGTCATGCCATTTAGCTTGAAAAATGCTGGTGCCACTTATCAACGAGCCATGAAAAAGATATTTGATGATATGCTCCATAAAATTATCGAATGTTATGTCGATGATATTGTGGTGAAATCAAAGGAAAAGAAAGATCATCTCCATGATCTAAGACAGGTGTTTAAGTGGTTAAGAGAACATCAACTCAAGATGAATCCACTCAAGAGTGCATTTGGAGTTACATCCAAAAAATTCCTTGGATTTATTTTTCATCATCGAGGAATTGAGATTGAGAAAGCAAAGATTGATGCAATCATGAAGATGCATATGTCTCGAAATATACATGAGCTCAAGAGTTTGCAAGGAAAGTTGACATACTTGAGAAGATTCATATCAAACTTGGCTGGTCGATGCCAACCATTTAGTCACCTTATGAAGAAAGGTAGTGTATTTGAATGGGATGAAGCTTGCAATAATGCTTTCAATAACATTAAGGAATACTTGATGAAGGCACCAGTGTTGTGTACACCAATACCCGGACGTCCATTAATTCTCTACCTAGCTGCTCAAGAGCGTTCTGTTGGAGCTTTACTTGGACAAGAGAATGATGATGGCAAAGAAACTACCCTTTTACTATCTGACTAGAACCATGACTCCAAACGAGTTGAAATATTAACCAATTGAGAAGATCTGTTTAGCCCTTATCTTCATGATTCAGAAGTTGAAATATTACTTCCAAGCTCATATAGTTTGGCTAGTCTCGAAAGCCAACTCACTAAAGTTTGTCATGTCAAAGCCAGTACACTCTGATCGGCTTGCAAGGTGGTATCTCCAACTCCAACAGTTTGAGATTGTATATGTCCCTCAAAAGGCTGTAAAGGGGCAAGTGTTGGCGGATTTTCTAGCTGATCATCCATTGCCTGCTGAATGGGAATTATCAGATGAACTCCCTGATGAAGATGCTTTCGCTGTAGAGGTAGCTATTCCTTGAAAAAGAAGCCGTGTTTGTAACATCTAGTGGTGAAGTTCTACCATATTCATTTTTCTTAACAGAAAATTGCTCTAACAATGTGGCTGAGTATCAAGCACTCATAATTGGTTTAGAGATAGTCGTCGATATAAAGCAATTACACCTTAGGGTGTATGGTGATTCGCTGCTTGTGATAAATTAACTACTTTGAGTGTATGAAGTAAGGAAGCCTGAGTTGCTCCCATACCACAAGTATGCTCAAAAGCTAATGGATTGGCTCGGTGATGTTGATATCGAACATCTGTCTAGAAGAGAGAATAAGCAAGCTGACGTTCTTGCTAAGCTAGCATCAACTATAGGTATGCTAGAGGCACATATTCAAATCCCAGTGTGTAAAAGTTGGGTTGTACCACCACTCTTCGAGGATGATGATTATGAAGAAGTTGAAAATCATGTGGTGGAAGTCTTCGAAATTGAAGAAGAGGATTGACACCAACCACTCACGGATTATCTGAAGTATGACAAGTTACCTATTGATCCACGCCAAAGGATTGATATTCGGCGACGTGCAACTCGTTCTATCTATTTCAAAGGGAAACTTTATAGAAGATCTTTTGATGGAGTTTTCTTGAGATTTCTGAGTAAAGAAGAAGCTACTCAAGCAATGAAAGAAGCTCATTCCAGAATTTGCGGCGCCCATCAATCTGGGCAGAAGTTGCATTTCAGAATCAAGAGAATTGGTTACTATTGGACCATAATGGTGAAAGATTGCATGGAGTATGCACAAAAATGTCAAGCCTGCCAGTTCCATGGGAATTTGATCCATCAACCTCTGGAGCCTCTACACCCAACGGTCGCTTCATGGCCTTTTGATGCGTGGGGATTAGATGTGGTGGGGCTCTCACAAAATCTTCTTGTGATCATCTCTACATCCTTGCTGCCACCGATTACTTTTCCAAATGGGCCGAAGCTGTGCCTTTAAGGGAAGTGAAGAAATAAAATATTGTTGATTTCATTCGAATCAACATTATTTACAGATATGGTGTTCCTCGCTACATCATCACAGATAATGGGAAGCCATTCAGCAACAATTGGATTGATAAGTTGTGCGAGAAGTTCGACTTCAAACAAAGGAAGTCCTCAATGTATAACGCAGCTGCCAATGGTCTGGCCGAAGCATTCAACAAAACCTTGTGCAGTTTGTTAAAGAAAGTTGTCTCCAAGTCGAAACGGGATTGGCACGAAAGAATAAATGAAGCTTTATAGGCGTACCGTACCACCTATAGAATGCCCACTCAGGATACTCCGTATTCTTTGGTTTATGGTGTTGAAGCTGTGGTACCTCTCGAAAAGCAGATCCCATCTTTGAGGATGGCCATACAAGAAGGCTTAACCGAAGAGGAAAATGCAAAGTTGCGCCTTCAAGAGTTAGAGGTATTAGATGAGAGGAGACTAGAGGCACAACAAAGACTCGAGTGCTATCAATCTCTCTTTTCCAGAACGTTCAGCAAAAGGGTGAAAGAACGTTCTTTTCAAGTTGGCGACTTGGTACTTGCCGTGAGGAGGCCTATTGTGGTCACACATCGAGTTGGGAATAATTTTTTACCCAAATGGGACGGCCCTCATGTTGTGAAAGAAGCCTACACAAATGGTGCCTACAAACTTTTCTCGGAAGATGGTGTGAACATTGGCCCCATAAATGAAAAATTCTTGAAACGCTACTACGCGTAAATAAATACAAAGATGCATGCTCCATGACGCATGAGCCTAAACTGCATGTTACTCCTGGTCCGTATGAGTATAAACTGTGTACGACAAACTCCTGGTCCGCATGAGTATAAACTGTGTACGACACACTCCTGGCCCGCATGAGTATAAACTGTGCACGACACCCCCCAATCAAAACCATGTCCCTTTGAACTATGTTATGACTTGATTCTCTTTAAAGAGATACGTAGACAGCTTAACATTTTGTTAAGTTCAGTCATATTTTGGTTTGTTCGCATCAAGTTTGTAAAACAAGAAGTAAATTAAAGTATGAAATCAGCAAGTAAAAAATCAAAATGCAGTAAAGCAAACTACAAATGCAACGATGAAGAAGTAAGGAAGAAGATGAACTTTATTGATAATGTCATTACTGTTCAGAGGAAAGAGAAACATTGAATTGAAATGGTTTCAATACAAGTTAATGAAAAATATTCATAATGGATAGCTCCTTTCGAGCTGCTTCCAAAGCTTTTGTAACACTCCTTAATTCATCAGCAATGAAATCTTCTAGGATGGGTGTTTTCTTTAGCACACCGATGTCCCTGGCAGCAGTTTGGGCTCCAAGCTTTGCACTTTGAACTGACTCGCGAAGACGTTCAACCGTTTGAGATACTATTTTCTTCTCCTTCAACAGGGTCTCAATTTCTTCCGCAATCTGCTTTAACCTAGTTTTAGATTCTTGCAGTTGCTTGATATCTACAACTTCTTTGCCTTTGAGGTTATGAGCACACTTCCTTGCATCGGTCAAACGCTTATTGACTTCTCTCCTGGACAGCCCATCGGCAAATTTTATCTTCACGACATCATACGCATCAACTTTAGAAAATAAGAAATTAAATTATGCTTCTAAACCAGAACCATCAATCTCTGGAGCGCTCTTAAAGTTATTCACCATTTTAAGTCCCTCATTTCTCATAGAAGATAAGGAGCTGACAAGAGTCCTCTTCAGTTTATCTTGAAAGCATTTCCACACATCCATGTTAACTAGTTTTCTAGCATCCATGATCTCGGCATCAAAGTTAAATATTGAAATTTCTGGAGCTTCCATTGTAGTAACTATAGGATGAGATTCAAGTACGATGGGAGAAACATGATCCGGGAAGCCATCATCTGCTAAGCCTTTAGGGGCTGCAGCGGGAGCTGGTCCTTCTTTTTCAAGTTCATCATAATCAGAGTCAAATACAACATACAGATGCTACAAAAAAGGGGATGTTAAAAAATAGTTACAGGTATGGAAGTATGTAACTCATAATTAAAAGGGGATTGAAAACCTCAGCTTGAGTTGTCGGGATATGCACCGGAGATTTGCCTCTCTTGGTCCTCTTCCAGTTTCGGTCTGTGCTACTCTCATTTGAATGAGAGAGACCACTCTTTCTCTTTCTACCACACTTGACGTCCCTATAATCATCTTCTGAAGGGGCGGGGCCTCTGACGGTACAACTGCTTCATCAATCTTTTCATTATCTGAATTGCCAATAATGTCAACTTCTTCTTCTATGGCATGGCTCAGAATAATTTTAATTAGATCTGCCACACGATCTACAAAATAAGTCCCATGAATTTGAGATGACCATTCAGCATACTCTGATAAGCAGGAGTTTTTGAACTCTGTTGGGGCACATGGAAAAGTCGCTTTAGAGCGAGAATTGCGTAAGATACATCGCCTCTAAAACTGAAGCCCTTGCTCTAAAGTAGTTTCTCAAAGGTCTGTTTCCAGTCTCCCTGGAGTATCTCATTGATAAAAGCCAAATTGACGGCTAAATCAATGTGGGCTGTAGGGTTCAATGAGAAATTCTCCGTTCTGTCGCAAGGTGAGATAATTCATACGAATAGCAATGAAGAAACCCAATCACGCCAAGACGCTTGGTCAATGTCAACATACTCCATTGGATCTTTTATTCGGTGAACGTTATAAAACAAAGAAGCATTATTCCAGTTTTGAAGCTTTTTGCGAGCATTAGTTGGAGTAAAGTACTTTACTCTATTCTCACTTGAATATGTCACCATTAGGGAAATCTTCAATTCATGAGGATTCGGATGATGAGTATTGAAATAATGAGCCAACCAAGTGTACAAAAATTGTACGGGAAATGTTGACTTCACCTCAGAGGGGTCTAAGATCTTTTAAAATTTTGTTTAGGCCTCTATAGATACTTGTCAATAGTGGAACGACAAGTCCAACCGATCTTCCTGCAGCCATCAAGCTCTCTACCTTAAAGGTTCTAGGACGTATCAAATCTACTTTATCAGTAGGAAGTACGAAAGAGCAAAGCCAGCAGGCCAGATGAGCAGCCAGATACATCTCATCTTGGTGCATAACATCAATGTCAAGCATTTTAAAGGGTTCTGTTTCTGCAGAGGTCCATTTCTTGTGATCACCAATAATCCCCTTGGGGTTGTGTGTCTTCTTGCGGCGGTTTTTTCTATTCTTCTTTGCACGTGCAGGAGGTTTCTTGTATGTTATAGGCCGACAAAACCAAAAGTTTACCCATCGAGTAAGTGAAACAGAGTCATTACCATCAATACTGTGAAGTCTATAATAAGCGTGTAACAAGTTCCGGCATCTAGATGGAACGCGTAAGCCATTGGGATCACGGTCATTGAAGAGTTCGGGTTTGTCGGGCACAACTTCTTCATATAAATGACCAGCTAGTGGCAAGCCTATCCAGTTATACAAATCCCATAGAGAAATCAATATTTCTCCAAAGGAAGTGAGTAAGGTGTTGGTAACAGGGCACCACGCCTCACAGAAAGCTTTGATGATCTCTCGGTTGTAGTCATACGTGAATAAAGATACAAAGATGGGGTCATAATTCATTATTTTTTCAAGACCAGCGCAATATCTGCTTAGGACAACTTCAGTCATTCCCAATAGCCAGGAGTATAATGGAATTCTCCGAGAAAATTCACTGAATTGCCCCACGTTGCATTATTGTTAATTATTTGGCGCCCTAATGTGGGCAAAGTACCAAGGTTTTCCTCTTCGGTATAGTTAATCGCCCTCAAAACTGCAACTTTGGTTTCACCCAAGTTCAGGTCTTTAGTCCAAGTCTTTAGATCAGGTTCGCTATTCTCGCGAGGAATTTTGTCTATGGGTGCACCCATCAAGGGTCTCTCAACCGGAAGATGAGTTGCTCCATCAGATGGTGAGTTCTTACTGTCAAGAATCACCAATTGACGCTTATTGGAGTCTATGACCATGCTCTCAAAGTGAACCATTTTGAAGTTAAATTAATTGCAAGAAAATATATGAGAAAGTGTCAAAGGTGAATTTAATTAATTAAAGGACCCAAAATAAAATCATGGGTCGATTAATTATTAAATTCAAAATTACAAAACACACATGACAAAAGGAGGTCAAAGATAAGGATATCGGATGATTAAATTAATTCATGTATAAATTTAAGTTAATTTAAGCTCAACATATTGCATGGATTAAATTTAATTTAGGCCATGAGAGTTGAAATTATATTGTTTGACTAAGTGGCCCGAAATTTAAATTGTTTTAAGCCAAAAATATTTTCACTAATTATTTTAAATTTTAAATATGAGCCCAAGTTCCAAAATTGACCCAAGCTAATTCTGAAGCCAAGCAATCATGTTGAATTATTGAACCCATTTGGGTTGGTAAAAAATGGGGACATAAAGTCAAAATTGGAGAGTTAATTCTCCCAAATTGACGAAAGCTTCCCTTCCAGAAGCAGAAGGCTTGATCGTCGACGACCACCACTTCACCGGTCCAATCTCCCGTCGGGAACAGCTCGACCATCGACCGCCAGCCGTCGGTCCCTTCACACAGCCGCCACCGTCCGCCGGCAATCACACATCAGCCACCCCTCTCGACTGCCGTGCCATCGCGCGCTGCTTCCGCTGGGAGATCGCCGCGCCATCGCGCGCTGCAGCTGCCACCAGATCCGCCGCGACGCCAGCGCCGTCAAGGTACTCATCGATCGCTGCCCAATCTTTCTGTCGCGCGCTGCTCCTCCCCAGTCACGGATTTCAAAGATCTCCGTCTCGCGTTGCTTCTCTCCAGTCGCGGATCCTCCGCTCACCCTGCCAAAATCGAAATCCCTTTGCAGAAATCCATCACCGGAGAACCACCACTAATCTGACTGCCAATCGTTGCTCGTTGCCAATCTTCTACACATCGCTGCTGATGCCCAGATCCACCGCTAAAACGCACCACGGACGGGGACGCGAACACTAGGTCACGCTCGCCGTCACCATCGCTCTTCGTCGTCGTCTTTTCTCTCTGCCATCTGTCAGTCTCGTCAACCGCAAGCTACAGTCAACAACTCCATCACATATGGTCACCCGTCTTTCGCCAGCAAGGAGCCTGTGGCCGGACAACGGAGTCGATCGAGGGAGACTACTAATGTGAGTGGAAGCGGTTGTTGGTGCACAGTTCTCTGTCAGACAAGAGAAAGGAAGGCGCCGCACTCATCAAAATACCCTTGAACACACAAGTATGTTTCCGCCTCAGTTTCGTCATCAGATTACTAATGATTACGCTGATGCTCAGACTCAGTTTCATCATCAGATTATTACTGATTACGCTGATGCTCAGACTCAGTTTCATCATCAGATTACTACTGATTACGCTGATGCTCAGACTCAGTTTCATCATCAGATTACTACTGATTATGCTGATGCTCAGACTCAATTTCATCATCATCATCAGATTACTACTGATTACGCTGATGCACAGAATCAGTTTCATTATCAGGTTACTACTAACCACGTTGATGCTCATTAACTGAATCGAGGGACAATTATTAAAAAGCGACAACAGATGGACAATTGAGGGACATTCGTTAACTCCGTAATCGAGGGACGTTCCTTAACTCTATAAAGGGACAATCGAGGGACAATGATTAATTCCGTAAAGGAACAACCATAAAGGGGCAGCTGTTAAGGGACAAGGCTCGCTGGCCATTCCTTCGAAAATGGGGGAGATTGATGCGAAGGTTGACAGAAAATCACAAATATAAATAGTGAAAATGGCAAAAAGTGGCCACTATTACTTAAGTGTAATTTTAAGTGGCCACATATGTTATACATAATTTTTTCTAGCCACTTTTAAAGGAATGGACCAAAATGCCCTTGAGGGGGACTCACTTTTCACATGTTTGGAGAATGAGATTCTACACTTTTTGACCAAAAGTACCAAACGTACAGTAAAGGAATCATATTCCTCTTTATTTTTTAATAAAGTGTGGAAGTACAATTTATTGAATGCATTAATCTGTTACCTTTATATGCCTCATGAATATATTTTTTATTAAAATAAAAAAAGATGCATTAATTTTATTCGTATAATTTTTTTTAATTTTTTTAGGAAATATTTTTTTCGATTTTTTTTTTTTTTTTGAAAAAAAGTGTGGGCCGAATAGAACAAATAGTGTAGGCCGAATAGAATAAATAATTGTAGGCCGAATAGGCCTAGAAGATTTTTTTTTAATTTTTTTAAAAAAATTTTTTTGAAAAAAAAGTATGGGCCGAATAGAACAAATAGTGTAGGCCGAATAGAACAAATTGTAGGCCAAAAAGTCCGAATAGAAGATTTTTTTTTAATTTTTTTTAATTTTTTTAAAAAAAGTGTGGGCCGAATAGAACAAATAGTGTAGGCCGAATAGAACAAATTGTAGACCGAATAGACCGAATAGAAGAATTTTTTTTAATTTTTTTTAATTTTTTTTTTGAAAAAAAAGTGTAGGCCGAATAGAACAAATAGTGTAGGCCGAATAGAACAAATTGTAGGCCGAATAGTCCGAATAGAAGAACTTTTTTTTTATTTTTTTTAATTTTTTTAAAAAAAAGTGTGGGCCGAATAGAACAAATAGTGTAGGCCGAATAAAACAAATTGTAGGCCGAATAGAATAAATATTTTTTCTATTATTTTTTAATTTTTTTTGGAAAAAAAAGTGTTGTCCGAATAGAATAAATAGTGTAGGCCGAATAAAATAAATTATATGCTGAATAGGCCGAATAGAAGAAATAATATTTTTGAAATTTTTTAATTTTTTCTGGAAAAAAAATATTTCCTATAATTTTAAATGTGGTCTCAACTACCCTATTTAATGCAGTCAACACTGACATAATTATGCCCCCTATTATTATCGTCTTTTATCTGACAGTTATGGGGGTAATTTGGGGAATCCTCTAAATAGTGGCTACTAAAAATTACTTTTAAGAGAGGTGGCTATTTAAAATTGTACTTAGTCAACAGTGGCTACTAAAAATTTGATCTGATATAAATATACAGTGCCAAAAAAAAATATACGTGAAGCAGAATAAGGATGTGAAGGTACTGAGCTATTCACATAAACGATGATGTCATACTGAATTGTTCATATGTTAAAAATAAAAAAAAGCAAGAAAAAGTGGGATTACTTTTGATGTAACATAGATTCTGGTGTCTTGGATGCAAGGATACGAAGTTCACTTGAGTCTTGACAAGATTGTCTCGAAAGAAGTCTGCAAGATAAAAAAAAATTATGCTACACTTTTGGAAAAAAATTGAAGAAATGAAAAAAAATCAGAACGGTAAACATTCTGTTGATGAAGAAATCAAACGCACCGGGTTCTTTTTTAAGAGATTTCTTTTATTTCTCTCAAGATTTTAAGAGATTTCTTTTATTTTGTGCAAAGATTTGCAAATCATTAAATCTGTTCTCCAATTCCTGTCTCCCGTAAATCTTGAAATTAAGCAGGAAGGAAGTTGATTTGGGCCACATTGAGAAATTAATAAAATGGGCCATTTGAAAAAAAAATAAAAGGTTGGGTCAAGGAAAAAGTTATTATTTGGATAAAGTAATTTCTCAATTGTAAAAGCTCAAATCACAAATGTTGAAAATAAAAAGAACTTTTGCGATTCCTTCACAACAAGACATGGCGTCCGTGAAACAAATCACAAGGGGTCATTTGTAAACAATTAAAATTTACGGTACAATTAAATGACGACACATGGATTTTCTGGATTAAATATCAATTATTAATTTATTGTGGAATTTAAATAAATTAATTCCTAAAAATAGATTAATAAATAATTTATAATTAATTTAAGCCCAACAAATTAAATTGAGGCTTAAATTAAATGAGGTCTGGCCCAAGTCAAGTAAGCCCAAGTCAAATGAGGCATGACTTAAGCCAAACAAGCCCATATAAATTAAATCAGGCTCAAATAAAATAGGCCAGATTACAGCCCAAACAAGTGGAGGCCAAGCTCGCAGGATATGGCCCAAATAGAGTGGACCAATCAGAATGCAAGGCATTTATGAGGGGGTCTTCACCTCTCACCTATATAAAAGGGTCTCCTCTCTTCATTTGAGACAGACTGAAGCACTCGAAGACGACAACACTCTGAACAGATTGAAACACGAGCAACGCTCCTCAAGATCTTCAAGGCAAGAACGGTATACGATTCGGGATCAAGGTGCTAAGCCCCCCAGATCGAGTGTTTCTCACAACAAGCACGTTAAGTTCTTTAGTGTTCTTCGAGTCAAGAACAACATACGACCCGAGATAAAAGTGCTAAGCCCCCAAATCGAGTGTTTCTCATAATAAGTACGTTTAGTTCTTTAGTGTTCTTCGAGGTAAGAATAGTATACGACCCGGGATAAAGTTGCTAAGCCCCCAGATCGAGTGTTTCTCATAACAAGCACGTTGAGTTCGTTAGTGTTCTTCGAGTCAAGAACAGCATGCGACCCGGGATAAAGGTGCTAAGCCCCCAGATCGAGTGTTTCTCATAACAATCACGTTGAGTTCTTTAGTGTTCTTCGAGTCAAGAACAGCATACGACCCGGGATAAAGGTGCTAAGCCCCCAGATCGAGTGTTTTCACATCAAGCACGTTTAATCAAAACAAAGGCTCGACGCCTCTGGAAAAATATTATAAAGTCCCTAATTCGAGCTCGGACAAGCTTCAACTAAAGATCCGACTCAACACACAAACTCAGCAAGGCCAAGTCAAAGTCCAAATTGGTTCGAGAGAAGAATAAGAGGATTGATAGAGATTATTTCCTAAATTATCAAGTTCAATCCGTCTGAATTATTATTATAATTCTTTTGTATTTATTTCATTATAAATACAAATTTTGTTGTTACATCATGATCACATTCATAATTATCAAAGTTTCATTGAATAATTTGCAATTAACGCATAGACGTCACAAAAACTGAAATGAAGTGAATTATATTCTCGTATATTTCTTATTCTCAAAATTGAGATAAGTAAAATGATAAAAAAATATATACTATATATAATTATCATCACAGATGGCTGATCAAAGCAATCCTTTAGGGATTGGCATAAAATAAGAGGATATTTTTCTGTTGGATACTCATTTTTAGATCTTTGTCTAGATGATGAAGAAGAAATATTAGTGCTTAAGCCTTCTGAGAAGGAGTATATTCATTTTTTGAAATAGTTTCACTTAAATCATAGGAGATGAATTTCAACGTCTAAAGTAGGTTAAGAAGACATTTGACATCAAAAGCGAACTCAACATATTATCTTTTAATGATGTCGAAATTTTTTAGTAAACTACAATTATTTAAGAATAATTGGATATTATAAATTTATGTCGAATTTCATGCGTAAATAAAAAAAATAAATATTTATGAGATTTGCTTCTAACTTGTTTGAAAAATATATCTTGAGATGCTAGTTAAAATCAAATTAAATCAAGAAGTGAATCTTGAAATAAAATTATAATTTCATAATTAAATTAAAAGTTTTAATCCAAATTAATTAAAATAGTCAAAATTTCTTTTAAGAAAATGGAAATAATTTAAATGTGCATGACTTACCCATGTTACATAGATCCAATAAATTAATAAATTCAGTAATTAATAGAGGCACAGAATATCATCAATACAAACCAATAAATTATTAAAAAAATGGAAATAATTAAATATGCATGACTTACCCATTTTAGATAGATCCAATAAATTAATAAATTTAGTTCCCATAATTAATAGAGGCACAGAATATCATCAATACAAATCAATAAATTATTAAATTAAACCCGTGTATATGGATTAAATTTAAAACTAGTGCATGATTTCGATTAAAAGACAAAAGCAATAATCAATAAAAACTAATTATCATATATTGACAAATCATAGACATTCATTTGTATTTTTTAAAATTAGAATTTAAAAAATATATGAAAAAATCTGTGATTTTGATTTTGACAAATTTACCGTATGGAAAATTTAAATTTATATAACAAAAGTTTGCAAACAACATGATTTCAATTAAGGCAAAAATTTGTGTGCGTCCGGCGCACGAAAGCACACTTCGTTTGACATTAAAATTTTGTGTTAAATTGTATTACTCTTTAGTATAAAGATGTGTACCCTTTATTTTCTGAAGAAAAATAAAAAATATTAATGAAAAGTGTATATCCTTTAGAACAAAATGATGTACCCTTATTAATTAAAGTATACTATACCCTTTAGAACAAAATAATGTATCCTTATCCACAATACTAAATTCTAAAAGTGCACGACGTGCGGCCGGGCGCACACAAGCCTCACTCTTCAATTAATCAAGAGTATGATAGAAGAAAATATAATTTATTATTATTGTTATTTAATCAAGTAATTTAAATCAATCTTGATTTAACAATATCTTAATATGATTTCGATGAAATAAATTTAAAATTTTAATAATACATCGCAAAAAAGACACAATTTTTTTTAGGGTTTCCATCAATTAGTAGCTACTCTCGTAGATCAAAAACTCAGTTGTTACCTCAGTTGTTGGGTTTCCATCAATTAGTAGCTCCTCTCCCTCGATTTGTAGATCAAAAACTCAGTTGTCACCTCAGTTGTTAGAGCATGTTCATAACGTATTGTAAAGTGATAATTTAGTAAGAACAATAAGAGAGACATGGAGAAGAAAAGAAGAATACAAAAGTAGAGGGAAAGAGAGAGATTTTATCAACATTGATCTAAATGTGTACAAAACCTAATATTCTCACTCTTTATATAGAGAAGAAAAAAGGTATAATAGTAAATAAATTCTCTTCATATTTTAAAGAATAATATCCGTATAAAATATTTCACAACAAATTCAATATTAATGAAAAAATAAATTTAATTATAGTAATAAGTGTCAATTACGATTCATTCAAATAAACTTCCATGCGGGCTACTTGATTTTTTTTAAAAAATTCTAAATAAATTTTGAGTTATTATTAAAGTAATAAATTAAAAATATATATTTATTATTTATTTTGCATAAAATGCACGTAAGTGACCATACAAAAGAGTTAAACAAATTCAAAAACATTTTTTTATATTATAGAATAGAGACACCTTGTTGTGAGATGGAATTTTTTGTGATCTATTGTGAGACGGGATGGGTTGACACATTATTAAATATGCTTATTATATATGTAAGGTATGTCAATAATGAATCACATTATAATACATTAAATTATACTTTCATACTTTAAAAAATACTCCCTTCGTCCCACAACAAGGTATACATTTTTTCAATTTGGTCCGTCCCAAACAAAGTATATACCATTATTATATCCACAAGACCCCACACACAACACTAATACAACTACCCACCACACATTAAAATATTATTTCTCTCACTTCACTACACATTAAAATATAATACTCACTAATCTCCGTGCAAAAAGTAAACGTATACCTTGTTTTGGGACAGAGGGTGTATACTTTAATAATCATTGAATATATTTTATCTATATACTCCATCCGTCCCCTTGAAATGTATCCGTTTACGTTTTGCACGTGGATTAAGGAGTATAATAATTTAATGTATTTTGAGGTGAGAGAAATAATATTTTAAAGTGTAGTAGGTAGTTGTATTAGTGTTGAGTGTGGGGTCATGTGTGGTCACATCAATCTAAAAAAGGAAATAGATACTTTATAATGGGACGGACCAAAATGGAAAAATGGATATGTATCAAGGGGGCGGAGGGAGTAATAAATACTCCATCCGTCCGCCTTTAAGGGTGTCATTTATTTTTTACACGTGGATTAAGGAGTATTATTATTTAATGTGTAGTGGGTAGTTGTATTAGTGGAGGTGTGGATCCCATTTTTTTATTGTATTAGTGGGTGTGTGTGGATAAAAAATAAAATGAAACCCTTGGGGACAGATGCCTAAAATGAAAAATGATACCCTTAAAAGCGGACGGAGGGAGTATATTTTAACACGTCTCACAAACCGTCTCATATAAGCAACGTCTCACAAGAAACGGTTTGTGAGACGTGTTAAATTATACTTTATTATATAGATAAATTATATTTAATGGTTGCTAAAATATATTTTCTAAAGTATGATGAACGATGCATGAAAGTATAATTTTAAGATATTATAATATGATTAAATATGGACATGCTTCAAGTCGTCATACAATCATCTCACAATATTTCGTCAAACAAAAGCGTGTCTCTATTTATTATAATATAATATTTAACTCTTTTGTATGGTCACCTACGTGAATTTACTTTTTAAATTTATTATTTTAATAATATATTTAATATTTATTTAGAATTTATTTAGAATAAAAAAAATTATGTAGCCTGAGTAATACGCGGGTTTTCTTAAAAATATACATTAATGCATAAGAATTTAGGGGGCGTTTGGTATTTTAGAAGGAATTGGAATGAGAATTATAGTGATAGTAGTAAGAAATGGTAATGGGTTTGTATTACTTGATTATGTTATTTGGTTAATTATATAGAATGACTATCATGAGTGAGGCTTGGCGCATGCAATGTGCCTTTAGAATTTAGTATCATGGATAAGGGTATATTATTTTGTTATAAATGGTATGCACTTTAATTAATTAAGGTACACCATTTTGTTCTAAAGGGTTTACACTTTTCATTATATTTTTTATTTTTTTAAGAAAATAAAGGGTACACATCTTTATACTAAAGGGTATACAATTTAACAAAAAATTTTAAAGCCGTGTGCCCGGACGCACACAAGTTTTTGTCTTGTAAAATAAAGGGTACACATCTTTATACTAAAGGATATATAACTTAGCACAAAATTCTAAAGGCACACGGAATATGCTCCCGTGTGCCCGGGCACACACAAGCTTTTGCCGACTATCATAACTAATAATATTGTTTGGAATGTTAAAAAAATATTTAGGAATGAAGTGTAATTTAATTTTTAGTGTTTTTTCTAAGAAAATAATAATATAATAATGATTTCTACTTCATTTATTAAAAAAGAAAAATAGCAGAATTTATTTTTATTAAAAAAAATAATAAAAAAATATTTAAATTTGATGTTGTGGACTGATAGGCATTCCACTCAATTTGGTAAGGAATGAACGATTCCTTCGTTTTGGGGTATGAGAATACTGTAGCGGCAATGATACCCATGAACTAAATATTCAAAAACCATTTCATACCCATTCCATCATTCTTCGCCCTTTAAACAAACACCCCCTTTTACACTTGAAGTGGGTATACACAATACCCACATTTAATGCTTAGATATTGATATAATTTTACCATTATACCATTTTTCAATAATAAAATGAAAAAAAACAATAATAATAATAATAATAATAATAATAATAATAATTAGACAATGAGGATAAATATGTCATTTTGCTTATTATCGTATTTGTTAATACTTAATAACAAACATAAAATAACTAATACCTAACTATCAATAATCTTATTTTTTCATGATACCAAATATCAATACAATTAATTATAAGTCAAATAAAATCTCATTATACACAATCACTTAAAAGATGAACTTATAATGATAATAACTCATCCTCTTACTGCTCGTTTGCTTAAAGATAATATACAGAGTTGAGAGATTTTATTCCATTTTAATCAAGACATGATATGGGGAATGGGAAAAGATGTTAGGACAATGCGAGAGAGAAGAAAGAAACTTACTAATGAGAAGTGAAATTTGCTATAGACATGGTGAGGAAGACAAGAATAAAAATGTAATAATTTCTTTTTTTATATTGAATTACTGTTAACATCGTAATTTTAATATCATGCCCAATGCTAGATTAGATTTGTGAAGAGCAACATGCAAATGTAACAGGTTAGCATCAAGCTAATTGAAAAGGATATATTAGCTACCAAACATAATATAAAGAGATATTAGCAATGTTGTTCATCCATATTACGTCTAACCAAACGAGGCGTTAAAGAATGAACGTTAGACACACACGTGATAATAGTCGATTTCTTTATATTGTAATACTTGATCAAATTTCCCGCAGTGATCTTTTATTACGTGTTGTATTTTATCCATAAACTGCATTTTTTGTAATTAAATTACAGCACGACACCATTTATTAATATACTTACCCCTCAGTGGGGCCCAACCTAAAAAAATTTCTGTGGGGCCCAACCTATAAAAATTTCTGTAATACGACACCATTTATTCATGTACTTACCCTACCACTAGGCAGAATGCGAACCTGATGCCCATTGTACCAGGGCAAGTCTTGTATGATATTGTCACTAGGCAAAATTTGAACTCGTGAGCAATTTCTTTGGGTTAGGACAAGGGTTGATATGAAACGAATGAGAAGTTCTTTGGGTTAAGACAAGGGTTGATATGAAACGAATAAGAAGTTATAGTATTAATAATAAAAAGTTATACTATATTCAAATGATGAAAAGTAATGGTAATGTAGTTAACTATTTTATAAAAAAATTATAATATTAATAAAAACGTGATAACATAACATCTTATAGCGAGAATGATAATATTTTATAATTAAAATTATATTAATGTTATCATTTATTAGTAATTGATATTATGTGCACTCGGGTGCACGTATTAACTCGTATATGTATAATTTTTTATTCAATAATATATAATTGTATAGTTTTTTATATTCAATTTTTTATTAAAAAATGTTGGGTGTATGGGGTAGTATTTAAAACGGCTTATGGATTACTTTTGGTAAAGTCGAGTCAAGAGTTACACTCTTTCTCCTTAAAACGAAATTGCTACGTACTTCAGGTGCTTACGGACTATAGCAATCGCCTCCAAGATACAATGACTTTGAATTTTGGACTTGTAGCACAACGAGTCCAAAATTATCGGCGAACGAACTAATATTTTAGAACTTTCGGACTTGGGTAGGATAATTCTAGAACTAGTGGACTAGAATGTAATATGCTTGATTTTATATGCAGAATTGAAATGAATTTTTCCAAATGAGTTGGGGTCTATTTATAATAATTGAAAAGTCATGGTGCCCCTTGAAGAATGGATATCTTGATTCATTATGAGCCATTAGATCATGTCTCTTGATCAAGATCAAGATCCAATGGCTAGATTGCACCCCTTCATTTGAATTTTAAATTCAAATCTTGGAGCCATATTTTCCCTCCAAAGTATCTTTGGGTTGAGCCCAGCCCGGCTCGACCCAACGGTCCGACCCGACAGATGATCTGATCCTCGACCCGATGGACAGACCCGACCCAGCAGCGACCCGATCCGATTTGAACGGTCCTCCCATGCGTTGGCTTGACTCACCTATCGAACCCGGTTTGAGTCCAAAAAGTGATCATGTGCAAGCGCGGCTAGACTTGGTTGGATGCAACATGTAGTCCACACATTTTATTTAATTCAATAATGTGTGTGGGTAAAATAAGGAGTTCAATTCTTTCATCTTTTCCAATGTGGGACAACTTCCCACTTCAACCTTCACTCTTCATTTTTCTTCTTTTTTCTTGTAATTAAATTGCAAACTTCATGTATTAATTACTCATTCACCCGGATTTGGATTTGAGCAAACTTATATATTAAATTCATCTACTTGAAACATAGTTTCCGAATATGCAATTTGTTTTTATTTTCGACAAATAAAAATTTACAAGAACATTAGTCAAAAGTGGGCTTGACCCACTTCTATACTTAACCATTCCAACAATCCCCCACATGAATGTAATTAATGTATGTAGACTCTATCGAAAGTTCCGACGAACTACTATTGCATCAGGATAGGTAGCTTCCGGCTTTGAACCTTCCTTAGTAGAATGCCATCGGATTTACTTGCTGCTTAGTGAACATGATGTTTTGAACTAGTCAGCATTTTGTGTAAACCAAGACAATGTCACCCATACAATAACAATTCTAATATTCTTCATTCTCACGTTGTGTCCAATTCGACCCTGGACCATCTTGGATTCATAAGTGTTTTTCTCATTTGAAGTGGTCAAACTTCACACTTATATAGGTGATCTCCTATATAGAGTATCCTGCTATACTCCACCTTTAAGGTATATGAATCATTAAAAGCTTTTAAGGCTTGCCCTTTACCACACTTTTGCAGGTTTGCACTTGATTGTTTGAGAATGAGTTGAAATTATATTTCAAGTGTTATTTCGGAACATTTATAACTTAGTTGTCTTATTGAACCATGTTCTTGGGATCTCCAATCATCATGGTTAAATTACCGCTATAAACGTTCTTTAATGCGTGGATTTTAAACCCATTCTCATTACTGCACTTGACATTAGATCTCTATTTATGCCTTTTGTCAGCGGATCCACGATATTTTCCTTAGACTTTACATAGCCGATGGAAATTATCCAACTAGAGATCAACTGCCTAACAGTATTATGTCTCCTTCTTATGTGTCGAGATTTACCGTTGTACATGTTACTTTGTGCTCTCTCAATTGTTATCATGCTATCGCAATGTATCATTATAGGAGGCACTGGTTTGCTCCAACAAGGAATATCCTCTAAGAAGTTTCTAAGCCATTCGGCTTATTCACCAGCTTTGTCTAATGCAATGAACTCCGACTCCATTTTGGAACGAGCTATGCATGTTTGTTTAGAAGATTTCCATGATACTGCTTCACCACCTATGGTAAATACGTAACCACTTGTAGATTTGGAGTTTTTTGAATCAGTTATCCAATTAGCATCCGTGAATCCTTCGGCCACGGCTGGATATCTTGTATACAGTATCCCATAACTTAGAGTATATTTCAAATATCTAAGTACTCTTGTCAATGATGTCCAATGTTCTTCATTTGGATTGCTTGTGAACCTACTAAGTTTATGAACAGAGCATGCTATATCCGGACGTGTACAATTTGTTAAGTACATCAAGCTTCCGATAATTATTGCATATTTCTGTTGTGATATGGGTTTGCCTTTATTTTTGGCTAGATGTAGATTCACATCCACAGGAGTTTTAGCCGGGCGTAACTCAAAGGCATCGAATTTCTTAAGTATATTCTCTACGTAGTGAGATTGTGTTAAGACAATTCCATCAGGTGATCTAGAGATTCTTATCCATAGTATGACATCAGCCTCACCCATATCCTTCATGTCAAAATTTCTTTTCAATATGTTCTTAGTATTCACAATCACTTTGTGATTACTTCCTATTATGAGCATGTCGTCTACGTATAGACATACAATTACATACTCATTAGGCATGCCTTTTATGTAGACACATTTATCACATTCGTTGATTTTGAATTCATTTGATAGCATAGTTTGATCAAACTTTTGATGCCATTGTTTAGGTACTTGTTTTAATCCGTATAAGGATTTTATTAACTTGCACACTTTTTTTTCTTGGCCAGGGGCAACAAACCCTTCAGGTTGTTCCATATATATCTCCTCTTCTAATTCACCATTTAAGAAAGCTGTTTTGACATCCATTTGGTGTATCTCAAGGATTATGCAAAGCTGCAATTGCGATGAGAACTCTAATGGATGAAATTCTTGTCACAGGTGAATATGTATTGAAGAAATCATATCCTTCCTTTTGTTTGAACCCTTTAGCTACCAAGCGAGCCTTGTATTTGTCAATTGAACCATCAGTCTTGTATTTCTTCTTTAGGATCCATTTGCATCCTAAAAGTTTATTGCCCGGTGGGAGATCGACCACCTCCCAAGTATGGTTTTGCATAATGGATTAAATTTCGCTGTTGATAGCCTCTTTCCAGAGAGGAGCATCTGGACTAGATAATGCTTCTTGTATTGTCCTTGGTTCATTTTCTAGCATGTAGCTTATAAAATCAGGACCAAAGGACTTTTCCTTTTTGGTTCTTTTACTACGCCTTGGTTCTTCCTCCCTTTGAGGTGAACCTTTTTCTATAGCGTCATGACTTCTTTTATGCGAGCTCACTTCTTGTTTTTCCTTTTTAGGAAATATGTTCTCAAAGAATACTGCATTTCTAGAATCAATAGTCATTCCATCATTCATTTCGGGAACTTCTGACTTGTGAACCAAGAAACGATATGTACTACTATTGTATGCATAGCCAATAAAGATGCAATCAACTGTTTTAGATCCTAGCTTTATTTGTTTTGGTTTAGGTACTTCAACTTTTGCTAGGCACCCCCACACGTTGAGGTAACCGTATGATGGTTTTCTTCCTTTCCATAATTCATAGGTGTTTTATCTCTTTTCTTGTGTGGTAGTTTATTAAGAATGTAGTTTGCCAAAAGCACCGCTTCCCCCCACATGTTCTGGGGTAGGCCCGAGCTAATCAACATAGCATTCATCATCTCTTTGAGAGTTCTATTTTTTCGTTCGGCAACGCCATTAGATTGTGGTGAGTATGGTGCTGTGGTTTGATGAATAATGCCATTTTGCAAACAAAATTCTTCAAATGGAGTCACATATTCTCCACCTCTATCACTTCGAATCATTTTAATTTTAATGCTTAGTTGATTTTCGACTTCATTCTTAAAGTTTATGAATGCATCTATTGCTTCATCTTTCCCTCTTAGAAGATATACATAACAATACCTTGTGCATTCATCGATAAATGTAATGAAGTAATTCTTACCCCCTCTTGTTGGTGCGAACTTTAAGTCACATATATCAGTATGGATTAGTTCTAGAGGTGTAGTACTTCTTTCCACTGAATGAAATGGAGCTTTTGTCATTTTTGCTTCAACACAAATTTCACATTTCTTTTGTGGATCTAGTTCCATTATTAGCAAAATTTTAAATTGACTAATTTTCTTAGTGAATTTAAACTTGCATGTCCTAATCTATCATGCCATATATTAGAACTCTCGGCCAAGTAAGAAATAACTTTTTCTTTATTTTTAATATCACGGTGTACAGTCATTACATTTAGTTTGAAAAGCCCCTTTTCAAGGAAACCTTTTCCTACAAACATACCACTTTTGGATAGTACATATTTGTCAGACTCATACACTTGTCTAAATCCGGCTTTACTAAGCAATGATCCAGACACTAAGTTCTTGTGAATGTCAGGAACATGCAGCACATCCACAAGTTGGAGCTCTTTTCTCGATGTCATCTTCAACACAATTCTGCCTAGTCCAACGACTTCAGATGTTGAAGAATTTCCCATAAATAATTTTCTACTATTTATCGAGATGTAGGTAGAGAACATTTCCTTGTCCGAGCAGATGTGTCTTGTAGCTCCACTATCCACTAACCATTCTTGTGGATTATCCACAAGGTTTGCTTCAAAGACCACAGCGGCTAGGTTTAGTTCGGACAAGTTGGCGGATACCGACTTCTCTTCCGCTAGGTTAGCTCGGCTGTTGTTTTCCTTCTTTGGTTGACGGTAGTTTTTTGCCATATGTCCGGGTTTGTCACAGTTGTAGCAGTTGCTTTTGATTTTTTGCAGGCTTTTGCTTTTTGTCATTTCGCTTTCTCTTTTTGTTTGCCCTGGATTCAGCCAAGTTAACTCTTGCCTCTTTGCTAGACTTGATTTCAGACTTTCGATTATCTTCTTCGATCCTTAGTCTCACGATCAAGTTTTCAAGCCCATTTCCTTTCTTTTACGCTTGAGATATTTCTTAAAGTCTTTCCACAGAGGCGGTAGCTTTTCAATTAAAATAGCTACTTGAAAAGATTCACTCAATTCCATACCTTGGCATGGATGCCATGTAGGATCAGTTGTAGTTCTCTAGCTTGATCCAATACAGTCTTGGAGTCCACCATTTTGTACTCGAGGAATCGTCTGACTATGAATTTCTTCATTCAGGCGTCATCCGCTTTGTACTTCTTTTCAAGTGACTCCCATAATTCTTTAGAAGTTTTAAAATCTATATAAACATTATAAAGTGAGTCATCTAACCCGTTTAGAATAGAGTTACGACACATGAAGTCACTATGTTTCCAGATTTGAACGACAACTTTCTTTTGATCATCAGTTTCATCTTCTTCAACCGTTGGAGCAACTTCCGTCAGAAAACGTGCAAGGTTGAGTGTTGTTAAGTAGAATAGCATTTTATGTTGCCAACTCTTAAATTCCGTTCCGTCGAACTTAGACGGTCTCTCTGCATGTATCGGTGCAATAGTAATAGTAGCAGGTACATCAGTAGCCATCTTTAAATACTACAATTTCGTCATAAAATTTGTTGGGTATATGGGGTAGTATTTAAAATGGCTTATGGATTACTTTGGGTAAAGTCGAGTCAAGAGTTATACTCTTTCTCCTTAAGACTAAATTACTACGTACTTCAGGTGCTTACGGACTATAGCAATCGCCTCCAAGATACAATGACTTTGAATTTCAGACTTGTAGCACAACGAGTCCAAAATTCTCGGCGAACGAACTAATATTTTAGAACTTTCGGACTTGGGTAGGATAATTCTAGAACTAGGAGACTAGAATGTAATATGCTTGATTTTGTATGTAGGATTCAAATGAATTTTTCCAAATGAGTTAGGGGTCTATTTATAATAGTTGAAGAGTCATGGTGCCCTTGAAGAATGAATATCTTGATTCATTATGAGCCATTAGATCATGTCTCTTGATCAAGATCAAGATCCAATGGCTAAGATTGCACCGCTTCATTTGAATTTTAAATTCAAATCTTGGAGCCATATTTTTCCTCCAAAGCATCTTTGGGTTGAGCCCAGCCCGGCCCGACCCAATGGTCCGATTCGACAGATGATTCGACCCGGTGGCCGAACTGACATCCCGATCCGACGGGCAGACCCGACGTGCACTGACCGACCCAGTCCGATGACTCAACCTGGTTTGATCGGTCCTCCCATGCATCGGCTTGACTCACCTATCGAACTCGGTTCGAGTCCAAAAAGTGATCATGTGCAAGCGCGGCTAGACTTGGTTTGACCGATCCTTCCATGTGTCGGCTTGACTCACCTATCGAACCCGGTACGAGTATAAAAAGTGATTGTGTGCAGCGACTCGACCAAATTGCCCGACCCGATAGATGATCCGACCCGGTGATCGGACGGTGAACCGGCCCGATGGACAGACCCGACCCGGCAGCGACCCGACCCAGTCCAGCGACCCAACCCAGTTTGACCAATCCTCCCATGCGTCGGCTTGACTCACCTATCGAACCCAGTTCGAGTCCAAAAAGTGATCATGTGCAGCGACTCGACCCGGTCCGGTCCGGTGACCCAACCCGATTTGACTGGTCCTCCCATGCGTCGGCTTGACTCACCTATCAAACCCGATTAGAGTCCAAAAAGTGATCATGTGCAAGCGCGGCTATACTTGGTTTGACTGATCCTCCCATGCGTCGGCTTGACTCACCTATCGAACCCAGTTTGAGTCCAAAAAGTGATCATGTGCAAGAGCGGCTAGACTTAGTTGGATGCACCATGTGGTCCACACATTTTATTTAATTCAATAATGTGTGTGGGTAATAATAAGGAGTTCAATTCTTCTATCTTTTTCCAATGAGGGACAACTTCCCACTTCAACCTTTACTCTTCATTTTTCTTCTTTTTTCTCGTAATTAAATTGCAAACTTCATGTATTAATTCTTCATTCACCCGGAATTGGATTTGAGTAAACTTATGCACTAAATTCATCTACTCGAAACGTAGTTTTTGAATATATAATTTGTTTTCATTTTCGACAAATGAAAATTTACAAGAACATTAATTAAAGGTGGGCTTGACCCACTTCTATACTTAACCAATTCCAACAAAAAATAACAAATAAATCGCTAATAAAGTTTATATATTTTTGTTTGTTGGTTAATATATACATTTTTATTTATAAGTTTATAATTTTGTGAGGCTGTAAACAAAATAATAGCCATCATTTATCAAGTTGGACATGCATTATAAGGTGTCACGCATATGTTTGGCTTTTCCGTTGGCTATTAATATACCTAGTCATAATATGCGACTGTGAGGTCCTGTTTTAATACGAGGTCCTTTTGCCTTCTTTTGTTCTCGCTTCTGTAATCATGGAAGGTGGCGCAACCGAGGCTCTTCTTGAGAAGCGCCACCCCACGCGGCGGAGCTTCGTCCAAGAGTTTGGTTCGGAGTCGAAGACACTATGGACACTTCCGGCCCTGCAATTTTTACCTACATATGTCAGTATTCTCTTGGCGCATTTACTCAAACATTTGTTGGGCAAGTCGGCGAACTCGAGCTCGCTGCTGTCTCTGTCGAGAACTCTGTGATTGATGGTCTTGTTTTTGGGGTCATGGTAATATTCTCTTCATATTTCTTCTTTTTCCACGAATCGTTTCAAGTTACTTCTAACAAAATCAAAATTGAGTTCATGGAGTCTCTAGTTTTCAAATTTTCTCTTTTTCTTTTTGCTTAATTTGATTCGTTTGAGCTTTGTTCAGAGAATTAGGAATGAGGAAGATGATAATTCTGAATTTTTTACTAATGTTAGAATGGAATCCGATTTGGGGTCTAATCGAAAATGGAAAACATGCAGTGGGGAATGGGGAGTGCGCTGGAGACATTATGTGGACAAGCATTTGGTGCAGGGCAGATCAGGATGTTGTGTGTTTACATGCAGAGATCATGGGTTTTGTTGATCACCACATCCGTTGTGTTGCTTCCTATTTACATATTTGCTCCCCAAATCCTCATCTTCTTTGGGGAATCTGATGACATTTCTCGAGCTGCAGGTATTCATTACTCTTGTTTTGAGCTAGGTTTTCAGTTATTTGAATTGTTTGACATGAGATTGTTATCTGCAGGTAAGTTTGCCCTTTGGATGATACCTCAAATGTTTGCATATGCTGCGAATTTTTCCATACAGAAGTTCTTGCAGTCACAGAGTAAACTCATGGTAATGGCCTGGATTTCCCTTGTTGTGCTCGTCCTGCATGTGTTCTTTAGTTGGTTGATGATCTTGAAACTCGGGTGGGGCTTAATCGGAGCAGCAATCATGCTAAATACCTCATGGTGGCTCATTGTGATATTGCAATTAATCTATATCTTGTATACGAAGTCTGATGGTGCTTGGAGTGGGTTTTCGTGGTTGGCGTTTCAAGATTTGTATAGCTTTGTGAAGCTCTCTTTAGTTTCTGGTGTAATGTTGTGGTAAAAGTTTGCCTCTAGTATTCTTATTATTCTCAATAAACAATAATTTACTGAATTTCAAGTTAATTTTCTTTAATGGGAATGGGAATGATTTGCAGCTTGGAGTTCTGGTATTTGATGATATTAGTAGTCATAGCTGGTCACTTGGATAACCCTGTGATACCAGTAGATGCTCTTTCTATCTGGTAGGGGATCGATCTCTTTCATTTCATTATTGCAATTGTCTTTTGTTTGATATAAAAATCTAAATTGTTTTTTCTTTTTTGCTTGGATAAGAAGAAAGAGGGACTCCATTTTTCATGGGTGAAAGTCCCCAAGGCTATACGTCTAGCAAGATTGTCTCGGTTTATTTCAGTTTGCCGTGTGAAATATGTAAAAAGTTGCAGGATTTACTTGTTTATGCAAAATATCTGCAGCATGAACATTAATGGGTGGGATGCAATGATTTCGATCGGATTTAATGCTGCCATCAGGTAATGTTTCCAACATCATAATGTGAAAATTAATCTAGTATTGTATTTACTTGATGAAATTACTGTTGAACTTTATACATTAACTTCGGTGTGATGTTGATTAAATTGAAGTAAAGCCTATCCATTAATATTAGTATTTGTTGCAACATTCAACAAGAATAACATTTGCAGTGTGCGAGTTGCCAATGAACTTGGTGCTGGGAATCCACGAGCTGCCAAATTCTCAGTGGTAGTGGTTTCGATCACTACTATCCTGATTGGAATCGTCTGTTGTGCTATTGTTCTAGTTACCAGAGATACTTTCCCATATCTATTTACTAACAGTGAAGCTGTAGCTAAGGAGACTACTCGATTATCATCTTTACTTGCACTCACTGTTCTGCTAAACGGCCTTCAGCCTGTTTTATCTGGTAAGAGCTCAACATCAATTGTATACTTCACATTTCATGCACGATTGTGTGAAAATTTGGTGACTGTCTGCACCAGTGTAGAGACTAATATCTAATTACATCGTGTTTAACTTTGTCAGGGGTTGCTGTGGGAACTGGATGGCAATCTGTTGTAGCATACATCAATATTGCTTGCTATTACATTGTGAGACTACCACTGGGAATAGTCTTGGGCTTCATATTTGACTTTGAGGCAGAGGTAAAAAGCTCTTAAACAAATTAGTTTATTACTTACTTGTCCCATTTATTTAGACTTGCTTTTATTTTTGAATGTTCTAAGAGGATTCTCATCCTTCATTTGAACAACTCATTTATTATGGTTAATACTTAGTATAGTTAAGTCAATTCAGCCGGGCCCTACCCGCCTTCGGTTCGATTCTCCTGTTATATTTTGGTGTTACATCTCCTATTGTGCACCGTTGGATGATTGACATGTATGATATAATAAAACATATACTCTAAAAGGAAAGTTTAAACCCTTAGGACTAGAACGTGTTAGGTGACCATCAGTGAAAAAATGTTGCCGTTTTAAGCGTTCATTCATTCAAGTCGAATCTAGCCATTGGGTCTGGTCCAAATAATGAGCCATATTTATTCCGTTTTGGGTTGTTCGAGTTGTGGAGCATGAAGCCTGAAAGAATCAAAAATCCAGGTCCAATGTAGGTGGTCTAACTAATAAGAAAATAACGGCAGAAGACAAGGCTCGAATTTCTTTTGTTAAGAGCTTAGAGTTTACCATTATAAATAGCAATTCTCAACCATGGGTTTAAAATAGTCATGTAGTCTTCTTTAAGATGAATTGAAAACAATTCTTATGTGATTCTTCATTGCTTACATGAGTTCTATGACTATTTTTCTCAACACAAGCCGTACTCAAATCGGTGAACCTCGATCGTGTCGCAAACGTTGGCTGTGGGCAGGGGATCTGGGGAGGGATGATTGGAGGCATTTGTTTGCATACCCTCATCTTGATAGGCATAGTTGCAACTAGAAACTGGGAGAAAGAGGTAAGTGTTTTGATTATGTTTTGTTGGTGCTATTTTCTTTTACATGCGAGAAAAAGCATTTAACGGATACCTAACTTGGTTGACCCCTGCAATAATTTTCAGGCCAGGGAAGCAGAAAACCGCCTCAAAAAGTGGGGCGGGGCCATTGCCAATCACTGATTACTCTTTTCATTTACTTTCACTTAACGACACAAAATCCATAAGAACCTTTGCTATTATTAGTTAAGTAACTGTGAGCAATCAGAATTTTTAAAATTCTTTTTTGTCCACATTTTAAGGTGATTTCTAAAAATACCTAAAACCATGAAAAAGACTTTGACTCAATATTGACACGATAGATACTAAAAACTTATCGAGTCAACCATTAAGTTATCTTTATAAACTATATAAAAAAAATATCTGAGTCAAAAAAAATTTACTTGCTCGATACCTATTGTTGACTGGATAATATATTTTTAAAAAATCTATAAAGTTGACTTGATGTACTTGACTCGATATCTTTTATTAGTATCATGTAAATATCGGGTTAAGATCTTTTCCGTCTTTTAGTCATTATTAAACATTTCCTTAAAATATGGGCAAATTTTTATTTTTTAAATTCTGATTTTCCACTTACCTAGCTATTGTATGCTGTTGTTAATTCGCTATTTCATTAATGATTCCTCCATTTTCTGCATATTGTACTCCTTCCCTCCATCCGCACGTTCAAAATTGTTTTTTTTTACAGTATTAAAGTTGTATTTTGATTGAGGCATTTAAATTCAATACATTTGAAAATTAGGCTGTGTTTGGATTGAGTCATTTCAAATCCAATGAATTTGAAAATTGGTGGATTTTAAATAAATTCATTTGAATTCCACTGTTTGGATAAATTATGGATCTTTCAATTTCAAATTCATAATTCAAAAATTATTTTTAAAATAGAATTTATATACGATAAATAAAAAAAAATTAATTTTATTAAATATTAAAATTTAAAATTTTATTAAAAATTTTTTTTTGGGGAATTCTACCACTCAACCCTACCCACCCACTCCCACCCCCACCTCCTCCCCCTCAAAAATTTTTTTTTTATAAAATTATAAATTTTTAATATTTGAATAATAAAAATATTGTCATCCCAACCCTACTTAATTTTAAAAAAAGTTGGATTGGGGGGTTTGGGGGCGGTGGCATGGATGGGTGGGTAGAGTTGGGTGATAATATTTTTATTATTTAAATTATAAAATATAAAAAAAATTAAAAAATTTTTTTTTTTGGGGGGGGGGGGGGGGGGGGGGTTGGGGGATGGTGAGGATGGGTAGGGAGTAGGGACTGGGTGGTAAAATTTTTATTATTAAAATATAAAGTTTTATAAATTTTTTTGGGTGGGTGGTAATATTTTTATTACTAAAATCTAAAATCTTATAAAAAAAATTTTGAGGGTGGGTGGAGGTGGGTGATAATATTTTTATTATTTAAATATTAAAATCTAAAGTTTTATAAAAAAAATTTGAGGGTGGGATGGGGGTAGGTGGCGGGGGTGGGGGTGGTAGGTGGATAGGGGTAGGATGAGTGGTAGAGTTAAAATATAAAAAAAATATAAATGTATTTTGTAATTAATTTATTAATTTTATATATTACTTTATTACACAACAACGGAACAGATGGATTTCAAATGACACGGTTTGATTAAGGATTTGAAATCCATTCAAAAATAACTAAAATATTTAAAATCAAATTCATGATTTGAAATTTATTGATTTAAAATCTTTGAATTTATAAATTCATTGATTTCAATTGATATCCAAGCACCCATCAAACACAGCCTTAAGGAATTTGAAATTTCATGGATTTCAAATCAATTCATTTGAAATATCTTGTTTGGATATATTGTGTATTTCTAAATGAATTTTCAAGTTCAACAATTATTTTATAGTATTTTTTAAAATTAAAATTTTATCAATGATAATAAATAATAATAATAACAATAATATTTTATTATATTATATACCAAAATTTATAATTTTATTAAAATTAATTTTAAAAAAAATCAAATGCACGTAAAAAAGGATAATGACGTATAGCAGGGGGGTGGAGAGGGGTGGGGTCGGGTGAGGTGGGATGGGGTGAGGAGGGGGTGGGCGTGTATCAACCATTAACGAGTATTCCTATTATGATCAACTAAGCCCTCTAGGTTACGTGACGGCTTTGAATGGTCTTATCAAAGCACATATGTTTAACTTTTTTAACTCCTCGGGAATTTTGATTGGGAGTGGTGTTGGAGAGGTGGGTGTTTGGGTTAAATTAAAAAAAATTGAATGAAATATTAATTTTTTTTCATTAATTTATTTTTATTTAAAATTTTTTAATAATATATTATTTAATATTAAAATATTTTTTGTGCGAAGAAAGAATTTCAAATGATAAGGTTTGACTAAAGATTTAAAAATCCTTCCAAAATAATTAAATAAAGGGAAAATAAATTTTTTCGTCCGCTAACTTTCATTCATTTTGAAATTAGTCCATTAACTTTTTTAATTTTGAAATTAGTCCGTTAATTTTATAACAATTTTGAAATTAGTCCATTAACTTCATAAAATTCAACATTTTGGTCCTTTGACCTGCTATGGCAGGTCATTTGAATATTTTCACCCTAATTAATCTATATCATATTTTTATTTAACCAATTTTATCTCACTTTTCATTTTTTACTTCAGTATACCAAACAAACAATATTAATCTCATTACTAAAGTGGAGCAAATTTGACTAAATATTGATACTTTCTCCGTCCACTAGAAGATATTTTTTCCATTTTGGTCGTCTGTTCCAAAGAGGGTCACTTCATTTTTTAAACACATGAGATCCACACACACCCACTAATACAATTAAAATATGGGATCCATACTCCCACTAATCCAACTACCCACTACACATTAAATAACAATACTTCTTAATCAACGTGCACAAAAGCAAAATGCCTTCTTTCGGGCGGACGGAGAGAGTATAATATAAATTGTTAGTGGAGGCTATTTTTTTAAAAATAGTATATATATATATATTACATATTTTTTTTTTTTAGAATAACCTGCTAATGACCTGTTGAAACGGACGATTTTGTTGAACTTGGTAAACATGATGGACGATTTTCAAAATTTTCAAATATAATGGACGATTTTCAAAATTCTGCAAATATAATGGACGATTTTTCAAAAAGTGAAAAGCTTATGGACTAAATTCAAAATTGGGCAAAGTTAGCGGACAAAAAAATCTATTTTCCCTTAAATAAATATTTCATTCAAATTAGAATCTTAAATTTATAGATCCGTTGATTTTATATTACACCAAAATATGATGGATGGATTTAAAGGAGAGATTTATAAATCGACTTTTGGGGAAGTTTGGTACTTCCTTCGTCCCAACTTTACACTTCATGTATGATCTATTTCAACTTCACACTTTCATAAAGGAAAAAATAACTAATAAAGATCTTCCTAACACACTTTAATTATAAATTTGTCATCACTTTTTTAATACATATTCCCTCCGTCCACCTGAAAGAGGGTCTTTTACTTTTGTGCACATTGATTAATGAATATTATTATTTAATATGTAGTGGGTAGTTGTATTAGTGGGAGTGTGGACCCCATATTTTAGTTGTATTAGTGGGTGTGTATGGGTCCCATGTGTGTAAAAAAGGAAATGACCTTTTTTGGGGAGGACGACCAAAATGGAAATAAGATCCTCTTTCGAGCGGACGGAGAGAATATAATATACTTTATCATTTACTTATTCCTAAAAAATACCAAACTACCCCTAAAAGTAAATAAAAAGGTGACTTTTGTTAATATCCATGTTGGCAATAAATGAGAAGATGAATTTAGGTCGGAAGGATTATTTTTTTTAGATCAATAATCAAGTGAGACCATCTCACAATAAGATTTTTTTACGTTTTTGAACTAATTATCGCTTTTCATAGTATATGAAGTATTACGTTTAATTAAAAATGTTATATTTTAAAAAATTATTCATGAAATAGTTTAATAAACTTTTCTAACTTTTCATTAATTAGACATTATTTTTTATTTAAATGGTATTACTTTTTCCATTTTAAGCAACTTAATATAGTATGATGGTCTTAGTCAAGTATGTGCCTTTTTGTACAATATATAAAATAAAATATACTCTCTTCATCCCATTATACTAGGTACTCCCTTTGTCCTGCCCAGAAAGTTAATTTTTCTCTATTTTGGGCATCCCACCCATAGAGTCATTTTTCTTTTTTTATGCACATGGGACACACACACTCACTAATACAATTAAAATATGGGGCCCATATTCCCACTAATATAACTACCTACTACACATTAAATAATAATACTCTTTAATCCATGTTAAAAACAAAAACAAAAACTAACCGAGGGAGTACATGTTTTACCATTTAGGATCATCTCATTATGAGGCATATATTTCTAGGATCTAATCATTATAAGAGCATCCACATCCATCTCACGGTTAAAACTCTCTCTATCCCCTCCATTTCACTTTTTTCATTTTCTCATAAAGAGTGTATATTAGGTACACCCGGGTGTACCCTTGCACTCATATTTGTATAACTTTTTATTCTATTTTGTATACATGTTATTCTCTTTTGTATACGTGTTTTGTAATATTTCTATACTTTTTTCACACTAAGTTTTTCATTAAAAAAACAAGCATTCATGTGTATAACATTTTACTCAATAGTGTATACATGTATTTTAATAATTGTACATTTTTTTACACTCAATTTTTTATTAAAAAAATTAACAATTAAATTATATACATTTTTACTCATAATTGTATATGTTTTTGCTTATATTTGTACGTGGGTGCACACTATATTTAGCCTCTCATAAAAATCAATTGCCTCCTATATTCACACATCAATTTAAATTGACATTAAAAAAAAATATTCCCTCTCACCCATAATATTTTTCACGTTTATTGTTCCATATTATTTAAGAAAATTTGCATTTTTTGACAAACTTTATTGAATTTGGAGGATATTGTAGTATTTTTAGGTAATAAAAAAGTATAAAGTAATAATATGTGTGTGAAAAATGAGTGATAAATTTGAAATTAAAGTAACTTTTGAGGTTATTAGATAAAATATTATTTATTTTTTTTGAGGTGTGAAAGGTTTTGTAGAATAAACAAATGAGGAAAGTATGAAAGGTTTTATTGGAGCACAAAGTATTATTTAGTCACTCTTTCCTTAAATACTTATATAAAATTAAATATTCTTTTTTTTTAAATAAAACAAATGAAGTTTCATTTTATTAAAATGGCATGGTGGCAGGAGTGATTTTTAATTTAAATTCATTAGCCCACATTGGTGTTGGTAAGATGTATTTGAGTTTAAACTCAAAAATTTAGCATCAATGTAGATGCTTAAGATATAATGTTTCTTGGTAAGCGTGTTTAATAATAATAATAATAATAATCTAACATTACTAAAAATTTAGGATATTAATATATGTTCTCTGGCAAGTGAGTCACACACAGAGAAATATAATATTTCTAAAATGAGTGGTTATTTGCATCCCAGAATTACTAAATATATCCCAAAAATATTCAATAAGACATAATTACTCTTATAAAACTTATATCTGTTCGATTGTTGCAACCAAACAATCATCTATCTTAGCTATTCGGTTACAACAACCGAACAGAACAAAGAATTCATATATTTGATGTGTTCGGTTGCAACAACCGAACAACCGAACAGAACAAAATTTGTATTTTTTTAATTCATATCTACGTTATCGAATAGATAAAATAACACATAAGTTTCATGGACATTAATCTTTAAACAAAGATGATAATTCTCTTCCAGTGAAAGTAGATGATGATTCTCTTCCAGTAAAAGTAAAAAGTTTTTGTTGATTCTATCGACGGGCAGTGGTAGTGGTTATGATTTAGATGAATTTATAACTACTACCATTGCCTCTCGTTGATAGAATAAACATAAATTTACTTTTATTGGGAGGGAAATCATATCTTTGTTTAAATAAAACTTATCTGTTATCTTATCTATTTAGATATGAATTAAAGAAATCATTATTTGGTTGTTGCAACCGAGCAGATAAGATAGATGAATTTTTTATTCTGTTCAATTATTGCTACTGAACAGAATAGATGAATTCTGATAGATGAATTTTTTTATTCTGTTCGCTTGTTGCTACCGAACAGAATAGATGAATTCTTTGTTCTGTTCGGTCATTGTAACAGAATAAATATAAGTTTTATAAGGATAATTATGTCTTACTGAATATTTTTGGGGTACGTTTAGTAATTTTGTGGGTTCTGTCCCTCTCCTAAAAATTTACGCATAAATTGTCATCTAACTTAAATTAGAAAAAAAAAATGTAAAATTACAATAAATTTTATCAACAATTCATTAAATATCATACTAATATACAAACAAAAAATAAATGTATGTCTTTGGGATGGAGACAATAGCAATAGTATGTAATTTAGATGAGAATGAAAAATTTGAAATTAAAGTATATTATGAGTTTATAGTATTAAATAATACTCCCTCAATCCATAGAAGTTGACACACTTTTCTTTTTGATTTGTCCCACTAAAGTTGACACATTTTCTTTTTAATACATGTGACCCACACAAAAATAATTAATCTATTCTCATGGACTCCACATATCACTTCTAATACAACTACCCACTACACATTAAATATTATTTCTCTCACTTCACTTTACTTCACTTTGTATTAAATTATTATAATCCTTAGTCTCCGTGCCCAAAAAAAATTATACCGACTTCTATGAGATGGAGGGAATATTTCTTTAAGTAAGTTATAAATACTCATTTCATCTTGTTTAATGTTCATATATTCTAAAGCTTAGTGTCTCACTTCAATGCCTACTTTTATATTTTTGATAAGTAGGGTCATACTTAAAAATTAATACTCTTAAAATTTTTAATTCATTATTATTACATAATTTATCACCAATTCAAATTAAAATTAGAGACAAAATATAAAGAATATTGTTAAATGCACATCACCTTCTTATTAAATTCACACATTTTACTAAATGCGCCACTCAATAAATCAGGTGATACCGTTACTTTATTCATAAATAAGACATTCTACGAGGATCGTAAATTTTTATTCTCTCAATTTGTCATTGTCAGGGTCATGAACGAGAGAGGCTCTAAACCTCTATCTCAATTGGAAGTGGATTATATGTTTCAGCGGGTCTTTAATATTAAGGAGCTGCTCAATATACCGCTGGGTCGGGGATATTTTTCATTGATGGTTGCTGATGAACAGCAAAAAGTTAATCTCTTGAGGAAGAGGGTTTTTGAGGTTGGAGGTGCTCAATTAAGAGTTCAACAATGGACTCCTACATTCAATCCATACAAGATCAAGTCTTCAATAGTGCCAGTTTGGATGAGAATATATGAACTTCCTTTGGAATTATGGCATGAGAAAATTATTAAAAGTGTAGCTCGGGCCGTGGGAAATTCCCTCAGAATTGATGAACGGACCCTAGATGGCTCCACAGGCCATTTTGCTAGAGTTCTTGTAGAAATGGATATTCAGGAAGACATATTGAGATATATGAATATAGATACTTCGGAGAATATGATCAAAATTTCCTTTGGTTTTGAAAATATTCCGGAGTACTGTAAAGCATGTCAAATTTTGGGTCATTGTGATATGAATTGCATGAAAAGACATACAAACAGGAGCAGCGGAAGGAGAAAAAGGAAAGAGGCATGACCAGAAACTTTTCATACCCTAAAAATACATGGAAGCAAAAGGAATGTCCTGCACTTAATGTTGTCACTTCTAATATGTTTGGAACTCTGGAAGAAGATGATGCTCAGAAAGAGAAACTTAGAGAGGAAGTGGAAAACCCTGATCAACGGGAGACAGAGGAGAAAGATCAGGAATGTGGTCCTCAGATACAGGATCATGAATTGAAGGATAAAAAAGATGATGAAGAGATGGATCCTCGGATTGAGGAGTATGAGAGTGGTCAAAGTGATAAGGATTATGTGTCGGAGCAAGAGAGCTTAAATCATAGTAGAGAGGAAATCAACGATTAGGAATCACATAATTTGCAGGATCTTTCCCTCGCAATTATTGTGAAAGAGTCGGTTTCTATTGTTGTTCGCAGCCCTGAAAATTATGCTAGTCCTACCATTTCTTCATCTGAGAGGCATATCATTATGCATGGAGAGAAAGATTTTGTCAGAGGCACGAGCATCAACGCCACTCATTTTACTCGAGCGGATCCGCCGACTACTCGCTCCCGCTCTACGGGAGTAGTGTTTGTTCCTCATACTAAAAAATAGTCTAAAACGATGCATTCTACTACTAACAAAGAATGGGATAACTTGTCGCCGAAGCACGGCCGAAAACCCCGTGCATCATGAAGGTTCTTTTTTGGAATATAAGGGGGATTGGGAGGAAAGATGCTCAAACGACTCTTAAGGAGTTCTGCAGGAAGCACACACATACTTGGCTAGCTATTGTAGAGCCAAAAGTCCTTTTTGAATCAATTCCAGCTCATGTATGGAGTAATTTGGGATTTCAGTTCACTGGATATAATCATAGAGATGGACTACGTCCAAATTTGTGGATTTTCTATAAATCCAATGCTGTGTCTCAGGTACGAGCGGTGTTCTCCTCTTCTCAAATTATGATCTTTAACTTCATTCATAATGCTGCCGACTATCATTTTGGGTTTGTTCATGGACACAAGGATCACACTATACGTGTGGCACTATGGTGTGATATTATTGCTACTATGTCCTCAAACATGATGTTGGTGGGGGATTTTAATTCTATTTTGGGTTCGCACGAGAGATTTAATGCATCGGGGAGGGACAATCTGGTTCCTGCAAAATTTCATGGATTTCTTGATGAGTCGGGGCTTATGGATCTAGACCTATCAGGGACCAAGTTTACTTGGGTTAGTAGATCATCCACTAGAAGCATGAGAGCTTCAAAAATCGATAGGGGTTTGGTGGAGGATAATATCATGAAGCTATGGGATAGAATCAGTGGTGTTGTATTGGCTAGACACAGATATGACTATGCTTCGATTTTGGTCACTTTTTCTATGAATGAGGCGATTGCCAGACCGTTTCATTTTCAGCGCATGTGGTTGCTTAATACAAGTTTCTTTGTCATGGCTGAAACTTCTTGGAAAGATCCTTCTTTTCATGATAATCCTATATCTAAATTCATGTTTAAATTGAGGAGATTGAAAGGGGACATAAAGAAATGGAATCATAACAGCTTTGGGAATATTGATGATGCTGTTGAGGCAGCCATGCAGACGCTTAAAGAAGTTCAGATTCGTATTGGTTTGGAGGGGGATAGCGAGGACCTGTTTTGTGAAGAGGTTGATGCACATGTGTAGCTTAATAATAGGCTGATGGAGAAGCATCAGATCTATGCTCAAAAGAATAGGATAGAAACACTGAGTTTTTCATTAAAACTATCGAGCGACTAGATCAAGAGCATCCATTACTTCTATGGAGGTAGATGGTGAGATCACGGATAACTCAGATATTATTTCACAGCATATTATTCAGTATTACAGCAGGTTATTTCAACGTCCATAGGAGGAGAGAAACTTTTCACAATTAGATTTTCTTGATAAAGTTATTTCACATGCCGATAATGTTATCCTAGCTTCTATCCCGGACGATGAGAAAATAAGACAAGCTATTTTTGGACTCTCTTCGGATAGCGCACGGGGCCAGATGGATTTGGAGGGAATTTCTATCAACAATGTTGGAGTTTTGTTGGTCAGGATTTGTCTAAAGCTGTTAAACATTTTTTTATTTCAGCTGAAATTCCAGGGGGAGTCAATTGCAACTTCATAGTCCTTATCCCTAAGCATGATGGAGCAGTTAAGGTGGAGGATTTTCGACCTATCAATCTTTGTAACTTCATTTTTAAAGTTATTACTAAAGTGTTGGCGACCAGAGTTGGGCCGATACTTGAAAGGCGTCTCAGTGGTTTCCAATTTGGTTTTATACCTGGGAGAAGCATTCATCATTGCATTGCGGTTGCTTCGGAGTGTTTCAATAGTCTCAACAATTCAGTTTATGACAGCGTAGGCTTTAAAATTGATATCAGAAAAATGCTTGACACACTCAGATAGGATTTTATTCTACATGCCTTGGAACGACTGGGTTTTGATCTTCAATTTATCACATGGGTTCATTCAATCTTTTATTCTGCTAAGGTGTCTATTTTGATCAATGGAAAGCCGGAGGGTTATTTTGGTTGTGGGCGGGGAGTTTGTCAAGGAGATCCTTTATCTCCTCTTCTTTTCTGCATTGCGGAAGAGATTCTTGGACGATGGATTAATCTTAAAATTTCTGCAGGGAATACTTCACAGGCTCGGGCTAACAGGTCTACTCTTCTTCCCCCCTTCCTGTTTTACGCTGATGATATTGTCCTCTTCTGCAAAGGTGATAGAAAATCTATTGAATGTCTTCGTAGTACCCTACACAAATATGCCTTCTTATCTGGTCAAGAATTTAGTCCTGCAAAATCAAAAATTTTCTTTGGAAAACATGTGAAGTCGGTTGCTAGACGAGAGTTTATTGATATTTTTGGAATTCAAGAGGGAAAGGTTCATTTCACTTATTTGGGGGCTCCTATTTTCATAGGATCACCCAAAATTGTATATTTTAATCAGGTCACAGATAGGATTATGGCAAAATTTCAATGATGGAAAGGTAATTCTCTTTCAATGTCTGGAAGGGCTTGCATGGTTAATTCGGTTGTTATTGCCTCCACGGTTCATGTCATGATGGTGTACAAATAGCCTTGACACTTAATCAAAAAGATAGAGATAGCCTGTTGGAATTTTGTTTGGACAGGGAATGTAAACAAGCAAGGTCAATTCACTATTGCTTGGAAGCGAGTCTGCAGTCCAATGAAAGAGGGGGATTGGGAATAAGATCTATCCATATTGCTAATGAGGCCTACTTAATGAAGCTTTCCTGGGACATTCTTGAGGGCAAGGGGCCGCTGGATTTTATAAAGAGTAGATGGTTTGATGAACAAAAATAGAGAGATACATATGTCGTATCCTCAATCCGATCGGCATGCAAGAATCATATCAAACGATTGCTGGAGGACGAACTATGGATTATTGGATATGACTCCAAAGTCTGGTTTTGGTTAGATTCTTGGATTGGTGATCCCATAGCTGATCTAGTTGACATTCCTCAAGAGTACATATATCATTTTGATCAATGGATTGGTGATTACTTAATCGATAGCAATTGGCATTTTACGGAGAGCTTAAATAATACTTTTTCTCATATCGTGGATGCTATTTTGAATACTCGAATGTCACCGAATTTTGATGATTGCAGGGTGTGAAGAAAGTCATGGCAAGGGGGGGTCACCTCTAAAACCGCTTTCATGCATTTTGGGGAACCGTTCATAGCGCCAAATTGGGGAGAATGGATTTGGGACCCTGGCATACAGTCTTGCAAATCTATAACAGTATGGAAGGCGGTACATGGGATACTTTCTACTTAGGATACTTTGATACATAGAGGGTTCATGGGGCCTTCTCGATGTATTTTATGCAAAGAAGGAGATGAAACCGTCGATCACTTATTCATGACATGCCCAACATCCTTGGAGATTCTAAAAAAACTTTTGGCTGGGTTTTCCTTTGGCAGCAGGCTCAATCTGGAATAATCTTTCATGGGTTTTCTCGTTCAAGCCATGGGTATAAAGGCGAGCAAACAGGTGATTTGGTTATGGAGATATGTATTGATCACTTATACATTGATCATATGGAGTGAAAGGAACAGTGCTGTATATGGAAGCTACACAAAGGAAGGAAAGGATAAGCCGATTAGAACTTCACAAATTATAGCAAATCTGATGGCTCTTATCCGGGAAGCGAATCATGTTAAGATGGGGTCGATGAATAACACAGTCGAAGATCTTTGCACACTAAAATATTTTAGTATTAAAGGGGTGCCACGCAAGGCTCAAAATATTATCTCGGTGCGGTGGAACCCTCCACATCCGGGATGGATGAAGGTGAATGTAGATGCCCATGCAGTTGGGACGCCAGGGTTTTCATCTGGCGGAGGTATTTTTCATAATTCAAGGGGCTTCTTGCTGGGGTATTTTACTAGTGGCTATGGAATTGGGTTTGCGGTAGAGGCGGAGCTGTCAACGGTTTTCCTTGCCATTGAATATGCTCATGCCAAAGGTTGGCACCGGCTGTGGTTGGAGACGGACTCTAAGTACGTGGTATATGCTTTCATGCATTCGTCGCATGTCATTTCGTGGAGATTGTTGTCACGTCGGAGGAAATTAAAGGAATTAACTAGTACTTTTACCCTGCATGTTAGCCACATATTTAGGGAGGGGAATGCAACGGCTGATTTAATATCTAGAGTGAGAGGCGACCCTACATGGCACACTGACATCCCGGCTTTTGTTAGTGCTCAAATGTTTAAGGATATGAATAAAGATTTCTTTAGATTTAAATAATTGTATCCTTTGTTTTTCATATCTTTTTTGGTTGTATTCGTACTCTTTTCTTTTTCTTTTTCAATAAACGATCTATTGACTAAATGAACATATAACAACTAAATTTGTATTTATTAAATAATAAATAAAAAAATTACAAATAAAATCAATGTGAATTAAATTTGATGAAGAAGAATTAACTATGCCCACTGAACACCATTACGATCTGACGCCTTTTGAACTATGCGTCCGGTGTGCTGACACACCCAACAAATATATCAGCTAAGATTTTTTGTGTTCATTCTCTGTTATATTATTTCTTGCTTCTTATTTGAAATTACTTAGAAAACATCAGCATACAAACAACCCCTTCATTTTAACGTTACCAATCTTATTCCAGATTTGCTGTGCGGAGTAGTGCATGCATTCCCTCCTAAATTCATCCAAACAAAATAGAAAAACATTCAGGATTTCATAGTGGTGAACGAGGAGTAAGTTCATCTCACAGAAAAATTCACATTTTACTTGTCTTACGTTAATTTAACCAGATACTTTATCGTCTTTTCGTACAGGTGCAGACCCCTCCTGCTGACTCTTTGGGAAGACTTTATTCAGTACGAAGGGCGACACCTAAACAAAAATATTCAAGACACACCTATAATTCTCGGCACCCACCTTACTATCACTGCATTCGACGGTAACTAGCTTCACAATAATCAAATATAATTCTAGGATTTAAATAAAGAACTCTCACTGACTTTATTACATGTTTTTTCAATATAGGTATATCGATTAGCACACTGCCACATAACTCCATCATGTTTGACCCACCGCTCCCACAAACTTCTGCTTTGAAAAGATGGTCACAAAACCTTCTTACAGCTTACTAAAGTTGTATAAAAAATATATACGTTGCACCTTTATAATTTCATTCCCTGAATTTTCAGATGCACACCCTTCTGAACATATGTGTCCCCCTTCTATTTTCCCAGAAAGACTACATAAAAGACATTGTGGCACTGAAACTTTGTAGGAAAGAACATCAACTCACCGTCCCACCAACGCCATCTGAAGTGCGCTCCATTTCTAAAATTTTATGCATTGCTGATACGATATCCCTGAGTTCCCGCATCATCTCATATTGTATGAATTGTTTACAGGCATAGAACACAAATACTAAATACACAGTAATATAAGATTTAAGATTAACATTTGTTAGCCAAAAGACTAAATGTTGTACACATTCATCATCAGCACACTTCATCATAGGAATGATAATTTTTACCCACTGATGCATCTATTTTAGCTTGTACCATGTGTCATGACATGGCTAAAAAAGGTGATGCATAATTGAATGACATTTTCTGTAATCATAACCTGTAGATGTGCCAAAGGAAAACCCTATACGTCTCTCTTAAATTTGCAAATACATCTCACATTCACCTTGTGTCGATTACTCTTTTGGAGAAATACTCCACATTTTAAGACAGAGCTACATTTGACTTTCTTCTGCATAAATTATTTGTGCCTGGTTGACCATTTAATTTTCCACAAGAGTTCCATAAATTGCGCATATATTTTATTATTTGTCGTTGCTCAAATAGTTTTATAAAGCACTGAAGAGAGTACATTATTTTCAGTAAACTTCCTCCTTATTCTTATGTAATACGATTGAATTCTTGTCACAAAATCATTTTTAAATGGGAAGGGAAAAAAATTCCTTTTTACTGATTATGTAAGCAACCCTATGCTACCTTCACTAGAAGAGACAACAACAACAACTTCACATGTTGTTGGCACCTTTTGAAAGTACTTGATTTTCCGTTAGATACAGCTATTGTACATGCCTTTAAAAATATACTATCTCTCTTAAAAAGTATAGTATTTCTCATTTTCAATAACTATAATCATCTCACATATGCTTCATCTTATTGACTGATTATCATACACGCACACTTACAAGAACTGTGATACATTGCATTTTCGGATAGTAAAGTAGTTTGTATCCTTTCTAACGTTAACACACCGCAATGCCAGGTGAAATCTTTCTGGGTTCACGCAACCTTGACGATTAAAAAATGACCACATCACTTCTACTTCCTAGGCTGCCCAGATACAACTTGTTTGAAACAAAGTGGTGCTCCATACGTGACAGAATTCAAGTGTCTATTCTGCAACAACCGATACTCGAGCCCAATACCATTGTAAGTCACACAGCCTAAAATAATCACATTTACAGCCACCAATCCACTTGACTTGTTTCGTACTGCCTTTGAATTTTATTTTTTCATTACATTAGTTATTGCCCTTTTACCTGTACAAAGTTATTTCTCATTTTTTGAGGCCACCTACCTGATTCCAAATAATTTTTCTGCATAAAATTGTTCATAACCATGACACAAAGCTCTGCTTTCTAATGTTACATACATAATAAGATATTTACTGTTAGTGCCTCCCAAAATAAAACCGATAGCTTTCTAGTTCAATTTATTCACTATTTGTTCATGTCATCAATGATGATTAAATAAAAGAAAAAATGATAGTCAGCAAACACTTTTCACAAAGCATAAATGAACTCTCTTATTCCACTTTTGTTACTCTATTTCATCAGCAATAAAAAACATTCCCTCGTGCTGACTAGAGTTCTATTAATATGATATATTACTTATGATGTCGGCCTACTCACTATTTCTTCAAAAAAGTTTCTATAAATAATAATTAATATATTAAATATTAATTAAATCCATATATGAGAAGTGTGGATAATGAAGAGAAGAGGGAGATAATAATTAGTTACTTAACTCCTTTTATGTTTGAAAATAAGAAACTGCGTAAAGTAGTTGTCTTATTAAGTTCATTCGCTCTACATACGAATATACGCTGAAGCGTTACAAATGCAGAAGCAGACATACAAAATGCTAAGAAGTGCTCTTTCTCTAGGCATTTCTTCTTCCTGACTTCACAACGTAAATTCAGTATCATATTCCAGATTAATACAATATCGTAGAAATATAATCTATAACCCAGTATTGTAAGATTTGACCAGAGATCATAGTGTATCCCGTGAGTACCAATCGGTTCAAAGACGTTCCAGTTAATTCTTTCGCTGCAACAAAAACTCTTCGGTGAGAGGTATGAATTCTCTCTATGCATGAACGTGAGTTTTTCCAACATTGGTATCAGAGCCAATGGTTGGTACTCCGTATTTTATTTCCTTTTCTCTCTGGAATTGCATGTTTGTAAGTTTTCTGTTTTTTACTTATTATGCTCATATGTGATTTGTGAAGGAAAAGTATGATGGTTGATTTTTTATGGTGTTGACTGATCGTACGTATGAGTTTAAAGCAGAATCTTATTTGTCCAGTGGCAAATCCATGCGTATAACGATTTTATCTTTCAAACTCTTCACGGGTTCAAATTTGCGTTATTTTTTCATGCAAGCAAAAGCATGTTTTGATTATACCACTGGATAGGCCTCGTTGAGCGGAGTTCGTCAGTATTTTTTGTGCATTTTTTGGCCTTCTAAACTCAAGATAGGAATTTTTGAAGTTATTTTCGAACTTGGGCCAAAACTGCAAAGTTTCAAAATGTTTGGGGGTCTGTTTTTGGAAATTCGATAAAGGTTAGGGACCATTTCACAATTAATATAAATCTTGATGGTTGACCGGCTCAGACCAGTCAAACTGATTCAGACCGGGCCCACACCGGACTGAACCGACGAGACCAAACTAATCGGTAGTGAACCGGACTAGCACCGGCGACATCCGGGACTACCAGGCAGTGGAGGCGCGTGCAGCCAAGCACCTGCGAATGGCTTGCCGTGGGTGGCGCGTGAAGTCCACGCGCACTTACCGGCGAATCTGGAAGTGGCGCGTGATTTCCACGCTCCGACAAACGCCATCTCTGATGGTGGCGCGTGTATGCCACGCGCCAGGCAGTAGTTTGTCACCTACCGGTGCGTGGAAGTGTGTTAGGGCGCGTCCCGATGCATGGTGGCGCATGTTTGACATGTGGCGACAGCAGGTGGCGCGTGGTGGCGCGTTGGACCCTCCTGGCGACGCCTGGAGGCGTGTGCAGGTGCGTTTCATCATTTTCCTGGGGTTCTCTGACATATTCTGACCTGTTTCGATGCGTGGAGTCCAATGATGATGTTTTCAAGAGCGTTTGACGTCATCTTTTAGTGTGTATGTGTGGTTTTACTTCATTTTATGACATATCTGTTGACTACGAACCTATGAGGTGGCTATTTGGTTGCGATTTTTTGATAATATTGCACCTTAATATGTCATTTAATTCTAAATTCATGGTGCTAAGTATTGTTTGATTGTTCAAAACTCCCTTAGCCTATGAAAGTGGGAGACAAAGTGAGTTAGACTTATTCACTTGTGAATGTGCCTATTGCATCTTGGGAAGTTGTTTCCATATGCATTAAATAAAGAGAAAATTCATGTGATATAGTTTGACTAACATTGCTATGTTTGTTTTTGGTTGCTCGTTATCTCAAAGGAATATCAGGACGGGAAACAATTCCAGATGAAGACATTAGGACTAAAGATGAAGTCCTCCATGAATTTTTGAATTATAAAGTGAAGTCTACACACAACATAAGGGATCATGCAATTGATTTGATTGAACTCTACAACCGACTGATGCCTTTAATTTATAGCAATACGATTCCTCGTGATAAGTATTTCCAAGTTTCAAGTCCTGAGACCTGGGTGAATACTTTGCCTCCTTACCTATAAAAGGGTTTTAGGTTCAATGGGAGACTTATAAAGTAAAACCTAATGGTCGTCAAATTATTCAAGATTTGGCCGATGCTTCTGAAGCAAAAGATAGGACACAGGCACTAAGATCATCCTGCTAAAGGATGGGAATGATTCGATGTTCTGATTCTTTGAGACTAAGTGGTCGAGAGAAGCGTCAGATAAAGAATCCTCACATAGATTCTCTAGGGCAAGCTATTTATAGTGCGGGGACTAAGAAATTTAATTATGAGCATCAATAGAAATCTAGTAATGATAAATTAAGGAGATTAATCCGTAGATTTCCTTAATTCATTTCCATTGTATTTCTAATTGGAAACTCAGGGAGTTCATTAGAATTTTATGTTCATGACTTGTCAGACTTGGTGTTTTTACTATTGTGGATGGTTGTTTAAGTTTGATTTATAAGTGGTTGTTCAATATTATTTTGTTAATTACTCGAACATTGTGTTTTTACATTTTTAAAATAAGAATCTAGTATTATGACACTTGATGAGATTGATGATTAGTAGTCTCCTAGCTATTTTTCGAGATCAAGTCATGTGTTATTGATTAAGATGTCTCTGTTTGGCTTAACGTAAAACTTAATAAAACATTATTAACATACTAAATCACTTTAATCTCTATCAAAGAAAATAATATCGAAATCGATTGTCGCTGAGTTGAACAAAGGTGAGATACTCAATGATGACAATTATGACACAAGGCGTCATAAAATTTGGTACGTATTGTATGAACAAGATACATTGAATGTTATAAATCAAGTGATGGATGAACCAGGCAAGGGAATTGGAAATCAAAGGAGGTGTGACCAAGAAGCGTACCAGGCATGGAAACCAAAAATTCCATTGCATCGATGCGATAATTTATGAATCTCACCACACATGATATCTGGGTGTATCTGCGTCAGAAGTATGGTGGTACATCGGTTAAAAGGCTTAGGCAGTTGATTATGAAGTTCGATACTTACAACAGGAAATTGAATCATAACATTAGACAACATCTCAGGGAGATGTCTAATATGATTATTGAACTTGAGACTGCCGGTCATATACTCTTTGATGAACAACAAATCCAAGCCCTGATCCACTCTTTACCTGATTGTAGAGAACATCTAAAAGCCAACTTGACTCATAATGAAAGCATTAAGACTTTCAATGATACTTCTTGTCATGTTGAGTTGGAAGATTAGAGGCTCGGAGCCTCGAAGCCTTCTTCTTGGGCCTTCTATACCGGTTCTATTTTCAAGAGAGCTTCGGGCTTCAAAAGGAAAAAGAATTGGAAGAAGGGAAAGAAGGGAATGCGATCCAACGGTGGTGGTGGTAAGCCTTAAAATAATCCAACTAAAACTGATGAATAGAAAAAGAAAAAGAAGCGTGACAAATAGAATAAGAAGGATAAAAGCAAGATGCCATGTTACAATAGTAGTAAGCTTGGTCATTATGCTAGTGAATGCCTTGAGTCCAAGAGGGATAATGCAAATTCATCTTATTCTGTTTTGTGTGAAATTAATGTCTCGAGTACTGTCTTATTTAATGATTCTTATCCTTTGTGGATTATAGACTCAGGAGCAACGGACCGTGTGACAAGAGATAAAAGGAGTTTTTGTAGATTTTCGTCATGTTCCGAAGGGGACTAGATGGTGTATGTAGGAAACAATGCTCGAGTCAAAGTCAGAGGACTTGAGACTTGCAAATTGGACCTTGACAATGGTCAGAGCCTTTATTCTACATGATGTTCTTTATGCTCCGTAGATCACGCGAAATCCAATTTCTATTTCAGTTTTACTTAATTTGGGTTATGATATACTAAAAGCATTATAATAATTGGCATTGATGATACTTGTTATGCATCTGGACATATGACTAATGGCTTTATGGTTTTAAATTGTAATAGAATGACGTTTAGTTATTATGATGATTATTCATATTCGCTAAATGCTTGTTCTTCTAGCAATGCAAATGTGAATGAAGATGTTTGGCATACTAGATTAGGTCATCTTGGGCGAGATAGGATGAATAGACTTTTGGGAGGATTGTTGAATCTTTCTTCTAAAGTCGAATTATCCAAATGCGAACATTATCTTGCTGGCAAAATGACTAGTAAACCTTTTGGTAAAGCTATTGCATAATCTCCATTAGAAGTCATCCATTCTAATATATGTGGTCCTGTAATTGTGAGAAGCACGACATGCAGCTCACTATTTCATTACGTTCATTGATAATTATTCAGTCAACTTGATATCTCATAAGTCTGAAGCATTGGATTGTTTTAGACGATACTTGAGTGAAATTGAAGACGTGAATATCTATCAGAACAATTCAATGAATTTTGTGATAAAAAGGGTATTATCCAACAATTAAATGTTCCTTATATCCTCAACAAAATGATGTTACTAAAAGAAGGAATATGATTTTGTTGGAGATGGTTAGATCCATGATGGCACAAGCTAATCTAACGAGATGCGTTACTTACGTCAGCTTATGTGCTTAATCGCGTGCCTTCTAAGTCAGTTGCTTCGATTCCATATGAACTTTGATCGGGTAGAAAACCTGACTTGAGTAACCTTAGAGCTTGGGGATCAGCAGCTTAGTACATGATTCATCGAGTTAGTACGAAAAGTTGGGTCCTAGAGGCAAAAAAGTGTATCTTCATAAGATACTTCATACATTCTAAGGGTTACGTGTTCATAGGAGATCACGATGGAAGTTTAACTGAGACAGAATCACATAATGTTCATTTTCTGGAAACTGAATTTTCTAGTAAAGGGGGCATCAGGGATGCCGGACCTATTTTCGAAATAGTAGAAAACCAATACCTATAAGATCCAAATGGGAGTAATAAGCTGATGGTGTGGATCTTGATAGTTGATGGTGTGGATTTTGATAGATATTTGCCAATTGAGAACCAGGTGATTCCCAATAAGAGCATTTTGTCTAACAGAAGACAATCATCAGTTATCTCATCTCGAAAAGTTCTAGGAAACATATGCCCAAAAGGCATTATGACATTGAAGGACAAGCCTTCTTAGTTTCACCAGAAAATAGAGATGATTCTCCTGTTGATGAGGAAGAGTCCAGAAATGATACAGAAGCTCTAACTTGTCCAGCAAAGGAGAAATGGATGAAAGAGGAGATGGAGTCTATGAAGTCAAATCAAGTTTGGGGACTTGTAGATCTTCCAAAGGGACGAAAGGAAATTGGGAATAAATGGATTCTCAAAATTAAAAGAAATGTTGATGACTCAATAGAGAGGTAGAAAGCTCACTTGGTGGCAAAAGGTTATACTCCATAAGGATATATAGTACGTAGAAACCTTTTCACCTGTAGTGAGGATTACCTTGATTTGTCTACTGTTGGATATAGTGGCTAGTATGGATTTAGAATTACAACAAATGGATGTTAAGTCTGTATTTCTCAATGAAGAATTAGAAGAAGAAATCTACATGCAACAGCCAGTAGGATTTATTCTTCGAGGTCAAGAGGATAAAGTTTGTAGATTGAAAAGGTCGATCTACGGACTCAAGTAATCCTCTAGACAGTGGTATTTGAGGTTTCACACAACGATTATCTCATATAACTTCGTTATGATAAATGAAGACAACTGTGTTTACGCTAAACGGTCCAATGGTTAATTTGTGATTCTATCCTTGTATGTGGATGACATACTACTAGCGAGTAATAGAAAAGAGCATTCTGAAACCATTAAAAGGTGGTTATCTTCAAAATTCGAAATGAAAGATATGGGTGAGGCAGAGTACATACTTGGTGTGAAGATCCATAGGGATCGTTCAAAGAAGTTACTGAGTTTGTCTTAAGAGGCTTACATCAAGAAACTTTTATAACGATTCAAGATGGACACATGTAAACCTAATGATACTCCTATTGTGAAAGACGAATCATTGAGACAGCAAATGTATCCCAAGGCTCAAATGAGAAGAATAAAATGGCCAGAGTACCATATGCCAATGTGATTGACTGCAGATTATTCTCTTTGTTATCAAGGGAATAACAGTACACTGAATGGGTATACAGAAGCTTATTGGACTGGTGATTTAGTTAAATTTAAATCAACTCTCGGTTTTGTCTTCTTGCTCAATAATGGAGCAATCTCATAGTGTAGCAAGAAACAGACTTGAATAACACTGTCCACTAATGGAAGCAGAGTTTGTGGTATGTGCGTCTGTAGTTCAGGAGACTATTTGGTTGAGAAGATTCATGAAGCATTTGGAGGTCTCAAACACTCCAGTGGGAGCTGTTTTTAATTAATTGTGATAATCAGGTGGTTATTGCTTACACAAAAGACCCTAAATTTCATGGATAGACCTAACACATTGACATGAAGTTCAACTTTGTTAGAGATATTGTAGATAAGAAGAAAAGTGATTCTTAATTACATTTCTACTTGTTTGATGTTAGCAGATCTTTTTACCAAATTAATTCCTAGAGATGTATACATAGTACATGTAAAGGAATTAGGTTTGCGAAGGATTTAAAACGATGAGTTGAATATGTTTGTGTATGTTAATGGAATAGTTAATAGCTTAGCTATACATATATGTTTTATAAATTATATGTGATGGTTCACATATAGTAGTATGTCGGCAAGTTATGATTGTCTCTCTCATACGAGCAATCGCCTCTAGCTCAGTGGGAGCGCGGAGATGAGATTACGCTGATTAATGTAATCTGGATAGATTTCACCACGAATCTGATCCAACTTGTTGTAAAGCTAAGTCTACGAAGATTCTATACCTTGGAGGAAGGATATCTGAGTTAAGTGTATGGGACACACTTGAACTCTGATTTACACTATGTCTAAATTTACGACATACACTTTCTTGAAAGGAAGTTAAAGACATTGTGATATGTGTTTTAGGAAAACGACATGTGCTAAGCTGACCCCAACAGGAGGAAAACAACATGTGCTAAGCTGACCCCAATAGGATTGAGAAAATTATCCCTATTTTCTCAAAAAGTATGAGTCCTTATCTATTGATTACCCTTATGACTTTCTACTATATTCTAAGTCTTCACTTTAGTGTTGCTACTTTAGCATGTTACCAAAAGAGCTACGGTTAATAACGGCGATACGGTACATGTCTAGGAAAGCAGCTACAGTGGGAGACTGTAGATACTTAGTGAGATAGGAAGAACGTCTTAATTTAAAATATACTATTATGATTCATTGACTGGTCAATCAAGCAGGGTCTTGATTATGAATACATAGTAATTTGCAAAAAGGTTGAATATGCTCTGATAAGTCCAGGGATTGAAAAGAGATATGTCAACTTATGTTAAATATTTAGGAATTCTGGGGTATAGCGAGCTTGTTGAGTTTCATTGATAAACTGGTTGAGTTGCTATATATCTCTAACAAGTGTATAGCGATTAAAACTCATATCTCGTGGGTCACACGATGTATTAATCTATGCAAGAATATAATTCATGAAGAAAATGAGTCAGGCGACTTTTGAGAAGTGTGGATAATGCAGAGAAGAAGGAGTTAATAATTAATTACTTAACTCCTTTTATGTTTGAAAATAAGAAACTGTGTAAAGCAGTTGTCTTATTAAGTTCATTCGCTCTACATACGAATATACGCTGAAGCGTTACAGAATGCAGAAGCAGACATACAGAACGCTAAGAAGTGCTCTTTCTCTTGGAATTTCTTCTTTCTGAATTCACAACGTAAATCCAGTATTATATTCCAGATTAATACAATATCGTGGAAATATAATCTATAATCCAGTGTTGTAAGATTTGATCCAGAGATCACAGTGTATCCCGTGAGTACCAATCGGTTCAAAGACATTCCAGTTAATTCTTTCGCTGCAATGAAAATTCTTCGGTGAGAGGTATGGATTCTCTCTATACATGAACGTGAGTTTTTCCAACAGTTTCCTATCTTTCCCCATATACCAACTCTATTTTCATCTTACGTACTAAATTAGTAACCCCATTTTTACATTAATCTGGTTCAGGCTACGCTTCGAAGTTGAACTATCTGATGAGACTGGGGAATTACCTATTAATGTAGAAAAAAAGAAAGCGAAAACAATATTAGGAATACCAACTGATGTAGTGATGGCAGCTAAGAATAAGAATTTAATACTTCCTCACACAAAGAGTTACCCTGTACTGACACCAATTTTCATGTCAATAAGGGGAATCCATTCTGCCCGCATGAAGTGAACAACAAGTTCAAGGATGTGAAGATACTTTTCCACATTAGAACATCACTCATCGACCCCAAATTAGGTCCCAAATACTGCAGATACACAATTATGGAGTATGATCTAGCAGCAACATCATCAATGTCTTCTGAAAGTGGAATGTCAACGGCAGCCTCAATTGCAGCGCAATCAGGGGCATCTTCACTGGAAAAACAACTGCCTAAACGTGCCCTCGATGCTCCCACTAAAAGTACCCATCTTATCATAAAACAAACGAAACAAGATTAAGGTACCATAACCACTACCTATTGGCATAGCACTACTTCAATTAAGTTTTTAAATTCATTAACACATTCTAACGAGCCCTAATTGATCTTCACTGCATTTTTAAAAATCCAGCATGAACCATAGTTAACCACCGTGCATTCTGTACTGTAGCGTTCCCCGATCATTTCTCTATAACTAATTAATTTTGCTGCACTTTTGATACTTAATTACATAAGTGAACACCATATTACAAAATTGATATGTTTGGGTAATTACATTGTATAACTTCTTAATTTTCTCCTTCTATGTCATATATGGAGTATCCAACTGGATATGGATGCGTTCGGCAAAGTCGGGTCTTCATTTTACCACTTGTTGTTTAGGTAACTTATTTAGTGTGAAAATCTGCATATTTTAGGGTTCGATTTAGCACCGTTATGTGGAAATTATATTCTTATTTTAGTACTAAATGATTAATTTTTATACAATTTAAGATATTGGTGCATTTGAGGTGTTATTTCGTATTTTTATGTGGAAAACGGATTAAAAGTGCAAAGTTGGAATGAAGAGTGGAATCGTGGAAGAATGCTGAAAAATGCATATCCAATTTATATAATTTTTTTGTATTTTTGTAGAAGTCCAAATTGATCATGTAATATATTATTGTAAAGCTACAGAAGAGATGGTCATTTTTCCTCAAGAAATACCTCAATTGGAGGTCAGATGAGGGAGTTATGATCAAAACGGTGAAGTCGCGCAAGCTGTGCCGAACCTGCATGACTCGTGTCACTTTTATACGATTCGCACCCTTCAAGTATTGGAATTTTTATGATTTCTTTATATAGATAGAAAGCCACTGAAGAAAGGATCGTGTGAATGTAAAAATTACTTCAATCGGAGATCGGATGAAGAAGTTATGAGCAAAACCGTGAGATCGCGCATCTGCCGGCGAGAATAAAAAATTCACGAAAATTGCCCTCTTTTTCTTATTTTCTTCGTGGCTAAATTATTTCCTATTTTAATATCCCTCCATATCTTTTATAATTATATTTTTCCACATTTTTCAATATCCCACATCCTTTTACTCCTTATTTTATTCCATTCTCACACCTATATATACTCATTCTCATCACCACATAAAGTGTCTAGAACCCGCCTAATCTACCATACCCTTTGGGCTACACAAGCTTACAAATATTCACCCATCACCTTCCGCCATCCATCTCTATATAGGGCCGAGCTCCAGACTTGGTTTGAGTCCCAACAACTTTTTTAAAAAAAACTGCAGTTCAAACCTTGTTTTGCCCTGTTCATATACTTTTGATATACCTCATATATGCTTAACGACTCATCAAAAACCATCAGCTCAACAAATGCAATAAAAATATGGACTAGCATGCACTTTAACACAACCAATTGTACGAAAATCAAACCAGTACTCTTTAGAAAAAAATTAAATTACCCCTAAAATATGAGAAGCATATGCATCACAACAACTCAAGGTATGTAACCACTGAAGCGTGTTTTCTTTGCACGCAAATTTAATCCCCAAGTATTAAGGATATCAGTTGTAGTTTAAGCAAGCAACCAAGTTAAATATTGAACCCAAAAGACGGCATATTATAAATTTAAATATTTACTAATTAATTAAGCGAATAGAAATAAAAGTTGGGATTTTAATTATCAACTACGTACTAAAAAATTAATTTAAATAACAAATAATCCCTCCGTCCCATTGAAACGTACGCGTTTTTCCATTTTGGTCCATCCCAATACAAAGTGTGCATTTTCCTTTTTGGAAAAGAGGACCCACACATATCAATTACTTCTCTCTCTCTATGGGCCCACATATCATACTAATACACCTACTCACTTTACATTAATATATTATTTCTCTCACCTCACTACACATTAAAACATTATACTCCTTAATCAATGTGCAAAAAGTAAACGCGTACGTTGTAACGGGACGGAGGGAGTAAAATAAATAAGAAACTAGGAAAATACGAAAGTGAATCAAGTAGGAGAATAGGTAGCTCTAGGATAATCTAGTTTCACTCATTAATCTTCCTTTTGTGTATCAATGTCCGACTTTGCTTTATGTAATATGGACGCATCACTAAACCATGCAAATGTACTCTATAGACACAAGTAAATATGCGTGTAACACGTGTGAATAACCTTGGAGCAAGAGTTATAATTTCACCCCCTTTCTAGGTACTATCAGTATCAATTATTTTCCTGGCCAATTGGTACTTGATGAGTAATATTTTCCCTAGATTTTAGTGTCTTTTTATGTCCATTTTCATATTATTTTTCCATATTTTATACGTAATTTGGTTATGTTATGTGTTTTTATGGAAATATGTGAGAATGAGCTTAAACGTATATAAAACAGGTGAAAACGGAGCATAAATGGAGACGGGAGCCAAGAGTAAGAAATGGGACTGCCGGGACCCAACTCGAGTTGCAAGGTGCAACTCGAGTTGCCAACACAACCAGTGTTGGGTCTAAAAATGTTCAAAATTGTCCAGAGACCCAACTCGAGTTGCATGGTCCAACTCGACTTGCAACTCGAGTTGGGAGAAGGTCGAGTTGAGATCCAAGAATCATCCAGAGAGCTTACTCGAGTTGCAAGATCCAACTCGACTTGCAACTCGAGTCGAGCTAGGAACAGGGGAATGAACAAAAATTGTACAGTGAGCTAACTCGAGTTGCAAGGTGCAACTCTAGTTGCTAGCTCGAGTCGAGCTACCTTCCGTGGGATTTTCAGTTTCAGGGCCTCGCAACACGACCGAATAGGCGAGTGCGCGAGTAGCCAACATGAATTGAGCTATGTTAGCTCGAGTTATATTACAAGCAACTCGACTCCTGTTGCTAACTCGAGTTGGGAAGGACAACCCGAGTAAGGTTATTTTGGGCTAAAAATCCGGATTTTCACCTGCCAATGTGTGTAAGTGTGTGTAAAAAGCCCATTTGATATTAAATTCGTGGCCCAACATGGAGAGGGTATAAATAGCCTCAAGTTCAACATTTGAAGGGAATTTGGATATTCCACACAAGGGTTTAATTTCTACACCTAGGTCACACACCATTTTCTCTATTTTATACCATCATCTTCATCCATTCTTCATCCACCTATCTACACATCATCCCTTTCATCTTTGGTGTTAAAGTCCTCAGAATTTAAGAGCTAGAGGTGGAGATCAAGAAGAATAGAAGATTCTCTTGAAGAAATTGATAGGGAAGAATTTATTCATTTTATATTTCTTTTGGATTTGAAACTATGGGTATATGTAATGAATCATTCATGTGTTTTGTTACCATTATCATGTTAGGCTAATCCCTCTAGTGGGATTAGGAACATGAAGAGCACATTAGGTTTATATTATCATGTGGATTAAATTGGTTTTTGACTTAATTGATGTTGATTTCTATTCATGGGTTTTAATTGTTTGATGTTGTGATGGCATGGTTTGTTATTCATGAATGATTATTGGTTTAATGGATTGTTGATCAATGGATGATTTATGATAATTAAGTGCTATTATAATGTTCATGTGTATATTGCTTAGACTGAGACGGAAATGACCCTCTTAAGTATTAGAAATGCATGAATAGACATCGAGTTTAAGTTTGACAGAAAGGATATTTGAACTTTATGAGGGAAGCCAATCCATTCGTTAGCTTTAGTACACAAAAAGGGAGAGTTAATTCTAATTAGTACCTTCTAAGGGAGAATTGGGAGTTAATTAGTACCTAGATGGAAGAGGTTAATGTTGGGCTTTGATCTTAAGTACTTTTGGGAGTCTTTAGTAGATCAACAACCTTTGTAACCCGAAAGGGAGCTTAGGATATAATCGTGATCACCCTTAATCTACATCAATTGAGTTGAATTCCTTTTGTATGATAATATGAATTGAGTGTGCTTGGATGTTTCTAATCCATGTTTTTCCATACTTGAACTTTAGCACCTATTCTCGTTTATTGTTAACTATCTTTATTTGTCATTTCTCTTATTTGCTATTTTGTTCTCTTGTTAACTTGCTTTAATTGTTTATTTCATTATCATACTCATACCCCCAATTCATCCTTACAAAAGTGACATAAACATGAGCTCACGTATTTTACTAGTCCAAACCTAACTCCTTTATGGTTTGATAATTTTATTTCGTGGGATATACTTCTACAACGATCGAGTATTCTTGCTTGTGAGTATTAAAAATAGTCAAATAAGAAATTGGCTCCGTTGCCAAAGGAGAGTTTAACGGATTAGTAGAATACTGTGTTATTGTTTTAGTTGTTCTTGATAAGGATACTTTTTAATTTTAATTTTATTTCCTATTTTTGATTGTAGTCTCACTCTTTGAATTTTCGTAGGTGTTTTATGATCACAAGATCAAAGGGAAATCAATTGATTGTTCCTTTGAATTTGGAGATAGAAAAGACCGCACGGCAAAGGAAACGAGAGAGACGAAAAGCTAAAAAAGAAAATATGGAGAATCAATGTGGAGATAATGTCAATCTTACCCACCCCAAGATCTATTACAAGATCAAAGGGGGGTACAAGAAGGAGTGCAAGAGAATCAAGCGGAGATATTTAGGAATTTCATTGCTCAAAATCAAGATTACATGCAATTGCTTGCAAATCAAGAAGCTCAAAGGATAATTCAACAACAAGAGTTGCAAAGGCCTAGAGCAATTCGGGATTACTTCCAACAAAGAGCCATGCACAATACAGTTCCTCCAGTTCAAGCCAACAATTTTGAAATTAAGTCCGGATTGATCAAAATGGTCAAAATAAATTAGTTTGGGGGAGGTCCTCTTGAAGACCCGAACACTCATCTAGCTACTTTCTTGGAAGTTGCGAGTACCGTCAAGATGAATGGAGTGTCGGATGATGCTATTCGAATGAGGTTATTCTCTTTTCCTTTAAGGGACAAGGCTAAAGCATGGTACAATATGATTCCGTTGGGAAGTTGTAATACATGGGAAGATCTTGAGCAAAGGTTCCTAAACAAGTACTTTCCTCCTTCGAAGACTCTCCAAATGAAAAGCCTTATCACTCAATTTAGGCAACTTCCGGATGAGAGTTTTTATGAAGCATGAAAATGCTACAAAGAGATGCTACGAAAATGTCCTCAACATGATTTTCATGAGAATCAACAAGTGGCTTTCTTTTATCAAGGGTTGAGTCAATAAAATCGGATGCATGTAGATGTCTCATCCGGAGGGTCTATATTTGGAGTGGATGCTATGAAAGCTATGAAAATTTTTGAAGATATTACAATGAATGCTTATCAATGGCCTTCCGAGAGAGTAATGGGAGGTTATGCATTTGGAAAGGTGGCTCAAGTAGAGAGTGTTGATAAAGTGAAGAGTGATGTATTTCAACGTGAAAGAATGAAAGAATTTAATGAGGGCATTCATGCTTTAACAAAGCAATTGAATTTGATCACTCAAGGAGTGAGTCAAGGGGGAAGTACAAGTGCTAACTTGAATGATGAGAGCAATGTTATGCAAGGTATAGAGGATGTTGCCTATTTAGATAGGAGAAATTACCAAGGGAATTTCCAACATCAAGGGAATTTCCAAGGTAATTATCCTTCTAACCAAGGTAATTTTTAAGGAGGATATCAAGGGTAAGCTCGGGGAATAATTTTAATCAATCTAGTGGAGGAAATTATCAAGCTCTGAGGAAGCATGAAAATCTTTCTTACTCTAATACTCAAGCCGCCGTGGCACTTCTTCATGGATTGGATCCCAGTGCTAAGCCGCCCAATGGAGAAGGTAAATCATCATTAGAAGAGACATTGCTAGCATTCATGAAAGATACAAGGGCTTACATGGAAAGAAGAGATGCTAAGATTGAGGCTAGAATGGAGGAAAATAAAAAGAAATCTGACAATAGGATGAGAGCTTTTAAATATCAAATGGGACAAATTGCTTCTTCCGTGGGATCTCAACATCAACAAGGAAAATTCTCATCTATCACGGTAACTAATCCTAAAGAAGATTGCAAAGCTATCACTCTTAGGAGTGGAAAAGAGTATGAGGAACCTCCTATGCCTAAAGAGGATAGTGTTGTTATTGAAAGGAAAGTGGAACGAACGGTTGAAGAATGATTGGTGCAAAAGGAGATTGAAGTGGAGGAAGTAAGCAAGAAAAAAGAAGTTGTTGAGCAAAAGAAATATGAAGAGAAGATAGAGAGAATTCCAAAGTGGAAGAAGACAAAGGAGTTAAGAGAAAAGGAAGTTGAAGTTGAAAGAGATAGTTGGGGGATACCCAAGACTCAAGTACCGGTTCCTTTTCCTCAAAGGTTCTTGAAGAAGGGTTTAGATGAGAGGTTCAAAAAGTTTCTTGAAATCTTCAAGAAGATTCAAATCAATATCCCTTTCGCCGATGCTTTGGAACAAATGCCTCATTATGCTCGTTTCTTGAAGGACATCATGGGAAAGAAAAGAAGTCTTGTGGAAAATAAAATGGTTAATCTAACCGAAGAGTGTAGTGCGATTCTACAACAGAAACTTCCTCAAAAATTGAAGGATCCGGGTAGTTTCACTATACCATGTGAAATTGAAAAGTACAAGAAGAACAAGGCTCTTTGTGATCTCGGTGCAAGCATTAATCTAATGTCTCTTTCCATATTCAAGCAGCTTGGGTTAGGTGAAGTAAAGCCAACTTCCATCACTCTTCAATTGGCGGATAGATCTATAACACATCCAAAAGGGGTAATTGAAGAAGTGTTGGTTAAGGTGGATAAGTTCGTCTTTCCGGTGGACTTTGTTGTTCTAGATATGGAGGAAGATGAAAATGTACCATTGATTCTTGGGAGGCCATTTCTTGCTACCGGGAGAGCTCTTAATGATGTCTACAAAAGAGAATTGAAGTTGAGAGTTAATGATGAGGAGGTGGTATTCTCTCTACACAACATCATGCAATATCCAATGAATGATGAAGAGTGTAAAGTGTGGATGTTGTAAAGGAAAGTGTCGAGGAAAGTTGGCCTTCTATTGTAAACAATGATCCACTTAAACTTTGCTTGAGCAATTCTCTATCTCTTTCTAATATTTCTAATACTTCTTTTGATTTAAATGATGAATTGTTTGCTTGATCTAGGTAATTGTAGTGAAGCTCAAGAAGTTGCAGCCGCTATCGCGAGGGGAAATGCAAAGTTCTTACCACTTAGAGATCCACTCAATTAAGAAGAGAAAAATGAAAAGAAGGTGGAGTTGAAGCCTCTACCCGATCATCTTGCCTATGCCTACCTTGGTGAAAATGAGACATACTCGGTAATTGTATCCTCTTCTTTAACCTCTAGTCAACTTGATTTATTGCTTAATGTCCTTAAAGAGTATAAGTCGGCTATTGGTTGGTGTATTGATGATTTGAAGGGGATTAGTCCAACTATTTGCATGCATAAGATAAGGCTTGAGGATGAAGGGAAAGCTTGTGTTCAAAACCAAAGAAAACTTAATCCTATCATGCAAGAAGTGGTAAAAAAAGAGGTTCTTAAGTGGTTAGACTCCGATATGATCTTTCCTAATAGTGATAGCCCCTATGTGAGTCTGTTGCATATAGTATCTAAGAAAGAGGGTATGACTATAGTGAAGACCGAGAAAAATGAGACTATAGCCACTAGGACGGTGATGGGATGGCGTGTGTGTGTTGATTATAGGAAACTTAATAAGAACACACGTAAAGACCATTTTCCCTTACCTTTCTTGGACCAAATGTTGGATAGGTTGGCGGGGTATGAGTTTTATTGCTTTCTTGATGGGTATTCCGGGTATAACCAAATTTTCATAGCACCCGAAGACCAAGAAAAGACCGCTTTCACTTGTCCTTATGGAGTACTTGCTTTTCGAAGATTACCATTTGAACTTTGCAATGCACCGGCCACCTTTCAAAGGTTTATGATGGCAATCTTTGAAGGATTGATTGAGAATATCATGGAAGTTTTCATGGATGACTTTTTGGTGTTTGGTTCTTCTTTTGATATTTGTTTGTCAAATCTTGCTATTGTTTTGAAGCGATGTCAAGACACTAATCTAGTGTTGAATTGGGAGGAGTGTCACTTCATGGTAAATGATGGCATTGTACTTGGACATCAAATATCTTCAAAGGGGTTGCAAGTAGATCGAGCTAAAGTTGTTGCTATTGAGAAGCTTCCACCACCAACAAATGAAAAGGGAGTACGATCGTTCCTTGGCCATGCCGGGTTCTATCGTCGGTTCATAAAGATTTTTTTTGTATTTTCTAAACCTCTCTCTCATCTCCTTGAAAAAGATATTCCATTTAATTTTGATGAAAATTGTTTAAATGCTTTTCAGGTTCTAAAGGAAGCTTTGATTTCATTGCCCATCTTTATCACCCCCGATTGGAAGGAGCCATTAATATTGATGTGTGATGCAAGTGATGTAGCTTTTGGAGTAGTTTTGCGGAAATTAAGAGAGAAAAAGTTTTGGGCAATTTACTATGCAAGCAAGACATTTGATGCGGCTCAACGGAACTACACTACTACCGAAAAAGAGTTCTTGGCGGTAGTATACGCATTTGATAAGTTTTGTCCCTATTTGGTAAGAACGAAGACTATTGTATACACCGACCATTCCACTATCAAGTATCTCATGGCAAAGAAGGATGCAAAGCCAAGGGTGATAAGATGGGTGCTGCTTCTTCAAGAATTTGATATTGAAGTAAGAGATAAGAAGGGCACGGAGAATGTGGTAGCCAATCATCTTTCAAGGCTAGAGTCGATGGAGCATTGCGAAAGCACTTATGAGTTAATCAAGGAGGTTTTTCCCGATGAAGAAATCTTGAGGTGTGATTGCTATCAAATTGAGGTTTTAGTGGAGCAAAAAGGAAGCCCATGGTATGCGGACTATGTGAATTACTTGGCTAGTGGAAGGAAGCCTTATGAGCTTAATAAGTATCAATCCAAGAAGTTCTTTCATGATGTTAAAAGCTACTTGTGGGATGATCCTTTCTTGTACAAGATGTGTAATGATTCTCTTGTAAGAAGATGTGTGCCCGAGGAAGAATGGAGTAGTGTGTTGGAGTTTTGCCACTCTTCACCTAGTGGAGACCATTTTGGAGCTCAAAATACCGCTGTAAAAGTCTTACAATCGGGGTTGTATTGGCCATCCTTGTTCAAGAGTTGTAAGAAATTTGTAGAGGGTTGTGATCAGTGTCAAGTGATGGGAGGGAATCTCCAAGTGGGATGAGATGCCCCTAAAGAGCTTTCAAGAAGTGGAGATATTCAATGTGTGGGACATCGATTTCATGGGACTATTTCTTTAATCTAATGGATTTATCTATATCTTGTTGGCGGTCGACTATGTTTCGAAGTGGGTTGAGGCTATACCTTCAAGAACAAATGATGCTAGAGTGGTCATGGGATTTCTAAAGAACCATATCTTCACGAGGTTTGGAGTTCCTAGAGTGTTGGTAAGTGATGGGGATAGTCACTTCATAAATAAGCTCATGGAGAACATTCTCAAGACTTATGGAGTGAAGCATCGAGTATCTACTCCGTATCACCCTCAAACGAATGGTCAAGCTTAAATTTCTAACCGAAAAGTCAAGCAAGTCTTGGAGAAAACAGTGAGTGTAAGTAGGAAAGATTGGTCAAATAAGCTTGATGATGCTTTGTGGGCCTTCCGAACCGCATTCAAGACTACTCTTGGCATGTCTCCTTTTTAAATTATCTATCGCAAATCTTGCCATCTTCCCATGGAACTAGACCACAAGGCTTATTGGGCCATTAAGAAGTTGAATTTTGACATGAAAGCTTCGGAAAAGGCAATATTCTTGCAATTGAATGAGCTTGAGGAGTTTCGAGAAAATGCTTATGAAAATTCAAGAATTTTTAAGGAGAAAACAAAAAGGTGGCATGATGCTCATTTGAAGAAGAAAAGTTTTGAAAAATGTGAAAAAATGTTGATATTCAATTCTCGAGTATGACTTTTCCCGGGCAAGTTGAAGTCCAAATGGAGAGGGCCCTATGTGGTGAAGGAAGTTCTTGATGGGAGAGCTCTAAAAGTTATGGACGAGAATGGGGGAGAGTTCTTGGTTAATGATCATCGAGTGAAGCACTACGTGGATCCATCATAAAGGGAGACCCTCTTTGTGGATACTTTGTTTGCAAGATAATCTCGCACTCCGTCTAGCTTGAAGACGTTAAACGCATCGCTTAATGGGAGGCAACCCATTATTATCTTTATTTCTTTATTTAGTATTTTCAATAAAGATTGTGGTTTTGTTGTTGTTTTGCATTTTGACCTTGTAGGTTGATTGTGCTCATGGAGAAAAATGCACATTGAAGAAAAGAGAAGTGCTTCATGGATTCGAGTATAGATATCACACTAATTGTTGCAAACTTAATTTTTGACTCTTGTCTCTAGTTAAGTTTGGGGGGAGACTAGTGCGTGGTGGACATAACTTGATCCATTTGGATGCATATGCTACTCCACAAGAAGATCATCAATGAAAACTATAAGGGTAAGTCTCACCACTTTTTGCAAACTTAAGTCTCAACTCTTGTTTTGATTTAAGTTTGGGGGGAGAGTGTGTGGTGTGACTAACCACTTGAGTATGATTCTTGTAAAATTAGGTCAAATTTTAAAATTTTTCTCATGAGTATTGGTTTGATTTTGGTATGATTGGGGGTGTTGAAGTGCATAATAGTCCATATTTTTAATGAAAATATTGCGCTAATGGTGTTTTTGAGTTTTTGAACATGAATGAAGGGTATTGAAAACATGAATGGAGCTCGGAGCTAACGCTTTTCACTACCAAATGCCCATTGAGGGAGTACTCTACACCATATAACTTTTAATTGCTTGACATAAATTGATTTTGACTTGGATTGTTGTGATTAGCATGCCACTTCATTTGTTATGTTTGTGGGAGGTTTACTTTCGTAATTCAGGATTTCAATTTTTAATCAAAGATGGGGATGTTTGTGAGCTTAATTGGTCATGAATGATATGAATGTGTGTTTTATTGGCTATGGATGGATGTAATTTATATTTTTGCATGTTATGTGTTTTTGTTGTGTCTTGTTTTTTTGAGTCCTTATTTTTATGTTTTGTGTTTATCTTTAATTTTGTTTTGTGATGTCGTGAGCCATTTTTGAATGTGAGTAATAACATATTGTTGTGATAAGTGATGACAAATTATGATTAAGAATCTTTACACTTTCAAATTGTGATATGTTTTACTTAACTTGTTAAATTTTGAGATGAATGTGGTGTACTAAGTCCTAAGGTCCAAGCATAAGCTTGTGAACATTTGAGCTTCAACCGTGCATACATGGTATTTCTTCATGAGTGGATCGATTGTGTTTGATAAGTTAGAACTTGCCCAAGGATTATAGGAACGAGCCCGATTAGTGAAGATTAATGATATGATCTAAGACCATCCTTGTTATTTGAAGTTAGTACCATATATGTTCCTACCTTGAACATCATCCCTAGTCAACCACTTTGAGCCTATAAGCCTATTTCTTGTGAATTTAGCACATTACAAGCCTTAATTACCCACTCAAGCTTATATACCTTTGTGTGGGTGATTGAGGAGATGGTAGCTAGAAAGGATTGATTGATTAGCAAAAGAAGAAAATGACATGGTAAACAAGCAAGAAAAAGGATGAAAAGAGCAATAACAAGAATGCACATGCAACCTCAAAGCAAGAGAAAGAGTAAAGCAGCATCAAAATGCTCAAGTAAACAAAATTCAAAGAAAGGAAGCATGCATCAAAAGAAGCTCAATCCATGGAAAGTTAACGAATAGTGCTTGAGATTGTAAAGATAAGAAAGGAAGAAAGGAAAGTGAAGAAGTTGAGGAAATTGGTCATCTCTTCGATTACTTACACATGATTAGTCACTCTTATCCATATACTTCCTACCCTACCAAAGAGCCTATCATTACATCCTTAATTAAAGACCTTTTTGATCATTAATTGAAACTTTGGAGGTTTGTGAATGTAGTCCACGAGCAAGCTTATAGAGAGTCAAGCCAATCGGTTGATGAGTGTTGCTTAACCCTACGTCATAGAGTGTTGAGTGAAATTGATAACATATGTGAAGCTTGAACTAAAAAAGGGACTATATTACACTTTATTTTCTTGTGATTGAACTTGTTAATTTTCCATGTCATGAGTTTAATGTTGTAGGATGACTTAGCATAAATTGTGATTCTTATTGCTATTGATGTGTTATTACTTATGTTCATTTAGTCTTTTTCTAGGTGAAAATCTCACCCCTTGGTTTATCATTTTCGTTGTGTGGGGACGCACAACACTTTAAGTTTGGGGGTGTAATGAGTGATATTTTTACCTAGATTTTAGTGTCTTTTTATGTCTATTTTTATATTATTTTATCCGTATTTTATACGTAATTTGATTGTGTTATGCGTATATATATATATCGTCTTCAGAGCGCTCTAATGTGACATGTAATTTTTTCAATTATTTGGATATTTTAATACTTTTTTTAATATTTTCCTTATTCACTTTTAATTAACTTCCTTATTTAATATTTTTTTTAAATGATATGTTTCTTATTTTTAATAATGATTAAATTTTTAATATTTTATTTATTTATTTAGGTATCATTAATTAATTACTAAATCTTTTAATGTAATAAATAAATTAATTAATATCAAATTAAATCATATATATAAGGAAAAAAGAATATTCTATATATTATTCTCTCTCACCACACCTATAAATAAGACTTTTTGATTATTCATTCTACATATACTCATTCGATTCTCTAAGAGGAATATAAGCTTTCTTCAAGTTCCTCTAGAGAATTAAGTTCTGAAAGAATAAAAATTTATTTCAATAGAGCGAATCACGTAGAAATTTGATCTACCTCTAAAAAATTAATTCAAGTATTCTTTGAGAGGAATAGAACTGATTCAAGTATTCTTGAATCGATTTGCCTCTTAAGAATCGACTCTTCAAGAGGAAGAGAATCGATTCAAGTATTCTTGAATCGATTCTTCAAGAGGAAAAAAATTGATTTATGTATTACCTCTTAAGAATCGATTCAAGTATTATTTAAGATCTATCTTTAAAGTATTGATTCAAGTATTCTTTAAGTGAAAGAGTATTGACGATTCAAGTACTGTTGAATCGATTTACCTCTAGAGAATAAGAGGTTGAAAAACTAATTTATGTATAGAATCCAAGGCTTAAGTTCTTTAAATTAAATCATTTATTACAAATTTATGAATATTTAAAGAATATTACATATAAATTAATAAATAATATATATATATATATATATTACATTAGTTTCCTAAAAATAACAATTAATGGAAATTGAATTATTATTATATAGTGAATTAAGAAATACTAAACCATAATCATGAGTGAAAAGTAATACTCCATTTAAATATTATTTATAATATTATGTATATTTTTTTAAAAATATATATAGCAACTATTTAAAATATTTTAATAATTTTATTTTAATTAATTATAAAATATTTGACCTTATTTTCCATAATATATATATATATATACATATATATATATATATATATATATATATATATATATATATATATATATATATATATATATATATATATATATATAATATAGCAAATTTCTTTTTCGCTAACGTGTTGTTCACGTATAGTCTTACTATTTATTTATTTTTCCTATAACACTTATATTATGACCTATTTACTTTAATATATATCATTAATTGCAATTAATAAATAAATTATTTGATATAAATAAATTAATTAGTATCAAATTAAATCATGCACTGAGATTTTTTTATATATAGTTGATATTTATTTAAACAAATAATAAATAAAGGATTTATTATTAAGAGTTACATACTTTCACTTGTATTATGTTATAAAATAACATTTTAAAAAATACAAGTCAAGATTTTTTCAAATATTTAGAATATATATACATATACATTAACTTTTTACATGATTTAATTATACGTTACATTATCAAAAATCAAATATTATAATTTTTTACAAATTATTTACATTGATGAAAGAAATTGTCTAGCTATAAGAAAAAAATCTACTTAATTAATGTTGTTACGTTATATACGAATTATTTAATTATAAAAATATAAATAATAATTAAATGATCCCGCGTTGTACGCGGGTTTCATATATATATATATATATATATATATATATATATATATATATATATATATATATATAAATTTATATTTTTATTAATTAAAAATATAATAATTTTAATTCTATTATTTATTTAATTTCTTTTTTAACTTTAAATATTATGAGTTTATAAAATGTGATAATTTCTTTTTATAAATTATACAAAAAATGATACTGATCAAATAAAAGTGATAAATTTTCATTTGAATTTTGTCATAAATAATTTATAGCGGCAAATACTTGTGTATAATCATATCACGTGATGATTTTCATGAGAAGGATAAGTAATGATAACTTTTATTATGAAAAGTGATACCCAATTATTGAAAAGTGATAACGATGCTCATCATATTTGTCGATAGGATGGACAACCAGTTGTTGAAGAGACGAAGCATCATTGATGACAAATAAATCCAAATTTAATTCTATAAAATACTTGTGGTAACCATCTCACGGAATGATTTTCGTGAGAAGGATAAGTAATGATAATTTTTATAATGAAAAGTGATACTCAATTCATGAAAAGTGATAATTGTGTTGTATAAAGTAAAAGAAAAATAATAATATTTTTAATAAAAAATGATAACTAATTATAAAAGTGTATTTCACTAATAATTTATAAAATAAATAAAAACGTGAAAATATTTTTAATAAAAAATCATTCCTAATTAAAAAATAATAATTTTCTTTTAATTGAATTATTTTACGAACAATTCATTATCAAAGAAAATTGATATTCGTCTAATTGAATTATTATATAAACAATTCATTAGAATAATAAAAGGTGCTATATGACAAGGAAAATGTATTATCCGGTTCGTTAAATTATTTTATGAACAATTCGTAATATGAATAAAATGTGATAATATTTCAAATATAAAGTGATATCCGATCAAAATAAAATAAATTCATCAAATTTGGGCATTTCAATATTATCTGTGGAATAGTATTCTAATTATTGTATTTATTGGCTTGTAATAGTATTCTAATTATTTCACATACATTTTCATTATTTTCTTGTGAGGTATGCTTGTTCAATATGGGCATTTCAATATCTGTGGAGTTAATTTTCACTTTTGTATACGTCTTGCAGTTAGATTCTTTAAGTCACCATCCTTTACATAAGGAAAAATATTCTCGAAGAATTTAACGTCGTGAGAGAAGTGGAAATGGTTCTATCATTTAAATAAAGAAACTATTACCCCTTTTGTCCACGAGATACCCAACAAATATGCAAGGTCTTCTTCTTTTGCCAAACTTATCTATAATTTTATTATCTTTAGTTTATACTAAACAACCAATGAATTCATCATTGGCTAGCTAGTGTTGCTTGAAACTCTTTCATAACCATAAATCTGCTTCTTGATTTCGTCAATGAGTGAATTCATTATTCTGACATATTTTTTTATTGATTGGTATAGTGCTTTCGATTGCTCTTCAATTTTTTTCTTTATAGAAATAGATTTCTCCTCTAATTGTTTCTACTTTTCGCAAGGGTTAGGCAAAGATCTGATCCTGTTATGGATGAATTCCTTTAAATGAAAGTACAAAAACAATAAGATTTTGATTGAAATAATAAGCTAAAAAGAGGGACAACAAGAAACAACACCCTTTGAGTGAGAGTAAACTCCGTTAGAAAAGATACAGATAAATTCTCAACAAAATTCTCATGACTAGCAACACTATCCTTCATGAATTTAAAGGACAGAGAAGCATTTGACATTAAAAATCTCTATCTCTCTCTTAACCGTGTGAAACTATTTTTTTTATTTCTTATCATATTCATACTCCAATTTTAATTAATAAAATGACAATATAGTAGAATACCCAAATATTTAAATAAGACGCGATAGGAATATTAATAATTAACTAGTGACATACATGCCCATCAATTTCAAAACCATGCATGCGAAATTAAATAAAAATATAAAGACACCTTACATCTCTTGATACTTTTGTAGATTTGAGCTTTATACTCTTGGACATGAACTCAAAGATATCACAAACAGCAGTTAATAGAGACAAATAAGAATTTTCTCACCTTAAAATGAATTTAATTTATCTGTAACACAATTATTGATGCAGCTGAACCTCTAATTTGCGAACTCCTCATCTCCTCAGCGTAAATAAAATATATTTTAAGACTTAGTTCTAAAGTTAAAATAGAAACAAACTTAGGTATATTAATATATATAGCTAAATAAACTTAGTTAACAATAAAATAATTAACTATAGATTTATATTTAATAGCCTAGTGAGAAATCCATTATCTGGTTGTAAAACAAAGTCATGTGCACTTGATCATAATAATCATTACATGCATGTATGTATTTGAAACATGGCTAATTAAATAATAATTAAATAATTAAGTAATGGGCCGAGACATTGGTAAAAAATTACAAGTCCTTTGAATTGAATTGTATGGGGTATAAATTAAATTAATGAATCCATGTGTAAGAGGTAAGATGGGTTAATTCTGAATATTAAGGAAAATTTCTAGATGTTATGCTTTGATAGAATATGTTATTTACAAATATTCCACGAAAAAAAAATTTGAGCACCTAATTTATATGACTTTTTTAGGCTTACTCAGGGTCACATATGGCCCACGTGAATTCTGATTGTCAAATCAATTCTCTTTCAATCTAAGTTATTAAATCAAAAATATATATTTTTGCTACACAGGTTTGACAAATGCATGGGAAGAAATAGGTGCAATTTTCAAGATAATGTACCCATTGCCCAACGGAGAGAGAAGGACTTATTTTTCTTTAAATCTAACATATCTATTCCAACTGTTCACGCTCAAATTCAACAGTGAAATATTCTCCAACTCCGCACCATTACGAACGGTTTATGCAACATCATCAATACACTTGGAATAACATATGCATTGTACACTCAAGTCAAGGAATCTATAAGTATGCAGTGTCAATCAACCTGCGCATCGTATCACACTCAGTTCATCTCGCATATTCTAATCTACATATATCTCTACAAAGAACAATCACGGCTAACAAGCGCACGCAGGAAATACCGACCACACCATAGTCTAGCAAGAAACTTAGATCTAATTCGAGTAGATCTACAATGGCATCATTCTCGTCGTCTTTTCAGTGAAAAAGAAGTTATGGATTCATCTGCACAAGAGCTAATAGTTGAGCAGGGCGCGGAAAGTACCCACAAGATCAGTCTATACAATATCCCGCTTTTGAGGGTATTTCATAAGCTGTCAAATCATCATCTAAGAAAATGCGGTTACCCCTTTCAATTAAGTAACATTTGACATTGACTTAGTAATTAATGAGATAGTGGACTGGATATAATCAGATGAGGTGGTGAATAGATTCAAGCGATGGAAGGAGAAGCGCCTTTACACTTAGATTAGGAAGTTGGCCATGTGAAGAAGGTGGGAAAATGAGAATTTGTGTGCAGGTCACCTCGAGAGGTGACGGGTTGCAATGGTGTAACTCTGCTAATCAGTGCAGCATATAAACTGGAGGTGCTTAGAGAAAGGAGTCATGTCATAAGGATCATGACATGGCTAGCACGAGTCTCTAACTAACATATATATTTATACAATTATGGTAAAATCTTTAACTAACGTATATATTTATACAATTATGATAAGTGAAATCATGATTTATTTTAATAAGTTCCGCGCATTTTAATCACTTTATTTTTTTGTTCTTTTTTTATCAAATTCTGATCAAATGTTTCTTACTTTCTTAATTTTTGTTCTTTATTAAAGTTTGATTGTTGTACATCTTTTTCAGATCTACTTCTTAATTCTAATTTGTCTATTCCTTCTTTAACAATTTGATTCATGACATCTTATACATTTCATTTATTAATTTTTTTATTTATTGATTTTGTTATTTAAATGTATTTTGAATTGGATTTATCACTATAAGGTACACACTTTTGAGCTAAAATACTCTCAGATACAAGGGGAAAGAAAAATTACTCTCCACTACACAAATAAACATTAAAAGGGATCAAATTACCCTTAATAAATACTCCTAAATGAGATTTCAATTAACTCTTTCCTGATGATGTCTCCTCCGTATGACCTCATACAACCGCTGCCTCTCCTATGCCCCCATCGCCGCCGTGCATCCTCTTACCGACCACGTATCCACAAACCCTAAAGTCAGCCTTCTCTCTCACCTTCAAACTTTTTCCCCTAATTTTTTCCCAAGTCCGAGCCGCCTATGGCAGAATTTTCTACCGATGTCGCAGTACAATAAATAGTGTGGAGATGCGCCTACCTTGGCGCCGCCACTCCATTCATCTACGCCACCACGAGAACTGCAGATAGTTACTTTGTTACTCTCAGGAAGCAGAATGTGAAGATGCTCCTAGAAATGGAGTTGTTTGGTACAGTTTCAGCGGCAGGGTCAAATCGACGGAAACAGAGAACCCAAAAGAGCTGGATTGTGTGGGTACTGGTTTGAACCTTAAGTGCATGGTAAGTGATTTTTTGATTAAACCTACAGCAGAAGGAGGAGGCAAGGAATCAGGGGTATGGAGGAGATTGGATGTAGTTCAATTGGCAGGGTTTGATTTGGAGTGGGGTGTTTTAATAGCACCCTTCTTCTCTGGGACACCGGCATGGTGGTGATGAAGCAGGTTCTACCCAAAATTGGCCCTCTCTTTGTGGCGGTGTCTCGACTGATTCTGGCAGAATTGTTGTTGATCGGCTACCGATGGCCCTGCCTTTCAGCCGCTGATGGCTTGCATCGCCATCCCTGGATTCAATTTAAGGCCCATGCATATTTCTTCAATTGCCCAGCGACTGATCGTCAAGGGCTTTTGATCTCTTCGGACTTGGATCCACGTCTGCCCTTTGTCGACACTGATTCCTCAAAGGCGAACCCTCTGAATATGTCGTCGTGGTTTACACTGGTGATAGCGTCTCCTTTATGTTAGCAAAGTTGACTTTCGTGTGCTACTGATAGCAACTTCTTCACTGATCGTGAAAAATTCTCGGATGGGTAGTGGTATTTCATACCCCTGCTCTGTCTTGATGATAGAGGTTCTTATGGATTGGTTAATGGATATTATTAAACCCTTATTAAATCTTGTTGTAGTTGGTTGTAGTGGTGATTTCTGTTGACAGCAAGTTGAAGAGCATACTCGTTATGTTGATGTGCCTTCTTTGTCCCATGCTGCATCTAGTTTTGATGTTACGAAGATTAAGTGCGATTTTATATTTCATGGGAGGACCCAATTCGTGACTCTATTTTGTTCTTGCTCATTGTGATTTTAATTTGCGTACATGATTCTCCTGGTTTGGTTTGTATTGTTTAAGGCTAACTACTGGGCAATCTACTCCTGATTGCTATAATGAAGGGGTTTCAGCCATTGCTGATAGAAGTGTCAAAATGGGCCGGCGGGGCGGACCGGCCCAAAACCTGCCTCAACCCGCCATTTGGCGAGCTTTGGCGGGGCGGGCCTAGGCGGGTTGCGGGCCCAAAATATGAAACCCAACCCATTTAGAGACGGATTGTGGGTTATAGCGGGCCAACCCATTTTTTTTTTACGATGTTAATATAATTTTTTTTATTTGAAAATGAAATATTAAAATGATGGAAGCTCTTACAAAATACTATAATGTCAATTAGATCATTAAAATATAAATATAGATTTTACAAAAAAGCCCCATGAACAATTAAACATAAACAAAGATCATTAATCAACAACATAAAGTTTACTAACTATATATAAATAAAACAATGTAAGTCTAATTATCCTCAAATAACACAAATTAAATCACAAAAAGTTTACTAGTTTTAAAGGTCAATCACAAAACTCAAAACATAATTATAAAGTTATTTTTAAGACTCATCAAATATAACATCATAATATAAACATTTCAATTTTCATGTTGATCAATTATATTCTCGTCAATCTTCAAAGGATTAGATATCTTAAGTATTTATCATTTGCATTTGCTTAATCCACATATACATTTATATATTAAAATTTCAAAAATTAAAAATAAATTCAAATCAAAAAAATTATGACTTAAATTTATTTACAAATTTTTTGTATACTAATCTACGTTACAAAATAGGAGTAAGTAGTGTATTCATTTATAAGTTATAATTTAATTTATTATTTCAAAAATGATTAAAAGAAGGAACAATAAATATTTAGAATATACTAGACCAATAGCAAAAAAAAATTATGGCGGTCCCAAATGGGCCAACCCACCCCCCTTTAGGTTGAGCCCGCCTAGGCCCGCCCCCATTTGGGCCAGCCCGTTTAGGCCCGCCTCCAAACGGGATGTAAATTTTATGGCCCAATCCACCTTTTTTAGAGGCGGGGACGAGCCGGCCTGCGGGCCCAACCCGTTTTGACAGCTCTAATTGCTGAGAATTTTTAGCTTTTGAGGAAGCTACATATCGATGGGTGGAGAACGAATAGGATAGGTGATGAGAGATTGATTATTGTTGCAAAGAACAGTGTTAATTTTGTGGAGTTGGTTCTTATTAGGGTGAACCCTAGCTCGGTGAGCTTAATGGCTATGGCGTCGAATTGCCAGAAGTTGGAAAGTTTATTTCTGTTCTTTCTTTCTTAAACCCTAACTGTTATGGCGATTGAGAGAAAATAAATTCTTTTTTTTTTAAAAAAAACAGACTGGTCATTTCTTTTGTTTTAAATGTAATTATAAATAAATTTGCTTGAAATTATTGGACTTGGGCTTAGGCCCATTTTTATTCTATAAACTTAAATTAAAAGGGGATTTAAAGTTAAACTCTTTTATAATAATAACTAAAAGTTTAATGTCTTTAAATAAAAAAATAATTATCATGATTTAAAAATACATAAAAATATCGAGATATTACATTCTCCCCTACTTAAAAATAATTTCGTCCTCGAAATTCAGAATACAATAAATTATATGCGAAGAATATATGTATGAATGAATTTATGCACCCTTTGCATATAGATATTTTACCTTTGTAAATATTTCAATAAGATAACATTTGTTTTAACGAGAAGAAACAATAAAATCCACACTTTTTTTTGAAAAAATAAAATTCATTTATTTTTATTTATCTCTACATGTAAACAAACTTGATGATTTTAAAATAATTCATGAAATATAGTGAATATATAATACTTGAAGAATTATGAAATATTTATAATGGAGGTTGAAAATCTTGAAGATAAAATAATTGAGCTCAAAGGTAAAAATGGAATTATTTAACATTTAAAAAAATTGAAGATCATATGAATGTTGAATTTAAGTATGACCTTTTTTTTTAACCTTACATAAAAACAATGAAAACTTTCACTTCCTTCTACTTAAAATAGGGCATGATACCATCAATAACTGAAGGTTTTAGAAAATAAAGGACTGTCCAAATACACCCAAGATAAAATAATAATAATAATAATAATAATAATAATAATAATGAATAATCCCATGAAATATAAAATTTTCAACTAGAAGAAAATAGTTAATACTTTTGAAATCTCTTACAATTAAGTAAATTATGTTAGTCATATGACATATGAGAAATGCTATGAGAAATGTTATGATATCTAAATGTATATGAGAAATCATATTTCATGTTTCATGTAAATGTATGGTGTTGAATGAAATGCACAACTGCATAAGCGTATAACTATGTCTTTGAAATACGTGAATCGTATCACTGAAATATTTGATTAGTAAATATAAAATCTTGAATGACACATATGAACTAATCAATGATGCCGTGTTTAGAATGATATCTTTGAATGAGATTTATGAAGAATATGTAACTTGAAAAAAGTGAAATTTAAGGTTAAAATAATTTTTTTAAAAATAAATGAAAGGTTAATTATGTTGAAATATCAATCAATATATTGTAGTGGAAAATTAAATCACTTTTTTTTAAAAAAAAAAGCTTTATATCGGCATAAATTCATTCATTTGAATTATACTTCAAATAGGAATATATATATATATATATATATAAGAAGATTTGGAGATGAAATGATAAAAGTTAAATGATAATTCCTTTGCCTTTCTTCTTTTCTTTTTTTTCAATGAACAACTGTGAATGATAATGAAATATGAAATTTTGTAAATTTGAAATGACATTCAAAATAAATAAAATTTCCAAATTATGAAAAAGAACGTGTGGTTCAAATTTAAATTTTATGAAATCAAAGTTGCAATAAGTCGAGGGTTTTATTTTTTTATAGTGAAATATCAATGTTTAAGGTAATATTTTGAAACAATTAGTCCCGTGTATCTGTTGAAGATTTGAAAACTTGTTTGAGTAACGTATGAAATTTCATACTTAAATGTTTAAAAGTCAAAATTTTACATTTAAACTTCTTTTATGGAAAATGATAAGATGAAAAGATTTAAAATCTCTAAATTATATTTTTTGAAGGTTTATATTATAACTTGAGATTAAAAACTATGATCAAGAAAATCGTAATTTGAAAATTTTATGTCAAAAATCGAATAATTTTGAACTTATACGAATTATGAATCATGAATATTATTAAAATTGTGCTTGAATATATATATATATATATATATATATATATATATATATATATATATATATATATATATATATATATATATATATATTCTTCATTAAAAATAATTTTCTTGATAATTAAAAACTAAAAATAAACTCTAGGAATCTAAATAACTTGAAAAACTTTAGAATTTGAATATTTAAAATTAATGAAAATATTGATAAAGGAATTTATAACATAGAGTACTTCATTACTTACATTATTTTGAAACAATGTGGAAATGGTAAATAATTGCAGATGAAATAATGATCATTTTATGAAATGACACAACTTGAACTAAAATTTAGTTTGAATTTATGACCAAACCTTATGAGCAAGTGACTTTTAAAGATTGCAACATGATATTAATTAGAATACAACATTTTGGATTTGACTGAATAAAGAAATTAATATGTACAAGTATATTTGAAGATTATGTCTTATGTTTCGTGTGATGAAATGTGAAATGATTTGGAATGATATATACAATCATACTATTGTGCTATAGAGGTATTTGAATCCCTTTATGAAATACTTGATCATGTCATTGCAATATTTCATAACTATGTCGTGGCGATACTTGAAACATATCATGAGAAACTTGAATCATGTTATTGTAATACTTGATGTTTGATGCTTGAAAGATGAATCATGAAATAAAATATAAAATGCATTTGATGATATGTCCATGGCATTATGCTATAAATAGTGACTTTGAAAAAGATGTAAAATGACATGCTTTAAATGTTAATCATGAACAAGACATAAATTATCATGCCATGAATGTAAATCAAATGTTAAATGAATGTACCTTCTGGAGTTGTTGCGGCGAGACTGTGATGGGTGACTTTTTTATTATTTATTTAATTTTTTTAATTCATTAATGAAAAAGTAATTCATGGAAACAATACGATTTAGATACATAAATTAGCGAGTATACGAAAACGTAAACCCGCTCTGATACCAAATGAAACGACCCACTTTATCATAAAAATATAAATAACATTTTAAGAGAAATTTATTTTAGATCCAATAAGATTTAATCAAAAGAGACTTACAAATTTAAAATATAACATTGTTTGCAGCGGAATTAAATTAAAATAACAATAAATAAAAATGAATCATATTTCCTAGCATAGTTAAAATGAGGAATTTATTTGAGAAATAAGCAATCATGCAATTGAATATCAAACACTTTATTTCAAGTAAAAATAAACAATGAGAAGGTTTTCACTAAATTAAATTACTTCCCAGGAAATAGAAATAAATATAAAGTTATGACTATTGAATAATCATAAAACATTTCATCATGATAAACATGTTAATGAATATAAAGAATGGAATGATAAACCCAAATAAATACCAATTAATTACTTTATCACCCATCGCCTCTCTCCATACTCCATCTCCTTTAATCTATAAAACGTTTAAATGATGGGATGAGCAACCACAGCTCAGTGAAAAAATATTTGTCTACAATATATGACTCACATATAAATATTAATAAATCACAACCAATACGTAAATCTTATATGTGAACATGTCTGTGAATGATCGATCATGAAGTACGGCGGGCGTCACCCAAGGATTACTTTAAAATCCTGACACTTGAAAGTGCCCTGACTTAAATGAATATAATAACACGGCGGGTCTTTCATGGACCTTTTACAATTCAAGTATTCCCGAGGACCTTTTTATCAGTCCCATGTCACGATCCCTGGCTACATGTCTATGAATATTATTACGAATACTCTTTGTCCGTGGACAGTATTACGAGTAATACTCTATGACTGTGATGCAAGCAGTAACTTATCAACGTAAACACATAAACACATATGATAGACAAAGTTTAGATTTTCCCACCTGGAATAAAAGTCGATGATGAATGGATGCACTTGAATGTAGATGATAATCTGTGTCTTGTAATAACTTTCATCTATCATAAAACTATACTTATCTCAGATTAATATGCAAACATAAAATATGAATAATATAATAGGTTTGAATCATTAGAATATAGTGGAAATGATACTTCAATATTTGAAAATAAAGAGATCAACATAATTTACTATGAATGATTTTATTAAATACCAATGTATAGATAATTTATAACTGATAAAATAAAAATAAGATCATTCCACAATTTAATAAACACTTAATCATTTGTGATTGTAAGAACATATCCAAATTTAATAATGTAATACGGTGTACAACTATATGTTTTGGATTTTCAAAGTGATTATAGTAAAAGTTAGAATTTCTCGTATGCACTAATAATAATTTAATATATTTAATTATAAATAATGAAACTATATGAAAATCATATGAAAAACAATAAATGTAATGATATATATCTTATTCAAAAATTATGATTTTTAGGGATCAGTAAATATGATTTTCATATTTTAAAAGATTGAGATAAAATATTCTTGAAACAATTTAAATAGTAATGAAATATTTATAATAAATATTATATAACACCTATGAAAGTGAAAATTATATAGTAGACTTAAATCTTAAAATATATAATATATATAAGATTCAGAATATTTGTAGTATATTAAATATTTATATCATATTTTTAAGAAAGAAAATAGAAGTTGATGCGAATCATATATTAGTGTAATATAAAACTAATATAAAATCATACATCTTCTCAAAATTATTAGAAATATTATTGAAAATTTAAAACTACGTAGGATATGACATATAATAAAATAACAATAAGCTTAGGTCATTAAAAGGGTTTTGAGATAGTAAAATTGAAAACATAATACATAACAGTTCATGTAATGAAATAAGTATATATTTAATTTAAAATAATTTAATTATTTATTCACTAGGATATTTTATTGAGCATCATAAACGCTGTAATATAAAATATATAGAAATATAATAATATTTGAAGATCTCTAAATATTTTATTTGTAATTTAAAATCAGTAATAATTTCATGATCTAAACTGAATGTACTTATATTGTAAAATTTGTATTACATAATACAGTACTCCAAATGATATGAAATTATCATACATTACCAAAAATACCACAAAGTATAACATATACAAAAATAAGAATTTTTAGAACTCTTTAAATATGCTTTATAGTTTCTAAATAGAAAACATAACATATTTGACAGCATGATCAGAAATATTAAAAAGTTAATATAAAATAATTTTATTGTCATATCTGCATGAAATTTTTACAGAACATCAAAAACTTCGGGATTCATAACATATCCAAAATCCAGATCATTTGGAAAAGTATAATTATATAATTCGAATTTTCTAGTCACGTATCCATAAAATTTCAGATTCTGCAGGTATATGTATAAAATTCGTATAAAATAAAATATGAGTCTAAATATCATAAAATTTTAAATAGAAGTCAAAATCTTAGTGTTACATAACATATTAAAATTTCGTATCCATTGGAAATAAATAGATATAATTTTGAAATTTTAAGAATGAGTTATCTTGAATGCATAATAGGTTGAAATCTGAAAATCTCTTTCCATGGATGTTTGATGATCGAAAGGTCTAGGTTTTGCATAGAGGAGAGAAAAGGAGAAAAATTTATTTCAGCTCTTTCTTTCTTAAACCCTAACTGTTATGACGACGGAGAGAAAATGAATTCTCTTAAAAAAAAACAGACTGATCCTTTCTTTTGTTTTAAATGTAATTATAAATAAATTGGGCTTGAAATTGTTGGACTTGGGCTTAGGCTCATTTTTATTCTATAAACTTAAATTAAAAGGGATTAAAGTTAAAATCTTTTAGAATAACTAAAAGTTTAATGTCTTTAAATAAAAAATAATAATTATCATGATTTAAAAATACATAAAAATATCGGGATATTACACTTTCTAGGTATTATCAGTATTAATTATTTTTCCTAGGATTGGTACTCTAATCCGATATGATCTTCCTTTATAGGTACTATAAAATAACCTCTTTATCCTGCTTATTAACTCAAATTCAATTAACTTAATAAACATTCATATATGACAATTCTAATGAAGCTTCGGAGTCCCCTCACTTAGAATCACAACATGGAATCCTATTCAGAAGTGAACGCACTCAATCAACAACTAAGATATATATTCAAACTCTATATAAAACAGTTGAAGATGCAACTCTGAATATGGATTAAAAATGCATAATCATATATAAAATAATCCACAAGTAGTGTTATACGGAGTATACACACGAAAGTTCAATTAATTCATAAAAACCTTCAAAACTCTAGATCTAGTAAAAAGGTTCTAGCATATGATGTTATGAAGAACAATCATAAGAGTTGGATAGATCTTACCCATAGTCTGAAAAATACAAGATAAATCAGGAAATGAATAAAACCCTAAATGTGGGAGTCGTCGTGTCCTTTTCCGTCTTGAATCCTCCTCTTGGTTCTCCTCTTAACGAATCTTCACAGTGATGGATGGAGGAAGGAATGTGGATGATGGTTTGGGGGTGATCCCCCCTTGTGGGGTGATAGCAGTCTTCGGTCCCCTTTCAGATGTAAAATGCATCCCTTTTTATACTTGTAAAATCTCCTAACAAACCTTGGATGGACTTTTTTCTTGGAAAATATGCACATACACTCACTGGAGGTGCAGAATTACCAAAAATAGAATTTCGTATCCCCGCTCGACCAGAATGGTCTTAGTCGAGCGGAGGTCGAGCGGCATGTCTCTAAGCTGAAACTTCTTCCGATGTCTCGCTCGACCCACTCGACCGTCACTCGACAAAATGATCTTGGTCGAGCGGCACCTCATCAGGTCTAGTGGAATTGTACAGTCTCACTATATCGCGCATAATTTTTACATCCAAACTCTGATTTGAGTGATTATTACGCTCACGCGATCCTCACTTCCTTGGATTTCTATCCATATAAAAAACTCACAAATACTTCAACATTTGAAGGTGTAACATGTCATGCAAAGTTGGACAGTCGTGCTGAGTATGAACAACTTCTGCGATGTCACCATATTAATCATAACTTTCTCGTTTGGACTCTGATTGAGGTGTTTCTTACGCCAAAATGATCCTATCTTCTGTGGCTTTTCAATCATGTATCACACTTTCAGTTTTGAGCTCCACAAAAGTATAAAAAAATTATACAAGTTGAATATATGTTTTTCAGCATTCCTGCACAAGTTGCACCTTTTCTCCAATTTTTCACTTTTGATCATTTTTCCACCTAAAACACAATAAAATACTTCAAACGCACATTTTCTCAAATATTTGAATATAAGATACTTGTGCTAATATATAACAATAATTCTCATAAAAAAGTGTTAAATTGGACACTAAAACACGCTTATTTTTACTCTCATCAAGAAGCACGGGACTCCGATAATGAGCACGTGACGGACGGTGAATGACTCTTTCAGATCTATTTAAGAAGAGAGTCTTAGAGAGAAAGCATAATTATTTTGAAAAGAAAATTCTTTGAGATCTATTTTGGGAGAGAGAAGTCTTAGAGAGAAGAATAGATAACATACTCAGCTCGTGTATTTTCAAGTTCTAACTTTTCAAAGTCAATTTTCTCACATAATTTGTTTTGTTTTTTTTTTATTTTGGGCTTAAGAATTAAAATATTCTTGCCACAATATGGGCCATCACTTTGATAGAATTGGGCTAGGAAAAATTGAATAAATTATACTACATGATAATACAAAATGATATTTTAATTTTAAATAATGAAATATAATTAAAAATAGATGATTTTTGTTTTTCCAGTTGAACCACCCGGTCCGACCGGTCGCACCTTGAATTGTTAGGGTCAACGGTTTGGCTTCCGGTTCGGTTTTCAAATCACTGCGTGAAACCATTTTATACTTTTTAAAATAGTTATCTCTTTCGCTATAAATATTATCACTTTTCATTTAAACTATAAATTGTTCATGAAATAGTATTATCACTTTTCGTTAATTTAGTATCACTTTTTATCTATTTCGTGAAACAGTCTCACACAAGTCTTTGTCTTTCTAGATTATACTCCCTCCCTCCCAACTTCAACTTTACACTTTCAATTTTGATCTCTCCCAAATTCAACTTCACACTTCCATAAAAGAAAAACAACTATCTAATATTCATCTAATACACTTTAATTTCAAATTTACTATAACCTTTTTAACACACATAACATATTTTATCATTTATTTATTACCCAAAAATATCATATTACTTCCAAAAGTAAGTTAAAAAGTAAATTTTCTTAAACTCCGTAGAATCTATAGTAAACGTGAAGATAAATTTGGGACGGAGTAGTATAGTATATTTTAATAACAAAACAACAATAAAACTAAGATTTGAATAGAAAACCTGAATTGCCATACTCATTCTCAGGAGGGTGAATTTATATGAGATTATTTTTACAATTCCATAACCCTTCGTTTGGTACATAAGAGTAGATAAGAATGTATTACGGGGAAAAATATTATGGAGGGTGGAATAAATAAGTAATATTAATATGGGGTAGTTGTTTGGTAGAATGTGAAAATTTTGATATTAATATAGTATTGTGTTTGGTAAGGGCTACAAAACATGTAAGAGAAGAGTAAATTTATGAAAATATCCTGTTAGTAAAAATATTATTAAAATTATAGACCCCATATATACCCACAAGTGATGTCTTCCAAATCATATTTTCACCCACAAGTGGCTATAATTTATTGGAAATCTTTGAGCGGGTTGGTGGCAAAGATTTAGCAAAATTGAAGGTGGTATGCATTGAGTGGGAGCACCTCATCATCGGCCTTCAACCCGAAGGTTGCGCACCTTTCTCCAGCCTCTGATCCTCGGCTACAACGAGCGCCACCCCATGCGCTACTTTTCCTTCTCTCTCACTCGGACTGAGAAGCGAATGATACCTTTTAATTTCACTCATCCCGTTGGCATCGATACAGTTTTCATTGGCCCTAAAATTTTGGATTCGCATGATTATTGTTGCTTCAGTATTCAGAGCATGATTTCTACATCTACGATCCCTCCATGCAGAATCTAGGAAATTCAACCTCACGCAAATAGCAAAGTACCCGAATTTATGTGTGCTCAAGTTGGTATTTGATCCATCCAATAAGTTCAAACTGATTATGCCTTTTGGACCACAACAAAGAGAGCGCTGCTGCATCCCTTAACCATATCTGGCACTGGTAATAATCACATTTGCCCCACACATTGACATTTCTCATAAACATCGAACTCCATTATAATCTAAGTAAGCAATTACAATCATAAACCCCACCAGAAGGGAAAAATTCAGGAAAAATCATGACTAATCCACCAGAATTCCCAAATCATTCATTGAAGGAAAATGCATAAAGAATGCCCTAATACATAATGAATTGGGTTGCTCATCCAACAATTAACAAATTCACCTTTTTATGAGACGTGGTTACAGAAGCAGGATGAAGACGCATTCAATCTTAGCGAGAATCTTTAGCGAAGGTGTGACAAACGCCCTTAATCAACAAGCACAGTCTCGTCTGAGGTGAAGAAAATTTTCCATTGCTCGAACGCCGAAGTGTCTACAATACCGCCATTGGCATATCTTCAACTAAGATCTACAAGCTGCTCACGATTTTCAAAGATTCAAATCCATTAAAGAATTCATGGAGCACAATTTCTTTCTTGTAGGAATCAACGATTAGGGCCAACTATTTTTTGGATGATTTGAAATCAAAAGCAAGGATTTATCAGTTCCCAATTTAGGGTTTTGGAATATCGAAAGCAATGAGAGATCTGGTGCTAGACCTATTTTTGGAAATTTAATGAGTAGTAGTGATCCACTGTTACAACCTTAATATTAATATGGCATCAGGTGCGATATTATGTTGAAAGCTACAGTTGTAATCAACCGAACATGATACCAAAAACGGCCCCTTCAAAACTTATTATGACCTACCAAACACCATATTATACCGTATTATTATGGAGAACCCATTTTGATATACGTGTTATTTTTTTTAATATATAATGTTAGAAAAAGTAGGGATAAATTTATAAGTTAAAAAGAAAAAGTAAATAAAGTTATTGAGAATGATGAATAAAGTGTAAAAAGGTAATTAAAGTTGTTGGGATTGTAAAAAATATGTAATAAAATATTATATATTTTTATCATTAATGAAATGGGTAAAAATACGTGGAACAACCCAAATGAAAAGTGAGTAAAAATATGTGGGATGGAGGGAGTATTTAATATGAAGTAGATAGTTGTATTAATATTGTGTACAAGCCTTATATGAAATAAAAAATTATTTTATATTAAAAAAAATGTAAACCACGAACTAAAATAAAAAAACGTATAACGACATAATATTAACATGTCCATGTAATGAACGATAGACGCAAAAGTCTTTCCCTCGAAAGAAATATTCAAAGACCAAGAGATAATAGACTAACAGTCTCTTTCTTTCTCTAATACGGTAATAATTAATCAAATCTCGCGCTTAAAAAAAATGCAATCTTTTACTCCGTATCGTATTCTAATCCATAAACTGAATTTTCCATCGTCTGCCAAATGTTTTCAAACACCTCTCTCTCCTCATATCTACAGCCTGTAATTAAATTACAGCACGACACCATATTCATTCATTAATATACTTGAGGTCCTCTCTCCAGTCCGAGGTCCTCTTTGCCTCCTCTAGTCCTCGTTTTTGCTAATCATGGAAGGCGGCGCAACCGATGCACTTCTTGAGAAGCACCACCCCACGCGGCGGAGCTTCGTCCAAGAGTTCGGTTCGGAGTCTAAGACGCTATGGATACTCTCCGGCCCCGCGATTTTCACCTACATATGTCAGTATTCTCTTGGCGCATTTACTCAAACATTTGCTGGGCAAGTGGGCGAACTCGAGCTCGCTGCTGTCTCTATCGAGAACTCTGTGATTGCTGGTCTTGTTTTTGGGGTCATGGTATAGTTCTCTTCATTTTTTCTTCTTTTTTCCACGAATCGTTTCAAGAACAAAGTCAAAATTGAGTGTATGGGTTCACTTGTTTTTAGTTTTTTCTTTTTGCTTGATTAATTCGTTTGAGCTATGTTCAGAGGAATGAGGAAGATGATAATTCTGAAGTTTTAATGAAAATGTGTAACAGTGATTGTTTAGGAGGTGCTTAGTTGGGGGGTAATGAGTGGGTTTATGAGAATGAAGGTATATTGATTTCCATTGTTATTTGTTAATGCTTTCGAAATTCTTCAATCAATATTGCCATTGATTCAATAACTCTCCCCACCCTTCAATCACTTTCAATCCCATTGTGATTGAATCACATCCTTAATGATACCCATTGTCATTCTGAACCCTTACTCATATTAGAATGGAATCCGATTTGGGGTTAATCGAAAATGGAAAACATGCAGTGGGGAATGGGGAGTGCGCTGGAGACATTATGTGGGCAAGCATTTGGTGGAGGACAGATCAGGATGTTGGGTGTATATATGCAGAGATCATGGATTATCTTGATGACCACAGCTGTTGTGTTGCTTCCTCTTTACATATTTGCTCTCCCAATCCTCATCTTCTTTGGGTAATCTGATGACATTTCTCGAGCTGCAGGTATTCATTACTCTTGTTGTGAGCTAATTTTTCTGTGATTTGAATTGGTTGAAATGAGATTATCTGATGACATTTCTCGAGCTGCAGGTATTCATTACTCTTGTTGTGAGCTAATTTTTCTGTGATTTGAATTGGTTGAAATGAGATTCTTATCTGTAGGTAAGTTTGCCCTTTGGATGATACCTCAGATGTTTGCGTATGCTGCGAATTTTCCCATACAGAAGTTCTTGCAGTCACAGAGAAAACTCATGGTAATGGCCTGAATTTCCCTTGTTGTGCTCGTCCTGCATGTGTTCTTTAGTTGGTTGATGATCTTGAAACTCGGGTGGGGATTAGTCGGAGCAGCAATCATGCTAAATACGTCATGGTGGCTCATTGTGATATTGCAATTGATCTACATCTTCTATACGAAGTCTGATGGTGCTTGGAGTGGGTTTTCGTGGTTGGCGTTTCAAGATTTGTATGGCTTTGTGAAGCTCTCTTTAGCCTCTGCTATAATGTTATGGTAAAAGTTGCCTCTAATATGCTTATTGGTCTCAACCAACAATAATTTACTGAATTTTAAGTTAATGTTATTTAATGGGAATGATTTGCAGCTTGGAGTTCTGGTATTTGATGATATTAATAGTCTTAGCTGGTCACTTGGCTAATCCTGTTGTACCAGTAGATGCTCTTTCTATCTGGTATGGAATCCCTTTCATTCCATTATTTTATCGTCTTTTGTTTGATATAAAAATCTTAATTTTTTTTGGCTTGGATTAGAAGAAAGAGGGACTCCAATTTTCATTCCCAAGCTATTTGATTTCAACTTGTTTATACTTCTAGCAAGATCAACTCTATTTATTTAAGCTTTGCTGTGTAAAATATGTGAAAAAAATTGCAGGATTTACTTTTTGTGTAAAATATGCATGAACGTTTGTGGGTGGGATGCAATGATTTCGATCGGATTTAATGCTGCCATCAGGTAATGTTTCCATCATCATAATGCGAAAAATAGTCTAGCATTGTATTTACTTGATGAAATTATTGTTGTACTTTATACGTTAACTTCCATGTGATGTTGATTAAATTGAAGTAAAACCTATCCATTAATATTTGTATGTGTTGCCACATTCAACAAGAATAACATTTGCAGTGTGCGAGTCGCCAATGAACTTGGTGCGGGGAATCCACGAGCTGCCAAATTCTCAGTGGTAGTGGTTTCCATCACTACTATACTGATTGGAATCGTCTGTTTTGCTATTGTTCTAGTTACCAGAGATACTTTCCCATATTTATTTACTAACAGTGAAGCTGTAGCTAAGGAGACTACTAGATTATCATTCATACTCGCACTCACTGTTCTGCTAAATGGCCTTCAGCCTGTTTTATCTGGTAAGAGCTCGACATCAATTGTATACTTCACATTTCACAGACGATTGTGTGAAAATTTGGTGACTGTCTGCACCAGTGTAGAGACTAAGATCTAATTACATCGTGTTTAACTTTGTCAGGGGTTGCTGTGGGAGCTGGATGGCAATCTGTTGTAGCATACATCAATATTGCTTGCTATTACATTGTGGGACTACCACTGGGAATAGTCTTGGGCTTCATATTCAACTTTGAGACAGTGGTAAAATCTCTTAAACAAATTAGTTGATTACTCACTCGTCCCATTTATTTAGACTTGCATTTATTTTTGGATGTTCTAAATTAACTCTCGTACGGTAGAGGATCCTCATCCTTCAATTCGAATAACACTTTGAATTCCAATTAATTCTGCACTCATGAATAAATTAATTAATGGCTACATCATTTAAGAACACTGGTTCGTTTATAATTTATGAATAAACTTGTGGGTGCCCTGTGTCCACTAGGCTTGCCACTCATATATTTAGATGTCAGTCTGGATAAGAAAGTATTATGGACAATATAGTTAAGTCAATTCAGCTGGTCCCTGCCCGCTTTACGACAAGAATGTGATAGGTGACTATCATTACAAAAAGTGTTACCGTTTTAAACGTGCATTAATTCAAGTTGAATCAAGCCATTGAGCTTGGACCAAATAATGAGCCATGTCTGTCCTGTTTTTGGTTGTTCGAGTTGTTGGAGCATGAAGCCTGAAAGAATTGAAAATCCAGGTCCAACGTCGGCGGTCTAACTAATAAGAAAAAATGGCAGGAGGCCAGGCTCGAATTTCTTAAGTTAAGGGCTTAGAGTTTACCATTATAAATAGCAAGCTCAACCATGGGTTGACATGGTCATGTAGTCTTCTTTAAGATGAATAGAGTAAACAATTGTTATGTGATTCTTCATTGCTTACATGAATTCTATGATTGTTTTTTTCTCAACACAAGCCGTACTCAAATCGGTGAACCTCAATCGTGTAGTAAACGTTGGTTGTGTGCAGGGGATCTGGGGAGGGATGATTGGAGGCATTTGTTTGCAGACCCTCATCTTGATAGTTATAGTTGCAACTAGAAACTGGGAGAAAGAAGTAAGTGTTTTGATTATGTTTTGTTGGTGCTATTTTCTTTCACATGAGAGGAAAGGCACATAAAATGGTTGTCCCCTTCATTAATTTTCAGGCCAGTGACGCAGAAAACCGCGTCAAAAAGTGGGGTGGAGACATTGCCAATCACTGATTGCTCTTTCATTTTCATTCAGAAACCGACAATAAAATCCATAACAACATTTGTTATTAATTCGCTATTTTATTAATGATCGACATTTTCAGCATATTATCCTTCCTTCCATCCACCACGTGCAAAATTGGTTTTTTTTTTTACTAGTATTTACCCGGCCGCGCGTTGCACTGACAGGGATATTTTTTAAATATTTTTATATGTAAACTTTTATTTTTTTATGAGGTTAATAATATTCCCTTGGAATTGAAGAGTAATTTATTTTAATCTAAAACCACAATGATCTCATGAATGACTTGATTGTGGTTCTTAAAACGCTGTCATTAACAACTACGAGGACTAAAATGCTTAGTTTGGGAAGAAGCATGAGAAATGTGATAGTTTTACCTGGTGGTGATGATCAGATTGATGAATACGTGTTGTCGTTCTAGGTTGAATTTCTCAATTGTTGATATTAGCATGTAATAGAGCTTGAGCATGGAACTAAATATTTGGAAGAATCTGAAAATTCATTGTCACATTAGATAGAACTTTTCATGAGGAAAATTATAGATATGTAATGATGAGAAATGTTACTGATATGTAAAATAATGTGAGTATTGAATTACAACTCTGCTAAGAATGCAAAGAACTAATTATGTTTGAACTAGTATCAATTATAACCGTCATGGATTTCTAATTCATTTAAGAATTCATTCGTCCAGATTAGTGCATATAGTTATTAGTTAAAGAAACCTGGTTATTTGAATAATAATAATGAATACTTAAAATTTATCAACAAATTGTTGTTATTATTATTATTTTTGCAGTAGAAGAGATATACAATTACTATAAATCAAGTGAAAATTGAATCAATACACATTATTCACTTACAATGTTTTCTTCATGAACATCAGGTTGAAATGTGGTATAACAATCATCTGTCATGAAAGATTTGAAAACATCATAAAAAGTTATGTTATTAAATAAATAAAAAAACATTTTCATAAAACTATTTTACCATTAGTATAAATATCTGCAAAACTTCAGTCAACTATTTTCAGAAAATAAAGAGTGAATCTTTTATGAATAATATATGAATAAGAACTAACTCACATCTTGTCTTCATAGCAAGTGACCTTTGTTTAGATTGGTGAAAATCCTCTTTGGCTTCCCTATTATTCTATTCTGTAATATCTCATAGAATGCATGGCATCGAGAATTATTTATTTGAATACATATACATATATACTAAAAAATAGATAAGAAAAAGAAAAAACTAAAATCGAAACTTCCATTTATTTTATTTAAAAAAGGCTCAATTCAAACATTTCTGAAGACCTCACTAAAGACCACATTCTTTGTTAAATGTTTTTACCTAACTTACTGGTTCAGATTTTTTCATGGATAATCAATGAATATAAACCTGCAAAGGAAAAAAAAACATAGAAATGAAAGAAAAAATATAACTACATAGTCGAAGGGTTATCAAAGCCATTACAAAACAAAAATGTCCATCACCTGTACCTATAACATGACTTTTGAAAGTTGATATTTTACAAATTCTACCAAGCTTACTGGTTCGGACTTTATCGATGGATAATCGATGAATATGAACTTACAAAGGAAACATAAAAATGAAAGAAAATATAACTACAGAGAAAGGGTGATCGAAGGGTTATCAAAGTCATTATCAAACAGAAATATCCAAAACCCATACCTGTATTAGTAAATGTTCGTCTCCCATATATACTCGTTTCTACAACATAGCTTTTGAAAGTTGGCATTTTACAAATTCTATCAAACTTACTCTTTTAGACTTTATAGGTGGATAACAATGAATATGAAACTGCAAAAAAACATAAAAACATAGAAATGAAAGAAAATATAACTACAGAGAATGGGTGATCGAAGGGTTATCAAAAATATTACCGAACAAAAATATCCATCACCCGTACCCATATTTAGCTTAGGGTTCATTTGGTAGCCCATAATAAGGGGGAGCCAGATGTGTAATACACCGTTTTATGTTATTTGGTAGGTGAGAAGCATTTGTTGAGGGGCCCTGTACTAAAATCCCACTCTTGTATTAATCATTGTTGCTCTTCACAATACCAATCTCGCGGTTCCGCCTTATTGTTATATGTGGAATAAATAGTATCTTCATACAAAGATGTGAATTACCTAAATATCCACAAGTTATTAATATCAAAATTCTCACTAATCCTAGTTTCCAATCCCAAATATCGTTTATGGATTATTTGCCTCCCCCATCTTCCGATTTCGAAGTGTAGCAGTGGTAATTGTGCGATTCAATGCCGTTGGAGTGCACTATAATCATCGTCGTCGTGACAGGATCGAGGGCGGTTTTCAACTAGTAAGTTATTGAAGGGCGATGATTTGTTTTGGGATCCATGATGGTTGAGTTTATTTGGTTGTGAATGATGTACTTGTCATTGTGAATCCTTATTATTATTGATGTTTATTTCTAGTCGTCTGATGATGTTCTTGTCCAGACACTAAGTTCTGCTAATTTATTCTGCCTCAGATAACATCTTAATGTTGTTCACTATCGACTTGTCCGAACCATTCCACGTTTTAAAATTTTAATTAATCTATGAACAAATTTTGAGGTTTGGTTGCTATCATTTGATAACTTGAGATTGAGATAAGAATTGAAGTCGAATGGCATCATTAGTTATGGTAAATGAGCTTATGGCGTGAAACTGATGTATAACATTTGGTTTAATTGTGTAATCCTACAGTTGTTGTCTTATACATATTTTTTTTAATTTCATTTTGTTAAGCCCCAAAGAATTAAACATCTAAGTAATATGTAGTTTAAACCATTGAGAGTTATTAGTTTGTTAATTCTTGAATCACTAGTAATGTTATTTTGCTCTGAATGTTTGTCAATTCATAATTTGTTATGCTGATGTTTAACATGAATGGGGTTTGATTGTTTAGATTCAAGTTAAATATTGTCTAGGCTGTTTGAACAACTGTTTACTACAGTTTGAAAGGGAAAGGGGAGTAGTTCTTTTTGGAAGGAAAAGTAATATTTCTTACTTGGGGAGGTATAACCAGCTACTAGTCCTAAAAGTAGGTTGTTTTTACTTAATAATTTAATTGTTTAATTATTATCATCTAATATCCATGCCTATCATTTATTTGATCTTAGGTTTAGTAGATTGTAGTAAAAGAAAAAAAAAACGAAGATCATGAAGGATTAGAAAAAGAAACAGTTGGATGTATACTTTGTATGGGCACTTTAATGTCATATTTTGGCAATGCGATTAAAAAAATCTACTGAAATCGTGTCTTAATTGCAATTTTTGGAGATTTCTTATTGTAACACCCCACATTTTAAAACTTTATTCACGTTCATATATCTAGGTTGTTTTTCAGAAAGCTCAAAACAATTTATTTCCCACGAAAATCCCCCAATATTACTCATGTGCGTTCTTTTTCAGATTTTAAAATCTTTCCTAAGCCAAATCATTATCAAATCTCTCCTAGTTTCTTACATAATTTTGGCTTACATAATTAGCAGTCTATTTTATAAAAGATTCATGTCTTATTTTACAAATATTAGTGAATATAAGACAATGAACTACATTATTATTACATGAGGGTTGTCTATCAACAAAATTTGAATCTAATTATTGTTTAACACTATTGCAGACACTTATGCTTTGGCCTACATGTAAGGAGAGAAATAATGATGACTAGAGCTAGTAGAAATGCGTTGGTATTATTATACCTTCTCATAATTTTGCAACAGGAGTTGTTTGATCTCCATGTAATAATTCATGTAATAAAAAAATGGCGTAGGCGAGTTCGTATGCGCACTAATGTAGCAGAGCCTTACTCTATGATAGAGCGAATACCTAATCAAGTCGACCAAATGAATAGGTTTTTTAGAAACCATGATAGAACTTGTATCGAAAATTTGAGAATGGATAGAAATGCCTTCGGTCGGCTATGCCTTGTGTTAAGAGAATTAGGTGGACTTTTAGATTCTAAGTATATGTGTGTTGAGGAGCAGGTTGCTATGTTCTTGTCTGTGAGCAGGTTGCTATGTTCTTGTCTGTTCTTGGGCATCATAAGAAAAACTGCACTGTTAAATTTGACTTCAAAAGATCTGGTCACACAGTGTCCCACTACATGCATATCTCAAAACATTATTAAAACTGCACTCCATAATATTGATTACTCCGACGCCTGTTGCTGAGGATTCCACATGTCCCAGATGGAAGTGGTTCAAGGTAAAAATATTATAAAAGTTGTTAACATTGATTATGGTCCATGAATATTTTTCTCTGTATAATTTATGGTTTGCTGTATTTTCTAATAGGGTTGTTTAGAGGCTTTAGATGAGATTCATCTGAAGGTCCATGTCCCCTACAAAGAAAAAGCTCGATTCAGGGATCACAATTCTAAAATAACAACAAATGTCCTATGTGTATGTGATCGGAACCCAAATTTTATATACGTTCTGCCTGGTTGGGAGGGATCCGCCGCTGACTCTAGAGTTTTAGGAAATGCAGTGACTAGACCTAATGGGTTAAAGGTTCCATTAGGTATATATTTTTCATTTGAGTATTTTTTATGTCTTTACATTTATATTAAGCAACGTGTTCAGCCTTTCTATTCTGTGTTTAAATCACGAAGCACTTGAAGGGAAAAAAAATAAAAAAAGGGAAAAACGCAACCACTATTGATATATTACCTAGCTATTTCCAAAACTACTAAAAAAGAAGAGCTAAATTTTACTTCATTAAAATACAATCAACCCGATCCAAATTAATTATAAGAAGGCTAGAAAATGGAAAATCTTAACCACACTTGTGCACAAACATAAACATATCATACATAATTTGGGTAATCAGGAGAAGCCACACGAGATAGATCCATAACAGACAGCATCCGTAGATGTTCATAAAGAAAGTTCTTATTATTTTCCCGGCCCTCTCTCTATCTCTCGATCTCTCACAAACACACATTTGCAATCTCAATCAAATACAACACAGATTTTGCCCACGCATCCCTTGGTTTCATGGGCCCACCCATTTTCCTGTCAATTACAACATTCGTCGAATCTTCTAGGAACAACTATTGCAAATAAATCCTAATCCCAAATCAAACCCCACATTCAATTTCTTTTCCAGATGTCACCAGAAAAGGGGTTGAGGAATATACCTGCCCAAGTTTACGACTTCACAACGACACTGATCGACGCTATCAACACCCCACCGAACGAGATGAGAGGGTTCTGCTTTTTGTAAACATCGCAAGAATGAGAACATACACTGTGTCTTGCGTTGTTTTATTTATTAGGTAATATTAGGTAGAATTTAGAATTTTATGGATAAGCCAGGGGTATAAAGGGCAAATTAATTTAACTCCTGGGAGTATTATTACCTACCAAACACCATACAAAACTAATCTCAATCTTTTACATATTCTACCAAATAAACTTAAATATATATTATTTACTTATCTCACTACTCATAATACTTACTCCATATTACTACTTTATCATATATGACTTACCAAATGAATCCTTAATGTCCATCACTCATATCCGTATCATCCGTATCTACAACATAATTTTTAAAAGTTGACATATTACAAATTCTACCAAACTTACTGATTCGTACTTTATCTATAAATAACGATGAATCTGATCCTATAAAAGAAACACAAAAACATAAAAATGAAAGAAAATATAACTACTGAGAAAGGGTGATCAAAGGGTTAACAAATTAATTACCAAAGAGAAATACCAATCACCCGTACCTGTATTCAGTAAATATCCATCACCCGTACCAATATCTAAATATACATATATTCAGTAAACAAATCATTTTAAAAACCTCCTTAAACAATACATTTTTACATGTACTATTTTCAAATCTTTTTTATCAAAAAGCATTATGTTCACTGTAACTCTTGAAACTGCATGTACAATTAACCATTAGCGAAAAATTGGCTTCTTAAAATATAGGTCAACATTGTTCAAATATTGTCTTTGACTCTTATTTATGATCATTGGATACTAAACTATCAAGGGAAATTGTGTACATTGAAACTTAAATGGAATTCTAAAATCAGAGGGCTTTAAAGTAAGTCTCAGTATTAAAACACATTCACTAGAACTGTTTTGGAAAAAAAAAGGACAAAATAACTAACTGTTTCTATATATATTTTAAATACAAAAATGCACCCCTAACAACGCACTTAACATAATTTACCCTTTATTTATTAAAAAAGAAAAAACTAAAATACCCCTAAAATCCTACAATCCAAACACAATTTTATATTGTATTTTGAAATGTGTCATAACATGAAATATGTCTCATTCTCTGTTATCAAGATAATAAAGAAATAATAAATGAAAAAAGAGGATACACATAAAATTTATAAAATAGATTAAAAATATAAATTCTACAAAACTTACTATAGAGGAAAGGTGATCGGATGGTTATCAAAGCCATTACCAAACAGATATGTCCATCACCCATACCCGTATTGAGCTAAATGTCTATCACCCGTACACGTATCACCCGAATCTACAACAAAACTTTTGAAAGTTGACATTTTATAAATTCTACAAAACTTACTGGTTCAAACTTTATTGATGGATTTATCGATGGATAATCAATGAATATAGACCGGCAAAGAAAACACAAAAATATATAAATGAAAGAAAATATAACTACAGAGTCGCAGGTTTATCAAAGTCATTATCAAATAGAAATGTCCATCACCCGTACCTACAACATGGCTTTTGAAAGTTGACATTTTATAAATTCTACCAAACTTACTGGTTCGGACTTTATTGATAGATAATATATGAATATGAACCTGCAAAGGAAAAACAAAAATATAAAAAATGAAAGAAAATATAACTACAAAGAAAGGTTGATCAAAGGGTTATCAAAGTCATTACCAAATAGAAATATCCATCACCCGTACCCGTATAAGTAAATTTCATCGCATTATTCCACTAAAAAAGATTAAGTAGAACCCCCTCCCCCCAAATAATTATTAGGTGAACAATAATTCTAAATATATATTTCTGTTTGCTTAGTCTTCTCGCATTATAATCTTTTTTTTCCAAATAATCTTCTCGCATTATATATATTTCAAAATATATACTCCAAATATATCCATCACCCATCGCATTATTTCTATTTACAATATTTATGTGTGTAATTATATATTTTTATTTACTTAATGGAGTAATGCGATGGAATTATTATGTATAAAACCCTCAATTCCAAATAATTATTATGTGTAATAATGCGAGAAGATTAAGTAGATGAATTTTTTAAAATGTACTATATAGATAATTATAATTTTTATATTTATTTTTCTTAAAATAACCTAACTTAAAATTCATCAAACTACGTAATATTATTAAAGGGAAATGAAAATAAAGTGAACGAAATAAAGGATAAAGATGTTGTGGGGGTAGCAAAGCAAAAAAGAGCCAAACAGGCGGCCCAAAAAAGAAGCTCTTGCAAAGAGCTTTAACGGAAATAGGGCTAAGCTAAAAATAAGTATTGTTTTTCTTTGTAAGTCTGCTCCAATCTTGTTCACTTGCGACATCCCAAATATCCGGAGGTTCAGAGTGAGTTTGTTTTATTGTGTCAGAACGGGTAACCGACTTAGAAGCTGGTTTGTAAGTAACGTCTTTTCTTCTTGATTTTCCTCTGGTTAATTATTTTGTAGTTTGGAGGGTAGGAAAACCATCCACAGAATAATCCTTAATCGGATCAGATTTTTCCTCAGTTATAGGCTCCTTTAGAGAGGGTGGAGTAGCATCTTAATCGGGCTGGTTAGCAAAATCCTGTCCCACAGAAGAGGCTTCCACAATCTCAACAAGTGAAAAAGAATGTTGCTTAGCACCATCAGCTGGCGAGAAGAGCAAAGAGGAGGGGTTGGGATTCATCATATCCTGCCCAAGTTGATCAACAATATGAGAAGGAGAGACACATCACAACATCCTTAGCATTATTTCCATCACTAGCGTCAAAGAGGCTTCAAACAGATTCAGAAGGGCTGAACTGTTGAGGCCGTAAGATCAACACAACCTTGCAAAGCAACATTAGAAGCAGTCGGAAGAGATTGGGCAGTACGAATAACACGCAAAGCTTCATCAATAACAGTAGTATGAGTAGTCAATCAGCCAAAATTTTAGGATGATTACCAACCTCAACTCTAACAGAGTCAACAACATCACAGTTCAAATTACTAGGCAGAGGAGATACAGGAAAATCCCAACAGGAGCAAAAGTAGCAAGCATAGGGGACACAGCCCCAGACTCAACATCATTCAGAGGCACAACATTATCAACCAACGAATTCAAAACATCAAAGGAATTTGACAAGAAACCCTTGTTAGCAGAGTGAGTGGTTGAAGCAAAAACAACTCCCATACCTTGATGATGAGCAGGTGCAGACCACAAATCAGAGGACTGAAAGCGAAAATCCATCTTGGAAGACACACCCATACCTGATTTAGTAGAGAATGGAGAAGTTGCTTGCACATCTACATGTTCCATAATAACAGTATGATGAAGATCAGGGGTAGCAGAACTAGAGGCGAGCTGAGCTGATGAGTCAGAACCAGTAGCAACGCCAGTATCCAATGTCGAATTGGGCAAGGGATTAGAAGGTTTAGCCCTCCTTCATTTAGCCTTGGATTTTCTCTTATTGCAAGTATCCAACATGTGTCCAAGTACATGGAAAGACGAGCAGAATAGTGGGATATTTTCATACCCAATTGAAACCTCAAAGGTATGGCCAGCAGTCGCCAAGCTAATCAGGGATGGAAATGAGCAATCCACCATGTCAATATCGATCAGAACACGAGCAAAGTGACCAAGCAAACCATTCAGGGCTCGTCCATCAATACGAACAGGGGAGCCAACGGCAGAGGAGATGGACATCAGAATCCATTCAGTTCAAAGTTTGAATGGGAGTTTGAATATACGTATCCAAATGGAGGCTGTGGTAGATTAGGACTTGTATGGGTTGAACGCAGACACCCATTTTTGAACTCGAAGCTTACCCAATTCAAGCTCAAAGAGAAATTCTTTAAGGACGCGACGATGCTGATTTTCATCCGGGACAAGCATATTGAAAAACCCTTCCCAGGGGGACAATTGAAAGGTCAGATACATTCCAAAGATTTTTTAAATTGGCAACCAAATCAGAGTTGGGCACTGGTTTTTCACCCTGATTTAACATCAAACGAGCGATAAGAAATGGAGAACAAGCCTTTACTCTTTCATGGTAGTAAGAATCGTCAACTTCGATTGTGAGAGATTCCACATTTTGAGAAGATGGGAAGAGCGCCATCGGATCTGAGGAGTCGTTAGGAATTTCTAAAATCAAAGTTGTGGGAAGCCCGGGCCGGCATGATGGTAGTGAAGCAGAGGGACCGCCGTCATCGCAAACAGTTTGCGAGTAAGAACGCGGTTCCAATTTGGTGAATAGGCCAAAAGCTGTTGAAGTAGATCCGTATTTCAGGGCTTGATGCGATGTCGATTGGGGTGCGTGCAGCGGCGCTGATTGGCTCACGGCAAGAGAAGGATTTTTGGGAGAAGACAAAAATGAGGCATGTATAGGTGATGAAGCCACCTGTGGGTCAGCCATGGTTGTGGGAATCCAAGAGAGAGGGAGGAGGAATTTTTAGAGAGAAAAAATTGAAACATCTTTTAACCTGCATCCTAACTTAAAATTCATGTATTTAAATTAATATAAGTATTTTATTATTGTGTATTTTTATGTGATAATTTTTTAATTGAATAAAGAATTTTATTTATTTTAACTCAAACACATCCTTACAAAATGGATTAGGAAACATTACCATTTTATTTTACAAAACAACATATAAGTCACCATGGCACGATTGGAGTAATCAAAATTAGACATAACCTTGCTAAATCTATCATCACTTACCACTGACACTATTAGAACCCCCCAAATATTTTTGATCTAATGGATACATACGAGCAAACTGTAAGAACAAACATGAAACCTTTAATTCTTAACATAAACTTACAACCGACAAATCTGGGAGGACTGATTTTTTTCAATACATTGTAACTTCTAGCAACATAAATGTGCTTGTTCATGCTTTTATCAACCTAAACAATTTGATAGCTGCCAATCACATTTTTAATGCCTCCTCATTCAACTGTACATCTACTGCAACAAACACCATTTCTACATCATCCATGCTTTATGCTATAGTAGAGTTAACTTGTCCTGTCTGGCTTCCTTTCTGAATTTCACAAACATTCTACATTAGAAATCATTCTAACATGTTGACAACTTTTTGACTTCTCATATCATGTTGACAATTGCCACTACATGAAAAAGGATTGTCCATAGATTCACAACTACATCTGTATAATGATATATACTTGAGCTGAATTCTTGAAATAGTTTTTAGTATCCAAAATCCATTATATCACCTTAATAATAGTCATAATAAACATCATATTCAGACCCACAAAGCAAAGTTATAGCCCAAAGCCCAACGCTAAATTACCTAAACACTTGCAATAACTTATTTCGCTCCTAGGTTTACTCTTGCAGAGCCATTCACTTTTTTGATTTGTGATAAAAATATATGAGTAAGCATATTATCTTCTAAAATGTCTAGGAAAATAACCCTAGTTCAATTGTCTACTTAAGGAAGATGCCAGTCCATAAAATATAGGTTAATAGCTTAATTGTAGATGAATTCCATCATTACGATATTTCGCTCACGTAAGGAAAGATCCACTATTCTTGCAACCGGAAGCTTTGAATTAATCAAGCATTCCCTAATTGATCCTACCATGAAAAGAGAGGCATGTAATCATTTCTATCATGATTTGAAAATTGGATCCTACCAACAAAATAATCTGAGATGTATTCTGATGGAACATATAGAGTAAATATACGGAAAATTCATTTGACAAGTATATTAAATTTTCCAGTGATATGAAACCACCATCCCTGAAAGAATAGAAGCAACATCAAAGGATGTAAGTAACCAAAGGTCTAAATTTCAGCAAAATTATTTGAGGCAGCATGCTACAATGTCCTTGGAGCACAAGCTATATAAAAGTAAATTAAAAGATGTTTCTAGACACGCGTACTAATATGTAAATGGTTTAAGCAAATATTCATGTACAACAATGCTCAACACAAATAATTAAAGGCTCACATGCAAATATAAACGGCAAGAATAAAGCAAATTAAGCATCACATACCACAATTATAATTATACACAGCAATACCAAATACACAGATAGCTCACAAAGATTATTTTTCTCAATATTATATGAATATGGTGCATCAAACATTATAAAAAAATCCTTGTAGTTAAAATAAGATGTAAATAAAATAAATCTTACCAATTATAGGATCATTTACAGCTGCAAGACTATGTTATATCTTGAATCACCTCATCAAAGCGTTGGAATAGCTAATAAAAATCCATTAAAAGGATTCTATGAAGCTACAATAAAATTTCAAAATAGTAAATAGACTTACAATGCAACCCCAGCAGTACTGTGGTGCAATTAGAAAATACCCATAGCCTAAGATCATAATGCACAAAAAAAAACTCAATAGTGTAAAGAGAAGTGTTTGTGGTCTTTTAATATTTTGCAATTTAATAGATTAGCAAACTAAATCACTTGTATAAAAATCAATTGTGTTTAAATATATTAATAGACATTGGAAATATATACACAATAGTTACTAAAAAGAAAATGAGCATTTAGCTGGAAAAAGTTTGGGACAAATAGCATTTAGATTTGCTTTGAAATGAAAACTAAAATATTTAAAAACACAAAATAATTCAAAAAATATAATATATGATTGTGTATACCACAAAAATAGTGTTCTCTGTGATTGCTATTATAAAATTTTAGTTGACCTACTTCTCTCAAAGCAATAAATAATGAAAAATAGAAGTTACAACATTAAAAGAAAGAGTGATCCAAAAACTCAAGTATTTACAAAAAATTTAAAGCATGTTTCGTTTTACTAATGCAAATGGTAGCAACAAAACTAATGAAATTTCTAATAATTCCATAATAAATTCTTGAAAATAGCAAAAAAAAAAATTAAAAGAGTTATCTACATCATATTTTCTTTCACTAATGCTAATGGTTGTAGCAAAACTAATAAAAATCCTAATTCCATAATTAATTCTTGAAAGCAGTTTGTGAGTTTTCATCAATGTCAAATTAGGTGCCTTTGAACCCTAAGAACCGAAGCATTTCAATGGATGAATACTAAATTCATTGAATTTTAGTGGTTCACAGAATACCCAATTAATAAAAATAAAGATATTTAGTTTAGAATTGAGTTTTGAATAGGAAAAAAAATCTCCAATCAACCATAATTTGTCAAGATAGGATACACCGATTCACTGAATCACTTAAAATCATAATTTCGATCAACCATACATTCATGGAATCAATTTGAGGAAAACACCATCGATTTTACAAAGTATAAGAGAAAAAAGTACTATATACCATATGCTTAGGCTTAACAATGATCATGAAATGCCAAGCAATGCTGACCACCAATAATAGCATGAGATGTAAACACCATCGAGTTTACAATTAAAGTATAAGAGAAAAAGTACTATATCATACGTAGTCAATTTTTTGAAGCAAATCTTCCGAGTAGTCAATATAAAGTCTATTAAAGTGCAGTATAAATATATTTAAAAATAATTTTTATAAATGAAATTGACAACCCAATCGTCGAGAAATGAAATTTCAATTGCTGTAATCAGAAAATAATTTGTAGCCATATAATTACCTGACGATTCATCGGCGGAAGAATTGTTGTGAGGAAAAGAGAATGGAGAGACATAAAATTATCGCCCCTCCTTCTCCAAGATAAATACCCAAAAAGAAAAAAGAATTGAATTAAAACATGGAAAACATCCCAATTACATTTGGATAAACCAATCTTGTATATCTCTACGTCAAATTATATTTAAATTAACAATATATGTTGGAATTACCTTCAATATAGCCAAATGTGTACATAGATCTTTCGATAAAACCATAAACAAACTAACACATAAACAAAAATATGGGGGAAATTCAAATTTAGAGAAGAAAATAAATGAAGTATACCAACTGTCCACATAAAGCGAATTAAGGCAAGAAATAAATCCCGTTACAATAGAAGATTTGGAGGTACTTTGAATATAAGTAAGAAATCAAACTCAAAAGAATATATGCAAATGAAATATGAGTATATCAATATCCTTTTCATAACATTGTCAACCATCTCACGGTCAAATTAAACTTGCATCCAGTCTTACACTTAATAGTCACTCCAAATAAATATTCTTTTGTATTATCTGATATGATCGGAAATAAATTGTTACACCGAATTCATAAAATAATCTATGAAAGAAAATACTAGAAGAAACTGCCACAATAATACAAAAGAATTCAACCCAAGGAACACCAAGTTAAAAAATAAAAAATAAAATAAAAATTAGTTCATTACATACATGAAATCGAATATCATGGCCAAATGACCTTGATTACTGCGTGCGTGGGAAGATCCCATATTGCAATAGGGAATTCTCATATTTATAAATTCTTTTGCCCCAATATAATCAATATCGTAATGGTGAAAAAAAAGCCAGCAATTCAAGCATACTCAGTAATTTAAGACATAAAATGAAGAAAAAAGCAAGTTGATAAGAGAGAAGAAAGTATTGGGGAAAAATCACTTACAATTGAAACTGCAGTCTTTTTAAGATCGTCATTAAATAAACGAATCAAAGTTTTAGAATTTAAACCCGAGTAGAGTTCTTCATTAAATTCGCCAGTAGCATTCAATTTTCTACACCTTGCCACAAACTAATGCATAAACAAATATTAGGTCATCAATTATATAGTAGCAAACACTTATACAAAAATTTAATATTTTCCAAAAGAGTTGAAAACGACTCACCAATTTTTCTTCTACAAAGTCGAGTCAAATATACTTCTCCATAATTTGCTCCCTTGTTTGTGATCATACAACAGCTTCTACTACTCAGGTTTGAGATATTTCAAGCTTCCAAGTTAATGAAAATCACTAATAGATAAAAACAACAACAATTCAATCTCATAGTGTAATCATTACCATATTGGAGATATAAGGGTAAGCAAATCAAGCAATAGCAATTTAATAATGCCAAGTCGTAATTACATAAGAAATCCTAAAATTTTGTTTGATTTCGCCAAGATTCATATAAACAAATAAAGTTTTATCAAGTGAACTGATTACACAATACACATAATGGAGTAAGAATTGGAGCAGTTTGTGTACTTAAAGATTTATCAAGATTTGGAGTATGATGCTAGCTGAAAACATGAGAGCAAGTCTTGCAAGACTGAACAGGTTAAATGCCAAAACTTTAATGATTGGTCACACTTATTAGCAATGGAATTAATTTTATATTTTTATGAATTTAAACTTTAGAGTGATTATTTAAATTGTATCCAATTTCCACACAAACCACATGATAGCAGAACATTCGATCCGCAAATGGTGCAAAATGAACAATCAACAAAGGAAATGAATTAAGTTTTGGAAATAATTCAAAAAGCAACTTGGGAAAAGAAAAACAACAAATACAAAATAAAAACCCAGAGGATCATCATAAAAAACACATCAAACTACAATTTTAATGCTCCACACAGTTTACTTATCAAGTGACTGCAAAAGAATGATAATTAGATCAGATTAAATTGAAACTGATATATAGATGAATAACGAATTGTAAAATTAAACACATGAAAAATGGAAAAAGAGTTCGATACTTCCAAATACCTAATTGCCACCATCGGCCATTGATCTGTGGCAACCTCGTCTAGTAACTGCACCTAAATACAAAAATAAAAAATACATAATCAAACTACTTTGAAATACAAACTCCCACCTAAACACAATTATGTTGTAGTATAAGAAGCGGTGTCGCTTATTTTAATAATTAAGACCGAAGAGATGCTAGTTGTATACTTTAATTACCCATACACAATGAACACAAAACGAACAGAGTCATATATTAAAGTAATGTGCATTAGTTTGTTTGTTAGATATTATTTAAGGCAGACATCTTATTATCTCTCTATCTCTAATCACATTTTATGAAAATAGTTTTATAAGGTTCATATATTGCTCGATAAATCTATTTCATAGTAAATGTTTAGTAATAATATCTCAAGAATTAACAAATAACTTTTTAAGAGAAATCAATTATAAATTGGCCCTTTATGTTCAATATGATTATATTCAGTTTGAACATAAACAACTTGAACAATAAAGAACAAAATAAAGTAATAATTACTTAATTAATTTACTGCTCCATGAGTAGTTGTTAAAACTAATGCATATAAGGCTAAAAATTACATTTTTTCAGCACGTCTAAAACTAAATCCAAAGTTAAAAAAATATGCAAAATATTGATGGTCTATTATTCATAGATAATATACTTACAATATTTATGATCTAGTCACCTCAGATTATTTATAGAGTTGTTTAATTATCTTGCAGCTCTGATTCATTGATTCTTGTTTCATGCACTACCTACAACACATATAATGTATATTCATAAATACATTCCATATAGTAATATATAATACTTGAATCATTTTAAAATGTTATTCTCATAAGGTTATCAAACGATGTTCCATAATTACTAAGCCAACTTGTACAGACGTTTTGTGTCCACTCAGACTTTAGTAACTTGGTTCAAAATTCAAAATTTATCTTTAAAATGGGTCAACAATTGTTCTATCTTCGAGTCAAAGGATAAAAGGATTGAATGTAACTCTATCATAAATACATATGAACCTAAAATCAAAGTCTAATGAGAAAAAAATATTAACTTTTGAATCTCAATTATACTTAGATTAGACCATCAAAATGAAAGAAAATTCCATACCTTAAAACCAAAGGTCTCATTGTGCTTCTATTGCATTATCTGAGACATTATTATTTAGTCATATGCCTTTTCAAATTAACAATAGCACAAATAACAGAAAAAAATAGCAAACTTCAGCACAAAATATTTTTGCATAGCAACACATAATAGTAAAATGTAAAGAAGATTATAATCATCATATTTGAGCTACGACAGCATCATCGCCTTCTTCTCAGCATCTGTACGCTTTTTCACATAAGCCGTTTTGACTGTATCAAATCCCTCAATAGGGTTCAAACCAAGAACTTGTAAAATTAAGTTAAGCAGATATTCACGAAGAAAGCATGAAATATTACAATTTAGCAGAAAATAAAAAGTAGATTGTAAAATCACCTCATATGGATTTATATCGTTGTTTTTAGCAGAAGTTCCGGTAGCGGTCAATTTGTATGAGCAAAAATTTGTCAATCTATATATTAGAGATTTACTTATTCACTGAAATCATTAAATTATTATTACACTACAATAGTGAGAGGTATTTGGTGTAGAGGGCGTTAAAACTAATCTTTATCGCGCGACGGCTATGGCATTGATGGCCTTGGAGGCAGAAACGGGTGCAGTAAACTCAAAGCTGCCACCAGCGATGGAGAAATGGAGAGGTGGTGCGTGGAATGGCAAAGGAGATCGTTGCAGACATTGGATGAGGAAGAAAGAGCAACAATTATGATGACATTAGGGTTTGCTAATAGATTTTGTTCATAGAGTTTCTTGTAATTATAAAATGATCCTAGATTTTGTTTAAATTAGTAAATATGCACTGAATTTTAATTCAAATGATAATAATAATCAATGGTGTGGATCAATTTATGATAAATTAATGGCTAAAATTAAAATTGGATTGGTCAAAATTGAGCAAATCTATTTTACTCTTATAATAGTATAGATTTATAGGGTATTAATAATTACGTGAGATGTAATCATAATAAAACTGATTTATGTTTTTTTCTTAATTAATTATCATTTTTCAAATGTTAATATTTTTTTTAAAATGTTATAATTTTTAATTTATATTTTGAATTATTCATGAAATGATTCAATACGTTGTTCTAGCTATTCGATAATTAGGTATTTTTTAGCATAATGTTATATTTTTTTATCTATCTTATATGAAACTAATAACATGATCTTATTTGTCTTTTTTATAATAAATAAAATAAAATATACTCTCCCAATCCCAAGTTTAATTGTATGTTACAATTGATACACTAGATGTCTAGATCTTTACCATTTATCACATTTCAAGTTTCAACACTTGGATATTTTAATATGTTATTCACTTATTATTACATTGTATTGTCCTTTGATTTTTATTTTTAGCTATCCAAAGTTTGGTACCGATGTTTATAATTTATGAAACGAAGAAGTACATATATCACAATGTTCTATATTTTGATTCTCGATAATTATTGTACTTGTATGAAGATTGGCAAGTAAAGTCAATAAAAAGCTGATACACAATACGGTGATTAATGATGTAAATTATTTATTTAACTATAGTATTAATTAATGTATTACGATATATATACATAGTAATGACTATTAGAACCCCTATACAAATAGTATAAAACTTTCATCTTTATGCAATTATTGGCATTATCATTTTCTCCGTAGAGCCTCCACTAATTCCACAACATATGAACCAATGAGGTACCATGTAACCCCTGCTAAAGCAACTTGCATCCATGAACTATTCACAATTGCTAGTGCAAAGGAACCACCAACGTGGCCTTCTAGACCACCCCCCATCGAATCTCCGAGCTGCAACCTAATTAACGTTGCAGCTACAACGGACACTCCGATGGGTACACCCCAACGCAAAGGGGTAGACGAACCCTTGTTGGGGCTTGAAAATTTGACATTATTCGACTTTTTCGGTTTGATAATTGGGGTGGATTGAAATTCGGAATTGGAATTGGAATTGGAATTGGAATCGGGAGAGGGTGCAACGGGTAAGGGCTCCCAGTACTCGGTAGAATTAGGCGAGAGTGGTGTAGTTTTTGGTTGGTTTCGAGCAGCAACAGCAGCTTTCAACTTCTTAACACTAGGTCCAGCATATCTTTTTGTGCCTGGTTGGGTAGGTGGTGAGACATCTGTAGTTGGGGATTGCCAATACAACCAATTTGACATCATTTGGATTGCTTGAATGGCTGACACTATCTTTGATGTTCCATGGTCCTCTTTTTCCTGTATTCACAAGTATAAATAATAAATTACTCCATAATTCCAAGATAAAGATTATGTACACAATTCATATAGTTATGATTTATTTATTGCTATCACAATTCAACTTTATACTTTTGTTAGTTCCGTCTCAATTTCAAGTTATCATTTTCATAAAATGAAATGCAGGTAATATCCCACGTACACTTCAGTTTCAAAATTATCATTATATATTTTACAATTTATTAATTACCTCAAAAGTAGATTAAAGAATGATTTTTTATAAATAATCGTGCAAACAATAAATATAAAGTTAAAATTGAAATAGAATAAATAATTTTTAAGTAATAGTTCTTTTAATATGATTAATCTTCGATTAACACGAGTAATGCATGATCGATTTCCTCAACAAGAGTATACACGTCTCATAAATATTATTATATTTTAACGTCCCCCAATTATTATTATATTTTCTTTCTTGGAAGATTAATTCACACAAAATAATTAATATATTTTAGGGAGCTCGCATACAATATTAATACCACTATTCACTTAGGGATGTAAAAGAAGCAAATCATTCGCGAACTATTTGAGTCTCGATTCGATAAAATATTCATTCGAGTTTGTTCGTTAACCTTCACGAGTCAAACCAAACTCAAAATTTGAGCTCGAATAATTTATCAAACCAAACTCAAGCTTAAGAGTATTCGATTCGAAAACTCGCGAACATATTCATTAACGGGTTCATTAATGGCTCGCGAACGCATTCATAAATTTTATTAATATGTTTAAGTTGTATGTATATTATTATTTATCTATAATATTTATTAATTAAATATTTATATTAAAAACACAAATATGATAATAGTATGAGTAATTATTTAAATATTTAAATGTTTTTTTAACTGTTATTATTATCTTTTGTTGGTTTGTTTATTACTAATATTTATGAATAACATTTAATGTTCATCAACAAAATATACGTTTAGTATATATGAACAAAAATATTTATATATTTATAAAAAAAACATTCATGAAAAATTACTTAATGTGTTCGTGAACACACGTTCGCTAGTCTTATCAAACAGTTTGAGTTCGAACTCGAGTCTTATCAAACAGTATGACTCACCACTTCCTTCTAATACAACTACCCACTTTACATATAATAATAATACTCCTTAATCCACGTGTAAAAATCAAACGGACATTTTAGAACCAGACGAAGGGAGTATGTTAATTTTGACAAACATTTAGGTCAACCGAGTTATATTGATTTATGTTCTATTATACAAAACGTTCAATATTTATTCTTATTCTTAAGGTTTAGAAATATTTAAACATATAATTAACTATACAATTTTTAATTAGAAAAATGGTTCATATGATATATGGTTCACACCAGACTCACTTATAAATTATAAAACATGTTATATGAATTATAAAAAAATGATAATTTTGAAATTAAAGTATATTATGAGGTTGTTGGATTGTGTCACTTATAAATTATTATAAAGTAAGTTATGTGAATTATAAAAAAAATGATAATTTTGAAATTAAAGTATATTATAAGTTGTTGGATTGTGTGTTATTTCCTTATTCGAGGGTGTAAATTTATTTATGAGACGAACATAAATAGTAAATATGAATTTGTTTATAGGATGGAAGGAATATTATTTTACTAATAACCCTTTAAAATATTTTAATTTTAAAATTATCATTTTTTCCCCACTCACATATTCTATAATTTATTTATTATTTAAAAATATCAAACTATTATTTTTATTAAAATATTATCACTTGTGAGTAAGTCTAAATAAAAATAAATGAAAGATTGTGGATGAGATGTAACCTTGGAAGTTTGTTTGGAAGCAGCGAGATTAGGATACCTAGACTTGAATTTGTCCACCTCATCGAATACATCAGCAGTCCGTACGCCTACTGTATTGCCACCACCGATTCTTACTCTTCCACGTGGCTGCTTTGACATGATGAATTCTAGTGCAGGCAAGTCCGACTTCTCAACGATCCTATCAATTTAAATCGTATCACCATTATAAACACGATTATCATTATTCATAATAAAAAAAAAAAAAACTCGACAATGCTGAAAATACGAAAATCAAGTCTGGTTTGAGATCTCATTTTTTCTTTGTTAGGTAAACCTTCCGTCCCAGTAAAAATAGTAGTATAATTTTGCAATTGCAGTTTGTCCTATTGGAAATTATTCATTACATGATAATGTTTGTTTTCATTTTAAGTAGGGATGGTTGATTTTAAATAAAATAAGGTTGTTTTTTTATTCCACATCGAATAGGAAATTAAAGGAAAGAGTTTTTTTATGTTATTTAAGGAGATCCTTAGTTTTGATTTTAAATGCATCAATCATGTTTATTATAATATTTGTGTTTGATTTTTCTAAATTATTTTCTTGTATTCTCGGTTGTGAAAGTTGGGAGAAAAGTATGAATTAGTCAAAAATTTGTAATAGTGTAGGGATTGGGATCGGGAGTGAGAAATTCTGTTTGATTGTAGTGGTATTTTCTCGGTCCGTGATTTTTCTCCGATTTTGGAGTTTTCCACATAAATTTTTTGTGTTGTATTTTTTATGCTTTATTTGTCCCTAAGGAATGAATGTATATCTATTTATCCCAATAGGGATAAGAAAACTCCCTCCGTCTCATTTCAATGCATACGTTTACTTTTTTCACATTGATTAAGAAATATAATATTTTAATGGATAATGGGTAGATATATATTAAATGTAAAGTGGGTATGTATATAGTGTTGGATGTAGGCCCCGTGATAATATATTAATTATTTTAGATGAGTTTCATATACCAAAAAGAAAACGTAAAGATTGAAATGAGATGTCTAAAATAGAGAAATGTAAATATTAAAATGGGTTGGAGGGAGTACAGATTTAAATTATGGATTTAAATTAGTTGAATTTAGTAAATTTAATCTAAGTTTGTTTTGAAGAAATGTAAGTATAATATATTTTAATTTTATATCAAATTAATGTGTAAGAATAGGGAGTAATGTTGTATATGAGATAGTAAGATGTGATGTGTGTAAAATGTAAGTGGGATTTATATAATCTGATTTTACTAAACCCAAACTAAAACAAGTAATGAAATAAATAACCCAAACTAAATAATACTCCCTCCATCCCATAATACTTTTCACGTTTACTGTTCCACTTTTTTTAAGAAAATGTGCACTTTTTGACCAACTTTATTGACTTTGGAGGGTATTGTGGTATTTTTAGAGAATAAAAAAGAATAAAGTAATGTTATGTGTGTGAAAAAGGAGTGACAAATTTGAAATTAAAGGAATTTTTGAGGTTGTTAGATAAAGTGATGTTTTCTTTTTTGGGGTGTAAAAGGTTTTGTGGGACAAACAAATGAGGAAAGTGTGAAAGGTTTTATGGGATGGAGGGAGTAATATTTATAATCTACTTGAAAAAGCAAATAAATACACCACCCGTCAGTTGAAAGAGAGTATTTTGCTTTTTGCACGTGAATTAAAGAGTATTATTATTTAATATGTAGTGTATAATCGTATTAGTGGGAGTGTAGGTCTCATATTTTAATTATATTAGTATATGTGTGTGAATCTCATGTGTGTTAAAAAGAAAAAATAACTCTTTGGGGTGGACGCCTAACATGGAAATAATAAATTCTTTTACGGGAGTATACTAATGTAGTATATAAAAACTATATTTTTTAAAATAAAACTATTTTAATTCCGCGTAATGAACGGTTACTATACTAGCGTGATATTTCAAGTAAAATCACATACTAACTCAAGCCCATTCAGTACCTTTGAATTGGACCGAAATGTTAAAATGAAAAATTTAATGGTGGGAATAAAGATATGAATAAATTATTAAAGGGTGAGAAGAACGTTACGAGATGCAATCCACTGGACATGCACCAATTGCCTGCTGAATGTTGGATTCCGGATCAGCCCACTGAGCCACCACTCTGGCTCTTCCATACACTGATTCTACAGCAAATGTTTTCTCCGCAAATAAGGCGCATTTTAAGCAACCCACACACTTCACTTCATCCACAAACACAGCCCTCTCCTCACTTTCGGATCCCAACCAAACCGAATAAATTGGCTTCCCTGTGTACCCTTGTAAGTATCCTAATTTTGCTAGCTCCTGAAATTTATTTCATCCATTTAAATGAATCTAACACTTTTTAAAAATTTTTTGTCTTTTACATGTCTTCTTCTTCTTATTAAAGGCCTCAATGTACCATTGCATATAAGGCTAATTAAACTCTATTTCCTTTTAAGTGATTATTTGAAGAAACAGACAGAGAGTTCAATATTGATTATGAATTGCGTGGAATTGACATAGGTCAGTGTCCTATTTTTTTTTTTTTTTTTTAAAATTACTCTTTAGTATTACTCTTTATATATGAAAAATTAATAGCCTTTTGTCATGCAAAATAGTTCTATGTAACCATTCCATGCAACTTTATGTGTCTCAATATTATTGATTTTGGTGTTTTTTTTTTAGAAAACAATACTTTTCATACATTTCAGGTGTAGTAATAGTCAAAGTAATCATTTATCATGCAAAAGAGTAGTGAAATTGTTTTACTGTAATTTTTCATGAAACGGTCATTCTATACAATTCTTATAAGAGATGTCCCGTGAGACCGTTTAACTTTAGTTTTTTCATTTCATTAAATTGTTTCCGTTTTTCATCTATAGACTAATCAATAAAACTATTACTCCCTCCGTCCCATGTATTTTTACCCACTTTTCATTTTGGGGTGTTCCATGTATTTTTACACATTCCATTTTTGGCAAAAATACATAATATTTTATTACCTACTTTTTACAATCTCAACAACTTTAATTACTTTTTTACACTTTATTCATCATTCCCAATAACTTTATTCACCTTTTCTTTTTAAATTACTAATTTATCCATACTTTCTCTTACACAATATATTAAAAAAATAAAACGTCTTAATCTCCGTGCCGGTACAAACGGGTAAAAATACCCGGGACGGAGGGAGTGTTATTTTTTATCGATTATGTATTATATCCCGTAAACAAAAAGGAAAGTAGATTAGAGAAGAGCGTTAAAAAGTACCTTATCATAAGCCATGCGGGAGACGGGGTCGCAGAGAAGAGCGTAGGCCTCGTTGAGAAGGATGGCCATATCATGCCCAGGTGGGCCCGCTATATCGGGATGGCAGCGCTTCTGCAGCGCCCTGTACGCCTCCTTAATCTGGCTTCGATCCGACGTCGCATCCACCCCCAGAAGCTCGTACAGATTGAATTCCGTCAGGGGTGACTGCTGCTGCGATGACCATCCTCTGAAGCTCGACCTAATTCTCCATGTGGGATGTTTATAAATTATGCCTATTTTGGGATTATTGACATTGAATGATATGATTGAGGAAGGGTTGCAGAGGAGAGAAGTGGTTGCAAATCCCAGCATTTTAGTGTGTGTTTGTGTGTGGGGAAGGAAGGAGGAGGATGAGTGTCAAACTAAAGATTGGAAAAGTGGGATCAGGAGTTGGGACTTTTTGTCTCTACTCGTAAGATATTTTTGTGTTGTAGATATTTCCCCTTGGATAGTTCTTGCAGCACGGCACCACTCACTAAGTTCCAAGGAGTATATTTTTTCTTTTCATATGCAAGTATATCTGGGCGATACCCAGGCTCATTGAATTTTTATTTATTAAAATAATAAAGCTAATTAAATATAAAAAATGGGTTAATTAATTCAGGCGGATTGCGAATTAATTCAAACTTTTAGATATTTAGAAATAAGTGTCCAACTTCATGCCCGTATTTCATTTCGAATCACCGGTTAGATTTGACCTGCATGCTGACGTGGAAAATTAAAAAAATTTTAAAAAAAATCTTATTTATCCTTTCTTTTCCATGCACACACTAAGGCCTTTTGACCTGATTTCGTTCTTTCCAATTATTTCTACCATTAAGTGTTTCACCTCTCCTTAATTTTCTAATTCAATCTTCACCAAATATCAGATCCAAAAACAAACCTAGATACATCACACAATTCATCAGACCAAATCCCAGAAACATAAGCTCATCTGATCGTCTTATCCAACCCAAAAATGTAAGCTCATCTGATCATCATATCCAAACAATAGTATTTGACATCGAATTTGCACACTACACAATTAATTTCATTAAAATGGCAGCAAAAAATATGCCCAATTCAGTAGATCCCTCATCCCCTACTCAAAATTTCAGGCGTGATCGGTTTACCCGTCGGAGGTGTGGGCACCCCCCGACAGGCTAGTGAAGTTGGAGGTGGAGGTTTCGCTGGCGGCGAAGGAGCCCTTCCGCAGTGGAAGGTCTGAAAATCACACCTTTCTCGGTGGAGCAGATTTCATTAATTCTATAGACATTTGAAGAAGAGTTGTCAGAGAAGAAGAACAGAGGAGTGAGAGAGTAAAAGAGGGTCATCCAATTAGATTTGAATTAGACAACTACTGTTGGAACTTCTCTTCAATTCGCCAGATTGACGTCTAGGGTGACTGATGAGAGTGAAAATAAACGTGTTTTAGTATCCAATTTAACACCTTTTTTATGAAAATTATTATTATATATTAGCACAAGTGTCTTATATTTGATATATGTGAGAAAAATGTGCATTTGAGGTGTTTTATTGTGTTTTAGGTGAAAAAAGGATCAAAAGTGCAAAGTTGAAGAAAAGGTGCAACTTGTGCAAGAATGGTGAAAAAATGCATGCCAAACTGTGTAGTTTTTCTGTATTCGTGTGGAGCTCAAAAATGGAAGTGTGATACATGATTGGAAATCCACAGAAGAGTGGATCGTTTTGGCGTAAGAAACACCTCAATCGGAGTCCAAATGAGAAAGTTATGATCGAAATTGTGACGTCGCGCAAGCTGTTTCTACTCAGCGCGATTGTTCCACTTTACATGACTTGTTACATCTTTAAATGTTAGGCTTTTAGTGAGATCTCTATATAGATAGAAAGTCGAGGAAAAGAGTATCACGTGAGTGCAAGAATCACTAAAATTGAAGTTTGGACAAGGAAGTTACACTCAAAATCATGAAGCCGCGCAGTTGCCAACGACAATTTCCGAGAATTTCCAAAAATTACCTATTTCTTGGAGCACAATTAATCTCCTTATCACATAATCCTCCATGATTCACCCATATATTATATTTCCTTAGTTAATTCCCTTTTCTCACCTATATATATATATTTTACATCATTATTCATGTGAGAATACCGCAACACAATCATCCTACACCCCACAGGGGATCACCCCCAACCATTATCCACATCATTTCCTCCATTCATCCATCACTTTGAAGATTCATTTGTGGAATCAAGAGGAGAACCAAGAGGAGGATTCAAGACAGAGAAGGAAGCGACGACTCCTGCATCTAGAGTTTTATTCGTTTCCTAATTTATCTTGTATTTTTCAGATATATGGGTAAGATCTATCCAACACTCATAATTGTTCTTCGCAATGTTATGGGCTATAACTATTTTGGTAGATCTAGGGTTTTGAAGGTTTTATGAATTAATTAAACTTTCTTATGTCTCCTGATAGCATTTGGATCTTTTGGTTAACGTGAACCGTTAGGGTTTCATGCAATTCAACAGCAGCGGAAGCATAAGAGTAGAATCGTATTACCTTTCACCAGGGTTTGATGTAGAGGTTGAACAACAGCAAGAACAAACGATCTTCCAATCTTTTGTTGTATTCCTAAGTCACGTCTTGACATTGTGTGGGCAACGATCTACAAGATGATCTCAATCTACATTCAATCTCTCTTGCTCACGTGTTTAGCGTGTAAGTATGATTATCCGGACTGTTGAGATTGATTATTTATAGGCTACAACAGGGACTAGGAGGAGAAATTAAGGTTTGGGCCTCCCATTGGGCTTAAGCATTCAAGTTTAGCCCAAAACTTATACTTAAGTCCATTAATAATAAATCATTCCACTAAAGAAGTATTATTGCACTGTCACCCTAATCCAAAATTACGTTATTGGCTCCTTCTTATTATGAGCCAGTTAATCGTTCCGTGTTTAAGAATCAATGTCCATTAATTAATTAAGTTACTGACAACTCCATTAATTAATATATTTACCGAGAATAGTACCACTCAAACTTATTATCATGCCGGAATAAATCCACCTGCAGGGTTTACATGATAATCATTATGAGCTCCTCAAGGGGACATCGTCAACCAATTCCGTTAGGACACATATTCCTTCTACAATCAATAGTACACTATATAGACAGCACCATCTCCCAACTCACCAAGCATATTGATTTAACTATTAAATCTCACCAATTGATGAATCAAAGAAATAAATATACTGGCTTACGTGTCGAGGTTATTGTATAGGGATTAAGAGTACGAACATCCATAATAACAGAGATCAAATTCTATTATATAGTCAGCATAAATCGAACGATCTCAAGGCGGTCCTGCTCAATACATACAAGTGCACTAGTGAAATTATATAGTTAAGACAGACTAACACCAAATCACACTACAACCATACCGATAGATAGTCTCCGTCTATCTCGATTGTGAACATCTATTTATACTTTATAAGGAGCCGATAATATGATCTTCCATGTGACACCGCACACCATATTATCTATAGTATAAAGTAAATGAACTTTTGTAATAATATAATTGCAAATGTTTGATCATATGATTCTCATTTTAAATATTATCAAAACATTGTTCATACAAAATGCTAGACTTTTTCAACAATCCTCCGTACAACACTACTTGTGGATTTATTTTATATATGATTGCATGTTTTTAACTTATATTCACGGTCGTTTTGTGCATCTTCAACTGTTATATAGAATCTGAATATATATCTTGGTTGTTAATTGAGCGCGTTCACTACTGAACAGAGTTTTATGTTATGATTCTAAGTGAGGGGACTCTGAAGCTTCATTAGAACTATCATACATGAATGTTTATTAATTAAATTGAAATCGAGTTAGTAAGCAGGATAAAGAGGGTAATTTTATAGTACCTATAAAGGGAGATCATATCAAGTTATATTCCAGAGGTGGGAAATTATTGATACTGATAGTACCTAGAAAAGGGAGTGAAATTACGTCTCTTGCTCCAAGATTATTCACACGTGTTACACGCATATTTACTTGTGTTTATAGAGTAGATTTGTATGGTTTAGTGATGTGTCCATAGTCCACAAGGCAGAGTCGGCCTGCACTTGATAGGGAAGTTAAGTAGTAAAACTGGATTACCCTAGAGCTACCTATTCTCTATTCTTGAGACATTTTCGTATTCTTCCAGTGTTACTTATTTTACTTGTTATTTAATTTAATTCTTTAGTAGTTGTTAATTAAAGTCATCAACTTTATTGTTTTTCGTCTTAATTAATTTAGTAAATAATTAAATTGATAATACGCCGTCCTTTGGGTTCAATACTTAACTTGGTCGCTTGCTTAAACTGCAATTGATATCCTTAATCCTTGAGGATTAATTTTGTGTGCAAAGAAAACACGCATCAATGACAGCGGCCTCCAAAAATCCTGATAGCAAATCTCGCCGTTGGGCACTGTGATGGCTATGAGGATGCCGGTATTGGCGAAGGCGTGGAGAATTTCAGGATTGACATTGAAGAATTTGATTTGGTCGACGATTGCCTTCTCTTTTAGGAGCTGTGTTACTAAGACAGTGGACGGGTGGAGGGAGGTTGTCATCGAGGGTGCCGTAGTTAACACCGATGGAGTGCACAACAGAGATGGAGGCAAATAAAGAAAATGTGGCACCGACCACCCAGATTAAAATACTATTTTAGAATAACAACTATCGCCCTTAAAGCACTTCCTCAAACTCTTTTTTTTAAGATTAGTAAGAATTAGTAATGAGATTGAGAAAGTGAATCTGATAAATAAGGAATGGGATCTGGTATTTTGTGAAGATTGAATGAGAAAATTAAAGAGAGGAGAAATAGTTAATGTGGAAATTTAAAAGAAAGAAATAAGCCAAAGGCATTAGGGTGCGCATGGAAAAGAAAGGCTAAATAAGATTTTTTTTTAAATTTTCCACATCAGCATCCGGGCAGGTCAATTCTGACCGGTGGTTCGAAATGAAATACGGGCATAAAGTCAGACACTTATTTGTAAATATCTAAAAGTTTGAACTAATTCACAATCGGCAAAATTTAGGACTTTTCATATAATTGACCATAAAAAGATTTACTAAAAAGTGATTATTAATTAATTTTATATTACCTTTATGTATAATAAATAAAAATAATAATTTATGACATAATATATAATACTCCCTCCATTCCACGTATTTTTACCCACTTTTCATATTGGGTGTACCAAGTATTTTTACACATCCATTAATGGAAAAAATACACTATGCTTCTTATATATTTTTTACACTTTATTCATCAATTCCAATAACTTTATTCATCATTCCCAACAACTTTACTTACTTTTTCTCTCAAAATTACCATTTTATCCCATTTTTTCTAACATTATATATTAAAAAAAAATCCTTCTTAATTTTCGTGCCCGTACAAATGGGTAAAAATACCCGGGATGTAGGGAGTAAATCCTTTGTTCTAAGAAAAATTACATCGTGAGGGACTACACATGGAGCCCCTTAATTAAGTGGGACATTAAGTGGTGGCTCCCACGCTACGGGTGGAATTCGATCCTTAGTAATTGTGTAAGTTGTCCCCTTACTTGATTAGTTGAGTTGTCCATGCGGATGTTACTGTAGACAATGAGTTTAAAAGAATAGAATAGTTGTGAGAAGTAACTATGACCTCTCACTTGTTGAAAATTATAATCATCATCCGTAAAAAATATGTGAATGATCTGTGGTTCTTCTTATAGAAGAATTCTACCAATATAATATAAGAAGAAACTAAATCCATGTGACTCTCAGTATTAAACAGTTTCTAAACAATAAAACAAATATGGAACATTACTTCATAATATCCATTGTTAAAATTGTAACATGGTGCAAACAAAACTTAATCAGTCATGAGAATTACAAACTGAAAAGCAATTCATTAAATGAACTAAACAATCAATTTAAATAGAAAATTCCTCTCTATTGAATTTAGGTTACATCCAATCTTCCTAGCTTATTATTTTAACATTGTGAGAGATCATTGCCACTACTCACATGGTTTGTCTATTTTTTTAATTGAAAAAAAAAAAACGAAAGAGAAAATGGTATCATTCACTCTTTTGTTAAATAATTTAGAGCTTAAATTTTAAAATGATAGCCCTTAAATGCAAGCCACAATCCCTTAGAAATCATCCTAAAAATCAGATAGCATGCATCAGTAAAAAAAATAGATAGCATCCACATTCTTTAATGACACTTTCAGCTAAATGTATTAGCTGAGGTTATAATATATACTCCGTCACGTATTAATGTTTGCGTTTGCTTTTTCACGTAGATTAAGAAATTTAATAGTTTAATGTGTGGTGAGGTGAGAGAAAAAAAATTTAATATAAAATGTGTAGTTGTATTACTGTTGTGTGAGGGTCTTACATAAAATAAATAATTGTTTTGTGTGGGCACAACTTGAAAAAATAGAAAACGTAAACCTTAACTTGGGACAATTCAAAATAAAAAGCGTAAACCTTAACGCGGGATGGAGAGAGTATATCAATATCTATCACTTTACTAAATGTGCATCTGATCAGACTCCAAGGGATGTTCATTTACAGTTTTAAAACCCCAGAATTGGAATTCAAATTACACACAAAGGTTTTAAAAATCACCCCTATATATACCTGTATACATTATCTCTACTCAATTAATATATTTTCTCTCTTTATCTCTCATCTTTCATCTAATTTTTTACATAAATTAATATATTGATTTGACATAAAGTTAAAACATACCTTATAAAAAACTCAAAACAAACACAACATCACTATTAATGATTTTCAAACTCCACAAAACCCCAAAACAAACATCACCCAAAGTAAGAAGTTATGATTGTTTTCTCAATACAGAATTAATCCCCCAAGTATGAAGGATGTTATTGCAGCTTAGATAAGCGACCAAGTGATTTATCGAACCCAAAAGACGTATTATTATCAATTCAATTATAATCTAATTTATTAAGACTATGATGGCAATAAATTGGTAGAATAATTATGTAACTACGAAATAAATAATTCAAATAGCAAATAAAGTAAACAAGCAGTAGAGATTAAACGAAGGAGAACAAGTGAGAAATTAGGTAGTTCTTCGGGCCATCCAGTTTTACTTATTAACTTTCCTTTCGCGTATCAATGTCCGACTCTGCCTTGTGGAGTATGGACGCATCACTAAACCATGCAAGTCTACTCTATAAACACAAGTAAATAAGCGTGTAACATGTGTGAATATCCTTGGAGCAAGAGATATAATTCACCCATTTCTAGGTACTATCAGTATCAATTATTTTCCATGCACTAAGTACTCTAACCAGATATGATCTCCCTTTATAGGTACTATGAAGTTATTCTCTTTGTCCTACTTATTAACCCGAATCAGATTCAATTAACAAGTATCTATATAAAATAGTTCTAGTAAGATTTTGGATTCCCCTCACTTAGAATCATAACATGTAATCCTGCTCAACAGTGAACGCACTCAATCAATAATCAAGATATGTATTCAGATTCTACATAACAATTAATAATGCACAAAACCACAAGTAGTGTTGTACGGAGTATACACAAGAAAGTTCAATTAACTCATAAAACCTTCATAAACCCTAGAACTACCAAAGCGGTTCTAGTCCATGATTGATCGAAGAACAATCATGGTGATTGGATAGATCTTACCCATAGTCTTGAAAATTACAAGATAAATTAAGAAGCGAAGTAAACCCTAGATGTGTATGCCGTCGCGTCTATCTCCATCTTGAATCTTCACTTAGTTCTCATTTGTTTCAGGCAGGATCGGTTGTTGAGGGCTGATTTTGATGTTCCAAGTATTGTTAGATTCGAGTTTAGGGGTGTAACCTGTCCCTTACTTTCCTTTAAACCAACTTTAAGGGAATGGGAGTCTGATGTATACATAAAATGCCATCAGCTTAGTGCTAAAGGGTTCTTAAAGGTGAACAAATTGCTGACACGTCTGAGCTCGTCGAAAATCACTCTCTCTCTGAGTATTGATTCTCTTTTGTGGAAGAATGTGAACTTTCAACATTTACCTAAACCTGCATTGGAGAATTTGATAATGGAATCATCGTGCACTGTTCTTTTTACCAAGCTTACAGAATGTGTATTAAGGAGCTGTCGCCCTAAGTTCATAGTCTATGATTGGTTTTTCTATTGTTCCATGTTAACTTCGATAAAATACAGAGATTTTCTAGAGGGTCTTCAAAAGACATTTGTACCGGGAAGCAGAGGCCATTGCTCAAAGAGAAACGGAGATATGTTTGATCTGCATGATCTCGAGGAATTCAGTGTGCAGTTGTATGAAAGGGCCCTTTGGATGCCTCGGCCTTGGAAGACAGATGCAGATCATCATATAGAAGATTTTTGCTTCTGTTTGAGGCCTGTGCCTTGGAAGACATTGTTAGACGATGCAATAAATCATACGGATGATATTGGCTTCGGTTTGAGATGGGTAGCGGAACCCGTCCCGTCCAGTTGATCCAAATATGAGGGTACTTCAGTGGCTATATTTTGATTTTTGAGATTTACTGGTTAAAGAAAGTGCTTCTTGGTTTAAATGTGTTTTGAGTTGTGGAAATTGGTAATGTCTGTTTGGTTAAGGGAATTGAAAGCCTCTGCCCTTAAAATAGTTTCTATTTTCAATTTGGGGTTTTATCAATTCAATGCCTGAAAAATTGGTAAATTATCAATTTGGGCTTTTTTTTTTTTTATCAATTCAGGGCCTGAAATATGCATAACTATAAATTCGGGGCCTGAATTTAGGCCCAAAATTGATAAAATAAAATATAATATTTGATAAATTCAGGCATTGGATTGATTGTTTTACATATTTCAGGTCTCGAATTGATAGAAAAAATAATTCACGCCCCACATTAATATTTTACCCATTTTTCAGATTTTGAATTGATAAAATTCCCTACCTTTAGCAAAAACAAGAGACTAACTCTTAAATTATGTCCTTTTTTTCTCAATTGCATCCATTATTATGGAGATTATTTTGTCAATAAAAATAATAAGTGATAATTTTTATAATGAAAAATAATACTCAATTAATGAAAAGTGATAATGTTATTTCATAAATAATTTATAGTATAAATAAAAAGTTATAGTAATATTTTATAGTAAAAGTTATAATTAATTTAAAAAATATAAAATGGTTTGACCTATAACGGCTTCACACAAGACTTGCTTATGTGATGTGTTGAGTTGTTGTACTATTGGAAAGTTATTTAATACTCCCCCGTCCCATGAAAACGTATGTGTTTTGTCATTTTGTTTTGTCCCAATACAAAGTGGAGGATAAATTTTATCTAATACTCCCCCGTCCCATAAAAATGTATGCGTTTTGTCATTTTGTTTTGTCCCAATACAAAGTGAAGGATAGTAAAAAACCAGACTACATAGAAACCATTTATTAGAGCAGACAGATGCCAACATTTTGTCCAGAATTTAACAAAGACAAGATACACAATGAAAGAAATGCCCCCAAATAAGCTCAGATAGGAGATGTCAGCAGCATTCTATGAACCAAATAAAAATCCAAAATAAAACTCACTAATTCAACGGAATACTAGTTTTAATCCCCCATGAAGACTCCAATATCCCGATGCTATAAATCCAAAATAAAACTCACTGATTCAGACTTAATAATTCAAATTTCGACAAATCTCCAATTCTTGTAGATTAATTTGGACCTAAGCCATGATGTTAGGAACTAAACTTTAACTATCGAAATACGTACAAGCAGATAATGAATTACATTAAATTGAACAATATTATTGATAATCAAGTCACTAGATTTGTGTATCATTCATTTGGCAATTTCAAGCCATCACATCCCTTCATTTCATTCCGAAGTCGCCCGGACATGAGAATACATCAAAGCCATTTTTACTTAGCTTCTCCAACATGAGAATCATGTTCTCAAAATCTATCAGCTTTTGCTCAAGACTTGGAAATGTGCTTGATTTAATACATCACTTAACTTTTGATGCTAACCATTACTTCACTTGCTCACCATCACCCAATCTTTGCTTCTCTTCCTCAACCTGTTCCATCAACGCTACTATCTCTGCCTCTGTTAAGCTCTCCAATCTTTTCTGTCCAATCCCAAGATTAAAACTATTTCAGGCTCATGCAATCAAGTATATAAAGTCAAGATTAATATGAAAAAGATGGAGAGCAATGAAATTAAGAATGGAGAAAAAAATATGAAAGAACAGCAATGAAGAAATTTTGTTAAACAATTCATTTCATCCAAAAGAATGAAAGGTAGAATATGTATGAAGCATTCATTGCTTTTTTGATTGGTCGTAAGTTGTAACGACTCTTATGCATGATTCTGCGAAATTATTAGTAAATATGATGAGAGTAATCAAGTTTGAGATTCAAGGAGCGATGAGGATACAATTTTACCTGCATGACTTTGTCTTCATAATCGCGTAACTGTTGTGCATATGTCATTTCTTTATTTGAGACTCTGAATATATATGTTGAAATCCATCCTACAGTAAGACCTAAAACCAACACTAACTGGACAACATTCCCAGCCTGTAAAGGATCAACTCCAACATACTGCATAACATCAAAAAATAAAATAAATGACAACAATATCAACTTAAAATGATGAAAAGTATATGATGGGTAAAGTGGTTAATAAATTGAAACTAGCCAAATGTTACCAATTTAGAGGAAAAACTTGAATAGACCACCAAAGAGCTTATAAATGATCTCACATAAGTAGCATTATTATTTCATTTTTAACTAAGTCTAGCACAACTCATACAAACAAAGCCTATTTTTGTTCAAATGAAGGTTTATATAGTCGACAATTGTTCTTCATCCATCACTCACAATGGTTTGCCATTCATCACGGTTTTGTGCACTATTTAGACACGTATGAAATTTTTTCATATCATCTTCATGATTACTTTCTTGATGAAAGATTATTAAGAGCCTGAGAAGCCATTATCACTCCCATCAGATGAGTGGCCTACTCAGGGGAACTTGAACTTTCATATTGACCCGTTTCTTTTTAGTTCGGATTTTGGTAATTTGTATGCCAGTTTAATCATATTTCCTTGTCGCTCAATTACAACGGCCACCAAGAAATGGGTTTGATCTTGCCACAGACATTCCCTTAATCATTCACTTTTTTAGTGTGGTAGAATACTTGTTTTCCAATTAACTGAAATAAATGAGAAAAAGAACATACTGGAGAGGGAAGGTAAGCATACCTCAAGTCCAGTTTTTAAAGCAAAGCCAGCAGCAGTAAGACCAACTCCGACGAGTAAAACATCCTTTCTTGTATACCCAAAAGGTATCTGCATTACAACAAAGTAATATGTTTTGGGAAATCCAAAAAGCAATAAGATACATCATGATCATACTCCCCACCTACAAACCATGCCCCCCTTCCCCCAATTATACATGATATGACCACTTTAATCCAAGCAAAAAACAAGCATGAAGTGCAGATAGATACTGATTAATGAAAATTTGACATGCCTTGTCAGAGTTTGATGTTTCAATTTTATCTTCGCTGCTGCATCTGAGGATTGTACGTTGTTTTTTCTTCGAAAGAGTAGCTATCCTCAGTAGAAAATTTTGAGAATAAAACCTCCCTGCAAGTATAATTCACAAAAATTGAACAGAATTCTAAATATAATTGTGTGTTCAAAGGAAGGAAGAGAGGAGTACCAGATATTTGGGGATTATAGAATGATACGATTGAGGAAGGGTTGCAGAGGAAAGAAGTGATTGCAAAACCCTGCATGTTAGTGTGTGTAGTGTGGGTGTGAAGAGGAAGAGGAAGAGGAAGAGGAAGAGGAAGTGAGAAGACAGACAGACTCAAATTGGGGTGGGGCTTTTACCCCTCCCCCTACCTCTTCAGATATTTTAGTTCTTGGATAATTGTGGCTTAAGATTTTCCCCCCATTACATTACAATTACATAACATAACAAATAACAATTACTCTCTTTATCTACTATCTACCGGTTCCCGGTCTCCCAATCCACCACTTTTTTTCTTCCCGACTCAATTCAACGCCATTTCATCTTCATCTGTTCCTCATCTCCCCCTTCTGGATCGTCATTCTCACAATCCTTACACAGGTATGGGTCTTCCTCTCTCGCTCCTTACTCCTTTCCCTCTTGTTTTGCGACCGACATCCACCTTTCCATGTTTATAAGTTAATCTCTGCCTCTCTCCCTTCTCCAAGAGAGAATTAAGGTCCATAACCTTGGAATAGGGATCTATAATGCCCTTCTCCTCATTTTTTTACTGCACCCCTAATCGCCACGCCACCTCTTCACTGCTGCCGTTCGACTCTCACACCTATTTTAACTTCTTATTATTTTTGCTCGAGGGACCTGCGGTTAAATGTATACATGATTTTCTTGCCCCTGGTTTGAGTTGAGTGGATTGTTTAGTTAGAATGCGCTGCAATCTTTGCTTTCAATTACATCTATTCCTTCTTCAATTTGCACTTATTTCGCAACGATTGAATTCTAATTCTAGACTTTCCTCATATGTTCGGATTTAATTACTTATGATTGTGCTTTACTCTATAATAAGTTTGTTGCTGTTAGATTTGTGGACTTAGTTAATCATGCTGACGCATAGTTTTGATTTCTTGTAGTTGGTATTAAAGTGAATCGAAATGCAAATCATTAGATACAGATGAACAAATTCATTAAAGTGGAGGGAAACATGTGTATCAGGGTTCTGAACAAGAAGAGAGACTATTCTCAGTTATACTTGGAGGTTGGTCAGTCCGAATTTTTTATTGTTTACTTGTAAAATATGTGGATTAAAGTATGCCACTGGGAACAAAGATGATGAAAAGGTCCACATATCATTCCACAAGAATTACACCCATGGAATGCCTTTTAAGGTATTAATCAAATAACATGTTATTGTGTTTTGCATATGTGCTTTGTCAATTAAATTATCATTATATTCTGATTTTTTGATTGATTCTGGTTTACAAATAATAAGGGTTGGCGCAGCGAAAAAGTTATTGATATAGTAGAGAGGGGACGCATTATCATGGTAGCGAAAAAGTTATTGAAAATGTTATTGAAAAAGTTGTTTGAATGGGCAGGTTATTTCATTATTTGAATGAGCAGGTTATTTCAGTCCTGGCCAAGTTATGTTTTTTCGTTATTTCATTAGTATATTACTACTTGTCATCTTCATTAGTTATATGTTATTGATAGAGCTTCCTTATAAAATTGGAAGGTGTGAAAGTTTAAGATGACAAATATCGTAAAAGTTTTCTATTAAATAACAGTTACATGTAAATTTTATCTATATATTCTCCCCTTTCAGTTCCGTTATTTTCTAAACTAACTATTTTTTGTTAAATTTCAAGCAATAAATGGCAAAAAATCAAAATTCAGTGAAGAAGAACTTGAGCTATGAGCTGCATCTACAAAGACTTGAGTTCTCCAATTGAAGCAAGATTGAAAGGCCTTCTCTCCCAGGTTGCCCTTTAGGAGAAAGTTAGTAAAATGGCTCTGGTTGAGTACTACGTCGCCATTCCTTCCGCTACTCTATTAAGTTAGTTTGAAATAATTCTACTATCTTTTATGTGTTGATCAGGAGTTCTTTTTTTTTAGTTGGGGAAAGATTGCCATTGAGTTTGGACTTGTTATAGTTTTGCTTTAATGATTTTGTAGAAATTATACTGTTGTGATGAATTTAACTCCTTGGTATATTGCCTTGACTTTGTGTATAATATTAATTGTATTAGTATGATTATGGTGGTAAGTGAGTGGCAGAATTCTTGTTACCTCTACTGCGTACCAATAGTCTCATTTCAGCCTATAGAATGCTGTCTTTTCCCTCAAGCTTAACAAGATTTAGAGTGCATCTTGATTTTTTTATGCATTTCGTTCCAGAATGTTTGCAGTAAGTAGAAGAATGCCTCTAAATTTTTATGTACTTTTCCCATTACCTAATATGTTCACTCTTTGCAATGTAATCATTATTTATGATCAGCAAATGTAACAACGTTTCTCACTCTTCATCGGATAGAGGTAATTCATAACTTAGATTAGAAGTAGGTGATGATTTTGACAATTCGATATATGTCTTGCAAGTTATGAGAATTTAACTAACATACATGATTAGTTGAACTTCTATATCAGTCATTGTTTGTAAGTTCTGTCTTATGAAAATTTCATCTTGCCTATATGCTTATGTTTGTTACTACTTTGTTCCTTATTAACGTTTGGTTGTTGAGGTGGACTGATTTTGAGTTGAAATTTTGTGGTTTATCTACTTATGGTTTATTCTTTACCTTGGGGTTTAATCCTTATATTAAGATATTATTGTAATTTCATCGTTATGGTTATTGAATTATTTTATCTATAAGTTTAGATTTGCCATTAGGGTTTAAGGATGATTTGTTGAGTATAGTTGTCAGATTCACTATAATTAAGATTAAGGAGGTTCTACATGGAAATGGTTCTATAGAATACTCTTTCTAATGGAAAAGATACATATAATTTTTCCTCTATGATTTTTACAAGTTAAATATGCTAATAGATAATGAAGAATATTTTGTACATGGCCCTTTTTTAGAGTTCATTAACTTGGAAAACTGCTAAAAACTTAATGTATTTATCTTTAGTAAAGTATATAATTGTATAGATTAAATATGGAATAATTACTTGTAGGTACAAACTTCCTATGTATAATTATGTTAAGATACATCCATAAAAATAAATTATTATTAGGTACAATTTTGAGAGTTAAAATTCCAAATTTATCCTTAATTAAAATATATCTCAATAATATCTCTTCCACTCTCAACGTATTTCACTTTAAGATTTCTTGACTTGCCATAATGAATTATGATTAATTCCCATGAATTCCTATTCATGTTGTTAGAAACCCCTTGACTTGTCATAATGAATTATGATTAATTCCCATGAATTCCTATTCATGTTGTTAGAAACCCCAAACAAATCTGCATTTTGTGCAGAAAAATATCATTAATTGCGAGAATTGGAAGATAAATATGCATTTCGTGTAATTTCGTGCAGAAAATTAACTACAAAAAAAATCTGCATTTCATGCAGAAAATTAACTATAAAAAAATCTGCATTTCGTGAAAAAAAAATCAACTAAACCTCCTTCAAATTGCATTTTTTTTAATCGGAATTTGCATTTCGTGAAAAAAAATCAACTTAACCCCACTCAAATTTGCATTTTTAACTAAAATCTACATTTCGTGCAGAAAAATCTGCATTTAAAATCTAAATTTGGATATTAGGGCAAAAAGAGAAATACATACATAAATTTTGTAGTTAGTAGTAAGAGTTAATTTAGAATGTATCTATCAGTTAATTACGCTTAGGGAGTGTAGTGGATAGTAACCACCCCATTAAATATCGTTTATAGGATTTGTTTTTTATTACTAGAGTGTCATTTCTCATTTTATTGGTTCGTTTGGTAGGTAAGATGAGATAAATGAGTATTATGTAGGTGAGTAATATGTATGTTAATATAAGTAGGTAATATGAAATATTGAAGTTGTTTGATAGAAGATATAAAGACTGTGATTATTATTTAAAAAAAAAAATTGGTGGGGTAATATTATTATTAAATATAAAATATAATATTACTTTTATACCCTTATTAAATTTGTAAATTTTCAATTATTTGCCCCCTTATAAATAGTAAAGATGCCATTACACAAACACTGGCTCACGCATTTAGTCGAGCATATTGCAAGCATATCAAACACAACACTTCATGACTAAATATCTAAACATCGGTAGTTTTGCTAGGATTTCAGAAACTTTAAGAAAAACTTGAGAAGATACAATTTCGGGAATAATAGATGCAAGAGTAATCCATAACTAATCAAAATTAGTCAATAAGTGATATGCTGATAAAAATTTAGTAAGAGAAATTTTTTAGAAAAAAGGTGGTGCAATGAACAATTATGAAAATGTTTGAAAGACTTTTTCTTCAATAAATTATTTAAGTTGAGGGTATTTATGTAATTTCCTTTGTAATCTGGAGCAACTATTCAAAAAATATAGCTAATACTACGGAATGGGCGAGATAAGATACGTAAAGAGCAACATTTTGGCATGGGCTGAGATGTTTTACCGGGCCCTCAATAGAAATTGTGAGTGCTATCAAACAACATCATAGAGGGTAATAACATCCTCATATGGTGATAATAACCTCTACCAAACGGACCGTTACAATATAATGCAACACAATTACTGATTGCTCTTTATAGGTTTATTTTAAAAATCAAATACTTTATGTAAAGCAGATCCTTTAATCAGGAAAAAGAAAAATCAGAGAGAAGTAAATCTTTTCGAACCAGATGGCTATAAAGAAGTTCAAACAGCCAATAATGATTGCTCTGTTTCACACTCAAAGCAAGAAAGATATTCCTAATGTCGGTATTCCTAATGTCCTCAGTATACTAAAAATTTTCTTTAGGTGGTATTTGTTCTTTAACTTTAAGACATTCACCAAAAAGACCATATTTCTTAAATAGGAAACAGAGACCAACAACATGAATCAAATAGTTGATTGAGTTTGCTTTGTTTATCTTACATTGTTAGCATTTTGATTGAGTTTGCTTGGTTTATCATGCCAAAATCTTTTCTCAAATCAGAACACCCAAGGAACTTTTGAGACTTCAACGGTAGTTGCGTGCCAAGACTCATTTAATATCAATGTACCATCTTTAGATCGCATTTTTTGCTGAAATTGCACCGATAATTCAGATAGAAGTGGTTATCTCCATGTTTAATGGTTTAGTTACTTAAGAGTCTTAGACTATTTTTTGATGAAGTTGCAGCAACAACAGGTCATCTCTGAGAGTATGTGTAATGTGGATGAGTCTAGGCTGCATGAAAAGTTAGCACATTCTGCTACAGATGACCCCAAGTCCAGCACAATTAATTTTGTGGAGTATTGGGTTCCTGTTGGGCTCACCAATGTGCAAATGGAGCAGTATTTAAGTCATGATGCCCTCCATGAGATGCTTGTCTCATCCAGAAAGGTTCGTATTCTCTTAAAATTGGAATTAACTTCACTATAAGACTGCACAACTATCATTTTGGTGCTCATGCACTATTTTTTAATTTTCTAATTTGTTATTTACGTATTGTGATTCGACTTGTTTTCAATGTCTACCCGACTTCAATAAATTAACTTTGTCCCAGTGTTGCGATCATCCTTATCTTGTGGACTCATCTATGTGCGTGAATTTGGTACAAAGCACTTCTGAAACTGAAAATTTGAGTGCGGAGATTAAATTGAGCAGCAAATTGTTACTTCTCCATAAGATTCACAAGCGAGGATTGAGAGTGCTAATCCTTAATCAGGTATAGTAAGAACTATTCTATATTCTATGTAATCCACCTGCATGTATGTACAGTATATAGAATCTTTACATAACAGTTCAACACCTACCTATATTATTTGTGTCTCTTGCCTGCTTTATATCTCTATCTTGGCCAAATTACTCATTGATGCATTTGGTTTGAATATGATGTTGGATTGCATTAAATTTATGCTTATTTGTTTGTTGATGTAGATATTTATATTCTTGTCTTGGAATATACATTATTTGATATGTTCCTTTCTAAACATGTTACGACTTAACAGATACTTGGTGGCTATTTCCCGATTACTATTGGAGATATCTTGGACGACATAATTCATGAAAAGTTTATCTTTGTATATCCTTATTTTTTTTTTGGCTCACACACACATATCTTTGTATTTCATGATTGATGTCCTAATTACTGTTAATTATATTACTTGTTAATTATGTTTCTAATACTATCTTTAAATCATATTAATTGGTTTTAATGGATTTTTGTAGGTTAATGGCTATAAATATCATTAATATAGAAGAATGAAGGTGGAGATTAGAATTGGGTATATTCTCGTTATAATTTGTGGCGACGCCCTATATGAAGAATACATTTAGAAGTACAAAATTTGATAGGTTTGTGTTATACTCCCTCCGTCCACTTTCAAGGATATCATTTTTCCATTTTGGGCGTCCGCCCTCGAGGGTCTCATTTCATTTTTATCCACACACACTTGCTAATACAACTAAAAAATAGGACTCACATATCCACTAACACAACAACTCAATACACATTAAATAACAATAATTCTTAATTTCCGTGCCCAAAAACAAATGACACCCTTGAATCCGGACGAAGGGAGTAATGTGTTGCTATTAGATTGTTTGTGTGAGACTCATAAGTGTAATTATAATAACATGATATTGTTTAGTTGTTGTGTCGGAGAATATATTAGAGTTGTGTTTTGATAACCGGACCAGAGATTGAACCGGTTTCGAGGTTCAACTGGTTGGACCTGCGGTACAACCAAAATAAGAAAATAAATTATTTAACAAAATATAAATCAACCCACTTAATATTATTTCTTTTTTTTTTTCCAAATATGCCCACAAAATAAAGCCCACCTCCACCAAAATTATGATATTATAAACATTAGTAGGCAGTAGGGTTTTGGGTTCCTGCACCATTCTTCCTCTCGATCTCTCTCCCACTATCTCAATTAAAAATTCTTACTACCACATCCTCATCTTCATTTCAAATCATTTTTTAAGTTCGAACATTAATTTCCTCAAACTACATCAATTTGCAGCGAAGAAGCGGATATAAATGGTAAGACGGTGGTTTGGCATATCTTTGACGCATTAAGAAAGTGTTCTTTATTTATTTTTTTAGCTAATAACCGATGTATGGTGTATGCAACTGCAACTGATGTATTTTTAGATTTTATTTGAACAACATTGAAATGGAGAAATTTGGATTTTGGAATTCAGTCATATTTTGAAAATAATCGTCGGTTCGTCGGTTCTAACGTTTTGGTCGATTTTCCAATTTTTGATCAATTCAATACGATTTTTTCCGATTTAACCATGAAAACGGTTATTAGGTTGTTCCTGACTCCGGTTCTTGGTCCAACCGGTCAAACTGGCCGGTTCGATCAGATTTTGTAATCATTGCATTAGAGATTTTTTGTTAAATGTTTAATGTGTAATGATTTTTGGATTAATGATGAATTTTTTAATAATATATTATGAATTTTGTATTTTTTATTAAATTTTTGAGCAGGTTAAATTAAAAAAAATTAAATGGCTACGACAACAAGATTCCCCGTTGTTAAAAGTAGCATGTTTAATAATACCTCAAATAACAATGGGATACTACCTAAGACCACGAAGATACCCTGTTGTTAAAGATAAGATATGACAATGTGTCAAATTTCGTTGTTAAAAGTGTGGAACCTTTAACAACTCCCGGATTGACAACAGAGCTTCAGAGTTATGACAACAGGTTAAAAACTGTTGTTAAAATTGTGGTACCTTTAACAACTCCCAAATTGACAATGGAGCTTTAGGACTATGACAATGGGGATAATCCGTTGTCTTAGAGGGCTACGACAATAGAGATTCCCCGTTGTTAAAATGTATTTTTGTGACCAACACTTCATTTAACAATAGATATTTAGAGCTACAACAAACGTGATACACAGTTGTTAAAAGTATGCTACGATAACGGTTTAACTACCGTTGTTTAAAATCTGGACCTTTAACAACTGCCGGGTTAACAATGGAGCTTTTGGAGCTACGACAACGGGAATTCCCCATTGTCTTTCCACAATTTTGGCATAGAGGTGCACGCTTTCTAGTCTTATACTCCCTCCGTCCCATTTCATACTTTACATTTATTTTTTGCTCTGAAATTAAGGAGTATAATATTTCAATGTGGAGTAAGGTGAGAGAAATTATATTTTAATGTAAAGTGGGTAGGTGTATTAGTGTTGGATGTGGATTTTAGATGATAATTCGTTACTTTAGGTGAGACCAATATACCAAAAAGGGAAACGTAAAGATTGAAATGGGACGCCCAAAATATAAATGTGTAAATATTGAAATGGAAAGGAGGGAGTATGACATTGAAAGCAAATCGAAATGGCAGAACATAAAAGAGGATGCAATCAATGATTAACAAATTCTTCAAGTCCTCTTCAAATCTGAGTCAGGAATTTCCAGAGTTATCTAAATTTTTCCTCAATTTGTTTAATATTGTTTATGAATAACCACAAATCACTGTCACCTACAGTAGCAGGAGTTCTAAACCTGAAGGGTAAATAATTGGGTTTTTTTGGATTTATTTGTTTGTAATATTATTTTATGGGTTATTTCATAAGATCTTTAAATTAGGAAATTTTCGGACTGCATATTCTTACTGTACTTAATATTTAGGTCCTCCGAGTATCATTATCTTGAAGTTGTTAACTTCTTACGTATTATTTTTGCTCGAGGAGACCTAGTGTTAAGTGTAACATGATTTTCTTGCTCCTGTTTTGAGTTGGGTGGATGTTTAGTTAGAATGCGTTGCAATCTTCGATTTTAATTACATGTATTCCTTTTTCAATTTGCACTTATTTGGCAACGATTGATTAGTAATTCTAGACTTTCCTGATATGTTTGGATTTAATTACTTATGATTGTGCTTTATTGTATAATAAGTTTCTTGCCGTTAGCTTGGTGGACATAGTTAATCATGCTGACTCATAGTTTGAATTCTTGTAGTGGGAATGAAAGTGAATTGAAATGCAAATCATTAGATACAAACGATCTTGAGAATAAAGTCATTAAATTGGAGGAAAACAAGTGTATCAAGGGTTCTGAACAAGAAGAGAAACTATTCTCAGTAGTCAGATTTTCTATTGTACACTTGTAAATTATAGTATGCCTCTGGGAACAAAGATGATGAAAAGGTCCACAAACCATTCGACAAGAATTACACCCATGGAATACCTTTTAAAGTGTTAATCAAATAACATGCTATTGTGTTTGCATATGTGCTTTGTCAATTAAATTATCGTTATATTCTGATTTTGATTGTTTCTGTTTTACAAATGATAAAGGTTGGCACAGCGAACAAGCCATTGATATAGTAGAGAGGGAACACATTATCATGATAGAAGATGGTGATCCTCTTTCTCAGCAAAAAAAGGTTTTAAATGATAACTAGCTTTCTATCATTATTGACTTATATTTTTGGAAAATCTAATTATTTGTCTTGTGATAATGGAGGTTCAAGATATTGTGCAGATGACGGAAATGAAGCTTGGGGAGGGGTGGATACTCAATTATAACTGAAGGGTATTCAACGAATAGTCGAATATTTGATACTCTTATCAAGAATTAAACAATTTACAGCCTCTTATTGCTCACATCAGAATAGTAGTGGTTGTTATCCCATTGTATCTGTTTCTGTACTGTAAGAATCATTATAGCCTAAGTTTGTACGATCTGAGTTTGCCTCATGATTGGAAGTAGCAGGTATTTTATGCATTTTACATGATAGCAGGTGTACCTATTTATTACATCACAAAGAATATCTGGATGTCTAGTTGCCAAACAGATCAAAAAGGCCTACAAGTTTCCCTCTTGCTCAGTGGATGATAAACACAACCTTTTTTCAAAGGATAAAAAGAGGTACTCAATGAATTTTCAATTTGGTGGTGTTAGTCTCTTGAGGGAAATCATAAGAAAGGATGTTGTCAAAAGGTGTAAAGAAGTAAGTCATGATAGAGTGGTTTTGCTCGAGGACAAGGCTGTTCTTGCTTTATGTGGCATTAGAGCCATTTGGGTCATTCCTAACAAGAGAAAGCACATTGCTAGTACTCTACTTGATGCAGCAAGGTATATTCATTTCTTATTGAGCTTTTTGTAATCGTTGCACCATCGGTCATTATCATCTTTCATTAAATAACTGAAAGAGGGAGATATTAAAATCCTATTAATTCAATCTTGATTCTAATGATGTTTTGCTTTTTATGAGGTTTACTCTTGCCATATGCTACATGTGTTCAAACTTGGTTCTTAAGAACTACAACTCTATCTAATGCATCTTTCTTGGTGATAGGAGGAGTTTCTGTAAAGGCTCGATCTCAATCGTTCACTATTTGCATTTCTCAACCTACCACATTTGGGAAGGTATTGATTTCTAGCTATACAAGAACAAATTCTTTCTTGGTCTGCACAACAGTTAGCATGGATTATAACTGTTTCCAAATTCTTCTCAGGTGAAAATTCTTGACACAATGTTTGCAATCTTTTATCGCTTTTCCACTTAATTTAAATTAATTATTTGATAAATAGATGAGTGATTAATTATTCATTACTATTATTTTATAGAATATTTTTATCTTGCCAAGAAATTTATATACGGGGGTTGTGATCGTCGCTATTTTCACCAAGATTTTAGTGTCTTTATTTATGGATTTTCGTATGTTTTATCTGATTGGTGTATCTTTTGGTGGTGTTCTATGCTAATTAGGAGAAGTGTGCTATAGATGGATATTTGTGTGGAATTAGCTTAAATATTTGTAAAACAGGGAAAAAATGGAGCAAAACGGAGTCGGGAGCTAAAAGAAAGAAAGAGAACATGACTCATCTGCACACAACTCGAGCTCTGTGCTCGATCGAGCTCGTGCTCGAACATGAGCCATGTGCAGAACACGGCCTTGTAACAGTGGGTATGTGCTAGCATTTGAAACACCTGCTTGACCATGCCATAGTTGTGTGCGGAACACGAGGCGAGTTGTGTACAGGAGCACGCGTCGAGCGCTCTACTCGAGCCTAGTCGTACAAAAAGTCAGAATAAGTTGTGCACGTATTCTAAAAGCTTCCAAGGGGTATAAAGGCATCATTTTGAACGCGATTTACGAGAGAGATCATTGGGAGCAGTTACAAGGTCAAAATACACAATTTCACACCACATTTACACACACTCTCTCTCCAACATCCATAATCCATCAAATTCACTTTATTTCACCATTCCAATCCATAATTCACTCCATAAACCTTTTACTCACACCATCCTTGAAAGAAATTGAAGCATTGGAGAGTTGAAAGTACATGAAGGAAGGAGATCTACCTTATTCTAAAAGGGAAGAAATTCATCTTTTCATTTATATTTCTTTTGATTGGGAGTTAAAAATGAATTCATCTAAGCTTTGTAAGGTTTGTATGATAACAATTGTTGGCTAGTCCTCTTGTGAGGTTAGCCACATGATTGGTTAAAGGGATGCTAGATACTTATGATTTTAAATATTGAATTGAGTTGATTTTGGACTTTCTTTTATAATGAATGATTCATGATTCATGTTATTAATTGTGTAGTTAAATTTTCTATCTATTATGTTAGGATGGTCATTCCAATGTGATGTGTAGAAATTTAATTGAATCAATTGATTGCTTGATCATGTATGTTAGTGATAGGAGAGGTAAGTCATACCCTTCTAATGCTTAGAATACTTATAAGAGGACACTTGAGTGATTGAGTGAGAAGAACCAACATTAGGATCATATTACCTTAATGAGAATTGAGATTAAGGCACAATCTTAGGAGATTTAAACTTTTAAAAGAGTTAAGAACCTAATTACCTTGACCATAGGGATTAGGGGTACAATCGCGATTGCTTCTAGTCCATAATCAATGAAGTTTGATATTATAATCTTGCATATCTAGTTAGTACCTTAATCATGAGTGTGGTTAGTCTTGCTTCTTCTAAGATTTATTACATTCATCCCATTCATCTTGTTACTTGATTGGTAATTGATAATCTAGTTTTTAGTTAATTTTGCTATAGTTAATTGTGTAGCTTAATTGTTAGTATAAAACCAAACCAAAATTCGATCACTTTTACGAAGTATGATCAAAAACAAATTCGGATACGATCTTGATTTTTCTTCTCCATGGGATTGATAAATTGCATTTGGTTACTTGCGTACTACAAACGATGGAGTACACTTACTCTAAATCAATTTGCACTTAAATTGAGGCTAAGTTCAAGTTGGGTGGGGTGTAACCTTGCTGTGTATATTTTACGGTTCAAACAATAAGTTTCAACTGAATACAATATTTTACAACGTTTGGATGTTGAATTCTATGGTTATTTTATATTGATTAATAAATGTTGAATATAAGTATTGACTTGAGAAAATGCAAATTTGCATAGAAAAATAGACTCCTTGTACTTGACTTGTCTTGATCCTTTATATCCTTAAAATTGTTTAATAAATAAATAAACTTTTTAAATTGGGGTCAGTTAATTTCTGGCTTTTTGTATACAATTTATTACAAATTTTATTTCATTCAATAAATAATCACTATATGCAATCTGTTCTTTCATACTGGAAATTTATACTGCAGGGAAACTGCCTCCCACCTCATGTGTTATGATTATATTCAAAAAGTAGCATCAAACATTATGCGGGTATCTTTTAATTATTACTTTGTCTTTTATACTTCCTCCGTCCCAGGTTAAGAGGGTCATTTTACCATTTTGGTCGTCCCACCCAAAGAGTCTCATTTTCTTTTTGGACACATGGGACCCATCCATACCCACTAATACAATTAAAATATGGGGCCTCCACACTCACTAATATAATTACCCACTACACACTAAATAATAATACTACTTAATTCACGTGCCTAAAAACAAATGAGACTCTTAAGTTGGGACGGAGGGAGTATTTAATAATCAGTCATACATTTATTCAACTTTAATTATTGAGATTTTCTTTATAACTAGAAAACTTATTTCATAAATTTTGCATTCACTAATTTCAGGAAACGTTTGTAATCTGTTCACGTTAATTAAAAAAAGAAAAAAAGAAAAAGGATGTGTCTTCAATTGAGGATGGAAAAGTTGTCACGTGAACACGTGCGCAACAGCGCACTTTGGGTGGTAGCCGTACAGTAGGGTGATGAGTGGTCGGAAGCCCTTAGGTACACTACGCCTTTGAAATTTCATCATTTTCTTTGACTTGCCAAATTAGCTTCACTTTTATTCCGTCCAAAGGTGGCACGCTAAATAATCAAGACTCCAACTTTGAAATCGACTACTATATTTCTTATTCACTATAATTGAAATAAAAATTTTATTTTGAATCTATTGAGTACTCCACGATTGATTTCGTTTTCATGTAAATTATACTCAAAGATTAGTTTTTCATAAATTTTATTTTTTTAAAATAATGTAATTTTTTAAGTAATTTAAAAATTGTTAGTTATGAATAAGAACTTTAAAATTAAAGTTTGTATTGAGATCATTGTGTTGAATGAATGTATCATTTTTTTTTGTTGTTCACAATGTAAAAGGTGTTGAGACGATTGATTATTGAAATTAAAAATTGATTACAGCTAAATGGGACATGGGTTAAGTTCATATTAATCGAGTTGTCAATTATGCGGACTTAATCCTAATTTTAATGGGCCTCAAGCTAAACAAGTAATTAACAGGTCGATAAATTTAAAAAAAATATTAATACAATTTGAAACATATAAATAAATAGACATTAAAAATAAATCAAATGTTATCCTAACATCAATAATGAATTATAAATTTATAAGTTTAAATGTAAAAAATTAAATAAGAATATTAGGATTCTAAATACGTTATATTATTTTGAATTGAGATAGCTGATTTTTAATATTATTTTTTAAAATGTCTGTTATACTTTATTCTTAAATTATTCCATTTTTTAAATAATTACTATTAGGTACACACTTAATACATATTATTACTATGAGATATATCAATTTAAAAAATTACTCCTAGATACAAAAAATTAAGATAAATTACCCAATATACCCTCAACTTAATGTAACCTAACACTTTTATGCTGCACATACATAACATTATTTTTGATGCACATAATACTAACAAAAATTTTTTTGCTGCACATAATATTTATTGCTAGACGTGTTATTTATGCTGCATATAAATTTTTTTGTGCAGCGTAAATGTTTGTATGCGGCATATTGCAAGGGTAAAATTGGAATATCACTATATATTTATATAGTTACACTAAAAAAACTATTTTTACCAACGGAATATGCCATTGCTAAAAGTATTAATTTCATTATTAAATTGGCTTACCAACGAATTAGCAACGGAATCCGTCGGTAAAATTCCGTTGGTAAAGTGGTAGTTGGTAAATTTTTAAAAATAAAAATCAATTCCGTTGATAAATAATTCCGTTGGTAATCCGTTGCTAATAATTCCGTAATTTATATAATGATTCTCTTGCTAATTCGTTGGTAATTACCAACGGATTGAATTCTGTTGCTAAAATAGAGAATAAATTCGTTGGCATTCCGTAGATAAAATAAAATTATTATTTTTGTTGCTAATCCATTGGTAATTTTTTACCAATGAATTGAATTACGTTGGTAAATTCGGTTGCTAAAAAATACATTTTTTTGTAGTATTAGTAGTAAGATTTTTTTAAGTTTGTATCTTATACTCCCTCCGTCCGGTTCTAAAGTGTCAGTTTACTTTTTGCACGTGAATTAAGGAGTATTATTATTATATGTAAAGTGGATAGTTGTATTAGAGGGAAGTGGTGGGCCATATTGTGTACTTTTTTACTAAATATGAGAAATGAATACATTTGAAATGAATGCCAAAAATATAAAATGTCACCTTAAAAGAGATTGGAGGGAGTAGTAATTAAAGAGATTCTAATGTATTTAACAGTAAGTATCCCCATTTATTTTAAAATGATAAAACTACAAAAATGTAGTAAGTTAAAGGGTATTAAATTATTAAATATAATTATTAATGGAATTATTTGTTAATATACAAAAAAATTATTATTAATATTAATAATTTAAGTATACTATTAATTAATTTTTATAATAAAAAAAATTTAATCGGGCTAATTGTGCCAACCCTTTTAACCTACGAGCTAATTTTATAGGGTTGCGGACTAATTGGTTCGGACCAAAAACTTATTTAAACAGATCACTACTTATACAAACTTAATCTTCTATTTTCCTAGATTAAACGGACAGATCCTATGAGCCTAACCCGTATTAACATTTCCAACAGTATTGCCACAGAAATATACTCCCTCCGTCCCGATTCATTATGCTCAATTATATTTTATCAAAGTTTTGAATAAGTCATTTTTATAAATTTAATTGACCAATGGAAATGTATAATAAATAAAGTATAAAATAGTGTATTAAGTGTTATAAATGAATCACAAAATTATAAGTATGATGTATACTATTTTCGTCAAACCATTATGTTTATGCATTTTTATTTTAACATCTCATCAAAAGGTTTATATTTCTTTTTATAATAAATAGGACCCACATAAAATAATAAATATATCTCTACGGACTCACACATAATAATAATATAACTACCTACTATATATTAAAATATTATATCTCTCATTTTATTACGTATTAAAATATTACTTTATAATTCCCGTGAAAAAAAAAACAATTGTTAGCGTTCAGGCGGAATGGTGGGAGTAGTTTAAAACTTGAAATCAAATTGTTTAAAATTTTTAAACAATTATAGATTATGCAAGACGACGAAAATAAAACTTGTGCCATTTTGGTCCATTTGAAGATATTCAATTTAACACTTTGATCTTTCTCGTATAAAATATATTTTTTATAAATTCTGTATAATATAATTATGGGCACAGTACTAATACAACTTGTTATTCTATATATTAAAGACTCCATATGTCCTATAATACTTTTCACGTTTACTGCTTCACGTTATTTAAGAAAAGTTGCACTTTTTGACTAACTTTGTTAACTTTGGAGGGTGTTGTAGTATTTTTAGGTAATAAAAAATATAAAGTAATGATATGTGTGTGAAAAACGAGTGGCAATTTTAAAATTAAAGTAATTTTTGAGATTGTTAGATAAAGTAATGTTTCTTTTATTGGAGAGTGAAAGGTTTTGTGGGACAAATAAATGAGAAAAATGTGAAAGGTTTTATGGAACAGAGTACTATATTTCTCAATCTACTATACTCCCTCTGTCCCGTTTCAAACTTTACGTTTGTTTTTTCCACATAAATTACGGAATGTAATAGTTTAATATGTAGTGAGGTGAGAGAAATAATATTTTAATGTGAAGTTCGTAGGTGTATTAGTGTGATATGTGGATCCATAGAGAGAGAAATAATTAATTTGTGTGGGTCCCATCTATACTAATATAAAAGCAAAATGTTTTACTCAATTTTGGCCAATTTTGACTAATTTTTAATTTTAATCTGAACCATCCATTGACTAATGAATATACCTCCACCGTCTATAAAATTTGATTCATCATAGTTGCCATTTGTGTAATTTTTTATTAATCTTTCGGTGCTTTTTGTGCGATTTAAAGAAAAATGGGGATGCTTAACTTAATTATATGAAAGTTCAAAACACATTCTAAACCCTATTCTCATTTTTATTTTCTCTCACCTAAACAACAGTCGCTCTCTTCCTTGGCCACCCATCGTTGCCGATGTCGCTGCCATCGCTGCCCGATCACCATTTCTATTCTATCGTAAGCTTTGTCTACGTCGGCCTTCTCTCTTTTTTTCTGCTTAGTTTAACTCTAGGATTTCTTAATACTTGAAATTGGATAATTTTTCATCTCAATTTTTTCTAATTTTTTTCACTGTCATTTTTCCAGTTCTGTCGACCATCTTCTCCTCCACGTTCGCTCCTGATTCAAGGTAAGATTTGGAAAATTATTGATACATGAAGTACATCGTTGTTTTCTATTGAAAACAGTCGAAGAAACTTTGATTTTTTTCTTCTTATAATTAAGCCTTCTCCAAACCACTCTTTTCTTGCCTCCTCTCTCACAAGGTATCTCTCTCTTTCGCTGCATCTATAAATGTATTCGTTTGTATTTCTGTTTTAGAAGTTATTTTGTGTGTGAATTTAGGTAAACCATCTTCTCCGCCATATTTCTCCACTAAATTTGTGGGCGAATCTCCAATTCATGTATGCTCTCTGTATTGAATGAATATTTATTTTAGTTACCTACTTATTGCATTATTATATTTTTTTAATATTTTCCTATGATTTTCGTCATGTGTTTGTGTGGGTGAAGGCAAGTAGGAAAAAATCCCTCTTAATGAGTCAATATACCTCAGTATATACTTTCAATTGTACTATTAGCAAAAATGAATGCATTTTAATTTTTGATGGATAGTATAAGGCCTTCTCCAGCAGTTTGCACCATTTTGCAGCACATTCAACACCAAAATGGTGTGAAAACAGTAATTCATCTCCAGCAGTTTGCACTACTTTTTTCACTAAATAATAAAAAATTCATTTAATCTTTATTTAATCTATTTTCAACATAATTAATATTATTATGCATTTAATTTTGATATATTTATCTTTACTTTAAGATTATTAAGATAATGAATTACTTATTTAGTTTTATTTTATTGTATAACTTTAAGTTTTTTAATCTATAATTTTTTATAATGTGTAATGTAATTTTAATTATGTATTGTTTAAAATGTAATTTTAATTATGTATTGTGTAATGTAATTTTAATTATGTATTGTGTAAAATGTAATTTTAATTATGTATTGTGTAATGTAATTTTAATTATGCATTGTATAATGTAATTTTAATTTTATATTTAAATCTCATATTTAATTTAATTGTTTTAAAAAAATATTTAAAAAAATATATACATACATAATACATAATACATAAAAATAAAATAAAATAGTCCAAATAAAAATTCCATAAATGTATTAAAATAAAATCTACATAAAACACATAAATAAATACAAAAAATTATTTAAACACATAAATTAATTCATCTATTATCATTAATTAATTAAAAGGAACAAAAAAAATAATAAAATAATGGGTATTGAGGACGGCATACCCACCGCATTTTGGTGGGATTTTAAGGCCCGCTGCAAAATGCCGTCAAGAATAGCGATGCGCTACTGGAGGTTGATTTTCACGGCAAAACACCTTTTCACGCCAAATTGCCGCTCCGCTGGAGATGGCCTAAGGAGAAAATATATCAATCACTTAGTAATCTATTATATTTCTGTGGATTGCACTGTTAAGTGATGTCCTTGATACTGAAAATAAGGAGTATTATTTGATTTATTGTAATAATGTGATCTATGGAATTAAGGTACGTTTCAGGTTCTTTTATTGAGGAATTTTCTTTGGGAATTCATGTTTGTAAACAGAAAATAGTTGTGTTGGAAACTCCATGTATGAATTTATTAATGGCTTCCTATATAAGAAAGAGGGTTGTCGTGGACCTCTTTTTATCTTATTGTTGACAATATTTTTATTACAACGCCAAGAACCCGACTTGGGCTTTCGTGACCTATGGGATCCTTTTGTGCATTGATTGTTCGGTATTCATCGAAGTCTCAGTTTACATATCAACTTTGTTAGGTAATTCATTTTTTCTATTTAATTTTTATTGTTTATTTTCCTGCTCTATTAGATCAGCTTCGGTATTGATGATTGAATGTTTTGGTGATTCTTTTAAAAATGTTCACATTATTGGAATTTATTGTGCATGTGAACATAATCTTTATTATTGAAAATTTTCGGATTTACATAATCTTTATTATTGATCTAACTAACTTCTTTAATCATAAATATTGTCGTATTCACCAAGAGGATTTTGTTGATGCTATTAATGAGTTAATAAAAAATTATGTTGTAGTGGCCAAGCAAAGAAAGAATTTAGGGTTGAAGTAGTGGCTATCGACCATGTTCAGCGTAAAAATATTGTCCGACTTCTTGGATATTTTATTGAAGGAGTTCACAGGTTAGCTTCTTTAATGGAACATAATTGCATCACAACATATAGAACTTCTTTTTTTTTTCGATATCGACATACTTTCTTGCTGATCTGGCATTGTTTTTGTGCAGGATGTTGGTGTATGAGTATGTAAACAATGGTAACCTCGAACAGTGGCTTCATGGAGGCATGAGACAACATGGCACCCTAACATGGGAAGCTCGAATGAAGGTTCTGCTTGGTACAGCTAGAGCGTAAGTTGAATTTTAAGTAACCGCTAAAATGATAACTTACATTCTTATGATATTACTTCGTGTTTATGTCTTACCTAGATGCAATATTAATGATATTTTCTACATTGAGAAAAAAATCACTTTCAAGTGTATTAAAATATTATTGAAGTGCCATTTATACCTCATATTGTTTAAAATATTTTGTAGACTTTCTTATTTGCATGAAGCTATTGAACCAAAAGTTATACATCGTCACATCAAATCCACTTTTAGTTAATGTTCACATTATTGGAATTCATTGTGCATGTGTACATAATCTTTATTATTGAAAATTTTCAGATATTGAAATTTATTTTTTATTTTTAACAGCAAATCTGCCCCGACAAGATCTCTACTCATTGCTCTTACATATTTCAGTATCATACGTGGTAATCTCTTCTCTCTTATTATGTTGAATATTTATTGCATTTAGAAATTTGCAACCCATTTGATAGGAAATGATCCCTATATATATTAATAGTACCAAATGTAGTTTAATTATGGTGTGACCTACAGGTTGTATAAGCTTACAAACACTGATTCAAGCAGTTAAGTGATTTTCGATTTATCACTTTTCATTTGTGTTCTTAACCCTTACAACCTTCGAATCTAATCCATTATATTTGATAATTATTACTAAGAATTTGAACAAGTTGCCTTTGATAGACGCCACAATAATTTGCTCAGGAAGGCTTATGATGAATTGTCTGTTCTTTGTGATGTTGTGGTAGTTGGTCTAATTTTGTTCTCCACTAAAGGTCGTCTTGATAAGGATTCTAACATCAGGTATACAATATTAACTTTATTCTCCAAATGAAGTTTCATGTTTAATTATTTATAAAATGGATTTCTTTAATTTTGATAAAATATGATTAACTATTGATCAAGTTTGAGATTTGCTTTAATTATTCAACGTAATTTTCCAAAATAATAGAGAAATTTTAATGGGGTGTGCCAGTAAGTTGGATTAAAAATAAAATTTTCACAGTGTTGTTCATTTGAAGAGTAGGGCTGCACCAAAAGCACCTCTGGTGGCTAAAATTGTCTCCAAATCAGAAGAGGTATGCTTTTTTTTGTTTTGATTAAGCTAAAGTATGCTAATAGATTTGATGAATTTCATTTTTATTTTTAGTTTTGGTTTTATTTTATTTATTTATTTATTTTTGTTAAATTTAAGGTAGCTGAAGAAAACAATGGCTGTTAAAGATCTATTGATTAAGCCATTTTTTTCTATGTCCTTTATTTCTTTAAACCCACCCCGTTTTTCTTCATATAGCTAATTAATATAATGATTTAAATGATTTTTTATTGTACCAGGATTTTGGATTATGATCAATATTTGATATTAATGATCTGAGAACTACATTTGCAAAAGTAAGATGCTCTGAAACCACATATTACATATAATACATCTATTGATTATGAATTTGCATTTATTTTTGACTTTTTAGGGGGTATTTTGTTAAAAGTTTTTCAATAAGCTAAAAAATTATTAAGTTTTTCTCTCTCGGCTATATTTATCAAGATTTTCTCAATAAGCTGCAAAACTATGATTTTTTTTATAATTAGTGTTCATAGTACTCTCTTCTTTTTCTCTTTCTAAACACATGGGACAAAGATTTATTGTCCATGGGTATAAAACTGAGAAGGTGGGGATTGAGGTATAAAGCTTGCTTTAACCATGGAAAAACAATAGCCCTTTACACCGTTGAAGAGAACATGAAGCTTTCCGATCGACCCTTCTGGTAATATTGCTGCTGCTCCTGTTAGTTGGAGTTGGACACCTTTTTCTTTGTTTTCATGAAATTTGAATTAGTTTTTGATAATTTTGCATTAGTTTTTTTTTGTGATATTATTGTCTGGAATTATATGGGGTTTTGAAGTCTCTCTCTTTCCTCTCCATTTTCAAGGTGGAGTCATCATTTCATGTCAAAAATAAAGTATCATTTTATTATTTCTACAAATGATGAGTGGCATGATCTGCTTGATGAAGGTGATTTTAATCTGCAAACCCATCTCTTGAATGGTTTGATCCATGGAAACGGTTTTGGCCACCTGATTTACATCAATAGGATTGGAAGGGGTTGTAAGTACACTTATGGTAGAGAAATAATGGATCTTTGGGATTGAATTTGCACCACTCCTGGTTTGAGGTAACTATAAATGTTTAACTATATATGTTCATCTCTGTTTATGGATCCCTACCCGTCTATTTTTGAGTTGGTTGTTAATCAATTCATAGGTTTTGACAAAGTTGATTGGCTATATTTCAACAACATTTGACATGTTAAAGTAAGAGGTAATTTTGTGACATCTCTATCATTCTTTTTCTTATTTTTTTATTTAATACTCCCTCCGTCCCACAGAAATTGTGACATTTTCCTTTTTGGGTTGTCTCATAGAAGTTGTTATATTTCTTTTAAAGCATATGAGACTCATACAAAAAATATTAACATATTCACATTGACCCACACACACTCCACACACACTACTAATACACCTACCCACTACACATTAAATATTATTTCTCTCACTTCACTTTACATTAAAATATTATACTTCTTAATCTCCGTGCAAAAAAAATGTTACAAGTTTAATGGGATGGAGGGAGTAATAATTATTTACTTAAATATAGATGGATCACTTAGATAATACTCCGATTTATTTATCCTTGTTTTATTTTTTGAATCTGTGAGATGAATGTATATTCTATTTATTGGCATGTGAACCCTTTCTTGGTTTGGTTTTGTGAACTGTGATTCTATATAGAGGATTGATAGTGTTGTGCTTGTTAATTAAGAAGGAAAATATGTAGATGTTGCAAAATATAGAACATGCTTATCATATTGAATTTTGGGTAATTTTGTGATATTTTACTTATATTTATCTATCAATGTGGAGGGAACGAGTATCACCATTAAAAGCAACTAATCTGTTTTTTTGTACAATTTGCATTTACTTCAACTTTCTTTGCTGGTCTTTACCAAGAATTTTATGCTTCTTAAGATTCTATTTAGTGGCCTGATTTTCCTGGATGTGTTTGTGAAAAAAATATTCCATCCCTAAAAAATATTAATATATGCATATTTTATTATCAATTACTTATAAATTGCAATTTATGCATATATTTACTTATATTTGAGATGATTTATTTATAACTTTGGAAACAACATTAACCTGAAGTTTGTATAAAACACATGCATATCTTGATAGGTACATTTGATTTCAGGTTTAGAAGCAAACAAATTTCTCAAGTATTAATGAATTATAACTATATTTTGTTTGTGTTCTGAACTTAGATTCCAGCTTCCATCTATGCTTTAAGAAAATTTTCCCAAATTTTTTTTTGTGCTCTTTACTTGGTATCTTCCTTGAGAATTCTTACAGGTTACCAGGCTGACTATGTGTTCGCTGGACTATGTTGAAGTATTCTCAAATTGTTTCGATTTCAAGACTAAGGGTATGCTTATTTCTATTCATATCTTTGACCATAGTTATGATATTTCAATGTCTGACATACCTTGGAATGCTTTTTATCACTGTTTCCGTGTAAGTTAGTAAATCTATGTTGATCTATCTACTCATTCTATGGTTTTTTTATTTTTATGGAGGCTCCGCAAAATAGCTTAGTACTCTTCATTGATGCATTGACAAGGTAGTTATATGCATTTGCACATAAGTTTTTTTTCCCATTGATATTCATCTATTAAGTTGTTTAATCAATATTCTTGAATTGCAAAAGAAAAAATAAGGGCAATACTAAACTAATGTTTTGTGTAAGACAATAATTCTTTCTTTGTATTAAATTTTACAGATTTAGAAAGCTCAATTTTCCAGTCTGTTGTAATCATGTTGATAGTTGAGGTGTTTGATTGTACTAATATGCATAATGTTAGAGTTCTCAGATTGAAATATCGTTAAATGTATTATTTGATTTCTCTTTCTAATGATTTGTGATGTAGTATTTGGTGCTCTGCATTTCTTCTTACTGATTTTTTTATTTATATAGATCTGTTATGCTATTTGATTTGACGAATCTTGATAAATCTTTGTTTTTTTATTACTTTCTTTGGTGACTATCTTATGATATTATTTAATTTAAACGTTCCTTTAATCATATAATAATTTAACTTTTAATATTTGATAAGTTTTTTCTTAGTTCTCTTCTCTTATTTAAACTTATATATGATTTGATTTTTCAGATATTGGAATTTTTATTATTTCTATATTCCATCTTATTTAAGTAAAAATTCTATGATCTTGATAGATTTTTGGTTATTATTATTTCACAATCTTATGATCTTTGTAATTTAGATATAGATGTTCCTTTGATTGATATATATTGACTTTCCTATTCGAACTTTTGTATGATTTGATTTCTTAAACCTTGATATGTATTTTTAATTCTCAAACGTTTCTATGATGTAGACAATCCTGAATCCTTCTACAAGAATTTTAGATGTTTGCAGATTGTATTATTTTTACATGAAATATATTGTAATTTATCTTTGAAATCATTTCCATGTGATGTATTGATATAAGTTTTTTTTAAGTCTCCTTTAGTTAATGAGTCCTCATATTCTAAAAGTTTCAACTTATTAGAAAAAGATACTGTAACAACAAATATTGTATTTATAATGAAATATCCACAAAAGAATTACAATAATAATCCAAATGATTAAATTTGATAATTAAGGAAACACTCTCTATCTATCATCTGATTCTTCTCTCGAACCAATTTAGACTTTGACTTTGACTTGACTTGTGTGTTGACCGCGTTGACTGTATGTGTTGAGTCGGATCTTCAGTTGAAGCTTGTCCGAACTCGGATTTGGGACCTTATAACGTTAATCTAGAAGCGTCGAGCCTTTGTTTGGATTAAACGTACTTGATTCGAAGAACACTCGATCTGGGGGGCTTAGCACCTTAATCCCGGGTCGTATGATGTTCTTGGCGCGAAGAACACCGAAAAACTCAGTATATGAAGAAAGCTTGATTTAGGGGGCTCTGCACCTTAATCCCGAATCATTTGTCGTGTTTGGATTAAACGTACTTGATTCGAAGAACACTCGATCTGGGGGGCTTAGCACCTTAATCCCGGGTCGTATGATGTTCTTGGCGCGAAGAACACCGAAAAACTCAGTATATAAAGAAAGCTTGATTTAGGGGGCTCTGCACCTTAATCCCGAATCATTTGTCGTTCTTGACTTAAGATGCTTGAAGATCTCAAGGGAGCACTGCTCGTATTCTTGATCTCTTCAGAGCGTTTATGTCTTCAAGTATTTGAGTGTGTCTGGAGTGAATGAAGGAGGGCTCCTTATATAGGTGAAGGACGAGCATGTCCCATAAATAACTTGCAATCTGATTGGTCCAAGATAGATTTGGCCTGGTACTGCGGGCTTGGGCCTTTCCAAATATATATTGGTCATTGCTTAATTTGACCTGATTCTGGAACCTTCCATGCTTTACTTAACTTAGGGGTCAAGTTTTACTTAATTTAAACGCTATTTAATTTGTTGGGTATTAAATTAATTATCAATTATTTATTAATCTATTTTAGGAATTAATTTATTAAATCCCAAAATAAAATATAATAAATTAAAATTGATATTTAATCAATAAAATCAACGTGTCGCCATTTGATTGGACCGTGAATTTTAATTGCTTACAAATACAAAAAGCTTTTTTATTTATGTATATCAAGTTATGCGGATAGGGACCAAGGTTATATTTTTATTTGAGTTAGGCATAACTTAGAACTAGGATGTTTAAAAGTTCATCATTCTATAAAACACATATTATATAGCAAGTAAAAACTTATTAGTTAGTTTTATAAACCACACATTGGCAAATAAACTAACCTATTATGTTTTAAACAATTATTGGTTGCTTTATTTTCTTATTATGGAGTATTAAGTAATTAAATCCCTAATAATAAATGCAGATTAGCGTGTAAATATTTATCAATCATTTTTCAACAAACCACACATTGACCTATTATATTTTAAACAATTAGTGGTTATTTTTCTTTCTTATTGAATAAATGTTTATCAATCATTTCAACAAACCACACAGACAAATAGTAGTGGTTACTTTTCTTTCTTATTTAATGTTGTGTAATTAAAACCCTTGACTATAATTTATTAGGATTGATGCTTATAATTTTTTTTATTTTTATTCACTAAAAAATATATAATATAAAAAAATAAATTTGTATGTATCGGGTACGAGTAACTTGCATGCATTGATAAACGAAGTTTGAGACAGAATATTGGTAATGAATTTTATACGTAACAAATACGGGTACGGGTGTTGGTATTTAAATAGATAAATGAACATGCACCTATATATAAATACGGATATCTAAATAATTGATAAATATATAAAATTGTGATATTCAAAAAATAAGAAATATTACATTAAAAATAGATATTATATGTATATAAGTAAAAGCAAAAAATAAGTATGATATATTTTTTAGAGAGATTCTCTTGTGAGACAGTTTTTTTTGAGATGGTTGTGAGACGGGTTACCCATTATTAAAGTATGCTTATCATATAGGTAAAATATGCTTATTTGTAGTTAAAGTATATCAATAATGAATCATATTATAATATCCTAAAATCATACTTTAATTCATCATCTATCATACTTTACAAAACATACTTGAACAACCATTAAACATATTTTATCTATATAATGACAAACTTTAACATGTCTCACCAACGGTCTCACATAAGTAGCGTCTCACAAGAGACTTTGTCATTTTTTTTATATTTCAATCATTTATTTTCCAAATAAGTTAATAATATTTTTCGCCCAAAATAATATAATAATTTGGGTATCAATACATAATGAAGAAACTCTTTTTTTTTTACTCAATTGTTTACAATTTCAAGCAGCTAATTTCAAAAGATTTTTTTAAAAAAGTTTGTACTTTATATTTTATATATTTAGTTAATAATAGTGTAATTATTTATTTAAAAGATTAATTTAATCACTAAAAAATATAAAATATATATAAAAAAATAGTTATTAAATGGACACGAGTAACTTGCATGTGTTGATAAACAAGTTTGATATGGACATATATTATAATAAATTTTTAAATGAAACAAGTATGGGTGGATATTTAAATTGATACGGTTAAGGTTATTCATAAATAAGTAGGGCTACCTAAATAATTAATAATATAAAATTTCATGATATTTAAAAAAAATAAAAATAGATATTATATGTAATGAATTAAAAATATAACTTCAAAATATATAAATTTATATAAAAAATATTATAATTAAAATAATGACATCTATCTATCTATCTACTTATCTACTAATTTAAAAGCAAAATGGTTTGCTTCAATTTTGACTATTTTAACCTAATTCAATTTTAATCTTGGCCATTTATTTATTATAAATTGATCTTCACAATTGATCTTGCCTTATTCTTTTATCAACTTTTTACATAAAATTTCGGTGCTTATTTAGTAATTTAAGCAAATTTTAATGACTTTTCTAAAATTATAATAAACTTAATTAAATTTATTCCAAAACCTAATCAATTTCATTTCATCCCCCTCGAATCAAAATGTCAAATGTCAACTTTCAAAAGCTATATTCTAGATGTCAACTTTATAAAGTCTGAACGAGTAAGTTTGGTAGAATTTGTAAAATATCAACTTTCAAAAGCTATATTCTAGATAAAAGTGACATATGATGAACATTTACTAATATGGGTATGAGTGATGGACATTTAACTGAATACGAGACGGTTGATGACATTTCTGTTTGGTAATGGTTTTGATAAACCTACAATCACCCTTACTCGGTAGTTACATTTTCTTTTATTTCTATGTTTTTTGTATTTCCGTTACAGGTTCATATTCATAGATTATCCATCGGTAAAGTATGAACGGGTATGTTTTATAGAATTTATATACTCCCTCTATCTCATCCTAATGGTTACATATTTCCATTTTGGGTGTCCATCCTAATGGTTACATTTTCCATTTTAGCACATGGGACCCACATAAATTAATTACTCCTCTCTCCATGGATCCACACATCCCACTAATGCACCTACCCACTTTACATTAAATTATTATTTCTATCACCTCAATACACATTGAAATACTATATTCATTAATTCCCGTGCAAAAAACAAACGTAACCATAAGGACGGGAAGGAGGGAGTACTTTTTAACTATTTTATAAATTGTATGTGTACTCTTTTTTATTTTTTATTAATTTATCTTTTTTTTATTTCTTTATTTTTTTTAACAAACAATGAGTCATTTCATATATAGCTAAAATCTCTTAGAATCAAAATTCTCTATTTTAGTTATTTAATAATTTTTTAGAGTTTGGTTTTCTATTTATCCTTTAATATGCATTGAAAAATCGTGCAAGTATTTTCTATGACATTAATATATGTTAAAATTTGCATTCTGATTGCATGTATATATATGTGTGTGTGTGTATTGTTTGTATTGTATAAATATTACATTTTAAAATTTTTATTTTTATGTTGAAACATTTACTGAATATATATAAATATAGATACGGGTATGGGTGATGGACATTTACTTAATAAGCGTGAGGGTGATAGGTGTTTCTGTTTGGTAATGCATTTGATAACCTTTCAATCACCCTTTCTCAGTAGTTATATTTTCTTTCGTTTTTATATTTTTATGTTAGCATTAAAGGATCATATTCATCGATTATTCATTGGTAAATTATAAACAAGTAAGTTTGATAGTATTTGTAAAATGTCAACTTTCAAAAGTCACGTTGTAGGTACGGGTGATACAAATATGCATGATGGACATTAAGCTGAATACGGGTACGGGTGATGGATATTTCTATTCGATAATGTGTTTTATAACCATTCGATCACCCATTCTCTGTAGTTATATTTTCTTTCATTTTTATGTTTTTGTGTTTCCTTACAGTTTCATATTCATTAATTATCCACCTAAAGGTCTGAACGAGTAAGTTTGTTTGGTAGAATTTATAAAATGCCAACTTTGAAAAGCTATGTTCTAGATACGGGTGATATGAGTACGGGTGATGGACATTTATTAATACAGATATAGGAGATGGATATTTCTAGATACGGATACAAGTGATGGACATTGTTTGTTTGGTAATTTATAAAATGCCAACTTTAAAATATATTTTATTGGATATTTAATATTCTCTTCATCCATAAAAATCGTTACTCTTTCTTCATTTGTTTGTCTCACATAATTGTTCACCCTAAAAAAATAATATCATTTTAATCTAGCACCTTAATAGTACAAATTAATTTCAAATTTGTCATCCATTCTTTTAAAAAACTTACTTTATACTCCATTTTATTATTTATAGTTGTAAAAGTTTTAGTATTTATTTAAAAATATTGTATTATTGATAATTTATAGTTGTAAAAAATTTCTACAAGAATATTGGTATCATAATGAGTTTTTTTATACAGGATGGGTAATGATACAAGTAGTTGAAAATCAAATAGCTACAGGTATGTGACTTCAGGTCAATATGTAAATCTGGGTACCTTATTTGTTGTCATCCCTAATGGTACCCTATACGAATACGGGTACTATTAACAATATGATTAATATTTGATAATATTGTATGCCAAAATTTCTATATACCCCACAATATTTTCTATTACTTTATTTCATTATATATTTAAAATGCGATATTTTCTGATCTTCTTACTGCTAAAATTGAGCACATGTTGCATAGATGGAGGGTCAATATTTACCATTACTTTGTTTCGTTATATATTTAAAATACATTATTTCTAGATCTTCAAATTTGTAAAAAAGCTATACAATTATTAAGAAACATGTATACACTATTGAATACAAAATTATACATATATGGATTGCACCATATGTGTATAATTAGGATTTTAGGTTTTAAGATTTAGGGTTTAGAGTTTTAAGGTTTAGAGTTTTAGGGTTTAGGATATCAATTCTTAATAGTTATAAATTTTTTTTAAAATTATATTTATTAATTTTTATTTAAAATAATAGAATTTATATTATATTTATATTTAATTAATAATAGTATAATCTTTATTAAAATATTAATTTAGAAAAATATATACATAACTATAAAATAAACGGGTATTGATTAACGGGTTTGGGATTGGTACGGGTATCATAATATATTTTTCAAAATAATTCATTTTTTTAGTTTAATAACAGTGTATTTATTTATTTAAAATACTAATTTAATAACTAAAAAATATAAAATATATTTTAAAAATGTATTAAATGGGTATAAGTAACTTGCGTGTATTGATAAATGAGTTTGAGATGGATAGATATTGTAATAAATTTTTAAATGAGACAGGTACATGGTGGATATTTAAATGAATACGGGCACGGATATTCATAAATAAGTAGGGGTCCCTAAGTAATTAATAATATAAAATTTCATAATGTTGAAAACAAAAAACATTAAAAGTAGATATTATATGTTAAGAATTAAAATATAACTTCAAAATATATAAATTCATATAAAAAATACTATAATTAATATAACGACATCAACTTAAAAATAAAAGGTTAATAGTTGTCCTATATTTCTTTCGTACAACACAAGGGGGTTGGGTAAAATTCAAATAAGATATTATTTGTTGTAATGTATTCCCTTCCGTGCAATGTACTGTACAGGTAAACACTAGGTGATTCGGTTTTAGTTTTTCCTTTTTTTAATCTATTATTTAGTATATGTGTATGTGTATCCAAATAAATGATTCTCAATGTCATGTATTCTTATGAGATATTGCAGAGTAGAACAACAGGGAACACAAAGAGGATTGTCACCAATCTAAACAAAGGTCACTTGCTATGAAGATAAGATGTGAGTTAGTTCTTTATTCATACATTATTCATAAAAGGCTCACTCTTTATTAGTTTGTAAAAGTAGTTGACTGATGTTATGCAGATATTTATACTATTGGTAAAATAGTTTTATGAAAATATTTTGATATTTTGATTTAATAACATAGCTTTTTATGATGTTTTCAAATCTTTCATGACAGATGATTGTTATACGACATTACAACCTGGTGTTCATGCGAAAAGTATTGGAAGTCAATAATGTATATTGATTCAATTTTCACTTGGTTTATAGTAGTTGTATATCTCTTTTACTGAAAAAAATTGGTTGATAAATTGTAAGTATTCATGATTATTATTTAAATAACCAGGTTTCTTTAACTAATAATCACATGCGCTAATCTTAGCGAATGAATTCTTAAATGAATTAGAAACGCATGACGATTGTAATTGATTATAGTTCAAACATAATTAGTTCTTAACTTGCTTAGCAGAGTTGTAATTCAATACTCACATTATTTTACATATCAGTAACTTTTCTCATCATTACATATCTATAATCTTCCTCATGAAAAGTTCTAACTAATGTGAAAATGAATTTGCAGACTATTCCAAATATTTAGTAACATTCTCAAGTTCTATTACATGCTAATATAAATAATTGGGAAATTCAACCTAAAACGACAACGCGTACTCATCAATCTAATCATCATCACCAGGTAAAACTATTACATTTCTCATACTTCTTCCCAGATTAAGAATTTCAGTCCTCATAGTTGTTAATGAATAATAACAGCGGTTTAAGAATAACAATAAAGTCATACATGAGATCGTTGTGGTTTTAGATTTAAGTAAACTACTCTTCAATTCCAAGGGAATATTATTAACCTCATAAAAAATAAAAGTTTATATATAAAAATATTTAAAAAATGTCCCTGTCCGTGCAACGCGCTCCCTGGTAAATACTAGTTTACTAAAAAGGGAAATGTAAAGATTGAAATGGGACGCCCAAATTGGAAATATGTAAATATTGAAATGTGATGGAGGGAGTACATTGCATTGTTGCATTATTATACTTTTTAGTTTAAGTGGAAAAATTGCATTATTGCATTATTATACTCCCTCTGTCCCTTGGTAAAAGTCCCATTTGCTTTTGGGCATGTGAATTAAGGAGTATTATTATTTAATGTATAGTGGGTTATTGTATTAGTGGGTGCGTATTAGTGGGTGTGGGTAGGTCTCATGTGTCCAAAAAAAGAAATAAGATCCTTTGAATGGACAACCAAAATGATAAAATGAGACTCTTACCTAGGGACGGAGGGAGTACTTTTTAGTTTAAGTGGAAAAAAGAGAACGACAAAGAGATACTCTGTCCATCGGGATGGAGGAAATAAATGTCAAGAGCAAGGACAATTTTTTTTTCACAAAAGTACTATTCAATACATTAGAATAATGGATGCAGACAAAGGATCCTGTGTTCATCCTAGACATGCACCCCGGTTCGGAACCGCTGGTTCCGGTTCAGAACCGGCAATTCCGGTTCCAAGGTAGGGGAAACTGGAACCGAACCGGGGTACGAAGGTTTCGGTTCCGAAACCGACGATTTCGATTCCGGTTCGGAATTATCGGTTTCGGTTTTAATTTTTTTTTTGGGTTTTAAGCATAAAAAGTAAAAAAAATAAAAAAATCGGCAATTCGAACCGGAACCGCCGGTTCAGAACTGGAACCGCCGGTTTTTTTCCCAAATATGAGGAACCGGAACCGAACTTTCCTTAGCCGATTCCGGTTTTTTTTGGCCGATTCCGGAATAGGCATTTCGGTTCAGGTTAAAACCGGCGGTTCCCCTGTTCGAACTGCCGGTTCTGGTTTTTTGGTGCATGTCTAGTTCATCCTACTCGAAAGTTTGAGGTGATATTTTTCTTTTTAATTTTCCTTTAAAAGTTGCACATTTTCAAATGCAAGTCTTATATGGGATCGTTTCACAGTGAGATCGTTTTATGTTTTTGTAATTAGTTATTACTTTACCTATAAGATGTTATCACTTTTTATTTATATTATAAAATATTTATAAAATAACATTATCACTTTTTATTAATTGAGTATCACTTTTCATTATAAAAGTTATTATTTTTTGTCCATCTCACATAAGCTTTTACGTGAGACGATCCCATATAAGTTTTTGTCATTTTTAAAAATGAAAATACATCAAATATATTAACTTTATTGTACACTATATCTTTAAAAATATAATCTCTGTCCATTCTTATATGTTATTTTGATGTAATATCTCGTAGATCACATTATTAGGTCGATGATTCGTAGATAAGAATGAAAATTATACACAAACAAATACTATATAAATCACAAGGACAACCATTGAATTTTTTTTTCTTTTTCTATCTCTTACTTATAAATCAAATAAATAGAGACGTGAGAAACAATAGATATAATAGAAGATCTTGAGTGCACCTTACGTTTAGAATTTATAGTTAATTTTTAGAGTATAATTGTAATTTATTATTCTTTGGAAACATATGCAAGATTGTTAATTATCTTATATCTTACAAACGCTCACGCTTATTATCTCTCACGAATTGAAGCTTGAACAATAAAAATAAACGAGAGAGACAAGGATTATAATAGTTTAGTGTGATGCCTACGTCCACTCTTAAGGGAGAAGATACTTCTTATGATGATAACGTTACAACATAATGAAGATAATGAAACTTATGAACCCTAACCCTACTTATATGTGTTAGGAACTGATATATGAAAGAATCCATATATACGTTGCATGCTATCTGATGTTTGTAGATAACAACAGATCTTCACTTAATCTTTATCCATAATCCATCGAATCCTCATCTCAACTTATAGCTGATCCAATGGTCCAGAACTTACACAAAAATTATCATAGCCTTTGATCTTATATGTTGATCATCTAATCTTATTCTTCCACATTGCACTGCTGATTTATGCAAGTCTATATTAACAATACTCTACCTTAGACCTTGCATCATCACATCAAACTTCTATCTTCTCCCACCTTTCTTCTTTAAAGAGCAGCCACCTCTAATCCACTTAGTTTAATCCGATCAAGCCTTTGCACAGTTCATATTTCTGAACTGGTAAGGTTTTAGTGAAAGCATCAGCCGGATTCTATGATATTTTAACTTTCTTGACAACAACCAACTCCTTATCTATCATGTCTCTTATGAAATATAACATAACATCAATATGTTTGGTTCTTTCATGATACCCTTAATGCTTTGAAATATGAACTGCATTCCGATTGTCACAATATACTTCAATAGTGTCTTGCTGCACACCAAACTCTTTCAAAATTCCAATCAACCAAACCCCTTCTTTGATAGCTTCAGTGAGGGCAACAAACTCAACTTCAGTGGTTGAAAGTGTTGGATTGTATACTGAAAGTCTAGCTTTTTGTATGAACAATGTTTAACAATTTAATTTATTTGAAATGAGAATCATGTGATCAAACGTTTACAATAATATTATTGCAAAAGTCCATTTACATTATACTGTAGATAATGCGGTATGCGGCGTCACACTAAAGATCATATTATCGACTCCTTATCAGGTATAAATAGATATTCACAACCGAGATAGATGGAGACTATCTATCGGTATGGTTATAGTGTGATTTGGCATTAGTCTGTCTTGACTATAAAATTGCACTAGTGCACTTTGTGTGTATTGAATAGGACCACCGTTGAGATCGTTCGGTTTATACTGACTATATAATAGAACTTGATCTCTGTTATTATGGATATTCGTACTCTTAATTCCTATACAATAACCTCGACGTAAGCCAGTATTTATTTTTTTGATTCATCAATGGGTGAGATTTAAATAATAAATCAATATGCTCGGTGAGTTGGGAAATGATGCTGTCTTTATGGTGTGTTGTTGATTGTAGAAGGAATCCGTGTCCTAACGAAATTGGTTGATGATGTCTCCTTGAGGAGCTCATAATGATTATCATATAAACCCTGAAGGTGGATTTATTCCCCGCATGATAATAAGGTTGAGTGGTACTACTCTCGCTAAATATATTAATTAATGGAGTTGTCAGTAACTTAATTAATTAATGGGCATTGAATCTTAAACATGGGTAGATTAACGGGTTCATAATAAGAAGGAGCCCACAAACGTAATTTGAGATTAGGGTGGAAGTGCAATAATATTTCTTTAGTGGAATGATTTATTATTATTGGGCTTAAGTATAAGTTTTGGGCTAAACTTAGATGCTTGAGCCCAATGGGAGGCCCAAATCCTAATTTCTCCACCTGGTCCCTGTTGTAGCCTATATAATAGCCAATTTCAGCAGTCTGGAAAACTAATTCACGTCCAAAATACATGAGAAACAGTTGGACTGTAGATTGAGTTCGTCTCGTAGATCGTTGCCCACACAATATCAAGACGTTGCTTAGGAATACAACAGAAGATCAGAAAGTAGTTTGCTATTTCTGTTCATCAACTTCCATGATTTTTCTAAAATCATGTCTAAATCCAAACTGTATATGCGATACATCATTGGACAGACACGGAAGAGAGGGCCATTTTGGTACATAGATCACTCAAATCGGAGATAGACGAGGAAGTTATGGCCAAAACCGTCAGGCTGCTCAGGCTGCAGACGAGAATCTTTCTTCTTCAACATACTCTGGTAAAAGGTAATTCAATTCTATGTTTAAGGCTCCGCTGTGATAAAATTGCATAGAACCCTAACGGTTCACGTTAACCAAAAGATCTGAACGCCAATAATTAGTATCAGAGCGTAAGTTCTATGGTTAAACGTGATACGTTAGGCTAGGGTTTATATGGAATACGTGATATTAGGGTTTAGAATTTATTTTTATATACCCTATTCGTATATATATTGGTTCACGGCGGGAGTACACCTCGATGGTGTACGGTGGCGGTGAAAGGGATTGGTCGGGTCGCTCAGTGGGCGGTACAGTTTGCACCCATGAACGAGCAGCGATAGATGATCGTCGTGTGCTATTTCTGGATGTCATGCGATAGGATGATGGCTGATGCCCACTGGCATGCCAATTTCAGAGTTATGGGAATCACATTACTGATGATGTGGTGAAAGCGCTGTAGCGTCACGAAGTTGTGATGTGGCAGACGGCAGTACATGAAAGATCGAAGAGATGGTATGTAGAGCAAGCCAAATCTGATGGGCGCTGGAAACTCTAACCGGTGCGTCGTTGTGTGTGGTGTGAACCACACGGATGGTGATGACTGGCAGGATTCACGGCTGACCAGCTTGGCGTGGAAGATTCGATTGGGCAGATCACATTGGGCTGAACAACGAACGATGAAGGGAAGCACCAAGAACTAGAGTGCCGCTGTCAATAGTACTGGTGATCATCGCTCCACTGCTGGGTAGCAAATAAGTCTGTTCGTGGAGGATCCAGCAGTTGGCAGCGGTGATCAGGCGGTGTCAGACGATGTTGGCATGGTTCCGAGCAAGTGCCATCAAAGTTCCGAGCGAGCCCAATGTGGTTTTCGATTGGGGCAGCACAGCTTCAGGTCAAGACCTACTAGTTTTTTTGGACAGGCCACTAGTTGTTTCCGGTTGAGTCTGCAGTTTGCTGGCGGGCGGTTCTTGATCGTTGTGAAATTCACCTAGATTTTAAGTGGATTTTTGTGGCTTTAATTTAATAATTGAGCATGATTTTAATGAAAATACTATTAATTGCTTGATTATTTGGAGAAAGGTATTTTTGTTTATTTTTGCAGAAAAATGGGTGATTTTGATAAAAATGGATTCTACAAGTGAAGAGGAAGATGTGGGAGAAAACGAAGCTCGATTTGGAGTTGAAACGAGCAAGAACGGGCCAAAGAAAAAATTGTTATAAATTCCATTTTTGGTGTCATGAGCTAAATTATCCCACATTGATTACCTACCACAAATTCCTCCCACTCTATCACTACATGAACCCACTTGTCCCACATTGGAAACTCACTCAAATTTCTCTCACTCTTACTACTATAAATACCCTCTTCCATGAAAGCCACCATGGACCAATTCTCAACCATTAAATTCTCCATTAAATTGAATCATTTCCAAGATTCAATAGTTGAGAGGGCTTTTAAGTAAGACCTCCATAGTTGAGATCCCTCCCCCTTTCGGGGTGAGGGATCCGTCAGTAGTTTAAATATTTTTTCTAGATTAGGATTTTATTATTTTCCAAGAAGGTGGGGACACCAGGGAAAGGATGATCTTCATGGATGTAAAACTTCATTAAGGTGTAATCTAATCCTACTTATTATCTTTTTATTTTCTATGTTTTGGATGTTTAAGTGATGTTTAGATTATGAATTAATTTGTGATATTATTTAAATTGCAATCCCGGCTTTGATTAGTTTCATTTATGGATGCTTAATTGTTTAATCTATATGTTTGATTTGTGTGGTTAATTATCTAGTGCATGTGGTTAGAACGAGAGTTCAATTATGTGTTTTAGGAATTAATTTAATCATTTCATCATGTGGGTTATGTGGATTAATGTGGGAAGAGTTGGAGACGACCTCTCATGTTTAGAACTACATAAGTGAACACTAGAAAGGTTAGATCGAGAGGTCAATTAATCTAGTGAGGGGAACCCAACCTTAGTGAATTCATAGTACCTAGAAAGGGAATATTACCTATGATTTAGTACCTTTTAGGGAACTCGTACGTGTAATTAGTACCTATTGAGAGGTGTTCGCTATGGTATCGATCCTATGTGCTACTTTGGGGTCTTTGTAAGGGCCTACATCCTCTTCATCTCGAGAGAGAGTTTAGGTGAAAATAGTGATCTCTCTTACTATGATAGCTTAAATTGGGAGGCAATTAGATGTGTTACATGATTGATCCATTTGAATTACATCATGAAGATTTCCTTTGCATTGAAAATTCCAAAAATATTGTAATTAGTTTCTTTTCTTGTTTTTATTATCTCTCTTCTCGGTCGTCCCTAACTAATACAAGACTATAACTTGAAGGCCACGAATCCTAAATTCCCTTGGGTTCGATATTTTGTTGCTTGGTCGCCCGGACTATTAACGACCAATCAAATGGCGCCGTTGCCGGGGAATTTAGTTGTATTTGTTACTTCGGGTTTCGTTGAGTGTTAGGATAGAGATATTTTTATTTGATTTGTTTTTTTTTGTTTTATGGTTGTGTTTGTAGGGACGAAAGCGTGGTGCCATGGTATTGGCCTTGAAGAGCAAAGGAGTGGTGCAAATTGAGGTAACGAACATCTTCTCAACTTAAATTCGACTTTGCCTAATTTAAGTTTGGGGGTATGTTCTCTTTGTTACTTGACTTTTCTACGGTTTGAATTAGAAAAATTGCATCAATGAACTCCTACTTGATCATATTACACCAGCGCACGTTTAAGTCCTTACTCTTTTCTTTGGCACGTATTTTCTCCTTTTTTGTTGTTTTTGTTTTTTTGTACTTTTCTTGCTTTCTTTTGCTTTCCATAAGGAGAAAATCTTTCTTAGCTCTCTTGTGCTTCATTGTGAGGAATTTTGAAACTATGATATTTAGTTGAAACTTGTGACGAGATGGATTTTTACTTATGTACTTGTTGAGTTATGGTTTGTGCTTGTTTTGTGTTTCTTTCACTACTACAAGTCTGTGAGCTTTTTGAGCCATTAAATCGTAATATCAAATGATTTTTCCTTTCTTGAGTGCATCATTCTTTTGTGTACATTCTAGAACTTGCCATTGTGTCTTCTTGAAACTGCACGTATGTGAAGATTGTTGGAAATGATTTAAGGCCATCTTTGTGTTGACAAGTCACTTAGCCAAATTAATCCTACCAAATGAAATTATTTCGTAGTTTGCCCCTTTGAGCTTATTATCCTTATTTCTTTGGCAACCTACAAATTTAGCCATTTTTATCCATATTTTATATCCTAATCACCTTTGTCGATTAGTAGAGGATTAATGGGGATGAAGTGGTTGAATTGAGCTTACAAGAGAGTTTGAAAAGAGAAAAATGGTGAAAGTGCTATAAAAGAGGGAGAAAAGATGAAAAAGAAAAAATGGAGGTTGTGTGAAAAGAAGAAAAAAAATTGAGTAAAGCTTGTATAAAAGAAGCATAAAGGAGCTCTACTAGAAAAATGGAAAGAGAGCCCTTGTGAAAAAGAGAGAAAAAAAAACTCAATAGTGAAAAAAAAGAAAAGAAAAATGGTTCGTTAGTGTGTTGATGGAAAATTATATTTTTCTTGAGGTGAAAAGAGAAAAAGAGAGGATAAGAGTTGAAGTGATCAATCAACTTAAATTCTCTATTAATCTTGAGCTTACTTTTCCTAAATTTTCCTACCCAAGACCAAAGAGCCTACATTACAACCCCATTAAAGACCTTTTTGATTCAATAATTAACACATACAAGTGGTAGAGAGTTTAGACCTTTGGCAAGCATATGGTAATGACATACATTTGAATTGATTTTTGAGAGTATACACTTCTCCCATACACCCCTTGAGTGTGAGAGTGAAAAGCAAAATCTAGAGAGGAGTAGTGAAAGTCTCACTTGCTTGCATATTTCCTAAATTTAATTTGTATGCATTTAAATTGATATCTTGTCACTTGTTTTGATTGAATTGAAATAGCTTTGAAGTGACTCAATCTCATTGATATCTTGATTCAATTCTAGGTGAATTCCCCTCCTCGTTCTTTCTTTTCTTTCGTTGCTCGGGGACGAGCAACACTTTAAGTTTGGGGGTTTGATCGTTGTGAAATTCACCTAGATTTTAAGTGGATTTTTGTGCCTTTAATTTAATAATTGAGCATGATTTTAATGAAAATACTATTAATTGCTTGATTATTTGGAGAAAGGTATTTTTGTTTAATTTTGCAGAAAAATGGGTGATTTTGATAAAAATGGATTCTACAAGTGAAGAGGAAGATGTGGGAGAAAACGAAGCTCGATTTGAAGTTGAAACGAGTAAGAACGGGCCAAAGGAAAAATTGTTATAAATCCCATTTTTGGTGTCGTGAGCTAAATTATCCCACATTGATTACCTACCACAAATTCCTCCCACTCTATCACTACATGAACCCACTTGTCCCACATTAGAAACTCACTCAAATTTCTCTCACTCTTACTACTATAAATACCCTCTTCCATGAAAGCCACCATGGACCAATTCTCAACCATTAAATTCTCCATTAAATTGAATCATTTCCAAGATTCAATAGTTGAGAGGGCTTTTAAGTAAGACCTCCATAGTTGAGATCCCTCCCCCTTTCGGGGTGAGGGATCCGTCAGTAGTTTAAATATTTTTTCTAGATTAGGATTTTATTATTTTCCAAGAAAGTGGGGACACCAAGGAAAGGATGATCCTCATGGATGTAAAACTTCATTAAGGTGTAATATAATCCTACTTATTATCTTTTTATTTTCTATGTTTTGGATGTTTAAGTGATGTTTATATTATGGATTAATTTGTGATATTTTTTAAATTGCAATCCCGGCTTTGATTAGTTTCATTTATGGATGCTTAATTGTTTAATCTATATGTTTGATTTGTGTGGTTAATTATCTAGTACATGTGGTTAGAACGAGAGTTCAATTATGTGTTTTAGGAATTAATTTAATCATTTCATCATGTGGGTTATGTGGATTAATGTGGGAAGAGTTGAAGACGACCTCTCATGTTTAGAACTACATAAGTGGACACTAGAGAGGTTAGATCGAGAGGTCAATTAATCTAGTGAGGGGAACCCAACCTTAGTGAATTCATAGTACCTAGAAAGGGAATATTACCTATGATTTAGTACCTTTTAGGGAACTCGTACGTGTAATTAGTACCTATTGGAAGGTGTTCGCTATGGTATCGATCCTATGTGCTACTTTGGGGTCTTTGTAAGGGCCTACATCCTCTTCATCTCGAGAGAGAGTTTAGGTGAAAATAGTGATCGCTCTTACTATGATAGCTTAAATTGGTAGGCAATTAGATGTGTTACATGATTGATCCATTTGAATTGCATCATGAAGATTTCCTTTGCATTGAAAATTCCAAAAATATTGTAATTAGTTTCTTTTCTTGTTTTTATTATCTCTCTTCTCGGTCGTCCCTAACTAATACGAGACTATAACTTGAAGGCCACGAATCCTAAATTCCCTTGGGTTCGATATTTTTTTGCTTGGTCGCCCGGACTATTAACGACCAATCAGTTCTGCAGCGGTGCTGGATAGTGGTTGAGACTGGGTTGGAATCGGCAATGAACGACAGTCGATCAGGGCACCAAAGTTCTGATCAGGCAGAACCATTAGCGTTGGCAAGCTGTGGCAAAGAGGGATAGGTATCCGACAATGTCTTGAAGAAGCTTCAGATTGTTGGTGGTGATTGGCGGCGGCTGGTTTGGGACTACCAGGCATGCTCGGGAGCGGGCTTAGCCACAGTCTGACCAGTTGATGTGGTGGCCGGTTGTGAACGTGATGCATGATTGAAATCTGGCCGACGATGAAACATGTGTGGTGCTGTCGACGGTAGGTTGGCCCAACAAACAACAGCTTTGCCAGTGGACTGGTTGGATCGGCGTTGCTTCAGGCGATGGGCTTCTTTGGTGATTGCTTTGAATCCGTGTGAGGCAGCTAGGCTGACCTTGATTATCACAGCAGTTTCCAGGTTACTTGGACATGTGAAGGTTCTGACTTGGGCCTTAAGATATCGAACTAGTTGTGTAAGTTATTGCTTGATTTGTTGACCAAGTCAATTTATTTTTGGGCATTTTTTTATTCCTTATATATATTTGCTATAATTGTTTTATTTTTCAATTATTGTTATATATTTAGATTGCAAGTGCTATTTGATTTACTGCCTTACTTGCCGTAATAATAGCATGTTTATTTGAGTATTTTATATCTGTTATATTGTGTGCATGCAAAAACTCTCTTGTTAAAAACTAAGTGGGAGAGGGATTGGTCATGATTCCGCGGCCTTCATTATTAATTTATTATGTGATGCAAATAATCTTATGAGTCAGTTATAGTGCCTTCATCCCCAACGGATGAGTTTTATTTGTGGATCACTGAAATAAATTTTATTAAATAATTATTATTTGTAATGTGATGCAAGTAAGCTTATGAGTCGGTTATAGTGCATTCCTCCCCAACGGATGTGTTTTATTTGCGGATCACTGGTACAAATTACTAATTGATGGTTATAAGAAATTATTTGAGCGCGTGTGGACTTCTCCAAATGTAAGGCACACAAGCTTGGATTACGTACTTAGTATCAAATAATGGTATACACTTAGGTGCAATTAATATGTATCCTCTCCAACGTAGTCACTGCTATTAAATTACATGGCTAAAGGACAACCGACTATTAATCATTGAGTCATAAGGTTAATTATGACGTATGAAATTAATGGGTAAAACCTTCTCTTGCGAATGTTCGGGTTTGTATACGTCCATACTAACATGGCATGTAAATTCACGGTACTTGAGATGTCGGTGAATTTATTTTATACTCCCTCCGTCCCATTTCAATGTTTACGTTTCTATTTTGCGAGTTCCATTTCAATATTTACGTTTTCTTTTGAAATATGGGCCCCATCTAAAATTATTAATATATCATCCAATACTAATACGCCTACCCACTTTACATTAAATATTATATTTTTCACCCACTATCTATTAAAATATTATACTTCTTAATCAACGTGCAAAAAGCAAACGTAAATATTGAAACGAGACGGAGGGAGTATTGTTTATTGATGGAATCAATATATAATTTAAATTCGAAGAGTTTGATCGTCTTATTTATTTACTTGATTCTCTGAATTTTTGAATAATTTATTTCGCTTATTGTTAACTAAAGGAAAACATATTTACTGGTCCATAATAAATGATTAGAAAAGAATCTTGATTTTAATTTTTACTGCTTAAGAAAATTAAAATGTGTTGTCACTTAGGATGCCTTCTGATGCCTATTTAAGTCTTTAGTGAAGAGGTGAGAGGTTCATAGAAATATGATGGTCTCATGCGACTCTTTAGATACTTGAGTAAGTTAAAAAAGTAAGAGTTCGTGGTTAACTTGATGAATGAATTGGAAATACATGGAATAGAAATTGAAGGGTAAACCTAGCTCAATTTTATTCTACGTATTTTGTTTAAGTTGTTTTGAGCAAGTTTCACCTGAATACAAGAGGTTGTATACGGTGGGAAACTTCTAACAAAACATATGGGAAAGAAAAACCAATTTCATCAAGAGTTGAACAAGGTTAATTTCTTATTCACTAGTTGTTGAGCCGTGATTAATGATGGCTTCTACTGACACGTTGTGTGTAGATTCCGGAATCATTAAATATTTTCAACATAGTGATGAGATAATTGAGTACATAGGTAAGCTGCGAGAGTAGTGACTGTTGCAGTGGGAGTTGTTTATTTATCTTATAATTTAAAATACACGTTTAATTTTGAGAAATTATTTGTATGTACATTATCATAGAAAGAATTTTGTTTTGGTTTCTATGAATTTACGGATGGATAGACCATTTCATTTAAATGACATGGTCATTGTAATGAAGGATGGAACTATAATCTGTTGTGGTATATTAGTGACAATTTGTACACTCTTAAATCATGTTTATTCCACGAATGCAACGAATAATAATTAATAACACATCTTCTAATCTTAGTAAGAGAAAGAAACCTTCGAAGATGAACTAAACATACTTTTGGCATCTAAGACTAGATCATTTTACTTAAGTACGATTCAAAAGTTGATAGCCGATGGACCATTAGGTTTATTGAAAGTGAAAACTATCGAACTAGTGAGTCTTACTTGAAAGTAAAAATGATTAATTGCCTAAACAAGGCAAAGGGGTATAAAGCCATGAAAAGATATGTTGGAAATAGTTTATTCTGATATAAGCGATCCTAAGATTATCCCAGCGAGAGGTGGTTATGAATATTCATTAGTTTGTTTGACGATTATTCTAGAAACAAGGTATATTTATTTGATGCACTGCAAGTTTGAGTACTATGATTAAATTCAAGAAGTACATGGCTAATGCAGTGAAGCGTCATGGAAAATATATCAAGTTATTACGATTTAATCGTGGTGGCGAGCACCTCTTAGGATAGTTTAGGAGCTATTTATTAGAGGATGGGATTGAATCCCAATTAGACTACACCGGGCAAACCCCAGTTGTATGGTGTGATTGAAAGAAGGAATACGACTCTTATGGAAATGATAAGATAGATGATGTATTATTTAAAATTACTAAATTCATTTTATGGGTAAGCCCTAGAAACAACATGTCGAATTGATGTTTGTGGGATATCCTAGAAAAATGAAGGGTGGTTTATTTAATTGTCCAAAAAGATCAGAAAGTGATTGTTATGACGATCACTAGATTTTTGAAGAACGACTATGTAATAAATCACATAGCCATGTATAAAATGTTCTAAAAATTGTGAGAAAGGAAACACAAAGTATAGTACCAAGACTACAAGAGGATATACCACAAGTAAACTGCATCGCGTGTCACATCTGATACATAATTGCATGCAGTGTCGTGTCGTCGTGGGAGAGTTGTTTCACAACACAATAGATTTATGTTTTGGGAAAGTCATGAGACTTGATCCCTCGTAAACATGAAATCGTCCCATGGTATTGCGACGAAGCACTACAAGATCGAAATGCGAAATCTTAGTAAGTTGCAAAGATTTCTAAAATAGAATCTATGGATTCAAAATCAACTCTGGGAGCTTGTAGAACCATTAAATGGTGTAAAAGCCATTGGATGAAAGTGGGTCTACAATGAAGCAACCAGAGTGATTCATTTCATAGAACTAGAGCATTTCAAGTGTAAGCTTAAAAGTGTCCATCAATGGACTAAAGCAAGCTTTTAGATCATGAAACATCCGTTTTGATAAGAAAATCTAGTCGTATGGATTTAATCAATGCTTGGATGATCTTGTGTATTGAAAAGAGTGACGGAAACATGGTGGTATTTCTTGTATGTATGTAGATTGTATCTTGCTCATTGGAGATAATAAAAGAGTATGGTTACAATGATCACAAGAAAGGATGTTTTGCTTGTCTCAAGCTTCGTATAAATGATACAATCATTACTCGTTTTAGCATGTGACTTTATCTAAGGACTTGTGTTTTAAGACACAAAAGTAGATAAAATAGATAAAAGAGGTTCCTCATGCTTTGGCAATAACAAAGCTTAATCTATGGAATGCTCTGCACGTGATTGGAAATCTGTTTTGCCAATGGCATAGTGAGTGCGTATCAAGGTAACCCGGAACAAGAATATTTAATTGTTGTAAAATATATTTAAAGTGCCTGAAGGGACTAGAATTATATGTAAGCTTACCAGACTGATTCATTACTTCTTGACGGTTACTTAGATTCGAATTTTTAAATCATGGGGACTGCAGTAAATCCACCTCAAGGTTATGTGTTTAATAGAAGTGGATCCATACAATGGAGGAGTGTTACATAGAAATATATTTTGGACTCCACTATGAAAAAGAAAGATAATATTGGAACCTTGTGGCAGCCAAATTATCTATATGGTTCTAGAAACTTTGTAATGGACTTAGATGTGATTCTGAGTTTGCCCAAGGTTATCAAAATTTATTGTGATAATAATGGTGCAGTTGCAAACTTGAAGAAATCATGAGCCTATTAGGCACTTAAACACATTGATAGCGAGTACTACCTGATACAAGAAATCGTATGATAAGGGGAAGGTTGTTGTCGCCTAGATTGCATCGGATGATAACCTAGTAAATCCTTTTACAAGGACCTTAAGGCGAGAGCTTTTACTGGTCAAGTAGTGAGAGAGGGAATGAAATGTATGACAGCAGATATGACAGTATAGTCTTTTTGTATAAGTGGGAGATTATCGGATTCTATACTGAAAGTCTAGCTTTTTGTATGACTAATGTTTTAATAATTTAATTTATTTGAAATGAGAATCATGTGATCAAATGTTTGCAATAATGTTGTTGCAAAAGTCCATTTACTTTATACTGTAGATAATGTGGTGTGCGGAGTTACACGGAAGATCATATTATCGACTCCTTATAAAGTATAAACAGATATTCACAACCAAGATAGATGGGGACTATCTATCAGTATGGCTGTAGTGTGATTTGGTATTAGTCTGTCTTGACTATAAAATTGTACTAGTGCACTTTGTGTGTATTAAATAGGACCGCCGTTGAAATCGTTCGGTTTATACTGACTATATAATAGAATTTGATCTATGTTATTATAGATGTTCGTACTCTTAATCCATATACAATAACCTCGACATGTAAGCCAGTATTTATTTATTTGATTCATCAATGGGTGAGATTTAAAGGATAAATCAATATGCTCGGTGAGTTGAAAAATGGTGTTGCCTCTATGGTGTGCTGTTGATTGTAGAAGGAATCTGTGTCCTAACGGAATTGGTTGATGATGTCCCCTTGAGGAGCTCATAATGATTATCATATAAACCCTGAAGGTGGATTTATTCTCCGCATGATAATAAGGTTGAGTGGTACTACTCTCGCTAAATATATTAATTAATGGAGTTGTCAGTAACTTAATTAATTAATGGGCATTGAATCTTAAACATGGGGAGATTAATGGACTCATAATAAGAAGGAGCCCATAAATGTAATTTGGGATTAAGGTGGTAGTGCAATAATTTTTCTTTAGTGTAATGATTTATTATTATTGGACTTAAGTATAAGTTTTGGGCTAAACTTGGATGCTTGAGCCCAATGGGAGCCCCAAACCCTAATTTCACCTCCTGGTCCCTGTTGTAGCCTATATAATAGCCAATCTCAGCAGTCTGGAAAATCGTGTGTATGTCTAAACTGTACTTGTAATATCAAATTCTGTCTAAACTGTACTTGTAATATCAAATTCTGTCTAAACTGTACTTTGCTATTTCTGTCTATCAAATTCCATAATTTTTCTAAAATTGTGTGTATGTCTAAACTGTACTTGTAATACACCATTGGAAAGCCAAGGAAGAGAGGGTCATTTTGGTGCATAGATCACTCAAATCGGAGATCAGACGAGGAAGTTATGGCTAAAACTGCCAGGCTGTGCAGGCTGTCGACAAGAATCTTTCTTCTTCAACATACTTTGGTGAAAGATAATTCAATTCTATGTTTATGCTTCGGCTGTGATAGAATTGCATAGAACCCTAATGGTTCACGTTAACCAAAAGATCCAAACGCCAACAGAAAGAGCCACTATATGCTGATGTGTAGCCTTCCAACTAACTGCAGTACCAAATAAGTTGAACACATAATCTGTGAGAGACTTTCTAGTATCAAGATTAGCTGCATAATATGCATCAACATTGCCAATAACAACCTTATCCCATGTTGCTCTTTTTTAAAATCTTAAACCTGTTGATGTTGATCCCTTCACATATCTAAGTGCCCACTTCACTGCATCCCATTGTAGCAAACCAGGATTACTCATGAATCTGCTAATCAAGCTCATTAAATATTCTAAATCTGGTCGACAACATACCATGGCATTCATCAAGCTGCCAACAACACTTGCATATGGTATGTTTCTCATTTCTATCTTCTCTTCATCTGTTTGAGTTCCTTGAAGTAAAGATAACCTTAAACCTTGTTTAACTAGTATGGAGACGATCTTGTAAAGATCCATGTTGAATCTTTTCAAGACCTTATCGAAGTATGATTTTTGATATAACTTCAGCTCTCGTGCTGATCTGTCCCTCTCTATTTACATTTCAAGAATCATCTTTGCTTCTCCCAGGTCCTTCATATCAAACTCTAGCCTGGATATTTTTTTTTTACTTCACTAATTCGGCTAGATCCTTTCAAGCTATCAAAATATCATCTAAATACAATAGTAGATAAGTATAACATCCATCCTTGCATCTAATATATACACAACTGTCATGCAAACTTCTACTGAAATCGTTTGATGTAATGTAATCATCAAACTTTAAATACCACTATCTTGGATTCTGCTTCAATCCATAAAGTGATTTCAATAGTAAGCATGTCTTAGTATCAGCATCCTCTACATTTACTCCTTTAGGAATTTTCAAGTAGATGTTCTCTTCCAAGCTTCCATGTAATAATGTTGTTGTTACATCTATTTGATGTAACTCAAGATCAAATTTAGTTGCTAGAGCCAATAGAATTCTGATAGAGCAGTGTTTTACAACTGGAGAAAATATCTCATTGTAATCCACTCCCTCATTATGTGAAAATCCTCTTGCTACAAGTCTAGCCTTATATCTTATCCCTCTATCTTTATCTGTTACTGGTTTTGTTTTCCAGATCCACTTGCATCCTACTAGTTTATGAGACTTAGGCCTCTTAACAATCTGCCATGTACTGTTCTTATGTAGAGATAATAGTTCCTCTTCCATGGCAGCCATCCACTTACTGCTTTCTTTCCCGGATACAGTCTTTGTGTATGTCTTTGGTTCATACACCTCTACATCAGAAGCTATATATAGTGCATATGACACCACATCAGCTTCTATGTACTCCATTCGTCTGTCTTTAAGGGTGTCATTTACTTTTTGCACGTAGATTAAGGAGTATTATTATTTAATGTGTAGTGAGTAGTTGTATTAGTGGAGGTGTGGATCCCATTTTTTAGTTGTATTAGTGGCATGTGTGGGTCCATATATATAAAAAAGGAAATGAGACCCTTGGGGGCAGACTCCCAAAATAGAAAAATGATATCCTTAAAAGTGGACGGAGGGAGTATCTTGCATGTGTCCTTATCTGTCTTCTCAACATATCTCTAACCAGCTAATAGCTGTTAGTGTCTTTTTTTAGCCAGATGATCCTGCTTCTTTTTCTTCTTCAGCATTCTTATTCTGAATTCTATCTTGTTGGAACCTTTGGTTTTTTGCTCCACCTCAAACTCAGATGTATCTGTAATTATTGATGTTACATCAATCTTCTTAAGCAATGGTATCTTCTTTTCATTGAATGTAACATCCCTACTAACAAGAAACTTGTTAGTCTTATAACACCATAACTTGTATCCTTTTACTTCTTTTGGATATCCCACCATAACACACTTAACTGCCCTTGGCTCTAACTTATCTTGCTTGAGGTAAAAGTAAACTTGACAGCCAATAACTCTTAAATGGCTATAACTTGGAGGTCTCCCTGACCACATCTCCTCAGGTGGCTTGAACTTCAATGCTGCTGATGGGCATAGGTTTATCAAGTACGCAGTTGTAGTAACAAGTTCACCCCAAAATCCTTTAGTGAATTCTCCACGGCTCATCATACATCTTACTCTTTCAAGGAGAGTCCGATTCATCCTTTCAGCTACACCATTCTGTTGTGGAGTTCCAGGTATGGTCCTATGCTTCTTGATCTCCTTATTTCTGCAGTAAGCATTAATTTCCTTTGACACAAACTTAAGCCCATTGTCTGATCTTAAGCACTTCAACTTACTACCTATCTGATTTTCTACCTCAACAAGCCAATCTTTGGATTCAAAGAAGGCTTGATCCTTAGTCTTCCAGATCTTCACCCACACCTTCCTAGAATAGTCATCTATGAAGGACATAAAGTACCTTTCTCCTCCCATAGTAGGATTTTTTGATGGCCCCCATAGATCACTGTGAACATATTCCAATCTACCCTTGGTATTATGTTCTCTAGAACCAAACTTAAGTCTCTTAGACTAACCAAGAATACAATCCTCACACTGATCCAACTTGATGGCTGAACTGATGTTTAGTAAGTTCTATCTTACTAGCTCTTGCAACCCTCTCTCACTTACATGAGCTAGCCTTCCATGCCATATATGGACATCATCCTTCACTTGAGTATGATTAATTTGACCAAAAATTATAGAACCATCAAGAAAATAGAGATCACTGTTCTTAATCCCTTTCATCAACACTGCACTATTCTTCATGACAGTGAGAATACCGCCTTATGATTCAAACTTATAACCCTGTGTTAGGCTATTTTGCACACCTCGATTAAAATCCCCAAGTGTAGGGATGTCAATTGTAATGACAAGTACTCCAGTTAAAATTAATATCGTTCCCACCGAGACAGTCAATTATCTATTTATTTTGTATCACTATTCAACTAGAATTATTATGTAATCAATTTCTAGGTTTTGAATAAATTAATAACTAAAGAATTGAAATAACAAATAATAGAATAAATAAAAGCAATAAGAATTATTCAAGATTGATCAAGAGAGAAGTAACAGCTCTAAGGTATCAGATGTAGTGCAATCGATTTGGTCTCTTAGACATCCTATTATTCATTCATGCTATTTTAATGGAAATACATCACAAGATGACGCGTGAACAGTTTTGAACCTCATTCCTAGATACTAATAAGGCAAATTTCATAAACCTCCGGATGGCCAATTCGACTAACATATATTCTCTGAAAGTAATATTCAAACTTATTCACTCCCTACTTGATTTCCTAATTGCATTGTTCCACTAAGAATATCAAGTATCTTATTTATCAGCCCTTAGGATTATCGTGTTCACAGGCAAACTACTATAATCCCTAGCAAACAGACAATATTGAATACGTATGCACACAAGCTAACACATCATATCAAGCATCATGGGCAACATCAATAATACGTTATGAAGACGTTATAAACATATAATATAGTCTGAAATAAATCAAATAAACAAGAATATTAATAGCATGAATTCATAATTATTGTCTAAGTTTCCAAATCAACTGCCCTAACATTCAATCCCTAGAACTGTAAAAGGTTTTTAGCCCATGAGGTTAAACACAACCCTCAATATGACTGACAATTTTATAGCAAAATCAACAAAAGAAGAAATAAAGAAAAGATACAAAACCCTAATGTCACGTGGTTTATGTTTCTTCCCGTGTCTCCAATTGAATTGTCTCTCTCAACCGCACTTAAATCTTTCTCCGAACCGATGGAATGGATGGGATGGATGATAGATGAGTGAAGGGTAGAGATAGAGGCGGAAGGTGGACGAATGGCCGATGGGAGACGTGTTCTGTTCTGTCGTGTGTTATTCTGTTCTGTATCCAATCCGTCCTCCTGCCTCTTGCTTACAGTTCCTTTTATACCACTATTGGGCAAGAGGATTAATTTCATATGAAGCATGTGCTCGAGACAGCCAGAGAGGCTTTATCAGTTGGGCTGACTTTGCTCGTTAAAAAATAAATGGGCCCATCACATCTGATCTTGCCATTTAATTCAAGGCACTCACGAATTGTGGCCCACCTTTGCCAATTTAATCCAATTTGACCACCCCACGAAACCAACTTACTAGTTAATTGATTCAATTAACAATGCATGGCCCTCTTAGCAAGTTTCACTGCATGAATTTTAAATCCACAAGTGACGTGGCATTTAGTGGTGGCTCCCTCCGTTTCAATACAAACTCATGACTATCAAGTAATAATCAAATGCTTCTTCCACTCCTCTTTATCATATATCATTAATTTCATTCCAAAATAGGCATTAATTCTGCAAAATCTCAACAATACCCGTGAAGTTATAAAAATTATAAAAATAAGTAATAAACTCCACAAAACAATTAAAATAATATAATAATCATATGAAAACGGCCTATGAAAAGCGCAATTTTTTGTGCTAAACAAACTCCCCAAATTTAAACATTGCTCGTCCCGAGGCAATAAAAATAATAAAAAAAAAAAGGACGTGACATATGATTATTAGCTTCAGAAATTTTCAGAAAAATTAAATTAAACTCATTAAGCAAACAAGCATGTGATCAATTACAAAAATCACTACTAACTAGATTATTGCCTTGGTACATGGAAACTCACTAGGATAAGTATTTCGCTCAACTCTCTATTGTTTAGGCTTCAAGAGACTGAAAGTGCCTCAACAAAATCACGATCAACATTATCTTGATCTATTACTTGATTCACATGGAATTTCTAATTTCCTCCTCTTTCAACAATGATCTTAGCCACCATTTCCTTCCACTTATTGTACTAGTTCTTGAAATGTTCAAGTCTCTTGCAGTAGAAGCAATTCTTGTTGTCTTCCACTGCAGGAGTGCTCTGGTTGTTTTTATTTGGCTTCTTTTTATCAGCTCCACCTCTCTTGTTATTCTTATTCCACTTATTTTATTTCTTGACTGTTAACCCTTCTCCAATAACTTGAGCATCTAAATTCTTATGAAGTTCTTTTGACTTCAAGGCTAACTGAACTTGATTCAAAGAATTGAATCAACATTCCCAAACAACAAGGTATCTCTCAGACCTTCAAAAGACTTAAGAAGAGATGAAAGTAGTATTAAAGCCTTATCTTCACTCTGCATGGCAACATCAATATTCTCTAGATCATCTATAATTTTATTAAAATCATCTAACTGATCAAGAATAGACTTATCTTCTGTCATTCTGAATGAGTAAAGCTTCTGCTTCATGTATAATCGATTAGCTAAACTCTTCACCATGTAAACATTTTCCAGTTTCTTCCAAACTTCCCTTGCTGTTGTTTCTTTGGAGACTTCTCTTAAGGCTTTATCACCAAGGCACAAGATAATTGCACTACGTGCCTTAGATTACTGTTCTTGCTCTGTTGCATTTGCAAGCATCAACCGCAGCAGTCTGGTTTGTTGGTAGCGGCTTCACAGCATCTGACAATCCTTGTTGGATAAGGATTGCTTCCATCTTCATCCTCTATAAACTGAAATCAGTTTTCTCCGTAAACTTTTCGACGTCAAACTTTTTGTGACCATTGTGATATGCTTCCTTCACCCTCGTTCGTGGCTTTCTTTCTCACAGAGAGTGCCAATTCTTAAGAAACGTACGCAAGATTGTTAATTATCTTATATCTCATAAATGCTCACGCTTATTATCTCTCACGAATTGAAGCTTGAACAATAAAAATAAGAGAGAGAGACGAGGATTATATTGATTCTGTGTGATGCCTACGTCCACTCTTAAGGGAGAAGATACTTCTTATGATAACAACGTTACAATGTAATGAAGATAATGAAACTTATGAACCCTAACCCTACTTATATATGTTAGGAACTGATATATATGAAAGAATCCATATATACGTTGCATGCTATCTGATGTTCGTAGATAATAACAAATCTTCACTTAATCTTTATCCATAATCCATCAAATCCTCATCTCAACTTAAGTTGATCCAATGGTCCAGAACTTACACCAACAAAGATCATAACCTTTGATCTTATATGTTGATCATCCAATCTTATTCTTCCACATTGCACTGCTGGTTCATGCAAGTCTATATTTAATAATTATTGTTGTTCATGATATATATATATATATATATATATATATATATATATATATATAAAATAATATTTATTTTTTTAATCCATAGCAAAAAGATTGTATGTAAATAGCGATCCAGGATTTGAGCTTATAGATTCAAATCAAAAGTAAAAATTAAAATACTCTCCCCATATCCTGGAATTGTCTTTTTTGTTTAAATGAACTATATAAAAAAATTTTGGAGTAAATTGATATTTTTGAATAATAAATAAATTAAATATATATTGTGTATTAAAAAAATTGGAGTAAATAAATATATTTTCGAGGTGTACTTTTTAAGTTTATAATTGATGCATATACATATATATTTTTTAACAATTTTATGAGACAACTAATGAGAAAAGTTTAATCGATTTTATGAAATAAATAGAGTAATATTTTACTCCTTTCGAGCCGCACAAATATACATATTTTATCATTTTGGTTTATCACATTCTAAATTATACATTTTTTTTATTTTCTTTTCTGAAAAATAGGTTTTACACATTAAAATCAATATCATTAAAGGAGTATTTTTCCTCTATCTACATTCAATATATCAATTTTATCATTTTGGACCTCCACTCCCAGATTAATAGTGTTAATCTAAGTTTATGTTGGGAATTTAAGTAAAATATGTCTCAACTTTATATCAAATCAATTTATAACATGTAGATGATTATACATGTGAGAGAGTAGGTGGTGATGCGTGTTAAAGGTATATTACGTTTATATTATATGATTTTACTATACCTCAACCATCAGAACAGGGAATAAATTATACTCCCTCTGTCCGGTTCTAAGGTATTTATTTGCTATTTGCACGTGAATTAAGAAATATTATTATTTTATGTAAAGTGGGTAGTTGTATTAGAGGGAAGTGATGAGCCATATTGTGTACTTTTTTTACAAAATATAGAAAATGGATACTTTTGAAGCGGACGCCAAAAATAGTAAAATGGATACCTTAGAAGCGGACGAAGAGAGTATAATTTTAACTTTGAAAAATAAATCGGAAATAAATATAGCCTTAATGTATACATTTTCCATTTTTTTGGAAAAAGGGCTACACATATTCTTCTAACAATACTCATTACGCAGTCTACATGCAAAAAGTAAATTAATCTAGGGTGAATTACTAGTAGATATAATTTATATATCTAAATAATTACTAGATACAAAAGGTAAATTATATTACTTATTAATACAAATTAAATGCATAAAATACCATATTTATCCCTACTTTAATTGTTTTCAAATATTAATTTAAAGGTGTGATGCAGAAAGATAATGTGTCCCACTTATTTCTCCACAAAAATAGGTGAAAGATAACGCATGTTGCATTAATGTGTTGATCTATATCAACGTCTAAAAACGTCTGAATACATTGCATATAAATATTTTTGAATACATGATACATTGCCTACAACTAATTCTGAATACATTGCATACAACTATTTCTGAATACATTTAGTTATTTTAGATTGTAATTATTAATGATTAATTAGCCACTGTATTAAAAAAAACTCCAAGAACACGTCGCCTCGGTAGCTCGGATTCGCCCTCTGATCACATTCACATTGTTTATCTATTTAGAAATATTTATGTTCAAATATATTTTTGTATATTTGTATTCAAATTTTATCTATTCAGAAATTTTATGTTCAAATTTTATGTATTAATTTTTTTAAATATATTTGTGTTCAAAAATTATATATTGTGTGTTCAGAAGTTTACTTAATTTGTTGACGTTCATAATTTATGTATTTAAAAATATTTATTTTTAATATATTTGTGTTCAGAAATTATATATTTTGTATTTAGAAATTAACTTACACATAATATGCAGATGTATGGGGTAACGTAAATATATACATTTTTTATCTATACATGATGTATTTAGGGGTAGTTGAGACTTTTTATATAATAATTTTGTAGTAGTTAGTAATAAAATATATACTATGTATCTACTAGTAATATTATAGTATATCTTGTAGTAGCTAGTAATAAATCCATTAATCTACATGCAATGCACGAGTGATTAAAATCTACTTTTAATAAAATTGAAGATTTTGATATTTAAAATAATAAAGAGTTTTTATTATTTGTTTAACATAAACAAAATTTTATAAAATAATTATTGAACTTTGAATTTGAATATTCATTCATAAATCCACATTACATAAAAAAAAACTTATTTCAAAAGAATTGATTTAAAATCCATGATATTCAAAATCCCTTTATTTTCAAATTAATTGGATTTCAAATTATTCAAACCAAACACAACCTAAAAGTCATTTAATTAATAAAATAGGAAGATTCTTAGCTGATTTGGGCTCACGCATGACCCAGGTCAGCACCAGTTACAAGTTTGGTCAATAGGTGATGTCATCAATTCAACTTTATTAGATTTAGTAAAAATATAATCCCTTGTATATCACACCTCAATACTGTAATAAAAAATTAACCCATGTACCTCTACCATACAATCTAATCCCTTTCAATTTCCTTGTGACACCGCATATCATACCTAACCAAGTTTGGTCAATAGATGATGTCATCAATTCAACTTTATTGGATTTAGAAAAAATATAATCTCTTATATATCACACCTCAACACTGCAATAAAAAATTAACCCATGCACCTCTTCCACTACAATCTAATCCCTTTCAATTCCCTTGTGATACCGCATATCACACCTAACCACTGTAATCTATATACCACATCTCAACACTTAACCCATACTACATATTTAATTTGAATATGTCCAGGGCCCGTTCTGAACTTAAACAACCTGATGTTGTATTTGTGGATCCAAAAAATCCCCTGGATACTGTGGGGCAGGCTGTTTCCATACAATCTGATCGCTTGGCATCCTCGGATACAAATGATGAGCATACTGGACACTTTAGTGATATTGATGGGGCTAGAAAATCTTTTTTATTACAAAGGCAGTTAGAACATTCCATGGACCCTAGCAAAGCTGCTTACAATTATGTTGAGCCTGATTTGAGACTCCAAGATTACAATACCCTCTCTGTTGAGGAGTTTCTAACTCTTCAAACCAGTAAGGTCAAACAAAAAAGAGGAGAATTTTTTTTTTCAACCGGCGACTAAGCCTAATACCCGCCTTCAAGCGAAGCTCAATCCTCCAATGATAAAATCGGTTGATATTATGAACTTACCAGCTGCCATGAAGAATAGAGAAAAATAAAATAAAATTGGTTAATATTTTAGGGCCGTTTTGTTTGGTTCCTTTTAAAAGCCGCATGTTTGACTTATTCAAACATCTTTTCTTGCTGTACTTTTCTTATCTCTTATTTCCCTTTCTAATTTTTATTTCACTTTTAATAAAATAGCCCTGTTTAATATCCTATCACCTCCAATAGCCTCTATTCACTACCATTTTCTATCTCATCACACTATACATTCCCCATCATCCTAATGCATTATCTTCTACTCTCTATTAAAATCATTATTATATATAATATGTGATGAATAATTTTAATTTTCTTTAATTAAATAAAGGACTCTGCAATGCATTAAAACATGCACTAAAATTTTTTTCCTTTAATTCTTAAATTTTGATTAATAACTTTCATATCAAATTTTAATATATATATATATATATATAATTAAATTAAATCAATCTATTTATTTATATTAAATTTAAATTAGTAAAATTGAAAATAATACTAAAAACGAAACACCATCAAAATAAAATCCTCATTCATTCCCTATATTAAAGGAGATTATAATAATAAGATAAGATTAATTAATTAGTGGAGGGCAATTAACTGTAAAGATTAAGTCCAAGAAAAGCATTGTGCAATCGCTACACGTCGATTTATTTAATTAATAATAAATTAGAAAAGACTTACTTCCTCCATTTCATTTCAGATGGCACAATTTTTATTTTGGGTTGTCCCACAAAAGTTTGCACATTTCCAAAAAAACCTAAAAGTAAAAAACATCCACCATTCCCCATACATTTTATTTACAAAAAAATCATCTCTACCTAACATACTTTATCATTTATTTATTACCAAAAATATCATTATACCCCTAAAAATTATCACTTTCTTAATCTTCGTGCCGCAATTGGGGGTGCAATCTTTTATAGGACGGAGGGAGTAGTTATTTAATGTACAAGGATATTTAAAGGCATTATAATTTATTCTAAAAGATATTTAGTAAAGAAATTATTTATTATTGAAAATATATTCAGTTGATATACATAAGGAACTTATCATTTAAACTGAAGATATATTAATGTGTACAAGTTTGGTAAAATGGTCATGTCAATCAATTCAACTTTATTGGGTTTAGTAAAAATATAATCACTTACATATTCAGCTATAAAAAATCAACCAATGCAAGAAAGTTGATCTAATCCCTTTCAATTCCTTTGTGAAACCGCATATCACACCTAAGCACAACAATCTGTATACCACAGGGTGAGGATCCTCTCCAGTACTGGAGGGAATTTCCTCTCACATGAAAAGTAATTTCACTGTTCACTTGAACAGTGAAATCACTATTCATGTGAGAGGAAATTGACTCCCATTACGGGAGAGGATCCAAGTCCGTATACCACATAATGTATATCACATCTAAACACTGTAATCTGTAAATCACATCTCATCACTCCTACCCTAATATTTAATATCCTATCATTTCCAATAGTTACACCATAGATTTCCCATCATCCCCATTCATTATCTTCTATCTCCCTATTAAAATAATTATTATATATAGTATGCGATGAGTAATTTTAATTTTCTCTAACTAAATAAAGGACTCTGCAGCGCATTAAAATATGCACTAAAACACAGTCTAAAATTATTTTCCTTTAATTAAAAAAAATCCACATATATACTCCTAACAATAAAATTAATTTCCTTTAATTAAAAAAAGTCCATATATAATACTCCCAAAGTTAATTCTAGAGGAAATACACACACTAAAATACGCATATACATATAGATATGGGCATCCTACGGTAGGCACAACAATCGGATTGTTTCTGTGCCAGATACGACACAACCTGACGGCGCTAGTAGCAAAGATTTGATGACGAAGAAATGCAACAATACAATTTATGTTCCAAAATAATTAAATTTTTATTTAATTGTGTCTAATTAATTTTATTTTTTAAGATTATTATTTTTATTACAGAAACAATGATGGAAGAAATTCTTGTCACCCCTTGTTAAATGACCACCTCATCTAAAAACACTCATCTAAAAGCTTAAGCTGCTTTTAGATGAGGTAGTCATTTAACTTGGTATCAGAGCCTATGGTTAATAAAGATGCAGGGTTCGAACCTCACCGCCACTCATTTATGAGAAAATTTCACATGCTAGGCTTGAGGCAAAAATTTTCCGTCAGCATGTGAGGGGGCGTGTTAGAGTGTTTTGATTAAATATTAAACAATTAAACTCTCTATCAGCTTAAACTTTTAGATGAGGTGGTCATTTAACATCCCTAGTCACACCAACTGTCAGGTCGAACCCCAACGTCGTGGTCGAACCCCTTTTCTCACGAATTGGTTCGACCATGGTTCGACCTGATCAAACAGGTCGAACCCCTTGAGTCGTGGTCGAACTCCTCTTCTGCTATTTCGCAATGCTGGTTCGACCTGTAGGAGAGATCGAACCCTCCTCCAACCAGGTCGAACCCTACTCTTTCCTTGGCGGTTCGCTTGGTCTCGACTTCTTCTCTTTAATTCTTGGCACTTCCACTCCGTTTTTGCTATGAAAACCACTTAAATAGCTCCACTAACACATGATTCATGCTAATTCACAATATATATAGGTTTTTCACCTATTTCCACCTCAAACTCTCCAAAACTAGCACAAAACATGACGCCGAACTTGTGAATTTACACACTCATCACATAGTTAGGCATCCAGCTTCCTTCGCCAAGATTTATGGCTTCATCACATACTGCATTGCATTTTAATAATGGTATGAACTAAGAATAGAGAAAGTGAGAGGAAAGGACGATAAATGAATTATAAATCAAAAAAAATTGAAATATAATGTATGTACACTGATTAGTATGATACATGGTGCATCGAGACTTAGGTGCGGAGATCAATAACATGTCAATGTTTACCCTGGTGTGGAAATGGATAGTATGCTAGTAATTCGTGAATATGATTGCAGTGCGTAGATGGATAGAGTTGTTTGTGGCCCTTGGTGTGGTGATGGATAATATGCTAGTAATTCGATGCAGTGTGGAGATGGATAGAATTGTTTATTGCTGTGAAAAGCAATTATCCACAACAGCTCATACTCAACTTTATGGAAAAACTCACTCTTCTCTCTCCTTCTTTATGGAAAAACTCATTCTTCTCTCTCTTTCTTTGCAGTGGGGAAATCTGTTCAATAGGTAGCCTTGGAATAATTTATTATTTATTTTTAATCCAACGTCTTGAATCCAATCAAGATTGATCCAATGATTAGAATTCACTTGGGTCATGTGTGAGCTTGGGTCAGCTAAGTAAGTCCCTTGAAAATATTACTCATACCTATCATATATATGAGTGCACGTGTACACCCAGGTATAGAACATCAACTCATTAAATAATAATATTCCTTAATTCACATGAAAAATAAATACCCCTCTTTTTGAAGGACAGAGAAAGTTGTTAAACTGCTTAAAAGTAATATAGACGGAGTAATTTATTTTTGTTATATCCTTTTTTTTGGTTTAAACATACTCCCTCCATCTCAATTTTGAGCGTTTCATAAAAAAGGTTAATATTTCTCTTTCTAGTAATTGGGCTTCACATAAAATATTTAAATATTTTCATTTGGTCCACAACACTACACTAATACAACTAGCCACTATACATTAAAATATTATATCTTTCACCTCAATACACATTAATATATTTCCTCTATCCTATTTCAATCTTTACATGAATATTTCTATTTTGGGCATCTAATTTCAATCTTTATGTTTTTCTTTTTGGTATATGGGACCCACCTTAAACAATTAATATATCACCATGGGATCCACATCCAACACTACTACACATATCCACTTTACATTAAATATTAGTATCTTTCAACTATGCATTAAAATACTATATTCGTACAACAAGCAAACGTAAGCATTGAAATGGGACAGAGGGAGTATTATATTCCTTAATTCACGTGTAAAAAGTAAATGTAATTATTTTAATGGAATGGATGTAGTATGTTTGTTTAAAATTTTAAGTTAAGTCTTCACATCATGGGTTAACCATATTTTTATGGGCAAAACACTCATTTGAGACCGCTTCACTAGAAGATTTCTATTACATCCATGAGAAAAATAAAAAGTGAAAGTATTATTTTAATAAAAAATAATATTTGGATTAATAAAAAATTATAGTGATACTGTATATTATTTCATGAACAAATCATAGTATGAATAAAATGTGATAAGATATTTGATAAAAAAAAAGTAACACTCCCTCCGTCCTACAAAACCCTTTACACTTTTCTCATTTGTTTGTCTCACAATACCCTGCATATCCCAAAAAAGGACAAATCACTTCATCCAACAACCTCAAAAGTTACTTTAATTTGAAATTTGTCTCTCATTTTTCACACACATACCATTACTTTATATTTTTTTATTACCTAAAAAAACTACAATACACTCTATAGTCAATAAAGTTAGTAAAAAAGTATAACTTTTCTTAAACAACGTGGAACAGTAAACGTGAATCATATTGTGGGATGGGGGGAGTAATACATTTTATAAAAAAATATAAATATTTAATAAGAAGTTTAAATTAGTTAAGAAAATATAAAAACGATATTTGATGATCTCATGCAAGTGCTCCTCTATTTTTATTTGAGAACATTTTTATTAGAATAAATCCTCGGAACTATTTTGAGACTTGAATTAAGTTAACATGATATTATATATCCTGGCCATAAAATTTAAGTAACTTAGTGATTGCCCTTATTTCCAAGTCTACAATAGTATTATTGCATTGCATTAATTTAGAAAATCTCAAACCATTAGTATTGCTAGATTTATTCCTTAAATTAACATTTCATCCATACTGATGCATCATTGTATTGAGACCTTGTTTGCTTGTTGAACTATTTCTTTTTACCTACTTAAACCTTACTTAAGGTTATTTGAATCAATCTAAATCATATTCATTCACCGTTATAAAACTTGATTAAGTCTGAGGTCGAATTGTTGGGTTTACATTTCAGTTAGGTTGTTAGCCTTTACCTATTCTTATGGAGTTGATTCTAATGGGTTAGTGTTTTAGATTTTCTGTTTAATAGTTCTTGCTTTTTAGTTGATTAGTTAAGTTAGTGGATAGTAGATTAGTTTTATAAATATTATGCTTCACGTTGAGTCATGTACTTGAGATTTTATCAATATAAGAGTCTTGTTGTTGTTGGCAAATATCTAGCAATTTTATATCTTCAATTCATCAGTGGCATCAGAGCCAGGTTGGCTGGTAACTGGGATAAATCAGGTTGTGTGCCAGAGAAAAATTTTGTGAGGGGAAACACTAGGGAAGTAAGGTTGAGAGTTTCACAAGTTCTTTTTTTTTTTGCAGTAGCAATTTGAAGGATTGTAGCAAAGAATTTTGTACAACCTGCGATTCCTTGTTTCGATGGTCACTATGATCATTGCAGCATGTTAATGGACAATTTTATGAGATCGAAAGACTATTGGCAAGTCATTTCCAATGGAGTAAAAGAACAAGCCGCAGGCACGATATTATCGGATGCACAAAAATTGGAGTTAGAAGAACTAAGTTTGAAGGATCTAAAAGTAAAGAATTACCTCTTCCAAGCTATTGATCGTTCAATATTGGAGACCATTATTTGACAAGACACATCTAAGGATATTTGGGATTCTATGAAGAACAAATATGAAGGCTCTACAAGAGCAAAGTAACAGTAGCTTCAAGCACTTCATTCGAAGTTTTAAATGCTTCAGATAAAATCAGGAGATCTGTCATAGATTATTTCTTTCAAACGATAGCAAGACAGTCAAAGGGCTGCATGATCAAGTGAATCACAATTTACTCGATGGTGGAAATATTTCGAATCTTGAAGATTGTGACAGTCCTATGGAAGATGAATGGGTTGATCACGTTCAAGATAAAGGTCTAGGATCAGAAGTGGAGATTTTTGAGGCTACAATACTTGAGGTAGAGCATGCTAGTGAAGTGAGTATGGAAGATCGGTTTGGAAAAATAGATCACATGTATACTTTGTCCAATGATGCACTAGCACATGAGGTGAAGGCTCATCATGTTGAAAGTTGTAAAAAGGATATCAAATACAAGTGTATAAGAGTGTGTGCTACTGTCAAAGCATGTGTAATGAAGCTGAGGAAAAGGACTTGCAATAATAGAAAGGAAGGAAGCTTTACTAAAGTAAAGTGTATTGCTAAGTTTGAGCCATACTTGAACTTAGTGGATATTCGTTAAAATTTTCAGAATATGTGATGGGTGGTTGTTACCTTTGTTGGCATTCGATCTTTTGGTTAACGTGAACGTTAGGGTTCCATACATTTCTAATTCAGCAAAAGCAAAAAATATAGAAACGTATTACCTTTCACCAGGGTATGTTGAAGAAGAAAGATTCTCGTCGGCAGCCTGCATAACCTCACAATTTTAGCTACAACTTCCTCATTCGATCTCTGATTCAAGTGATCTATGCGCCAAAATGATCCACTCATCGGTGGCTTTCCAATGGTATATCACATATACTGTTTGAAGTTCCACACAACTTTAAAAAAATTATGAAAATTGACAAACAACAGTAGCAACAACCTTTCGATCTTCTGCTGTATTTTCAAGTCCAATATTGATGTCGTGTGGGCGACGATCCTCAAGATTCCTCACCCTCCTTACAATGTTAGGCTTGAATTAATTTATTAGGGACAGTTTAGATGACTTATATATGGGCTACAGCAAGGACCAGGAGGAGAAATTAGAGTTGGGCCTCCATTGTGCTTAAGTATCCAAGTTTAGCCCAAAACTTATACTTAAGTCCAATAATAATAATATATACCACTAAAATATTATTACTGCACTACCGTTCTAATCTCATAATTGCATTATGGGCTCCTTCTCATTATGAGCCAGACAGTCTCCCCATGTTTAAAATATACAATGCCCATTAATTAATTAAATTACTGACAACTCCATTAATTAATATCTCATCCGAGAGTCGTACCACTCAACCTCATTATCATGTCGGAATAAATCCACCTGCAGAGTTTACATGATAATCCTTATGAGCTCCTCAAGGGGACATCATCAACCTATATCGGACACGGATTCCTTCTACAATCAACAGCACACTATAGAGACAACACTATTTCCCAACTCACCGAGTTTGTTGATTTTATTACATGTAAATCTCACCCATTCATGAACCAAAGAAGCACATACTGCCTTACGTGTCGAGATTATTGTATAGGAATTAAGAGCACGAACTTTTATAATAATTGAGATCAAGTTCTTCTATAAGTCAGTATAAGTCGAACGATCTCAAGCGGTCCTACTCAATACACACAAAGTGCACTAATGTGATTCTATAGTCAAGACAAAACTAATACCTAATCACACTCAATCATCCCGATAGAGAGTTCCTGTGTATCTCGGTTGTGAGCATTTGTTTATACTTTATAAGAAAATCGATAATATGATCTTCCGCGTGTTGTCGCACAACATATTATCTACAGTATAAAGTAAGTGGATTATTGCATCGAACATATAAATAAATTAAAAGACGCAATCATTTGATCAATATGATTCTCATTTCAAATTAATTGTTATAATATTGTTCATACAAAAGCTAGACTTTTAGTATACAATTCAACAATATCACATTTATACTAAAAGACTATGCTGTCATGTCCACTGCCATACATCTGATTCCCACTCCCACTACACGACCATCAAAAGCTTTCGCTTTAAAATCCTTGTAAAAGGATTTACAAGGTTATCATCCGATGAAATCTAGGCAACAACAATCTTCCGCTCACCATACAATTTCTCGTAACAGGTGGTACTCATGCTCCATGTGTTTAATTGTCTTATGGGCTCATGATTCCTTCAAGTTTGCAATTGCACCATTATTATCACAATAAATTGTAATAATCTTGGGCAAACGTAGAATCACATCTAAGTCCATTACGAAGTTTCTAGAGTTATACAGATACTTTGGCTGCCTCAGAGGCTCCAATTTATCATCTTTCCATGGTAGAGTCCGAAATATATTTCTATATGACACTCCTCCATATTATGATTCAACTTCCAAAATTAAACACATAACCTTGAAGTGGATTTACTGTCGTCCCTATCTGATTAGAAAAATCCAAATTTATGTAACTCATAAGAAGGTGTGAATATGTCCGGTAAGTTCACATATAATTTCTAGTCCTTTTTAGGTACATAAATATATGTCTTACCATAGTTCAACATTCTTATTATGGGTTACGTTGATACCCACTGACCATGCTTTTAGCAAAATAGATATCCGTTCTCGTGCATAGCATTCCATGGATTAGGCTTCCTTATTTGCTGAAGCATAAGGAACCGCCTTCATCACCTTTATCTTCTTTTGTATTCTAAGACACATTTCCTTAGATGAAGTCACATGCTAAAACGAGAAAGAATTGTATCAATTCATGAAACTTGAAATAAGCACAACATCCTATCTTGTGATCACCATGATCGCAAGGATATATTTTGCTTCTCTTAAGTCCTTCATTTCATACTACTTTATCAACCATACCCATACGCCCGATAATACTCTTTCATTATCTCCAATTAGCAATATATCATTTAAGTACAATACAAGAAATACCACCATATTTCTGTCACTCTTTTCTGTACACAAGACATATCCGCACATTGATTAAATCCATATGACTGGATTACCTCATCAAAACAGATGTTTCATGTTCTTGAAGCTTGCATTAGTCCATCGATGAACACTTTTAAGCTTACACACAAAATGCTCTTAGCCCTTTGCAATAAATCACTCTGATTAATTGCTACATATAGATGTTTTCCTCAAGACTTCTAATCAGGAAAGCTGTCTTGACATCTATTTGCTATTTCTCATAATTAATATGAATTGCAATAAATAAAAGAATCCGAATCGAAATAAGCATAGCTGCCAGTGAACAAGTTTGCTCATAATCGAACTATTTCTTTCTGAGTATACCTTTTTCGCTACAAGCTTTACTTCCAAGGTTTTCACCTTACGATTTAATCCTCTTTTATTTTGTATGACCACTTTCAATGGCTTTTACACCATTTAGTGGTCCTCCAAGCTCCCAAACTAAATTTAGAATCCATAGATCCTATTCCAGAAATCATTGCAACTTTCTAAGATATCGCATTTTTATCTTGTAGTGCTTTGTCGTATCCGTGGGTCAATTCCATGTTTACTAGGGACCAAGTCTCATGACTCTCCCAAAACATAAATCTATCAGGTTGCAGAACAACCCTCCCACTATAACAAGGCACTATAGGCAATTGTGTATCAGATGTGACACGCGATGCAATTTACATGTGGTATCTCCTCTTGTACAATTGGTACTATACTATGTGTTTCCCTTCTCACACCTTTTAGAACAACTTATACATAGATTTGTGATTTATTACATAGTCATTTTCCAAATATCTAGTGTTTTTGTTAATAATCACCCTTCGATCTTTTGGACTAAATAAATCACCCTTCGTTTTTCTAGGATATTCCACAAACAGACAACACATTCATACGAAATACTGTTTCTAGGGCAAATCCATAAATGAATTTCATAATTTCAAATAACTCATTATCCATCTAACCATTTCCACAAGAGTCTTTCTCTTATTATGATTGGAAGATGCGTTATTAATTTCAATTTGTTGCATCCGTGGGATAAATATGATTTAAGAGTGTACATATTGTCCACCAACGTACCATAACATATTACAACTCTATCCTTCATTATAATGACCATGCAATAGAGTGTCAAATTCTTTCTATGAAAACGTACGTAAAGACAATTTCTCATAATTAAATGTTTATTCCTATCATAAGATAAATAAACAAACTCCCACTGCAACACCCACTACTCTTGTACTTTTACCCATGTCTATAATAATCTCATCATCACCTAGTTACACGCTTTTAGTGATTCAAGTATCTACACACAACGTGTCAGTAGACGCCATCACTAATCATGCTTCAACAACTAGTGAATGAGATACTAACCTTGTTCACGTCTTGATGAAATTGGCTTTCCTTCGCCACATGTTTTGTCAGAAGTTCCCCACCATATACAACCTCTCATATTTCAGGTAGAACTTGCTCAAAACATCCAGGAAAATTATGGAGAATAAATTGATGTAAGTTTCCCCCTCAATTTATACTCCAAGCATTCGTAATTCATTCATCAATTTACCCAAGACCTTCCGCCTATCAACCTTACTCAGGTATCCGAAGAGTTACATGAGACCATCATATTTCTATGAACCTCTCACCTCTCCACTAGAGACTTTAATAGGCATCATAGGACATCCTTAGTGAGAACACATATGTTTTCCAAAGCAGTAAAATTCGAAATCAGGATTCTTTTCTAATCATCTAATTTTGGAAAAGTAAATATGTTTTCTTTTAGTTAGCAATAAGAAAAATAAAACCATTTGAAAATCCTGAGAATTATAAATAAATATACCGATCAAATACTTCGAATTTATCTATTTATATTGATTCCCTCAAAACAATATAAAAATAAAATTCACCAACATCTCAAGCACCGTGAGTCTGCATGCCACGATAGTATGGACGTATACAAACCCGAATATTTAAAAGAGAAGGTTTTACCCATTAATTTTATTTGTCAATCTAACCTCATGAAAAAATAATTAATAGTCGGTTCCTCTTTAGCCATGCAAATAAAAGCAGTGACTCCAATGGGGAGGATACTTATTATTTACATCTAAGTGTACACCGCTATTTGACCCCAAGTCTGCGGCCCAAGCTTATGTGCCTTACAGATGGAGAAGTACACACGCGCTCGGATAACTTTCTACAATCATCAATTATAAGTTTGTACCAGTGAACCACATATAAACTCATCCGATAGGGAGGAAGGTCTATGCCAAGACGCAAGTTCATGTTCATCACACTACAAACAATAGTTATTTAATGAAGTCTGTACCAGTGATCCGTGAATAAACTCATCCGATGGGGAGGAAGACCTATGCCAACACGCAAGTTTACTCACATCACTTACAAACCAATAATGGAGGCCACGGGAATTTTTACCAATCCCCTCTCCCACTTACTCATTTAATACTGAGGGTTTTTACATGCATATAATTATTCATAAGAAAATATGCAATCCTAGCATGCTCTTATTACGGCAACTAAGGCAGCGAATCACAAAGAATATGCATAGCATATATAACAATAACCAGATAATTAAATCAATTGTGAACAATTATATATCGGCGAATTTGATTGTTCACCACCAAGCACGAATCCGGGCAACGTAGAGGGGAACAACCTCCCAGTGAGGTCGCAGGGATCGACTTGCCTGGACGGGTCGCGGGGTTCGGGACAGCGCCCCGAAATCTAAACGAAATTCCTGAAGTCGGCCTTCTCCAATTTTTCTCCAGATCCTTACCCTGCAGCCTTGTCCACCATCCAGCTATCTGCCCATCAACATGCCCATCACCAGCACGCCACCGTGTGGCCTTTGTAGGCCAATCGTACGCTAAGCACTCGAAACCATATTCTTATTCGTGCACACCACTCGGCGATCCCTCGCCTCCGTGCACCAATTTTCCTACTACCAGTGCTGAACGAGTGCCGTCTCCACATGCTCGGTGCTCAACAAGTGCAAATTTCTACTCATCTGGTGCTTGGCCTAGTAGCATGTCGTATATCATGGTACACTGCTCTCCAACGCATGCCAACCGTGCATGGTGTGCCCAGCAGTCCGCGTGCCATGCCGCATGCCAGCCTGCTCGTATTCGAGCACCTCACACGGTAGCTAAAGTGCAAGACTTCCTACTCACCTGGTAGTCGGCGTGCCAACGTGCAGCTTCTGTGAACGCCTACAAGCTCCAATGTGCGGCTTCAATGGAAGATAGGCCCGCTGCCGTGTGCCCATCAGCCTCAGTTCGTACCCAGCATACTACCGTGCACCCACAACATGCCATGGGGCTCGCCGTCGTGCAACCTATCCATCCTTCCGTGCGCACAACGTGTGCCAGCCATATAGTATCTGTGCGCAACACACACGTCTTCGAGCCTCCACTCGTGCGCATCACCGCGCGCGCCAGTGACTGTCAGCACCTGCTTCCATGCGTGTATGTACACCAACGAGCTTCCACACCTGACACTACCGTACGAATCTCCAGTCATGCCCAGTGCTCACTTCGCCCAATGCATTTTTTTGTACTCCCGGCACCTAGCCCGACAGTCCACCCGCTAGCCTGCCTGGTAGCATATGCCATCACATGGCATCCTCTGAGCGTCTGCTGCTCGCCACCATGCATACCGCTAGACTCCGTGCGGCCAACAAGCACAACATACCTGCCAGCGTGCACGCCAACATGCCCAGCCTGCAATCTGCTCCAGTGCTCGCATTCGCACGTCAAAGCAGTGCGCCAAGGGCTTCTCGCCTGCCATCACACTCGTCACCCTGCACATATCCACCCTCCACAGAAAACTCCTTACACGGCAACCTTCTTGTCACTGTGCGCACCCACCATGCAGCCAATACCCAACCCTGTGTGCTCCTTGCATGGCAGTCAGTCGTCTTTCACCAGGCGAGTTTTCACTAAATAGGTTTCGATGATTCACCCACACCATCGACGATACAGATATATGGTTTCACATAGGGATATTCATGGATTATATAATAAGACCAAAACCCTAATTCTCGTGTGATTCTAATTCATAATTAAATAAAATATTCCATATAAACCCTAGCCTAACGTGTCACGCTTCACCACAAAATCGAAGCTCTGATACCAATTATTGGCGTTCGATCATTTGGTTAATGTGAATCATTAGAGTTCCATACGTTTCTAATTCAGCGAAAGCAAGAAAACATAGAAACATATTATCTTTCACCAGGGTATGTTGAAGATGAAAGATTCTCGCCAGCAGCTTGCGCAGCCTCACGATTTTGGCGATAACTTTCTCATCCAGTCTCCGATTTGAGTGATCTACACTCCAAAACAATCCTCTCTTCGGCGGCCTTCCAGCATGTATCATACATACAGTTTGGAGTTCCACACAATTTTAGAAAATTTGTAGAAGTTGACAAACAACAGCATCAAATAACCTTTCAATCTTCTGTTGTATTCCCAAGTTCAATCTCGACGTCGTGTGGGCGACAATCCTCAAAATCTTCTCAATCTGATGTTCCTTCATCCTCCTCACAGTGTTAGACGTGAATTAATTCACTAGGATTTCCGAACAGCTGAGATGACTTATATATGGGCTATAGCAGAGACCAGGAGGAGAAATTAGAGTTGGGTCTCTATTGGGCTTAAGTATCTAAGCTTAGCCCAAAGCTTATACTTAAATCCAATAATAACAATATATACCACTAAAATATTATTACTGCACTACCGTTCTAATTCTATAATTACATTATGGGCCCGTTCTCATTATGAGCCCGATAGTCTCCCCATGTTTAAGATATACAATGTTCATTAATTAATTAAGTTACTGACAACTCTATTAATTAATATCTCATCCGAGAGTAGTACTACTCGACTTTATTATCATGCCGGAATAAATCCACATGCAGGGTTTACATGATAATTCTTATGAGCTCCTCAAGGGGACATCATCAACCTATGTCGGACACGGATTCCTTCTACAATCAACAGCACACCATAGAGACAACACTATTTCCCAACTCACCGAGTTTGTTGATTTAATTACATGTAAATCTCACCCATTGATGAATCAAAGAAGCACATACTGCCTTACGTGTCGAGGTTATTGTATTTGGATTCAGAGCACGAACATTCATAATAATTGAGATCAAGTTCTTCTATAAGTTAGTATAAGTCGAACGATCTCAAGTAGTTCTACTCAATACACACAAAGTGCACTAATGTGATTCTATAGTCAAGACAAACTAATACCAAATCACACTACAACTATCTCGATAGAGAGTCCCTGTCTATCTCGGTAGTGAGCATCTATTTATACTTTATAAAGAAACTGATAATATGATCTCCTGCGTGTTGTCACACAATATATTATCTACAGTTTAAAGTAAGTGGATTATTGCATCGGATATTGATCGTTGTCATTTTCACCTAGATTTTAGTGTCGTTATGTGTGTATTTTTTGATATTTTTATCCGTATTTGTGTTATTTTTGGTGGAGTTATTGTTATTTTTGAGGAATGTGGTATGAACTTATAGAATTGTGTAAATGGGCTTAAATATGTATAAAACAGGTCATAAAATGGACAAAAACGGAATCAGGAGCGAAACAGAGTCGGAAAGACATGGTATGTTGGTACACGGGCCGTGTGCAGAACACGGTCCTGTAACCAATGGCCGTGTAATGTCATCAGAACTCACTACTCGTCCAAGAGGATAGCCGTGCACTGGCACACGGACCGTGCGTTGCTGCATGCCCCGTGTGCGGGGCACGGCCCTGTAAGAAGAAGCCGTGCATTGTCGTCAGAAATCGCTACATGGCCATGATCAAGACCGTGTACTGCAGCTCGAGCTGTGTCCGAAAGCATGCACAACACGCCAAAGTAGGTGTACCCTACACGGGCCATGTACTGCAGCACGGGCCATGTAGGTGCCAAATCCTGTGTAATTTTCAGAATGTTCCGGAAGCTTTTAGAAGGTCCAAAAGTGATATAAAACCATGACTTGTGCAAAATTTAGAGGGGAAGATCAGATTACAAGCAGTTACACACACTAAAACACCACATTTCCTCACACACTAGATCCACAATCCATTTATACCATTTAGATCCATCAAAACACTATTTGATCTCCATTTTCACTCCATAAATCCATCATTTCATCTATCCTTCCACCATTTGAGAAGGTTGAAACATCAATTTTTGAAGAATTGTTGAAGGAATTGATCAATTGAAGAGGAGGAAAGCTTTTCACATGCAAGGGAAGCAATTCTACTTTTCTATTGTTAATTTTCTTCTCAAAATGGCTCAAATGGAGCAAAGCTTGATTTGTATTGAATTAATCACCAAGTTTAGTGGCTAGTTTTTGTAGTAGGGCTAGTCATATGAGTGGTTGAGGTAAAGAGTTAGATATGTAAAACTTGAGTAGTGATTTGAATTGATTTGTGGATTTCCTTGCATGATATATCAATCATGTTTCATTTCAATGTTTGTGTGATTAAATTCTCTATTCATGGTATTAGGATGGTCATTCCAATTTTGTGAGTGGATGTTTAATTGAATCTTATATTGAATTGTGCATGTATGTTAGTGTAAGGGGAGGTAAGCCATACCCTCCTTAGGCTTAGAACATTCATATAGAGACACTTAAGTAATTGAGTGAAAAGAACCAACTTATGATCATAGTACCTTAAGGGAATTGAGATTAAGACCAATCTTAGAAGACTTAGGCTTGTAAAAGAGTCGAGAACCTAGTTGCCTTGGCCATAGGGACTAGGGGTAAATTTGTGATTGCTTTTAATCCACAATTTAATGAGAATTACTATCAATGGTTTTGCATATCTAGCTCAAGTCTTAACTATAAGTATGATTAGCCTTGCTTTCTTCTCAAGTGTATTCTACATCCATTACATTAATCATTTGCTTGTTACTTGATCATTTACTTTGCTAGTTTAATCTCTAGTTAATTGAGTAGAATCGTAAGCAATAGTTTTAAATACAAAACCTTCAAACATATCATCTTTACAAAGCACAAATCGATGAATAACTCTGATACAAACTTAGATTTCATTTCCCTTGGGACGATATTACTATAAATTTTGTACTTGGTCACGCGTTTACTCGACGATATAGTCTCTTACTCTTACATATTGAAAAATACGATTAAGAACATGGCGCCGCTTACCGGCGAAATATTAAACATTTGTTTGTAATGAGTTTGAAGTTGATTAGTTTTGATAAGGATATTTCTTTTATTTTGTTACTTGTTTACTTGTCTTGGTTGTTTGAGAGCTAATTTAAAAATTTTTGTAGGTACATGCAAACTCGTTCTAGGTCTCAATCTATTGAACCTTTGAACTTGGAATTGGAAGCTACTTTGAGAAGACAAAGAAGAGGAGTGTTGGAACCTATGGAAGAAAATATGGAAGAAGTAAGGGATAATGCAAATATGGTTGATGAAGAAGGTAATTTGAGAAATTTTCAAGGTGGTGATAATACTAGAGGAGGTTATGGTAATCAAGAATATGTGCTATAAGTTTATGCTCAACAAATGCACATGAAAAACCAACAAATGCAAGCTATTATTCAAAACTTCTTGGCACAACAAGAAGCAAGGAATAATCCTCCGGTGGTGCAAAATCAACCTCGTGAAAATGGAAACAATGGAGCGGGAATTAATGTCCGTGATCATTTTCAACCACAATATGGGAATTATGGAATGGGACTGCCATTGAATGTGAATAATTTTGAGATCAAGACGGGGTTGATCAACATGGTGCAAGCAAATCAATTTGGTGGTGGTACAATGGAGGATCTGAATGCTCACTTAGCCCAGTTTACGGAGTTGACAAACACAATAAAGATAAATGGGGTAAGTGAGGATATTGTCAAAATAAAGCTTTTCTCATTTTCATTGAGAGATAGAGCTAAGGCTTGGTTTCATACTATACCACCGATATTCTACACCACATGGAGAGAGTTGGCACAAAGATTCTTGAGCAAGTATTTTCCACCATCCAAGATGTTGCATCTTAAAGTGCAAATCTTTCAATTCAAGCAATTGCCACTTGAGACACCACTTGAGACATTTAGTGAGGCATGGGACCGATTCAAAAAGATGCTAAGGAATTGTCCACAACACGGATTCCCCGAGGAGCAACAAATAGGATTCTTCTATGCCGGTTTACATGAAAGTGAGAGGATGCTCATTGATGCTTCGGCGGGAGGTTCGATTTTGGGGCAAACTCCGGAGAGAGCAATTGCTATATGTGAAGAAATAGCTTTGAATACGGGTCAATAGCCTATGGATCGTGCACCGGGGATGTATGAAAGGGAAAGAATTGCTAAGATGGAAGAAGTATGCTTACAACAAGTGAAAAAGGTGGAGATGCCTAAGGAAGATATGACCGACAAAGCAATCACGGAGATACTAAAGAAGATGAATGCTAATATGCAAATATCTCCGAATTCTACACCGGGTGTGAATCAAAAAGTGCTTGCTAGTCCTCAACAAGGTATGTCATTGCCCTTGATGAATCAACAAGTGTTTCATAATCCTCAACAAGGCATGACTATGCCTAATATGGGTCAATCTTCTCAAAGTTGTCAAATGCATACCTCTATGCCTCAACAAGGTATGTCCTCTAATTTTGGAAGTTAAGATACATGGTGTCTACCGGAGATGACTCTTGAGGAAGTTGCCTTCATGCAAGGAAGAAACTTCCAAGGAAATTATGGTGGTAATTTTGGAAATCATGGAGGAGGATATCCACAAAGACAAGGAGGATAGGGGCAAGGTAATTTTCAAGGGAATTTTAATCAACATCGTAGGTATGAGAATTTTTCATATGGAAATCAAGAGAATGCCCTCACTCTTCCACCGGGCATTAATCCAGGGGAAAAAGCTCAAAATGGTGAAGGGAATCCTACGGTGGAGGATCAAGTTGCTAAAATGTTTGAATTTATGAAGGAAGAAAAAGAAGAAAGAAGGCAAAGAGTTGAGGTAAATGATAAGAGAATCAAAGCTTTGGAGACACAAATGAGTCAAATGGCAAGTGAAAGGGGGGATGTTCATCAGCAAGGAAAATTTCCATCTACAACCATTACTAATCCGAAGGAGCAATGCAAGGCTATTGAACTTCGTAGTGGAACAAAATATGAAGGGCCTTCTATGCCGACGAAAGTAGAGGGGGTGGAGTGTGAAGTTGAGCCTATAGAAAGTTTGGATGAAGAAGGGAAAGAGAAAGAAGTTGAAATTGTTGAAAAAGATGAAAGTACCCCTATACTTGAAGAAGAAAGAGTGAAGTCTCCAAAGTAGTGGGAAAGATGTAGAGAAGCAAAATGAAAAGAGAGAGAGGAGAAATTTGAAAGGGATGAATGGAGAATTCCAAAGTTGCCCGTTACAATTCCGTTTCCACAAAGGTGCTTGAAAAAGGGATTAGAAGAAAAAATTGCTAAGTTTGTTGAAATGTTGAAAAAGATACATGTGAATATTCCTTTTGCGGAGGCTTTATTACAAATGCCCAACTACTCCAAGTTCTTAAAGGATATTTTGTCAAAGAAAGGAAGCTTAGGAGAATTTGAAACGGTGAACCTTACGGAGGAATGTAGTGCAATATTACAAAAGAAACTTCCCCAAAAATTGAAAGATCCGGGGAGTTTCACTATTCCATGTGAGATGGGAGAGCATGAGAACTACAAAGCCTTATGTGATTTGGGAGCTAGCATTAACTTGATGCCATTGTCAATCTTCAAGAAGTTGGGTATCGGTGAGGTCAAGCCGACGTCGGTTACACTTCAATTAGTCGATCGATCGTTGACTTATCCAAAAGAAATTGTTGAGGATATTTTGATCAAAGTTGGCAAGTTTGTATTTCCCGTTGATTTTGTGGTGTTAGATATGGATGAAGATTCGAATGTTCCTTTAATACTTGGTCATCCATTCCTTGCCACATGTAAAGCATTGATTAACATGGAGAAGGAAGAGCTTACTTTGAGGGTGAATGAAGAGGAGGTGATATTTTTATTGAGAGAGGCTATGAGGTATTCCAAGAACAAGGAGGAATGTGGAAGATTGGAGGTTGTGGATAACATTGTTGAAGAACATATGTATCATCTTCACTCCAAGGATCCATTGGAACTCATCATAAGTCATTCTTACTCTATTGAATCTCTTAAATCTAAATCTCCTTATTTTTTGGAAAATGATGAAATGATTGATGAATTGCATGGTTTAAATGCTTGTAGGACACTCACGAATGAGGAAGCAAAGGAAGCAAAGGTTGAAAAACTTGATGAAGGACCAAAGGAGGAAGTGCAAGAGAAGAAAAAGGTGGAGTTGAAACCATTGCCGGAGCATTTAAAGTATGCTTACTTAGAAAAAGAAGAAACGTATTCGGTAATCATATCTTCTTCCCTTAATGATCTAGAATTAGAAAAATTGCTAAGAATCTTAAGAGAGCATAAATCCTCTATTGGTTGGAGCATTAAAGATTTGAAAAGTATTAGTCCATCTATGTGCATGCATAAGATTCATTTGATTGATGATGAGAAGTCTTGTGTTCAAAACCAACGTAGATTGAATCCTATAATGCAAGAAGTGGTAAGAAAGGAGGTATTAAAATGGCTTGATGCGGGAATAATCTTTCCAATAAGTGATAGTCAATATGTAAGTCCTTTACATGTTGTAGCAAAAAAAGGTGGTATGACAATTGTTAGATCCGATAGAAATGAAACCATTGCTACTAGAACTATTATGGGTTGGAGAGTGTGTGTTGATTATCGTAAATTGAATGAAAACACTCGTAAAGATCATTTCCCATTACCATTCATAGACCAAATGTTGGATCATCTTGTGGGGCATGAGTACTATTATTTTCTTGATGGTTACTCCGGGTACAATCAAATATTGATTGCACCGGAAGACCAAGAGAAGACAACTTTCACATGTCCCTATGGTACATTTGCATTTAGAATGATGTCGTTTGGTCTATGTAATGCCCCCGCCACTTTTCAGCGGAGTATGATGGCTATCTTCGATGGTTTGATTGAAAATATTATGGAGATATTCATGGATGACTTTTCTGTGTATGGTGCTTCTTATGATATATGCTTGACTAATCTCACTGTGGTATTGCAGAGGTGTGAAGAATCGAATCTTGTGCTAAATTGGGAAAGTGCAATTTTATGGTGACAGATGGAATTGTCTTAGGGCATCATATCTCAAAGCATGGTTTAAAAGTTGATAGAGCTAAAGTGATAGCCGTAGAACATCTTCCCTCTCCTTCTAGTGAGAAGGGGGTGAGATCGTTCTTAGGCCATGTGGGCTTCTATAGACGCTTCATTAAGGATTTTTTCAAAATTGCTAAACCTCTTTGTAAATTGCTAGAAAAAGATTGCCCATTTAACTTTGATAATGAATGTCGTGTATCATTTCAGGTGCTAAAAGATGCTCTCACTTCATCGCCAATACTCGTCACCCCGGATTGGAGCTTGCAATTTGAATTACATTGTGATACTAGTGATCAATCCATCGGAGTGGTGTTGGGCCAAACAAGAGAGAAGAAGTTTAGAGCAATCTATTATGCCTCAAAGACCCTGAATGCATGCCAAATCAATTATACCACCATGGAGAAGGAATTTTTAGTAGTAGTGTATGCTTTTGAGAAGTTTCGACCATACTTGATTGGAACACAAATGATTGTTTACACGGATCACGCGGCTATAAAATACCTTATGAACAAGAAAGATGCCAAACCTCGTTTAATTTGTTGGGTGTTGCTTTTGCAGGAATTTGATGTGGTGATCAAGGATAAGAAAGACATGGAGAATGTAATCGCGGACCATTTGTCTAGATTGGAAAATGGAGGTGAGAATGAGGATGTAAAGCCAATTGGGGACGAGTTCCCGGATGAAGAAATTTTGCTATTGGAGGTTGAGCAAGTATATTCTCTCATTGTGAATATGCCGCCTTAGTATGCCGACTATGTTAACTTCATTGTTTATGGAATCGAGCCCACATTGCTTAATGAGTACAAGGAGAAAAAATTTCATGTTGAAGTGAAGAAGTATTTGTGGGATGAGACATATTTGTTTAAAATTTATAATGATGGAGTGATAAGAAGATGTGTGGCCGAAGAAGAAGTTATGGGAATTCTTGAACTTTGTTATTCATCTTTGTGTGGGGGTCATTTCGCTCATCAAAAGACGGGGACTAAAGTTTTACAATCGGGATTCTATTGGCCCACATTGTTTAAGGATGCAAAGAAGTTTGTGGCTAAGTGTGATCGATGTCAAAGGATAGGGGGAATAGGAAAGAGAAATGAAATGCCCATGACCTTGAGAATTGATGTGGATATATTTGATGTATGGGGCATTGATTTTATGGGATCATTTTTCTCATCAAAAGGATATGTGTACATCTTGCTAGCCATGGATTATGTGTCAAAGTGGGTGGAGGCAATCCCCACTAAGACAAATGATGCTTTGATTGTGCAGAGGTTCTTGAAAAAGAATATTTTTGCTAGGTTTAGAGTTCCAAGGGCTTTAGTGAGTGATGGAGGATCACACTTTGTCAACAAGTTGATGGAAAGTTTGTTAAAGAGATATGGAGTGAAGCATAAAGTGGCTACACCATACCACCCTCAAGCAAATGGTTTGGCGGAGGTTTCAAACTGCCAAATCAAGTTAGTTTTGGAGAAGATCATCAATGGAGTGAGGAAGGATTGGTCGGACAAGCTTGATGATGCTTTATGGGCTTATAGAACGGCTTTTAAGACCATCATTGGTGTATCACCGTATCAATTGGTTTATGGTAAAGCTTGTCACCTCCCCGTGGAGTTGGAACATCGGGCATTGTGGGCTATCAAAAGCCTCAATATGGATGAAATGGAGAGTGGTCAAGCGAGGTTGTTGAAGTTAGTGGAATTGGAGGAGTTTAGAGGAAGAACATTTGATAACTCAATCATCTACAAGGAAAATATGAAAAGATGGGATGATGCTAAAGTGAAGGAAAAGACGTTTGCTCCGGGAGATAAAGTTCTTGTATTCAATTCGAGGCTTAAGTTGTTTCCCGGAAAGCTCAAGTCTAAATAGATGGGGCAATATGAAGTGCTTGAAGTGTTGAATGGACATACATTGAAGCTGAAGGGTCCGAATAATGAGTTTGTAGTAAATGGTCAAAGAGTGAAGCATTATCTATCTCCTTCTCAAAAGGAGATAGTGTATGTGGATACTCTTTCTTCCTAAACTTTTTTATTTGTTTGTAGAGTAGTGTAGATTTTATTTTCTCTTTGTTGTGTATGTTAGTTTTCATGTAGATTTGGTGAGAAGGTGGTTAAGCTCGTGAGAAAGATGCATAAGATGAAAGACAAGGAGGCTAAAGGGTGAATGATGATGTATGCCACACCACTCTTTACAAACTTAAATTTTAACACTTGTGTAATTTAAGTTTGGGGGGAGATTGTGTGGTGGTCATACAAATTACAAGAAGATGATTCATGAAAAGCATTGATGGAAACAGTAAGGGTATGTCTCACTACTTTTTGCAAACTTAATTCTCAACTTGTTTCAATTTAAGTTTGGGGGAGAGTGCATGGTGTGACTTATACCTTGTTTATGCTTGAGTATGTGATGAATCATGTGTCTTGTGTTGTCTTGCAAAATGGTCAATTTTAAAAATTTTCTCATGAGTTAGTTGAGTTTTTGGTATATTTGGTGGTGTTTTTAGTACATTTCAATCCAATTTTGATCATAGTTGTAGTGTGAATGATGCTTTAGTGTTTTAAGCATGAATAGAGTGTTTGAAAAGTGGAAAATCAGGGGCAAGAATGAAGTGAAGTGTGAAAAAGTGTAGAAATAGGGTAAACTGTTACACGGGCCGTGCTCTGCACACGGCCCTGTAGCAGTTGGTCATGTAGCAGCATCAGAAAACGCTACACAGCCAGGAGAAAGGCCGAGCTCAGCAGCTCGAGCCGTGTAGAAGAGCAGGTACACGGGCCGTGTTCCGCACACGGTCCTATAACAACAAGCCGTGCAGGAGCATCAGAGCACGCTACACGGCCTCACTTGAGGCCGTGCAGCACAGAACGGGCCGTGCATGGTTTCTTCCAGTTTTTTAAAAAGGCTGCTCCGAACTCAGTCCACTCACTCTCCTTCATCTGTACACATTTTGTTTGCATCCAAATTCACCCCTCCAAGCACACGAATCATTACCCGAGGTTAGTTTGGAGTCATTGTGAGAGAAATTCTTCGATTTTGCACATCCAAAACACATCTCCAATTCCAAGTATTGAAAGGTATGATTACTTTGAACCCTAACTTGTAGAATTTTGATAAGAATTGATTGAATTGATACATGGGAGTTGTTATATTGTAAATTTTGTATGCTTTATTGAGTGATTCTCATACATGTTTCAATTTGATTTTTGAATTGAGTTGAATTAGGGTTCATGTGGAATAATTTGGGGATTGTGTGAGAATCATGAGTGTGAATAATTGTGTTGTGCTAATTGATGAATTACATGAGTATGGTGTTTATTTGAGAGAAAGTAGACTTAGATATTGAGGATTTGGGCATGAGGCCATGTGAATTGAATATTGAAAAGTTGTTTAAATTTTGTGCATGCCAAGTGTTCGATGAAATGTCTAAGAGAGAATTTTGTTAGAATTTGAAGAACATATGTGAATGAAGATTGATGATGATGTAATTTGGAATTCATATGTGTGAGAATGCTTAGAAATTGGCTATGAATGATAGTTAATTGAGATGAATGATGGTGAAGTGGATATTATGTCAAGATGGAAGTTGTAATGCTATGAATGAGTATGTTGATGCACAATAGGTTCTATACTAAGTTGAATAACTAGGGTACAATTTATACGAAGCATTAACAATCTTATTTAGTTAATTGATTATAATTTGAGAATTATTATTTTGTAGATGGCCGAGACGAGAATTAGACCAAGGAATGAGGACTTCATTGTGATAACTGATCCAGAGGAATTGGCTAATTTGGATGCATAGTTGATGGAAAACAGAATACATCCGAACAATTTTAGGGTTGAGTTTGAGGATTATTGGGGGAAGTATGTACTCCGTTGGCAAACATTGGCTCCGAAGATCAAGCCCACTCGTTTCCAAGATACGGAAACGATGAGAGGACTAGGACTCGAGGAGGATTTGAGAAAGCTATTCCATTTTACTGAGATGGAAGCATTTTTTGACAAGAGTCCACCAATCTACTTCCACTTAACTGCAGAATTCATGAGCATGTTGCAAGTCAAGAAGGATCGAAATGGGTTTCCTATTTGGGTGACATTCCAGTTAGATTATTTGTTGAGAGAAAAGGTTCCCCTAGCTGTGTTGAATGAGTGTTTTGGTTGCCCACCATGTTCGAACCATCAAAGTTTTTATGAAGGAGGTGGTTTTAACCAACAAGATGTTGGCATTCGATCGTTTGGTTAACGTGATCCGTTAGGGTTTCATGAATTTCTAACAAGCAGCGGAAGCAAGTAAACATGAAACGCATTACCTTTCACCAAGGTTTGATGTAGAGGTTGAATTCTCGCTGGCAGTCTGCGCAGTCCCACGAGAATAGCCATAAGTTCCTCTTCTGATGTCAGAATTGAGTGATCTTTATGTTCAGACGATCCTCTCTTCGACGGCTTTCCATCAGTATATAATACATCAAAATCGAAGAACTGTACGATTTTATATGAATTTTGGAACATGATGAACTGCAGCAGCAAACGACCTTCCGGTCTTCTGCTGTATATCCCAAGTCCGATCTCGACGTCGTGTGGGCGACGATCTACGAGACCTACTCAATCTGCTCTCAACCCTCATCACACGTGAATAATGAATTAGATTAAAATTAGGGTTCCAGATAAGCTGAGGTGACTTATATACATGGGCTACAGCAGGGACCAGGAGGAGAAATTGGGTTGGGCCTCCATTAGGCTTAAGAATCCAAGCTTAGCCCAAAGCTTATACTTAAGTCCAATAATAATAATATATTCCACTAAAATATTATTATTGCACTACCGTACCAATCCCAAAATTACGTTTTGGGCTCCTTCTTATTATGAGCCCGTTAGTCTCCCCATGTTTAAGATATACAATGTCCATTAATTAATTTAAGTTACTGACAACTCAATTAATTAATATCTCATCCAAGAGTAGTACCACTCAACCTCATTATCATGCCGGAATAAATTCCACCTGCAGGGTTTACATGATAATCCTTATGAGCTCCTCAAGGGGACATCATCAACCTATGACGGACACGGATTCCTTCTACAATCAACAGCACACCATAGAGACAGCACTACTTCCCAACTCACCGAGTTTATTGATTTAATTGCATGTAAATCTCACCCATTGATGAATCAAAGAAATACATACTGCCCTATGTGTCGAGGTTATTGTATAGGGATTAAGAGCACGAACTTCCATAATAACTGAGATCAAGTTCTCCTATAAGTCAGTATAAATCGAACGATCTCAAGCTGTCCTGCTCAATACACACAAGTGCACTAATGTGATTTTATAGCCAAGACAAGCTAATACCAAACCACACTACAACCATCCCCATAGAGAGTCCCCGTCTATCTTGATTGTGAGCATCTGTTTATACTTTATAAGGAAACCGATAATATGATCTTTCGCGTGTTGTCGCACAACATATTATCTACAGTATAAAGTAAGTGGACTATTGCATCGAACATATAAATAAATTATAAGATGCAATCATTTGATCATATGATTCTCATTTCAAATTAATTGTTATAACATTGTTCATACAAAAAGCTAGACTTTTAGTATACAATCCAACAATCTCCCACTTATACTAAAAGACTATGCTGTCATGTCTTCCGCCATACATCTGATTCCCACTCCCACTACACGACCATTAAAAGCTCTCGCCTTAATATCCTTGTAAATGGATTTACTAGGTCATCATCCGATGCAATCTAGGCGACAACAACCTTCCCCTCATCATACGATTTCTCGTAACAGGTGGTACTTGCACTCCATGTGTTTAATTGCCTTATGGGCTCGTGATTCCTTCAAGTTTGCAACTGCACCAATATCATCAATATAAATTGTGATATCCTTGGACAAACTTAGAAACACTTCGAAGTCCATCTTGAAGTTTCTAGAGTCATACAGATACTTTGGCTGCCTCATAGGCTCCAATTTATCATCTTTCCATGATGGAGTCCGGAGTCTGAAATATATTTCTATATAACACTCCTCCACATTATGACTCAACTTCCTAAAATTAAACACATAACCTTGAGGTGGATTTACTATCGTCCAATCTGACTAAAAAATCCGAATCTACGTAATCCACAAGAAGCAGTGAATTTGCCCAGTAAGCTTACATATAATTTCCAGTCCTTCTCAGGCACTTCATATATGTCTTACCACAGTTCATCATTCTTGTTTCGGGTTACGTTGATACCCACTGTTCATGCGTTCAGCAAAATAGATATCCATTCTCGCGCATAGCATTCCTAAGATTAAGCTTCCTTATTCGCCGAAGCATAAGGAACCGCTTTCATCACCTTTATCTTCCTTTTGTGTCTCAAGACATATTTTCTTAGATAAAGTCACTTGCTAAAACAAGTAAGGATCGTATCAATTCATGAAGCTTGAGACAAGCATAATATCCTTTCTTGTGATCCGTATTACCGTGATCAAAAGGATATTTTTGCTCTTCTTAAGTCCTTCATTTCATACCGCTTTATTATCCATACACATACGCCCGACAATACTCTTTCATTGTCTCCAATGAGCAATATATCATCTACGTATAGTACAAGAAATACCACCACGTTTCCATCACTCTTTTCAATACACAAGACCCATCCGATCATTGATTAGATCCATGTCACTGGATTACCTCATCAAAACGGATGTTTCATGATCTTGAAGCTTGTTTTAGTCCATTAATGGACACTTTTAAGCTCACTATCACAATGCTCTTAGCTCTTTGCAATGAATCACTCTGGTTGCTTCACATAGATGTTTCCCTTAAGACTTCCAATCAGGAAAGCTGTCTCGACATCTATTTGCTATCCCTCATATTTCATATGAGTAGCAACAAATAAAAGAGTTCGGATCAACTTAGGCATAGCTACCGGCGAACAGGTTTTCTCATAATCGAACCCTTTCTTTCTGAGTATACCTTTTCGCAACAAGCTTGCTTCCAAGGTTTTCACCTTATTCTATGATCCTCTTTTATTCTTGCATGCCCGCTTCCAATGGCTTTTACGCCATTTAGCGGTTCAACAAGCATCCAGATCTTATTTCAAATCGTTCTATTTTAATATTCATTGCACTTTGCTAGGATTAGGCATTTCTAACTTGTAGTGCTTCGTCGTATCCGTGGGTCCATTTCATGTTTGCGAGGGACCAAGTCTCACAACTTTCCCAAAACATGTATCTTACAAGTTGTCGAAGAACCCTCCCACTACGACAAGGCACTACATGCAATTGTATATCAGACGTGACACGCGTTGCAGTTTACCTTGTGGTATATCCTCTTGTACACTTGGTACTTGTACTTTGTGTTTTCCTCTCACTTCCTTTAGAACAACTTATACATGGGTATTTGATTTATTACATAGTCCTTTTTCCAATAATCTAGTGTTTATGTTAACAATCACTCTTCGATCTTGTGGACTAAATAAATCATCCTTCATTTTTCTAGGATATCCCACAAATAGAAAAACATTCTTACGAATTACTGTTCCTAGGGCATATCCATAAAATGAATTTAGTAATTCCAAATAATTCATCATCTATCTAATCACTACCATAAGAGTGCTATTCCTTCTATTCGTCACACCATTAAGGTGGGAAATTCATTTCCGAAGGTACCTTTCTCCTACTAGATTAGAAGACTCATTATTAATTACTATTTATCGCATCCAGGGGATAAACATGATTTAAGAGTGTACAAATTGTTCACCAACGTACCATAACAGATTACAACTCTATCATTCATTATAATGACCATGTCATTTAAATGAAATGGAGTATCCATCTATTAATGCATAGAAACCGAAATTAAATTCTTTCTATGAAAATGTACATAAAGACAATTTCATAAAATCAAACGTTTATTCATATCGTAAGATAAATAAACAACTCCCACTGCAACAGCCACTACTCTCGTAGTTTTACCCATGTCATAACAATCTTATCCTCACTTAGTAATAAACATTTAGTGATTCCAGTATCTACACACTTCGTGTCAGTAAATGCCATCACTAATCATGTTTTAAACAACTAGTGAATAAGATATAAAACTTGTTCACATTATGATGAAAATGGCTTTCCTTTGCCACATGTTTTGCCAGAAGTTTTCCACCATATACAACCTCTTGTAATTCAGGAGAAACTTACTCAAAACATCTAGGAAATTATGGAGAATAAAATTGACTTAGGTTTCCCCTTCAACTTCTATTCCATGTATCTAATTCATTCATCAACTTCAATCATGACCTACCGCCTTTTAACTTACTCAAGTATCCGAAGAGTTACATGAGACCATCATATTTCTATGAACTTCTTACCTATCCACTAGAGACTTTAATAGGCATCATGAACATCTTTAAGGGAGAACACATTTTTATTTTCTTAAGCAGTAAAATCAAAACCAAGATTCTTTTCTAATCATCTAATTTTGGACCAGTAAATATAATTTCTTTTAGTCAACAATAAGCGAGATAAAACCATTTGAAATTACAGAGAATCATAAATAAATATACCGATCAAATCTTCGAATTTTATCCTTTTATATTGATTCCCTCAAAACTATATAAAAATAAAATTCACCGACATCTCAAGCACCGTGAGTCTGCAAGCCACGTTAGTGTGGACGTTTACAAACTCAAACATTTACAAGAGAAGGTTTTACCCATTAATTTCATTTGTCAACCTAACTTTATGACAAAATAATTAATAGTCGGTTCCTCTTTAGCCATGCAAATAATAGCAGTGACTCCGTTGGGGAGGATACTAATTATTTACACCTAAGTGTACACCATTATTTGATCTCAAGTCCACTGCGCGAGCTTGTGTGCCTTACAGTTGGAGAAGTACACACGCGCTCGGATAGCTTCCTACAATCATCAATTATAAGTTTGTACCAGTGAGCCCCACATAAACTCATCCGTTAGGGAGGAAGGCGTATTGCCAACACGCAAGTTCATGTACCACATTACAAACAATAATTATGTAATGAAGTCTGTACCAGTGATCCGTGAATAAACTCATCCGTTAGGGAGGAAGGCCTATTGCCAACACGCAAGTTTACTCACATCACTTATAAACCAATAATGGAGGCCGCGGGAATATTTACCAATCCCCTCTCCCACTTAGTAATTTAACACCGAGGGTTTTTACATGCATATGATATTCAGAATAAAATACGCAACGCTAGCATGCTTCTATTACGGCACATAAGGCAGTAAATCACAGAGAGTCATGCATACATATATAACAATAATCAATAATTAAATCAATCATTAACAGTTGTATATCAGCGAATTCGATTGTTCGCCACCAGACACGAATATCAGCAAAGACTTCCAGACTATCAAATTTTCAAAATTTCCAGATTGTCAAATTTTCGAAACCATCGATATCGACCGTCGATGTCGTCCAGATTATCAAAATCATCGATATCGACTAGATTATCAAATATTCAAAAAACATCAAGATTATCAAAATTCCGAAACTATTGATATCGATCGTCATATCGTCTAGATTATCAAAATCATCGATATCGACGAGCAACCATATATAACAATAATAGATAATTAAATCAATTATGTCAGTTATATATTAGGAATCAATTCAACATCCATATATAACAATAATAGACAATCAATTATAGCAGTTATATATTAGGAATTAATTCGACATTCATATATGACAATAATAGATTATTAAATCAATTATAGCAGTCATATATTAGGAATTAATTCGACATCCATATATAACAATAATATACAATCTATTATGGCAGTTATATATTAGGAATTAGTTTTCTTAAAATTGGATGTCTTATCCAACACTCTAGCAATACATGCATATAATATACCAAATATAATACGCAATCTAGCATGCTTCTATATAAGACAATAAATCATAGAGATCAGACATCCATATATATATATATATAACAATAATAGACAATTAAATCAATTATGACAGTTATATATATTAGGAATAAAAACGCCTCTAAATTTTAATGTCTTGTCCGACACTCCTACTGTGGAATCGATGCCTTACGCAACAAGCAGGATTGCTTGTGCCCCAAGACGTCCATCGTCATAACCCACCGCCAATTATGTCAGGGAGCGCCCCAAGTGCCTTGACGAACGCCCCTCGCCCGGACTGTCGCTCGTCCAAGGGCCTACTTGCATGGAACCAAGTTCAGCCCAACGCGCAACACCAAACTACACCAACTGTCGTTCGTAGTTCAAAACTGAAAGAACCTCAGAATCCAATCTTCACCGTTCGGAATCTACTACTGTAAGTCCTAAACATGCTGTCCAAATTACAGATCGATCCAACGGTTATTTTTTGAGAAACGGCTCTTTTCTCTCGACTGCGCAAAACAGAATCGCCCAAATATTTGCTTCTGTTATCAGCATACTCCCAGCAAGAAAAGGCTCCAAATTCGATCTTCACCGTTCACAATGTACATCCACAAGGTCTGAACGTGCTGACCAAATTACAGCTTGATCCAACGATTAGTTTGTCAGAAACGATACTTTTCCCTCGACTGCGCAAAACAGAATCGCCCAAACATCTGCTTCTGTTTTCAGCGTACTCCCAGCAAGAAAAAGCTCCAAATTCGATCTCCACCGTTCCGAATGTACATCCACAAGGTCTGAACCTGTTGACCAAATTACAGCTCGATCCAACGATTAGTTTGTCAGAAACGGCACTTTTCCCTCGACTGCGCAAAACAGAATTGCCCAAATATCTGCTTCTGTTTTCAGCGTACTCCCAGCAAGAAAAAGCTCCAAATTCGATCTCCACCGTTCAGAATGTACATCCACAAGGTCTGAACGTGTTGACCAAATTACAGCTCGATCCAACCGTTGAAACTCTGGTTATTGCCTCTGCAATATCACTACGCTGGATTTTCTCTCAAAAGCGTGATTCTATTTTTGCCCTCTCTTTCTTCCTTGCATGTGAAATTGACGAACAGTTTTCGTCGAATCCTCTCACACAAAACCATGGACGAATAGATATGATATAGGGTATATATTACATAGGGATATTCATGGTTTGCGCAATAAAACCAAAACCCTAAACATGTGATCCTAATTCCGAAAAATTAATCACATAAACCCTAGCCTAACGTGTCACGCTTCACCACGAAACCGAAGCTCTGATACCAATTGTTGGCATTCGATCGTTTGGTTAACGTGATCCGTTAGGGTTCTATGAATTTCTAACAAGCAGCGGAAGCAAGTAAACATGAAATGCATTACCTTTCACCAATGGTTGATGTAGAGGTTGAATTCTCGCTGGCAGTCTGCGCAGTCCCACGAGAATAGCCATAAGTTCCTCTTCTGATGTCAGAATTGAGTGATCTTTATGCTCAGACGATCCTCTCTTCGACGGCTTTCTATCAGTATTTAATACATCAAAATCGAAGAACTGTACCATTTTATATGAATTTTGGAACATGACGAACTGCAGCAGCAAACAACCTTCCGGTCTTCTGCTGTATGTCCCAAGTCCGATCTCGACGTCGTGTGGGAGACGATCTACGAGATCTACTCAATCTGCTCTCAACCCTCATCACACGTGAATAATGAATTAGATTAAAATTAGGGTTCCAAATAAGCTGAGGTGACTTATATACATGGGCTACAGCAGGGACCAGGAGGAGAAATTGGGTTGGGCCTCCATTGGGCTTAAGAATCCAAGCTTAGCCCAAAGCTTATACTTAAGTCCAATAATAATAATATATTCCACTAAAATATTATTATTGCACTACCGTACCAATCCCAAAATTACGTTTTGGGCTCCTTCTTATTATGAGCCCGTTAGTCTCCCCATGTTTAAGATATACAATGTCCATTAATTAATTTAAGTAACTGACAACTCAATTAATTAATATCTCATCCAAGAGTAGTACCACTCAACCTCATTATCATGCCGGAATAAATTCCACCTGCAGGGTTTACATGATAATCCTTATGAGCTCCTCAAGGGGACATCATCAACCTATGACGGACACGGATTCCTTCTACAATCAACAGCACACCATAGAGACAGCACTAATTCCCAACTCACCGAGTTTATTGATTTAATTGCATGTAAATCTCACCCATTGATGAATCAAAGAAATACATACTGCCCTATGTGTCGAGGTTATTGTATAGGGATTAAGAGCACGAACTTCCATAATAACTGAGATCAAGTTCTCCTATAAGTCTGTATAAATCGAACGATCTCAAGCGGTCCTGCTCAATACACATAAGTGCACTAATGTGATTCTATAGCCAAGACAAGCTAATACCAAACCACACTACAACCATCCCGATAGAGAGTCCCCGTCTATCTCGATTGTGAGCATCTGTTTATACTTTATAAGGAAACCGATAATATGATCTTCCGCGTGTTGTCGCACAACATATTATCTACAGTATAAAGTAAGTGGACTATTGCATCGAACATATAAATAAATTATAGGATGCAATCATTTGATCATATGATTCTCATTTCAAATTAATTGTTATAACATTGTTCATACAAAAAGCTAGACTTTTAGTATACAATCCAACACAAGAATGGTGGAAGAGTTTGGTGAACGATAGGACAGAAAGAGCAGGATACGTCCCTAGTGCTTCAAAAGGGACCGCAATCCGGAACCCAGTAATGAGATACTTGGAGAAAATTGTCTCAAACACCATCTTAGGGAGGTTTGAAGGTGGAGCTGTTGGAGAGAAACAACTTTACATCATGTTTTGCATCTACAATGAGCGACCGTTGAACGTTGCAGCACACTTTGTGCAGCATGCGGAAAGAGTTGCTAAGAGACAATCATCACAAGATCTAATGCTAGGAGGAATGATCACTATGATAGCTCAAGGATTGGGAGTTAATGTGGCAGGTATGGAGAATCGAATGGTGAGTGAAGGGATGAACTACCAACAATTGATGCGGATGGAGTTCTTGACTACAGTTGGGAACCAATATTGTCTGAGGCAGGAAAGGGGAGCTCCATTTCCCTTGCCAACTCCAGAGCTCACCATGGTCTACACTCGAAGGAAGTTGCCAACTTGGCAATGGCGAGTGCTCATCACTCAAGAGTCGTGAGAGCTTTCTATAGGAGAAATCGTGATGAAGTAGAAGAGGTTCTAAGATAGTTGAGAGTGAAAGAGAACCTCAAGCTTGCTAACTTGAGAGCCGAGCCATTGCCAATGGAGGGCGATGAGCAAGGAGAACAACCGGAGCAGGTAGAGTTTGAGGAGCAGGGCCCTGATCCACCATTGTTTGAGAAAGAAGGGGCACAACCACCAGTGGAAGCGGAGCAAGGGAATAATAGATGGAATTATATAATGGATGAGGTGCGAGACATGAGGCATGTGCAGCAGATGTATGGGGCACAGATTAGGGAGATCCGAGAGGTTCAGCAAGAGCATGGAAGACATATTGAAGAGTTGAGAGCTGGACAGTGTCGGAGGGAGTATTATGAGGAGCGATCACGGGTGCATACCAACAATATGGAAGAGATGCTAACGATGATGTTCAACTTCCAGTTCCCCGGATCTCCACGTGCATACATCCCATGGAACACTTATCATCCACCTCCTCCGCCTCCAGAGCAATGAAGGGAGTATTTTGAGTGCTTGGTACTTTTGTCCATTCATCTCAGTTATTGTTAGATTGTTGGAAGAATGTTTGGATTGATTTAATTTGATTCGATTGGATTGTACTTAGATTGTTTGTTTTGGGAGGTTTCGTATTTTGGGATTATTTTATTTTCAGTTTTGTGCATTTTTCTTTTAGTTATTTTGGTATTTTAGTTTGATTTTCATTGTTTGGATGCGATGGGTATTTGATCTTTATTGTTATGGATGTGAATTGATGTGTTGACACTTTTTGATGGATGATTTGGTTTATGCATGTTATATATTGCAATGTTTTTTTTTGTTTTTTATGTTTGTGTTGTTGTTGTCTTGTTATTTTTATTCTTATAGGGAAGGATTGGTGGTTTGTTTTGGGAAAGAGTTGAGCTATGATGCATTAATTGTGATGAGTGATGGCAATCATGTTAATTGTTTCTACTTGTTGAAATTGTGACATGAATTACATAATTTGTTCAATTTTGAGAAGTATGAAGAGTAATTATATTTCATTTGGTCCAAGCAAAAGCTTGTGAGACTTGAGCCTCAACCGTGCCTCCATGGTTAATTCTTGATGAGAGGACCGGTTGAACTTAAACAAACTAGAGCTTGCTCATGGACTATAGGAATGAAGCCCGAATGGTTGAAATTTGTGAAATGATCTTAGGCCATCCTTGATGAATGAGTCATAGCCATAAATTTTCTTACCAAAAACATTATCCATAGTAAGCCACTTTGAGCCTATAAGTCTAATTCTTTGTGATTTAAGCACAATACAAGCCTTTAAAACCCACTTAAGCCTTAAATATATAACCTAAGTATGGGTGATTGAGGAGATGATGGTTTACAAGGTTTGATGTGAGGAATGTGCTAGAAAAGAAAGGAAGTGATAAACAAGTAGGAAAAGGATGAAAAGAGCTCAAGTAAAAATGTACATGTGACCTCAAAGATAAGAGAAAGGAGCAAATCAATAAAAATATGCTCGTGGAATGCAAAAGTCAAAAGAAAGGAAACATGCAAATCAAAAGAAGTTCGAAAAATCCAAGGAACGATAATGGATAGTGCTTGTGATTAAAGAAGAAAGTAAAGGAAACTTGAAAGAGAGTAAGTTGGAGAAAAGTATCATCTTTTTAATTACTTACACTTGATTAGTCACTATTATCCATAAGTTTCCTACCCTACCAAAGTGCCTAAACATTACATCCAAAAGATAAAGACCTTTTTGATCACTTATTGAAACTATTGTGGCTTGTGAACATAGTCCATGAGCAAGCCTATGGTGAGTCGATTTTAACCGCTTGATGAGTGATGATCAAAACCCTACTCTACAGAGTGTTGAGTGAATTTGATATCCTATGAGAGGCTTAGATTGAAAGGGATTTGAGTACTCTTTTGTCATTCTTAAGATTGAACTTGTTAATCTTTCATGTTATAAGTTTGATGAGGTAGGGATACTTAATATGAATTTGTAGACCTTATTAATTGTGATGTATTGTGGTTTATGTTCATTAGATGTTTTCTAGGTGAAAATTACTCCTCTTGGTTATCATTTTTCATTGTTCAAGGACGAACAATACCATAAGTTTGGGAGGTTGATCGTTGTCATTTTCACCTAGATTTTAGTGTCGTTATGTGTGTATTTTTGGATGTTTTTATCCGTATTTGTGTTGTTTTTGGTGGAGTTATTTCTATTTTGAGGAATGTGGTATGAACTTATAGAATTGTATAAATTGACTTAAATATGTGTAAAACAGGTCAAGAAATGGACAAAAATAGAGTCGGGAGTGAAACGGAGTCGGAAAGACATGGTATGTTGGTACACGGGCCGTGTGCAGAATACGGCCCTGTAACCAATGGCCGTGTAATGTCATCAGAACTCGCTGCTTGCCCAGGAGAATGGCCGTGCACTGGCGTACGGACCGTTCGTTGCTGCACACCCCATGTGCGGGGCACGGCCCTGTAAGAAGAAGACGTGCATTGTCATCAGAAATTGCTACACGTCCATAATCAAGGCCGTGTACTACAACTCAAGCCATGTCCGGAAGCACGCACAACATGCCGAAACACGGGACGTGTACTGCAGCACGGGCCGTGTAGGTGCCAAATCCTGTGTAATTTTTAGAATGTTCTGGAAGCTTCTAGAAGGTTCATAAGTGATATAAAACCATGACTTGTGCGAAATTTAGAGGGGGAGATCAGATTACAAGCAGTTACACATACTAAAACACCACATTTCCTCACACACTAGATCCATAATCCATTTCTACCTTGTAGATCCATCAAAACACCATTTGATCTCCATTTTCACTCCATAAATCCATCATTTCATCTATCCTTCCACCATTTGAGAAGGTTGAAGCATCAATTGTTGAAGAATTGTTGAAGGAATTGATCAATTGAAGAGGAGGAAAGCTTTTCACATGCAAGGGAAGCAATTCTACTTTTCTATTGTTAATTTTCTTCTCAAAATGGCTCAAATGGAGCAAAGCTTGATTTGTATTGAATTAATCACCATGTTTAGTGGCTAGTTTTTGTAGTAGGGCTAGTCATATGAGTGGTTGAGGTGAAGAGTTAGATATGTAAAACTTGAGTAGTGATTTGAATTGATTTGTGGATTTCCTTGTATGATATATCAATCATGTTTCATTTCAATGTTTGTGATTAAATTCTCTATTCATGGTATTAGGATGGTCATTCCAATATTGTGAGTGGATGTTTAAATATTGAATTATGCACATATGTTAGTGTAAGGGGAGGTAAGTCATACCCTCCTTAGGCTTAGAACATTCATAGAGGGACACTTAAGTTATTGAGTGAAAAGAACCAATTTATGATCATAGTACCTTAAGGGAATTGAGATTAAGATCAATCTTAGGAGACTTAGGCTTGTAAAAGAGTCGAGAACCTAGTTGCCTTGGCCATAGGGACTATGGGTAAATTTGTGATTGCTTTTAATCCACAAGTTAATGAGAATTACTATCAATGGTTTTGCATATCTAGCTCAAGTCTTAACCATAAGTATGATTAGCCTTGCTTTCTTCTCAAGTATATTCTACATCCATTCCATTAATCATTTGCTTGTTATTTGTTCATTTACTTTGCTAGTTTAATCTCTAGTTAATTGAGTAGAATCGTAAGCAATAGTTTTAAATACAAAACCTTCAAACATATCATCTTTACAAAGCACAAATCGATAATACAAACTTAGGTTTCATTCCTTTGGGATGATATTACTATAAATTTTGTACTTGGTCACGTGTTTCTAGACGATAGAGTCTCTTACTCTTACACATTGAAAAATGCGATTAAGAACAGATATATAAATAAATTATAAGACGCAATCATTTGATTAATATGATTCTCATTTCAAATTAATTGTTATAACATTGTTCATGCAAAAGCTAGATTTTTAGTATATAATCCAACAACCTTAACAACAGTGGTGAGTTTGCTGCTCGTTGGGAGCAGTATGAGAGGAGTTAAAGGTTTGGTTTATTGGATACAAGTCTTTAAGTTGAGATTTGTGAGGTGTGTGTATGAAATACTTGATCCAATTGGGTTGTTGCATGGTTTATTGGATTTGTACATCAGGTTTATGTAAGGTATGATGTACAACATAGATGCATTGTGCAGTCATCCAGCTGTATAAATGGCTGCAACAGGAAACAGTTTTGAATAAGGAATGCATATGATCAAGGCTGATGTGGAGCTCCTTGGTTGGTTCATTTGAGTTGTAACCGATTATTAGCTTTTTTATCAATTGAGTATTAGGCTGAAGGCTGGCAACAATTACAATTATCAAGAAGAAATATTTGATAGCTACTCAACCCAATAAAAGAAGTTGTACTGATTAGTTTTTGGCCATGAAAATTCATATCTCATTTGGTGCTTGTTAGTGTTTAGTGTTGGCAGATTGAGAGCTTTGATTTTCTCTTGTAAGGTGTTCAATAAAAGTGTCATCTCCTCCCCGTGGATGTAGATTCAATGGATCAAACTATGAAAATTCATTTTGCTTTTATTCGTTTTACACACTTCATCAAACACACACTGTAAATCATTCAACAAGTGTGGAGTGATTGTGAGTTTCAGCAGATTTGTGAAGCAATAATCTAACAATTGGCTCTGTCTTGCGGGAAATGGGAAGATCACGATGAATGCAACAAGGTGTGATGTTGAAAAGCTCACAGAGAAGACATATTTCAACCTTTGGAAGTTGAAGATGGAGGCTGCTCTGATGCAGCAAGGTCTAATGGATGCGTTGAAGCCACGTCCATCGGTGAAGACAGAAATAATCAAGGATCCTCAAGTTGCAGCTGGTGGTGTAAGGGGTCCAGTGGATGATCAGGTACTCTAAAAGGCATACCCTACAATTATCTTATGTTTGGGTGATAAAATAATAAAAGAAGTTGCAAAGGAAACAACTGCTATTGGAGTATGGAATCAACTTGAATCTTTGTTCATGGCAAAATCAACTGCAAATAGATTACATTTGAGGCAAAGACTTCATGCCTCAAGATGACTGATGAAAAGCCTCTGATAGATCAAGCTGATGAATTTGTCAATATAGTAGATGATCTTGAGAATGTAGATTTCAAGATAACAAATGAAGGTAAGGCAGTTAAGCTCCTGTCAGCCCTGCCGAGATCACAAAGACACTTCAAGGATACACTACTCTATGGAGGAAAGGGCACTATTCAACTAGAAGATGTTATGTCAGCTCTTAGGTCCAAGGATTTAGAAATAGGGGCTGACAACATTGTAAGCTCAGGTGGAGAAAGTCTCTTTGTCAAGAAAGGTAATCACAACAAGAAAAGAAATAAAGAGGGAGCTGCAGACAACAAGAAAATGAATTCTAGTTCAAAGAGGCAAGATGATGAAGATAGTAATTCACAAGACGAGTCTGAGGTTAGGAGGTGTTATTAGGGGTGTGCAAAGTATGGTCAAAACTAAAAGAACCGACCAAACCGAACCAATTTTAACAATTTGGTTTGGTTTTTGGTTTTCGATTTGGTTAATGGTTTTTAAAATTAGTTTTTTGATGTTTGGCTTGATTTTTTGTTTTAAAAATTAAAATTTTGATTAACCAAACTGAACCGAAATGATGTTATATATAATTTTCAAACCCTGGCTAGTAGCCCCCCTTTCTAATTTCAATCCTAAACTTCTAGGTCCCGATCCTTCCTCATTCCTCACAGTCACGTCTCGCATTAGTGAATCACAATTACATAGCCCTCAACTCCAAACCCTATTTCCCCGGTGACACCTATCTTATCCAGTGACACCAATGGCCAACGAAACTATTCTACTGCCGTTCTTCGCTGCCCTCACCTATGTATTACCAATTTCATGGAAATTAAATCAGTTTATTCATGTGATGTGATGCATTTTGTTGCCCATGACTTTGTTTAATATGCCAAGATTCGAGTTCTCTTTCTATTTTCTTACTGATAATGTTTGATGGTCTATTCGTTTTCATCAGATTTTACCCACTGAAATCTATTTCTTTTTTAGAAATTCAGAAGTTTTTTCTCTTTATAGAGATTTACTAGTATTTTTGTGTAATATCTCTTTTTTTAATTGATAAAATAACTTGAAGTATAGAAAGATCTTGCCTTCAGGCTCTAATAAAAAGAGGCAAAATTTTTCATCAAAATATATATTTCATATATAAACTCCATTTGATAATGAATTCTCTTCAAGTATTTTTGTTAAGTTAAGAGAGATTAAGTCAAATTATATGGGGCAGAATAAGTCAAATGATTCATTTGTTAGTAATATTTATCAAATCAAAGATTTGTATAAAGGTAAGTTAGGAATATTTGTCGAATCATTGATGTTTTAAATTTTTTTAAAAAAGGGATCGGTTCGGTTAACTTGTTAAATCGACCAAAATATTTCGATTTGGTTTAATCCAATTTTAGATTACTTTTGTTCGATTTTCTAAAAAACATTCAAAAAAGTTCAGTTTTCGTAGTTTGGTCAGTTGGTTAATCGAATCGACTGATGCACACCCTTAGGTGTTATCATTGCCACGAATAAGGTCATTTAAAGAGGAATTGATCTAAGTGGAAGGCTATGAAGGCTAAGAGGTCTGAAAATGCAAGAAATGGTCAGAATAATCAAGTTAATCAAGTCACAGATAAGAAAGAAGTTGCTGATAATTCTGATAGTTTTGGATATATTTACACTGAGGCTTTATTGGTTACGTCACCTAGAAACTCAAGTAAATGGATTCTAGATTCGGGGAGTACTTATCATGTGACATCGAGGAGGGATTGGTTCTGTGAGTTCGAGGACGATGAAGGATCGGTTCATCTCGAGAACGATAAGATTTGTTGCATAAAAGGTAAAGGATCAGTAATGATAGAGTTGTCTAATGGTGCTGTAAAATTGTCTAATGTGAGGTATGTACCTAAGCTTAGAAGAAATCTTATTTCTCTTGGAATGCATGAGTCTTTCGGTTACGCTTTTAAGTCTCAAGGTGGAGTTCTTACTGTTTCGAAGAATGGGAGAGTAGCACTTCACGGTTTAAGAAGTGATGTTTTGTATTTTTTAAATGGCAAGACAGTGAAGAGGCTGCATGATCAAGTGAATCACAATTCACTCAATGGTGGAGATATTTCGAAGCTTGAATTTGTGACAGTCCTACGGAAGATGAATGAGTTGATCGTGTTTAAGATAAAGGTCTAGGATCAGAAGTGGAGATTTCTGAGGCTACAAAACTTGAGGTGGAGCATGCTAGTGAAGTGAGTATGGAAGATCAGTTTGGAAAAATAGATCACAAGCATACTTTGTCCAATGATGCACCAGAACTTGAGGTGGAGGCTCATCATGTTGAAAGTTGTAAAAATGACATCAAATACAAGTGTAGAAGAGTATGTGCTACTGTCAAAGCATGTGTAATGAAGCTGAGGAAAAGGACTTGCAACAATAGGAAGGAAGGAAGCTTTACCAAAATAAAGTGTATTGCTAAGTTTGATGCATGTTTAGACTTAGTGGATATTTGTTAAATTTTTCAGAATATATGATGGGTGGCTATTACCTTAAAAATATTGGTGAGTTTGTTGCTCGTTTGGAGCAGTGTGGGAGGAGCTAAAGGCTTGGTTTATTGGATACAAGTCTTTAGGTGGAAATTTATGAGGTGTGTGCATGAAATACTTGATCCAATTGGGTTGTTGTATGGTTTTGGATTGTACATCGGGTTTATGCAAGGTATGATGTACAACATGGATGCATGGTGCAATCATCCAGCTGTATAAATGGCTGCAACAGGAAACAATTTTGAATAAGGAATGCATGTGATCAGGGCTGATGTGGAGATCCTTGGTTGGTTCATTTGAGGTTGGTTGTGACCGGTTATTAGCTTTTTTTATCCATTAAGTATTAGGATAAAGGTTGGCAACAATTACAGTTATCAACAAGGAATATTTGACAGCTACGCAACCCTATAAAAGAATCTCTACTGTGTAGTTTTTAGCCGTGAAAATTCATATCTCATGTGTTGCTTGTTAGTGTTTAGTGTTAGCTGATTGAGAGCTTTGATTTTCTTCTGTAAAGTGTTCAATAAAAGTGTCATCTCCTCCCCGCGGATGTAGATTCAATTAATCGAACCACGTAAATCCGTCTTGCTTTTATTCGTTTTACACACTTCATCAAACACACACTGCAAATCATTCAACAAGTGTGGAGTGATTGTGAGTTTCAGCAAATTTGTGAAGCAATAATCAGAAAATGCTATTGAGGAAGCTAATGATGTTGAGAAAACTCTCAATTGATGAACTACAAAGTTCTCTATTGATCCATGAACTGAAAATTAAACAGCAAGATAGTGAGGAGCAGGTCTTGAAAGCTTCAACACCATATCATTACACAACAAGAGATGATAGAGGACGAAACCAAGAAAGGGGAAGAGGGAGAGGGAGAGGAAATAATGATCGTGGCCATACACAACACCACGAAATCAATTTCATGAAAGAGAAAATGGACGAGGTCGGGGTCGAGGTCGAGGAGGCCATCACACATCAAAGTCAGCAGATAAATCTAATGTGGATTGCTACAAATGTCATAGCTAGGTATGACCATTCTCAATCCGAGTGTGTGGAGTGCTACAAATGTCATAGGTATGGCCATTACCAATCTGAGTGTCCAACTAATTTTGATAAACAAATTGGAGAAAGAATCAATTTTGTAGAAAATGAATAAGAGGTGTCTCTCTTGATGGTATGTCACGAGAAAGAAGTAATGCAACAAAATATGCGGTACTTAGACACGGGATGTAGTAACCACATGTGTGGCGATAAAAAAGCATTTTCAGAGTTGGATGACTCATTCCGCAAAACTGTCAAGTTTAGAGATAAATCCATTGTAACTGTTATGAGCAAAGGAAGGGTTGATATTCATACGAAGGATAACTTCACCCACACCATCTCAAATATTCTTTTTATCCCGGACTTAAAGACCAACCTTCTTAGCATGGGCCAATTGCAAGAAAAAGGCTTCACCATTTCTATTAAGGGTGGAGTGTGATAATATCAAGATTCAAAGTTCGGCTTAATTGCTCAAGTCAAGATGACGGCAAATCGAATGTTCCCCTACATCTTAAAAATGGGTCTCATTCATGTTTGTCAGCAAGAATCGCTAATTCTTCTTGGTTGTGGCATTTTCGCTATGTCCATCTAAACTTTGGTGGATTGAAGACTTTACTACAGAAGAGTATGGTGGATGGTCTTCCTCAATTTACCTTTCCTACAAAAGTTTGTGAAGATTATGATGTTAGCAAACAACATCGAAATGAATTTTCTCAAGGAAAATCATGGAGAGCAACAACACAATTGGAGCTGGTTCATTCGGATATTTGTGGGCCAATAAATCCAACATCAAGTGGAGGTAAAAGATATGTCATAAGTTTCATTGATGATTTTAGTCGGAAAACATGGGTGTATTTTTTGCAAGAGAAGTCGGAAAAACTTGCAGCCTTCAAAAGTTATAAAGTGTTTGCTAAAAAAGAAGTTAGCAAATCATTGATAATCTTGCGGACTGGTCGTGGCGGAGAATACACTTCACATGAATTTGAAATTTTTTGTGAGGGTAATGGGATCAAGAGGCAACTTACAGCAGCATATTCTCCATAGCAAAATGGAGTTTGCGAGCGGAAAAATTGCACCATGTTGAACATGGTCAGAAGCTTACTATCAAGTAGTGGCATGCCAAAATATTTTTGGCCTAAAGCAGTGAATTGGAGCATTCATATTTTGAATAGAAGTCCAATATTTTCTATTCAAAATATGACACATGAGCAGGCATGGAGTGGGCGATGCCCAACAGTGGCACACTTCAAAATTTTTAGATGTGTGGCCTATGCTAATGTTCCGGACAAGAAAAGGATAAAGCTTGATGACTTGGGAGTGAAATGTGTTTTCTTAGGTGTTGCTGATCAATCAAATGCGTATAAGCTTTACAATTCTAACTCTAAAAAGGTGATGATGAACTGTGATTTCATCTTTAATGAAGGAAATTTCTGGTTGTGGAAATTAAATATTTCCAACCATAGAATTCCTGTCAATTTTGATGGAGAAATTAAAGAGGAGAGGCCACAAGAGGAACAAAACTAAGAAATTACCTCGGATATTCGAAACTCACCAGGAGTTGAATTTATTGAAGTATGAAGAAGCAAACGCATAAAGAAAAGACCAGCCTGGATGATGGGCTGTGAGGTAACATGGATTAATCAAATTGATGATCCTATCACACACTTTGCTTTATTTTGTGATCCTACAGATTTCGAAGAGGCTGCCAAAGAATCAAAATGGAGAAAAGGAATGGATGAAGAAATCACAGTCATTGAACGAAACAATACATGAGAGTTGATCAATCTCCCGAGAGGCCATAAGACTATTCGTGTCAAATGGGTGTACAAAACCAAACTGAAGGAGAATGGCGAAGTTGACAAATACAAGGCACGCCTCGTAGCTTAAGGCTATCGTCAAAAGTATGGTGTGGATTATAAATAAGTCTATGCCCTCGTTTCAAGACACGATACAGTTTGACTTGTGATAGCGATGGCTGCGCAACACTCATGGCCTATTTTCCAATTGGAAGTGAAATCTGTATTTTTGCATGGTGATCTTGAAAAAGAGATATTTTTTATCAACCTCCTGGTTATGAGTAATTTGGCAGTGAAGATAAGGTTTACAAACCTAATAAGAGGTTATATGAGCTAAAACAAGTACCACGTGCTTGGTAAAGTCACATAAATACTTACTTTTCTAAGGAAGGATTTAAGAAGTGTCCATATGAGCATACACTTTATGTTAAAAGTGGAGATGTAGGTAAATTTCTCATCGCGTGCTTATATATTGATGATCTTATTTTTACGGGAAATAATAATGCCATGTTTGAAGATTAAAAAAATCTATGATGGCTGAATTTGAAATGTCTGCCTTGGAATGATGCATTATTATTTGGGAATAGAAGTGGTACAATCTGCATGTGGGATTTTTATTTCTCAAAGGAAGTATGTGAAAGAGATTTTGGAGAGGTTTCATATGAAAAATTGCAATTCTGTTAGCACACCAACTGAAGCAGGTTTGAAGCTTGTGCGGGATCCTAGAGGGAAGAAAATTGACAGCACACTTTACAAATAATTGATGGGTAGTTTGATGTATGTGACAACCACAAGACCTGATATAATGCATGTTGTAAGCCTTATTAGCAAGTATATGGAATGTCCAAAGGAGATATATCTTATAGCTACTAAAAGGATATTATGTTACTTACGAGGAATGGCTGAATATGGGTCATTTTATAAGAATGAAAAAGAGTTCAAGTTGATTGGCTACACCGATAGCGATTATGTTGTAGATCAAGATGACGAAAAAAAGCACTTCGGGGTATGCCTTTATGCTTGACTCAGGAGCTATTTCATGGTCTGCGAAGAAGCAACCAATCATCACGTTATCGACGACGGAGACTGAGTTCGTGACAGCAACTTCATGTGCTTGCGAAGCTATTTGGTTGAGAAACATTCTTTAAGAGATACAATTCAACCAAGATGAAGCCGCTCATATTTATTGAGACAGCAATTCAACAACTAAACTCTCTAAGACTCTTGTTTTTTGGGCGCAACAAACATATTGGAGTGAAGTATTATTTTTTTAGAGATCTTTCCAATGATGGAGTTATTAATCTCAGTTTATGCAGAAGTGAAGACCAAGTTGCTGATATATTCACTAAATCTCTCAAAGTGTCTTTGTTTCGGAAGTTACGGGACTTGCTTGGTGTGTGTGCTTTTGATCTAAACTGAAAGTTTCTAAACTGTTCAGTTTAAGAATGTTGGGTTTATATTTCAGTTAGGTTATTAGCTTTTACCTATTCTTATGGAGTTGAATCTAGTGGGTTATTGCTTTAGATTTTCTGTTTGATAGTTCCTGCTTTTTAGTTGATTAGTTGAGTTAGTGGATAGTAGATTAATTCTATAAATATTATGCTTCATGTTGAGTCATGTACTTGAAATTTCATTAAGAGTCTTGCTGTTGTTAGCAAACATCTAGCAACTTTATATCTTTCAAGTCATCACGAATATACTTAACCTTTAGACCTCTCCTGAATCGCTAGCTATCTAGCTTCGTCACATTGAACTACTCTATTAGAATTCACTTGCTCTTTACCAAATACTATCTTCATCCCACAAAAGTTTGCATGTCTCTTCCGGCACGAAGGTTAAGAAAAGTGATAATTTATAGAGGTATTATGGTATTTTTTTGTAATAAATAAATGATAAAGTATGTTAGGTGTGTTAAATAAGAATTTTTTTTTTTGTAAATAAAATGTATGGAAAATGGTGATTATGTTTGATATTTTATTTTTTTTAAGAATGTGCAAACTTTTCTTGGATAACCCAAAATAAAAAATGTATCATTCGAAATGAAACGAGACAGTATATGCGAATAAAACATAAGTTTGTAAGTTCGATTGGGAAAAAAATACTATTTCAACATAAATATTGATGACAAGTGATAACATACAATTTCACCTTTTATTTTTAATTAATGATATTCTGTAACGTCGAACTCCTAATCTATATTCCAGATGTATGATTTGGATTGGATCGAACAATAAAGTGCATATACAGATGTTATATATATTCATTAAAATTTCGCATTTAATTAATTGTAGAAGCTACAGACCTTTAAACAGTACAAACAAACACAACAATCTAAATTATTGACCTCCACCACCACCAGCAATACATACAGCCACCATCTTCATGGCGATCCAAAAACAAGAGAGAAGAGCTCAAGAAATTACAGGGAAACGATTGTTCTAGAAACTGGCCCGTTTAAGCGACGTTACCGTTACTGAGGCACCCAACGGCGACGCCCCCACCTCAACATCAAACGAATCGTACCGCCGGAAAAGCTCCACCACCAGCAACCGCGACACCAGCACCACGAAGTCTTTGCCGGCGCACTGTTTATTGTGGATGGTGGGGCCCTCGTTTTCCGGTCCATTGGACCAGAGCACATGCTTCAACAGCTTCTCCCCCTCTTCCCCCACGAACCGGGTCGGAACGAACTCATCGGCCTGATCGAATATCTTCGGGTCTTTCGTCGCGAACGGCTGGAACCCATACAGCATTTCCCCCTCCCTGATCTGAAACGCAGCGTCATGTGACTCGATCACGAAGTCCCGCTTGGCTCGACCGTACTGCGACGGAACCGGTGGCTCGATCCGCAGCGCCTCGTACACCACCGATTTAACCAACGGCATGTTTTCCATCGCCCTCATCGTCACTTCGCCGCCGCTCGATTCTAGCGCGGATCGGACCTCACGAGCGAGGTCGGTGTGGAGCTTCACCCCACCCCGACCCAACCACTTGATCATGTTGGGGAAGAAGATCTTCATCCCGCCAAAGGAGTTGAAACACGTGGCGAAGACCAGATTATGACAGGCTTCGTCTCGAGAGAGACCGAGGGCTTCGGCTTGATCGAGAATGGGGGTGGAGCTCTGATAAAAGAAATCGTAGATTCGTTGGTAGTCTTTCTTCACTAGAAATGGGGGGAGAGAGAACGTATGGAGAACCCCATCTTCTAACGGTCTGGGTAAACCCAGACTGAGGAGTGGGTGTAGATGAAACAGAACCCATTTGCTCACAAGCTTCGGGCCGTCCGACCCGAGCAGAGTGTCGATCGGGTTAGCGCCGTAGAACGATCGGCCCAAGAAATTGAACGCAGCGTCATCATTCGCAGGCCCGAAACTAGCCTTCCCTTTGGTGGCCAACTCATCCTCTAAGTTCTGGAACAGCTCCAAATAGCAGTTATGGAACTCCGGAATTACTCGATCGCGGCGATGAGAGAGAAGGTAAAACATGAGCTTCTTCAATTTGGCATGATTGGGTTCGGATGGGTCGAGGTAGGACAATATTCTGTAGCCGCCGGTGAGATCGGTGGAGGGCATGTAAGTGCCGGTAAAGAGATCCTTCTTCTCGACCTTCCCGGTGTCGAAGAGGGTGGGGAAACTCTTACCGTCGAGTAAAACGACGACGTTAGGCTGGAAAGAGATGAGAGGGCCAGGTGGCATGTTGGTTCTGAAGACAGTAGACTGGTATTTCTGGATTCTTGATTTGAAGAACTCATCTCTGCCTTGGTTGTAGAAGTAGTCTTGCCTGTCCTTCCAGGGCCCGATCAGAGGGAGCCCGTAATCGCCCGGGATCTTTCGGATCGGGAGCTTGGTGGGTTCCGCCGCCGGTGTTTGCAGAACCGGTGGCTTTTCCGATATGGTGGCGGTGATCACGGTGGCTTTGTGCTTTTTGAGAGGTTTGACGGCGGCGGAGGGTAGCTTGGTGGATGAAGTTTGGGAAGAGAATAGGGGGTTTGAGATAGTGAAGGAGGATAAAGAAGAAGCAGCAGCAGCCATGGTTGAGGTTGAGAGAGTTGTTGAGTTTATTATTAAAATAATAATGGTAGCAAAATTGACCGATGAATATGGAGAGAGAAGAGAGGGGTATTATATAGGGAGAGTTTATGATTCATGGAAGGTGGGCCCGATTTCAGTCGTGGGTTTCACTTTTCTATTGTGGAAATGAATAGTATATTTGATTTGTTGAATCGTGAAATGTGTGCATTATTATTAATAAAAATACATGAAACACCAATTACTATAATTTTCTTTATTTTTCCTGTTTCCCAGAAATCATCTGGCCGATCTCCGAATTAAGACTGGGTGTGCAAAGCTCACATGACAACTTGTGGGACCCGTGAGTATCGCTGTGATGGTAGAACTTTGTTTTGCAGCTCAATTTGATCTTATCCTTTTTTTGGTAAATTCTCAATTAGTAATTCCAACTTATATGCACCAACTCAATTAGTAATTCTTATCAGCTACGTTTTCAAATTTTTTTAGTTTAATTCATTGGGTTGGGGTCTAGTAAAATTATACTCTAACCTTTGTCCTGGTAAGCTTTTCACATATCCATGGTAATTCTCAATTTTGCTAAGTTTTTCTTTGCTAAACTTTTCAATTTTTCTTGGGAATGAGAGAGTAGTATTTATTTTTATCTCATTTCAATCTTCATGATCGATTTTTGTGCGGAGATTAAAGAATGTACTCCCCACATTTTATTAAAGTTGTTATACTTCCTTCATCCCACGTATTTTTACTCATTTTTCATTTTGGGACGTCCCAAATATTTTTACACATTCCATTTTTGACAAAAATACATAATATTTTATTGTCTACTTTTTACAATTCCAACAACTTTAATTATTTTTTTACACTTTATTCATCATTCTCAATAACTTTATTCACTTTTTCTTTTTAAATTATTAATTTATCCCTACTTTCTCTTACATTATACTATATTAAAAAATAAAACGTCTTAATTTCCGTGCTCATATAAATGGGTAAAAATACTCGGGACGGAGGAAGTATTTTTTTTGGATACGAAAATTAAGAAGAATAATATTTTAATGGATAATTTATTAAAATATAATATTTTAATGTATAGTGGGTAGGTGTATTAGTGGTGTGTGTGGAGTGTGTGTGGGCCTATGTAAATATTTTAATATTTTTGTGTGGGTCTTATATGTTTGAAATGAAATGTAACAAATTTCATGGGACAACCCATAAAAGAAAATGTCACAACTTATGTAGGGCGGGGGGAGTAGTATTTTTAGTTGAAAGATATACTCCCTCCATCCCATTTTATCTTCATATTTACTGTACACATGTAAATTATGAAAAATCACTTTTTGAGTAACTTTTGTGAGTAATTTGGTATTTTTGGATAATAAATAAATGATAAAGTATATTATGTGTATTAAAAAGGTAATAATGATAATTTTGAATTAAAGTATATTTGAGGAATATTAGAGGGAGTAGTATTTTAAGTTGAAATATATACTCCCTCAAAAGCAGCTGGCTGGACAAAAGTTAACGTGGATGACCATGCAAAGGGTGCTCCAGGATGCATTTCTGGTGGAGGATTATACAGAAATAGTAGAGGATTTGCAATGGGGGGTTTCTCGTGTGGATTTTGGCAAGGTTTTGCTTTCGAAGCAGAGCTAGGGACTGCGTGCTTAGCCATTGAAATGGCTTTTGAGAAAGGATGGAAAAGGCTTTCTATGTATGCTTTCATTACAAGAAAAACCAATCATCCCATGGAGGTGCTGGCAAGTTGGCGCAAGGCAAAAGATTTACTACAAAAAATGACATTTCATATCTCGCATATTTTCAGAGAAGGGAACTCAACTGCAGATGCTTTATCATCTATTGGGGGTCATACATCTGGTATCACAATCTATCAGCACCCATAAAAATGATATTGTTCATAGACATGAATCAAGACTATTATAGATTTAGATAGTCTTTTTTACTTTCAAACATCTTTTTGCTTCTCTGTATCTTTTCATTTCTATTTTAATAATATCATTTATTGGTCTCCATCCCATTTTATTTTCATATTTACTGTACACATGCAAATTAAGAAAAATCAATTTTTGAGTAACTTTTATGGGTAATTTGGTATTTTTAGATAATAAATAAATAATAAAGTATGTTATTTGTATTAAAAATGACAATTTTGAAATTAAAGTATATTAGAGTAATATTAGTTATGTACATTTTTCTTTTTATGGAAGTATGGAATTGAAATTGAGAAGAACCAAAATGGAAAATGTGAAGTTGAAATTGGGACGGAGGAATTAATATTTAACGTAGAGTGGATAGTTATATTAAAATATTATTTGTGCGTTATATAATAATACATTAATTGTTTTATTTGAATTTCATTTACCAAAAGAAATTATAAATATATTGAAACAACGTTCAAATTGAAAATGTACAAATTGGATGAAGTATTAAAATCAGCAAGAAATTTGTTGGGTAGCCGGTTCAAATTCCCTAGTTTTTGAAATTGGTAAATTTTTATTTTTTATTCAAACAGCTACAATATAATGCACATTCAATTTCCCTTTCTTTTACATAGTCAATTTCCCTTTCTTTAACATGCTATCTTTATAACAATCATTTGCTTCAATAAAATCTTTATAATTTTTTCATTTATTTGTCTTATAAAATCTTTCTCATTAAAAAGTTTATTTTATTCGAAAATCTCAAAAGTTACTTAAATTTACAAATTTATTAATCATTTTTCACAATATATATAGAAAAACATTATATTATGCTAATTCATAAAGAATATAGAAAAATAAACAACTCAACTACTTTGAATCTCTAGGAATATCATAAAAGAGAAAATTCTAATTTTTTTATTAATTCAGTTTTCTTAATACAATGATATGATCCCCTATTTATAAATGATAACAAAATCAACACTATAATGATATTTAATGTGAATAGAGGACAACAAATATATAAATCGCTAAATTAAATATTTTATTATATTTAATGTGAATGGAAGAAAACAAATATATACATCACTATAACAAATATTTCTATGTCCCATCACAGCTCCATCATATTCTAAAGACGCGATTGGTACGATAGAACGGGGTGGGAATGGAATCATCATTCCTAATTATATTTCTATTCTTGCGATTGATATGTTTTTAGTAATAGGAATTATGATTCGAAAGGAATATGTATTCCCTTACATTTGGAAATGTACATTCCTCCCACCCCATGGTATTACACATTCCATTCTCTTTTTCCTCCCACCCCCACCCTCTCTCTCTCTCACACGAGCGCGTGTACACATACATACATACATACATATATATATATATATATATATATATATATATATATATTATATAATTATAAATAATATTCTTTTAATTTATACAATATTTATTATTTTTCTACTTAACATGTACTCCCTCCGTCCCGGAGATATTGACACATTTTTTTTGAACGGAGATTAAGAAGTATAATAATTTAATGAAAAGTGAAGTGAGAGAAATAATATTTAATGTGTAGTGGGTAGTTGTATTAGTGGTGAGTGTGATGTGTGTGTAGGCCCATGTAAATAAATAAATTATTTTTGTATGGGTCCACCTAAAGAGGAAATATGCCAATTTTTATGGGACAAGTAAAATGAAAAGTGTGTCAATATCTTTGGGACGGATGGAGTAATATTTATTAAAATCATTTGTATTAAATTATTTAATAAAAATAAAATAATAAATCATTTAATATTATAATTATAAAATATATAAAATCTTCATTAAAATTTTCATTAATTTAATATTTTAAATAAATTAAATTTAAATATAATATTATAAAAATATTATTAATGAGATTGAAATTATTAAAAAATATAAATTATATTACTTGAGTTATTCCTAGACCATATCAATCATGATAAAAATAATTTTTAATCATTTCATTTCCGTTACTATTCCATTTATAGGTTCATTCCATCCCACTGTTATTTCATTCAGTCATACCAATCTATCCGTAATTATTTGTTGTAAGTTTTACATAGAGAAATAATTTAAATCAACCTCATTAATTAATTTTCGATCATAATTCATACATTTAATATCTATTGGATGGACTTTTAGAGTGGCAGAACAAAAGGCGTGAGACAAAGAAACCGGCTGCTGTTAGGAAATATATATTTCATCTATTCTTAATTAAGTTGGCATTAAATCAATAAATTTATAATGGGATATATTTAATTTAATTATTTATAAAAAAGAATATTAAAAGTGGGATTAATCCAAGATTTGGTAAATAATATCTTATTTCAAAGATATATTTAAAGATATTATTTTATGAACGTGATTCATGGTTGATCAATAAAAAAAGCCTTATGGCCAATTTGAGAATCAATGAATACAGAAAATGAAGAGCAATCAATAGTCAAAGTATTCTTTATTTTTGAAAATTTGATTGAAGATTACATGAATCAATATTTGATGGAAGATTATACGGATCAGATTTGATTAAGATCTTTTAGAGATTTGATGTCGTTCTCTCTATGCTATCTTTGGTGGATGATTCATGTATTCAAACTCCCGACATTAGTTTTTATGAGGCCATTAGAGACTTGTCTAGAAACTCTTCTAGTTATTTCGTTTGTATTTTGTTTATTCTCATGTTCCTTTATATACGAAGAACACAGCCTTGTAACGTGGAATTCGGGATGGAGTTTCAGTATAGAGTTCGAAAGATCTCGTCACAGCCTTGGAGGGAGTCCATACAGTGCTTTCAAGTTCACGTGGTGGCCAAGTAAGAAATTAGAAGTTGTAGGGTATTGTCAATTAGCATAAAATGGATAGAATGAAGTTCGTAGATGTTGAATTGAAATACTTGTTTTTTATAATGAAAGAGATCTAAGGAATGAGGCGAAGTCTATCCCGTATTTTTTAGTTCGTGTACTTATTAAGTCTTCCGCTGAATCTTTATGTTTATATTGTTGTTCTTATAGTTTGAAGAAACATCTTCACACCAGCCCATATATTTAATTGATTTTAAAATTACATCTGCATTGCTTATACTCCCTTCATCTCTTAGTTTTGCACGCATATATGAGCTTGTGTGATTAGAAAAAGTTGTTTTTGAGGTTAATAATGAAAAAAAGTGAATAAAATTGTTGAGTTTAATTAACAAAATATAAAAATATTATAATATCATTACTTTAAAAATATTAATACCGCATAGTGTCACTATAGTTGAAAAAAAAAATGGTGGAAACAAAGAAATGGAAAGTGTAAAAAAAACGGAGGTAGTTAAATTTTTCGGACTACATTCATTTCATTAATCATTATCCAGGTTTTATTACCCACATTACTGCCTAGACCATTGTGATCTTTGTAACTCATCCTTTATGATCCTTGTATTACTACTTAACAATTAATATTAATATTAATATTACACTTTACATAGAGCTATTTTTTAGTTCTAATAAATGCTGTTGATGTTAACTAGTTTTAAGAACTAGTACTACTTCACTTAAGTTGTTAAATATCTTGCTCTTTAATCATATGAACTTTCTTAAAATTAAAAATTAAGTAATTGCTTTTATAATTAATAGGTACAGTCCAAAGCAAAGGAGTCAAAGATACTTGAGGATAGAACAAATCAAAGGATACAATATACAATACGAAGGCAGCTTACGAATGGATTTTAATGAATAAAGTGGGTGCTTCTAAAGTGAAAAAAGAGGAGTTCAAATTAATTAGGGATCCTTATTCTCCAATGAAAGTTCGGGTGTGCACTTGGCGCGTTTTGTGAGAATGCATTCCTCCAACGACCATGCTTGTTCGACGAAAAGCATTGCATCCCAATGTGAGTATTTTATGTCCTTTATGTGATTTGAAATTAGAAACGGTACGTCATATTTTTTTCGAATGTTCATTTTCTCATAATTTATGGATGTATATTTTCAAATGTATTAGAATAGCAATTGTTATATCCTCAAATCCCTCAACGAACTTACTACATTTTAGTATGATTTTGAGAGGGAACAAAGGAATGAAAATTGTTATTTGCATTTGGGCATGTCTTATTTGGTTAATATGGAAGACTAGGAATGCTATTTGATCGTTGTTATTTTCATTTAGATTTTATTGTCTTCTTATATATTTACGTATTATGTTATCCGTTTTGTATATCATTTGGTGGTATTTTATGTTTATATAGAGATTTGTGTTATGAATTGATATATGTGTGAAAATAAGCTTAATTGTGCATGAAACAGGTGAAAAAAATAAGCAAAATGGAGTCGGGAGCTGAAATGGGAGAAAATGAGCAACAGGCGACGAAACTCGATTCGATCACAGGACCGAGTCGAGTCTGTGCACAAGCCTGAGTCGAGCTGCAGTAAGACGACCATCGACGTCGACTGTACTTATTAGAAATATGTACTCGTACTTCCCTGCTCGTTGAGCTCTTCAACCGCCGCAAACCTGCCGAAGAACAAGCACCGACTCGAATCGAGCTGCAAAGCTCGAGTCAAATTTGGCATAAAGTTGGAATTTAAATCATCGGTTATTCAGAAGGTTCTAGGCCTACAAATACTCCATTTGCGTGAATTTGATGAGGGATTTCATTCTGTAAAGTTTCTAGATTAAATTCACTCACTTTCTCACCATTTTCACACACACTATCAATTTCCATCCAATTTCCATCAATTTTCTTACAAATTTCCATAAATTTTCACATAATTCATCTACCCATCCCATTCCTAAGGAGTATTGAGGCTTGAAGAGGTGGAATGCATCTTAAAGGAAGGATTCTCCCCAATTCAATAAGGGAAGCAATTTTGCCTTTAGTTTGTAATTTCTTTGATTTATTAGCAATAATGGATTCATGTAAGCATTTTAATATTGTAAGCATGATGATGTTTGTTGGCTAGTCCTCTTGTGAGTCTTGCCACATGATGGATTGAAGATTTCTAGACTTATTGGATTTTTTATGGTTTTATTGATATGATTTTTAAATTTCTCTCATGTTTTATGATTTACTTGATTCGTATTATGATGTGTGTGATTAAATTCTCTATTCCTAATGTTAGGACGATTATTCCAATATATTATGCTTACAGTTTTGATTGAATCATGTTATAATTTGGATTATGCATGTTAGTGTAGGAATAGTTAAGTCATAACCTTCTTGTGCTTGGAACATTCATGTGAGAACATTTAATTGATTGATCATAATTGATTGTTGATTGAGTGAGGAGATTTATTCTTGTCGTTATAGTACCTTCTAAGGGAATTAAGAATGAAATACAATCTTATGTGCTTGAAAGTGATGGCGATCGGATCTTATGGTCTACGTAATCCGTTCAGGTTCTATGCACATCTAACGCAGCGGAATTATTGAAAGTATTACCTTTCATCGAAGACTGGTGGAGATGTCTGAACAGCTGCAGAAATAATATCTTGATCTTCTGTTGTATTCTTATGCCACGTCTAGATGTCGTGTGGGCGACGATCCTCTAGGCGATCCCAATCCGCAGTCTCCCTCATATTTCTAATTTTCTCTCTTATTTGATGAAAAATCTGATTTCTCATCCTCAAATTGATTTAGGCTTGTTTATGATGAGTGGGACTAATGAGATGACTTATTTATAGATTATAATAGGGACCAAGAGTAGAAATTAGGATTGCGCCTCCCATTGGACTTAAACATCCAAGTTGTCTAAAACTTATACTTAAACCCAATAATAATAATCCAGTCCACTAAAGAATTATTATTGCACTGTCACCCTAATCCCAAATTATGTTATTGGCTCGTTCTTATTATGAGCCTATTTAACTCCCCGTATTTTAGATATACAATGCCCATTAATTAAATGAGTTACTGACAACTAAATTAATTAATCTCTAATCCAGAAGTAGTACCACTCAATCTTATTATCATGCCGGAATAAATCCACCTGCAGGATTTACACGATAATCCTTATGAGCTCCTAAAGGGGACATCATCAACCTAATTCATTAGGACACTAATTCCTTCTACAATCAAAACATACTATACAGACAGTAGCATCTCCAAGCTCACTGAGCATATTGATTTAATAATTAAATCTCACCCATTGATGAATCAAAGAAATAAATAATGAATTACGTGTCGAGGTTATTCTATAGGAATTAAGAGTACGAACATCCATAATTACTTAGGTCTAGTTCTCTTATATAGTCAGTATAAATTGAACAACCTCACGAGTAGACATGTACGGCGGTTCGAAACTACCGGTTCTGGTTCTGAACTGCTAGTTTCGATTTTAGGAAATATAGAACTGGAACAGAACCGAGGATAGGCCAGTTTTAGTTACTGTTTGAAACTGTCGATTTGGGTTTTTTTAGCCTTTAAACGTAAAAAAATAGAAAAATTGCCGGTTTGAAATTGAAACTGGCGGTTCTGGTTTCACAAAATGAAGAACCGAAACTGAACCAGAATATATCCAATTTTGGTTCCATTTTGGCCGATTCCAGAATCGCCAATTCCAGTTAAAATATGCATGTCTACTCACGCGGTCCTACTCAATACACACAAAGTGCACAAGTGAAATTTTATAATTTAGACAAACTAATACCAAATCACACTACAATCATATCGATAGATTATTCCCATCTATTTCGGTTGCGAGCATTTGTTTATACTTTACAAGAAACTAATAATATGATCTTCCGTGCGATGCCACATACCATATTATCTACAATATATAGTAAATGGATTATTGCATCGACAAATAAACAAATTATAAGACACAATCATTTGATGAATGATTCTCATTTCAAATATTATTAAAACATTATTCATATTAAAACTAGGATTTTAGTATACAATCCAACAGAAACTTGTAATGAGTTGAGAACCTAATTGTCTTAACCATAGGGATTAAGGGAATATATGTGATTGCTTCTATTCCATTATAATTGGTATATGCCATTAGAATCTAATTTGTCTAGGTTGTATCCTTGATCATGATTATGGTTTGCCTTGCTTCACTTTAGATCGTTACTACATCCATTCAATTTCATCATTGGTTACTTGATACTCTACTTGGTCATTTTTATAGTTGTTAATTGCTACTATTTGTTACTTGTCTAGATAATTGATAGTTTAAATTGGTAGTTTAATTCTCAAATCTCAAAATCCGATCACTTATAAAAAGCATGATTAAAAATGAATGCGGATACACTCTTGATTTTGATCTCCAGTGGATCAATATTAAACTTGGTCAACCACTACTACGATAGCTCTAATAGCACATAAAGAAAATTGCGATCACTATTGTGTTTCTGAATGAAAAAGTTGAAATAAGTGATTTAGTAAAGGAGCTCAAAACTCGTGTTTGGAGTTGGATTTGGACGAAGGAGATATCAATTGATCGATATGCTTTTGAAGACTAGGAGTGTAATCCTAGAGCAATTCTCCATTGTTGAATGTTCTTAAATAATATTGTATCTTGGAGATTCATGTAAAATGTATTAAAGAGATTCAAAATATAATATTGCGGGTATTTCTTATACCCATTTTATGATTTTAATAAAAATATTTTTGTTGTTAAAAAAGAATTTCTCTTATAATTAAAGTATTACAATTTTTATAACTAAGGTAAAAAAAATTTATAACTAAATGGTAACTGTTCATATGACTAAAATATAAAAATTTTAATAACTAAAAGAGTTAAAATTCACTCAACTAAAGAGATAATAATATTTATGTGTAACAAAAGAATAATAGTTATTGTATAACAAAAGTATAAGTTGCAATTATTTTGACTAGAGAGTAACAATTCTCATAACTAAAGAGTGATAGTTTAGTTCACATAGTTAAAGGGTAACCCTTTATATAACTGACGTGTTGCAATTTTTAAACAGAAAAATATGATTGGTAAAGATAGCTTTTTTAGACAATCCTTATGTTAGACAAGTTATGACTTATTTTAAAGTATAATTGTTATATAAGTAAAGTATGTTTATTGGTAGTTAAAATATATTGATAATCGATTTTTAATGTATAAGTAGGTATTTAATTTAAATGTAATATGATTTAATCGGATTAATCAAACATAATATTGAGAGAGCATGAAAGAAGAAGACACAAGAATTCTTTTCAGGTGTGTGGGAGTTAATTAAGGTGGAGAGTTTTTTTCTCTCTCTTTCTTTATTTATTATCTTTTGGCATGAGAGGAGTTAATCCTCTTCTTTTACAGTGGGGAGAAGGAATGCTGGGTGTTGATGATGGTGATTATGGATGATGATGGGTGTTGGGAAATTCTCCTATTTATATAGGTAACTTGGGCCCAGTTATCCAAGCAATAAATGCCTTGGGCTCACAGCTTGGCAGACATTTCTTATAAAGTCTGACAAGATAAGATAAACTTGACAAGATAAGCCTGACATGATTGAATAAATAGGTAATATCTAGAGGAGATGATATCTAACTTGGCAGGTCATCTACTAGCCTCCCTGAGGACTTCAGCTCTAGGGGGCTTCAATTGTGGCTGACAGCTGTTGGATTGTATACTAAAAGTCTAACTTTTTGTATGAACAATGTTTAGATAATATTCGATATGAGAATCATGTGATCAAACATTTGCAATAATGTTGTTGTAAAAGTCCATTTACTTTATACTGTAGATATTGTGGTGTGCGGCGTCACACAGAAGATCATATTATCGGCTCCTTATAAAGTATAAACAGATGTTCACAATCGATATAGACGGGGACTATCTATCGGTATGGTTGTATTGTGATTTGGCGTTAGTCTGTCTTCACTATAAAATTGTACTAGTGCACTTTGTGTATTGAACAGGACTGCGTTGAGATCATTCGGTTTATACTGACTATATAATAGAACTTGATCTCTGTTATTATGGTTGTTTGTACTCTTAATCCCTACACAATAACCTCAACACATAAGCCAGTATTTATTTCTTTGATTCATCAATGGGTGAGATTTAATAGTTAAATCAATATGCTCGGTGAGTTGGGAAATGATGTTGTCTCTACGGTATGCTGTAGATTGTAGAAGGAATCTGTGTCCTAATGGAATTGGTTGATGATGTCCCCTTAAGGAGCTCATAGTGATTATCATGTAAACCCTGCAGGTGAATTTATTCCGGCATGATAATAAGGTTTAGTGGTACTACTCTCGGTAAATATATTAATTAATGGAGTTGTCAGTAACATAATTAATTAATGGGTATTGAATCTTAAACACAGGGAGACTAATGAGCTCATAATAAAAATGAGCCCAAAATATAATTTGAGATTAGGATGGCAGTGCAATAATATTTCTTTAGTGGACTGATTTATTATTATTGGACTTAAGTATAAGTTTTGGGCTAAACTTGGATGCTTAAGCCCAATGGGAGGCCCAAACCCTAATTTCTCTTCCTGGTTCCTGTTGTAGCCTATATAAAAGCCAATCTCAGCAGTCCAGATAATTAACAAATGCATAAAATCATGAGAAAGAGATTAGAATTGTAGATTGAGATCATCTTGTAGATCGTTGCCCACACAACGTTAAGATGTGACTTAGGAATATAACAAAAGACCAGAAGGTCGTTTGCTATTTCTATCCATCAAATTCTATGATTTTTCTAAAATTGTGTGTAAGTCCAAATTGTATATGTGATACACCGTTGAAAATTTACGAAAGAGATGATCATTTTAGCATATTGATCACTCAAATCGGAGATCAGATTGGGAAGTTATGCCCAAAGACGTGGGCTGCGCAGGCTGCCAGCAAGAATCTTTTTTCTTCAACATACCCTGGTGAAAGGTAATATGTTTCTATAATTTCTTGCTTATTCTGATTTACAAACGCATGGAACCCTAACAATTCACGTTAAACGAAAGATCCAAATACCAACAATTGGTATCAGAGCATATGTTCTATAGCTAAACGTGACACGTTTGGCTAGGGTTTAATTGATTATGTGTTTTTATTTGGAATAGAATCATATGTGATAATTTAGATTTTGGTTTTGTTAATTGAATTCATGGATATCCCTATGAGAATCCCTTATTGTATTATCGGTATATGGTTGTGAGTCATAATCAATACTTGTTCCTTGTTCTTCACGACAGGTGAAAGTGAGAGAAAGCCCTGAAACTCCATATGAGTCAATGTGATAAATGTTGTTTCACGACGGTGACTGGGACGACACAACTTGTGGAAAATCGTGCATTGATATCGCATGGCCTTTGCTGATCGGACTGAAGGCTTGAACTATAATGGTCGGTGGCATGGCCACGATGATCGGTATGGCTCAGCAGCAGCGAAACCCACATGGCACCACTGTGTGATGGTGACGTTGGATGGCAAGCCATGGCTAACACGGATATGTTTTTCGACAAAGGCTTGGAGAAGCTACGGACGTTAGTGGAGATTGGCGGCGCTGATGATCACCGCACGTAGACTGGAAAACAAACAGGTGAGAAAAGTCGCTGGGCGTGTCACGGTGGGTGTTCGGCATTATAAGTGTTCACGATCGGGAACTTTCCTAAAGCGTGAACGGTGGGTATCGCGGCTCGTACGGGATGGTAGGTGCCCAGGCGAGAGCGGCTGGCCTATTCGCATCGGTTTTGACAGATTACAGCGGTGCATCAGGCAGCATCTAGACAAGTCAAGCGTCCTCTGGGCGAGTCACAAGGGAATTCCATAGAGCCTATAATTTTTTCGACTGGGTCTGTAGGATTTCGATCGAGTCTGCAGTGGAGTTCCGATTGGGTCTGCAATAGATTGGGACAAGTCTTGCTCTGATTTTGACCAGGACTTAATGTTTCTAATTGAGTCCTGAATTCTCACCGGGCGGGCTTTCCGAGCGGGTCTGCATGGCCGTGGCTGTCGCAGAACAAGCTGCACGCTGCACGTCTTCACTCCCGATGTTGCCATATTTTGAAACCTGGGGGAGCATGTTTGATGGAGGTTGACGGGGAATATGTGCAGGTACTGTCGTGATGAGTGGCATGAGTCAGGTCCTTGCCGGCGATGCTGCACAGGTGATGCAAGGCTGTCGGCAGGACTTGGCAGCATGATCCATCAGGCATTGTGATGCAAAATTGCTGGGCACTGATGGGAGGCTGCTGGTCAAGGGATTTGCGGCGAGTAGAAGTTTAGGACGATGGCGGTAGCATGCAGAGGATTGGTCGGCCATTAGCTGCTGTCGGCGTGATAGCCGGCAGCGAATGGCGAAGAGTGTATGGTGTTGTTGGCGGTGGGTTGGCATAACAACAGTCTTCCAAGCAGATCACGCAAGCATCAATCATTTATTTTTTCCGACAAGCAGAATCACAGGTTGAACAGCGTGAGTACATGATGTAGATCCATGTGTGTGTTTGTTGGCTTATGGCTCAAGACACTTCCTTATTTGCTTTGAGAGTTGACCTAGTCAATTTTATTTTAAGCAATCTTATTTTCTTATATATAATGGCAATAATTATTTTTTATTTGTAAATTATTATAATATATTTGGATTGCATGTGCTATTTGATTTACTGCTTTAAATAGTGGCATGCTAAATTGCATAATTATATCTGTTATATAGCACGCATGCAAAAACCCTCTTTTTAAATAACTAAGTGGTAGAAGGATTGGTCAATTGATCCCGTGGCCTCCATTATAGATTTATTATGTGATGCAAGTAAGCTCATGAGTCGGTTATAGTTCCTTCCTCCCCCACGGATGAGTTTTATTTGTGGATCACTGGAATAAATTTCATGAAATAATTATTATTTGTAATATGATGCAAGTAAGTTTATGAGTCGGTTATAGTGCCTTCCTCCCCAATGGATGAGTTTTATTTGCGGATCACTGGTACAGATTAATAATTGATGATTATAGGAAATTATTTGAGCGCGTGTGGACTTCTCCAACTGTAAGACACACAAGCTTGGGTAACACAGTATCAAATAATGGTATACACTTAGGTACAATTAATATGTATTCTCCCCAATGGAGTCACTGCTATTAAATTGTATGGCTAAAGGACAACCGACTATTAATCATTGAGTTATAAGGTTAATTATGACGTATGTAATTCATGGCTAAAACCTTCTCTTTCGAATATTAGGGTTTGTATACGTCCACACTAACATGGCATGCAAATTCACAGTGCTTGAGATGTCGATGAATTTATTTTATACTCCCTCCGTCCCATAACAATTGACATATTTTTTTTGGGCACGGAGATTAAGGAGTATAATAATTTAATGTAAAGTGAAGTGAGAAAAATAATATTTAATGTGTAGTGGGTAGTTGTAATAGTGGTTAGTGTGATGGGTGTGCGGGTCCATGTAAATAAATAAATTATTCTTGTGTGGGACCCATATCCTTAAAAAGGAAATATGTCAATTTTTGTGGGACAACCCAAAAAGAAAAGTGTGTCAATATCTTTGGAACAGAGGGAGTATTGTTTATTGAGGGAGTCAATATAAAATTTAAATTCGAAGTGTTTGATCGTCGTATTTATTTACTTGATTCTCTAAATTTTCGAATAGTTTATTTCTCTTATTGTTAACTAAAGGAAAATATATTTACTGGTCCATAATAAATGATTAGAAAATAATCTTGGTTTTAATTCTTACTGCTTAGGAAAATTAAAATGTGTTCTCACTAAGGACGCCTTCTGATGCTTATTTAAGTCTTTAGTGAAGAGGTGAGTGGTTCATAGAAACATGATGATCTCATTTGACTCTTCGGATACTTGAGTAAGTTAGAAAGGTAAGAGGTCATGGTTAACTTGATGAATGAATTGGAAATTCTTGGAATAGAAATTGAAGGAAAAACCTAGCTTAATTTATTTTTCATAGTTTGCCTAAACATTTTGAGCAAGTTTCACAAGAATTACAATAAGTTGTATATGGTGGGAAACTTCTGACAAAACGTGTGGCGAAGGAAAACCAATTTAATCAAGAGTTTAACAAGATTAATTTCTTATTCACTAGTTCTTTGAAGCATGATTAGTGATGGCGTTTACTGACACATTGTATGTAAATACTGAAATCACTAGCCTACAACTAAGTGATGATAAGATTACCGTGTAAATGGGTAAAACTACGAGAGTAGTGGTTATTTCAGTGGGAGTTGTTTATTTATCTTATGACAGGAATAAACATTTGATTTTGAGAAATTGTCTTCACGTACGTTTTCATAGAAAAATTTTCATTTCAGTTTCTATGTAATAACGAATAGATATTCTATTTCATTTAATTGACATTATCATTATAATGAAGGATGGAACCATAATCTATTTTGGTATGATAGTGACAATTTGCACACTCTTAAATCATGTTTATCCCACGGATGCAGCAAATAATAATTAATAATGCATCTTCTAATTTTAGTAAGAGAAAGGAACCTTCGAAAACGAACTAAACATACATTTTGGCGTCTAAGACTAGATCATTTTACTTAAGTACGATTCAAAAATTAATAGCCGATGGACCGTTAGGTTTATTGGAAGTAGAAACTATCGAACTTGTGAGTCTTACTTGGAAGTGAATATGATAAATTGCCTCTTCAAGGCAAAGGGCTATAGCGCCATGTAAAGATATGTTGGAAATTAGTTCATTCTGATTTAAGCAATCCTAATATTATCCTATCAAGAGGTGGTTATGAATATTTGACGATTATTCTAGAAACAAGATATATTTATTTGATGCACTGCAAGTCTGAGTACTATGATTAATTTAAGAAGTGCATGACTGATGCGGTGAAGCGTTATGGAAAATATATCAAGTCATTAAGATTTAATCGTGATGATGAGTACCTCTTAGGATAGTTAGGAGCTATAAATCAGAGGTTGGGATTGAATCCCAAGTAGTCTGCACTGGGCAAACCCCATCGGAAAAGTGTGACGGAAAGAAGGAATAGGACACTTATGAAAAATATTAGATAGATGATGATTTATTTGGAATTACAAAATTTATTTTATGGGTAACATGTCGTATGATGTTTGTCCGTTTGTGAGATATCCTAGAAAAATAAAGAGTGGTTTATTTAAAAGTCCAAAAGATCAGAAGGTGATTGTTAACACGAACACTAGATTTTTGGAAAAGACTATGTAATAAATTACAAATCCATGTATAAAATGTTGTGAGAAAGGAAACATAAAGTATAGTACCAATTAAACAAGAGGATATACCACAAGTAAACTGCATCGCGTGTCACATCTGATACACAATTGCATGTAGTGCCTTGTCATAGTGGGAGCATTGTTTGACAAAACGATAGATTTATGTTTTGGAAAAGTCATGAGACTTGGTCCTTGGTATGCATGAAATTGACTCATGGACACGACGAAGCATTACAAGATCGAAATGAAGAATTTTAGTAAGTTATAATGATTTCTGAAATAGAATTTATAGATTTAAAATCAACTCTAGGAGCTTGTAGAACCATCAAATTGATATATAAGCTATTGGATGTAAGTGGCTCTACAATGAAGCAACCAAAGTGATTCATTGCATTGACCTAAGAGCATTTCAAGTCTAAGCTTAAAAGTGTCTATCAATGGACTAAAGTAAACTTTAAGATCATAGAACATCCGTTTTGATAAGGAAATCCAGTCGTATGGTTTAATCAGTGCTCCGATGGGTCTTGTGTATTGAGTAGAGTGACGAAAACATGGTGGTATTTCTTATATGTACGTAGATAGTATCTTGCTCATTGGAGAGAATGAAACAGTATTGTCGGGCATATGAGTATGGTTGATAAAGCAGTATGAAATGAAGAACTTAAGAGAAGGAAAATATATCCTTGCGATCATGGTAATAAAGATCACAAGATATGATGTTGTGTTTGTCTTAAGCTTCATATAAATGATATAATCCTTACTCGTTTTAGCATAAGACTTTATCGAAGAATTTGTGTCTTAAGACACATAATAAGATAAAATAGATAAATGTGGTTTCCAATGCTTCGGCAATAAGGAAGCTTAATCTATAGAATGCTATGCATGAGATTGGATATCTATTTTTGCCAATGGCATATTCAGTGGGTATCAAGGTAACCCGGAATAAGAATATTGAATTATGGTAAGATATATTTGAAGTGCCTGAAAAGGACTGTAAATTATATATAAGCTTACAAGAATGATTCATTATTTCTTTACGGTTACTTAGATTCGGTTTTTCAAATCATAGGGACAGCAGTAAATCTACCTCAAGGCTATATGTTTAATGGAAGTAGATCCATACTATGGAGGAGTGTTATATAGAAATATATTTCGAACTCCACCATGAAAATATGATAATATTGGAGCCTTAAGGCAGCCAAAGTATCTGTATGGTTCTAGAAACTTCGTAATGGACTTAGATGTGTTCTGAGTTTACCAAAGGTTATCACAATTTATTGTGATAATAATGGTACAGTTGCAAACTTGAAGGAATCACGAGCCCATAAGGAAATTAAACACATAGATAGCGAGTACTACTTGATACAAGAAATCGTATGATGAGGGAAAAGGTTGTTGTCGTATACTAAAAATCTAGTTTTTTGTATGAACAATATTTAGATAATATTCGATATCAGAATCATGTGATCAAACGTTTGCAACAATGTTATTATAAAAGTTCATTTACTTTATACTGTAGATAATGTGGTGTATGGCATCACACAAAAGATCATATTATCGGCTCTTTATAAACTATAAACAGATGTTCACAACCGATATAGACGGGGACTATCTATTGGTATGATTGTAGTGTGATTTGGCGTTAGTTTGTGTTAACTATAGAATTACACTAGTGCACTTTGTGTATTGAATAGGACTGCGTTGAGATCGTTCGGTTTATACTGACTATATAATATAGCCGCCCTTTCTGATTTCGATTGCCAAATCCTCTCCGTGAGTATGTTTCAGCAGGTCCCTCCGATGCTATTGGCGGATTATATTAGCTGCCACAGTACTCCTTTCGTCTATCTCCTATGGCTAGGGATCTCGATTGTATTGCCTCGTGCGAATTTGCAGTTGTTCATAGGTGATTCTTCCCCTGTTCGGGGTTCCCACAAAGGCCCTAATTTGTAGTGCCATTTTATTACAAATTCATTCATCGTCGGTGCTGCCTTTTCGATGTTCTCCTTAGCCATCGTTCCATGTCAATGCGAGCACATTCTCGTCGTCATGATTTCTCACTGCCACCGCTTATATCTCTTGTCAAATTTCCACCGCCGCAGTATACTTTTGCTTAAAGCCCTGCTCATGTACATCTAGCGACTGCTCCTCCACCTGCCGATGGTCGAGCCCACTTCTCTCTGCCGCCCGTGTGGCTTTAAACGACTCCCAATGGCTGCCAACACTGTAGCCATCAGCAAGTCGCAACTGGCTCTCTTCTGATCCTGGTCCCGATTCACTATTGGAGCCCCTTTGAGTTCCCCTCATCATAACGACTAGGTTTCTTTTGATTTTTTCCGCTGCCTAGGGATTTGTTTCAATTTCAGACTTCTCACACTCACAGCCTTGGGCCTGCACATTCACTGCCACCACCTTCCTGTTGTGGCTCTTGCTATCGGCAACCGTTTTCATTGATAGCAACCAGGTTTGCTAATCTCTCTGTCGGTGCGCAATTTTACTTCTATTCACAGTAGTATTCTTATTGTTCTTGTCTCTTATGATTTCAGTAGTTGAAGTTTTCTTATTTTAACTCTGAATTTTATAACCTGTGATGGACTCTGCTCGATTATTGATATATTTGGATATATGGAAGAGTCTTTCAGTTTATCATTCTTGGGTTTTGCTCCTCTTGTAATTTTGTGATTACTACCCTTCTTTGGGCCACCGAGATTATTTCTCCCCTGTTCGTAATGAAAAGTGCTCCCGTGGAATGTTGGGCCTTGTTCATTACTTGGCAGAATTATATGTGGAAGAGCACTTGACGATTCTTGTACCTGGTTCAAATTCTCACACAACGGCAGGATATTACATCATGCAGAATGGTTTTCATCTGTTATATCTACTCTTTTTAAACTGTTTCTTTAGTTCTTAAGAGTTCTTCATTGCCATTGAAATATCAATTTCAATTTTCATTACTCTATCAGTAGTTGTTGAACAGAAAAAATTCTAAGCTAGTAAAGTGGGGTTGCATTTTTGTGTAATTAATCTCTTCTGATACTGTTTTATTTGTTGCCCTGGCATAGGTTGTTGATCGGGAATCTTTACGATCATCGGAATCTGAGAAGCGGGCTCGACCATCGGCAGATAAATCTCATGGAAAGTATTTTTAGTATTTGATGTCCTACTTTGTTTTGTGTGAATATATATGATAAAATCATTTTGTAGTATGGTTGATTAGTCACTACTAACTATGTATGATGAACTTGTTTAATGGAACAAAGTTGTGATAGTGAACAGAATCAACAGGATTTCTAGCCACTATTTTACTTGCAATTTCCTTATCTGTTTCAATTTCATGTGAGTTTGGATTGTTTGTCTTCTTTTTTAGACAACTATGGTGTGGGAGGTGAAAGGCAGAGCAATAGCAAAGACACTAGATCATTTAGTTTTCTAAGTCTCATATTTATATCTTCCTAATTTTTATATTTGAAATATATTTAAAAATTCATATATGTATTCTTAAAATAAAATATTAAGATAATTTAAGACAACATAGATGAATATATGTTGCGTTTTACGTCAACATATGGTATCATATATGTTGTCTTACAGTGAATTCATTTGAAAAGTGGTATATACGACAACACAATAAGACAATACCAGATAATATGTGTTGTCCTTGTGCTTGAAAAAAAATTAAGACAACATATATATTTAAGACTACACATATAAAGTATACAATAACACAAATTTCTGATCTATGTTGTATATTATATGTTGTCTTAGTGCTTTTTTAGTGTAGTACACATTACATACTTTATAATTTATTTACAACCTAAAAATACTACAATACCCTCCAAAAGTCAATAAAGTTTGTCATAAAGTAACTTTTCTAAACTCTGTGTCTACAGAAACCGTGAAGTTTATTATGGAACGAGAGAATAATATTTCTTGATCCCCTTAGGGGTCATTTGTTTGGGTTTATTAGCTAGGTATTGATGCAGTATACCACGTAATACCACGTTTATCTCGATATATTCATAATACTTTCAGCCCGATATTATTTCAGTCCGAAATTAATAATATCTTCTTATTGGTATTGTGTATACCACCACAAGAGGTTGGTTACACAATACCACAATTAATAATATCTTTTTATATGAGCCCGAAGGAAACTAAATGATCTAGTATCTTTGCTCTTGCTCTGCCTTTCACCTCCCACACCATAGTTGTCTAAAAAAGAAGACAAACAATCCAAACTCACATGAAATTGAAACAGACAAGGAAATTGCAAGTTAAATAGTGGCTAGAAATCCCGTTGATTCTGTTCACTATCACAAACTTTGTTCCATTAAACAAGTTCATCATACATAGTTAGTAGTGACTAATCAACCATACTACAAAACGGTTTTATCATATATATTCACACAAAACAGAGTAGGACATCAAATACTAAAAATACTTTCCATGAGATTTATCTGCCGATGGTCGAGCCCGCTTCTCAGATTCCGACGATCGAAAAGATTCCCCATCAACAACCTATGCCAGGGCAACAAATAAAACAATATCAGAAGAGATTAATTACACAAAACATAACCCCACTTTACTAGCTTAGAAGTTTTTTCTGTTCAACAACTACTGATAGAGTAATGAAAATTGAAATTGATATTTCAATGGCAATGAAGAACTTTTAAGAACTAAAGAAATAGTTTAAAAAGAGTAGATGTAACAGATGAAAACCATTCTGTAAGATGTAATATCCTGCCATTGCGTGAGAATTTGAACCAGGCACAAGAATCGTCAAGTGCTCTTCCACATATAATTCTGCCAGGTATTGAACAAGACCCAACATTCCATGGGAGCTCTTTTCATTACGAACAGGGGAGAAATAATCTCGGTGGCCCAAAGAAGGGTAGTAATCATAAAATTACAAGAGGAGCAAAACCCAAGAATGATAAACTGAAAGACTCATCCATATATCCAAATATATCAATAATCGAGCAGAGTCCATCACAGGTTGTAAAATTCAGAGTTAAAATAAGAAAACTTCAACTACTGAAATCATAAGAGATAAGAACAATAAGAATACTACTGTGAACAGAAGTAAAATTGTGCACCGACAGAGAGATTAGCAGACCTGGATGCTATCATTGAAAACGGCTGCCGATAGCAAGAGCCACAACCAGAAAGGTGGTGGCAGTGAATGTGCGGTGCCCAAGCCTATGAGTGTGAGAAGTCTGAAACTGAAACAAATCCCTAATCAGAGGAAAAAATCAAAAGAAACCTAGTCGTTATGATGAGAGGAACTCAAAGGGGCTCCAATAGTGAATCGGGACCAGGATCGGAAGAGAGTCAGTTGCGGCTTGCTGATGGCTACAGTGTTGGCAGCCATTGGGAGTCACTTAAAGCCACACGGGCGGCGAAGAAAAGTGGGCTCGACCATCGACAGGTGGAGGAGCAGTCGCTAGATGTACAGGAGCAAGGATTTAGGCAAAAATATACTGCAGCAGTGGAAATTTGACAAGAGATATAAGCGGCGGGCAGTGAGAAATCACGACGAGGATGTGCTCGCATCGACATGGAACGATGGCTAAGGAGCACATCGAAAAGGCAGCGCCGACGATGAATGAATTTATAATAAAATGGCACCACAAATCAGGGCCTTTGTGGGAACCCCGAACAGGGGAAGAATCACCTATGAACAACTGCAAATTTGCACGAGGCAACACAATCGAGAGCCCTAGCCATAGGAGACAGACGAAAGGAGTACTACGGCGGCCAATATAATCTGCCAATAACACCAAAGGGACCCGCCAAAACATACTCATGGAGAAGATTTGGCAATCGAAATCAGAAAGGGCGGCTGTGTTATGGACATGGGACGCGACCTTGCTCTTACAGCGCCGAGGGAAGAATATGAACAGCGGCCAGATCCCCAATTCAGGTGGAATTTGGCCGATTTGAGAACCCAATCACACGATTAGGGCAGAAGGAAGGAAAAGCAAAATTTTCTGAGTCTCCTATTTATATCTCCCTAATTTTTATATTTAAAATATATTTAAAAATTCATATATGTATTCTTAAAATAAAATATTAAGATAATTTAAGACAACATAGATGAATATATGTTGTCTTTGTGCGTGAAAAATTTTACGTCAACATATGGTATCATATATGTTGTCTTACAGTGAATTTATTTGAAAAGTGGTATATACGACAACACAATAAGACAACACCAGATAAGTGTTGTCCTTGTGCGTGAAAAAAAAATTAAGACAACATATATTTAAGACTACACATATAGAGCATATGATAACATATATTTCTGATCTATGTTGTATATTTTCTGTTGTCTTAGTGCTTTTTTGGTGTAGTGACACATTACATACTTTATAATTTATTTATAACCTAAAAATACTACAATACCCTTCAAAAGTCAATAAAGTTTGTCAAAAAGTAACTTTCTTAAACTCCGTGTCTACAGAAACCGTGAAGTTTATTATGGGACGAGGGAATAATATTTCTTGATCCCCTTAGGGGTCGTTTGCTTGGGGTTATTAGCTAGGTATTGATGCAGTATACCACGTAATACCACGTTTGTCTCGATATATTCATAATACTTTCAGCCCGATATTATTTCAGCCCGAAATTAATAATACATTTTCATTGGTATTGTGTATACCACCACAAGAGGTTGGTTACACAATACCACAATTTAATACATGTGTATTATACTTACTTTTACCATTATACCCCTCTTCCATTATTATCATTATTATTATTATTGATATTGTTATTATTATAAATAATATTAATAATAATAACAATAAATAAATAATAATAATATTAAATAAATAATAATAACATTAATAATAATAATTAATAATAATATGAATAAAAATAATAATATGAATAATAATAATATTAATATTAACAATAATTAATAATCATAATAATTAATAATATATTAATAATAATAATAATAGTAATAATAATAAATAACAATAAATAATAATAATAATAATAAGTCATTTACTTATTATCTCATTTATTAATACTCAATGACAAACTTAAAATAACTATTACATTAACTATCAACAATCTCATTTTTCATTAATATCAAACAATAAAATAATTAATCACAAGTCAAACAAATCTCATTATATAACCACAAGCAAACCATCTCTTAAAATATTAAAATCCCAGTTTATATGAGACGAATATCATGCGGCATTAAGTTGAACTCTGATCCGATTGGACGGAACAAAATCAGCATGCATTCGGAACTCAAAGAAAATCATGAAATTTCAAAGGTTTACTGTACATATTTGAGGCTTCCGACCACTCACCACTCTATTCTACAGCTACCGCCCAAACTATAGGACCCGCCGTTGCACGTGTTTCTGGCAAAATAATTCATTAATTTCTACTACTCCTTCGCTCCTGTCGTATTCAAATATTTTTTCACTCATTCCATTAAATTTGACCGTCTTGTTCGAAAGTTTATACTCGAATTTTGTATGGAAATTAATAAATACTCCCTTTAATTCAATTTCAATTTTTACATTTTTCAATCTATATTTTTCCTTTTTTAATATACGAGACATGTATAAAACAATTAATATATCAGGAGGCTCACATTAACTTACCCTCTTTACATTAAATATTACTCACTCCATCCTGCATTAAGATTTACTTTTTCATTTTAATTTGTCCCAAATTAAAGTTTATATTTTTTTTATCAAATTGGCCCACACAAAACGATTAATTATTCAATATATGGTCCACACACAATACTAAACAACTATCCACTTCACATTAAATATTATTTCTCTCACCCCACTACACATTAAAATATTTATATTCTTAATCTTCGTACAAAAAGCAAACGTAAACGTTTACTCAGGACGGATGGAGTATATCTTTCTACCGACTATCCATTAAAATACTATTTTTTAATTAATGTGCAAAAAACAAACGTAACCATTGAAATGGAAATGTGGAAGTATAGTATTTTACTGTGTAATGAAGTGAGAAATATAATATTCTAATATATAGTGGATAGTAGCATTAGTGTTATGAGTGGGGTCCATAAAGATGTACTCCCTCCATCCCATTCTAATAGTTACGTTGTTTTTTGTAGTATTTTAATGTGTATTGAGGTGAGAGATATAATATTTTAATGTATAGTGAGTAGTTGTATTAGTGTTGTAGGTGGGTACCATGTAAATATTTTAATTATTTTGTGCGAGTCCCATATACTCCCTCTGCCCCCTTAAAGAATATCTTTTTTTCATTTTGGGCGTCCCACCCAAAGAGTCATATTTTCTTTTTTATACACATGAGACCCACACTCACTCACTAATACAATTAAAATATGGGGTCCACATTCCCACTAATACAACTATCCACTACACATTAAATAATAATACACTATAAGAAAGTAACAACGGATAAGCAACCAAAATGAAACTTTTCTATTAGCAATAAAATGCCAACGGATTTATTCAATATTTTATCAACGTAATTCAATCAATTGGTAATTACCAACGGATTACTAAGGCAATTTTTATATAAATTGTCAACGGAATTTTTAGCAATGGATTACCAACGGAATTATTTACCTACGAAATTGATTTCTCGTTGCTAAAAATTTACCAACCACCACTTGACCAACGGATTCCGTTGCTAATCCGTTGGTAAACCAACTTAACAATGGAAGTAAGGCTTTTACCAACGAATATTCTGTTGGTAAAAAATAATTTTTTTGTAGTGATAATCTTTAATCCACGTGCAAAAAGAAAAAGACCCTCTTGCTATGGGACAGAGGGAGTACAAAAAAAATATATAACTATTAGGATGAGACGTTCAAATTAAAAATATATAACCATTATTAGGACGGGATTGATGGAGTATTAATTATTTTGTGTGGGTCTTAAAAAAGATGTAAACTTAATGATGGAATGTTTAGAATGAAAAATGTGTAAACATTATCATGAAATGAGGGAGTATTTATTTATTTTTTATTATTTTATATGACGTATGTAGTTTTATTAGTGGTGGTGGGTGGTAGGCCATGCGTGAGTTATTTTATTAAAAATAAAAAATAAATATCTTTATTGTAGACGTACGAAATAGTAAAATAAATTTTATGGGTAGGGTAGGGGTATTTAGTACGGTAATTTTAGATAATAATTAAATTATAAAATATGTTATGTGTGTAAGATAGGGGTGTTCAGTACCGTGTAAGGTATGAATTTTTTAAATAGAAAATAATACCACATTGGAATTCGGTATGCTAATGGTACGATTCTCTTATTATTTGGTTTGATACGAATTTTCAATTATATTCAGAATTTACATGAATACTTAGTTTTTTTTTTTTAATATTTAACTTTAGGCAATAACTTGGGTGGAATTAGTCCACTAAATCCAAATTCTACAAGCACCTTCATTCACCTTAAATGTGTGTTTGCTGTTTCATTTAATTTTGATTTTTTTATGATTACTGTTGTTTATTTATTTATTTTGTTTTATTCTTTTAATTTAATTTAATTTTATTTATTTATTTATTTAATTTTAGAGATATAATTATAATATTTACCATTGTGGTTTAGGGTATAATTTATCCCTAGGTTTATGGTATAATTGTAATTTTACCCTTGTGGTTTAGGGTATAATTTATCCATAAGGTTTAGGGTATGATTATAATTTTATCCTTATAGTTTAGAGTATAATTTATACATAGCGTTTAGGGTATAATAGTCATTTAAGTATAATAAATTTAAAAATAAAATTAAAAATAATATTAATGAAGGAGGAGGAATTAATTAAGAAGGGTGGAGATCACATGTTCCACCCAAGTCACATTCTTAACTTTAAAATAAAATGTAAATGTTAATTTAATGTTCATAATTTGTGGTTTTATAAGTACATTTAAAATAAATTAAAATATTAAATATAAATAAAATTTAAAATTTATTTAAAAAATCTTATATGGAGTAGTTATTACTAGTTAATTTAAAATAATTAAATACATATCATACATCTACTATACTCCGCTTATCATATATTAATATAAGAATAGAAAATGAAATTATAGGAGTAATAGTTTATGCTTTTATGAAATAAAAATTAAGTAATTAATTGTATTTTGAATCTAAAGCAAAAAATATCAATCTTATAAATATATAAAAAAAAAATTCTTGTGAGATATCCTTAAGTAAAATAGAATTGTGAGACGGGTCAAATTTGTATATTCATTCCTTAATTAAATAATAATTTAACATCTATGGATCATGGTTGACTTATGAGTTCAACTTTGTTTCTTTGAATTTTTTGGAGAATATCATTTCAGCCTTTCAAAAATATTCTTGATATTCCTCCCTCATCCAACCCTTAAAGTTAGAATATCACATCATGTGTTCTTCACACCTTTAGCCTTTGATTTCTACTTTCGGATAACCTCATCACATTTATATGATCTTTGTCTTCTCAAAATCTTAAAATTTTTGAGTTCTCTTCTAAATAGGGCTAATATGTTGGGCTTGCCCAATAATAATTGACCCGAAGAATTAAACTAAAGAGCCCAAGTTGAAGAATGAAATAAATGGCCAAGATATTAAAATATTAATTGAGTCACATTACCTAATAACTCAATTTTTGCTTGCTATTTATGCCACCAGAAGTGGGGATAAGGCGTGTGCTTCCTCGGAGGATGGAAAGCCGCCAATGGCATTGATTTAAAGGAGATATCACCAAAAAAGGGGAGCATCTCCGCCCATAGTGGCGTGAGCCCTCCAGAATGTGAGGTGAGAGTGCCATTAATGGCGCCAGATGCGTACATTAATGTGAGATTCCTCCCTAGTGGAGAAGACGCCACCAAAGAAAATGGTGTGAATCCGTTCAGAAGCATTGATAGAGTGATCAGCGAAATCAAGTTAGCATTCCTTCTCTTGTGATAGAGAGATAAATTATTATTCCTCTACTTGTGATAGAGAGTTGTATTCTTCTACTTGTGATAGAGATATGTATTTCTCTTCTTGTGATAGAAATATTAGTATTCATCTACTTGTGATTAAGAGGTTGTATTCATCTACTTGCTGTCTACTTTTTTGTGGATTAGTGGATTGTTTACTAGACTAGGTTCCATTGTTTTTACCCTCAAGTTGAAGGGGTTTTCACCTTAAAATTGTTGGTGTTGATTTCGTTAGTTTTCTGCATATTTATTTTTTTCTTGCCTATTGTTATATTTGAGTGGAAGTTTGGAGTATTGATATTATTGGGGTTTCTGCTGTATCGAAAAATATCTTTGCATATTTTCCTAATTTCGATATGGGCTCCTTCCACGAAAAAATAGTCATGCTACACTCAGATTTCGACTTTCATTTAGATTCATATTTCTTTCAAGGGGCTGACTATTTGCATCCCCAAAATTACTGAACACACCCCAAAAATATTTAAATTGACATAATTGCCCTTATAAATCTTATATATGTTCGGTAGCAGCAATCGAACAGAACAAAGAATTCATCTATCTTATTTGTTTGGTAGCAGCAATCGAACAAAATAAATAATTTATTTATCTTATATGTTCGGTTGCAACAACAGAACAGAGTAAGATTTGTGATTTTGTTTATTTATTCATATCTACATTACCTACCGAATAAATAAGATAACAGATAAGTTTTACGGACATCATTGTTGGTTGGGTGTCAACCAAAGTCCCACATCTGTTAGAAGTGGGGATAACGATGGATTTATAAGTGCGGATAAGACTCTCCATAGCATGAGGCCTTTTGGGTGTGAGCCCAGAGAGCAAAACCGTGTGCGTCAGTGGCCGGCCCAAAGCGGACAATATCATGCTAGTGGATTGAGTGGGCCCGACTCCACTGGGCCGATAAACCTAATAAGTAGTATCAGAGCCAAGCCCCATACTTAACCGGAGCGGCAGAGAAAATACGGCACGGTTGTTGGCGGACCGGTGCGCGTCTCAAATTGATATCTAGCCATGGGACTTTGTTTGGGGGGGAATGCAGCATGGTTGGTGACTCAAACTAATGACTAGCCACGGGACTTTGTTTGAGGGGTAAAATACGGCGCAGTTAGTGGGATGTTCTCGCCTCGAACTGATGTCTATCTGCAGGACTTTGTTTGAGGGAGAAATGTTGGTTGGGTATCAACCAAAGTCCCACATCGGTTAGAAGTGGGGATGTCGATGGGTTTATAAGTACGGACAAGACTCTCCAAAGCATGAGGCCTTTTGGGTGTGAGCCTAGAGAGCAAAACCGTACGGGCCAGTGGGCGGCACAAAGCGGACAATATCATACTATTGGATTGAGTAGGCCCGACTCCGTTGGGTCGATAAATCCAACAAGTCATCGATGTTTAAACAAAGATGTGATTCCTCTCCCAGTGAGAGTAAGTTCAGTAATTTTGGTGGTGAGAATAGCCAGTCCCTTCTTTGAAATTTTCTTCTCTTTCAGGGGTGAGAATAGCCAGTTCCTTCTTTTAAATTTTCTTCTCGTTCAATTTAACGAGTTTATAATAAATTCTTCATTCATAAATAAATAAATTTAAAGTTCTGGTATCATTTTGAAGAGGAAAATTAGGAAGAAAATTGAGTTAATATGTGCATATAGGCTTTATGGACAACATGGATGTTTTGGTCCTTTGGATACCATTTGGGTTTGTTTAATAATAAGATGTTGGTTTAGTAGTATTGATTTTTGAAATATCTACTTTGTGTATTGTTGCCCATTGGCCCAAATAGCTAGTATACTAGACAGTCAGCTTATCGACTTTAACAAAGATCTACATTCGGAAGATTAAGAGAAAAAAAGAAAAAAAATACTAGAGTAAACATATAAAGCTAATATATGAGCAACAACATTGAATTTTCATTTTGTGCAACAACATTGAGCCCTTTGTATGTCCAATAGTTGAAAATGTCTCTTTATCTGTAAAGTTTTCCTTGAATATTCCGTAGGATCTTACTAAACTAAAATTTTGAATTTATCTTGAGAGAGAATTGACAACAATTTCATCCTCAACAACTCCACACTCCATAACAATGTTCGGAGTCAACACCTCTCTCCAAAGCAAGAGCCTTTGTAACCTCCACCTCAAAGACACTTGAGCAGCATTCAATAAAGTACCAAAAAACTTCTCCTTTACTATGCCGCGCCACATCCTGCTATTGATGCACCATATCTCATGTAACATATGCATCAACATTTAGCTTCAACAATGTACAAACTGGAAGTCTCCGTTCAATATTGATGTATGGTTTCATCATAATGCTTGCACTTTTACTTATTAACTCTTAAGTAATATTTTTTTTATGAAAAAAAAAGGTACATTTACTTTGGATTTGAAACTTGGCCTATCTTGGCCAATTGAATATTAATGAATTAGTTAGGAAAATAATTTATATGATAAAGGTTTAAAACACACTAAGTAGATCTATACTATGGAGGAGTGTTATATAGAAATATATTTCGAACTCCACTATGAAAATATAATAACATTGGAGCCTTAAGGCAGCCAAAGTATCTGTATAGTTCTAGAAACTTCGTAATGGATTTAGATGTGTTCTGAGTTTGCCCAAGATTATCACAATTTATTGTAATAATAATGGTATAGTTGCAAACTTGTAGGAATCACGAGCCCATAAGGAAATTAAACACATAGATAGCGAGTACTACCTGATACAAGAAATCGTATGATGAGGGAAAAGGTTGTTGTCGTATACTAAAAGTCTAGTTTTTTGTATGAACAATGTTTAGATAATATTCGATATCAGAATCATGTGATCAAACGTTTGTAACAATATTATTATAAAAGTCAATTTACTTTATACTGTAGATAATGTGGTGTACGGCATCATACAGAAGATCATATTATTGGCTCTTTATAAAGTATAAACAGATGTTCACAACCGATATAGACGGGGACTATCTATCGGTATGGTTGTAGTATGATTTGGCGTTAGTCTGTCTTAACTATAAAATTACACTAGTGCACTTTGTGTATTGAATAGGACCGCGTTGAGATCGTTCGATTTATACTGACTATATAATAGAACTTGATCTCTGTTATTATTGATGTTCGTACTCTTAATCTCTATACAATAACCTCGACACGTAAGCTAGTATTTATTTCTTTGATTCATCAATGGGTGAGATTTAATAGTTAAATCAATATGCTCGGTGAGTTGGGAGATGATGTTGTCTCTAAGTTGTGCTGCTGATTGTAGAAGGAATCTATGTCTTAACGGAATTGGTTGATGATGTCCCCTTGAGGAGTTCATTGTGTTTATCATGTAAACCCTGCAGGTGGATTTATTCCGGCATGATAATAAGTTTGAGTGGTATTACTCTCATTAAATATATTAATTAATGGAGTTGTCAGTAACTTAATTAATTTATAACGGGCTCATAATAAGAAGGAGCCCATAACGTAATTTAGGATTAGGGTGCCAGTGCAATAATATTTCATTAGTGGACTAATTTTTTATTATTGGATTTAAGTATAAGTTTAGGGCTAAACTTGGATGCTTAAGCCTAATGGGAGGCCAAACCCTAATTTCTCCTCCTAGTCCCTGTTGTAGCCTATATAAAAGCCAATCTCAGCAGTCCGGATAATTAACACACGCATAAAATCATGAGAAAGAGATTAGGATTGTAGATTGATATCATCTTGTAGATCATTGCTTACACCACGTCAAGATGTGGCTTAGGAATACAACAGAAGATCAGAAGGTCGTTTGTTGTTCTTGTCCATCAACTTCCATGATTTTTATAAAATCGTGTGTAAGTCCAAACTTTACGTGCAATACACGTTGGAAAGTCATGGAAGAAATGATCTTTTTGGCGCATAGATCACTCAAAATCGGAGATCGAATGGGGAAGTTATGCTCAAAGTCATGAGGCTGCAGGCTACCGACGAGAATCTTTCTTCTTCAACATACCCTGGTGAAAGGTAATAAGTTTATATGAATTCTTGATTCCGCTAATTTAGAAACGCATGGAACCCTAATAGTTTACGTTAAACAAAATATCCAAATGCTAACAGTAGCATGTCAGATCACTCGTCGAACTTGGCAGGGAGCCTTGCAGAGAGACAGATGGCTCGGCAAGTTGGCGGGCAACGTGGCCGATGAGGTAGACAGCTCGGCAGGCTGATTGGTGATAGGGGTTTTCTCAACACACAAATTAATCCTCAAGTATAAGGATATCAATTGTAGTCGCGAAGGTGACCAAGTTACAATATCGAACCCACGGGACGGATAAATATCAATTTTGTGATCTTCTAATATATTTTAGACTATGTTGGTAATTGTAAAGGTTTACTGGATAGTAACTTCTAATCGAATTAACAAAAGAAATAGCAAAAGTAGAGAGAAGTGAGTTGTGATCAATAAGAATGATAGGTAGTTCGTCGGGTCATCCAGTTTCACTAGCAATTCGTATTTTCATGTGATGGTGTCCGACTCTGCCATGTGGTTTGTGGACGCATCACTAGACCATGCAAGTTTACTCTATAGACACAAGTAAATATGCGCTTGACACGTGTGAATAACATCGGAGCAAGAGATATGCTTCACCCCCCTTTCTAGGTACTATCATAATCAATTATCTTCTAAGTCTAGAATCTAACCCGATTTGATCTCCCTCTTTAGGTACTATAAAGTTATACTCTTCATCCTATTCATCAACCCGAATTCAATTCAATTCATGAATATTCATATAAGACAGTTCTAATAATACTTCGGAATCCCTTCACTTAGAATTATAACAATAAACCCTGCTCAGTAGTGAACGCACTCAATCAATAACCATGTTATGTATTCAGACTCTACACAACGATCATTGATGCACAAAATAACTATGAGTATGGATTAAATATGCAATCTTATATAAAACAAACCACAGGTAGTGTTGTACGGAGTTTTACACACAAAACACGAATTACATCATGAAACTTTCATAACCCTAGAACTACCAAGGTGGTTCTAGCCCATGATTGATCTAGGAACAATCATGGTTAGATTAATCATTCTTACTTGAACCTTCAGCGAACCTCTGTCACAGCCCTCCGAATGGATCACCACCTCTACTCTTATCTCTCCTATGATTGACGATCAAAAGCCTCTCTATTCTCTGTATGAGCCTCCTTTTATACTTGTAATCACGTCTCTAGGGCTTTGAATGGGCTTTCTAAGTGATCTCACGCGTTTCGGCCTCGAAAATCCGGATAAGGTAAGTTCTCGCACACAGGTTCGACCACGTCACGCAGGTCGAACCCCGAGCCACAGGTCGAACCCCAGGTCGAACCCCGCTACTGGAAGAATTCTGCACAGGTTCGACCTTCTTTTCAGGTCGAACCACTTAGGCCTTGGTCGAACCCCAGGTCGAACCTCAGCACTGGACAACTCTTGCTCCCGATTCGACCAACTGGCAAGTCGAACTCCAACGTCATGGTCGAATCCTCCTTCTTGCAAACAGGTTCGACCATGGTTCGACCTGATGGCTAGGTCGAACCAACCGAGTCTTGGTCGAACCCATCTCTGTATGTCCAGCAACGTTGGTTCGACCTGCTGGAGAGGTCGAACCCTCCTCCAGCCAGGTCGAACCCATCTACTTCTTGGGCGATTCGCGTGGCTTCGACTCCGTCTCTTCGATTCTTGGCTCTTTCACTCCATTTTTGCTAAGAAAACACTCAAATAGCTCCACTAACACCTGATTCATGCTATTTCACAATATATATAGGTTTTCCACCTATTTCCACATCAAAACTCTCCAAAACTAGCACAAAACATAGCGCCAAACTTGTGAATTTACACCCTCATCAAACCCCCAAACTTACATGTTGCTCGTCCCGAGGCAACCAATTTAAACACAGGAGTCGTGTATAATTCAACAAGATCAAGTACAACACATATTACACATGCCACTTCATTGAATCAAACAAGAATTACTTGCATCAAATATGTCACTCATGTAAAATCAATCCAATCACACACCATTCGGAGCACTTAGTAATCTCACTGTCAAGATAAGTCTTTACTCTCATTCACTCGTGCGTGAGGCACTATAGGCTAGTATAAACACTTATATCAATTCATATTCACGCGTAACCATAAGCTTGGCAAAGGTCTCAGAAATCAACTTACATTAGATTAACACTAGGATCACAAAGGACTTGTTTCTAGGTTGTAATGTTGGCTCTTTGGAAAGGGTAGGAAAATTTGGTCATAGTAACTTAATACACTAGTAGAGAGTTCCCTCGGAGGTTCCTGATTCTCTTTCGCCTTCATATTCTCCTCCAATTCTTCTCTTGCACTTGCAATTATCAATTTTCCTTCTCTTCCTTGCATCAACATCATTCTTCTTTTAATTGCTCGGGTACCAGTTATAGGCACTACCCTTCTCGAACATCGTTCGGCTGTTTCTTAGAAACTTCAAGCCCCATGTATAAGCAATTCGGGGTACCAATTTCAGGCACTATCCCAAACAAGATTTAACCATGCACTTTTCTTACTGAACCTTATTCCATCTTCCCTTTGTTTCTTCCACACTTATTCACCTTATTCTCTCTACCAATGAATAGGGTATTTTCAAAGCTCAAATAAGGTAATTAAGGCTCTTATATTTGGCTTGCCAAAAAAAAAAAGCTTTTAAAAGGCTCAAACAGGGCTACCAAAGATTTATAAAATCATTAGGAAAGGTAAAATTTGGCTAAGTGACTCAATTAATCAAAAATGGCCTAAGATCATATCCTAATATTTCATCAATTGTAAGTTTCACACAAGACTCCAAGCCAAGTTCTAGAATGCGTTCATACGAATGATTCTCTCAAGAATAAACTATCATGATTAATCATGATAAAGGCTCAAATCCTCACATAGGTAATCAATTCCTAATACTCCTCATAGCACATAATCAAAATCAATTCCTCATGAATTCCATATACTTAACAAATTATTCATGCTCTTTCCAAATGAAAATAAACACGTAAACATATGAATGCACAGAATCAATAACCCATATACAGAGCAATGATACAAGATCAACTATATCAAGTACATGCCACTCACACATGAATCATACCCCAATCTGTAAAAATAAAAAGAAGAATGGGAGATAAGATGAATCGGAGAAGCCAAAAGAAAACCTGAAACTACTCCCTAGGAGCATCATCATCCTCATCATCATCGTCATCCTCATCCATTCTATTTTCCACAGCTCGGCACAGACTGATAATGTGTTTGTCCATCATATCCACTCGACTACTCACTCTACCAACACGCTCATCCAAGGCAGAGTACCTTTCGTTCAGCATGGCATAGTTGGCGTTAGCGAGCGCGAGTTGCCTGTTCGTCTCTTGCTGCGTAGCTACCACCGCGATCAGCTGCTCATGAATCAAGCGAAGCTGCTCCCGAGTACCTGGAACTGCTCGCCACTGCTGCGGTCCTGGAGCATGCTGAGGCGCATCATGCTGCTCTCCTTCCGGAATCTCCATCTCCGGCTGCTCCTCTACCTGATCCTCCTCTTCAGACTGCTGTGGCTGAGATGGACGGAACTCTCCTCGATCAACAATCTGCTGTAACTCAGCCATCCTTCCCTCAGCACACATCTGTGCTACCGCTCTCCAATCACCACCCGACTTCGCTGCCACGGATAAAGCGGTGTGTCCTAGAGAATTCATTAGCCTATTCCTTGCTTCCCGAACAGTTGTCAAGTTGCTCACGTCAAAGGGGAACATAAATTCGAAAGGCTTGACACCTCTCGTGAAAAACCAATCTCCATTTCTAAAATGGGCAAATCCTCCCTTCGCGCACGTGCTCATAATCAAATCGGGTTCTCCTTCTACTGGTGTAATGCCGGTGAGGTCCAAGTTGTAATGCTCAGCCAAAATCGTCAATAACCCTCCAATATTCACCTTTTAAAAACCAATGGTCTTGAATCGATTCAGCTGCGCAATAAAATAAGCTCCAACGTTGAACTTCACTCCATGCAACATACACCACAAGGCATATAACTCTCCTCTAGACACAACACTGCCCTCCGAGCGGGCGAACAACGTGTTGCTCAGGATGCGGTCCATGTACCTCAAGACAGGGTTCTTTATTACGGAAGCACGAGCCTGTCTAGTCTTGTAATCATGAATCTCCCCCGTGATCTCCCTCCAAAATCGCTTTACACTGAATGCAGCACTTTCTAAACGAGGGATCTCCAAAGGTGTCTCAAACAGCTCGTTGAAATCCTCAGACGTCCATCTCCTACTCACTCCACCAAGCTGAAACGTACACTGATAGGGGTATCCAAGTGGGTCCTTCTCCATCTCAAACGAACAAACCACTTCCGCTGTAACATGGAAGTACGTCGGCCTCTTCAACTCCATGAATCTTCGGATCCCTACTTGATCAAACATCCAAAATATATCATCCCCTATTCTCATTATCCTCATCGCTTCATCATCTTGGTATCGAGTGCGAGCTATCTTGTCTGAAACTTCTTCCCACTTCTCTTTAATCTCATCCCAATCTTGCATCCTAATCTTGAAGTTATCAGGTAAACGGTCTTGTAACCTCAGTTTTCTTGTCACTTTGTCCAAGTTTGAAGGCCTGTCATGCCTCTTCTTTGATCTCTCCTCCTCTGCTTTTCCTTTTCCTTTACTTGATACTTGTCCCTTTCCTGAAAACAAATGCTTCAATCCAACCAACAAGACAAGAAAACAAGTATTGTACTAGCACATCACATACTCTACTCAAGACTTCAAGCATCAATGCATATTCATACAAACTATCATCTCAACACCACTTGCTTATTCAGCATTTTCAAAATATCTTCAATTATACCTTCTTTAATCATCAAAACATAACCAACAGGCATGCATTAAGCAATTCAAGCAATTCAATCAAAAATTCAACATGCTTTCCTCCATGAACTACTTCAATTTCATCAATTTCAAACCAAGTCAACATGCTCATTCTATGGTATATTCTATATCTTTGATTAATCTACACAAAAATCCAAGTTCTATCAATAATCAATCAACCACAATCCAAGAAACAAGAATTCATATGAAACCAATCAAAATATCAACATTCACCATGAAATTCAACCATATTCAACATCAATTCTCTATTTCACATCAAATTGCTTACCTAAACCTTCAATCCTAGAGTAATTGAGTTGGAAAAAACGTACCTTGTGACTTGCCCATGGTGAAAAACCGATCGAAAGCACAAAACACCCAAAAATGCGATTTCAGCCCTAACTCGCGACGAAATCCGCCCAAATCCGCGACCAAATCGATAATTCAAGGTGTAATGTTGTGTAATCAGTGTGAAATCAAGTGTAATTGAAGAATTTGTGCAAGGGTGTAGAGGTTCGAAGAGGGTTCGAGATTTGATGTTTCGAAAAAGTGATCGAACCCCCCTGAAAATTCGAACTTAAATTGCGTACCTGGCTTGGTTCGACCTCGGGTTCGACCACCTGGACTGGTCGAACCTTGGATGTCGAGGTCGAACCTCTCTTCTGGACGAACGATCTTCTTGGTTCGACCAGGGGTTCGACTTGCTAAACAGGTCGAACCTTCCTTGAATTGGTTGAACCCCTCTTCTGGAAAACAGAGTGCTTCCGACTGACAGGTTCGACCATAAGTTCGACCTCATGATCAGATCGAACCACTATGGCTTTGGTCGAACCTCCTCTCTGGACAACTTTCAACGTTAGTTCGACTTCCTCTGCCTTTGTTCGACCTCTGGCTCTGGTCGAACCACTCCTAGACTTGGTCGAACCTACCTCCTGATTTCCAAAACTGAGTGTTCTTCATTCACTACATACTTCAAGCTTCAACACAACCTCATTAAGTACAATCTAGAGCACAACTTCAAAAATTGTTCCACATAATATCATTCATGAGTATCTCCGTATAAGAAAACACAACCAAAAACCACTGAACATTAGGCAAATTGTAAAAAATCGTCACATCAAAATCGATTAAAATTTCAACATGGCCGCAAAAACCAATTCCCCTAAGTTTGAAAAGAGATGTAATTGCCGATTAGTAAGCATCTTAAATATAAAAATTTCTTACTCACACAAAAGAAATAAAGCAAAAAAACGGAAGAGTAAGCTCTCAACAAGCGCTCATGTTTAACGTCGTAGAGTCACGACGGTACCAAATCAGAACAAGGTATCATCAAAAATGACACACGCATCATCCGGCGACCTATAATGCTTCAATCGATGCCAATTCGCCATGATAACATCACCATCTTTGTCAATAAGCTCATAACTCCCCCCTCCTAAGGCTCGATGAATCATGAACGGTCCCGTCCACTTAGACTTCAACTTGCCTGCAAAAAGCTTCAAACGAGAGTTAAAAAGTAGTACCTCAACTCCTTGCTTGAACTCCTTGTACAAAATTTTAGAATCATGCCACCTCTTCATTCTTTCCTTATAAATCTCTGAATTCTTGAAAGCAGGACTCCTAAACTCATCCAACTGATTCATGTGAGTTAGCCTCAACTCCTTTACATCCCTAAGGGTCAAGTTCAAGCGACGGAAAGCCCAAAACGCTTTGTGTTGGATTTCTACGGGTAAGTGGCACGGCTTTCTATAGACAATTTGATACGGTGACATATCTAATACCGTCTTGTAAGCGGTCCGGAACCCCCATAACACATCATCAAGCTTCATAGCCCAATCTTTTCTATTAGATCCTACCACTTTCTCCAGAATCTGCTTTACTTGACGGTTGGAGACCTCCGCCTGCCAATTTGCTTGAGGATGATAGGGTGTAGTAACCCTATGCCTAACACCATAATCCTTAAGCACCTTCTCCAGAAATTTATTGATGAAGTGGGAACCTCCATCACTAACTAATGCTCTCGGAACTCCATAACGGGCAAAAATATGTTTCTTTAGGAAAGATAAAACAACTTTTGAGTCATTAACACGAGTAGGAATTGCTTCCACCCACTTCGAAACATAATCCACCGCAAGAAGAATGTAGAGAAACCCATTCGACGGGGGAAAACGCCCCATAAAATCGATCCCCCATACATCAAATATCTCCACGACTATGCTAGGCTGCAATGGCATCTCATCTTTCCTACCTATATTACCCATGCGCTGGCATCTATCGCAAGACGCCACATAGCTCTCACTATCTTTAAACAAAGTAGGCCAATAAAGAGCGGATTGAAGTACCTTAGCTGCAGTCTTTTGCGCTCCGAAATGCCCACCATTCGGTTGTGCATGGCAGAACTCCAACACACTTTCCATTTCCATCTCGGGTACACATCTTCGGACAATAGAATCTGTACAAATCTTATAAACAAACGGATCATACCATATAAATGTCTCAACATCCCTACGAAATTTCGCAAGTTGATATCGGTTGAGATCCCTTGGAATTTCACCAATGACAATGTAATTAACATAATCCGCATACCATGGATCCATAGCTTGCGCTGCAACCACGCATGCTCGCTCGGCACCTTCAACAGCCACAGCCATGATCTTCTCATCAGGGAACATCTCTTCAATATACTCGAAAGAATTATCACAATGCTCCCTAGTCTCCAACCTTGACAAGTGATCGGCCAACACATTTTCTGTTCCTTTCTTATCCCGAATCTCCAAGTCAAACTCCTGCAGTAGTAGAATCCATCTTATGATCCTAGGCTTCGTCTCCTTCTTCTCCATCAAATAACGAATCACTGAGTGATCCGTATACACAATCGTCTTCATGCCAACCAAATACTGACGAAACTTATCGAATGCATACACAACAGCTAAAAACTCCTTTTCAGTCACCGTGTAATTCTTCTGTGCCGCATCGAAAGTCTTACTCGCGTAGTAAATGGCGCAGAACTTCTTCTCCCTTAGCTGCCCAAGCACCACACCCAATGCTACATCACTTGCATCACACATAAGTACAAACGGTTGCGTCCAGTCCGGTGTGATCAAGATAGGGGCAGTAATAAGCGCCTCCTTCAAAACTTGAAAAGCTGTTAAACACTCATCATTAAACACAAAAGGAATATCCTTTTCAAGTAAATGAGATAAGGGCTTAGAGTATTTTGAGAAGTCCTTAATGAATCTCCTGTAAAAACCGGCGTGTCCAAGGAAGGATCGCACTCCTCTTTCATTGGTCGGTGGTGGAAGCTTCTCAATTGCCACCACTTTAGCACGGTCTACTTGTAATCCCTTGGCGGAAACATGATGCCCAAGAACAATCCCATCTTTCACCATGAAATGACACTTCTCCCAATTAAAGACAAGATTAGTTTCTTGACACCTTTTCAAAACAACAGCAAGGTTAGACAAACACATATCAAAAGAAGAACCAAAGATTGAAAAATCGTCCATGAATACTTCCATGATCTTCTCTATCAAACCATCAAAAATCGCCATCATGCATCTCTGAAAAGTAGCAGGCGCATTACACAATCCAAACGGCATTTTCCTAAAAGCAAAGGTCCCGTAGGGGTAAGTAAAAGTGGTCTTTTCTTGATCCTCGGGAGTAATCATGATTTGATTATACCCCGAGTATCCATCCAAGAAACAATAAAACTCATACCCTGCAAGACGATCCAACATTTGATCCATAAATGGAAGAGGGAAATGGTCCTTACACGTGTTCTCATTCAATTTCCTGTAATCCACACATGTACGCCACCCCGTAGGAATTCTCGTGGCTATCGCTTCTCCATCCTCAGCTTTCACTACAGTCATACCCCCCTTCTTAGCAACTACATGCAATGGACTCACATTGGGACTATCACTAATAGGATATATAATTCCAGCATCCAACCACGTAAGAATTTGCTTCCTTATCACCTCTTGAATTGCGGGATTCACCCTACGCTGATTCTGAACACTAGCTTTGGCTTCATCCATCAACCTAATCCGATGCATACAATACGAAGGACTAATACCTTTCAAATCATCAAGTGACCACCCTATCGCAGACTGGTACTTCCTCAAAACATCTAATAACTCCTCAAGTTGATCATCATTAAGGGAAGAAGATACAATTACCGGATATTGTGCATCATCACCAAGAAAAGCATACTTCAAGTGATCCGACAATGGTTTCAACTCCTCTTTTCTTTTCTCCACTGGAGTGTTTTCATTATCCAAAGGCAAGTACTTCCTGGTCCATTTGACTTCTTCCACTTTATTTCTCTCCAATGCAAACCTATCATCACCCAAAGCAAGTAAGTTTTCAAGAAATTCAATAGATACCTCGTTAGAAAGTCCGTCAAGCTCCGTAGTGGGATAAGTAAGAGATTCCATCAAACATGTCTCAAGAGGATCCTTTGACAAGATCAAAGACATATCCTCGTTCACAATCTCCTCCACCACGTCAATACTATAACACTGGGACTCCATTGGCATTTTCATTGCTTTGTCCAAGTTGAAAAGTACTTCTTCTTTGTCCATTCTCAACTTCAGTTCTCCTTTCCGAACATCTATCATAGCTCCAGCTGTAGCAAGGAATGGCCTCCCCAAGATTAAAGGAACATTATCCTTGTCATCATCCATTTCTAATACAAGGAAATCCACAGGAAAAACTAGCTTCTCCACCTTTACTAGAACATCTTCAACTATTCCTTTCGGAAACGTCATTGATCTATCTGCCAATTGGAGAGCAACAGTTGTCGGGGTCATCTTCCCCAAACCAAGCTTCTGAAAGATGGACAACGGCATCAAATTGATGCTTGCCCCAAGATCACATAAAGCTCGCCGTGCTGGCCCCTTCCCGATCTCACAAAGAATAGTAAAGCTCCCCGGATCTTTCATCTTTGGTGGCAACTTCTTTTGAATAATTGAGCTACAATTATCCAATAAGTTTACCGTTTCAACTCCGGTTAAGCTTCGCTTCTTCATCAATATGTCTTTAAGTAACCGAGCATAATATGGCATCTCCATGATTGCCTCTGAAAAAGGGATGTTCAAGCTTATCTTGTTCATTATCTCTGAAAACTTCTTGAACTTCTCTTCCAACCCCTTCTTCACTAGCTTGTAGGGAAACGGTGGAGGCATCTTTGTTTTAGGAATCCCCCATTCATCACGATCAACCTTTTCCGCTTTCTCCTTTTCGGCTCTTAATCGCTTAGCTCTTTCCCATTTTTTCTCAGCTATTATGTCTGTACTTTGCTCATTCCGTGCCACTGGAGTTGCATCAACATCAAAAGGAACAACAGGTGCATCAAACAAAACATCTCGGCGAGGTTCGACTGAGGTTCGACCAGGCTGAAAGGTCGAACCAGGACTGTATTGGTCGAACCTCTTCACTGGAAGACTGATCTCATTCTGCTCCGGAGGTTCGACTTGGGTTCGACCAACATTGGAGGTCGAACCACTGCCCCTTTGGTCGAACCGCTTCACTGTATAATCTCCATCCTTCGGTTCGACCTGGGTTCGACCTGAAAAGTTGGTCGAACCTTCGTGATCGTGGTCGAACCGTTCCTGCGTCAAAATAGAGTGCTCTGGCCGATGAGGTTCGACCTGGGTTCGACCTGAGAAGTTGGTCGAACCCTCCGCGTGTTGGTCGAACCGAGGCTTAGAAAATTCCAACTTCGATTCCGGCCTCATCGGTCCCTCGTACTGCGTTCCTGACCTCAGTGTGATGGCATTACACGACTTCGGATTCTCTATACTCTGAGACGGAAACTTACCTTTTCCTACAGTTTGAGTCAATGTGTTCACATTCTCTGCAATTGTACCCATCAACAATGTGAGATCTTTCACCTGAGTGGACAAATCTCTGTGGTGATCATCAATCTTTTTCTCAAGCTTTGCCTCAAGGCGATTCACTCTTTCATCATTCTTTACCATGTACCGGTTCACAGTATCCTCGAACCCAGGCTTTCCTTCTTCCACCTTTTCTCCCGGATCAACACCCATCGGAAGTTGCACTGCATTGTTCGTATTGCTCCATGAAAATTCAGGCCTCCTTGGTTGCTGTTGATAACTACCAGATGGACCACGATTATTAAAGTTCCCTCGATAGTTCCCTTGGCAGTTCCGGTTTCCTTGATTTGGATACCTCGTTCCTTGGATACTTTGACCCATGGCATAATTTGCTTCCTCCAATTCGTCTTGGATGGTTCCATTATTCATCATCTCTTGCTGCATGATTGGCACTCATTGGGATATCTCGCTGATCTGCTTTTGTTGAGACTCAAGTAGCTTGTTGATATTGGACAAGCTCGAAACGATCTCATCCTCTCTCTTAGTCTTCACCATTGCTTGTTCAACCTGAGCTACCTTTCCAAGAACATACGTACCTCTAACTCTATCAGTGGGCCAATCCCTCGAATTCATTGATATGTCTTCAAACAATCTCTCGGCCTCAACGGATGACTTTGTAAGCAATGCTCCATTAGAAGAAGCATCAAGTAGCACTCTTGATTCACAGTCCAATCCGTTATAAAATATACTGATATATTGGGCTTTAGATAACCCATGTTGAGGACACTTCCTGAGCATGTCCTTGAATCTATCCCACGCTTCATGAAATTTCTCACCTCCACTGATAGCAAATTGGTTAATATCTTGCTTCATCTTAAACACCTTCGAAGGTGGCATATACCTCTCCAAGAATCTTAACTTCAATTGCTCCCACGTGGTGCACTCAGCTGCATTAATAGTATCGTACCAATCCCTCGCCTTTTCAGTAAGCGAGAATTTGAACAAAAGGATCTTCCTAGCATCTTCATGTTCTCCTACGTCTTTTTGAGTACTTGCATAGCCCAAGAACTTGTTCAGATGCTGCTGCGGATCCTCGAAAGACCCTCCTGAAAAGGAGTTCCTCTCTATCATGCTAATAAGAGCGGGATGAAGATCGAACGCGGTGTTTGTTCCCCTTGCTCCTAAAAGCTCATAATTTCCAGCCCCATTATTTCTGAAAACCTCACGGATGGCTAGATTATCCAGATTCGCTGCCATGTTGACTGTTACTACTTCCAAATTAACTTCAGTTGTAGCCTCAATCGCTTGTGAAATCTGCTCGTCAACCTCAACTCCAAAATTCAGAGCTTCAGTTGAGTCAATTGCCTTTGCCTTGCTCTTCTTCTTCTTCTTCTTTCTTGATGATGCTCCAATCTCAGGATTATACGGTTCAAGATTACCTTTCTTTGATCTTGTGAGCATACACCTAAAACGAATAAGAAAGAAAACAACAAAATAAGGTAAATAGTCCTAATAAACTAGAAATAATACAAAAAAGATAGTTTACGCCGTCCCTGGCAACGGCGCCAAGAACTTGATAGGGGTTTTCTCAACACACAAATTAATCCTCAAGTATAAGGATATCAATTGTAGTCGCGAAGGTGACCAAGTTACAATATCGAACCCACGGGACGGATAAATATCAATTTTGTGATCTTCTAGTATATTTTAGACTATGTTGGTAATTGTAAAGGTTTACTGGATAGTAACTTCTAATCGAATTAACAAAAGAAATAGCAAACGTAGAGAGAAGTGAGTTGTGATCAATAAGAATGATAGGTAGTTCGTCGGGTCATCCAGTTTCACTAGCAATTCGTATTTTCATGTGATGGTGTCCGACTCTGCCCTATGGTTTGTGGACGCATCACTAGACCATGCAAGTTTACTCTATAGACACAAGTAAATATGCGCTTGACACGTGTGAATAACATCGGAGCAAGAGATATGCTTCACCCCCCTTTCTAGGTACTATCATAATCAATTATCTTCTACGTCTAGAATCTAACCCGATTTGATCTCCCTCTTTAGGTACTATAAAGTTATACTCTTCATCCTATTCATCAACCCGAATTCAATTCAATTCATGAATATTCATATAAGACTGTTCTAATAATACTTCGGAATCCCTTCACTTAGAATTATAACAATAAACCCTGCTCAGTAGTGAACGCACTCAATCAATAACCATGTTATGTATTCAGACTCTACACAACGATCATTGATGCACAAAACGACTATGAGTATGGATTAAATATGCAATCTTATATAAAACAAACCACAGGTAGTGTTGTACGGAGTTTTACACACAAAACACGAATTACATCATGAAACTTTCATAACCCTAGAACTACCAAGGTGGTTCTAGCCCATGATTGATCTAGGAACAATCATGGTTAGATTAATCATTCTTACTTGAACCTTCAGCGAACCTCTGTCACAGCCCTCCGAATGGATCACCACCTCTACTCTTGTCTCTCCTATGATTGACGATCAAAAGCCTCTCTATTCTCTGTATGAGCCTCCTTTTATACTTGTAATCACGTCTCTAGGGCTTGGAATGGGCTTTCTAAGTGATCTCACGCGTTTCGGCCTCGAAAATCCGGATAAGATAAGTTCTCGCACACAGGTTCGACCACGTCACGCAGGTCGAACCCCGAGCCACAGGTCGAATCCCAGGTCGAACCCCGCTACTGGAAGAATTCTGCACAGGTTCGACCTTCTTTTCAGGTCGAACCACTTAGGCCTTGGTCAAACCCCAGGTCGAACCTCAGCACTGGACAACTCTTGCTCCCGATTTGACCAACTGGCAAGTCGAACTCCAACGTCGTGGTCGAATCCTCCTTCTTGCAAACAGGTTTGACCATGGTTCGACCTGATGGCCAGGTCGAACCAACCGAGTCTTGGTCGAACCCATCTCTGTATGTCCAGCAATGTTGGTTCGACCTGCTGGAGAGGTCGAACCCTCCTCCAGCCAGGTCGAACCCACCTACTTCTTGGGCGATTCGCGTGGCTTCGACTCCGTCTCTTCGATTCTTGGCTCTTTCACTCCATTTTTGCTAAGAAAACACTCAAATAGCTCCACTAACACCTGATTCATGCTATTTCACAATATATATAGGTTTTCCACCTATTTCCACATCAAAACTCTCCAAAACTAGCACAAAACATAGCGCCAAACTTGTGAATTTACACCCTCATCAATTGGCAGCACAACCGAGGATGCTGATTGTTTGGAAGGATGGTGGGCAGCGCGGCCTCACTGGGGAGGTAGATCATTCAATAACATAGCTTACAGCTCGATCGGGAAACCTCGGTCTAGGCAGCCAGCTCATCAAGTTGGCGAGCAACTTGGCAGGGAGCCCCACAGACTTGGTAGGAAGGCAAACAACTCTGGAAGACCTTCAGCCTTGTCATGTATGTTGTGTCATGTGTGGTGACTTGGGTGTTGACTATCTATCACATTAGCCCCCGAGGTTGCTGCTTGTAGTGGTATTGTAAATAAGCAACCTTGAACAGAAGTGTCTGGCTTCGTAACTACATATCAGTGTTGTCTGAATTGGACCAGGCCGATCGATTCGACCAGTTCAACCGGGAACCAGCACTGGTATCGGTCATCCTAAAACTATTTTATCTATCAAACCAGAAAAACCAGTCAAAATCGATTAGAACCGTACAAACCGGCTAAACTGCTCCAACCAAAAACTGTCGGTTTCTTTTTTTTTTTTTAAATATGAAAATGACGGTATTAGAAGCTGTTTTCCTTTCTTATTCATAAATTCATAGATCTAAAGAAGTGGAACTAAACATTAGAACTCATCAAAAAATTAAAATTCAATGAGATGGGGCGGATGGCGAATTGACTCCGATAGTAGCCGATGAGGGCAAAAGACGACAGGTGTCGGCAGTATTGTGCGACGACGATGGATTAATGGCGGTGCTTAGTTGATGTGGCGCGCCTGCGTTGCAACGTATGGAATATCTGGTGAGGAGCGATGACGAGCATGTGACAGACGGTGGTTCGACGGTTCTTCCAGATCTGGTAGATCAGCGGCTCTCAGATCTATTTTTTATTTTGGAGAAAAAAGTCAAATTTCTAGAAAGAGAGGAATCCTTATTTTGAAAAGGAAATTTTAATCACTTACGTCTTTTATTTTGAGGTTTATTTCCTCTTTCCAAATTCACAAATTTTGTTGTTATGTTAAGTATATTTGGGCTTTTAGAATTCATGATATATTCTTGGTTGAATATGGGCCTTGACATAAATTGGGTAGTCATTAATTGGGCCAGAGAAATTGATTAAATATGTAAAATAATATTTAAAATAATGAAATATTATTTAAAATATGTGATTTTTATTTTTCTGATTAAAATGCCGGTCCGACCAGTTGAACCTCGAATCATTAGGTTTACCGATTTGATCTTCGGTCCGATTATGAAGACACTGCTACATATGACCCTTTGTTGGCCTTGTTAAAAACCTCCATAAGAAAAAAATCCGATGGAAAAAACTGCATGTAGAGAAACACTTTAACTTATGTAATAACTCATCAAGAGGACTCAAATCCGAGGGTGTGAGCTCTCCGTCTTCTTTTATGTGGAACATCTTTTTGGGACGTTTATTCTTACTCCGGGCCCATCCTATGACTTGTCGGATGATTATGTTGATCGAATATGACTTAACTCATATTGTGACCCTCCGGAATTGGATGGCGGTCCCAAATATTTGGAGGAGTTTGCCCAAGGTTATCACAATTTATATTGATGATATTAGTGCAGTTGCAAACTTAAAGGAATCACGAGTCCATAAGGCAATTAAACACATGGAGCGCGAGTACCACCTATTATGAGAAATCGTATGATGAGGGGAAGGTTGTTGTCACCTAGATTGCATCGGATGATAACCTAGTAAATCCATTTACAAGGACCTTAAGGCGAGAGCTTTTGATGGTCGTGTAGTGGGAGTGGAAATCAGATGTATGGCAGAAGACATGACAGCATAGTCTTTTAGTATAAGTGGGAGATTGTTGGATTGTATACTAAAAGTCTAGCTTTTTGTATGAACAATGTTATAACAATTAATTTGAAATGAGAATCATATGATCAAATGATTGCATCTTATAATTTATTTATATGTTCGATGCAATAGTCCACTTACTTTATACTGTAGATAATATGTTGTGCGACAACACGCAGAAGATCATATTATCGGTTTCCTTATAAAGTATAAACAGATGCTCACAACCGAGATAGACGGGGACTCTCTATCGGGATGGTTGTAGTGTGTTTTGGTATTAGCTTGTCTTGGCTATAGAATCACATTAGTGCACTTGTGTGTATTGAGCAGGACCGCTTGAGATCGTTCGACTTATACTGACTTATAGGAGAACTTGATCTCAGTTATTATGGAAGTTCGTGCTCTTAATCCCTATACAATAACCTCGACACGTAGGGCAGTATGTATTTTTTTGATTCATCAATGGGTGAGATTTACATGTTATTAAATCAACAAACTCGATGAGTTGGGAAGTAGTGCTGTCTCTATGGTGTGCTGTTGATTGTAGAAGGAATCCGTGTCCGTCATAGGTTGATGATGTCCCCTTGAGGAGCTCATAAGGATTATCATGTAAACCCTGCAGGTGGAATTTATTCCGGCATGATAATGAGGTTGAGTGGTACTACTCTTGGATGAGATATTAATTAATTGAGTTGTCAGTAACTTAAATTAATTAATGGACATTGTATATCTTAAACATGGGGAGACTAACGGGCTCATAATAAGAATGAGCCCAAAACGTAATTTTGGGATTGGTACGGTAGTGCAGTAATAATATTTTAGTGGAATATATTATTATTATTGGACTTAAGTATAAGCTTTGGGCTAAGCTTGGATACTTAAGCCCAATGGAGGCCCAACCCAATTTCTCCTCCTGGTCCCTGCTGTAGTCCATGTATATAAGTCACCTCAGTTTGTTCTAAACCTAACTCTGCGCCTAACATACGAGAGAGAGAGTGAACAGCAGATTGAGTAGGTCTCGTAGATCGTCGCCCACACGACGTCGAGATCGGACTTGGGACATACAGCAGAAGACCGGAAGGTCGTTTGCTGCTGCAGTTCGTCATGTTCCAAAATTCATATAAAATCGTACAGTTCTTCGATTTTGATTTATTATATACTGATGGAAAGCCGTCGAAGAGAGGATCGTCTAAGAATAAAGATCACTTAATTCTGACATCAGAAGAGGAACTTATGGCTATTCTCGTGGGACTGCACAGACTGCCAGCGAGAATTCAACCTCTACATCAACCCTTGGTGAAAGGTAATGCGTTTCATGATTACTTGCTTCCGCTGTGATATGATAGAAATGCATGATATTCTAACGGGTCACGTTAACCAAACGATCGAGCGCCAACAATTGGTATCAGAGCTTCGGTTTCGTGGTGAAGCGTGACACGTTAGGCTAGGGTTTATGTGATTAATTTTTCGGAATTAGGATCACATGTTTAGGGTTTTGGTTTTACTGCGCAAACCATGAATATCCCTATGTGATATATACCCTGTATCATATCTATTCGTCCATGGTTGTGTGTGAGAGGATTCGACGAAAACTGTTCGTCAATTTCACATGCAAGGAAGAAAAAGAGGGCAAAAATTGAATCACGTTTTTGAGAGAAAATCCAGCGCAGTGATATTGCAGAGGCAATAACCGGAGTTTCAACGGTCGGATTGAGCTGTAATTTGGTCAGCACGTTCAGATCTTGTGGATGTACATTCTGAACGGTGGAGATCGAATTTGGAGCTTTTTCGTGCTAGGATTACGCTGAAAACAGAAGCAGATTTTTGGGCGATTCTGTTTTGCGCAGTCGAGGGAAAAGAGCCGTTTCTCACAAACTAACCGTGAGATCGAGCTGTAATTTGGTCAGCACGTTCAGACCTTATGGATGTAAATTCTGAACGGTGGAGATCGAATTTGGAGCTTGTTCTTGCTGGGATTACGCTGAAAACAGAAGCAGATCTTTGGGCGATTCTGTTTTGCGCAGTCGAGGGAAAAGAGCCGTTTCTCACAAAATAACCGTTGGATCAACATGTAATTTGGACAGCATGTTTAGGACTTATAGTAATAGATTCTGGACGGTGGAGATTGGATTCTGAGAGTTTTGCAGTTTCGAACTACGAACGACAGTTGGTGTAGTTTGGTGTTGCGCTTTGGGCGCTCGTCAAGGCACTTGGAGCGCTCCCTGACACGATTGGCGGTGGGATATGGCGATGGACGTCTTGGGGCACAAGCAATCCTGCTTGTTGCGTAAGGCATCGATTCCACAGTAGGAGTGTCGGACAAGACATTAAAATTTAAAGGCGTTTTTATTCCTAATATATATAACTGTCATAATTGATTTAATTGTCTATTATTGTTATATATATATATGGATGCCTGATCTCTATGATTTATTGTCTTATATAGAAGCATGCTAGATTGCGTATTATATTTGGTATATTATATGCATGTATTGCTAGAGTGTTGGATAAGACATCCAATTTTAGGAAAACTAATTCCTAATATATAACTGCCATAATAGATTGTATATTATTGTTATATATGGATGTCGAATTAATTCCTAATATATGACTGCTATAATTGATTTAATAATCTATTATTGTCATATATGGATGTCGAATTAATTCCTAATATATAACTGCTATAATTAATTGTCTATTATTGTTATATATGGATGTTGAATTAATTCCTAATATATAACTGACATAATTGATTTAATTATCTATTATTGTTGTATATGGTTGCTCGTCGATATCGATGATTTCGATAATCTAGACGATATCGACGATCGATATCGATAGTTTTGGAATGTTGATAATCTTGATATTTTTTGAATATTTGATAATCTAATCGATATCGATGATTTTGATTATCTGGACGACATCGACGGTCGATATCGATGGTTTCGAAAATTGGACAATCTGGAAATTTCAAAATTTTGATAGTGTGGAAGTCTTTGCTGATATTCGTGCCTGATGGCGAACAATCGAATTCGCTGATATATAACTGTTAATGATTGATTTAATTATTAATTATTGTTATATATGTATGCATGACTCTCTGGGATTTACTGCCTCATGTGCCGTGATAGGAGCATGCTAGAATTGCGTATTTTATTTTATGAATATTATATGCATGTAAAAATCCTCAGTTTTAAATAACTAAGTGGGAGAGGGGATTGGTAATTAATTCCCGCGGCCTCCATTATTGGTTTGTTAGTAATGTGAATAAACTTGCACGTCGGCATTAGTGCCTTCCTCCCCATCGGATGAGTTTATTCATGGATATTGCTGGAACATGCTTCTTTAAAATTATGTTTGTAATGTGATGCACATGAACTTGCGCGTTGGCTTAGACCTTCCTCCCTATCGGATGAGTTCATGTGCGGATCACTGTACAGACTTATAATTGATGACTGTAGGAAGTTATCCGAGCGCGTGTGTACTTCTCCATCTGTAAGGCACATAAGCTTGGGCCGCGGACTTGGGGTCAAATAATGGTGTACACTTAGGTGTAAATAATAAGTATCCTCCCCATCGGAGTCACTGCTTTTATTTGCATGGCTAAAGAGGAACCGACTATTAATTATTTTGTCATAAAGTTAGGTTGACAAATGAAATTAATGGGTAAAACCTTCTCTTGTAAATGTTCGGGTTTGTAAACGTCCACACTATCGTGGCTTGCAGACTCACGGTGCTTGAGATGTCGGTGAATTTTAATTTTATATTATTTTGAGGGAATCAATATAAAAGGATAAAATTCGAAGATTTGATCGGTGTATTTATTTATGATTCTCTGTAATTTCAAATGGTTTTATCTCGCTTATTGTTGACTAAAAGAAATTATATTTACTGGTCCAAAATTAGATGATTAGAAAAGAATCTTGGTTTTGAATTTTACTGCTTAAGAAAATACATGTGTGTTCTCACAATGGACGTCTCATGATGTCTATTAAAGTCTCTAGTGAAGAGATGAGAGGTTCATAGAAATATGATGGTCTCATGTAACTCTTCGGATACTTGAGTAAGTTAAAAGGTAGAAGATCATGATTTAATTTGATGAATGAATTGGGAAAGCATGGAGTATAAATTAAAGGGAAACCTAGATCAATTTAATTCTTTGTGAATTGCCTAGATGTTTTTGAGTAAGTTCCACCTGAATTACAATAGGATGTATATGGTGGAAAAATTCTGGCAAAACATGTGGCAAAGGAAAGCCATTTTCATCATAATGTGAACAAGTTTTATATCTTATTCACTAGTTGTTTAAAACATGATTAGTGATGGCATTTACTGACACGAAGAGTGTAGATACTGGAATCACTAAATGTTTATTACTAAGTGAGGATAAGATTGTTATGACATGGGTAAAACTACAAGAGTATTGGCTATTGCAGTGGGAGTTGTTTATTTATCTTACGATATGAATAAACGTTTGATTTTATGAAATTGTCTTTACGTACATTTTCATAGAAAGAATTTGATTTCGGTTTCTATGCATTAATAGATGGATACTCCATTTCATTTAAATGACATGGTCATTAAAATGAATGATAGAGTTGTAATCTGTTATGGTACGTTGGTGAACAATTTGTACACTCTTAAATCATGTTTATTCCCTGGATGCGACAAATAGTAATTAATAATGAGTCTTCTAATCTAGTAAGAGAAAGGTACCTTCGGAAATGAATTTCCCACCTTAATGGTGTGACGAATAGAAGGAATAGCACTCTTATGGTAGTGATTAGATAGATGATGAATTATTTGGAATTACTAAATTCATTTTATGGATATGCCCTAGGAACAGTAATTCGTAAGAATGTTTATCTGTTTGTGGGATATCTTAGAAAAATGAAGGATGATTTATTTAGTCCACAAGATCGAAGAGTGATTGTTAACATAAACACTAGATTTTTGGAAAAGGACTATGTAATAAATCAAATACCCATGTATAAGTTGTTCTAAAGGAAGTGAGAGGAAAACACGAAGTATTAGTACCAAGTGTACAAGAGGATATACCACAAGGTAAACTGCGACGCGTGTCACATCTGATATACAATTGCGTGTAGTGTCTTCTCGTAGTGGGAAGGTTGTTCTAACACCTGATAGATATATGTTTTGGGAGAGTCGTGAGGCTTGGTCCCTAGTAAACATGGAGTTAACCCACGGATACGACGAAGCACTACAAGTTAGAAATGCCTAAATCTTAACAAATTGCAATAAATGTTGAAATAGAATCAATAGATTCTAAATAAGATCTGGATGATTGTAGAACCACGGATGGTGTGAAAACCATTGGAAGTGGTCATACAAAATAAAAGAGGATCATACGGTAAGGTGAAAACCTTATAAGTAAAGCTTGTTGGGAAAATGTATACTCAGAAAGAAAGGGTTCGATTATGAGAAAACCTGTTCGCCAGTAGCTATGCTTATGTTGATCCGGACTCTTTTATCTGTTGCTACTCATATGAAATATGAGGGATAGCAAATAGATGTCGAGACAGCTTTCCTGATTGAAAGTCTTAAGGGAAACATCTATGTGAAGCAACCAGAGTGATTCATTGCAAAGAGCTAAGAGCATTGTGATAGTGAGCTTAAAAGTGTCCATTAATGGACTAAAACAAACTTCAAGATCATGAAACATCCGTTTTGATGAGGTAATCCAGTGACATGGATCTAATCAATGATCGGATGTGTCTTGTGTATTGAAAAGAGTGATGGAAACGTGGTGGTATTACTTGTACTATACATAGATATTATCTTGCTCATTGGAGACAATGAAAGAGTATTATCGGGCGTATGGGGTATGGTTAATAAAGCGGTATAAGATGAAGGACTTAAGAGGAGCAAAAATATCCTTTTGATCACGGTAATACGGATCACAAGAAAGGATGTTATGCTTATCTCAAGCTTCATGAAATGATACAATCCTTACTCGTTTTAGCATGTGACTTTATCTAAGGAAATGTGTCTTGAGACACAAAAGGAAGATAAAGGAGATGAAAGCAGTTCCTTATGCTTCGATAAATGAGGAAGCCTAATCTAAGGAATGCTATACATGAGTATGGATATCTGTTTTGCTAAATGCATGAACAGTGGGTATCAACGTAACCTGGAACAAGAATGATGAGCTGTGGTAAGACATATATGAAGTGCCTGAGAAGGACTGAAAATTATATGTAAGCTTACTGGACAGATTCACTGCTTCTTGTGGATTACGTAGATTCAGATTTTTTAGTCAGATTGGACGGCAGTAAATCCACCTCAAGGTTATGTGTTTAATTTTAGGAAGTTGAGTCATAATGTGGAGGAGTGTTATATAGAAATGTATTTCAGACTTCGGACTCCATATGGAAAGATGATAAATTGGAGCCTATGAGGCAACCAATGTATCTGTATGACTCTAGAAACTTCATGATGGACTTTGGTGTGATTCTAAGTTTGCCCAAGGTTATCACAATTTATATTGATGATATTGGTGCAGTTGCAAACTTAAATGAATCACGAGTCCATAAGGCAATTAAACACATGGAGCGCGAGTACCACATATTATGAGAAATCGTATGATGAGGGGAAGGTTGTTGTCACCTAGATTGCATCGGATGATAACCTAGTAAATCCATTTACAAGGACCTTAAGGCGAGAGCTTTTGATGGTCGTGTAGTGGGAGTGGAAATCAGATGTATGGCAGAAGACATGACAGCATAGTCTTTTAGTATAAGTGGGAGATTGTTGGATTGTATACTAAAAGTCTAGCTTTTTGTATGAACAATGTTATAACAATTAATTTGAAATGAGAATCATATGATCAAATGATTGCATCTTATAATTTATTTATATGTTCGATGCAATAGTCCACTTACTTTATACTGTAGATAATATGTTGTGCGACAACACGCAGAAGATCATATTATCGGTTTCCTTATAAAGTATAAACAGATGCTCACAACCGAGATAGACGGGGACTCTCTATCGGGATGGTTGTAGTGTGTTTTGGTATTAGCTTGTCTTGGCTATAGAATCACATTAGTGCACTTGTGTGTATTGAGCAGGACCGCTTGAGATCGTTCGACTTATACTGACTTATAGGAGAACTTGATCTCAGTTATTATGGAAGTTCGTGCTCTTAATCCCTATACAATAACCTCGACACGTAGGGCAGTATGTATTTCTTTGATTCATCAATGGGTGAGATTTACATGTTATTAAATCAACAAACTCGATGAGTTGGGAAGTAGTGCTGTCTCTATGGTGTGCTGTTGATTGTAGAAGGAATCCGTGTCCGTCATAGGTTGATGATGTCCCCTTGAGGAGCTCATAAGGATTATCATGTAAACCCTGCAGGTGGAATTTATTCCGGCATGATAATGAGGTTGAGTGGTACTACTCTTGGATGAGATATTAATTAATTGAGTTGTCAGTAACTTAAATTAATTAATGGACATTGTATATCTTAAACATGGGGAGACTAACGGGCTCATAATAAGAAGGAGCCCAAAACGTAATTTTGGGATTGGTACGGTAGTGCAGTAATAATATTTTAGTGGAATATATTATTATTATTGGACTTAAGTATAAGCTTTGGGCTAAGCTTGGATACTTAAGCCCAATGGAGGCCCAACCCAATTTCTCCTCCTGGTCCCTGCTGTAGTCCATGTATATAAGTCACCTCAGTTTGTTCTAAACCTAACTCTGCGCCTAACATACGAGAGAGAGAGTGAACAGCAGATTGAGTAGGTCTCGTAGATCGTCGCCCACACGACGTCGAGATCGGACTTGGGACATACAGCAGAAGACCGGAAGGTCGTTTGCTGCTGCAGTTCGTCATGTTCCAAAATTCATATAAAATCGTACAGTTCTTCGATTTTGATTTATTATATACTGATGGAAAGCCGTCGAAGAGAGGATCGTCTGAGAATAAAGATCACTTAATTCTGACATCAGAAGAGGAACTTATGGCTATTCTCGTGGGACTGCACAGACTGCCAGCGAGAATTCAACCTCTACATCAACCCTTGGTGAAAGGTAATGCGTTTCATGATTACTTGCTTCCGCTGTGATATGATAGAAATGCATGATATTCTAACGGGTCACGTTAACCAAACGATCGAGCGCCAACAATTGGTATCAGAGCTTCGGTTTCGTGGTGAAGCGTGACACGTTAGGCTATGGTTTATGTGATTAATTTTTCGGAATTAGGATCACATGTTTAGGGTTTTGGTTTTACTGCGCAAACCATGAATATCCCTATGTGATATATACCCTGTATCATATCTATTCGTCCATGGTTGTGTGTGAGAGGATTCGACGAAAACTGTTCGTCAATTTCACATGCAAGGAAGAAAAAGAGGGCAAAAATTGAATCACGTTTTTGAGAGAAAATCCAGCGCAGTGATATTGCAGAGGCAATAACCGGAGTTTCAACGGTCGGATTGAGCTGTAATTTGGTCAGCACGTTCAGATCTTGTGGATGTACATTCTGAACGGTGGAGATCGAATTTGGAGCTTTTTCGTGCTAGGATTACGCTGAAAACAGAAGCAGATTTTTGGGCGATTCTGTTTTGCGCAGTCGAGGGAAAAGAGCCGTTTCTCACAAACTAACCGTGAGATCGAGCTGTAATTTGGTCAGCACGTTCAGACCTTATGGATGTAAATTCTGAACGGTGGAGATCGAATTTGGAGCTTGTTCTTGCTGGGATTACGCTGAAAACAGAAGCAGATCTTTGGGCGATTCTGTTTTGCGCAGTCGAGGGAAAAGAGCCGTTTCTCACAAAATAACCGTTGGATCGACCTGTAATTTGGACAGCATGTTTAGGACTTATAGTAATAGATTCTGGACGGTGGAAATTGGATTCTGAGAGTTTTGCAGTTTCGAACTACGAACGACAGTTGGTGTAGTTTGGTGTTGCGCTTTGGGCGCTCGTCAAGGCACTTGGAGCGCTCCCTGACACGATTGGCGGTGGGATATGGCGATGGACGTCTTGGGGCACAAGCAATCCTGCTTGTTGCGTAAGGCATCGATTCCACAGTAGGAGTGTCGGACAAGACATTAAAATTTAAAGGCGTTTTTATTCCTAATATATATAACTGTCATAATTGATTTAATTGTCTATTATTGTTATATATATATGGATGCCTGATCTCTATGATTTATTGTCTTATATAGAAGCATGCTAGATTGCGTATTATATTTGGTATATTATATGCATGTATTGCTAGAGTGTTGGATAAGACATCCAATTTTAGGAAAACTAATTCCTAATATATAACTGCCATAATAGATTGTATATTATTGTTATATATGGATGTCGAATTAATTCCTAATATATGACTGCTATAATTGATTTAATAATCTATTATTGTCATATATGGATGTCGAATTAATTCCTAATATATAACTGCTATAATTAATTGTCTATTATTGTTATATATGGATGTTGAATTAATTCCTAATATATAACTGACATAATTGATTTAATTATCTATTATTGTTGTATATGGTTGCTCGTCGATATCGATGATTTCGATAATCTAGACGATATCGACGATCGATATCGATAGTTTTGGAATGTTGATAATCTTGATATTTTTTGAATATTTGATAATCTAATCAATATCGATGATTTTGATAATCTGGACGACATCGACGGTCGATATCGATGGTTTCGAAAATTGGACAATCTGGAAATTTCAAAATTTTGATAGTGTGGAAGTCTTTGCTGATATTCGTGCCTGATGGCGAACAATCGAATTCGCTGATATATAACTGTTAATGATTGATTTAATTATTAATTATTGTTATATATGTATGCATGACTCTCTGGGATTTACTGCCTCATGTGCCGTGATAGGAGCATGCTAGAATTGCGTATTTTATTTTATGAATATTATATGCATGTAAAAATCCTCAGTTTTAAATAACTAAGTGGGAGAGGGGATTGGTAATTAATTCCCGCGGCCTCCATTATTGGTTTGTTAGTAATGTGAATAAACTTGCACGTCGGCATTAGTGCCTTCCTCCCCATCGGATGAGTTTATTCATGGATATTGCTGGAACATGCTTCTTTAAAATTATGTTTGTAATGTGATGCACATGAACTTGCGCGTTGGCTTAGACCTTCCTCCCTATCGGATGAGTTCATGTGCGGATCACTGTACAGACTTATAATTGATGACTGTAGGAAGTTATCCGAGCGCGTGTGTACTTCTCCATCTGTAAGGCACATAAGCTTGGGCCGCGGACTTGGGGTCAAATAATGGTGTACACTTAGGTGTAAATAATAAGTATCCTCCCCATCGGAGTCACTGCTTTTATTTGCATGGCTAAAGAGGAACCGACTATTAATTATTTTGTCATAAAGTTAGGTTGACAAATGAAATTAATGGGTAAAACCTTCTCTTGTAAATGTTCGGGTTTGTAAACGTCCACACTATCGTGGCTTGCAGACTCACGGTGCTTGAGATGTCGGTGAATTTTAATTTTATATTATTTTGAGGGAATCAATATAAAAGGATAAAATTCGAAGATTTGATCGGTGTATTTATTTATGATTCTCTGTAATTTCAAATGGTTTTATCTCGCTTATTGTTGACTAAAAGAAATTATATTTACTGGTCCAAAATTAGATGATTAGAAAAGAATCTTGGTTTTGAATTTTACTGCTTAAGAAAATACATGTGTGTTCTCACAATGGACGTCTCATGATGTCTATTAAAGTCTCTAGTGAAGAGATGAGAGGTTCATAGAAATATGATGGTCTCATGTAACTCTTCGGATACTTGAGTAAGTTAAAAGGTAGAAGATCATGATTTAATTTGATGAATGAATTGGGAAAGCATGGAGTATAAATTAAAGGGAAACCTAGATCAATTTAATTCTTTGTAAATTGCCTAGATGTTTTTGAGTAAGTTCCACCTGAATTACAATAGGATGTATATGGTGGAAAAATTCTGGCAAAACATGTGGCAAAGGAAAGCCATTTTCATCATAATGTGAACAAGTTTTATATCTTATTCACTAGTTGTTTAAAACATGATTAGTGATGGCATTTACTGACACGAAGTGTGTAGATACTGGAATCACTAAATGTTTATTACTAAGTGAGGATAAGATTGTTATGACATGGGTAAAACTACAAGAGTATTGGCTATTGCAGTGGGAGTTGTTTATTTATCTTACGATATGAATAAACGTTTGATTTTATGAAATTGTCTTTACGTACATTTTCATAGAAAGAATTTGATTTCGGTTTCTATGCATTAATAGATGGATACTCCATTTCATTTAAATGACATGGTCATTAAAATGAATGATAGAGTTGTAATCTGTTATGGTACGTTGGTGAACAATTTGTACACTCTTAAATCATGTTTATTCCCTGGATGCGACAAATAGTAATTAATAATGAGTCTTCTAATCTAGTAAGAGAAAGGTACCTTCGGAAATGAATTTCCCACCTTAATGGTGTGACGAATAGAAGGAATAGCACTCTTATGGTAGTGATTAGATAGATGATGAATTATTTGGAATTACTAAATTCATTTTATGGATATGCCCTAGGAACAGTAATTCGTAAGAATGTTTATCTGTTTGTGGGATATCTTAGAAAAATGAAGGATGATTTATTTAGTCCACAAGATCGAAGAGTGATTGTTAACATAAACACTAGATTTTTGGAAAAGGACTATGTAATAAATCAAATACCCATGTATAAGTTGTTCTAAAGGAAGTGAGAGGAAAACACGAAGTATTAGTACCAAGTGTACAAGAGGATATACCACAAGGTAAACTGCGACGCGTGTCACATCTGATATACAATTGCGTGTAGTGTCTTCTCGTAGTGGGAAGGTTGTTCTAACACCTGATAGATATATGTTTTGGGAGAGTCGTGAGGCTTGGTCCCTAGTAAACATGGAGTTAACCCACGGATACGACGAAGCACTACAAGTTAGAAATGCCTAAATCTTAACAAATTGCAATAAATGTTGAAATAGAATCAATAGATTCTAAATAAGATCTGGATGATTGTAGAACCACGGATGGTGTGAAAACCATTGGAAGTGGTCATACAAAATAAAAGAGGATCATACGGTAAGGTGAAAACCTTATAAGTAAAGCTTGTTGGGAAAATGTATACTCAGAAAGAAAGGGTTCGATTATGAGAAAACCTGTTCGCCAGTAGCTATGCTTATGTTGATCCGGACTCTTTTATCTGTTGCTACTCATATGAAATATGAGGGATAGCAAATAGATGTCGAGACAGCTTTCCTGATTGAAAGTCTTAAGGGAAACATCTATGTGAAGCAACCAGAGTGATTCATTGCAAAGAGCTAAGAGCATTGTGATAGTGAGCTTAAAAGTGTCCATTAATGGACTAAAACAAACTTCAAGATCATGAAACATCCGTTTTGATGAGGTAATCCAGTGACATGGATCTAATCAATGATCGGATGTGTCTTGTGTATTGAAAAGAGTGATGGAAACGTGGTGGTATTACTTGTACTATACATAGATATTATCTTGCTCATTGGAGACAATGAAAGAGTATTATCGGGCGTATGGGGTATGGTTAATAAAGCGGTATAAGATGAAGGACTTAAGAGGAGCAAAAATATCCTTTTGATCACGGTAATACGGATCACAAGAAAGGATGTTATGCTTATCTCAAGCTTCATGAAATGATACAATCCTTACTCGTTTTAGCATGTGACTTTATCTAAGGAAATGTGTCTTGAGACACAAAAGGAAGATAAAGGAGATGAAAGCAGTTCCTTATGCTTCGATAAATGAGGAAGCCTAATCTAAGGAATGCTATACATGAGTATGGATATCTGTTTTGCTAAATGCATGAACAGTGGGTATCAACGTAACCTGGAACAAGAATGATGAGCTGTGGTAAGACATATATGAAGTGCCTGAGAAGGACTGAAAATTATATGTAAGCTTACTGGACAGATTCACTGCTTCTTGTGGATTACGTAGATTCAGATTTTTTAGTCAGATTGGACGGCAGTAAATCCACCTCAAGGTTATGTGTTTAATTTTAGGAAGTTGAGTCATAATGTGGAGGAGTGTTATATAGAAATGTATTTCAGACTTCGGACTCCATATGGAAAGATGATAAATTGGAGCCTATGAGGCAACCAATGTATCTGTATGACTCTAGAAACTTCATGATGGACTTTGGTGTGATTCTAAGTTTGCCCAAGGTTATCACAATTTATATTGATGATATTGGTGCAGTTGCAAACTTAAAGGAATCACGAGTCCATAAGGCAATTAAACACATGGAGCGCGAGTACCACATATTATGAGAAATCGTATGATGAGGGGAAGGTTGTTGTCACCTAGATTGCATCGGATGATAACCTAGTAAATCCATTTACAAGGACCTTAAGGCGAGAGCTTTTGATGGTCGTGTAGTGGGAGTGGAAATCAGATGTATGGCAGAAGACATGACAGCATAGTCTTTTAGTATAAGTGGGAGATTGTTGGATTGTATACTAAAAGTCTAGCTTTTTGTATGAACAATGTTATAACAATTAATTTGAAATGAGAATCATATGATCAAATGATTGCATCTTATAATTTATTTATATGTTCGATGCAATAGTCCACTTACTTTATACTGTAGATAATATGTTGTGCGACAACACGCAGAAGATCATATTATCGGTTTCCTTATAAAGTATAAACAGATGCTCACAACCGAGATAGACGGGGACTCTCTATCGGGATGGTTGTAGTGTGTTTTGGTATTAGCTTGTCTTGGCTATAGAATCACATTAGTGCACTTGTGTGTATTGAGCAGGACCGCTTGAGATCGTTCGACTTATACTGACTTATAGGAGAACTTGATCTCAGTTATTATGGAAGTTCGTGCTCTTAATCCCTATACAATAACCTCGACACGTAGGGCAGTATGTATTTCTTTGATTCATCAATGGGTGAGATTTACATGTTATTAAATCAACAAACTCGATGAGTTGGGAAGTAGTGCTGTCTCTATGGTGTGCTGTTGATTGTAGAAGGAATCCGTGTCCGTCATAGGTTGATGATGTCCCCTTGAGGAGCTCATAAGGATTATCATGTAAACCCTGCAGGTGGAATTTATTCCGGCATGATAATGAGGTTGAGTGGTACTACTCTTGGATGAGATATTAATTAATTGAGTTGTCAGTAACTTAAATTAATTAATGGACATTGTATATCTTAAACATGGGGAGACTAACGGGCTCATAATAAGAAGGAGCCCAAAACGTAATTTTGGGATTGGTACGGTAGTGCAGTAATAATATTTTAGTGGAATATATTATTATTATTGGACTTAAGTATAAGCTTTGGGCTAAGCTTGGATACTTAAGCCCAATGGAGGCCCAACCCAATTTCTCCTCCTGGTCCCTGCTGTAGTCCATGTATATAAGTCACCTCACTTTGTTCTAAACCTAACTCTGCGCCTAACATACGAGAGAGAGAGTGAACAGCAGATTGAGTAGGTCTCGTAGATCGTCGCCCACACGACGTCGAGATCGAACTTGGGACATACAGCAGAAGACCGGAAGGTCGTTTGCTGCTGCAGTTCGTCATGTTCCAAAATTCATATAAAATCGTACAGTTCTTCGATTTTGATTTATTATATACTGATGGAAAGCCGTCGAAGAGAGGATCGTCTGAGAATAAAGATCACTTAATTCTGACATCAGAAGAGGAACTTATGGCTATTCTCGTGGGACTGCACAGACTGCCAGCGAGAATTCAACCTCTACATCAACCCTTGGTGAAAGGTAATGCGTTTCATGATTACTTGCTTCCGCTGTGATATGATAGAAATGCATGATATTCTAACGGGTCACGTTAACCAAACGATCGAGCGCCAACAATTGGTATCAGAGCTTCGGTTTCGTGGTGAAGCGTGACACGTTAGGCTAGGGTTTATGTGATTAATTTTTCGGAATTAGGATCACATGTTTAGGGTTTTGGTTTTACTGCGCAAACCATGAATATCCCTATGTGATATATACCCTGTATCATATCTATTCGTCCATGGTTGTGTGTGAGAGGATTCGACGAAAACTGTTCGTCAATTTCACATGCAAGGAAGAAAAAGAGGGCAAAAATTGAATCACGTTTTTGAGAGAAAATCCAGCGCAGTGATATTGCAGAGGCAATAACCGGAGTTTCAACGGTCGGATTGAGCTGTAATTTGGTCAGCACGTTCAGATCTTGTGGATGTACATTCTGAACGGTGGAGATCGAATTTGGAGCTTTTTCGTGCTAGGATTACGCTGAAAACAGAAGCAGATTTTTGGGCGATTCTGTTTTGCGCAGTCGAGGGAAAAGAGCCGTTTCTCACAAACTAACCGTGAGATCGAGCTGTAATTTGGTCAGCACGTTTAGACCTTATGGATGTAAATTCTGAACGGTGGAGATCGAATTTGGAGCTTGTTCTTGCTGGGATTACGCTGAAAACAGAAGCAGATCTTTGGGCGATTCTGTTTTGCGCAGTCGAGGGAAAAGAGCCGTTTCTCACAAACTAACAGTGAGATCGAGCTGTAATTTGGTCAGCACGTTCAGACTTTATGGATGTAAATTCTGAACGGTGGAGATCGAATTTGGAGCTTGTTCTTGCTGGGATTACGCTGAAAACAGAAGCAGATCTTTGGGCGATTCTGTTTTGCGCAGTCGAGGGAAAAGAGCCGTTTCTCACAAAATAACCGTTGGATCGACCTGTAATTTGGACAGCATGTTTAGAACTTATAGTAATAGATTCTGGACGGTGGAGATTGGATTCTGAGAGTTTTGCAGTTTCGAACTACGAACGACAGTTGGTGTAGTTTGGTGTTGCGCTTTGGGCGCTCGTCAAGGCACTTGGAGCGCTCCCTGACACGATTGGCGGTGGGATATGGCGATGGACGTCTTGGGGGACAAGCAATCCTGCTTGTTGCGTAAGGCATCGATTCCACAGTAGGAGTGTCGGACAAGACATTAAAATTTAAAGGCGTTTTTATTCCTAATATATATAACTGTCATAATTGATTTAATTGTCTATTATTGTTATATATATATGGATGCCTGATCTCTATGATTTATTGTCTTATATAGAAGCATGCTAGATTGCGTATTATATTTGGTATATTATATGCATGTATTGCTAGAGTGTTGGATAAGACATCCAATTTTAGGAAAACTAATTCCTAATATATAACTGCCATAATAGATTGTATATTATTGTTATATATGGATGTCGAATTAATTCCTAATATATGACTGCTATAATTGATTTAATAATCTATTATTGTCATATATGGATGTCGAATTAATTCCTAATATATAACTGCTATAATTAATTGTCTATTATTGTTATATATGGATGTTGAATTAATTCCTAATATATAACTGACATAATTGATTTAATTATCTATTATTGTTGTATATGGTTGCTCGTCGATATCGATGATTTCGATAATCTAGACGATATCGACGATCGATATCGATAGTTTTGGAATGTTGATAATCTTGATATTTTTTGAATATTTGATAATCTAATCGATATCGATGATTTTGATAATCTGGACGACATCGACGGTCGATATCGATGGTTTCGAAAATTGGACAATCTGGAAATTTCAAAATTTTGATAGTGTGGAAGTCTTTGCTGATATTCGTGCCTGATGGCGAACAATCGAATTCGCTGATATATAACTGTTAATGATTGATTTAATTATTAATTATTGTTATATATGTATGCATGACTCTCTGGGATTTACTGCCTCATGTGCCGTGATAGGAGCATGCTAGAATTGCGTATTTTATTTTATGAATATTATATGCATGTAAAAATCCTCAGTTTTAAATAACTAAGTGGGAGAGGGGATTGGTAATTAATTCCCGCGGCCTCCATTATTGGTTTGTTAGTAATGTGAATAAACTTGCACGTCGGCATTAGTGCCTTCCTCCCCATCGGATGAGTTTATTCATGGATATTGCTGGAACATGCTTCTTTAAAATTATGTTTGTAATGTGATGCACATGAACTTGCGCGTTGGCTTAGACCTTCCTCCCTATCGGATGAGTTCATGTGCGGATCACTGTACAGACTTATAATTGATGACTGTAGGAAGTTATCCGAGCGCGTGTGTACTTCTCCATCTGTAAGGCACATAAGCTTGGGCCGCGGACTTGGGGTCAAATAATGGTGTACACTTAGGTGTAAATAATAAGTATCCTCCCCATCGGAGTCACTGCTTTTATTTGCATGGCTAAAGAGGAACCGACTATTAATTATTTTGTCATAAAGTTAGGTTGACAAATGAAATTAATGGGTAAAACCTTCTCTTGTAAATGTTCGGGTTTGTAAACGTCCACACTATCGTGGCTTGCAGACTCACGGTGCTTGAGATGTCGGTGAATTTTAATTTTATATTATTTTGAGGGAATCAATATAAAAGGATAAAATTCGAAGATTTGATCGGTGTATTTATTTATGATTCTCTGTAATTTCAAATGGTTTTATCTCGCTTATTGTTGACTAAAAGAAATTATATTTACTGGTCCAAAATTAGATGATTAGAAAAGAATCTTGGTTTTGAATTTTACTGCTTAAGAAAATACATGTGTGTTCTCACAATGGACGTCTCATGATGCCTATTAAAGTCTCTAGTGAAGAGATGAGAGGTTCATAGAAATATGATGGTCTCATGTAACTCTTCGGATACTTGAGTAAGTTAAAAGGTAGAAGATCATGATTTAATTTGATGAATGAATTGGGAAAGCATGGAGTATAAATTAAAGGGAAACCTAGATCAATTTAATTCTTTGTGAATTGCCTAGATGTTTTTGAGTAAGTTCCACCTGAATTACAATAGGATGTATATGGTGGAAAACTTCTGGCAAAACATGTGGCAAAGGAAAGCCATTTTCATCATAATGTGAACAAGTTTTATATCTTATTCACTAGTTGTTTAAAACATGATTAGTGATGGCATTTACTGACACGAAGTGTGTAGATACTGGAATCACTAAATGTTTATTACTAAGTGAGGATAAGATTGTTATGACATGGGTAAAACTACAAGAGTATTGGCTATTGCAGTGGGAGTTGTTTATTTATCTTACGATATGAATAAACGTTTGATTTTATGAAATTGTCTTTACGTACATTTTCATAGAAAGAATTTGATTTCGGTTTCTATGCATTAATAGATGGATACTCCATTTCATTTAAATGACATGGTCATTAAAATGAATGATAGAGTTGTAATCTGTTATGGTACGTTGGTGAACAATTTGTACACTCTTAAATCATGTTTATTCCCTGGATGCGACAAATAGTAATTAATAATGAGTCTTCTAATCTAGTAAGAGAAAGGTACCTTCGGAAATGAATTTCCCACCTTAATGGTGTGACGAATAGAAGGAATAGCACTCTTATGGTAGTGATTAGATAGATGATGAATTATTTGGAATTACTAAATTCATTTTATGGATATGCCCTAGGAACAGTAATTCGTAAGAATGTTTATCTGTTTGTGGGATATCTTAGAAAAATGAAGGATGATTTATTTAGTCCACAAGATCGAAGAGTGATTGTTAACATAAACACTAGATTTTTGGAAAAGGACTATGTAATAAATCAAATACCCATGTATAAGTTGTTCTAAAGGAAGTGAGAGGAAAACACGAAGTATTAGTACCAAGTGTACAAGAGGATATACCACAAGGTAAACTGCGACGCGTGTCACATCTGATATACAATTGCGTGTAGTGTCTTCTCGTAGTGGGAAGGTTGTTCTAACACCTGATAGATATATGTTTTGGGAGAGTCGTGAGGCTTGGTCCCTAGTAAACATGGAGTTAACCCACGGATACGACGAAGCACTACAAGTTAGAAATGCCTAAATCTTAACAAATTGCAATAAATGTTGAAATAGAATCAATAGATTCTAAATAAGATCTGGATGATTGTAGAACCACGGATGGTGTGAAAACCATTGGAAGTGGTCATACAAAATAAAAGAGGATCATACGGTAAGGTGAAAACCTTATAAGTAAAGCTTGTTGGGAAAATGTATACTCAGAAAGAAAGGGTTCGATTATGAGAAAACCTGTTCGCCAGTAGCTATGCTTATGTTGATCCGGACTCTTTTATCTGTTGCTACTCATATGAAATATGAGGGATAGCAAATAGATGTCGAGACAGCTTTCCTGATTGAAAGTCTTAAGGGAAACATCTATGTGAAGCAACCAGAGTGATTCATTGCAAAGAGCTAAGAGCATTGTGATAGTGAGCTTAAAAGTGTCCATTAATGGACTAAAACAAACTTCAAGATCATGAAACATCCGTTTTGATGAGGTAATCCAGTGACATGGATCTAATCAATGATCGGATGTGTCTTGTGTATTGAAAAGAGTGATGGAAACGTGGTGGTATTACTTGTACTATACATAGATATTATCTTGCTCATTGGAGACAATGAAAGAGTATTATCGGGCGTATGGGGTATGGTTAATAAAGAGGTATAAGATGAAGGACTTAAGAGGAGCAAAAATATCCTTTTGATCACGGTAATACGGATCACAAGAAAGGATGTTATGCTTATCTCAAGCTTCATGAAATGATACAATCCTTACTCGTTTTAGCATGTGACTTTATCTAAGGAAATGTGTCTTGAGACACAAAAGGAAGATAAAGGAGATGAAAGCAGTTCCTTATGCTTCGATAAATGAGGAAGCCTAATCTAAGGAATGCTATACATGAGTATGGATATCTGTTTTGCTAAATGCATGAACAGTGGGTATCAACGTAACCTGGAACAAGAATGATGAGCTGTGGTAAGACATATATGAAGTTCCTGAGAAGGACTGAAAATTATATGTAAGCTTACTGGACAGATTCACTGCTTCTTGTGGATTACGTAGATTCAGATTTTTTAGTCAGATTGGACGGCAGTAAATCCACCTCAAGGTTATGTGTTTAATTTTAGGAAGTTGAGTCATAATGTGGAGGAGTGTTATATAGAAATGTATTTCAGACTTCGGACTCCATATGGAAAGATGATAAATTGGAGCCTATGAGGCAACCAATGTATCTGTATGACTCTAGAAACTTCATGATGGACTTTGGTGTGATTCTAAGTTTGCCCAAGGTTATCACAATTTATATTGATGATATTGGTGCAGTTGCAAACTTAAAGGAATCACGAGTCCATAAGGCAATTAAACACATGGAGCGCGAGTACCACATATTATGAGAAATCGTATGATGAGGGGAAGGTTGTTGTCACCTAGATTGCATCGGATGATAACCTAGTAAATCCATTTACAAGGACCTTAAGGCGAGAGCTTTTGATGGTCGTGTAGTGGGAGTGGAAATCAGATGTATGGCAGAAGACATGACAGCATAGTCTTTTAGTATAAGTGGGAGATTGTTGGATTGTATACTAAAAGTCTAGCTTTTTGTATGAACAATGTTATAACAATTAATTTGAAATGAGAATCATATGATCAAATGATTGCATCTTATAATTTATTTATATGTTCGATGCAATAGTCCACTTACTTTATACTGTAGATAATATGTTGTGCGACAACACGCAGAAGATCATATTATCGGTTTCCTTATAAAGTATAAACAGATGCTCACAACCGAGATAGACGGGGACTCTCTATCGGGATGGTTGTAGTGTGTTTTGGTATTAGCTTGTCTTGGCTATAGAATCACATTAGTGCACTTGTGTGTATTGAGCAGGACCGCTTGAGATCGTTCGACTTATACTGACTTATAGGAGAACTTGATCTCAGTTATTATGGAAGTTCGTGCTCTTAATCCCTATACAATAACCTCGACACGTAGGGCAGTATGTATTTCTTTGATTCATCAATGGGTGAGATTTACATGTTATTAAATCAACAAACTCGATGAGTTGGGAAGTAGTGCTGTCTCTATGGTGTGCTGTTGATTGTAGAAGGAATCCGTGTCCGTCATAGGTTGATGATGTCCCCTTGAGGAGCTCATAAGGATTATCATGTAAACCCTGCAGGTGGAATTTATTCCGGCATGATAATGAGGTTGAGTGGTACTACTCTTGGATGAGATATTAATTAATTGAGTTGTCAGTAACTTAAATTAATTAATGGACATTGTATATCTTAAACATGGGGAGACTAACGGGCTCATAATAAGAAGGAGCCCAAAACGTAATTTTGGGATTGGTACGGTAGTGCAGTAATAATATTTTAGTGGAATATATTATTATTATTGGACTTAAGTATAAGCTTTGGGCTAAGCTTGGATACTTAAGCCCAATGGAGGCCCAACCCAATTTCTCCTCCTGGTCCCTGCTGTAGTCCATGTATATAAGTCACCTCAGTTTGTTCTAAACCTAACTCTGCGCCTAACATACGAGAGAGAGAGTGAACAGCAGATTGAGTAGGTCTCGTAGATCGTCGCCCACACGACGTCGAGATCGGACTTGGGACATACAGCAGAAGACCGGAAGGTCGTTTGCTGCTGCAGTTCGTCATGTTCCAAAATTCATATAAAATCGTACAGTTCTTCGATTTTGATTTATTATATACTGATGGAAAGCCGTCGAAGAGAGGATCGTCTGAGAATAAAGATCACTTAATTCTGACATCAGAAGAGGAACTTATGGCTATTCTCGTGGGACTGCACAGACTGCCAGCGAGAATTCAACCTCTACATCAACCCTTGGTGAAAGGTAATGCGTTTCATGTTTACTTGCTTCCGCTGTGATATGATAGAAATGCATGATATTCTAACGGGTCACGTTAACCAAACGATCGAGCGCCAACAGAGCATGTGACAGACGGTGGTTCGACGGTTCTTCCAGATCTGGTAGATCAGCGGCTCTCAGATCTATTTTTTATTTTGGAGAAAAAAGTCAAATTTCTAGAAAGAGAGGAATCCTTATTTTGAAAAGGAAATTTTAATCACTTACGTCTTTTATTTTGAGGTTTATTTCCTCTTTCCAAATTCACAAATTTTGTTGTTATGTTAAGTATATTTGGGCTTTTAGAATTCATGATATATTCTTGGTTGAATATGGGCCTTGACATAAATTGGGTAGTCATTAATTGGGCCAGAGAAATTGATTAAATATGTAAAATAATATTTAAAATAATGAAATATTATTTAAAATATGTGATTTTTATTTTTCTGATTAAAATGCCGGTCCGACCAGTTGAACCTCGAATCATTAGGTTTACCGATTTGATCTTCGGTCCGATTATGAAGACACTGCTACATATGACCCTTTGTTGGCCTTGTTAAAAACCTCCATAAGAAAAAAATCCGATGGAAAAAACTGCATGTAGAGAAACACTTTAACTTATGTAATAACTCATCAAGAGGACTCAAATCCGAGGGTGTGAGCTCTCCGTCTTCTTTTATGTGGAACATCTTTTTGGGACGTTTATTCTTACTCCGGGCCCATCCTATGACTTGTCGGATGATTATGTTGATCGAATATGACTTAACTCATATTGTGACCCTCCGGAATTGGATGGCGGTCCCAAATATTTGGAGGAGGTGGCTTTATAGGCGATCTCCCCATCAGGCTGTAAGGTTAAGCATGATGGATAATTCACTATTATTGCATTTTTAAATAACACTTTTACAATTAATATATTTATGTTACACCTACAAGAAATTACACATTTTGTGATTTGTGATGCAAGATTTTCATTAATTTGCAATCAAAAGTAATGAATTTTACTTTTATTGCTATAATATATCTTTTAGCAATGCAGTTTGTTGTTGTCATTATATGTAATTTTATTCATCACTGTTTACTCTATTTCATGATGACATTAATTAATGCATTATGATTTTATTTATAAATATCTTCTTTTCAATAAAAAATTGAAGGTCAGTTTTTTAGTGACAATTTTTTAGTAATTAGCGATGAACACTAATGTCATGAATAAAATATTAGTTTCATTCCTCACACACTTTATTTACAAGAGAAAAAAAACTCAACCTAGTACACTTAATACACTTTTATTATTACCTAAAAAATGCAATAATACCCCTATAAGTTACATTTTTTTAATGTTGCTTCAACGTCATAGGTGATATCACTTTTTTCTGGAAGTAAGGAATATAATTTATTTTAATTAGAGTGCTATCATTTTTTATTTGTATCACAAAATTTATTTCTAGAAACTTTTCGAACAATTACTTTACGTTATGTTTGTTTTAGGTTTATTTGAGGTTTGAAAACTACTCCCTCCCTCCCATTTATATTTACACCCCTCAACCAATATAGATATTAAAAAAAGTAATAACTTTTAGGGATGTTATAATATTTTTTGGTAATAATTTTTTTTAAATAAAGTGTATAGAGAAATGTGATTGTATTTAACTTTTTACTTTTATACGGGAGTGGAAATTTTTATGAAACAACCTAAAATGTAAAGTGTACAATCTAAAAAGAGACAAAAAGAATATAAAATTATTTTATATATTTGTTTTGGATTTTCCGTATGCTAAGTTTTGCAAAAATTAATATATAATCGGGTCAACGACGCTATCTCTATTTGATAATTTTTTTTTTCTATTCCGCTTATATTTTATTTATTTGATCAAAATTTTTACTCTATTTGTCTATATTTTTTTAGTTTTTAAAATCTTTCAACGAAAATATTATACATCTCAATTCGATCTATTTTCTTTTGTTTATCCAGTTTATATTTTTTTTTTACTCAAACTCTATTCAATCCATTTTAATGTTAGACTTTTTTTCCCTATGCATTCAAACATTTTAAAAGGTTTATTTTTACTTCTAACTCAATTAAACGAAGGATATTTTGGGTTTAAATCTATAAAAGTATGTAAAAAAAATATATGATTGGAAAAAAAATGTTTTGCATCTAAAATTGGGAGTATTAATTTTGTCTTTTTTAAAAAAAAAATATTAACAAACAAAACGTTAATTCATGCTCTTCCATCTCCTTTAAAGGGTCTTTATCTTTTTGACAAAGTCTTTATGAGACGCTACTTATGTGAGACCGTTTATGAGACGTGTTAAACTATATTTATTATATAGATAAAGTATGTTTAATTGTTGTTAAAGTATGTTTTGTAAAATGTGATGGATGATAAATTAATGTATGATTTTAGGAGGTTATAATAGATTTATTATTAACATACTTTAACTACAAATAAGCATATTTTACCTATATGATAAGCATATTTTAATAATGGGTCAACCCGTCTCACAAGAGAGTCTCTCTTTTTTTTAGTGATCCATACAAAGAGTTCCTTCTCTTTTTTATACACATTTGACTCACACACATCCACTAATACAATTAAAATATGAAGCTCACACACACTCTAATATAATTACACACTACATATTGAATTATACTCCCTCCGTTCCAGAATAAATTTTACACTTTTCAGTTTCGTTCGTCCAACATTAAACTTCACCACCCAAAAAATAAAATATCACATCAATTCTCACCCCTAAAAGTTCATCTTAATTATAAATTTATCACTCCCACCTAACACACACTATACCAAAAATACATTAAGACAATACATATAATGTGTTGTCTGTAAGCTTCTTTTTAGAAAAAATATCTATTGTCGAAGCCCTGTTGTCGTATGGCATTTGAAAAGACGTACAACGACAACACATATTATGTGTTGCCGTTGTGCGCCTTTTTTATATATAAAAAAAAGAAGCACAACGACAACATATATTTATGTGTTTTCGTTGTGCATCTTTATGTGTTGTCGTTGTGCTTTTTTTTAATTTTTTTAAGACAATAGGTTATATATGTTGTCTTATTTGGATAAGAAACATATATATATATATTTTATTAATGTAGTATTATTAAATTATTCATAGCATCTACACTTTATACGTATTGTCGAACCAATTAATTATTATACAAAATATTTTATAATTAATTTATAAATAAAATAATAAAATTTAAAATGTATTAAAACATTCTAAATAATTCAAAACATGCTAAATATCAAATATCCCTCTCAAATCTAAATGTTGGCAAAATCCAAATACATTCCATAAGACATGACATAAATAGAATTGGTTTAAAAATCACGAAACTATGGATCCAAGTATAGACAATTAATGAAAATCCAAATATATCAACAAGTCATGATCATTCTCCTTTAGCTCTGACGCCTCTTCTTTCAACTGTATGTGCTTGTCCAAACACAACCATAATCTATATCATGAGAATTTAAAACACCTACCATGAGGCTAAAAATCTTGAAAACAGTTGAGTACAACCTTATTAAATAATATAAAATCAACTAGAAAATTCCAATTTACAATATAACCATGTAAGAGTTTAAAAAATAAACTTGAGGAAATAAATCAGCTACACCAATAATTCAAATCTTATATTATCTCATGAAGAAAAATAGCAGTACAATCCATTACTTTAACATACGTCCCCTAATATACCAAATTTTCATTCTAAGGGCATATTTAACAAATACAGATTTAACATTAAGAGAGAACGGAATCACAGTTGATCTAACACCAATTTCAATATATCAATAAATCTATAAAGTTATGATCATTAAAGTATGCATAGTTAAGTACCAGATTTATAATTTTATATGAGCCCGAAGGAAACTAAATGATCTAGTATCTTTGCTCTTGCTCTGCCTTTCACCTCCCACACCATAGTTGTCTAAAAAAGAAGACAAACAATCCAAACTCACATGAAATTGAAACAGACAAGGAAATTGCAAGTAAAATAGTGGCTAGAAATCCCGTTGATTCTGTTCACTATCACAAAATTTGTTCCATTAAACAAGTTCATCATACATAGTTAGTAGTGACTAATCAACCATACTACAAAACGGGTTTATCATATATATTCACACAAAATAGAGTAGGACATCAAATACTAAAAATACTTTCCATGAGATTTATTTGCCGATGGTCGAGCCCGCTTCTCAGATTCCGACGATCGTAAAGATTCCCGATCAACAACCTATGCCAGGGCAACAAATAAAACAATATCAGAAGAGATTAATTACACAAAACTATAACCCCACTTTACTAGCTTAGAAGTTTTTCTGTTCAACAACTACTGATAGAGTAATGAAAATTGAAATTGATATTTCAATGGCAATGAAGAACTTTTAAGAACTAAAGAAACAGTTTAAAAAGAGTAGATGTAACAGATGAAAACCATTCTGCAAGATGTAATATCATGCCATTGTTTGAGAATTTAAACCAGGTACAAGAATCGTCAAGTGCCCTTCCACATATAATTCTACCAGGTATTGAACAAGGCCCAACATTCCATGGGAGCACTTTTCATTACGAACAGGGGAGAAATAATCTCGGTGGCCCAAAGAAGGGTAGTAATCACAAAATTACAAGAGGAGCAAAACTCAAGAATGATAAACTGAAAGACTCATCCATATATCCAAATATATCAATAATCGAGTAGAGTCCATCACAGGTTGTAAAATTCAGAGTTAAAATAAGAAAACTTCAACTACTGAAATCATAAGAGACAAGAACAATAAGAATACTACTGTGAACAAAAGTAAAATTGTGCATCGACAGAGAGATTAGCAGACCTGGCTGTTATCAATGAAAACGACTGCCGATAACAAGAGCCACAACCAGAAAGGTGGTGGCAGTGAATGTGCGGTGCCCAAGCCTATGAGTGTGAGAAGTCTGAAACTGAAACAAATCCCTAGGCAGAGGAAAAAATCAAAAGAAACCTAGTCGTTATGATGAGGGGAACTCAAAGGGGCTCCAATAGTGAATCGGGACCAGGATCAGAAGAGAGTCAGTTGCGGCTTGCTGATGGCTACAGTGTTGGCAGCCATTGGGAGTCACTTAAAGCCACACAGGCGGCGAAGAGAAGTGGGCTCGACCATCGACAGGTGGATGAGCAGTCGCTAGATGTACAGGAGCAGGGCTTTAGGCAAAAATATACTGCGGCGGTGGAAATTTGACAAGAGACATAAGCGATGGGCAGTGAGAAATCACGACGAGGATGTGCTCGTATCGACATGGAATGATGTCTAAGGAGCACATCGAAAAGGCAGCGCCGACGATGAATGAATTTATAATAAAATGGCACCACAAATTAGGGCCTTTGTGGGAACCCTGAACAGGGGAAGAATCACCTATGAACAACTGCAAATTCGCACGAGGCAACACAATCGAGAGCCCTAGCCATAGGAGACAGACGAAAGGAGTACTGCTGCGGCCAATATAATCCGCCAATAGCACCAAAGGGACCCGCCAAAACATACTCATGGAGAAGATTTGGCAATCAAAATCAGAAAGGGCGGCTGTGTTATGGACATGGGACGCGACCTTGCTCTTACAGCGCCGAGGGAAGAATATGAGCAGCGGCCAGATCCCCAATTCAGGTGGAATTTGGCCGATTTGAGAACCCAATCACAGGATTAGGGCAGAAGGAAGGAAAAGCAAAATTTTCTAAGTCTCCTATTTATATCTCCCTAATTTTTATATTTAAAATATATTTAAAAATTCATATATGTATTCTTAAAATAAAATATTAAGATAATTTAAGACAACATAGATGAATATATGTTGTCTTTGTGCGTGAAAAATTTTACGTCAACATATGGTATCATATATGTTGTCTTACAGTGAATTCATTTGAAAAGTGATATATACGACAACACAATAAGACAACACCAGATAATATGGGTTGTCCTTGTGCGTGAAAAAAAATTAAGACAACATATATTTAAGACTACATATATAAAGCATATGATAACACATATTTCTGATCTATGTTGTATATTTTCTGTTGTCTTAGTGCTTTTTTGGTGTAGTGACACATTACATACTTTATAATTTATTTATAACCTAAAAATACTACAATACACTCCAAAAGTCAATAAAGTTTGTCATAAAGTAACTTTCTTAAACTCTGTGTCTACAGAAACCGTGAAGTTTATTATGGGACGAGGGAATAATATTTCTTGATCCCCTTAGGGGTCGTTTGCTTGGGGTTATTAGCTAGGTATTGATGCAGTATACCACGTAATACAACGTTTGTCTCGATATATTCATAATACTTTCAGCCCGATATTATTTCAGTCCGAAATTAATACTCCCTCCGTCCCAACTTCAACTTCACACTTTTCGTTTTGGTCCGTCCCAATTTCAACTTCATATTTCCATAAAAGGAAAAGGTACATAACTAATATCCCTCTCATATACTTTAATTTCAAAATTGCCATCACCTTTTTAACACACATAACATACTTTATCATTTATTTATTACCCAAAAATACCAAACTACCCCCAAAAGTTACTCAAAAAGTACTTTTTCTTAATTTGCGTGTATACAGTAAATATGAAGATGAAAATGGGACGGAGGGAGTAATACATTTTTATTGGTATTGTGTATACCACCACAAGAGGTTGGTTACACAATACCACAATTTAATACATGTGTATTATACTTACTTTTACCATTATACCACTCTTCCATTATTATCATTATTATTATTGTTATTGTTATTATTATAAATAATATTAATAATAATAACAATAAATAAATAATAATAATATTAAATAAATAATAATAACATTAATAATAATAATTAATAATAATATGAATAAAAATAATAATATGAATAATAATAATATTAATATTAATAATAATTAATAATCATAATAATTAATAATAAGAACTTGATAGGGGTTTTCTCAACACACAAATTAATCCTCAAGTATAAGGATATCAATTGTAGTCGCGAAGATGACCAAGTTACATTATTGAACCCACGGGACGGTTAAACATCAATTTTTTATATTCTAGTACACTTTAGACAATGTTTGGTAATTGTAAAGGTTTTAAGAGTAATAACTACTAATCGAAATAGCAAAAAGAAATAACAAGAGTTAGAGAAAAGTGAGTTGTGATCAAGAAGAATAGTAGGTAGTTCGTCGGGTCATCCAGTTTCACTAGCAATTCGTATTTTATGTGATGGTGTCCGACTCTGCCCTGTGGTTTGTGGACGCATCACTAGACCATGCAAGTTTACTCTATAGACACAAGTAAATATGCGCTTGACACGTGTGAATAACCTCGGAGCAAGAGATATACTTCACCCCCCTTTCTAGGTACTATCATAATCAATTATCTTCCACGTCTAGAATCTAACCCGATTTGATCTCCCTTTTTAGGTACTATAAAGTTATACTCTTCATCCTACTTATCAACCCGAATTTAATTCAATTAATAAATATTCATATAAGACGGTTCTAATAAGACTTCGGAATCCCTTCACTTAGAATTATAACAATAAACCCTGCTCAGTAGTGAACGCACTCAACCAATAACCATGTTATGTATTCAGACTCTACACAACGATCATTGATGCACAAAATGACTATGAGTATGGATTAAATATGCAATCTTATATAAAACAAACCACAGGTAGTGTTGTACGGAGTTTTACACACGAAATACGAATTACATCATGAAACTTTCATAACCCTAGAACTACCAAGGCGGTTCTAGCCCATGATTGATCTAGGAACAATCATGGTTAGATTGATCATTCTTACTTGAACCTTCAGCGAACTTCTGTCACAGCCCTCCGGATGGATCACCACCTCTACTCTTGTCTCTTTTACGATTGATGATCAAAAAGCTCTTGTATTTGGACGCGATTGGTCTCCTTTTATACTTGTAATCACGTCTCTAGGGCTTGGAATGGGCTTTCTAAGTGATCTCACGCGTTTCGGCCTCGAAAATCTGGATAAAGTAAGTTCCCGCACGTAGGTTCGACCTCGTCAAATAGGTCGAACCACTGGCCACAGGTCGAACCCCAAGTCGAACCCTGCTACTGGAAGAATTCTGCACCGGTTCGACCTCTTGAACAGGTCGAACCTCTCAGGATCAGGTCGAACCCCAGGTCGGACCTCATCACTGGACAATTTCTGCTCTTGGTTTGGCCAACTGTCAGGTCGAACTCCCAACGTCGTGGTCGAACCCAACTTCTCACGAACTGGTTCGACCGTGGTTCGACCTGATGAACAGGTCGAACCCCTCGAGTCGTGGTCGAACCTACTTCCTGCACTTCTCCAACACTGGTTCGACCTGCTGGAGAGTCGAACCCTCCTCCAACAGGTCGAACCCACCTTTTTTTTTGGGCGGTTCGCATGGCTTCGACTCTGTCTCTTCAATTCTTGGCACTTTCACTTCGATTTCGCTGTTCAAACCACTCAAAGAGCTCCAATAACACCTGTTTCATGCTAATTCACAATATGTATAGGTTTTCCACCTATTTCTACCTTCAAACTCTCTAAAACTAGCACAAAACATGATGCTAAACTTGTGAATTTACACACTCATCAAACCCCCAAACTTACATGTTGCTCATCCCGAGGCAACTAATTTAAACCATAGGAGTCGTGTATAATTCAACAAGATTAAGTACAACACATATTACACATGCCACTTCATTAAATCAAACAAGAATTACTTGCATCATATATTTCACTCATGTAAAATCAATCCAATCACACACCATTCGGAGTACTAAGTAATCTAGCTCACAAGATAAGTATTTACTCTCTTTCGCTCACGTGCGTGAGGCACTATAGGCTAGTATAAACACTCATATCAATTCATATTCACGCGTAACCATAAGCTTGGCAAAGGTCTCAAAAATCAACTCACATCAACTTAATACTAGGATCACAAAGGACTTGTTTCTAGGTAGTAATGTTGGCTCTTTGGAAAGGGTAGGAAAATTTGGACATAGTGACTTAAAACACTAGTAGAGAATTACCTTGGAGGTTCTTGATTTCTCATTCGGCTTCATATTCTCCTCCAATTCTTCTCTTGCACTTGCAATTTTCGATTCTCCTTCTCTTCCTTGCATCAACATCATTCTTCTTTTGATCGCTCGGGTACCAGTTGTAGGCACTACCCTTCTCGAACATCATTCGACTGCTTTTTAAAACTTCAAGTCCCATGCATAAGCAATTCGGGGTACCAGTTTCAGGCACTACCCCTAACAAGATTTAACCATGTACTTTTCTTACTAAACCTCATTCCATCTTCCTTTTCTTCTTGCACACTTATTCACCTCACTCTCTCTACCAATGAATAGGGTATTTACAAAACTCAAATAAGGTAAATAAGGCTCTTTTATTTGTCTTGCCAAAGAAAAAGCTTTTAAAAGCTCAAACAGGGCTACCAAAGGTTTATATGATCATTAGGAAAGGTAAAATTTGGCTAAGTGACTCAATTAATCAAAAATGGCCTAAGATCATGTCCTAATATTTCATCAATTGTAAGTTTCACACAAGACGCCAAGCCAAGTTCTAGAATACGTTCATACGAATGATTCTCTCAAAAATAAACTATCATGATCAAACATGATAGAGGCTCAAATTCTCACATAGGTAAATCAATTCCTAATACTCCTCATAGCACATAATCAAGATCAATTCCTCATGAATTCCACATACTTATCAAATTATACATGCTCTTTTCAATGAAAATAAACACGTGAACACATGAATGCACAGAATCAACAGCCCATATACAAATCAATCATACAAGATCAACTATATCAAGTACATGCCACTCACACATGAATCACACCCCAATCTGTAAAAATAAAAAGAAGAATGGGAGATAAGATGAATCGGAGAAACCAAAAGAAAACCTGAAACTACTCCCTAGGAGCATCATCATCCTCATCATCATCTTTGTCATCCTCATCCATCCTATTCTCCACAGCTCGGTACAGGCTGGTAATGTGCCTATCCATCATATCCACTCGACTACTCACTCTATCAACACGCTCATCCAAGGCAGAGTACCTCTCGTTCAGCGTGGCGTAGTTGGCGTTAGCGAGCGCGAGCTGCTTGTTCCTCTCTTGCTGTGCAGCTACTACCACGACCAGCTGCTCATGAATCAAGCGAAGCTGCTCCCGTGTACCTGGGACTGCCCGCTGTTGCTGTGGTACCGGAGCATGCTGAGGCGCGTCGTGCTGCTCTTCTTCCGAAATCTCCATCTCCGGCTGCTCATCTATCTGATCCTCCTCTTCAGGCTGTTGTGGCTGAGGTGGACGGAACTCTCCTTGATCAATGATCTGCTGTAACTCAGCCATCCTGCCCTCAGCACACATCTGCGCTACCGCTCTCCAATCACCACCCGACTGCACTACCACGGATAAGGCGGTATGTCCGAGAGAATTCATCAAATTATTCCTTGCTACCCGAATAGTTGTCAAGTTGCTCACGTTGAAGGGGAACATAAATTCGAAAGGCTTGAGACCCCTCGTGAAGAACCAATCTCCATCTCTGAAATGGGCGAATCCTCCTTCACGCACGTGATCATCTTCAAATCGGGTTCTCCTTCTACTGGTGTAATGCCGGTGAAATCCAAGTTGTAATGCTCAGCCACGATCGTCAGTAACCCTCCAATATTCACCTTTTGAAATCCAATGGTCTTGAATCGATGCAGCTGCGCAATGAAATAAGCTCCAACATTGAACTGCACCCCGTTTAGCACACACCACAGGGCGTAAAGCTCTCCTCTAGACACAACACTCCCCTCTGAGCGGGCGAATAACGTGTTGCTCAGGACTCGGTCCATGTACCTCAAGACTGGATTCTTTATTGCGGAAGCACGAGCCTGTTTGATCTTATAGTCTCGAATCTTCCCTGTGATCTCCCTCCAAAACCGATTTGCATTGAATGCAGCATTTTCCAATCGAGGGATCTCTAAAGGCGTCTCAAACAACTCATTGAAATCCTCAGATATCCATCTCCTACTCACTCCGCCAAGCTGAAATGTACACTGATACGGGTACCCAAGCGGGTCCTTCTCTATCTCAAATGAGCAAACTACTTCCGCTGTAACATGGAAGTATGTCGGCCTCTTCAACTCCATGAATCTCCGGATCCCTACTTGATCGAACATCCAAAAGATGTTATCCCCTATTCTCATTATTCTCATCGCCTCATCATCTTGGTATCGAGTGCGAGCTATCTTGTCTGAAACTTCTTCCCACTTCTCTTTGATCTCATCCCAATCTTGCATATGGATCTTGAAATTTTCGGGTAAACGATCTTGTAGCCTCAGTTTCCTTGTCACTTTGTCCAAATTCGAAGGCCTGTCATGCCTCTTCTTCGATCTTTCCTCCTCTGCCTTTCCTTTACCTTTACTTGATCCTTGTCCCTTTCCTGAAACAAATACTTCAATCCAACCAACAAGACAAGAAAATAAGTATTTGACTAGCACATCACATACTCTACTCAAGACTTCAAGCATCAATGCATAATCACTCCAACTATCGTCTCAACACCACTTACTTATTCAACATGCTCAAAACATCTTCAATCAACCTTCTTTAAATAACCAACAAGCATGCATCAACAATTCAAGCAATTCATAACAGTTTCAACAATTCAGAACATGAACTACTCCAATTCGAATACCAATTCAACCAAACTAGCATGCTTGTCCTAATAGTTGCACAATATTGTTGATCAATTCACATAAACCATCAAGTTCAATCTATAATCAAACATTCTCAACCAACAAACAAGAATTCATATGAAACAAGTCACAATATCAACATTCACCATGAAATTCAACCATACTCAACATCAATCCTCTTATTCACATCGAATTGCATACCTAAACCTTCAATCCTAGAGTAATTGAGTTGGAACAACATACCTTTTGACTTGCCCATGGTGAACAACCGATCAAAACCATACACACACAAGAATGTCGCGACTGAAGCCCTAGTTTGCAACGAAAATCGCCCAAATCCACGCCCAATTCGTAAATTCAAAGTGTAATATTGTGTAATCGGTATGCAATCAAGTATAATCGAAGAATTTGTGTAATGGTGTAGAGGTTCGAAGAGGGTTCGAGGTTTGGTGCTTCGAAAAAAATGATCGAACCCTCCGAAAAATCAAACTTAAATTGCGTACCTGGCTTGGTTCGACCTCAGGTTCGACCTCTTGAACAGGTCGAACCATGGATGACGAGGTCGAACCTACCTTCTGGACAAATGCTCTTCTCGGTTCGACCTGGGTTCGACTTGCTGAACAGGTCGAACCATCCTTGAATTGGTCGAACCCATTTTCTGGAAAACAGAGTGCTTTGAACTGACTGGTTCGACCACAGGTTCGACCTTCTGAACAAGTCGAACAAATATGGCTTAGGTCGAACCACCTCACTGGACAACTTTTGACTCTGATTCGACTTTCTCTGCTTTGGTTCGACCTCCGACACTGGTCGAACCACTCCTAGCATTGGTCGAACCATCCTTCTGATTTTCAAAACTGAGTGTTCTTCATTCTCTACACACTTCAAGCTTCAACACAACTCATTAGGTACAATCTAGAGCACAACTTCAGAAATTGTTCCACAAGACATCATTCATGAGTAACTCTGTAAAAGAAAACATAACCAAAAACCACTAAACATTAGGCAAGTTGTAAAAAATTATCACATCAAAATCGATTAAAATTTCAATATGGCCGCAAAAACTAACTCCCCTAACAAACAATACAAAGAAAAGATTATACTGTCGGTGCTTATCGAGGTAAGTACATCACACCCTCACCCAAACTTAGGAGAAACTAAAGTCGAAACTAAGTTTGTAAAGAGATGTAATTGCCAAAAAGTAAGCACGTCAAATATAAAAATTTCTTACTCACACAAAAGAAATAAAGCAATAAAATGGAAGAGTAAGCCCTCAACAAGCGCTTATATTTAACGTCGGAGAGTCACAACGGTACCAAATCAGATCAAGGTATCATCAAAAATGACACACGCATCATCCGGCGACTTATAATGCTTCAATCGATGCCCATTCGCCGTGATAACGTCTCCATCTTTGTCAATAAGCTCAAAACTCCCCCCTCCCAAGGCTCGATGAATCATGAACGGTCCCGTCCACTTCGACTTCAACTTGCCTGCAAAAAGTTTTAAACGAGAGTTAAAAAGTAGTACCTCATCTCCTTGCTTGAACTCCTTGTATGAGATCTTAGAATCATGCCACCTCTTCATTCTTTCCTTATAGATCTCCGAATTCTTGTAAGCACGACTCCTAAACTCATCCAATTGATTTATGTGAGTTGTCCTCAACTCCTTCACATCCTTGAGGGTCAAGTTCAAGCTTCGCAAAGCCCAAAACGCTTTGTGTTGAATCTCTACAGGTAAGTGGCACGGCTTCCCATAGACAATTTGATACGGTGACATATCTAACACCGTCTTGTAAGCGGTTCTAAACCCCCACAACACATCATCGAGCTTCATAGCCCAATCCTTTCTATTAGTTCCTACCACTTTCTCCAGAATCTGTTTGACTTGACGGTTGGAGACCTCTGCTTGCCCATTCGCTTGTGGATGATAGGGTGTAGTAACCCTATGCTTAACACCATAATCCTTAAGCACCTTCTCAAGAAATTTATTGACGAAGTGGGAACCTCCATCACTAACTAGTGCTCTAGGAACTCCATAACGGGCAAAGATATGTTTCTTCAAGAAAGATACAACAATTTTCAAATCATTTAAGCGAGTAGGAATCGCTTCCACCCACTTTGAAACATAATCTACAGCAAGAAGAATGTAGAGAAATCCATTCGACGGGGGAAAAGGTCCCATAAAATCGATCCCCCATACATCAAATATCTCCACAACAATGCTAGGCTGTAGTGGCATCTCATCTCTCCTACCTATATTTCCCATGCGCTGACATCTATCGCAAGACGCCACATAGTTCTCACAATCTCTAAACAATGTAGGCCAATAGAGAGCGGATTGAAGTACCTTAGCTGCAATCTTTTGCACTCCGAAATGCCCCCCATTTGGTTGTGCGTGGCAAAACTCAAGCACACTCTCCATTTCCATCTCGGGTACACATCTTCGGACAATAGAATCCGTACATATCTTGTAAACAAATAGATCATACCATATAAATTTCTCAACTTCCCTCTTGAATTTTGTAAGTTGATATCGATTTAGATCCCTTGGAATTTCTCCAACGACAATATAATTAACATAATCCGCGTACCATGGATCCATACCTTGCGCTGGGACCACACACGCTCGCTCAGTCCTTTCAACAACCACAACCATGATCTTCTCATCAGGGAACATCTCTTCAATATACTCAAAAGAATTATCACAATGCTCCCTAATCTCCAACCTTGACAAGTGATCTGCCAACACATTTTCTGTTCCTTTCTTATCCCGAATCTCCATATCAAACTCTTGAAGTAGTAGAATCTACCTTATAATTCTAGGCTTCATCTCCTTTTTCTCCATCAAGTACCGAATCGCTGAATGATCCGTGTACACAATAGTCTTCATGCCAACCAAATACTGACGGAACTTATCGAATGCATACACAACAGCCAAAAACTCCTTTTCAGTCACCGTGTAATTCTTTTGTGCCGCATCGAAAGTCTTACTCGCATAGTAAATGGCACAGAACTTCTTCTCCCTTAGCTGCCCGAGCACCACACCCAGTGCTACATCACTTGCATCACACATAAGTACAAACGGTTGAGTCCAGTCCGGTGTGATCAAGACAGGGGCAGTAATTAGCGCCTCCTTCAAAACTTGAAAAGCTGTTAGACACTCATCATTAAACACAAAAGGAATATCCTTTTCAAGTAAATGAGATAAGGGCTTAGAGTATTTTGAGAAGTCTTTTATGAATCTCCTGTAAAAACCGGCGTGTCCAAGGAAGGACCGCACTCCTCTTTCATTGGTCGGTGGTGGAAGCTTCTCAATTACCACCACTTTAGCACGATCTACTTGCAATCCCTTGGCGGAAACATGATGCCCAAGAACAATCCCATCCTTCACCATGAAATGGCACTTCTCCCAATTCAAGACAAGATTAGTTTCTTGACACCTCTTCAAAACAATAGCAAGGTTAGACAAATAAATATCAAAAGAGGCACTAAAAACTGAAAAATCGTCCATGAACACCTCCATGATCTTCTCTATCAAACCATCAAAAATCGCCATCATGCATCTCTGAAAAGTAGCAGGCGCATTACACAATCCAAACGACATCTTCCTAAAAGCAAAGGTCCCATAGGGGCAAGTAAAAGTGGTCTTTTCTTGATCCTCGGGAGCAATCATGATTTGGTTGTACCCCGAGTATCCATCCAAGAAACAATAAAACTCATACCCTACAAGACGATCTAACATTTGATCCATAAAAGGAAGAGGAAAATGGTCCTTACACATGTTCTCATTTAATTTCCTGTAATCCATACATGTACGCCATCCCGTAGGAATCCTCGTGGCTATAACTTCTCCATCCTCAGCTTTCACTACAGTCATGCCCCCCTTTTTAGCAACTACATGCAATGGACTCACATGGGGACTATCACTAATAGGATATATAATTCCAGCATCCAACCACGTAAGGATTTGCTTTCTTATCACCTCTTGAATTGCGGGATTCACCATCCGCTGATTTTGAACACTCGCCTTGGCTTCATCCAACAATCTAATCCGATGCATGCAATACGAAGGACTAATACCTTTCAAATCATCTAGTGACCACCCTATTGCAGACTTGTACTTCCGTAAGACATCTAATAACTCCTCAAGTTGATCATCATTAAGGGAAGAAGATACAATTACCGGATATTTTGCATTATCGCCAAGAAAAGCGTACTTCAAGTGTTCCGGCAATGGTTTCAACTCCTCTTTCTTTTCTTCCATTGGAGCGCTTTCGTTATCCAAAGGCAAGTACCTCCTGGTCCATTTGACTTCTTCCACCTTAGTTCTTTCCAATTCAAACATGTCATCACCCAAAGCAAGTAAGTTTTCAAGAAATTCAATACATACCTCGTTAGAAAGTCCGTCAAGCTCCGTAGTGGGATAAGTAAGAGACTCCATCAAACATGTCTCAAGAGGATCCTTTGACAAGATCAGAGACATATCCTCCTTCACAATCTCCTCCACCACGTCAATACTATACACTGGGACTCCATTGGCATCTTCATTGCTTTGTCCAAGTTGAAAAATACTTCTTCTTTGTCCATTCGCAGCCTAAGTTCTCCCTTCTGAACATCTATCATAGCTCCAGCCGTAGCAAGGAATGGCCTCCCCAAGATTAAAGGAACATTATCCTTGTCATCATCCATCTCTAGTACAAGGAAATCCACAGGAAAGACTAGCTTATCCACCTTTACAAGAACGTCTTCAACAATACCTTTCGGAAACGTCATAGATCTATCTGACAATTGGAGAGCCACTGTTGTCGGGGTCAACTCCCCCAAACCAAGCCTCTGAAAGATGGACAATGGCATCAAATTGATGCTTGCCCCTAGATCGCACAAAGCTCGCCGTGCTGGCCCCTTCCCGATCTCACATAGAATAGTAAAGCTCCCCGGATCTTTCATCTTCGGCGGCAACTTCTTTTGAATAATTGAGCTGCAATTCTCTGATAGGTTTACCGTTTCAACTCCGGTTAAGCTTCGCTTCTTCATCAATATGTCTTTAAGGAATCGAGAATAGTATGGCATCTCCATGATTGCCTCTGAGAAAGGGATGTTCAAGCTTATCTTGTTCATTATCTCTGAAAACTTCTTGAACTTTTCTTCCAATCCCTTCTTCACTAGCTTGTAGGGAAACGGTGGAGGTATCTTTGTTTTTGGAATCCCTCATTCATCAAGATCAACCTTCTCCGCTTTCTCCTTTTCGGCTCTTAATCGCTTAGCTCTTTCCCATTTTTTCTCAGCTATTATATCTGTACTTTGCTCATTCCGTACAATTGGAGTCACATCGACATCAAAAGGAACATCAGGTGCATCAATCAAAATGTCTTGGCGAGATTCGACCATGGTTCGACCTGTTTGAGAGGTCGAACCAGGTTTGTATTGGTCGAACCTCTCTCCTGGAAGACTGATCTCATTCTGCTCTTGAGGTTCGACTAGGGTTCGACCAACATTGGAGGTCGAACAATTGCCCCCTAGGTCGAACCGCTTCACTGTATAGTTTCTATCCTCCGGTTCGACCTGGGTTCGACCTGATGGGTTGGTCGAACCATTACGATCGTGGTCGAACCGTTCCTGTGACAAAACAGAGTGCTCTTGCTGATGAGGTTTGACCATGGTTCGACCTGTATGATAGGTCGAACCCTGTGGGTGTTGGTCGAACCGTTCCTGCAACAAAACAGATAGCTCTTGCTGAAGAGGTTCGACCATGGTTCGACCTGTATGACAGGTCGAACCCTGTGGGTGTTGGTCAAACCGAGGCTTAGAAAATTCCAACTTTGATTCCAGCCTCATCGGTCCCTCGTACTGCGTTCCCGACCTCAGTGTGATGGCATTACACGACTTTGGATTCTCTATACTCTGAGACGGAAACTTCCCTTTGCCTACAGATTGAGTCAATGTGTTCACACTCTCTGCAATTGTACCCATCAACAACGTGAGATCTTTCACTTGAGTGGACAGATCTTTGTGGTGATCATCAATTTTTTTCTCAAGTTTGGCCTCAAGGCGGTTCACTCTTTCATCATTCTTTGCCATGTACCTGTTCACAGTATCCTCAAAACTAGGCTTCCCTTCTTCCAACTTTTCTCCCATATCAACACCCATCGGAAGTTGCAGTGCATTGTTCGTATTGTTGTGGTGATCATCAATTATATGATCTTCCGCGTGTTGTCGCACAACATATTATCTACAGTATAAAGTAAGTGGACTATTGCATCGAACATATGAATAAATTATAAGATGCAATCATTTGATCATATGATTCTCATTTCAAATTAATTGTTATAACATTGTTCATACAAAAAGCTAGACTTTTAGTATACAATCCAACACCTCTAACTCTATCAGTACGCCAATCCCTCGAATTCATCGATATGTCTTCAAACAATCTCTCGGCCTCAACGGATGACTTTGTAAGCAATGCTCCATTAGAAGAAGCATCAAGTAACACTCTTGATTCACAGTCCAATCCATTATAGATATACTGATATATTGGGCTTTAGATAACCCATGTTGAGGACACTTCCTGAGCATGTCCTTGAATCTATCCCATGCTTCATGAAATTTCTCACCTCCACTGATAGCAAATTGGTTAATATCTTGCTTCATCTTAAACACCTTCGAAGGTGGCATATACCTTTCCAAGAATCTTAACTTCAATTGTTCCCACGTGATGCACTCAGCTGCGTTAATAGTGTCGTACCAATCCCTCGCCTTTTCTGTAAGTGAGAATTTGAACAAAAGGATCTTCCTAGCATCTTCATATTCTCCTACGTCTTTTTGAGTACTTGCATAACCCAAGAACTTGTTCAGATGCTGTTGGGGATCCTCGAAAGACCCTCCTGAAAAGGAGTTCCTTTCTATCATGCTAATAAGAGCGGGATGAAGATCGAAAGCTGTGTTAGTTCCCCTTGCTCCTAAAAGCTCATAATTTCTAGCCCCATTATTTCTGAAAACCTCTCGGATGGCTAGATTATCTGGATTCGCTGCCATGTTGACTGTTCCTACTTCCAAATTAACTTCAGTTGTAGCTTTAATCGTCTGCGAAATCTGCTCGTCAACCTTGACTCCAAAATTCAGAGCTTCAGTTGGGTCAATTGTCTTTGCCTTGCTCTTCTTCTTCTTCTTCTTTCTTGATGATGCTCCAATCTCAGGATTATACGGTTCAAGATTACCTTTCTTTGATCTTGTGAGCATACACCTAAAACGAATAAGAGAGAAAACAACAAAACAAGGTAAATAGTCCTAATAAACTAGAAATAATACAAAAAGATATTTTACGCCGTCCCCGGAAATGGCGCCAAGAGCTGGCTATTTACACCCCCAAAATTACTGAACGCACCCCAAAAATATTTAAATTGACATAATTACCTTTATAAATCTTAAATATGTTTGGCTGCAACAATCGAAAAATTATCTATCTTATATGTTCGATTGCAACAATCGAACAGAACAAAGAATTCATCTATCTTATTTATTCGGTAGCAACAATCGAACAAAACAAATAATTTATTTATCTTATATGTTCGGTTGCAACAATCGAACAGAGTAAGATTTGTAATTTTATTTATTTATATCTACATTACCTACCGAATAGATAAGATAACAGATAAGTTTTACGGACATCATTGTTGGTTGAGTGTCAACTAAAGTCCCACATCAGTTAGAAGTGGGGATAGTGATGGATTTATAAGTGCGGATAAGACTCTCCATAGCATGAGGCCTTTTGGGTGTGAGCCTAGAGAGCAAAACCGTGTGCGCCAGTGGCCGGCCTAAGGCGGATAATATCATGCTAGTGGATTGAGTGGGCCCGACTCCACTGGGCCGATAAACCTAACAAGTGGTATCAGAGCCAGGCCCCAAACTTAACCGGAGTGGTGCTATCAGAGCCAGGCCCCAGACTTAACCGGAGCGGCGGAAAAAATACGGCACGATTATTGGCGGACCGGTGCGCATCTCAAACTGATATCTAGCCATGGGATTTTGTTTGAGGGGAAAAATGCAGCGTGGTTGGTGACTCAAACTGATGACTAGCCACGAGACTTTGTTTGAGGGGTAAAATGCATGGGTTGTTTGGCATAAGGATAAGCGGAACTGCCGATCGCTTAACCCCACGGTGGGAGAGTTGCGGATTGGTGAAGTATTCTATTAAGTCTATTCAATAAAAGGCCGGGTGGTTCGCAGCTGCAATAGCAACTACGTAGCAAGATTAGCTCCTTAGCTGCCCACTGCAATGAGGACTTCCCATGCATGCAGATCCTGCCTCGAACTAATGTATAGTTGCGGGGCTTTGTTTGAGGGGAAAATGTTGGTTGAGTATCAATCAAAGTCCCACATCGATTAGAAATGGGGATGTCGATGGATTTATAAGTGCAGACAAAACTCTCCATAGCATGAGGCCTTTTGGGTGTGAGCCCAGAGATCAAAATCCAGTGGGTGACACAAAATGAACAATATCATGCTATTGGATTGAGTGGACCCAGCTCCACTGGGTCGATAAACCTAACAAGTCATTGATGTTTAAACAAAGATGTGATTCCTCTCCCAATGAGAGTAAGTTCAGTAATTTTGGGGGTGAGAATAGTCGGTCCCAAATTTAAAGCTCTGATATCATTTTGAAGAGGAAAATTAGGAAGAAAATTGAGTTAATAAGTGCATAGAGGCTTTATGGACAACATGGACGTTTTGGTCTTTTGGATACCATTTGGGTTTGTTTAATAATAAGATGTTAGTTTAGTAGTATTGATTTTTGAAATATCTACTTTGTGTATTGTTGCCTTCTCATTCAATTTAACGAGTTTATAATAAATTCTTCATTCATAAATAAATAAATTTAAAGCTCTGATATCATTTTGAAGAGGAAAATTAGGAAGAAAATTGAGTTAATAAGTGCATAGAGGCTTTATGGACAACATGGATGTTTTGGTCCTTTGGATACCATTTGGGTTTGTTTAATAATAAGATGTTGGTTTAGTAGTATTGATTTTTGAAATATCTACTTTGTTTATTGTTGCCCATTGGCCCAAATAGCTAGTATACTAGATAGTCAGCTTATCGACTTTAACAAAGATCTACATTCGGAAGATTAAGAGAAAAAAAAAGAAAAAGGAAATACTAGAGAAAACATATAAAAGCTAATATATGAGCAACAACATTGGATTTTCATTTTGTGCAACAACATTGACCTTTTTGTATGCCCAATAGTAGAAAATGTCTCTTTATCTGTAAAGTTTTCCTTGAATATTCCGTAGGATCTTACTAAACTAAAATTTTGAATTTATCTTGAGAGAGAATTGACAACAATTTCATCCTCAACAACTCCACACTCTATAACAATGTTCAGAGTCAAGACCCCTCTCCAAAGCAAGAGCCTTTGTAACCTCCACCTCAAAGACACTTGAGCAGCATTCAACAAAGTACCAAAAAACTTCTCCTTTACTATGCCGCGCCACATCCTGCTATTGATGCACCATATCCCCTGTAACATATGCATCAACATTTAGCTTCAACAATGTACAAACTGGAAGTCTCAATTCAATATTGATGTATGGTTTCATCATAATGCTTGCATTTTTACTTATTAACTCTTAAGTAATATTTTTTTTATGAAAAAAAAAGGTACATCTACTTTGGATTTGAAACTTGGCCTATCTTGGCCAATTGAATATTAATGAATTAGTTAGGAAAATGATTTATATGACAAAGGTTTAAAACACACTAAGCAGATTTGCATTGTCTATCAGCATGATGAATTAACCTTAACTCATTGCACATGTTTACAACATGAAATGTCAAATATATATATATATATATATATATATATATATATATATATATATATATATATATATATATATATATTTAAAAAAAATTAATTAGTGGAATTTAGCAAAGTGTTGGATGAGGGTGAGGTCTGATCACTTTGCCATGAATCATCCACAGAAACAGGAGAAAAAGCTGGAGTGATGGTATCCATTGAAGAGGCACTACTGCATATACTCAGCTTTATCTGTTCCAATTCCATGGCAACTTCCATCATGGAGGGCCTCATGTCCCTGTGGAAGGAGAGGCATCTGAATGCCAACTCTGCTACCTTGTGAATCGATGCATTCGTCGAAGGATCATCTGTCCCGTGTTGCAACAACGGGTCAATGATCTCGTCCAAGCACCCCTTTCCGATCCTATCGACAGCAAGGGCAGCCAAGTTTACCTCATTCTGTGGTCGACCGAAATCCACCACTCTCAATGCTGTTATGATCTCAATGAGCACGACTCCAAAGCTGTACACATCGCTCTTATCGGATAAATGAAAATGCTGGTGGTACTGAGGGTCAAGGTACCCTGGGGTACCTTGAGGGGCTGTCGAGACGTGGGAAGACTCTGTTGTCAGCCCAAGTCTCGACAGCCCAAAATCCGCTACTTTGGACTTGAAGTTGTAGTCCAATAGTATGTTGCTTGACTTGATATCCCGATGGTAAATGGGAGGGTGCATTGCATTGTGAAGATAGGAGATAGCTTGAGCTGTTTCAGCTGCAATGGCGAGGCGAACGGGCCATGGCAGTCCACTGCTTTTCTGTCTCTGGAGGTGCTGAGATAAAGTCCCGTTTGGCATGAACTCGTACACGAGGATCTGCTCTCCGTTGTCGATCGAACAGCCTAGTAAGCGTACGAGGTTTGGATGACTAACTGAAGAAAGCAATTTGATCTCATTCACAACTTGCTCTATACTTTCATCATCTCTGTGTTTGATCCTTTTGATAGCGACCCATTCGTCGCTGTTTAGCTTACCGGAGTATACGGTGCCATATGCTCCGATTCCTAGCCTTCTTTTGTCTGAGAATGAATCTGTGGCTTTCTCCATTTCTTTGTAGGGATGGATGGGAATTGTGATACCTATGGTTTTGCATATTTCCCTCCTCTTCCTCCCCCTCGTCCTTGATTTCGATCTTTTCCGAACGAAACAGAGGACAAGACCTAAACTAACCATTAATGAAGCACCAACAGCCACACCTGTGCATTGCATTCATTTTAATTATAAGGGGATGTAATGATACATATATATGGTATAATGTGAAGTCGGTTTGAATCCCTTATTCCATGATAGTGTTTAGGTTGAAGTTTCATAACTTGTTTTTGTTAAAATACTATAGCCTACTATAGAGGTAATTTAGTAATTGATTATGATACGTAGGTATGTAATACGTGGAATATGAGGTGAAACACAGTAAACGTCTTACCTCCCACCAACACACCAACTCTCGTTGTTCCTCCACATTTGCCAGATAAGTAGTTGGATGGATTGCATGATAATGATTCTGCAGAGAAACATCACTCATGATTAACATTAGTACCAAAGATTTCCTCAAACTCACAAGGGAGGAGTGTAATTTTATTTTTTGCAGGTCTTTGTTGAGACTATATTTTACTTTTCTCATCACTTGTTATACTTTCTATTAAAATTTTATCATTTTCAATTATCCTTCAAATTATAAAAACCCGAATCCCCTATACTTTAATGAGTGTATATTGGGTGCACCCATATGTGTATACTTTTTTATTCTATTTTGTATACATATTATTCTATTTTGTATACATATTTTGTAATAATTGTATACTTTTTTCACATCTATTTTTCATTAAAAAAATTAACATACATATGTGTATAATATTTTATTGAATATTATATACAATTTTCATTAAAAAATTAATGTATACATTTTTACTCTTAATTTTATATGTTTTTGTTTATATTTGTATGTAGGTGGACCCTATCTTTAGGTGCACCCAGGTGCACACTATAAATTGCTTACTTTAATTGGAGAAATGTCATTTTAGTCCGGATTAAAATCAATTTAGTCTCGTAACTTTTACCAAATCCAATTATGGTCTAAAGAAAGTAAACTTTTTCAAATTAGTACTAGATAGTAATGAATTAGGGGAGGAAGGTTGGAATAAGTAGGAAATATGGATGCTCGATGAACTAATTATATTAACAACTAACGTTTACATAAAAAAGTGATTAATTATGTCACTGTTGTCCCAAATTAAAATTTTGGACGAAATGATATTACATTCATGACCGATGAAGTCTCCGGCAATGTCTACATAGATGCCACAAGTGCATGCATAATAATTGAATGTCATTTTAGTCTTGACTTGCTTGTATTCAAATTTAGTTTCATAACTTTACTTGAATTTCGTTTTAGATTTAAAATAAATAATATTTTCGATTTAATATCGATTCTTATAAGATATTAATGACAAATTTGAAATAAAATTGAATTACAGGATTTTAGTTTGATTTTTTTTTTACTTTGTGGTATATTCCCTCTCGTCCCGTCCTAATTGTTATGTATTTTTAATTTAAGTGTTTCATCTTAATAATTACATTTCCCTTTTTGATATATGAGACTAACACAAAATAATTAAAATATTTCTACGGGATCCATCTACAATATTAATACAACTACCCATTATATATTAAAAAATTTTATTTCTCACCTCAATATACATTAAAATAATATTATATTCTTTAATCCGCGTAAAAAATATATATCAGGACGGAAGTATTCTGTAGTGACATCATGTCGTAAAGGTTTTTTTTAATATTAATTAATTACTAATTTTTTTCTTTCTACTAAACATACTTCAAAATTAGACAATTTTATTTTTTTTCTAAATTTCATAGTAAGGTTTTCGGACAAATAAAGTACTTTTATTCAATTGCCGAACACAAAATGCTAAGATTTTTGGCCGTGCAACATAAAATCATTAATTTTTTTAAAAAAAATATTTTTGGTGGGGGGTGGGGGTGGTATAAAATAATCTAGAATATGAATAACAAGTTGTTATTTAATTCGTATGCATAAGCTGACAGAACCAAAACATATGGACTTACTCAGCACCAACCAATCTACTACTTCAACCACCCCATTTTAGTTAGCCCAATTGTTGGACTTTTTGATTTTCAAGCAATTGTTGACTTCTCTTTGGAAGTATTTCCTCTTTTTAATATTTTTCACATTTGCGGAAAAATAAGTAAAAAAAAAAAAAATACTACACTTTTAGACGTACATATATGATTTAAGATTTTAAAAAATATATATAATATATAAGTTAAAATGAAAGCATTTTTACATAATTCAATTTCATAAAGTAAATAACTATTTTGATATTTTATAATTATAAAGTGTAAAAGATACGTGTCATTTTGCAATATTATTACATTAACATTGTGTTGTGTTGCAATATTTAAAATATGCATAAATTATAGGATGGATAAAATGAAAAGGATATAAAATTACTTTGGTCGGTAAGCATATCCCACTATTAATTCTTAAACATGCCTAGATGGTTAATTAGCAATATTTTATTTCTTCACAACGTAGAAAATTTGGCTCCAGTAGATTAGTGGATCAGATTAACTACACCTGATTATGACGTCGGTGATAAATAAAGCAATTAAATTGTATTGAATATATTTCTTTTTAGGCAAATTAAATTCCGTATGAAACAGTCTCAGTTAAGGTAAACACATGTTTAAATTGGTCTACACATGAATTCTGTTTTCATCCATATTATATGAGAAATTATTCTTCATATACATAAATTATTAATTTTTAAATTAAAAAATTCTCTTAAAATTCTTGTACACCCTTATTTATCGATTACGTTTTAGTATATGAAAATTTATTTTTTAAAAATATGAAATATTACTCTTTTGTATAAAAATTGGAGTATTACTCTTCAAAAAGTAATTTTTTATGTACTAATAATTTTATAAAATATGATTAACATATAAACCCGTATTTATACCAGACTTACTCATAAAAAAAAAGATATTTTATTAATAAAAGTGATAATTATTTAATTAAATTATTTTATAAACATTTTATAACATAGATGAAAAATTGTAATCTATAAACATATTTCAAGCCTTGAATCAATAACTTCAAAAAATTTTACTATCTTTGTCCCATTGAAACGTACGTGTTTTGTCATTTAAATCTGTTCCAATACAAAATCTGCATATTTTTTTGGGTAAAAAGAACCAACACATCATACTAATACATCTACCTATTTTTTATTAAATTATGTTTCTCTCACTTTATTACACATTAAAATATTATATCCCTTAATTTACGTGTAAAAAGTAATTGCACATATTTCAATGAGACGGAGGAAGTACATTTTATAAAAGAAAATAATGAAATGGTGTCGATTGGGTGGGATATAAAGGTATTATGTAATAGGGACAAAATCAACCGTACGTACTTTCAAATGTAGAAAATTTTTTCTACTCACTCAAATAGAGAAACATTTTTATTACCCATTTTTATGAATTTTGTACCAAAATACCCTTAATACAATTGATTTTCAATTATGATAGGAGAAACATTTTTTTTTTAAAAAAAATAATTGGATGAATAGGCAAAAAGAAAAAAGGTAAAATATGCATAAAATGACTTAAATAGAGATTGTGAAGCTGGCGAATAGAAAAAAATAATAGGCTAAATACACAAAAAGATAGACTGAATAGACAAAAAAATAGGCTGAATAAAGATGCATTGTATTCTTGTCGACAGATTTAAAAAACTCAAAAAAAATAGGCTGAATAGAGTAAAATTTTCTAGTCGAATAGACAAAAAAAATGATGAATAGAGATCATTAAAAACTCAAAGAACATAAAGTGAATAGAGTAAAAAAATCTTGGTACGAATAGACAAAAAAAACTAGGTCGAATAAAGATCATTAAGAAACAAAAAACATAGACTTAATAAAGTAAAAAATCTTGGAATGAATACGTAAAAATTAGGCCGGCCTAAGAAAAAAATAACGAGTCTAATATATATATATATATATATATATATATATATATATATATATATATATATATATATAGTAATTACGAATACGTTGCTATAAATAATTTTTTAAAAATACGAGGTGTTGCGACGTGATTAATTGTCGTATATTTTTTTATTTTTGTTTAAATATCACATATATAATCATTCTTTTTTTATTTATTTAATATCACATATATAATCATTCTTTTTTTATTTATTTATTATTATTAATATTCATCTATATCTTTAAATCATGTATATCTATAAAAATTAAATACCACCTTTAATTATATTTTTTTATTGGTTAGGAATAGATAATCAATAAAATATATTCAACTTATTACTATTATTATTATTATTATTAATATTATTATTATTATCTTTAAATCATGTATATCTATAAATTAAAGAGCACTTTTAATCATATTTTTTTTATTGATTAGGAATAGATAATCAATAAAATATAAATATATCCAAATAATAATAATAATAATAATAATTATTATTATTATTATTCATGTACATCTTCAAATTAAATACCATCTTTAATCATATTATTTTATTGGTTAGGAATAGTGATTAAGTCAATCAATAAAAATATATCCAACTAATTTTATTATAAAATTTTTAAACCGACAATGTGGACTCAACATTACATCGGATCAGTCGAAAAACGAGTGAAGTAAATAAAATCACACACACTAATATAATTTATTTTTTATTTTTATTCTTATTTGGTTAGAAACAAATAATTAAATCAATTAATAAAAATATTTTTTTTTCAAATTAAATACCACCTTTATTCATATTTTTGATTGGCTATAATAATTTATTTAATCATATTTTTAGATTGGCTCTAATAATTCATCCACGTATTACGCGGGAACGTGTAATCGTGTATATATAAAGAAATTGAATCTAATAAATTGGGTCACCAACTATAGATAAAAGTATTCTTAAAATGAATAATGTAAAATGGGTAGAAAAAATATACTCTATTAGTTAAAGTTTACGTTTTTCATTTTAATTTGTCTAAAATTAAGGTTTACATTTAATTTTTTATCAAGTTGCCCACACAAAACAATTAATTATTTCATATAAGATCAGACACAATACTAATACAACTACTCACTTCACATTAAATATTATTTCTCTCATCTCACTACACATTAAAATATTGTATCTCTCAACTTACGTGAAAAATAAATATAAACGTTAACTTGAGATGAAATGGAATATTAACTTTTGAGTTGGTAAAAAAATACTATAATTTATTTAAAAGTGGTTATTTTAATAAATTTTCACTATATAAACGTGGATACACGTTGCATACGCTACTTCTCAAGATTTGATATTTCATAAATTTATAAATTTCTAAAGAAGATAAATTATGCATGGTTAATTATAATATTTGAGTAGGTTTGATTGAGAAAATCCATAGTATTCTAAGAACCAATCCCACAAAATTAATACTTCCTTCATCCGGCTACAAAATTAAAAAATATTATTTTTTAAATATATAATGTGAAAAAGTAGAAGTAAATTGATAATTAAAAAAAATTAAATAAAGGTATTAGAAATAATGAATAAAATGTAAAAAGTAAAGGCTAAAACTTTATTGTACCATCTATGGTCCCATTAACATGTGGTCCCCTTTAATTAATTTGTTCCTTCCTCAATTAATATTTTTTTTATTTAATGTATACTGAACCATAAGGATGAAATTATAATTATACCATAAACCTTAACTTTAGAGGCAAAATATATATATATTAAACTACAAGAATGAAATTACAATTATGCCCTTAAAATTAATCATAAATTCTAAGGGTGAAATATATTTTAAGCTATAAGGGTGAAATTACTATTATAATCTTAAAATTAATCATGAACCCTAGAAGTGAAATATATTATAAACTTTAAATGTGAAATTAAAATTATTTCCTTAAAATTAATCATGACTAAAATATGTCCTAAACTACAATAATAAAGTATACCCCAATTATAAGAGTAAAATTATAATTATATCATTAAAATTAAATTTAAGAAAAAAAAAACGAAATGAAAAAAAAAATGTAAATAGCAACGAAATTAGGGAGATGATGGGCGTTTGTACCGGTTTAGATTGGTGGAACCGTGCCCACCAAAGTTATTTTCAAAAATAAATAATATTGTTAAAGATGGATAAATAAATTGTAAAAAGTAAGTAATATATATATATATATAATATATAATATATATATATATATATATATATATTTCATTAATAATGGAGTATGCATAAACAAGTAGGATGGATGAAGTACTATTTAATTTTTTATTTATTTTTATCCCAACACACTCACATCTACGGTATATACCACGAGTTAATGATTGACTAGCAAATTTAGAGAAAATGTCAAATTTAGTTCCATAACAATTTCTTCAATTCAATTTTAATCTCTTAAGAATTCACTGGTCCCATAGCTAGCGGTTTTGGTCCCATAAAAATATTATAATCATAATTTTTTGAAAATTTTCATCCCATATTAACTTATACTATTATAAACTATCAAATTTATATTATTTTCTGTCTTTCAACATAGACATAGTCCATTATGACAATTCTCTTATATTTTCTCTCTCAATAAACATTGTATTAGTTTTCTTTGGGGATTATTTTTACAAATTATGGAATCAAATCTACAAGGTGCCAATTTGGTCTTGCTAACGGTTTATAATATTTCGTTAACTATTAACAGATTTTGATGAAAAATTCTTATGTCACTAAATCTGCTTATTTTGTGACCTTTTTGGCATTGAGCAATCCTTGCAGATAAAAAGTGTAATTTTCCGAGCAAATTTATTTAGGAAGCCAAATATATTTAAATTTTACTTAGAGTTAGATTAGCTAGCATATTATTCAGGAAGCCCAAATGTATTCAAATTTTAGGGTTTATTAGTAAGTGAGTTAACAATCTAACTGCTAATTTATATATATATAATATTATTATTATTATAACTCTTAATACATGATATCAATTTCTTTTTTCAAAATTATCCTTATTATCTTATTTGGAACAAATCTTAATATTTCATATAAAATTATATCATACAAATCTTTTATGTGCATGGGGAATAAAATTTATATGTACACATTCATCTAGAATAATCTTTATATCAATTAGTATATAGCTAACACATATTCAACTATACATTAGTGTGCATACAATAAAGAGCACATTAGAGTTCAAAAAAATATTAAAATTCAAATATACTCCGTCAATAGATGAACATTAATAGACTATATTCAGGTCAATAAATGGACATTAGAGTTCAATAAGTTCAAATGGAATTAGTTTCAAATTCTTATGTTCAATAAAACTGCTATAGTTGACCTTAATGCACATTAAAGTTAAGAAAAATATTAGTTCAATAAGTTCACTTAACGAGTTCAATGAGTGGACATTAGTGGAATATGCTCAAATCAATTATATCACCAGCACATGCTCAAATATATATCAGTGTGCATATAATAAAAACATTAATATAGCATCACACCTATGTGCATTAAATTCAAAACAATATTAAATCCAAATAATAGATTAACTTTAGCAGCTACTATATACATATGTTCAATAATATCTTCAAAATGTTTATTAATATTCAATCATATCTTCGATATATATTTCAAATTGCTTCGACGGTGGAAATAAAAGAAATCACGAAAGATGACCGCGATTCGGAGGGGATGTTTTTAACGGGCGTGTATTATTTGGGTTTCAATGGTGTTAAAATTAGTGAGAGATAAAGAGACTTACAGAGATTTTAGGAATAATTATAATATTCCCATGAAATATATTTTGCACATTAATATTAACATAAGTAATTTGGATAATGGAATATATAATTTGTAGTTGTAAGTAATTTCTTTTAGTTAATGTTGCGTATAGTAATGCTGAAATATATTTTGTACCCCTTCGTCCCGTCCTTAATAATTATATTTGTTTTTTGCAAGGAGATTAAAAAATAAAGTATTTTAATATGTATTGAGGCGATAATATTTTAATGTATAATGGATAGTTATATTAGTTTTGTAGGTGAATCCTATGAAAATATTTTGTTTTGTGTGAGTCTCATATACTAAAAATGAAACAAATTGAAAATATGTAACCATTAAAATGAGATAGAGAGAGTACTGGTTAATTAATAACCCTAAATTTTATAGTAAATCTTAAAATGAGAAAAGAAAAAAAAAAAGGTCTAATTTAGGAAAAGTAGTAAAATTTAAACCTAATATTGAAACATTAATAAAATCTAGCCTTACATCGAGACGGAAAGTAAAATTTACTTTTTTATACTCCCTTTGTCCGTTCTAAACAGTATCTTTTTTTTTTAATTTTGGGCTTGTGCCACAAAAAATCTCATATGTTATTTTACACACAAGTGACTCATACACATTCACAAATATAATTATAAAATGGGATCGTACACCTAATAATATAATTACCCAATTTATATATTAAAAAATAATATTCATTAATTTAAGTGAAAAAAAAAACTGAGAAGTGAACTGAGGGAGGGCGTATGAAATTCTCCTCTCTCGGTATGTTTTAGGGTCATGAAGGCTATTCGGAGAATTTGAAAGTTGCCGTTTAACTTCAATCTTTCAAACACTAAGTCAAAGTTTTAGACAAACGGGTGCTTGTGGACCCATGAATGGCATCCAAGAAAGAAGGAGTAATTATGAATGTCTCTTAGGGGTCACACATAAATTTGATCATGGGGAATATTTAATCATCTCTTCATTACATATGTTATAAAGTTAAAATTATGGCTTGAATTTTCTTTTAACGAAGAGGGCACCCAAATTGTATTTTTATGTATACAATTCATTAATTCTAATGGTATGAATGACATGTATTAAAAAAGAGAAATTCAAATATTATTCATGGATATAAGCCTTTTCTTTTTGGCAGAGATATTCTGTAACACATTGGTGTGATATCTCCTGTAATACTTGCTTATTGAATGATACGTTTTGGGTGAAGAAATCCAATTCCTTGCCCCAAGGGTTGACTTAGAATATAGTTTCACTTCCCTCTTTTACGTATCATTCATTCAACGTAGTGACACAAAAAATATCACACTAAAATAGCATAAAAGATCCAGACCCTTTCTTTTTATCATATAAATTTCTTTTATTCTGTGTTGTTACTCATGTAAATACGAATTTCAGATTAAGTTACGTGAAATGTATTATAAATTATTAGTACAATATTTTTGTACATATATATAAATTAAGGAGCAATAATGTACTACAAGAAAAAGTAGAGAAATGCATACTAAATCTAAAAATGAAAGTATTAACTTAAAATTCAATGATTATATTCTCTAGAAAGGTCACTCATGCAAGTCATTTAGACTGTATCATTTTGCACTTTAATTTCATGTGTTGATACATAAAGATATAACGTTATTGAACCCTAAAAGAAAATTCAAATTGTAGTAGTAGAGAAAAAGACAAATCTATGAGTAAATGTTAGATTTAATTTTTTTTTAAAAAAATATTCGTTAGAGGTATGTAAGAGTTTTGAAAACTTAAATTTAAAATTTATGAGTTTTAAAAATCAATTAAAGATTGATAATTTATGTTTATTTTGAATTTTTAGTTAAATAAATTTAACTTTATATTTATATTAAATATATGTGAACAGATATTTATTGAAACTAAAAAAATAAAGACAAGAAATAAGAGAAAAATAACATTAATTGAAAAAAATACTATGTAAAATTGAGTTGATTAATGATTAATAAGTTATTTAGCCATTTATAAATTTTTAAACCCTACATAAAATTTCAAAACCCCTTATATTTCTATCCTAGCATACAAAGAATCGTGTGCAAAGAATTGATGACACAACAAATCCTCTCCAAGAAAGAGGAAGTAAATTGGTCAAATGTGAAGAAAAGTTAAACAAAAACAACAGGAAAATATATAATAACAAATAAATTATATTATAAGAAAAAAGAAAATTAGGTAACACTAACAACCAGGAAAGAAATAGTACCTTTGTGGCATCCCACTCCGTCTACAAATCCATCTCCGGCGAACCCCTCCACGCACCGACACCGATGCGCAGGGGGGTTTCCGTCCAACGGCGGCGAAACTGCAACGCACTCTGCATTCTGCGAGCACCGGCATTCCCCGCGAACCCACCAACCCAATCTCACAATCTGAACATCCAACGACACCGACGAACCGTCCGCCGCCGGCGACTCCATCGACATCGCCGAAAGCACGTTCCGACACCCACTCCTCTTCAGATTACCATAATCAACAAACGAGGTTCGCTTGTCCGTTTCCGAGTAGCACCCAATGCTACTCTTTCCACCGCAATCGAGGATCCCGAAGTGGGCCTCCACCATCGCCGTCGGAATGAAGCATTCAGTGCTCTGGTTTCCACAGTTCCGGAGGAGGATTGCGTTCTCAGACGTCGGGGCGAAGTTCGCCGTGTAGAGGCGGCGGAGCGCCTCCACGGGACGGCTGCACGTGGCCGGGAGGTTGACAAGGATGGTGTCGCCGGTGATGGAATGGACGGGGAGATCGGAGGCAGTGATTGTGCCGTTGGAGGTGCAGTTTAACCGGATTTGGCAGCCGGCGGAGAATCCGAAGGGAAACTGGATATTGTGATTGCCACATGTGTGATTGCAGGAAGGGGTGGATGTTGTGGAGGAGATGAGAATTGTGATGATGAAGAAAAAGAAAGTAAGGTGGTCAAATCTCATGGTATTCAAGATTAGGAAAGTTGATTCATTTGTAGAGAATACAATGACAATATTTCAATCTTGGTGGCTCATAATTAGTTGGAGTCTTGGAGAGGAGTTGGTTGATTTTGAAAATGTTTTATATGGAGATAGACTAACAGCAAAAGCATAAGCGCCTAACGCCTTATATTAAGTTTCCTTTTTTTTTTATTCTATTTATTTGAATTTGTTCCCTTTACTTTTAGTTTAGGGCCCAATTTCATGACCCGGCCCACCTATTCAAAAATGGATAAGACAAGTTTTTCCTATGACAGAAAAAAATACTATAGTCCACCTTTAAGTAAGATGCATATTTTCTATTTATTTATAAGTCACCTACCATTAGATACATAAAATAATGCATAATTGCTATAAATTACATGACTCAAAGCACTAATACTAATAGCTACATAATTATGTTTGTGATAATATAAATATCCCTATGTGTTTGCACAATTTATTTGCACAAATTTGTTTTGCACAATTTTGTTACAAAACAAATGTTGATGGTAAACCTGTCGACCAAGAATATATTCCACATACTGAAACAATACTACATATATATACACACAAAGATATACATACACAAAAAATACAATATATAATTATAAAGCTCATACATACAAATTCAGATGATCCACCAATTCTTCATGAAAGAAACGAATGCCTGCAATTTTAAGATAGCTCAAGTACGGAAGAATTAAGCAATTTATCCTGGCCCACACACATTATATAGTAGATCAGTAGGTTATAAAAAAGATGCATAAAACGAATCACACAGAACTATTTGATAACATATATAAGAAAACTTCAAAATATAGATCACTTAAGAAGAATAAATAATATTAAAGAATAATTTGTATATGTGCTACATATTTATACTTGAATATGATTTTGCAAAAGATATATGTGAAAGTATATTTTCATCACTATTTCACATGATACTAAAATATCCATACTCACATATCTCTTTATAAAAAAAAATCATGAAAAAGGAATTTATCTATGTAAATTAAGCAAGTAATAAAAATTTTCAAGTAGAGCACAAATCTAATTATTTATCAAGTATACTTAAACAAATTATAGTATCCAAATCAACTAATAACTCACAATCCATCTGAACCAACAACCATCTTTCTACTATATCCTTCATAATTCTCAACTACACTAAAAACTACTTCTAAAAATCTCGAACTTAAATAATTAATTCATTTACATCCTACTATCACTTGATAAATCTGAATAATAAGCTGACATAACTTCCCAAATTATTTGTCATCTATAATTGAATCTTATACCGTGCAACCACGCCGTATCTTCACAACTGGCATATAATGGACAAATCATCATCACCAAACCCATTTGAACGCCCTTCAAGAATAGTAGTTAGCAATTTATGCAAAGGAAAATTATATCCAATTTGAATACCTTAAAAGCACATCTCTTTGAAAGATGAAATATGGTCACACATTACTAAAAAAATTGAATATATGATCACAACTTTATTGAGTAATTTGGAATAAACATAAAGCACATCATAATAATAAAGCATGAAGAATAACTTGAGAAAAATTATTCAAAATAAGCTCCAATTTTTTTTACTGAATCATATTATAGAAGAGAAAAAATTACTCCATCAAAGGAATCTGAAGATGAACAAATTGAGTCGTACAAAAGAATAAAAAGAATCATATTGTATAATCACACTTTTTGCCATCAGAGCCATGGGCAATACACACACATTATGGTACTGAAGTATTTCCATAATTCACTCAACACGCTATTCTTGTATTACCTCCTCCAACCCTACATTAATCATTTACAAAGGAAATGGTAAGGGAGTATTTGATAAGAATTGTTACATAATTTATTCCTATAAAATAAATAAATAAATGTACAACATTAGTCCATATGCGATTTCATTTAATTTTTTTAATTTCTTAAAATTATCAAGGTCATATAAAATAAAATAAATAAATGTACAACATTAGTCCATATGCGATTGCATTTAATCTTTTCCATTTCTTAAAATTATCAAGGTCAGTTACACATACCCTATTACTGAAATGAATATTCTACCATCTTAAAAAAATACGCTAACTCCATAAAAACAAAATTTTAAAAGTTTTATGCTAGAGAAACTCTCAATTATATAGCTTACACCATTAAAGTATATAAATTTTATTGATTTAAATATCTTCTTTAAAATAAATAAGTGCCACGTTAACTTCATTCGGTCTTATTTTTATTTAATTATCTTTATTTTTAATTTGGGTAATATTTCGCTAAATATTTTACTTAACATTAATAAACATTGACCTACATTAAAACATAATATATATTATTCATTAATAACCTTGATTTTACCCCAAATTTTAAATATTTAAGTATAATATTATGTATGGAAAATTCAATAAATTTACATTGTCTATTAATTCTTTAAATAAATTAATTAAGAGTAATAAAAGTTTAATTAAAATTTATTTTCAATTATATTAAAATTCATTAATTTTCAATTATAGAAGGATTATTTATTTAATCCACTTTAGTATATTTTGACACATCTATTATTTACGTACTTTCTAATGAGATCGTTATATATGAAATGAGTTGTGAGACATTTTGGTTCAATCGTCATATTATAACACCTAAAAATTTTATATTAATGCGTAACTCTTCATACTTAGTAAACTATATTTTAACTACTCAAAAACTACTTTATCTATATAATAATCATAATATAATAATGAATACATTCGTCTCACATAGGCACCATCTCACAAACTATTTCATAAACAATTAGTTATATAAATGAAAAGCATTAAATTATTAGACAAAGGATATGATAAAATTATTAAGAAATTATGGATGTGTGTACATATATTCTTTAAAATAACATCCATAAATTTGGAAAGGATTAACGAAATCAACTCTTACCAATGTGATGACATGTTGTTCACTTCTTTTGATTCTCCGCATTCACTAAAATATAGTTACAAAATATTCAGAAGAACTTACGGCAACTAGCCTATGCATTACAAAGTAAATTAACTGTTTACCTATCTTCAAGAAGTGGAATCAATTAAAACCAATAGCCCTATTAAAACAAAAATAAAAAAAACATAGAAAATAAAATGAATCATGCACATCAAAACCCAAAGGTACAATAAAGGCTCGCAAACCTAATTCAAAACAATATAAAGGAAAGAAAAGAGAGATCAATAACCCACCAATTTCTTCCTCTAAAAGAGAGTACTTGTTGATATCAAAGCATAGAATTTATGCATATGTCTATTAAAGATGGTAAAAATATCAAACTCAAACTTCATTAAGCTTGCAGTAGAAGAAACATATTGCAACCACATTATAAGACCTATTAATAATATGAGTCTTCAAGGACACCAAAATACTACAAACTGCAACTTTAAAGTGTCTAACTTCTTTATGATCTTCCTGTAGACAATGACACATCATGTGTAAATTATTCATACAATGAAAATAAATAAAAGAATAAGTGCAGTAGTTTATGATTACTTACTCATTTTTCTTTTATGTGTCTTTGTAAACAGTTTATAAAACCGTTGTTGAAATTTTTGAATGAGTATATGAGGATTTTCTATTCAAAATGAATGGTGTCATTGCCAATTTATTTTTAAAAGATAATATTTTTTGGGAGTGCAACCCTCAATTCATTAGTGAGAATCCATGCAATTTAGCAGTTTACAATCTCAAGTTAATAATTGAAAAGTAATACAAAAATACCTTATTTATTATCTTTTCCATTATAGTTTATTTTAAAAAATAGTAAGAAATATACTCTAGTTGGTTTAGTAAAAGGTAAAAATACATCTTTATTCATGCCATAATTCTAAAGCCTCTTCCTACAGCTGGTTTAGTGCTTGAAACATCCTAATTGTTTCACTGTGATCACATTAGCTATAAATTCAAATGATATGCCAGCTACAAATCCACCACACATTCAACGCACAATGTTTTTGAATTTATATAAACCTAACACATACTTAAAACCATAAAAAATAAAAAAATAGAATCTACAATGAAACATATTACTTCTTGGATATAATATTTGTAATAGCTATTATTTAAATAGTACAGAACCATCAATATTTATATAATAAAAAACTCCTTTTTCTACAAAAAATTGCAATTGATCTCATTGTTGTAGTTCAAAGATAGGAGATGGATCAAAAAATTATAAGAAGAAAAAAACATCTATAGAAGTGTTATAAGGATGGCCCATACAATAAGAGTCTGCTCTCAACGATTGAAAGATTCTTGTGGGGGAATGATGAAATCAAGCAAGAAGAATATCAAATATCACTTATGCATACAAAATAGAACAACTAAAATTCTTGTTTTAATGGTAGCATCAAAATCACATCATATGTTTCATAAAATATAAGAATAAGAATAAAAAACAGAAAGCAAAGTAAATACACTTACAATTGCAATCCCATTTCGATTATTAAAATATTCCTGTGATAAATCAAGGAAAGCATATTTTTAAACTATGGAATTAAACTCAACAAGTTAAAAGGAATTAATTCATCTTGTAGAATTATATTTCAGATAACTTTAATAGACATATGTTATTTTCAATTCATGGTCATGTTCTTATTTTAGTTTCTGAAAATCGATGATTATAAAGAATCAATGACTACTTCTAAAATGCATTAGCATGAAGTAGATTCTAGTGAAAGGAACCTTACAATTTAAAGTTTAATAGTATTTCCATCTTGATCCACAGTTCGAATTTTCTATAAAAAAAGGTCAAGAATGATTATACTTTCCAATTAAAAACTCATAAACAATGTTAAGCCTTACAAATCCAACACACACTGGATACACAATAAATATGGATATACCTTACTCACACACAACAAATATGCATATATCTTACTCATACGCAACAAATATGCATATACTGGAGAAATTATAACTTCTTTCATTCCACTTATTAATTTCCTTATCTTTAAAAAATTAAAACCAGCTTTCTTCCTTGTATTAGTATGAATACCCATTTTAACAGTGTCACGTCAATAACATCAATAATACAATCCTAAAATGTGGCACATCTCTATTGTTTGATATCAAAACAACATAGTTGAGCATGAATGCATCTCTATGAATGCAACAAACAGTATATGCAGCCTATATGGTTCAAGAACCTCACCTCCTACCTACCTTGTATCATCCTAATTATCTTCAAAAAATACATTCAACTCAATTCCTAATGATACATCAATGCTTCAACAATTATTTATGCAGTCTTCTTGATGAAAATATATAGATAAAACACCCATCTAAATGGTAGCATCAAAATCACATTGTATGTTAAATAAAAAAAAATAAGAAAAAGAACTAAAAAATAGAATTAGAAGTGTAATAAGAAATACAATTACAGTTATGAGTACTACCAGATATGGGTGAATCACGTTACTTTTTGCCAGTATCAAGTTATTCATTGTTGATGATTATAGTTACCTATAAATTGTTACTAAGATATTCTAGAATTTTGACACTGTTTCTATTGCTGTGATATTATTGAGTTTTTTTTTATAATAGCAGCGCAATGCCATTGTTCATCTTAGTATCATGATGGATGAAGAAGTTTATAAGTGTGAAAATATGCTCTTATTATTGTACACCATACTTGCATGATAGATAATTTTTTTGTCATCAAACACATCTTCACCTACTTTTTATATTTCAATTATTGTGATATTTCTTGATGGCATCTAGACATCATGTTCACTGTACATTATTCACACTGATAGAAGTTTTGTAGTCATGAAACTAGATATATGATATTAAATTAATTAAGCGTATCATATAAATATATTATTTTCAAATCCTAATTTTAAAAAATTATAATCATATCATAAAATATTAAAAAAAGATTACAATTACATACATACCTGATAAATCATTCACATTTTGCAAAGCCACTACCAAAACAAAAAAATTCTCAACCCTCGCAAGTATTCTCTGTAGAAATTAATTCGATGGATCAAACCAAAATGTCAATCAGATATTCGGAACAGATCACACAATAACGGATCTTTAAACAACAAAAAAATAAATCATAGAAAAGGATAATTGAATTATGAGTGAAAATTATGTATAATTGTAAAATGGTATAATCATCCAATTATATAGCATAACAATTTGATTTTGAGTTGACAAAATAATGTTCTTTTCCTAAATCACATATTCATCAACAAAATGTGATAAACGATGTATGAGAAGTATGATACATAGCGTTACTATAGAACAAAAAAAGAAAAGAAAAAAAGAATCAAATCAGAGTAGTTCATCAAGTAGCACATTGAGGCAAACTAAAGTTTGATCATGAAGCTCCAGAATTAACTTCCACATTTCAACATATTCACTGTAAGAAGATTTTATATGTTATTTATCATAATTTAATTATAAAAGACATGTACTATTGCAAAATGCACAAAATCAACAACACCACATGAACTATAATACCTACTGTTCGATCCCTGCTAATTAGTGAATAGCTTTGATGCCAACCATTGTTCACCTACTATTCAAAAAATTGTGCCCAGAAAGGAAAGGAATCCTATAACAACTTGACATATAGAGGTATGCAACTCAATATTATAATAAATTTAAACATATGAGAGAGTTTTAAAAAGAACCATTTCCATACAAAGAGAAATAACCACAAAGTCCAATCTATCTAATTAAACCACTTAAGCGTTCCTTCTGCTGCTCTTCTAAATTTTTTTATGAATAAAAAAGATCAACCATCACCCCATCGATTAAAATCATATATTTTGACCAAATAATTATATATCTTCAGATGTTAAACTCTATGCTGTAAGAAATTCCAAGGATGAAGATGATCATTGAGAACCAACATATAACATTAAAAACTTAAAAACTTTGATCCAAAGTTTTTAAATTAAAAAAAATTAAAGAATCAAGAAAAAGTGTAAAAAGACTATGATTTTATAAATTAACCTCAAACATAAGCAAACTATTGGGGCCGAAGAATGTGAGAGTAATTGAAGAGAGTCGTGAGCACCTTCAATGTTCTTCAGTATCGTTTTTCCAGCCCCGACAATAGTAGAGCCTCTCTTTTAGCAGCGACTAAATCACAAGAATTCTACCATTTTTATAATATTGATGTTACAAATGAAAAAAATCTGTAAATAAATATGACATTAAAATGGAAAAGAGACTTAGTGCCGACTGTACGAATCTATGAAAAATGTGTCAAACTTTGATCATATTGAGTTTTCCACTAATTATGACTATTTGCAGTTTGCATAGCTTACTGCAGGAGAATATTATTGAATTATAAAACCGCACTATCGTTCGAATTCCCCCCAACAGTTAGGACGTGTAAGAAAAGTCAATGGAGTTACCTTTTTGGTGATAAGCAACCAATGTTCATTCTCATCTTCAGCAGGAGTTGGGGATGCAGCATCCATGAATGGATTTCAATAATAAACCATCAATTATATACATTCATATGCATAAATAAATAAATAGATAAATAAATAAATGTGTATGTTTGCGTGTATAAAGCATTATACAAATGTGATTTGGAAAGAGGTAACAAACAATGTGAAACATCATTGAAATTTCACATGAGAAGCAAGCTATTAACTACGCTCCCCATTCGTGTTAAATATTTTTCAGCAAATCACATTGCAAAAAATATGTACTTTGACATGAGTGGTCGAGAAAAACAAGAGGCAGACAATTCAGTGAACATAACTCCTCAACACACATAGTCCAAGTGATTTCTAAGACATTACTTTTAACAAAATATATATTAAACAACCAATCCAATTTAAAGCAACAGGTTACAAATCTAGATTCAAGATAAAAAGAAAATAAGAAAAAAAGAAGAAGAAAACAAATATACCAACTTGATAATCTCTTCTTTTCCTCCTCAAGTCATGGTTCCTAGTATCAATTTGATGTGAGATTGATGTCGATGTGAGAAATGTATCAAACTTTAATCATATTGTGTTTTCCACTAATCAAGATTGTTTGTAGTTTGCATAGCTTACTGCAAGAAAATATCATTGAATCATAAATCCGCATTATCATTCGAATTTCCCCAACATTAAGGACGTGTAATAAAATTTAATGGAGTTACCTTTTATAGATATTTTTATTGATAAGCCACCAATGTTTATTCTCCTCTCCAGCAGGAGTCAAGGATGCAACAGCCATAAAGCTATGGTCAAAATAAAGTAGGAACCAAATTCTTGCACATGTTTATACAGAAAATATATTATTCCAGAAAAAAAAGAATTCATTTTAACATATTACAAAATATCCAGATAGTAAAAAACTATAAGTGTAACACTCATGTAGATAAGTGTTGCAAATTTCAAGTAAGCAATACAAAGTGGCAAGTGGCAGCAATGAACTTCTAACTTTAAATTTAAAATATTATTATAATAGACATATTATTTTATGGTAAAAAATGCATAAATTCAGAACTATCAAATATATGATCAAATGCAATCAAAATTGGAATCTTGAAAGAAATATACAAACACTGAGATAATTATAGGTACTACCAATTCAAATGCACTCTTCCAGTATTTTTTATAAAGTAAAAAGCATTTTGCATCAATATTCTAATTGCTCGATCCAAGTCATGTAAGAACAGAATCGAAGAGAGAATTAGAAAAATAAAATATATCATACTTGTGTCCTCACATATTCAAGAAGAGTCTTAGTTGACTTAAGTCATGCGAGAAGAGAATGTAAGTCGATCAATGTAAATTATTTAACTAATGAAATAAGGAAAACATCACAAAGTAGATGCATTAGAGAGGAAGAATTCTCACAATGGATGAAAATTGTCATACAATGATCCTTGATTGTCTTGACCTTCTTCGTTGAACCTCAATTGAATTGATTTCAAAGAATTAGTGCCCATCTAATCGAGAGAGTAAAAAAAATTGTGTGGTTAGTGGATTTCATTGAATAGCATAGATAAAAGTAAACATCGTGTCTAATGAATGAATTAGTTAGAGAATAATACATTATTTGCCAAAATTGCAAGAGGAGACAGAGGTTTTAAATAGTCGATATGAAGACTTCGCTGCTTATCATCCTTTAACAACATCATCGTCTTCGTTGTATATAATCCTTGATTAACATCGTCGACCTCACATTCGCTGCTATTATATATATTTTTTGTAGATTAATAATGATGCAAGATGAATTTCTGGATAAGGAAAGCAATATATAATCTTAATATGTGAAATTTAAATATCTCTTAAGTAGCATGTGCATGGCCAGTAACACTAATATTAGGGGATTCTTTCTGCTTCATACATACTACTCAAAAAAGTTAGTTTCCTATTTGATTGATAAATGAAATTGGCAACTACTATATAAATTAATTAGTTAAAATTATTAATCCATTTAAACATATATAAACACTATCCCTATACTAACTACTCCAATTTATTACACTAAAATAGTTCTTATGTTTTTCCATGGTTAAAGCATATTTTACACCTCAATCACCACCTCTTCGTTTCATATTCCAAGACAATAAATCTTAGACCTTTGTGTTTAGAGAGTGAAAAATGAGAGAGTAATCAAAATTTTGCAGCTTAATGAGAAAAACTTGAATAAAAAAAAAACCAACACATGTTATTACTTTCCCTTAGTCCATTTGCATCCTTAACATGAGATTCAATTCAATAATCTCACATAAAAAATTAACAAAGATTTAAGTTAACGCGCAGTAAAAAAATTAAGATTGTTGCAAAATTTCATCTATAAATCAATGTTTTTTAATCATGATATTCTAGAAATTAGATATGAATTAAAACAGAGGAAACAATGAATTAAGAAAAAGACTAATCATATGTACTTACACTGAAACATCAAGAACGATTCTTGATATATTCATCTTCCTCTTGAGCACTTACACGACTCTGTTAAGTTTTATATATTCTATAGATACAAATTTTGATTAGTCTTAATATACATACATCAGAAGATTAAAAAAACTATAACTAATAATAACAGAAAAAATTACAATATAACATGCCAAAAACAGGAATTTAGGTTAATGAGACTTGCAACTTGATCACCATATTTTGATTCATTTGTGAGATACTTCTTAAATCTAAAATTAAGAAAAATAAATTTGATTCATCAACCTGTTACCAAAAGAGGAACAATTAAGAAAAATAAATTCAATTTTGTTTCACGTGATTCTCATATACACAATCTTGTTATCATTTTTCAAAAAACAAAACAAAAAAAAGAGAAGATGGAATTAATTACTGGAACAGCAAGTCCGCCAGCAGAGAGGGTATCAAAATCGTCGATGCCGAAAAAGCGGGAAGTAGAGGACAAAGAATAAAAGGAATTATCCTTAGGTGACACAAATTCATCTTCCTGCGGAGAGAAACAATCCTTGTCGGAGAAATCAAGGTTGAGCATGTCTTCAACGGGGATGTCATCAGAGGAGGTGACATTGTTGAAACAGAAAACATCGTCATCGTAAACCCTGAGCAGTTGTCCCTCACAAGCTTCACACACTAAAATTCCCATATCCTAATTATATCAGAACATCTAATTAAAACAAAATGTGGAAGCAATTGTGAATGATCGATTAGAATTTTCGCATAATTGATAAAATTTATTTGCCTAAAATATGCTTAAGAAATAAAAAAGTAGAATTCCAATACAGATAGAAGTACAAAATGAAAATTAGGGTTTGTGTTATGATGTGTAATGTGTGAGATAATTGTTATGATGTGTAATATGTGAGATAATTGAATGGTGTAAATTTAATTGTAAATATAAATGGTGGAGATTAAAGAGATAAGTTACCATAGATGAATATTAATTAACTAAAAATGATAAAATTGATTTTGGGGGGAAGAATTTAATCTTGCACCTATGGTAAAATAGGTGATATTATATACTATATAAAGATATAAAGATTGGAATTGGATTGGAGAGACAACACAATCATCCTACACCCCACAAGGGGGATCACCCCCCAACCATCATCCACATTTTTCCTCCATCCATCTATCACTTTGAAGATTTGTCTGTGAAATCAAGAAGGGAACCAAGAGGAGGATTCAAGACAGAGAAAGACGCGATGACGCTCACATCTCGGGTTTCCTTTGTTTCCTAATTTATCTTGTATTTTTCAGATATATGGGTAAGATCTATCCAACACCCATGATTGTTTTTCGCAACATCATGGGCTAGAACCGTTTTGGTAGATCTTGGATTTTGAAAGTTTTATGAATTAATTAAACTCTCTTGTATTTTCTCCATACAACACTACTTGTGGATTTATTTTATATATGATTGTGCTTTCTTAATCCATATTCACGGTCGTTTTGTGCATCTTCAATTGGTATATAAAGTCTGAATATATATATCTTGGTTGTAGATTGAGTGTGTTCACTGCTGAACATGATTCCATGTTATGATTCTAAGTGAGGAGAATCCGAAACTTCATTAGAACTGTCATATATGAATGTTTATTAATTGAATTGAATTCGGGTTAGTAAGCAAGATAAAGAGGGTAATTTTATAGTACCTATAAAGGGAGATCATATCGGGTTAGGTTCCAGACGTGGAAAATAATTGATACTGATAGTACCTAGAAAGGGGGTAAAATTATATCTTTTGCTCCGAGGTTATTCACACGTGTTACACACATATTTACTTGTATCTATGGATTAGATTTGCATGGTTTAGTGATGCGTCCGTAGTCCACAAGGCAGAGTCGGCCTGCACTTGAGAGGGAAGTTAAGTAGTAAAACTGGATTACCTTAGAGCTACCTATTCTACATTCTTGAGCTACTTTCGTATTCTTCCAATGTTATTTATTTTATTTGTTATTTTAAATTAATTATTTATTAGTTAATGATTCAATCCTTAAATATTATTATCTTTCGTATTAATTAATTTAGTAAATAATTAAATTGATAATATGTCGTCCTTTGGATTCGATATTTAACTTGGTCGCTTGCTTAAGCTGCAATTGATATCCTTCATACTTGGGATTAATTTTGCGTGCAAAGAAAACGCGTATCACATGTCTCTAAGGGATCCTTTAAAAGAATAAAGGACATGTATTCTTCCACAATCTCCTCCACCACATCAATGCTATAACATTGCGTCTCCATAGGCATCTTCATTGCTTTGTCGAGGTTGAATAGAACCTCTTCATTATCCATTTGAAGTCTAAGCTCCCCCTTTTTAACATTGATCATAGCTCCAACTGTGGCAAGTAATGGCCTTCCTAAAATAAGAGGGACATTATCCCTGTCATCTTCCATCTCTAGCTCAAAAAAATCCACATGAAAGATAAGCTTCTCTACTTTCTCAAGTACATCTTCTACTACCCCTTTCAGAAAAGTCATGGATCTATCCGCCAATTGTAGAGCCCCTATTGTGGGAGCAAGCTCCCCCAAACCTAGCTTTTTAAATATAGATAAGGGTATCAAGTTGATGCTTGCATCAAGATCGCACAAAGCTTTTTGTGCCGACCCCTTTCCAATTTCACATAGAATAGTGAAGCTTCTCGGGTCCTTCAACTTTATTGGCAGCTTTCTCTGAATGATTGAGCTGCAGTTCTCAGATAGATTAACAGTTTCAACTCCGTTCAAGCTTTTCTTTTTCAATATGACATCCTTTTAAAATCGGGCATAGTATGGCATCTTCATTATTGCTTCGGAGAAAGGAATGTTCAAGCTTATCTTGTTCATGATATCTGAAAATCTCTTAAACTTTTCCTCCAATCCCTTCTTGACTATCCTAAGAGGAAATTGAGGAGAAATCTTTGACTTAGGAACTCCCCATTCGTCACATTGAACCTTCTCCGTTTTATCCTTCTCGGCTCTCAATCTTTTGGCTCTTTCCCATTTCATTTCTACTATCAGCTCAGTATTCTGCTCTTATAATGGTACTGAAGTATTCTAACTAGAGGTTTAATGTCCTGTACAGAAGTCGCTCGACGAAAAGGTTTGTTTGACCGATCTGGTAGTGGTCGAGCGAGGTGCCTGTAATCTAATTTTGATTGTTCAAGTGTAAAGTAGTCTGCTTGACCTTAGCTCAATCAAACAAGTCTGGTCAAGCGATAATGTTTTGGTCGAGCGAGATGTATGTACTCTGATCTTAACATCTTCGGTCCTCAGAATGCCGCTCGACCTCAGCTCGACCAAATGGCTTGGTGGACCATTGGTCGAGTGGGAACACGACCTCTCTGTTTTCTGCTACTGGTAGCATTGGACCTTCATACTACGTTCTTGACCTCAAAGTGATGGCATTATAAGATTTTGGGTTTGTGATGCTTTGAGAAGGAAATTTACCTTTCTCAACTCTTTGCATAAGCTTGTTCATATTTCCCGCCATCTCTCCCATAAATAATGTGAGGTCCTTCATCTGTTTGGATAGTTCCTCATGATTTGAGTCTATCTTTGCTTCCAAACGATCCACCCTTGCATCATTCTTAGCCACATATTGGTTTACCTATCCTCCAAACCACATTTCACTTCTTCCGTCTTAATACTAGGACTACCCACATGAGGTTGTATCGCCGCGTTTGGATTGCTCCATGAGATTTTCGGCCTCCTTGGTTGTTGATAGTTACCCTGGGGACCACGATTATTGTAGTTCACTTGATAATTATTTCTTCCTTTATTATTCGGATACCTCATTCCTTGAATATTTTATCCCATGGCATAGTTTGTCTCTTCTAATTCCTCTTGGATTGGTCTTTCTTCACCGTCATCCTGATGCATCATCATTGGTACTCGCTGTGCTATATCAGTGATCTGCTTTTGTTGAGACTCAAGTAACTTGTTGATATTAGCCAAACTACAGATGATCTCATTTTCTCTACTAGACTTAACCATTGTATGCTCAACCTCTGCTACTTTTCAAAGAACATAAGTGCCTCTCACTCTATCAGTTGGCCAATCTCTTGAATTCATCGAAATATCCTCAAAGAGTTTTTCGGCCTCAATAGATGACTTTTTAAGAAGTGCTCCATTTGAAGAAGCATCAAGTAAAACTCGAGAATCACAATCCAATCCATTATAGAATATAATGATATACTGAGCTTTTGACAAGCCATGTTGTGGACACCTTCTAAGCATGTCCTTGAATCTGTCCCATGCTTCATGAAATTTCTCATTACCACTGATAGCAAATTGATTGATTTCTTGTTTCATCTTAAACACCTTCGAAGGTGGCATGTATCTCTCCAAGAACTTCAATTTCAATTGCTCCCAGATAGTGCATTCTGCAGCATTAAGAGTATCGTACCAATCTCTCGCTCTTTCAGTAAGCGAGAATTTAAACAATATAATTCTCCTCGCATCCTCCTGAGTTCCTGTGCTCTTTTGTGTGCTTGCATATCCCAAGAATTTATTTAGATGCTGTTGAGGATCTTAAAAGGTTCCCCAGAGAAGAGGCTCCTTTCAATCATGCTGATCAGAGCAGGGTGAAGATCAAAATCCGCATCGACCCCTCTTGCTCCTAACAGTCCCATGTTACCTCCTTCATTGTTCTTAAAGACTTCACAGATGGTAAGATTATCCAAATTCAACCTATCGTGGGCCATATTGACTGTTTCTACTTCCAAGTTATCTCTAGTTGCAGCTTCAATCGCTTCTGATTTCAGCACTTCAACTTCAGCTCCTAGATTAAGAGCTTCAGTTGCTTCCACGTTCGTATTCTTCTTCTTTTTTGCCTTCTTCTTACTCGACGATGCTCCAATTTCTGGATCAAAAGGCACTAATTTTCCTGCCCTTGATCTTGTGTGCATACACCTAAGAGAATTAAGCATTAGAAATTAAAGACAAGTGATCGGTGATATTTTCACCTAAATTTTAGTGTCTTTTATTATATATTTTTGTGTGTTTTTATTCTTTTTGTATACCATTTGGTGGTGTTATATGAAGATATGGTGATTTGTGCTTTGAAATGATAAATGTGTGATTCTCATGATTAAGTGCCTTAAATTGTGCTATATTTGTGAATATTTAGAGAATTGCTAAATTAGTGTAATTTGTGTGATTTCCAGGTGAAAATAGATTCTAGACACAATAAAGAAGATGTGAGAAAAAATGGAGCTCAATTCGGAGTTGAAATGAGGAAGAACGAGCCAAAGCAAAATGCTGAAAAATGCAAGTCTAACTTGTGTAATTTTTCTGTATTCTTATTGAGCTCAAAACTAGACTTGTGATACATGGTTGGAAAGCCACAGAAAAGAGGATCGCGTGAGCGTAAGAATCATTCAAATCGAAGATCGGATGTGAAAGTTATGCGCGAAATGGTAAGACTATGCTGCACACGATGACCCTACACGGCCCGTGTAGGTGCAAAAGGCAGTTTTATGATATCCACTTATTCTAGAAGTTTCCGTGGGGGTATAAATACATTTTTGACCATAAAAATCCGGGAAGAATCATTTTGGATCAGTTTCACATACTAAACACCTAAATCACACACATTCATCTCCATCTCTTCCACCCTTCACTTCATCCATCCAATCCTTTTGATCTCCTCAAATTCATCCATAAATTCATTCATCCACCAATCTAAGAAGAGGAATTCATCATTGATTGAATATTTTAGCATGAACAAAGGGGAGGAAGTTCACCATCAAAGGGGAGCCAACTTACCTTTATTTTGTTATTTTCTTCATTATTTGGCTCAATTGGAGCAAGCTATGGAATGTATTGATTCTATTATGATTTGTAGTGGCTAGTCCTCATGTGAGGCTAGCAATATGACTGGTTAGGTATTATGTAAATTTTGAACACCACATGTTTGATGAATTGATTGTTATGAATATTTTCTATCATGAATGCTTATTCTCATTTTATGTATGATTTGTGTGGTTAAATTCTCTATTCATAGTGTTAGGATGGCCATTCCAATATTATGCTTAGTGGTTTAATTGAATCATTGATTGCATGAGATGACTTAGTTAGTATGAGGAGAGGTAAGCCATACCCTTCAAGTACTTAGAACCTCATGATAGAACATTAGTGATGAACTAGTGAGGAGAACCCAACTTATGATCATAGTACCTTCATGGGAATTGAGAGTAAGAACAATCCTAGGAGATTTAAACTTGTAAAAGAGTTGAGAACCTAATCACATTGGCCATAGATGTTAGGGTTACAAACGTGATTGCCCTTAATATCATAACATGAAAACCATCAATGCATGTGTGTGTGTGAGTCTATATATACCTTGTCCATAAATGTTGCTTGCCTTACATACTTCTTAGATTGTTCACCTTCACCCATCATCCATCTCATTTGTACATGTTCTATCTTTAATTGCTTTCCTAGTTGTTAGTTTGTAGTATATTCAACCCCTCTTTTATTGATTCATCCTACTAGAGTGAAGCACTTCTCAAACACGGCTACCCACTTTCGCCCTTGGGTTCGATATCTTATAAATTTTGCACTTGGTCGCTTGCGTGCTACACATGACAGAGTGCACTTGCTCTAAATCAATTTAAACCAAAATTGAAATCAAGTTCATGGCGCCGTTGCCGGGGAGAAAGCCTTTGGTATAATATGTTTGAATTTGTTAGTTCTACTTAGGACATTTTTCTTATTTTTGCATTTATATTTTCTTTGGAAAATTTTGTTCTAACTTATTTTTCTTGATAGGTACATCAACTTTGAAAGAAGGGGAGAAGGAACAAAACAAAAATAGAAAGTGGAGAAGATTGTAGTAGATCTTGTGAAGAAGAGAAAAAATGGATCAATGCTACAATAATAGAATATATGGGGGATGACAAGGAGCTTACAATGTGACTACATTCCAACCGTATCAAGGAAACACTTATTCCGTACCAAGTTCCTATAATCAAGTGCCTATGGTTGCTCCTCTATCCGAAAATAGTGTCTTACTTGAAATATGTAGAAGATATGCTCAAGTGAGCAATACAAGGCAAAGTTTTCAACCAAGTCTTCTTAGTTATGGGGTTTAAAATCTTCAAAGTATGGCAACCTCTTATCCTACGGTGCAACAAGAGTGGATGATGCCTAGTTCTCAAGTAGATGACATGTCTTACATGCAAGAGAGTACTTTCCAGAATGTTTTTCAAGGGAATTATCTCCAAGAACAAAGATGGCAACCACCGAGTGAAGAAGTTAAGCCACCCATAGAAGATAGAATGAGACAACTCATGGAAATGTTGAATGAAATGATTAAAGAAAGACAGAAAGAGGGGGAAGAAATAAGGAAAGAAGATGAGGAAAATGAGGAGAGATTTGAGGCCCTAGAACATCAAATGAGTCAAATGATAAGAGAATGGAACACTCTTCATGAAATGGAGAGTTTTTACGGAAAGATTGACGAAAAGTTGGAGGTAGAAGAATTTTCGGGGGATGATAAAGACTCAAGAGATGTTGAGTTTATTGAGGATGAGGAAGACAAGGTAAAGAAAGCTTAGAGGGTGAAAGTGAGAGGAGTAAAGAGCCTAAGGTAGAAGAGAGCTTTGAGAATGAAGAGATTATCCAAGATTTCTTGTCTCATGTTGATGAGAAAAATTCAAATGAAGATGAAGAATCAAGTGATGAATATGAATTTGATGAAGTGGAACAAGGTCTACGAGTACTTGATGATGAGTTTGGGAGTGAAATGAGCATTTCTACATCTTTTAACTCTTCATGTTGATTGATTTTTAGAATATTGTTTATATTGACTTTGTTTTACCTATTGATTCTTCTCAATGCCTTAGGTACAAAAGAGAGCTTGAAGAAATATTGGGAACATATTTGATAAAGAGGAATAAGTGGTGGTCGAGAAAGAAAAGGTTAATGGAATGCATGCTCAAAAGAGTTGAATTGTTAAAGCCAATCTCGAAGGATGCTACTATGGTCGTTACTTTCTACAAATGCCTAATAGAGGAAGAAGCACAAAGATTAAAATTTGATGGAAAGAACGAACGATATCCTTGGTCATTCTGATGAGTTCTCCATGATCCGTCCGGCTTGAAGACGTTAAACTTAGCGCAAGATGGGAGGCAACCCATCATTTATTTTAATGCTTTCATTTAAATGCTTTGATTTAGTTTTCTTATATTTTTGGCATGTAGGTTGATTGTGCTCATGGAGAAGGATGCGTATTGAAAATATGAGAAGTGCTTGATTTGAAGTGTGAAGGGACGTCTCACCACTTTTTGCAAACTTAAATGGAAACTAGTGTTTCAACTTAAATTTGGGGGAATAGTGCGTGGTGGACGTACCTTGAGTGTTTTGATGCATATGCTTCTCTACAAGAAGATCATTGGTGGAAACTACAAGGGTAAGTCCCACCACTTTTTGCAAACTTAATTCTCAACTTGTTTCGATTTAAGTTTGGAGGGAGAGTGCGTGGTGCGACTCACCACTTGAGTGTGCTTATTATGATGATTCAGAGGTCTTCTTGTACAATTGAGTAAATTTTAAACTTTTTTTCATGAGTATCGGTATGATATTGGTACGATTAGTTGTGTTGAAATGCATGATAGTCCTTATTTTTATTGCAATTGTTGAGATGATGATTTTTGATGAAATTTTGAGCATATGTGAGGTATATTGGAAGTGCAAAAACAGGGAAAAAAATGAGGTATAGTGTGAAGTTGAAAAATAGGGTAAAAATGCTACACGGGCCGAGCTCAGTATACGGCCCTGTAAGGACAGGCCATGTACTGACATCAGAAGTCGCTACTTTGCCAGGAGGAAGGCCGATCTCTGAGCTCGAGCCGTGCAGGAGAGAAGAAACACGAGCCGTGTGTTGAGCACGGCCCTGTAACACGCAACCATGCTCGAGCATCAGAAAATGCTACACGGCCATGACTGAGGCCGTGTAGTGAAACACGAGCCGTGTAGTGTCTGAAAGCAGTTTTAAAAACCCGAGTTCGCGAGCAGTTTCAAACACGCCATTCACTCCATACGCATCCCAAGGTTGTAGTTCATCTTGTATGCAGCCCGTTTGTCCGTGCTGGCCATTTCCACCTATAGATGCCTTTTCAGGGAGTTCACTTTACTACTCATAATGTCTATTTGCTTAGCATAGACAATTTGATTTGATTTGGATTGATTGGATTGGCATGTTACTTCATTTGTTATGTACTTGGGAGGTTTACTTGCTTTATTAGTTTTTCTTATTTTTGAATAAGGTGGCAAATTCTTGAGCTTACATATTATTGGATGATTGAGGATATATGCTTGAATTTCTTTTGATGGATGGAAGGTCATTTTTGCTTGTTATGTGTTGTTGTATTGTTTCTTGTTTGGTGAGTCTTTTCTCATGTGTTTCGTTTGTATTTTTATTCTTGTATAGGGTTGTTTGGTGGTTTGTTTTGGTAAGTTGTGGGTCATTTTTTATGTGAGTAATGACATGTTGTTTGAGATAAGTGATGACGAACTATGTTGAGAATCTCTTTTGTGACATGTCCTATTTAACTTGTTCAATTTTGAGATGAATTGAGGTGTAATGAGTTCCTAAGGGTTCGAGCAAAATCTTGTGAGCGTTTGAGCCTCAACCGTGCATCCATGGTTAATTTCTTTATGAGTGGATCGATTGGGTCTTGGTAAGCTAGAACTTGCTCATGGACTCTGAGAATGAGCCCGATTGGTGGAGGTTAGTAAAATGATCTTAGGCCATCCTTGTAATTTCATAGTCTCATTCTTAGTTAATCACTTTGAGCCTTTAAGCCTATTTCTTGTGATATAAGCACATTACAAGCCATGATTACCCACTTAAGCTTTATATATATACCCTTTGTGTGGGTGATTGAGGAGATGATGGTTTACAAGGTTTGATGTGAGAATTGTGCTAGAGAAGAAAGGAAATGGTAAACAAGTAAGAAAAGAATGAAAAGAGCTCAAGCAAAAATGTACATGCGACCTCAAAATAAGAAAAATGAGCAAATCAACAAAAATATGCTCAAGGAATTCAAAAGTTGAAAGAAAGGAAGCGTGCAAATTAAAAAAAGCTCGAGAAATCCAAGGAATGATAATGATTAGTACTTACTCCCTCCGTCCCAGTGAAATGGAGACAGTTACCTATAGTTTATAATAAGGTAGTGTTCGCAATGCACTGGGACGGAGGGAGTAGAAAATAAAGAAAGGAAGATAGAAATGTAAAGAAATTGAAGAAGCTGATCATCTCTTCGATTACTTACACTCGATGAGTCACTCTTATCCATAATCTCCCTACCCGTACCAAAAAGCCTAACATTACATCCAAAAATAAAGTCCTTTTTGATCATTAGTTGAAGCCTTGGTGGCATGTGAATGTAGTCCGTGAGCAAGCATATGGTGCGTCGGGTTCAGTCGATTGATAAGTGAAAATTACCCTACTTCATAGAGTGTTGAGTGCATTTTGATACCCGTTGTGAGGTTTGGACCGAAAGGGACTTTATTACTCTTAATTTTCTTAGACTTGAACTTGTTAATTTTTTATGTTATAATTTTAATAATGTAGTGTGACTTGATATGATTTGTAGTCCTTGTTACTTATGATGTGTTGTTGCTTATGTTCTTTAGGTCTTTCTTTAGGTGAAAATTCCCCCTCTCGTTTTCACATTTTCGTTGCTCGAGGACGAGCAACATTTTAAGTTTGGGGGGTTGATCGGTGATATTTTTACCTAGATTTTAGTGTCTTTTATTATGTATTTTTGTGTGTTTTTATTCCTTTTGTATATCATTTGTTGGTGTTATATGAAGATATGGTGATTTGTGCTTTGAAATAATAAATGTGTGATTTTCATGATTAAGTGCCTTAAATTGTGCTATATTTGTGAATATTTAAAGAATTGGTAAATTGGTATAATTTGTGTGATTTCCAAGTGAAGATAGATTCTAGACACAATAAAGAAGATGTGGAAAAAAATGGAGCTCAATTCGGAGTTGAAATGAGGAAGAACGAGCCAAAGCAAAATATTGAAAAACGCAAGTCTAACTTGTGTAATTTTTCTGTATTCTTGTGGAGCTCAACTAGACTTGTGATATATATTTGGAAAGCCACAGAAGAGAGGATCACGTGAGCACAAGAATCATTAGAATCGGAGACCGAATGTGAAAATTATGCGTGAAACGGTGAGACTGCGCTGCACGCGATGACCTACACGGCCCGTGTAGGTGCAAAAGGCAGTTTTATGATATCCACTTGTTCTAGAAGCTTCCATGGGGGTATAAATACATGTTTTGACCACAAAATTCGGGAGGAATCATTTTGGATCAGTTTACACACACACTAAATACCTAAATCACACACATTCATCTCCATCTCTTCCACCCTTCACTTCATCCATCCAATCCTTTTGATCTCCTCAAATCCATCCATAAATCCATCCATCCACCAAACTAAGAAGAGGAATTCACCATTGATTGAAGATTTTAGCATGATCAAAGGGGAGGAAGTTCACCATCAAATGGGGGCCAACTTACTTTTATTTTGTTATTTTCTTCATTATTTGGCTCAATTGGAGCAAGCTATGGAATGTATTGATTCTATTATGATTTGTAGTGGCTAGTCCTCATGTGAGGCTAGCAATATGATTGGTTAGGTATTATGTAGATTTTGCACACCACATGTTTGTTGAATTAATTGTTATGAATATTTTCTATCATGAATTCTTATTCTCATTTTATGTATGATTTGTGTGGTTAAATTCTCTATTCATAGTGTTAGGATGATCATTCCTATATTATACTTAGTGGTTTAATTGAATCATTGATTGCATGAGATGACTTAGTTAATATGAGGAGAGGTAAGCCATACCCTTCAAGTCCTTAGAACCTCATGATAGAACATTAGTGATGAACTAGTGAGGGGAACCCAACTTATGATCATAGTACCTTCATGGGAATTGAGAGTAAGAACAATCCTAGAAGATTTAAACTTGTAAAAGAGTTGGGAACCTAATCACCTTGGCTATAGGGGTTAGGGGTACAAACGTGATTGCCCTTAATATCATAACATGAAAACCATCAATGCATGTGTGTGTGTGAGTCTATATATACCTTGTCCATAAATGTTGCTTGCCTTACATACTTCTTAGATTGTTCACCTTCACCCATCATCCATCTCATTTGTACATGTTCTATCTTTAATTGCTTTCCTAGTTGTTAGTTTATAGTATATTCAACCCCTTTTTTATTGATTCGTTCTACTAGAGTGAAGCACTTCTCAAACACGGCTACCCACTTTTGCCCTTGGGTTCGATATCTTATAAATTTTGCACTTGGTCGCTTACGTGCTACACACGATAGAGTACACTTGCTCTAAATCAATTTAAACCAAAATTGAAACCAAGTTCAACAAGTATGGAGTAGTTTCAAATAAAATAAAAATAATAAAATTGATAAGGCCAACCGTCCACGGCAACGGCGCTAGAAACCTGATGGGTGTTTTCTCAACACACAATTTTATTCCTCAAGTATGAAGGATGTGATTGTAGCTAGATAAGCGACCAAGTTATATTTATCGAACCCAAAGGACAGCTGGTTATCAATCTATTATTATTTAATCTAAGAGAAACTATCGTTGGAAATTTGAGTTGTGAATTGTTATTAATCTAATAAACAAAATAATAAAATAGCAATAAAATAGAAACAGTAGAGATAAACGAGAGTTGACAAGTGAGAAGACAAGTAGCTCTTTAGGCCATTCGGTTTCACTAATTAATCTCCCTTCTGTATGTCAATGTCCGACTCTGTCTTGTGGACTATGGACGCACCACTAAGCTATGCAAATCTACTCTATAGACACAAGTAAACACTACAACATAAAAGCCATTATGTAACACCCAAAATATGTTACTTAATAATTAAAAAGTGTTATTATAGATCATAAGTAACACCTTTTTCGGTGTCGCTATTGACCTGTAACCTAAAGTCTAATATTACACTTTTTTCCTTTTTGATAACACCCCACATCAATTGCAACATTTAATTGTAACACTTTCAAAATTGTTACATATACTCTTAATGTAATATTTATTTTTCCTAACGTAACATTATTTTGTTAATACTTTTAGATATAACGTAACATTAAGCATTTTATTTTGTTAACACTTTTAAATATAATGTAACACTAAATACATTATTTTGCTAACATTTTTTAATAAAAGGTAACATTAATTACATAATAATTGTATCACTTTTAAGAATACATGTAACACTTTTGTATAATAATTATATAACACTTGTGTTAACACTTTAATTATTTATTAAATTAATATTGATATTAATATTAATGATGATTTTATCAAATTATTAATTTTTAGTAAATTATAATAATTATTACATTATTATATTTTCTTTTTGATTATTTAATAATAAATTATAATTATAATTTAATAATAATAATTTTATTTAATTATTATTAGTCTGAAAATGATAAATTATATTCAAAATGAAACAGTGTATAATAATACATCAAAGGCACCGAAGTGCATTGTAAAAAGCTAGCTCCTTAGTTAAGCTAAGCTAACTTCTATTTAAAACAAGAAACCAATAGATATAGTTAGATCATCTATCTAGCATGTTGCATTATTACAATCAGAAAGAAATATAATATTAGCTGACTGCAGCTTCAAATCTTGAACATGTAAACCACAGCACCAGCAAACTACAACCTTAGATTCAGCAACACAAACCAACAATTGGTGAACTCTGCAAAAATGCAGCAGCATGATACATGTCAGCAAAGAAAACATATTAACTAACATTAGAAATCCTAGCTAAACCACCCAACAAGATGGTAACATAGTGGTAAAACAATCAAGTGGATTAGCAAAATCACCAGGAATAAAACAGAGTAATCAAGCAATAGAAAATATTAACAGAAGAACTCAACAGCACAATGTGCACAAGGTACAACTAGCAGGAATAAGCAAAATACCCATCACAATTAATGCTGAATATCCAAGCACCAGAAAAAAAAAGTCCAAAGAGCAGAATAAAAAGCAACAACTAACAAAATAAGTAAAATAAGCAGCAGCAATCAGCAAATCACCAAGCTGGTAAGATCAAATAGCAACCAGAAAATTAATACAAAAAATAAACAGCAACCAGCAAATTAATAAGCAAAATAAACCGCAACCAACTAATTACCAAGCTGGTATGATCAAACAGCAACCAGCAAAATAAGCAAAAAAAAAATCAGCCTACCAATCTGGCACCTAAGTCAGCAAATTACCACCGAGAAAGTAAAACAATCCAAGCCAAAAACCCATTCAATCATCTTCACCAAGGTAGAATCTGTGAAACTTGTTGGCAAAACTCATAAAAAACCAAATACTAACACAAAGCAGTATCGAATTATCAAATCCCATCCGAATAACATCAGATAAGATGGTAAAATAATTCAAGATAAAGTCAATACCAGGATAGACATCTTCCAAGGCTGCTGTCAGGCATCATACGGACACTCCAGCCCCAAATGATTCCCTGAAAATCCAGACAAATCAAAAAAGGGATAACACGGTGTATGCTCACTCGAGAAACATGCAGAATATTGGTATATCCCAGGTTTGAAACTTAAAATTAAAAAAACATGTAGTAAACTTAATTTTATATATATTGAAAGATATCATTACTAAAACCCACCTGTCCATTCCATCAAAGTGGGTAAAATCTCATCTCCAAATACATTTTAGAAGAAATCATCAAATCAAGGACAACACCACTGCATTTACGCAAATTCAAGGCATTTACGATGCCATCCTCCTACAATTACAATATCCCACTGCATGAATATTTTACTCAATACAAGGAAAGAATTACTGATCCTAAAACTAATATAAAATGCAAGCCATTGGGGAATAAACTATGTTTCACAATCAGTAAAAATCTGAGGTCATTCATTTATTTCAATGCAAAGCCTGAAGACCAATGATTAAACTTGAAAGATAGCCTACATACTTCATCTTGTAATAAAAGCTTTACCAAACAAAGTGATAAAAAGAAATGTATGATTATTCAAAAGCAATTGGAAACTTGTCATGGTTCCTTATGCTTATATGAATGTAGGAGAACTAGGAATTGAGTCTCACAATAGCAGCCACACCTTACATTACATGTCTAAGCTGCGGATCTTAAATACCTGAAGCTGACACTCTATCAAGAGTATTAACCTTAATCACGTACTTCTACTACAACATCATACATACATATTGTTGCATTCTAGAGATGGAATCAATTAGGGTATCCAGAGATCAAACCACAAGAATATTGTTGCATTTCCAACCAACATTTACAGAAATAATACTACACTTAACCTCTGAAATATCAATAAACTCACACTAGCTAAGGAGATCACAAGATAAACTAACACAAGAAGTTTTACCTAACAATGAGTAACATTAATAAAAGCACCCAAAAAACGCACCCCATTAATTAGCTTAAAAAAACAAGCCATTTTGATCAGAACAAGATTCAACTAATTACTATCACAATCACATGCTCTCTATATACTTAAATTGCAAAATAGATTAATCAATGACATGGATAAGAAGACATAATACACGCATGAGTATAGCAAAGTCTATTTTTGAGGGAAAAATATAAACAGAAGAAAGTGTGATTTATCAGCATGACTGACTCTACCTAATTTGATCGGTTAAACAAAAGACATGCATGACTCTTTAATGATATCAATCAATTAAAAAAAAAAAAAAAAAAGCACAAGAGAGTCACAAGCAAGAAAACTTTTAAGTGATAAAACAAGTATAACCTTGCTCTTTGAAAACTTATAGTCTGCTTTGTTGTTCCTTGGTTGCAGCTGCTACTGTTTTTCCATGAGAACTTGTTCATGAAATATAAGAAGTAAGAATAGGAAGTTATAACCAAACACTAATTGAATTAGTAGATGGAAAACAGGATTTAGCATTTAAGAAATTTAACATGACTCTTTGAAAACATGTTGACTTAGTAGTGGCTGCATCTGCTGCTTATATTTCCCTCTAGTCCCTCTCCAAGTTCTAAGATATTTTAATGTAATATATCATATATCATCTAATTAAGGCAACCATAAATTAATTTTCAGACCTTCAAAGGAGATTGCACAATAAAACAACCAAGAGGCAAATATGAAAGCTAAATCATATACAACGAGCAAACTCAATTATACCCCCATCAAATTTTCTGATGTAACTATGTAAAATCAATTCATCATAGTATATGTATCACTAATATAAACATGTACTTGGCCATCATCTCAACACTAATTCACCATCACACACGCAGAGGGAAAAAAATTAAAAGAAAGATGTAGTAAAACAACAATCATGAAGGACAGTAGAAAAGGAATTTGAGATTTCATAGCGCATCAAATCATCAAAAATATGTATCACTAATATAATCATGTACTTGCCTTATATAACCTTATACTTGTCTGGTAAAAGCTGAAATATGAGAGAAAATTGTTAACATATATCTCAATTTCAACTAAAAATATAAAATAAATTTTATATACAGCTGAGATGTAGCAATCAACATTGAAACGGAAAGCACACATTCATTTTAATTCTAATCTGAGTACCTAGAACCCCATGCCTCAAAACAAAATACTCGAACTGAGCTTATAGATTAAAAGCCATACCGCCAACGATAGCGTTATCATCCTGGACAATTTTTGCAGTCAAGTACGGCCTCAGAAAATCAACAGATCAAAATCCTTCTCCTGCATCATCTTCTCCACATCGGTCTACTTTAAAATCGTGCGCTTAATTGGGGGTCGATTGCGACGCTGGTCTCGAGCGAAATACATGATGTCATAAACTGTTTTCGGAAGGGAAGTGGGCACAATGGCTTTAGCGGAGGTGGTGGCCGGGGATTTTTCTTCTCTGCATGAGCCCTATTTTAATTGGGGATTGAACTATTAAGAACAATTGAAAATTGTTCGCACCGTACAATTGCAACGAGTAAACAACGACTTTATGAGTGTTTTTTAGTCATAATAATTGTGGAATCCAACTTTAAGTATCCTTTTATTAATCTGATACTTCATTTGGTATAATTTTTTTTTATTTTATAGTGTGTTTTATGTATGATTAAAGCCCCACCTTGAATATTTTTTTTCCGGTTTTCGTCCCATTTTAAATTTAATTTTATATAAATTATTAATTTGTTCATTTTAATTGTGTTATTTGTTGTATTTTAACCTAGAGTTTTTATTCGTTTGCCATGAAAAATATTTTATTTTAATTATTTTATATACAAAAATATCAATGAGCTTAAAAATAGGAGTCTCACTGCGATGTACGTGGGTACCTGTGCACCTGAATAATCTCAATCGTTACATTAATTTTTTATTTCATCCTCACCACTCAATAAAATAAAATAATTAAAATAATTTTGATAATTACCCACTAATATCGTATTTTATCTTATAAATATACAAGTACACCGCATAATAACCCTAAAAATTGATGAAGAGTTCCTTTCTTGTAAATTTAATAGTGCAAAACTATCCAATTTTATTACTATATTTTATTCTAAAAAATATTTATTTTAATTAACAAATAAATGTATTATCTTTTTATTGAAAAAATTCCATTAAAATCCCAAGAGTATTAATTAAGAAAATTATTTTTTTCAATTTTAAATATTAATTTTTATTTAACCAATAAATATATTATAGGGTCGGGTCTAATCAAATTGTATGGATATAATCTGGATATCCTGTTATATTTTGATGTTAAATCTCCTTTTATATGCCTTGGATGACTGATACTTTAGGCGTTAGAAGGAATGGAGGGAGAGAATCTCAATCATTCTCCTTAGGATTATATTTACCTTTTACAGGTATAGATTTTATAATATCCTAAGCATTAATCACCCATAATTCTCAAAGAGATAACATCAAAATGTAGTAAAAAAAAAAGATTCAAACCGATATCTCTCAAAATTGCACCTGTAAATACGTATTTTAAGAAACATTGCTTTTAACCAACTTTATTGACTTTTTAGGGGTATTTTGGTATTTTTAGGTAATAAATAAATTATAAAATATGTTATGTGTGTTAGGTGGGAGAGGTATTTTTGAAATTATGGTAACTTTTGAGGTTGTTGATTAATGTGAAGTTTTCTTTTTTGGGTGGTGAAGATAAGTATGGGACGGACGAAACGGAAAGTGTGAAAATAACTGTGGGACGGAGGGAGTATTATTTTATACATGAGTTGGTCTCTTGTGTCCACTGATACACAAAGTATGTAAGGGTGCAACATTTTATTTTAAAGGGCCACTTTCATTAATAAGAATACAATATTTTGTTCTAAAGGGTATACATTTTTATTTAAAAAAAATCAGAAAAAAAGGTAAATGAATATCTTTAAATTAATCGCTCAAAATAATTACCATTAAATTTTGAAGTTGTTGGAGGTAGTATTACATTACAAATTCCAATTCCAATTCAATGTCTCAATGTATGTATATAAAATAAAAAAATGAAATGGATCACCATTTAAATAAATAAATAAATATATATATATATATATATATATATATATATATATATATATATATATATATATTTAATTTATTGATTATTACTTTTCTTATGAATTTTTTTCTTTTTCTATTAAAAAATTGTTTATGGAATAATGGAATGATTATATTTTTTATTGATTAAATATTACTTTTAATTAAAAACATTATAAAAAACAATGCATAAAATATAAACCATTTGATGGTGAGATGTTCAATACAAATTTTTGTCAAAACCAAAAGATATTGAATTTTATAAGTATTACTCAAACTAACTAAACAAAACAATTTTTTTAGAAATAAATTGCAATATTATTTTTAATTTTATATAAGTTAAAAATAGAAAAAAAAATGTAATTGAATTAACTAATAATGTTCACTAATGAAACAATTTTACTGTAACATTTTCTTGCAAGAGGATAAGTCAACATATTGTTAAAGTATATTATAGATAAAATTTAAAGTATGTTGTAGTGAATTATTATATTATAATACCTTTAAATCATATTTTAATACATCATCTATCATACTTTTAAAAAATATATTTTAATCATCAATAAAAATATTTTAAAAAATATATTTTAACCACCAAAAATATATTTTACGTATATAAAAATTATATTTTAACACGTTTCATGAACCGTCACGTAAGAAACTTCATCAATTTTATTTATTACGAGTATTGAATTGAATGTCATCTAAAGAATACTTATATTTATTAACAACAATGAAAAGAAATTAGCGTTCTAGATTATTATTATAAAAAATAAAATAAAGTAAAAAGAGTATATACTAATTTAAAACTTTTACTCCTCTCACAAATTTCAAAATGTGTTATGGGTATTTATCTATAATTATAGATATAAGTGAAAATTTTGGCTCTTCTTTTTTCCTTTATGGCTCCACTTATTCCCTCCTAATTAATGTGGTTCCACATTTTCCCCCCTTTTCAATTGATTTGGCTCCAATTTTTTTTTCTTTTCGATTTTCACGAATTTTAGAAGACTCTGGGAATGTTATCAACCGCTTCTCAATCGATTCAAATGGGCGTCCCTAATCTCCATTCAACATGCAGATCCGGAGGCAGAGAAAGTACTTGATAGACACACATGGAGGCATTGCCCACATCACGACCACCGGTTGATGCCTCAGTTTTGCTCTTAAATTTTGAGGAAAGATGCACCATTTGTAGCTGGGAATGTGAAAATCTGACAGTGATATATGGAAATAGTTTTAGGAATTTTTATTTTTTTTAATCAAAGAAAATAAGCAGCGACGGATTTCCAATGCCCCAGCACAGAAAAGGTTTGTGATTTGATGAATGAAAATAGTGACGTGCAATGTAATGGGATAAGGCTTCGAGTCTCACAGTTCATTTACCTGATTTCAGTTAAATAATTAAGCATGAATTAGGGGTATCTTGTTCTTCGCTAACCTCTCTCTCCTATTCTATCAAAAAAAAAAATTTTAATTCGTAGGTTGAGTGCAAGTGGGCTTGGTAAATTGAGTCCTGCATAGCTCTGTTGCTCTCAGCTTCTTCTCTTCCTGTTTCTCCCAAGTCACAACGCGACAGATGGACAAAACCATTAATTTCAATGGTTTGGATTTGCTTATTGCTTTCAGTTTTGTGAAATATTTACTTAATAGCTCTTTGAACTGCTGCGTACTGTGTTGATAGCATATTTTTTTTATAGGAATTTTCAGTTTCACAGATAATAAATTATTCTTTGTTGTGATGCTCTGAATGTCCTTATTCATGCCACTTTTGAAATTTGAATGAGATGAGAATCTTGAGAGTTTTGTATGTAAAATTTATGTATGTTTCCCATTGGAATTGAATGTGTAGTTGTTAGACATTCCAAGCTTTGGGTTTGAATTTTACATTTAAATTTAACTTTGAGATTCATTTAAGTAATAGTATTCGTTAAGAAACATAGAACAGTGAAGCAAATTGTTAATAGCTTGTTCATATCAGATGTATATCGATCCACTGCTATACTTGTTCCAAGTCCATTACCATTTAGTTGATTCAGGAAGACCATCCCTTTCTAGTATTCATACATGCACGGGTTCTTTTTTTCTTTACTTGGAAAAGAGACATAGACTTCTATAGTTTTGACTTTTGATCTACATAGTGTCTAGACTTTTACATAATTTGTGGCATGGTTTTGTCTAATTTATCCTTGATGGTGTTGGCATAGCTTGGGTCTTATATTTTCATTAGCAATTCTTTGGTTGCTTCCTGAATAGAAATAATTAGTCAGATAGCTTGAGAACTAGCTTTACAGAATGGTTAAACTATATTCTTGATCCTAGTTGTAAGTTTGCCTGGTTCACAAGTGAAGCAAATTTGGTTAGATTTCTTAGATACAAGACCATTAAACTCAAGAGAGAAAATCAGTTTATTCTGAAACTACTTCTAATGATATGCACTATTTCACTCATTCATTGTTTATAAAGAAATTTCACTAGATACTGTTTAACTGTTCTTGATCCTCCATATGATTTTTTACCTTTTTAAAATATTTAGTTGATCTTTCTTATGCTATACTTAATGTGTATTTTTTCCACTATGTCTTGTTGTCAATCGATTCTTCTAGTGATGCTTATGACTCTTGCAAGTAAAGACTTGATATGCCATTTTTGGTAAATTCTTGTTGATATAATATCTCCTGACCGAATATAACATCATTTTGAAAAACTCAGAATATGTGTCAAATTATATTATAAAAAGGATGTTTCAGAATATGTGTCAAATTATATTATAAAAAGGATGTTTGTTGGTGGTATCTAGTGTTTTTTTTTTTAAATTTTATTTTATGATATCTAATTAACACACCTAATTCCTGCTTCTGAAAATTGTACCTTGCAACATCTCAATGATTTTATGATGAGACTAATCATGAATATTTCTCAATTGTTTGCTGCAGGCCTGCAATAGTGCATTTTGTAGAAAAAATACCCTTAACTTTGTTTATTAATTTCGTGTAAGGTATGAGCGAGGTGCTTATTTGTTTCTGCCATCTTGTGCATGTAGATCGATCCTGAACTTTCAAGGACTGTAGCTGTGTCTACAAAGCTTGATATAAAAATCCCTCAATTTGCACGAGCTTCAGATGTGGAAGTTTTTCTTTCACCACCTACAATCACACTTGATGGTCTCATGTTAGGTGACATACCTTTTTTTACATCTGTTCCTTCTGAAAGAGTTGGATATGAGCATAAGCCAATTTTCAATTGAAGTCCATTGCTTTTGATACCACTATGTTACTGCCATGCAATATATCTTGCATCCATTATACAAGTGATTAAATTGGTAACTAAGTTTTAATTTTTGTCGAACCAATACGCAAGAGACTTCCGGATCCGTATTTTTACACCTTCAATACATTTTTTGCTCAAAAAGCCCATGCAAGGTCCGTAAGGAGAGCTCACAAGTATAAAAGGAAGACCATACACAGGGAAAAGAGAGTCATTCATCACCTTCATTCTACACAATATCCGAGACCCGACACCATCCTACGGAGCTGTGGAGAGAGATTCGTTTATCGAATCAAGTGAGAATCAAGTGAAGATTCAAGACGGAGAGAGTCGCGACGGCGCCCACATCTAGGGTTTACTTTGCTTCTTAATTTATCTTGTAATTTTAATAACTATGGGTAAGATCTATCCAACCACCATGATTTTTCTTCGATCAATTATGGGCTAGAACCGCTTCGGTGGTTCTAAGGTTTATGAAGGTTTTATGAGTTAATTGAACTTCCGTGTGTATACTTAGTACAACACTACTTGTGGTTTATTTTATACAAGACTATGCATTTTTAATTCATACTCTGAGTTATTTTATGCATCATTAATTATTATGTAGAGTGTGAATACATATCTTGATTATTGATTAAGTGCGTTCACTGCTGAGCAGGATTACATATTATGATTCTAAATGAGGGGACTCCGAAGTCTTATTAGAGTTATCTTATATAAATACTTGTTAATTGAATCTTATTCGGGTTAATAAGTAGGACAAAGAGAATAACTTTATAGTACCTATAAAGGGAGATCATATCGGGTTAGAGTACTTAGTGCACGGGAAATAATTGATACTAGTAGTACCTAGAAAGGGGGTGAATTATATCTCTTGCTCTTGCTTGAAGGATATTCACACGTGTCATACGATTATTTACTTGTGTCTATGGAGTAGATTTGCATTGCTTAGTGATGCGTCCATATTCCATAAGGCAAAGTTGGACATTGATACACGGAAGGAAAGTTAATGAGTAAAACTGGATTGCCCGAAGGACTACCTAATTTTTCACTTATTCACTTTCGTTTTATCTCTACTGCTTGTTTATTTTAATTATTATTTTAATAATTTTTTTATTGGTTACTTAATCATCACAACTAAATTTCCATACTAGTCTTAATAAGCTAGATTATAATTAAATTGATAATAATACGTCCCTTGGGTTCGATAATCACTTGGTCGCTTATCAAATCTACAATAGCATCCTTCACACTTAGAGATTAATATTGTGTGTTGAGAAAACGCTCATCAAGTTGCCAGTAACTTAATTAAACAATAGATATTGTATATCTTAAAGACGGGGAGATTAACGGGTAGTGCAATAATAATACTTTAGTGGATTGTATTATTATTATTGGACTTAAGTATAAGTTTTGGTCTAAACTTAATTACTTAAGCCCAATGGGAGGCCCAACACTAATTTCTCCTCCTTGTCCATTTTATAGCCCATTTATAAGCCATCTCAGCAATCCAGTAAACCCTAATCACACGTCCAAATCGTGAGTGAGGGAGAAAAGACTGCAGATTGAGAGGGACTTTAAGATTGTCGCCCACACGATGTCAAGACTAGGCTTGGGAATACAGCAAAAGATCGGAGAGGTCGTTTCATCAACCTGATCGCGTTCAATAAACCCTGGTGAAAGGTAATTCAATTCTATAGCAACGAAAGATTCAATTCTATATTCTGCTTCCATTGCTATAGAATTGCATGAAATTCTAACAGTTCACGTTAACCAAACGATCCGAAATCCAACAAGGTTTGGGATGTGTACCTGGTTTTAAACCAATTAACTAAATTCTCGATTAGAAATAATCTAAACATTGAACAATAAATATTCCTTTCGTCCGTTAATAAGAAATACAATTTGTCATTTTGATAGTCCACTATAAAACTATACATTTTATCTTTTCAGGAAAAGGCTCCATACATGACCGACTAGTCAGCATTAATACAACTATTCACTTTATATAAAATAATAATAATTGATCCACATCTAAAAAATAAATAATTACATTAGTAACGAACGAAATAGGTATTATTTTAATTTAAAAATAATATATTTATATTACTAATAAATAAATGTAAGTATAAAAAAATTAACAAATATATTTTACTCCCCGTGCATCGCACGGATGAAAAAATTAGTAGTTTGATAAATGTATGGAGGGAGTAGATAAGAGAGAAATGATAGTATTATAGGAGAGTGAATATATAGAAAATATGTGTGTTATGAACTATATGGTTTGAAGGTGTATATAAAAGTACAAAAGTGATTTATATATATATATATATATATATATATATATATATATATATATATATATCCAATTTCAAAAATCAAGATTTTCAAAACTTAAAATTAACATCACTTTAAAATTTAGTATGGCAAAAACTTATGTGCTCCCAGAGGCACGCCGTGTCCATACCTTTTAGTATTAAATTGTATACTCTTTAGTATAAAGATGTGTATCCTTTATTTTCTAAAAAAGAAAAAATATTAGTAAAAAGTGTATATTTTTTAGAACAAAATGATGTAACCTTATTAGTTAAATGGTATACCTTTTAGAATAAAATAGTATACTCTAACCCACTTTATGCACCTGGAGATACAAAAGACTAACTCATTTAGTAAACTATTAAACTATAATAGTAATTTAAGTGTATTAGTTCAAATCATATTTTACCCATACAATTCATGTTCTATTTTTTACTCATATGATTTTTTTTACCTTTATTTGAGATATACTTTATTTTCAATTAATAATCTTTTGCTATTTTTTTTAACAAAATCCAAATTTGAATCAGACAAGTTAATATTATTTTTTTAATAGCTTAAATTCACTAAAAAAAAGTATTTTTTAGCAACGGAATTTACCAGCAAAATTCAATACATTGTAATTACCAATAGATTAGCAACTAAAATGATATTTTTTTATTAGCAATGGGATGCCTGATGAGTGATATTTTCACCTAGATTTTAGTGTCTTTTTTATGTGTGTTTTCGTATTATTTTATCCATTTTTATGTACTATTTGTTTGTGTTTTGTGTTTTTATGGAGATGTGTGTGAATGATCTTAAACGTATGATTTTAAGGCAAAAATAGATCCTAGAAGCGAAAAGGAAGACGTAGAAAAAAGCGAATCTCAATTCGGAGTTGAAACGAGGGAGAACGAGCCGAAATAAAAGTGTAAAAACAGGGGTTGCACCAACACGGCCGGCCGTGTTGCAACCCACGACCCGTGTTACGCAACACGGTCCTGTAAGCCTTGGTCATTTTCTGACATCAATTCATCCAACACGGCCATCCTGTGGCCGTGTTGCTGCAGGATCAGAAACAAATCAGAACCCTTCTAGAAGCTTCACAAGGAGTATAAATACCCAATACTTCAATATTTGAAGAGATATTCAGTGGTTTTGCCTTACATACACACATCACACACCATTTTCTCCATTTACACCATCATCTTCATCCATTCTTCATCCATACCACTACCATTATCCCATCATCCCATCATCAAAACCTTCATCCAATTGAGGAAAAGAAGCAAGGAAGAGAGGAAAATTACAAAGGGAAGAAGAAGATCACCATTGGAGACATCCAAGAGAGTTTTCATCCAACTTTTGTATTGAAATCTTATTGTTCATCATGTTTTGTAAGGATCTTAATGTCTATGTTAATTTTCTTGTTAATATGGTAGACTAATTTCCCTTGTGAGATTAGCAACATGAGAGTTGTTAGATAATTTTATGATTTGTGTATTTGAATTCATATGTTGATTAGATCTATGATTTTCTATCATTGATTATTAATTGCTTGATTTGTATTGTTGATTTGTGTGGTTAATTGTCATGAACATGTGATTAGATTGATAAATCAACTTTATGTTTAGGATAGTTCATTGAATCATTTCATCAAACACTTCATGTGCATTATAAATTGTAAAGAGATTGAGAAATCCTTTAGAATTTAGAACACTTTGATAGAACATGTGATTGATTAGATCGAGAGGTTGATTAATTATGTAAAGGGACTCTCATTTCAAGCTTAGTACCTAGTTGGAATTGTTTGAGTGTGAAACAATCCGTTGAGCTAATTGAGATTCATATCCTATCCATCTCGAGAGGGAGCTTAGGTGAACTTAGTGTTGGCCCTTAGTCTTCAATCCATGATTCATATGAATTCGATGCATTTATCCTAGGATTTTCACTTTTTAATTGTTGTTATTCTCACTTTTCCTTAATTTGGAAAACCACTCTTCATCTATCTATCTTGTTTGTATTGCTTGCATTGGTTATTGGTATTTTCTTGTTTAAACATCCAAACTATTGATGATTCGTCTCTATAAAATTACAAGAAATGTGAGATCGCTTAAGCACTAGTACCTACCTCCACATGGTTCGATAAATTATTTTAATTGGTCATCTCTACTACAAGTTATGGTTAATCAATGCCAACGGATTTATTCTCTATTTTTACAACGGAATTCAATCCGTTGCTAATTACCAACGGATTATCAAGGGAATCCTTATGTAAACTACCAACGGAATTTTTAGCAATGGAATACTAACGGAATTATTTACCAACGGTATTAATTTTTCGTTTCTAAAAATTTAGCAACTACCACTTTAACAACGAAAATTTACCAACGAATTCTGTTTATTTAACAATTGATTAAACTATAATAGTAATTTACGTGTATTAGTTCAAATCATATTTTACCCATACAATTCATATTCTATTTTTTACTCATATGATTTTTGATATTTTTTACCTTTATTTGAGATATACTTTATTTTCAATTAATAATCTTTTACTATTTTTTTTAACAAAATCCAAATTTGAATTAGACAAGTTCATATTATTTTTTAATAGCTTATATTCTTATATTATATATATCTAATTTTCTTTGCAATCATAAGTTTATTTTTTAATATAAGGGTATCATAATTAAAGTGATAATATTGTCATTATACTATTAATTAAAAAAAACATATTTTTTTATTATTATTTTAGTTTACAATCATACAAATTTATTTTTTATATAAATTTATTTTTATCCATTCACGCACAGGCGAAACACTAGTTAAAGAAAATGAAGCTAAAAAACGGAAATTAGTCAATGACATATATGAGACCGTTTCACATAAGTCCTCACGTGAGGCGGATAAAAAGTGATAATATTATTATTATTTTTACTATAAAATGTTATTATTTTCGCTATAAAATATTATCACATTTTATTATAATATAAAGTGTTCATAAAAGGGATTATTACTACTAGGTATACAAAAAAACCCTTAATTACTATGAGATACAAACATACAAAAGTATTACTACTAACTACAAAAATATATAGTGATATTTCAATATTACCCCTATAAATGTGTTGCACATAAATGTTGTGTGCAGCAAGTGTTCGTGTGCAGCAAAGTATGTGCAATAGAAAAAAGTGTGTGCAGCAAAAAAAATGTGTGCAGCAAAAAAATGTGGTGATCCGTCGGAGCTCTGGCGAAGGCAGTCAACGCCAGTCAACGGCCGGTCAACATCGGTCAACGATGGTGGGTGAGGGGTGGGGTTGGTGATTTAAAAGTGTATGAGTTTAGAAGTATACTTGGTATTTTACTTTAATATTTTATATATAATAATAATTATTTTAAATTAACGTACCTAGTAGTAATTAGGGGTATAAAATGTGTATCTAGTAGTAATTAATCCTTCATAAAATAGACCATATATTATTATCATTTTTCATAAATGGAATATAATTTCATTAACAATGTTATCACTCATATAGGATTACGAGAGATCACAGTGATAAGAACTATGCTGATAACTTGAACCATGTGTTTATAGTATGTTTTTGCGGAAATTTGGAAAATTCCATTCATTGACAACTTTTAACTACACTCAATTTTTTTTTCTTTTATTATTTTTGCATTTAATATAGTATTCCTCTAATTTATTATCAGCACTCCATTTAGATAATATTAATATAATTTTATTGCCCAACTGCCTCCCTAAAAATAAAACTTCTACTATTTAAGTAAATATTGACTGTTCTTTTGGAGGAGAGAACACCTCCTTAGACTATCATCCTATTCTTTATTCATAGTTTTGTCCTTTTCCTTTTAATTAATTATTATTTCGACACATTACTCATTTCCTTCTTCTTTCACTATAGTATTTTTTTTCCACTAGCTTTTATAATTAATTTTTTTTTTCTTGCCAAGATGGATAACAAAACTTTATGAGTGTGTTGTGTCAAACTAAGTTACTAACTACTAAACGATACTTACAACATCAAATATTTGATTCAACATTAAATGTAAATTGTTACTCATAAAAGTAATGATTGCTTATATATAAAAATAAAATCAATTAAATTAAAATGGAGCCCCTACTTTAAAATCGATATAAGTGAGTTGAGTCGTAATACAAATAGCTTATTATTAAAATATATATGTATTATATAATTAAAATACTTTTATTAATATTCCTAAAAAAGATATACTTTAATTATTAATAAAGATAATTTAACAAGTCTTATAATATTTTACCACGTGTTATAAAAACCTTCTCAATATTTTAATAGCATGAAATATCAAATTGAATTCAGTAAAATTAAATGAAGTGATTAAAACTAATCCCATAAATTATAGGTGTTGGTTAAATGAAGCCGTTCGTAGGTGGATAATAATTGGGATATTAAATGATAAATAGTGGCTTCGTGAAATAGGTCAGCCCGGTTTCCAGGGTGTTTCCTTTGTGGAGAACTCAAGTAACTATAAATAGCGACGCTCATCTCACTCTTCAACCCAACAAGCACCTTCACAGCATTTTCCCCCCCTTTTCTACTTCCTAAGAATTTGATCTATAAATCGCAATTCAAACCATGGCCGCCGCCGCTCACCGCCGACCAGTCAAAGACTCCGACCTTCAGAAGATGCCGGCGAAGGGCGGCCACAGTATCCTCTCCGACTCCACCAAGCCTACCGATGCTGTGCTCTACATCACCAACACCGTCTTCTTCACGCTCTTCTTCTCCGTCGTCTATTTCCTTGTGCTCCGCTGGCGGGAGAAGATCCGCAACTCCACCCCTCTCCACGTCATTACCCCATCAGAAATCTCCGCCATCGTCGTCTTCTTCGCCTCCTTCATCTACCTCCTTGGCTTCTTCGGCATCCAGTCGCTCATTATTCCCCACGATGAGATTTTGGATGACGATGAAATTATTGAGGAGTTTGATCTTAAGGAAGACTCACGCGCCGCTGCTCCGCCAACTGACGCCTGTAAGATTTCTTCCCCCAAACCGATTAAGAAAATCGTGGATGATTTTTTGCCCGTTGTGACCATCTCGGACGAGGAGATCGTGAAATCGGTTGTGGAAGGGAAGATCCCCTCCTACGCCCTAGAATCGAAATTGGGCGATTGTCGCCGCGCCGCTGCCATCCGCCGTGAGGCCCTGCAGCGCACAACCGGGAAATCCCTCGACGGTCTGCCTCTGGAAGGATTCAATTACGAAGCTATACTAGGTCAATGCTGCGAAATGCCGGTGGGTTATGTCCAGATTCCGGTGGGGATCGCCGGGCCGCTGTTGATGAACGGCGTGGAGTATTCAGTTCCCATGGCGACTACAGAGGGGTGCCTGGTTGCCAGCACTAACAGGGGATGCAAGGCCATTTACGCTTCCGGCGGAGCCACCAGCATCATCATGAAAGACGGCATGACGAGAGCGCCGGTGGTCAGATTCGGAGCGGCGAAAAGAGCTGCGGAGTTGAAGTTCTTCCTGGAAAACCCTCTCAATTTCGAAAGCCTGTCGCAGTTATTCAACAGCTCCAGCCGATTTGGAAGGCTTCAAAGCATCAAATGCGCCGTCGCCGGAAAGAATCTGTACATGAGGTTCTGCTGCACAACAGGGGACGCCATGGGCATGAACATGGTTTCTAAGGGTGTCCAGAATGTTCTAGACTTCCTCAACAAAGAGTTTCCCGATATGGATGTCATCGGCATCTCCGGCAACTACTGTTCGGACAAGAAACCAGCTGCAGTGAATTGGATCGAGGGAAGGGGGAAATCAGTAGTATGCGAAGCCATAATCCCAGAACAAGTGGTGAACAAGGTTCTTAAAACCGACGTCGCTTCGTTGGTGGAGCTCAACATGCTGAAGAACCTGACAGGTTCCGCCATGGCGGGAGCTCTGGGTGGGTTCAACGCACACGCCAGCAACATCGTCTCTGCCGTGTACATCGCAACAGGGCAGGACCCAGCACAGAACGTGGAGAGCTCACACTGCATCACCATGGTGGAAGCCGTCAACGGCGGAAAGGACCTCCACATCTCCGTCACGATGCCATCCATTGAGGTGGGCACAGTCGGCGGTGGCACCCAGCTGGCGTCGCAGTCGGCGTGCCTGAACCTGCTGGGCGTGAAGGGCGCCAGCAAAGAGGTCCCCGGAGCAAACGCGAGGCTGCTGGCGATGATCGTAGCGGGGTCGGTTCTGGCGGGAGAGCTGTCTCTTATGTCGGCCATAGCAGCAGGGCAGCTGGTGAAGAGCCACATGAAGTACAACAGATCCACCAAGGATGTGAGCAAGTGAAGTATGCATGTAGTTGATGGTAGTAGGGAGGGTTGCAGAGCCCCGGTAAAAGCTTGCCGCTGTAGCAAGATCTGAATAGGCGGTAGCTGGTGGTGGCGGGTAGCACGGCCGGCCTGGGCATAGACGCCTCCAATTCTTAATCGTATAATACACTTTATTGTAATAATTTTTTATTTTTTCTCCTTCTTATGTACTACTCCCTCCATCCAAAGAAGTTGATATATTTTTTTGGCACGGAGATTAAGTAGTATAATAGTTTAATGTAAAGTAGAGTAAAATAAATTGAGAGAAGTAATATTTAATGTATAGTGGATAGTCGTATTAGAGGTAGTATGTGGGGCTCATGAGAATAGATTAATTGTTTTTGTGTGGGTCCCATGTATTAAAAAGAAAATGTGCCAACTTTAGTGGGACAACCCCAAATTGAAAATGTGTCAACTTTTATGGGACGGAGGGAATATTTTGATTGTATTAATCTAATTTATCTCTTATTTAATTATATTTTAATCATTCGTAAAATTTGAGTGGGCACTGCACCCAATTTCGTCCTGATTTTGTATATAAATACAGTCTGAGGATTGTAAAGAGGACCGTAATAATTTCTCTTTTGGTGCTTACTTGCACACCCCTGAGATCAACACAAAGATGCTATTGTCGTGGAAAAGCTTTACATTAATTACGCAACCAACATTATTGCTCCCATGGGGCCTACCCGGATGACCTGACTGGCTAGAGGACCTACCGGGATAAGCCGCCCGGCCAACAGAAGATCCTGAGCGACAGTAGGAATCCTTGACGACTGCTTGCCACCCGACTCGGCATAAGCCGCCACGGTCACTAGAGATAAAGGAGTGGGCTCACGAGGATCCAGCATGAGCCCGTACTTAATGAGATTCACATCTGTAATTATGTCGGTACTCCTCTCCTCAGGGCTCAACTTACTGATGGCCTCAACCAAACCCAGAAACTCCTTGGAAAATGGGTCCAACACATTTATTCCGATGTAAGAGTAAAAAAATATAAAGAATCAAAGCCTTGCCGCAGAAATATAACTTGAGTACCCAATAAAAAGAAACGAAAGCAGAATGTACAAAATTGAACACTTACGTGAGCGGAGAATTTGAAACTCCGAAGAAACATCAATCTGGGCAGGCTGTTAGGATAAGCAGATTCTGATACCACTTGTTGGGATAAGCAGATCCTCATTCATTCCTAAGGGACAAATAAAGAAGAGCATAAAAAGTACAACACAAGAATTTGCGTGGAAAACTTTAAAACCCGAGAAAAATCACGGACCGAGAAAATACCACTTTGTAAAAAAATTTTACAATCACACAGAATTTCTCTCTCCGACCCCTATCCTTACACTCTTACAAATCTTTGATTAATTCACACCTTTCTCCACATTCTCATAACCGAGAATCCAAGAAAGGAATTTAAGCAGAATCAAACACAAAAATTAAAGTGTACTTTATTAGTAAACTCCCTGAAAAGGCATTTGGTAATGAAAATGGTTGGCACGAGCTTCCGGATTGCATGCACAACGAATCTCGACATTGATTTTCGGGCTCAATTCATGCTTCCACTATGCTTCATTTATGCTCAACAACTCATCAACACCATTAGCACAACAATTACTATCAAATAATGAACTCGCATGCACTTCAACACAACCAAACGATCAAAATCATACCAATACTCATGAGAAAAAATTTAAAATTTACCCAATTTTACAAGAAGACCTCTCAATCATCATAATAAGCACACTCAAGTGGTGAGTCACACCACTTACTCTCCTCCAAACTTAAATCGAAATAAGTTGAGAATTAAGTTTGCAGAAAGTGGTGGGACTTACCCTTATAGTTTCCAACAATGAGCTTCTTGTAGAGAAGTATATGCATCATAAAAATTCAAGGTATGTCCACCACGCACTATCCCCCCAAACTTAAAGTGAAACAAGAGTTGAACTTTAAGTTTGCAAGAAGTGGTGAGACGTACCTTCACACTCAAATCGAACACTTCTCGTATCTCCAATATGCATTCTCTTCACAAGCACAAACAACCTACATATCAAAATGCAAAGAGACTAAATCAAAGCAATTAAATGAAAGAAATTAAACAAACAATGGGTTACCTCCCATCCAGCGCTAAGTTTAACGTCTTCAAGCCGGACGGAATATGGAGAACTCATTGAAATGGCCAAGGATATCGTTCGTTCTTGCCATCAAATTTTAATCTTTGTGCTTCTTCCTCTATTAGGCATTTGTGGCAAGTAACGACCATAGTAGCATCCTTCGAGATTGGCTTTAGAAATTCAACTTGTTTGAGCTTGCATTCCATTAACCGCTCTTTTATCGACCACCACTTATTCTTTTTTATCAAATATGTTCCCAACATCTCTCAAACTCTCTTTTGTACCTAAGGCATTGAGAAGAATCAATAGGTAAGACAAAGTCAATATAAACAATATTTTTAAATTCAATGCAACTTGGAGAGTTAAAAGGTGTGGAAATGCTCATTTCACTCCCGAACTCATCATCATGTGCCTTTAGACCTTGTTCCACTTCATCAAATTCATACTCCTCTCTTGATTCTTCATCTTCACTTAAATTTTCTTTATCTTCTAGTGACAAGAAATCATAGATATTCTCTTCCTCCTTTAAGCTTTCTTCTACCTTAGGCTCCTTACTCTTCACACTTTCATCCTCTAAGCTTTCTTCTACCTTGTCTTCCTTATCCTCAATAAGCTCAACATCTCTTGAGTCTTCACTATCCCCCGAACACTCTTATACCTCTAACTCTTCTTCAATCTTATCATCAAAAATTTTCATGTCGTAGAGAGTGTTCCGTTCACTTATCATTTGACTCAATTGACGTTCTATGGCCTCAAAACTCCTTTTTTTCCTCTTGCTCTTTCTTTCTTTCTTCTCTCTCTTTCTTTCTTTCTTCTCTACTTTCTTCAAGCATTCTCATCATTTGACTCAATTGATCTTGCAAGGAAGGTCTCCCATCATCATATGGTGGACATTCTTCTTGGAAATTTCCTTGGACATACCCATTTTGCATACATGTTCCATTCCCCATTTGGTAATTGGGCATGTTCCACACTTGTCCCCCATTAAAGTTAGAAGTAGGCATTGAGTAGGCATTTTGAGGGTCATATCTTGAAAGAATTGGTTGAAAACTTTGCCTTGTATCACTTCCATAAGCATATCTTCTAAGCAACTCCATTGTATTTTCGGATAAAGGAGTAAACATAGGCACTTGGTTTGAAGAACTTGGTACGGAATAAGTGTATGCTTGATACGGTTGGAATCTGTTTTCATTATAAGCTCCTTGCCATTCCTCACATATTCCATTATTGTAGCATTGATCTATTTTTCTTCTTTTTCTCAAGATCTACTACAGTTCTTCTCCACTTACTATTTTTGATTTGTTTCTTCTTCCATACTTTCAAGGTTGTCGAACCTATCAAGAAGAACAAGTTAGAACAAGATTTTTCAAAGCAAATATAGATGCAAAAATAAGAAAAAATATCCTAAGTAGAGCTAACAAATTCAAATACGTTACACCAAAGACTTTCGCCCCGGCAACGGCGCCATGAACTTGATTTCAATTTTAGTATAAATTAATTAGAGCAAGTGTACTTTATCGCGTAGTAGACCGTAGTGACCAAATGCAAAATTTAGAAATATCGAACCCAAGGGCGAAAGTGGGTAGTCGTATTTAAAAGATGTTTTACTCTAGAAGGACTAATCAATAAAAGAGGGGGTATGATTAATACTTAAACTAACAACTAAGAAAGCAATTAAAGATAGAACATGTACATATGTGATGGATGATGGATGAAGGTGAACAATCTAAGAAATATGTAAGGCAAACAACATTCATGGATAAGGTATATATAAACTCACACACACATGCATTGATGGTTTTCATGTTATGATATTAAGGGCAATCAATTTTGTACCCCTAATCCCTATGGCCAAGGTAAATAGGTTTTCAACTCTTTTACAAGTTTAAATCTCCTAGGATTGTCTCTTGCTCTCAATTCCCATGAAGGTACTATGATCATAAGTTGGGTTCCCCTCATTAGTTCATCACTAATGTCCTATCATGAGGTTCTAAGCACTTGAAGGGTATGACTTACCTCTCCTCACACTAACTAAGTCACCTCATGAATTCATTGATTCAATTAAACCACTAAGTATAATATTGGAATGACCATCCTAACACTATGAATAGAGAATTTAATCACACAAATCATATATAAAATGAGAATAAGCATTCACGATAGAAAATATTCATAACAATCATTTCATCAAGCATGTGGTGTGCAACTACATTATCCTTAACCAATCATATTGCTAGCCTCATATGAGGACTAGCTACTACATATCATTAAAAATTCAACATAATCTATGGCTTGCTCCAATTGAGCTAAATAATGAAGAAAATAATAAAATAAAGGTAAGTTGGCTCCCCTTTGATGGTGAACTTCCTCCTCCTTGATCATGCTAAATTCTTCAACCAATGATGAATTCCTCTTCTTAGATTGGTGGATGGATGGATTTATGGATGGATTTGAGGAGATCAAGTGGATTGAATGGATGAAGTGAAGGATGGAAGAGATGGAGATGAATGTATGTGATTTAGGTGTCTAGTGTGTAGAAACTGATCCAAAATGATTTCTTCCGTAATTTGTGATCAAAACTTGCACTTATACCCCATAGAACCTTCTAGAAGCTTCTTGAATTTTCTGATTTTTAAACCCAGCTCGACTCGAGTTGCAAGTCCAGTTTAGTCTTGCAACTCGAGTTAGCTCACTGGACGATTTTTGGATGTTGCTCTGCCCTGCACGACCTGTAACTCGACTTGGTCTGCTCCCAACTTGACTCGAGTTGATAACTTGAACTCTCGCCTGTCAAGTCGTGTTGGCTCAATCAAAAACTGGAATTTTATTGGCCTCTTAACTCGACTCTAGTTGCAAGTCGAGTTGGACCTTGCAACTCGAGTTGGGTTGTTTTCAGCTCGTTCTCACTAGTTTCAACTCCGAATTGAGATCAATTTTTTCCTACATCTTCCTTATATCGTCTATAATCTATTTTTACCGAAAAATCACACAAATTACACCAAAATATCAATTCTCTAAATATTTAAAAATATTGTGCATTTATGGCACTTATTCATTAAAATCATACATTTATTATTTCAAAGCACAAATCTCCATATATTCATATAACACCACCAAATATTACACAATTACGGAAAAACCTACAAAAATCCACAGTTAAAGACACTAAAATCTAGTTGAAAATGACACCGATCAATAATCTCTACCTTGTCAAAATAAAAGAAGACTCATTGTCTTTACTGACAATCATTTTCTACCCCGAGAATCTCTTAGAATCAACCATTCTAAGAATTATTGTCTTCACCGACAATCCATTCTCTACCCGAGAATCCTACTCCACCATATGAGTAGACCACTTAGAATAAATCATTCTAAGTTCCTACATCACATATCAAAAACACTTGCTGATATTTATGATACTACTTCCAGCACTTGGCTACCCCTGGAAGTCCATCAACCATCGATATACATCCACCACACACCCTACATCACCTGCCAAGTCAATGTCTGTGTGCAAACTTGTGGACCAGCTAATATTATTACACCCTTTTCCACGACAACTGAACATGTCATACGAATCCCCAATAATATTAACTTAACATTCAGAGCTGTTGCCGCACCAGCTACTCCTTGACCAGAAATATCACCATTTCTCCACCGTAAGTAATTACCGTGCCATTACTCCACCTTGAGCAACCACCGTACCATTGCTACACTTTGAGCAAAACCCATTTGTACCAATATGACGTCGCAGCCTTTTACAGCCAGCCTTTTACAGCCAAGCTACACTAAGTTTGTTCAAACTATTTTCCTACTGAAAGTGCCGTCACTTGAAGCCGATTCTAACCCTCTGAAATCCATGATGCTTTTCCACTTGTCGGTGCGCTGCTCTTTATCGATCTAGCCCTCCCAATACTAAGTACCACATCGCCACCTTCCCCGTTGAATTACCGTTACCCCATGCCACCAATCATTATCGAAAAACTCGTTCCTTTAGAACCTCCTTAAGCTGACATCCATGGAAATCCCATGCCGCTGTTAAGCCAACTCCACAACCGAGAGTCCTAACAATTCATATTGTTGCAGGTCCAAGAACTCTGCAAAAAATTTCTGACCTACAAATTCTATCCCTTGCCATGCCACTGTAGCCATAGCCCGACGCATTTCACCGCAAGAAAGGAGATGGCACCGCATCCGGCTGATCTTCTGACCCCCTTGTGCCACTAACTTTTTCCACTTCTTTCATGCCACCTTTAGCTTAATAAATAACCCTTTTCCTCTCATAAAGTCTTTTCTGATGTGGAAGGTCAGACTATGCTGCAACCACAGAGCATACTAAGAATATTATAAGCGTCGGAGCCAGGCTCTTCTATCACTTGTTGGGATAAGAAGATTCTGATACCACTTGTTGGGATAAGCAGATCCCCATTCATTCTTAAAGGACAAATAAAGAAGAGCATAAAAAGCACAACACAAGAATTTATATGGAAAACTCCAAAACTGAAGAAAAACCACGGACCGAGAAAATATCACTATGTGAAAAATTTTTACAATCACATTGAATTTATCTCTCCAACCTCAATCCCTACACTCTTATAAATCTTTGACTAATTCACACATTTCTCCCCATTCTCACAACCAAGAATCCAAGAAAAGAATTTAAATAGAATTAAACACAAAGATTAAAGTGTACTTGATTGGTGCACTTGACATAAAGTCCAAGGGCCTCCTTATATAGCACCAGGATCCCTCCCCCTTTTACTCTTCATCGGGAGACAAAGAAAATAATATAAAACCCCTTCTTTTATTCTTAACAAACCAACACAGGCCTCCATTGACCTAATAATTTCTTGTTCTTATCGTACACCACTGGCGACCCACCTCTGATCACCTCCGACATCTTAAACACCACCTGCTGATTGGGGACAATCAAGAACTTCTCAGTAATGGTGAAATCGTGCATCATTGTCGGCTCCGAAATAGGGATGTCCACATCCTTCGACTTCTCGCAGTTTTTTAAAAACTTAAAGTATGGTTTCTAAATGACGTCGTAGCTCAAATCAAACATCTCACCGGTAACCGGGTCAACCTTCGGATGGGCGATCATGGTGGAGTTCAGCTGCCCATTGAAGCTGTATCTCTCCATCTTTTTCAGGTCACCGTTGGGAGTCACCCGCACATGGTACGGCAGGTCATCTTCTGAAATAGGTAACAGCCAGTTGTTGAAGTACACCAGGCTGGCGTTAGTGATGCGCGTTTTCTTTGTATGCAAAATTATTCCTCAAGTATTAAGAATATCAATTGCAGCTTAAGCAAGCGACCAAGTTAAATATCGAACCCAAAGGACGGCGTATTATCAATTTAATTATTATCTAAATTAATTAAGATAAGTGACAATAAAAGTTGAAGGTTGATTATCTAATAACTAATATGCTGAAAATTAAATAACAATTAAAATAAAATAAACACTAGAAGAATATGAAAATGACTAAAAAATATAGAATAGGTAGCTCTAGGATAATCCAATTTCACTCATTAATCTCCCTTTCGTGTATCCATGTCCGACTCTACCTTGTGGAATATGGACGCATCACTAAGCCATGCATATTTACTCTATAGACACAAGCAAATATGCGTATAACACGTGTGAATAATCTTGGAGCAAGAGATATAATTTCACCTCCCTTTCTAGGTACTATCAGCATCAATTAATATTTCCCACACTTGAAACCTAATCCGATATGATCTCCCTTTATAGGTACTATAAAATTATACTATTTATCCTGCTTACTAACCCGAATTCAATTCAATTAATAAACATTCATATATGATAGTTCTAATGAAGTTTTAGAGTCCCCCCACTTCGAATCATAACATGGAATCCTATTCAGCGGTGAACGCACTCAATCTACAATGACCAAGATATATATATTCAGACTCTATATACCAATTGAAGATGCATAAAATGACCATGAATATGGATTAAGAAAGCACAATCATATATAAAATAAATCCACAAGTAGTGTTGTACGGAGTTTACACACGAAAGTTCAATTAATTCGTAAAAACTTTCACAACCCAGTTCTACCAAAAAGGCTCTAGCCCATGATGTTGCGAAGAACAATCATGGGTGTTGGATAGATCTTACCCGGATGTCTGAAAAATACAAGATAAATTAGGAAATGATAAAAACCCTGAATTGGGGTGTCGTCGCGTCCTTCTCCGTCTTGAATCCTCATCTTAGTTCTTCTCTTGTTTCAGCAGACGAATCTTCAAAGTGATGGATGGATGAAGGAAAGGATGTGGATGATGGTTGGGGGTGATCCCCCCTTGTGGGGTGGTGTAGGATGGATGTGGCTCTCCCTCACAATGAATAATGACGTAAAATATATAGGTGTGAAAAGGGAACTAAATAAGGAAATAAAAGATATGGGTGAATCATGGAGGATTATGTGATAAGGAGATTAATTATGCTCCAAGAAATAGGTAATTTTCAGAAATTCTTGAAAATTCTCGCTGGCAGCTGCTCGACTTCACGATTTTAAGCATAACTTCCTCGTCCAATCTCCGATTTTAGTGATTCTTATACTCACGTGATCCTCTTTTCCTTGGCTTTCTTGGAATATAAAGATCTCATCAAAAGTACAACATTTGAAGATGTAACAAGTTATGTAAAGTGGAATAGTCTTGCTGAGTAGAAACAGCTTGCGTGACGTCACCATTTCGATCATAACTTTCTCATTTAGACTTCGATTGAGGTGTTCCTTATGCCAAAACAATCTTCTTTTCAGTGGCTTTCCAATAATGTATCACACTTCCCGTTTAGAGCTCCACATGAATACAGAAAAATTACATAAGTTGGACGTGTATTTTCAGCATTCATACACAAATTGCACATTTTCTCCAACTTTGCACTTTTGATCACTTTTTCCACCTAAAACATAATAAAACACCTCAAGTGTACCTTTTTCTCACATATATTGAATATAAGACACTTGTGCTAATATATGACAATATTATCAATAAAAAAAAGTATTAAATTGGACATTAAAACACGCTGTCTCTTATGTCGGCCATAGCAGCAGGGCAACTGGTGAAGAGCCACATGAAGTACAACAGATCCACCAAGGATGTGAGCAAGTGAAGTATGTATGTAGTTGATGGTAGTAGAGAGGGTTGCAGAGCCCCGGTAAAAGCTTGCCGCTGTAGCAAGATCTGAATAGGCGGTAGCTGGTGGTGGCGGGCAGCACGGCCGGCCTGGGCATAGACGCCTCCAATTCTTAATCGTATAATACACTTTATTGTAATAATTTTTTATTTTTTCTCCTTCTTATGTACTACTCCCTCCGTCCCAAAGAAGTTGGTATATTTTTTTGGCACGGAGATAATTTAATATAAAGTAGAGTAAAGTGAATTGAAAGAAATAATATTTAATGTATAGTGGGTACTTGTATTAGAGGTAGTATGTGGGGCTCATGAAAATAGATTAATTGTGTTTTGTGTGGGTCCTATGTATTAAAAAGGAAATGTGTCAACTTTAGTGGGACAAACCAAAAATGAAAGTGTGTCAACTTCTATGGGACGGAGGGAGTATTTTGATTGTATTAATCTAATCTATCTCTTATTTAATTATATTTTAATCATTTGATTTCCTTTTTTTAAATTATTTTTTGATTTAATTATGATTGTTATAATCTCTTTATTTTCTAATTCTTTTTTTTATCTACCTCATGATTAATTTACCTTTCTAATAATAATTCTAATGCGATTATTTCATCTAACTCATAATTCTTTTTAATATTTTTTTTATTTATCCATCATCAATCTGCTTTTTAATTCTTTTTAATAATTTTTGTTATTTAAAGAGGTTTTAGTTTGGATTAAAATAAAAATAATTTGGAGAAGGAAGGTGTGCAAAACAACTAAAGGGATAATGAACTTGAAAATGAACTTGAAAAAGAAAATATTATACAATAATATATAATCTTAGAGTTTGAGATAATATATTTATAATAAAACATTAAAACTATAAATATAAAACATACAAAAATATTTAGAAAATAGAGATCATACAATAATATATAATCTTAGAGTTTGAGATAATATATTTATAATAAAACATTAAAACTATAAGTATAAAACATTAAAATTAGATATATATAGATGAAGAAATTATATAATACTCTCTCCGTCCCATACTTATTTGCACTGATATTGTAGATACATAGTTTAAGAAAAGTTGCTTTTTATTGACTTTTTAGGGGTATTGTGATATTTTTATATAATAAATAAATTATAAAGTACTCCCTCCGTCCCGGTCAAAGTGCACCATTTGCTTTTGGCACGTAGATTAAAAATTATTATTATTTTATGTAAAGTGGGTAGGTGTATTAGAGAGATGTGATGGGTAGTGGTGGACCATTGGTGGACCCTTTTTACTAAAAGAGGAAAATGATGCAATTTGGACGGGACGCCCAATATAGTAAAATTGTGCTATTTGGGTGGGACGGAGGGAGTATGTTATTTGTGTTAAGTTGGGTAGTATTTTTGAAATTATGATAATTTTTGAGGTTGTTGGTTAATGTGAAGTTTCCTTTTTTAGGTGGTGAAGATAAGCGTGAGACGCACGAAAACGAAAAGTGTGAAGATAATTGGGACGGAGGGAGTAATAAGTATCTCAAGTTTTCTAAAAATAAAATTTTTAAATATTTTTATTAAATATATACTATAAAATATTACAAAATACTCCATCCGTCTCGCATTAAGGTTTACACTTTCTATTTTGGGTTGTCCCAAGTTAATGTTTTACATTTTCTTTTATCAATTTGGGTTCACACAAAATAATTAATTATTCCATGTAGGATCTACACACAATACTTATACAACTACCCATACACTTTACATTAAATATTATTTTTCTCACCTCACTTCACATTATAATATTAAATCTCTTAATCTCCATATAAAAAACGAACGTCAATATTAATGTGCGACGGAGGGAGTTTTAGTACTCCCTCCGTTCAATCTACAAATAACTACAAATTTTATAAACAATGATTAGATTTTTTTTTTGTTATACGTTTCAATCTTATAGTAACTAGAAGCAAAAATGATGATACACAGAGATAGCAAATGAGATTTATTTTTCCGATAAATGTTTCATCTTGTATTTTATTTGTTTAGATGTTTAACAAATCAATGATGCAATCTTATACTCCCTACGTCCCACAACAAGGAGTGCATTTTACCATTTTCGTCCGTCCCAACACAAGAGGTGCATTTTTCTTTTTAGTAAAAGGGACTCACACAAATTAACTTTTTCTCTCTCCATAACCCCACACTTCACACTAATACACCTACTTAAAATATTATTTCTCTCACCTCAACAACTCCCAACTACCCATTAAATATTATATCCCTTAATTTACGTGCAAAAAAATTTCGCCACTCTTGTTGTGGGACGGAGGGAGTGGTAACTACCTAGCAGCAAAGATAATGATACACATAGCAAATGAGACCTATTATTCCAACAAGCGTTCCATTTTGTATTTCATTCGTTTAGATATTTGACAAATCAATGTTTTTTTTTTCTTCTCCAATTGAAAAGTTAGATGTATCAATAATGCAGAGTTAAAATTATTTTTGGTCCAATAACTATAGAAAAATTTTGATTATGTTCTAAAGAAGGTAAAAATTTTAATTTCGTCCCATAACTTCTAATTTTGGCCCCATAATAGCTAAGATTGGAGTTTTTTGGTAGTTGAATCCAACATGGCACATGAGAGTCAACATGCACCAATAAAACTGACACGTCACCCCCAACAAAAAGTTTAATTATATTTTGTATTTCCACGTCACATCACATATAATACTGAAATTAAAAGGGTAATTAATAAAACAAAGAAAAAATAATAATAATTGAATATTTAATACTTTTCATCTGTCCAATGAAAAATAATTAATCAATTAATAAACAGAATAATAAAAAAGAGGATTCAAACAGATGAAGAACAGCGTCGCGGCGGTCACCATGCGGCAGCCTTCTACACCAACAGCGCCGCCTCACCGCCATTGCAGCCGCCGCAGTACCACTGATAACTCGTCGTCCAACACTCCTTCTTCGTCGCGCCGACCACCAGATGCTTCCGCCGCCGCCGTAGTTGAATCCCCTATTCAGTTTGAAATTGGGCGTCTTGTATTCCATCTCATGAAATTATTAATTTTGGATTTGGTGATCAACTGTGGGTCATGATTTTGGCGAATTGAGAATTAGTGTGATTAGGGTACCTTGATAGGGTTCTTATTTGTTTTCTTATGTGCGTGTTTCTTGCCGGTGTTCTTCACATCTTCTTGCTGTAATTGGGGCCTCAGGGGAAGGAATTCAGTGAATTCGACAACAGGATGTGGCCTTGCCATCTCATGAAATTAGGGCTTCTTGTATAGATTGTTCCATGAAATTATGGAATTTGGGTTTGGTGATCTACTGTTCATCGTGATTTTGGCGATTTGTTCAGTGTGATTTTGGTGAATTGGGTATCATGATTAGAGTTCTTACCTTCTTTTTTTTTTTTTTTTTAATTTCTTATCAGGTTAATACTATCCTTCTTTATTTTGTTATTGTAAATTATATTTTCATTTTGTTAATTGCATAACAAAATTATTTTATATTTTAAATGGGGTATTTACATTAATATTAAAGTTAAAACATTTAATATTAAAGTTAATGGTGAAGTGGAAATGAAAAATAAAAATAAAATGTATAGTAGATTTTGAGTTGGTAAAATAATTGGTCTAAATTCTTCTTTAATTGCCAAGTTGGAAGAAGCTATCGGAAAGCTCTAATTTGAGGCGTCACATACTGTGCACGTGCTATTTTCCGGCTAAAAAACCAATTTTCGGCGATTTTGGGACCAAAATTGGCCAAAGTCAAGAGTTATGGGACGAAATTGAAATTTTTATCTTTTTTGGTACATATTTTTCAAAAAATTCCTATACTTATGGGACCAAAAATGATTTTAACTCCAATAATAATACAAATAGTAAATCTCATCTGGAAAATATCACACAGAATCATTGCCCGCCTCTAACCATCATATAAACGAGTTAAAAACCATTCCGGGTCCATACATAGAAATTAAACTTAACTTTGCTAAAATCTTCAAAAATGATTCATAATGAATGATATAGTAATTAATTAATCAATATTTAGCAGAGGGTATGGATTCCCAATCAAAATTGCCTTTATTACTCATCTGATGCATATCCGGCGCCATTTCCGACACACTCCACACCTTCACCGATTTATCAAGACTCCCACTGTAAACCACCCACTTCTTATCTCCGCTGTCGTCCTTGTCCTTCTCCACCGCCAGGCACTTCACCGGCCCAGTATGCCCCGTCAGCACCGACAGACACGTATGCACCTGCCCCTCTCTCCTCCACACACATATCGTCTTATCCGCCGAACCACTGAACACCAAATTCCCCGCCGCCGCCAGGCACAACACCGCCAGCTTATGCCCCTTCAACACGCCGCCATGCGCCAGCTCCTTCTCCACCTCCCAGAAATTCACCACCCCGTCGGACGACCCGGAGTACACCACCGAACCCGACTCGTCCACCTCCAGAGCCGTCACGGCCGATTCCTGCTTCAGGAGAGTCTTCACGAACGTGTGCTTGTACGACTTTCCCTTCTGCTCCCTTTTCCAGGCTTTTACAGTTCCATCGGCAGAGCCGGTGTAGACGGCGCCATTAACGCTCGCTACAACGGAGTTAACGGCGTCGTCGTGGGCCTTGACGGACTCAATGCATTTACAGGTTTCCGGTTTCCAGATTTTGAACGTTTTGTCCCACGAAGCAGAATACAGAAGGCCAGTCTCCTTGTTCATACTCAGGCAAGAAATAGCGTCGGCGTGTTTGATCCACACAGCACTCCGTTTCTTCTTCACTTCGACGTAATTTCCAGGCTTGATCGAAGCCTTAAAAATGTCGAAAAACTTCGGCATCGTACCCGCCCGTTTGTACGCGTTCGGATGCTTCGGGTTGCTTCTCCAGACCCGGATCTTCCCATCCTGATGACCAGTAAAGATCTTGTAGCCGGATATAATAATAGCCTTCACCAACCCACTGTTGGATTTAAATGCAGAAAATTCCTGCATGTTCTTCCACACACGAATGTTCTTGCTGTCCGATCCTGTGTATAAAATGTTATCCTTAGCAGCCAGAGAGTATATGTGTCCCTCTTCTCGGACAAGGGATCCGATTAAGCTGTTCTGGGGCTGGTTCTGGGACGGGTTCCCGTTCGACCATGGGTTGCCAAACGGCGTCGGTTGGTTCCAAGGCGACATCATCATGGGCGACCCGTCTCCACTCAGGCGGTTCGGGTCGTAGGAGAAGCTGCTGTTGCGTAGATCGTCGTCCGTGGAGGACGATGTGAGGTTTGGGTCGGGGTTGGTTCGGGAAAGCATGATAGTTGACCGTACCAGGTTTGTTTGTAATCCGATTTCACCGTTGAGAATATTCGAGAGTGGTCGAATGAAATGTGGAGGAATGAATGTCGGGAGGAGTAGAAGAGGTGTTGAATGAAATTCAGGAATGAAGAAGAAGAGAGTGAATGGGAGAGTTTTTAGGGAATGTTAGAAAGATAAACAGCCAGATGGAGTTGTTTTAGAGGAATGCATCAATTTTAGGCAGCAAGTTAACTTGCCTATGAGATTTTTTCTAACATCCAATATATTTTTCATGAAAGTAAGAAATAAAGAAAGTAGTGTTTGGTAATTAAGGTTCGCTACTCAGTGAAATTTTGTTACGTCATCTATTGTGATCTATTGTGATCAGTCGGATCCCCTATTTCAATATGAAATTCCACTTTCTACTGCATAACTTATTTCCTTAAACGTGTGGCAAAAATTTGGGCATTGATTACGACATATGATAAGAATCTAATAGGTTAAATAGGAGATGAAACATGAAATAGAATAAGTAATTCCATCTGGTACTGCGACACACCGGATGACATAGGAGAAGGGGAGAAATTATATTCTAAAAATAAAAGCTTAAACTGTAGGACAATTGTTAGATTTCTTTCTCCTCTTAGTTGTCAATCATATATCGTATAACACAAAATATGATGTACGAAAATGTCACAAAAGATTCGGTATAAATTAGATACGATCACTTCTTTCGTCAGCCTATTCCATTTCTATTCTATTTACTCCTTTAGTTCCATAATATATGGCAAAAGCTCCTGTGCACCCGGGCGCACGGAACACTTTCCGTGCGCCTTTAGAAATTTGTGCTAAATTGTATACCTTTTAGTATACAGATGTGTACCCTTTATTTTCTAAAGAAAAATCTGGGCGCACGAACAACACTCCGTGCGCCTTTAGAATTTTGTGTTAAATTGTATACCCTTTAGTATAAAAATGTGTACCCTTTATTTTCTAAAGAAAAAAAAATATTAATGAAAAGTGTATACCCTTTAGAACAAAATTGTGTACCTTTTAGTAATTAAAGTGTATACCCTTTAGACCAAATTAATGTACCCTTACCCATAATACAAAATTTCTAAAGGCGCACGGAATGTGTTCCGTGCGCCCGGGTGCACGCAAGCCTCACTCATAATATATTGCACAAATAGACCCGAATTTTAAGGAAAGTTGTTCTTTAATTAAATTTATTAATGTTTGAGGGGGTAATTTAGTATTTCTAAATAATAAATAAATTATTTTTATAAAGTATGTTATATATATATATATATATATATATATATATATATATATATATATATATATATATATATATATATATATATATATATATATATATATATATACGAGTACATATTCCCGATAATATGTGGATGCATTATGTTTTGGCAAAAACTCCTGTGCACCTGGGCGCACGGACCACATTCCGTGCGCCTTTAAAATTTTGTGTTAAATTGTATACCCTTTAGTATACAGACGTGTACCCTTATTTTTTAAAGAAAATTATTGTGTGTATCTGGACGCTTTTGTGTTAAATTATATACCCTTTATTATAAAAATGTGTACCTTTTATTTTCTAAAGAAAAAAAATTAATGAAAAGTATATACCCTTTAGAACAAAATGGTGTACCTTTTATTAATTAAAGTGTATACCCTTTAGATCAAAGTAATGTACCCTTATCCATAATACTAAATTTTTAAAGCCGCACGGAATGTGTTCCGTGCGCCCGGGCGCACGCAAGCCTCACTCTTATATTTTATAAGAAAATTAATTAGATAATCCAATATTAAATACATATTGTAATTTAATAATGAGAATATACTCAAATTTTTTGAAGATATATTTTTTAATTGATTTATTTATTTATTTAATTTTAAGGTTTAATTTACTTTTTAATTCTAAATATAATGATATACATTAGTAATAATAAAAAAATAGGAAGATTATATGTAATATTAAAATAAAAAATAAAAATATTTATTCGTAATCAATCAAAAATATGATTAAAATTGGTGTTTAATTTGAAGATATACATGAATAATAATAAAAATAATAAGTTGGATATATTTTTATGGATTTGTTTAATTATCTATTCCTAACCAATTAAAAAAAATTAAAGTGGTATTTAATTTATAGATATACATGAATAATATAATAATAATAAATAAATAAAAGTAGAAAGATTATATATATTAAATTAAAATAAAAAATACGCCAATTAACCACACCGCGACATCTCATACTTCTAAAAATTTATTTATATCAGCGTATTCGCAATTAGTATATATATATATATATATAATGATAAGCGTTATAATTTAGAAATTAAGAGATATTTTGAAGTTATAGAATGGATGAAAGCAAAGAGTGTGACATTTATTATAAGATGAGGACAGTATTAAGTTTGTGCCATGTGTTACAGTCATTGTAAATTAACCGAGTGTGGGTTTAATAATTGATCATTTCCTAGATCATATAGTATATTAATAGAAAAACATGCATGTTATGAAATATATATTGAATTGGAACACTATTGTAAAATGTTAAGATTTGGGCGAGATCGTCTCATGGATTCCTTTATGTGAGACGAATCATCCATTAATCCATTAATTATATTTTTAAGGGCTTGGTTATAGTCAATTTAGAAAATTGAAAATTTAATTATAAAAGTAAATTAATTAGGTCTTTTATATATTATATATATATAATATTATTTTTTAAATAATATTTTTATTATGAAACTTTTTATCAATTTAAATTTATTATTTATTTAATTTATTTATTTTATATAAATATTATAAATTTATAAAATGTGATACTCAATTGATAAAAAGTGATAACAGTGATGTAAATTATTACATGAACAATTTATAATATAAATAAAAAGTGATAACATTTTAAACAAAAAGTGATAACATTTTTAATAAAAAGTGATAAGTAATTATCAAAGTGTATTTTATAAATAATTTATAAAATGGATAAAATGTGATAATATTTTTAATAAAAAATAATTCCTAATCAAAGGAAAGTGATATCCATATAATTGAATTATTTCACGAACAAATAATGGAATAATAAAAAGTGATAGTATTTTTAATAAAAAGTGATACATGATATACAAAAAGTGATAACAATTTAGTTAAATTACTCCCTCCATCCCGGCGTAAGAGGACCATTTGCTTTTTTACTCGTAAATTAAGGAGTATTATTATTTAATGTGTAGTGGGTAGTTGTATTAGTGGGAATGTGGGTCCCATATTTTAATTGTATTAGAGGGGATGTGTGAGTCTCATGTGTGTAAAAAAGGAAAGGGGACTCTTTGGGTGGGACGACCAAAATGGAAAAATGACCCTCTTAGACTGGGACGAAGGGAGTATTTTGTGAACTGATCGTAGTATGAATAAAAAGTGATAATATTTTTAATATAAAGTGATTTTCAATTAAAATAAAGTGATAATAGAATAGTTAAACTATTTAAAGAATAATCATTAAAATATTATTATTATTATTGAATAATTAATAATAATAATAAAGGTTAATTGCAAAAAAAACCACGAACTTTACACCTATTGCAAATTAAACCTCACTTTTGAGAAATTACAAATAAATCACCACCTTTAATTATTGTTGCAAAATAAACCCAATTTGTGATTAAAAGTAGAGTTCTTTTGGGTTTATTTTGCAACAATACTTAAAGGTGGTGTTTTTTTTTTTGCAATTTCTCAAAAGTGAGGATTAATTTGCAATAAATGTAAAGTTCGTGATTTTTTTAGCAATTAACCCTAATAACAATAATAAATAATAATAATAATAAAATATTAGGAGTAATCTATCTATCTATATACATATATAAAAGCAAATCTGGACTTTTACTTTTATTTTTATTTTTTTTTTCAATTTTATTCTATGTAGAAATAATTCAATTTTAATCTTGACCGTTCAATTAAAATATTTTATTTCAATCAAATTTAGAAATAATTCAATTTTAATCTTGACCGTTCAATTAATATTTTTTATTTTAATCATAAATCTAATTATACTAATAATAATGAATTTTATTATTTAAATTTTATTTTTTTATTTAACAATATAAATTTGGTAAATATGAGAGATATTTTTGACATATTTAACTAATTTTTAATCTATATATGTTTAATTTCAATTAATATATCAATCAATATTTATTCATTATGTGATAATTTAATTTAATATACATAATACATATAATTTTTCTTTGATTTTAATAAAAAATTTAATTATACTAATAATGAATTTTATTATTTAAATTTTATTTTATTATTTATTTAACGATATATATTTGACTATTTTTAATCAATATATGCTTAATTTCAATTATTATATCAATCAAATATTCATTTAATATATTATAATTATAATTGATTTGATATACATATGAAATATGATTTTCCTTAAAATAATTGTATATAAATCTTTTCATAAACTAATCAAATTCATACTCTCTCCTTTTTTTTTCTTCTTCTTTTTCTAATGCTTCTTCTTTTTCTATAGTAATATGTAAAGAGTTTCATGTCGAATGACCATTAAAAAGATGAATTTTAAATAAACCTGACTATTACCTAACTATTATATTACACACATTAATTAATTTTCTAAATACTCCATAAACGTGACGAAAAATAGGAGTAATATCCATAATAAATGGAGTAACAATCAAATTTCTCTATGTCAAATATAACGATTATATAATTCAATCTTGTCCAAGTAAAATCAATTGGAGATGCTTATATATAAAAATTCTTTAGCAATAAGCTACGTTTTCTTACCTAGTTGATCCAAGTCTTATGAAATCTCATTCAATTGGAGTGAAAATGGAGTTTGATTCCCCTCCATGTACACCTGAAATAACACATAATTTCAAGTTATTATTACTCAATATTAATATTGTCTTCTTTGTAAATGAAATTCTTACAAAAACACAACACCAAATTCTTCCAAAAACTATGCCATATCCCCAATTTTTTGCAACAAAAATTAATCATTAGATTTAGCAATCAATTAAGAAGCAAACTAAATGGAGATTCAAGACATTGATCAAGAATAAAATTAGAGAGGTGGAAAAATGGAAGCAGAAAAGATTATAAATAAATGCAATTGAATGACTTCAATACATTGACAGATTAATGAGATCCTATATATTATTTTTCTTTACCACTAATTCTAACAAACTCTTCTTCTAGATGAACAAACATTCAATTGGCTCTAAGACCAAAAAATCAATAGAATAATATAAAACCATAAAATGGAGCATGAAGATGATAGGAGAGAGAGGAAAAAAACCACTTACTGTTAAAATTGCAATCTTTTTGAGATCACAAAAAATAATTGCTCTCGATAACTTAAAATATGAAATCTAACTACCTGTTAATTAACAAAATCAGATAATAGATAATCAGATAATAGATTTTGGATTTGTGTAATTTCCATACGTAACTCATCTCTGGATTTTTGTAGTTACTATAGGTAGCATAAGCTTGGGCTACTATGGAAACATATGTGCATGTGCTCTCCAAAATTTCTTACTATACTGTAACAAAGGAAAACATGTAAATCAAACTATAATTACAACCAATGATGTGCAAGATGAGAGAAGAATAGTCATTCTAATATAATTGAAAATGTTCACCAATGGGTACAATTTGTGAGGAAAAAAAATATACAAATTGTCATCCAAGTATTGAATTCCCAACTATATTATTCAAAGATAGGGTAAAGTGTATTTTAGAAAGGTACTTTAATAGCCTGTTTATTTGAATGCATTATGCACCAGCCTTACCAACCTATCCAACATGCTTTTATAGTGATGTTAATGTATTTTTACATTCCATATAAAAAATATGGTGCAATAGTTTATAGAACAGGTTATCAAAGACACCAAATAAAAGTATATAAGAATGAAAAATAAATTATTCGATCAAATGACATAATAACATGTTATTTATATTCAAATATTAGAAAATATAAAGGTATATAAAAGTAAAAAATCAGTAGAGAAATTAGATTTGAGAAAATTTATTGATGAGAAAAAATACATATTGAAATTACCTTTAAGAAATCTCCATCCACTCACTTCGGTGCCAGAGACGCATAGCTCTTCCATGAAACCAAAACCCAAGACTTTAATGAACATCATTTTTCCTAAGATGAAAAATACTCAATTTTGGCATATCTTAAACCAAGATTAAGAGATGCATTCCTTATTTAGAAAATTTTACCCGTGATTAAAAGTTGCATTATCTAATCATACCCGTATTTAAAAAATTAAAATGAATAAATAAATATAACATTCTTTATAACATACCACAATCAAAATAACAAAAAGCTGTATTAAAAGTTAATACTCAATTTAGATAAACTTACCCGCGATTAATAAACTTATCAACATTACACAATATGTAGCACAAAAAAAAGGGAGCTTCCTCATCTTTTAACACTCCTTTAGCACCCCAATCATCATTTAGAAGCATAGGATATGAATGCTTCTTGCCTTTTGTACTCCACAAACATGATTAAAAAACTCTGCAATGGATAAAACTTCTCCAAAATAACCACAAATGTAAGCACATTTTGGCTGGTCTTCTAGAGTTCGCAGGCCCTACCCTTTTCCTTCAGGGGTCATTAACACCTAATGACACTCAAAAAGGAAAATGCAAAGTGAGTATTATGGTTCCTCAAGAAAGAATGATAAAATTCATCAACTCCATAAATCAAGTGTTGGAGGTGGGGCTACCTCATCACTAACCTAAAAAATAAAATAAGAAAAGAATCACTTAGAATAATACTAATGGTGGGCCAAAGAATCACAATATTTCTTCTAATAGGTTCTTCACCACATTGCCATGCTTGTTACCATATGCAGCACAATAGTCCCAGACCTTCAAAAGCATATAAGAACCTCATTCAAAAGCACCAAAATCATATTTTCTATCAACTAATTATTCACTTAATCACTTTGAGGAAAACACCATCGATTTTGTAAAGTATTAAAAAAATACTATACCACACATAGCATCGACCCCCTAAAAATAAAAACACTATACCATACAATCTAAAATATTAAATTATCCATTATGATATATCTTAAATCTTTCACCACAATCTATTGCATGATCAATCATTGCTCGCAAAACCAAGATCAGAACTTGGCAACTTTAAATTTTCACATATGATTTTTCTATCAAAGAATTGTGAAATGCATGACTATTAAACAAACAAAAAGCGACATGTTGATCTTCCCTTTCTAGTAATATAATTAAGTAAACATACTTAATCATATTCTTTATTGGAGCATGTACAAACACCAAAGAGACAATTAGATTATAACAATTCATGAAAATTAATGGTGGATTAGCTTTCTCAGACAGTAAAAAAGTCTGAAATGAGAAAAAAATCATAGAGTTTGATTAGCAACACATTAATGGTGGATTAGCAAAGATCGAAAGAATCCATCGATTGACCAAAAGAAAAAAAAAAGAACAATAAAAATTTTTGCCCCCCGCTAGAGAAGAACAAATCAGCCAATCAACCAATTCGAGCCTTGAAATAGAGAAACAAAACAAAAAATATACACACATCCATTAATGCATTTCATGTAAATAAACCACATTATCTAGTACTATTTCTTTTTTTATTTTAGCAGCTATCAAGTTTATTAAAATTGTTGTAATAAAAAGGAGTTAAAGGGAAAGGCAAACACCAAGTAATCATCGCATTATCAACTCAAACTTATAATATCTATGTCAAAAGGGATTTCACTAAATGCTAGAATTATATATAATTGAAGAAAATCATATTATCACTAAATATTTTTTCATTGAGATATTTTACGAATATAGGGAATGCTTAGGTTTTGTTAGTTGTAAAGTTGAAGAGAAGGGCATCATTAATCCAAAATTACTCAACAACAATTCACTAAGAAGATTCAACTTAATCATGTTAATAGAAAAAATATGTATGATGCTCAATACAATTTCTAAATTACCCCGTTATGCTAGAAAATTATTCGAAGAAAGTGGTTTAGAACATACATTGCACTTACCAGATCAAAGAACAAATTCCAAGCGTATCTACAAACCACCGCAATTCATTCGGAGCTAAAAGTAGAGAAGACGGAGATGCTGTAAGACAACATAAAATTTCAGTACAAAAAATACACTATACATTGATGAGAGAAAATTTTGGATCAACAACAATCTTACCGAAAAAAGAAGTGTTATCCAGATCACTTAGGGCCCGTAAAATCTAATTCAAACGGAGATAGATGATAAGAAGACACAAAACGTACATGTAATGTGCCAAAATACCAAATAGAATAAAGAAAAAATAAAATAAATAAATCATCAAATCTAGACGGGGATGCGTACAGATCTAAACAAATAAAGAAACATTATGTCGATCGATTTAAGTAAGTGCAAAATACATTTCAGACAGAGACATAAAATGAGAATACGGGAGATTTGTACAATAGGATTCAGAAGAAGAAAGAAGATGAGAATAAGAAAAATATTTCAACTATTTCAACCACAACACAGTCGTGCCACCAGCTATAATACCCTCTGCAAAATATAACCAAACAATACAATAAATCATAGAAAAAAATGAAGATTCTTTCACCGATGGACTTTCAAGGATGAATTAGCAATAAACATCTTCAACCATGAATCTAGGGTATCTACATAATATTGAAGCATGAATTTTTTGGAATAGAAAGTGTGAAAAACTCAACTTACGGTGGTGGAGGTGAGACAGACGGCGATGACGACGGCTTCAGCGGGGTTGGCTACTGAAATCGCATGGCAACTATAGAGCGGCAGGGGAGCCGAATTTTTAATAAGAAATAAAAATAGAATTATCAAATAAATCAAAGGTAGAGATGTACTCATTTGTAATGGACGGTTCAGATTAAAATAGAAATTGGTCAAAATTGGCAAAAACATTTTGCTTTTATATTAGTATAGATAGATAGATAGATATAGATAGGATCCACACAAACCCACTAATACAATTAAAATATGGATCTACACACACTAATATAACTATTCATTCATTAATTCAAGTGCAAAAAGTAAATGCACCATTTTGGAGCAGACGGAGGGAGTAGTATTAAATGGACTTTTAAGATTAAAATTGAATAAAAACTAAATACAGTAAAATTATGGATACGAGTAGTTGATATTTAAACGAATACGATATCTCTAAATAAGTGTGTAACCTATATGTTGTCATTCCTAAAGATAAGTAAAATTTAATGTATAAAAAAATAATCTTATATACAATACTATTTAATTGATAAATATAAAATAAAGAATTACATTTATATATTATATATATAAATAATTAACATTTTTATAAGGGAGAGTATATTCTTAGCTTGGTTTGAAGCAAATAATAAATACCCGAGACAAAAAAACTGACATATACAGAATTCCCACAGCACTTTGTCTGAAAAATAACATTAGAGAATGGGTGAAAAGTAATAGGGATAATACATAATTGATTAAGATTTGATATAATCAAATCTTATTGTATCTCATGTATTATAGATAGACATAGTCTTTGATTTTTTCCTTAATTGTAAATTGTAATATCAGTATTAATAATATGGTGAATCACAAAACTATTCTTACATGGTATCAGCAGGTCTACCGTGAAATCCTACACATATTCTTCTTCTTCTCCCTTTGTTCATTTTCTCATGGCTTCTTCCTCCTCAGCAAATTCAACCCTTAGCGATGATGCTATTCCACTCAATACTCTTATTCACATGGTGCCAATCAAACTCACGTCGGCTAATCATATTTTGTGGCGTGATTAAGTCATTACGATGTTGAAATGTGCAGATCTCTATTCATTCGTTGAAGGCACAATAGTCAAACCATTATCGACGATCACTAATGCTATTGAAGAGACTATTCCGAATCCAAATTTTTTGGTTTGGTCCAAGCGACATGAGCGTGTTCACAGTTTTCTATTGACAATGCTCACAGAAGAATCCATGTCAGAGGTAGTGGCTATCTCATCCGTCCATGAAATATGGCTTACCTTAGAGGCCACTTTCAGTCATTCTTCTCCTGCCCGAATACATCAACTACAAGATGAACTTCAATTCCTACGATGTGGTGATACATCTATGGTTGAATTCAGTCACAGATTCAAGATGATTTGTGATCAGCTTACAACTATTGGAAGTCCTGTGCTTGAAAAAGATAAAGTACACTAGTTTTTGAGGGGTTTAGGCCCTCAGTTTCGATCTTTTGCATATGTCCGCCTTGCTCTCTCACCCACTCCTTCATTTTGGGATCTCGCTCATCAAGCCCGTAACTATGAACTCCATGACAAGGCTTTGAAAATTTCTGCACTCACCCAAGCCCCTGCTGCATTTTTTGCTTCCAATCGGGGAACTCCTTCCCCTTGATTGGTCATTTTGTAGTAGGGATGACCAATTAAAATAATTTATTGAACCACAGGGAGGTCGGCGCTAGAGCTTAACTGATCTCACTTTTGTTGTAATTTTATAGAGACGAATCATCAAAGGGATTGGTTGTAAATAAATAAATGACAAGTAATCAAAGCAAGCAATGATCACAAACAAGATAAACGAATGAAGAGTGTTTTCCAAATTAAGTAAAAGTGAGATCAACAACAATTAAGAAATGGAAATTCTAGGATACATGCATCAAATTCATACGAGTCATGGGTATAAGACTAAGGGCCAATACTAAGTTCACCTAAGATCCCTCTCGAGATGGATATGATATGAATCTCAATTAGCTCAATGGATTGGTTCTCACTCAAACAATTCCAACTAGGTACTAAGCTTAAAATGAGAGTCCCTTCACACGATCAATCAACCTCTCGATCTAACCAATCATATGTTCTATCAAAGGGTTCTAAATTCTAAAGGATTTCTCAATCTCTTTACAATTTATAAGGCACATGAAGTGTTTGATGAAATGATTAACTTAATCATCCTAAGCACATAATTGATTTCTCAATCTAATCACATATTTAGAGCAACTAAACACACAAATCATCAAAAACCTCAAGATCTAAAGCATCAATGATAGAAAATCCATTTACCCAATCAACATTTGAATTCAAATACACAAATTCTAAAATTATCCAACAACTCTCATGTTGCTAATCTCACAAGGGAGATTAGCCTACCATATTCAAAAGGAAATCAACATAGACATTAAGATCCTTACAAAACATGATAAACAATAAGGTTTCACTACAAAGTATGGATGAAAACTCCCTTGAAGCTTCAATGGTGATCTCCTTCATTCCCTTGCAATTCTCCTCTCTTCCTTGCTTCTTTTCCTCAATTGGATGAAGGTTTTGATGGTGTGATGATGGTAGATCTAATGGATGGTGAGTGGATGAAGATGATGGTGTAAAATGAGAGAAATGGTGTGTGAGGTGTGTGTGGAAGCTCTGAATTTTTGGATCTCCTCAAAATAATGAAGTATTGGGTATTTATACACCTTGGGAAGCTTCTATAAGAATTCTAATTTTTTTACAGAATTTCATACAACACGAGTCGTGCTCTGCAATACGGCCATAAGGTGGTCGTGTTGGGTGAATTGATGCTGCCGCACGGCCTCTCCTTACAGGGCCGTGTTACGCAACACGGCTCGTGTGCTGCAACATGGCTTGTGTGCTGTAACACGGGCACAGGGTTGCCATGTTGGATGAATTGATATCGGCACACGGCCACTTCTTACAGGGACATATTCCGTACATGGCCCGTGTTGGTGCATGCCCCTGTTTTTCACATTTTATTTCGGCTAGTTCTCCTTCGTTTCAACTCTGAATTGAGATCCATTTTTTCCTACATCTTCCTTATCATATCTAGCATCCAATAAAAAGTGAAAATCATAGGTTTAAGCTCATTCACACACATTTCCATAAAAACACATAACAAACTAAATAACACATAAAATACAGATAAAATAAATAAAAACGGATATAAAAAGGCACTAAAATATAGGTGAAAATATCACTCATCACCCTGGACATGGACAACGTACTCACCGTGGCAGTTATGGCCTGAGCCCCGATCGCAAATACCAGTCCGGTCGTGGATCCATTTTTGAAAATGGTGGTTCTGCTTCTTCTGGGAAGAAGTCTTATGTACCAAAATGTCAATATGTCGTGAGTTCAATAATTATGCCAATAACTGTCCGAAACGATATTCCAGATCCACTACTCCTCCCACTGCAAATCTTGCTCATTCTTTCGAGACTCAATGCAAGGTTTCTAATCCGCCACAACCTAATTGGTTTGTTGATATGGGTGCCTCGGCTCACATGACATCTTCTCCTTCTCATTTGATAACTTTGAGACATACACTGGTAATGGTCAAATCATAGTCGATAATGGTGATTCTCTTCTTATATCTCATACGGGTTCATCTTTTGTGCATAATAAACTACCTTTATTGGATGTGTTAATGGTTCCTCATATAACAAAAAATTTGCTCTCTATTAGCAAGCTGACAAATGATTTACCTGTTGATGTTCTTTCTTCTAATCACCATTTTGAAATCCAGAATCGGATAACAAAAAAAATTCTTGCACGGGGAATCACTAAAGATGGGCTTTATGTTTTGAAGCATGGGAGTTCAGCCTTGATTACAGCAATCTAGTTATAAAAATGCTTCTTTTGAGTTATGGCATAATCGTTTGGGCCATGTCCCAGTTACTACTATTCAAATGTTAAATAAGTTGGGTTATTTAGGTGTTACCTCTTTGTTGCCTAAACCCACTATTTGCACCTCTTGTCAGTTGGCTAAAATGAAATGATCACCATTTGTTTTGAATAATAAACGTGCTTCATCTGCTTTAGATTTGGTCCACTGTGATTTCTGGGAACGGCTCTGTGACGTTTTTGGATGTTTTTCGTTATTATGCAGTATTTGTGGATGATTATTCTCGCTTCTCTTGGATGTATCCAATACATTCAAAATTTGAATTTTTCGATGTGTTGAAATGATTTACTTCTCTTGTCTGCAATATGTTTGATAAGAATATTAAGATTTTTCAAAGCGATGGAGGAAAAGAATTCACAAATCGTCAATTTTGGGACTTCTTTGTCAATCGTGGCATTTTACATCGTTTCTCATGCCCGTACACCCCGAAACAAAATGGTCAAGTTGAGAGAAAGCACCGACACATAACTGAAACTGGTTTATCTCTATTGTTTCATACTCATGCCCCTTCCTTTTCGACTGCGGTTTACATTATTATTCGTCTTTCTTCTCATGTTTTGGATAACAAATCTCCATTTCAGTTGCTTTTTGGTGTAAGCCCAAATTTTGCAAACTTCAAGACATTTGGCTGTCGGGTTTTCCATATCCCAGAGACTATGCTCCATACAAATTGGCCCCACGAAGTCGTCCATATATTTTTCTTGGCTACAGTGGTGTACATAAGAGTTTCCGGTGCTACGATCCTTCTGCTTCCCGCATATACATCACACGTCACGCTCAATTTGATGAATCTATTTTTCCTTTGTTGGATTCTTCAGATTCTAGATCACTTGCTACCTTAGACTTCTCATCATTTTTTAAGCATAGTATGGGATCCTTCTCGGACCAAAAGCATATTCCTTCGAGTCTTCATGTCTCGAAGCCAGCCTCTGTTGGCAATTGGATCTTGCGGATCAACGTGATCGTTAGGATAAACAGTCAAACAATAAACAGCGGAAGCAATTAAATCTTGTTTACCGTACTTCTGGGTTGATGTAGAGGATGAACCGTTGCAGAGAACCACCTCTCAATCTTCTGCAGTATGTCCCAAGTTGAATCCTGCTGTTGTGTGGGCAACAATCCGCAGGATTCTCTCAATCTGCTCCTGTTCTTTCTAACTGTCAAATGAGGCACTGACTTAGGGTTAACAGGAACTGAGATAACTTATTTATAAGGGCTACTGCAGGGACCAGGAGGAGAAATTGGGCTGGGCCTCAATTGAATTTAATTAACCAAGCTTAGCCCAAAGCTTTTAATTAAATCCAATAATAATAATATAGTCCACTAAAATATTATTATTGCACTACCCATCCAATCCCAAATTATGTTCTGGGCTCCTTCTTATTATAAGCCCGATAGTCTCCCCATGTTTAAGATATTCAATGTCCATTAATTAATTAAGTTACTGACAACTCTAATTAATTAATATCTCGTCCGAGAGTAGTACCACTCAACCTTTTTATCATGCCGGAAATTAATCCACTTGCAAGATTTACATGATAAACCTTATGAGCTCCTCAAGGGGACATCATCAACCTATGACGGACATGGATTCCTTCTACAATCAACAGCACACCATAGATACAGCACTACTTCCCAACTCACCGAGTTTGTTGATTTAATACTTATAAATCTCACCCATTGATGAATCAAAGAAATACATACTGCCCTACGTGTCGAGGTTATTGTATAGGGATTAAGAGCACGAACTTCCATAATAACAGAGATCAAGTTCTACTATATAGTCAGTATAAGAAGAACGATCTCAGGCGGTCCTGCTCAATACACACAAGTGCACTAATGTGATTCTATAGCCAAGACAAGCTAATACCAAACCACACTACAACCATACCGATAGAGAGTCCCCGTCTATCTCAGTTGTGAGCATCTGTTTATACTTTATAAGGAAACCGATAATATGATCTTCTGCGTGTTGTCGCACAACATATTATCTACAGTATAAAGTAAATGGACTATTGCGTCATGCATATAAAATAAATTATAAGACGCAATCATTTGATCAATGATTCTCATTTCAAATATTGTTATGACATTGTTCATACTAAAGCTAGACTTTTAGTATACAATCCAACAATCTCCCACTTATACTAAAAGACTATGCTGTCATGTCTTCTGCCAAACATCTGATTCCTATTCCCACTACACGACCATTAAAAGCTCTCGCCTTAAGGTCTTTGTAAATGGTTTACTAGGCCATCATCCGATGCAATCTAGGCGACAACAACCTTCCCCTCATCATACGATTTCTCGTAACAGGTGGTACTCGCGCTCCATGTGTTTAATTGCCTTATGGACTTGTGATTCTTTCAAGTTTGCAACTGCACCAATATCATCAATGTAAATTGTGATTACCTTGGGCAAACTTAGAAACACTTCAAAGTCCATCATGAAGTCTCTAGAGTCATATAGATACTTTGGCTGCCTCTTAGGCTCCAATTCATCATCTTTCCATGATGGAGTCCGGAGTCTGAAATATATTTCTATATAATACTCCTCCACATTATGACTCTACTTCCTAAGATTAAACACATAACCTTTGAGGTGAATTTACTGCCGTCCAATCTGACTAAAAAATCTGAATCTACGTAATCCACAAGAAGCAGTGAATCTGTTTAGTAAATCCACATATAATTTCCAGTCCTTCTCAGGCACTTTATATATGTCTTACTACAGTTCATCATTCTTGTTCCAGGTTACGTTGATACTCACTGTTCATGCATCCAGCAAAACAGATATCCAATATCGTTCATAGCATTCCTTAGATTAAGCTTCCTTATTCGCCGAAGCATAAGGAACCGCTTTCATCCTCTTTATCTTCTTCTTGTGTCTCAAAGACACATTCACTTAGATAAATTTACATGCTAAACGAGTATGGACTGTATCATTTTATGAAACTTGAGATAAGCATAATGTCCTTTCTTGTGATCCGTATTACCGTGATCAAAAGGATATATTTTGCCTTTCTTAAGTCCTTCATCTCTACCGCTTTATTAACCGTACCCATACGTCCGATAATACTCTTTCATTGTCTCCAATGAGCAAGATACTATCTACGTATAGTACAAGAAACACCACCACATTTCCGTCACTCTTTACAATACACAAGATACATCCGTTGATTGATTTAAATCCGTGCCACTGGATTACCTAATCAAAACAGATGCTTCACGATCTCAAAGCTTGCTTTAGTCCATCGCTGGACACTTTTAAGCTTACTATCAAAATGCTATTAGTACTTTGCAATGAATCACTCTGGTTGCTTCACATAGATGTTTTCCTCAAGACTTCCAATCAGGAAAGCTGTCTTGACATCTATTTGTTGTCCCTCATAATTTAATATGAGCAGCAAAAAATAAAAGAATCCGGATCAATTTAAGCATAGCTACCAGCGAATATGTTCCCTCATAATCGAATCATTTCTTTCTGAGTACATCTTTTCGCAACAAGCTTTGCTTCCAAGGTTTTCACCTTTGTGTATGATCCTCTTTTATTTCCTATGATCACTTGCAATGGTTTTTACATCATTTAGTGGTCATACAAGTTCCCAGACTTAATATAGAATCCGTAGATTCTATTTCAACATACATAGCAACTTACTAAGATTCCGCATTTTAATCTTGTAGTGCTATGTCGTATCCGTGTGATAATACCATGTTCACTAGGGATCAAGTCTCACGACTCTCCCAAACATATATTTATGAGTTGTCACACAACCCTCCCACTACGACAAGACACTACATGTTATTGTGTATCAGACGTGACACGTGTTGCAGTTTACCTTGTGGTATATTCTCTTGTACACTTGGTACTTATACTTAGTGTTTTCCTCTCACTACCTTTAGAACAACTTATACATGGGTTTGTGATTTATTACATAGTCCTTTTCCAAAAATCTAGTTATTGAGTTAACAATTATCCTTCGATCTTTTGGACTAAATAAATCACTATCCATTTTTCTAGAATATCCCATATACAGACAAACGTTTCACGAATTACTGTATCTAGGGCATATCCATAAAATGAATTTAATTATTCCAAATAATTCATCATCTATCTAATCATTACCATAAGAGACTTACACCTTCTTTCCACCACACCATTCAGCTGGGGCTCGCCCGGTGTAGACAACTTGAGATTTAATCTCAACTTCTGATTATTAGTTCCTAACTATCCTAAGAGGTTTTCATCATCACGATTGAATCGCAATGATATGATAAATTTTTTATGACGCTTCACTGTATCAGCCTTACAATTCTTGAATTAATCCAAGAACTTAGACATGCAGTGCATCAAATAAATATATCGGCATCCAGAATAATCTTTGAATATTCATAACCACCTCTCGTCTGGATATTGTTAGGTTCGCTTGAATCAGAATGAACTAATTCCAACATATATATCTTTGGCTCTACACCCCACAGCCTTGAAAAGGCAGTTAATCATTTTTACTTCCAAGTAAGACTCGCAAGTCCGATAGTTTCCACTTCAGATAAACCTTACGGTCTATCGGCTATCAACTTTTGAATCCTACTCAAGTAAAATGAATTAGTCATAGACGCCAAATGTATGTTTAGTTCATTTCCGAAGGTTCCTTTCTCTTACTCATATTAGAAGATGCATTATTTAATTACTATTTATTGCATCTGTGGGATGTACATGATTCAAGAGTATACTTTTTATCCACCAACGTACTTTAACGGGTTATAGCCTCATTCCTCATTACTATGACCATGTCATTTAAATGAAATGAAGTATTCATCCATTAATGCATAGAAACCGAATTTAAATTCTTTCTATGAAACGTACGAAAAGACAATTTCTCATAATCAATCGTTTATTCTTATCATGAGATAAATAAACAACTCCCACTGCAATAGCCACTACCATTGTAGTTTTACCCATGTTATTAACAATCTTATCCTTACTTAGTGATAAACATTTGGTGATTCCAGTATCTACATACTTTGTATCAGTAGATGACATCACTAATCATGTTCAAAACCTTAGTTAATAAGATATTAAATTTGTTCACATTATGATGAAAATGACTTTCCTTTGCCACATGTTTTGTCAGAAGTCTCCCACCATATACATCCTCTAGTATTTCAGGTAGAACTTTCTCAAAACATCAAGGCTAAACATGAAGAATAAATTGATTTAGGTTTCCCTTTCAATTTCTATTCCAAGCTCTTCCAATTCATTCATCAATTTAACCATGATCTTATGCCTTTTTAATTTACTCAAGTATTCGAAGAGTTACATGAGACCATCATATTTCTATGAACCTCTCATCTCTTCACTAGAGACTTTAATAGGCATCATGAGCCGTCCTATGAGAGAACACACTTGTATTTTCTTAAGCAGTAAATTTTCAAAACCAAGATTCCTTTCTAATCAACTAATTTGGACAAGTAAATATAATGTCTTTTAGTTAACAATTAGTGAGACTAAAACTATTCGAAATACAGAGAATCACGATTAAATTTACTGATCAAAACTTCGAATTTTATCCTTTTATATTGTTTCCCTCAAAACAATATAAAATAAAATTCACCGACATCTCAAGCACCGTGAGTCTGCAAGCCACGTTAGTGTGGACGTTTACAAACCCGAACATTTACAAGAGAAGGTTTTACCCATTAATTTCATTTGTCAACCTAACTTTATGACAAAATAATTAATAGTCGGTTACTTTTTAGCCATGCAAATAATAGCAGTGACTCCGTTGGGGAGGATACTAATTATTTACACCTAAGTGTACACCATTATTTGATCCCAAGTCCACTGCGCGAGCTTATGTGCCTTACAGTTGGAGAAGTACACACGCGCTCGAGTAGCTTCCTACAATCATCAATTATAAGTTTGTACCAGTGTACCGCACACAAACTCATCCGTTAGGGAGGAAGGCCTATGCCAACACGCAAGTTTATGTGCCACATTACAAACAATAATTATTTATGAAGTCTGTACTAGTGATCCGTGAATAAACTCATCCGTTAGGGAGGAAGGCCTATGCCAACACGCAAGTTTACTCACATCACTTACAAACCAATAATGGAGGCCGCGGGAATTTATTACCAATCCCCTCTCCCACTTAGTTATTTAACACCGAGGGTTTTAAACATGCATATAATATTTCATAAATAAAATATACATCTTAGCATGCTTCTATTAACAGCAATTTAAATAAATAAATCACATAGAACATGCATTTCACATATACAACAATAATTGATAATTAAATCAATTAATCAGTTATATAACATTAATTAATTGCATAATTAGTGGATTAATTAATTCGGGCCCTAGAGCAACAAAGAAGCACAAAATGAGTAGCAGATTAAATAATTAATCAAGCCCATTTTCCATGACCCATATACTCAGCCCAAAATTAAATTAAATCCACCAAGCCCACTTGCACAAAATTAGTCCATTAATATAATTAATTAATTATCATGCTTGGCCCATTATCCACAATTAATTAAAACCAGCAATAAAATAATAGCCCAGCAGCCCATTTCCATTTTAATAAAATTTGGGCCCAACAGCCCAAAACTAAATTAAAAAATGAGCAGCCCCTATATATTACTGATTGGGCCAACAATCCATAAATAAATAAAAAGCCCAATAAGAGAAGACAAGGCCCAAAACAATCTAAAAAGAAGGCCCAGCAGGTAGCAAACACATCGCTGCCCTAATCGACTTCACCAGCCGCCTGCTTCTTCCTCGATGCCATGCCGCTGTTGCTCGCCGGCCGGAGTCCTCCGGCGCCATCAAGCCTCGACGTTCCAGCAGCGCCCGTCGATGCCGTGCGCTGTCTTTTCCACGATGAAGCCGCCAGGAGAACTCACGCCATCAAGCAGCCGCATACTCGACGAGGCAGGCCTCCGCCATCGGCCCATCTCCGACGAACCAGCAGGTCGAGGTGTTTGCTGGAGCCCGCACCGCACGCATCCGCCGCAACTACCCGTCAGCGCCTGCAGCCACGCCTCTCGGAACCGACGAGTCGACTCACGCATTCAAACTCCAGACCCGATCTGTCAAAATTGTTCGGAAGCACACTGTCCAGGTACGACGACTCAATCTGAACATCCACAATCTCAATCCATCGCCGGATTTTCACCGCTCCGTTCGACACCGCCAAGAACTCCTCGAATTGCCCTGTCGGACTTGTCCAGTCAGCAGTCCTCACCGTCGAATTTGACAGTGCCGCGTGAAGCCGCCGCTTCGATATCACTGCTTAGCCTTTCACGCACCGCTGTCATCTTCTCCTATCAGACGCTGTCTTGACCACCAGTCCCAGCGCCCATTGCAGACGAGATGTACGACATCATCTCTACTGTGCAGTCGCCAGTCGCTTATCCCAACGTACAGTGCCGTTTACATCCGTGAACAGAGAGAGAAAAGGGAAAAAGATGGTTTGGAGGTGGCATTCACGTGTGTGTATAGTTCTCAGAATGTCAATCAGAAGCAACCACTCATACGTATTCGTACCATGCGATTAAAATTAGATAATTCATATAATCACATACAGACTGCTCAACATGCGATTAATCCAGATTATATTCATTCAATCAAATAATCACAAAAACCCAACCTTACGGTTCACGTTTCACCACGAAACCAACGCTCTGATACCAATTGTTGGCAATTGGATCGTGCGGATCAACGTGATCGTTAGGATAAACAGTCAAACAATAAACAGCGGAAGCAATTAAATCTTGTTTACCGTACTTCTGGGTTGATGTAGAGGATGAACCGTTGCAGAGAACCACCTCTCAATCTTCTGCAGTATGTCCCAAGTTGAATCCTGCTGTTGTGTGGGCAACAATCCGCAGGATTCTCTCAATCTGCTCCTGTTCTTTCTAACTGTCAAATGAGGCACTGACTTAGGGTTAACAGGAACTGAGATAACTTATTTATAAGGGCTACTGCAGGGACCAGGAGGAGAAATTGGGCTGGGCCTCAATTGAATTTAATTAACCAAGCTTAGCCCAAAGCTTTTAATTAAATCCAATAATAATAATATAGTCCACTAAAATATTATTATTGCACTACCCATCCAATCCCAAATTATGTTCTGGGCTCCTTCTTATTATAAGCCCGATAGTCTCCCCATGTTTAAGATATTCAATGTCCATTAATTAATTAAGTTACTGACAACTCTAATTAATTAATATCTCGTCCGAGAGTAGTACCACTCAACCTTTTTATCATGCCAGAAATTAATCCACTTGCAAGATTTACATGATAAACCTTATGAGCTCCTCAAGGGGACATCATCAACCTATGACGGACATGGATTCCTTCTACAATCAACAGCACACCATAGATACAGCACTACTTCCCAACTCACCGAGTTTGTTGATTTAATACTTATAAATCTCACCCATTGATGAATCAAAGAAATACATACTGCCCTACGTGTCGAGGTTATTGTATAGGGATTAAGAGCACGAACTTCCATAATAACAGAGATCAAGTTCTACTATATAGTCAGTATAAGAAGAACGATCTCAGGCGGTCCTGCTCAATACACACAAGTGCACTAATGTGATTCTATAGCCAAGACAAGCTAATACCAAACCACACTACAACCATACCGATAGAGAGTCCCCGTCTATCTCAGTTGTGAGCATCTGTTTATACTTTATAAGGAAACCGATAATATGATCTTCTGCGTGTTGTCGCACAACATATTATCTACAGTATAAAGTAAATGGACTATTGCGTCATGCATATAAAATAAATTATAAGACGCAATCATTTGATCAATGATTCTCATTTCAAATATTGTTATGACATTGTTCATACTAAAGCTAGACTTTTAGTATACAATCCAACAGCCTCTTCTATGGGTCTATGCCGTCTTTGCTCACTTGAGCCAACAGATTCTAATTCTACACAACTGATTCTCCAGCCTGATATACAACCTGCATCACCCTTGCAACCTATATTAGAATCTCCACCCCTGCCTCCAACTGCTCCTAATTTACCTCATGCGCAATCTACTCATCCGATGCAAAAGTTTGGAATATTTAAACCTCGGTATTCTGTGGATATTACTTCATCTGCATTACTGTCTGCTCTATCCACTTCTACGGAGCCCAAGGGTTTCAAATCTGCTATCAAATTCCCTCATTGGCTTGCTGCAATGCATGAAGAAATGGATGCTCTTCACGCGAATGATACTTGGGAGCTTGTTCCTCGACCTCTTGATTCTAATGTTGTTGGATCTAAGTGGGTTTTTCGAACTAAATTCAATTCTAATGATTCAATTGAGCACTTTAAAACACGTCTGGTTGGTCAAGGGTTCACATAGGTTCCTGGTTTTGATTTTTCTCATACTTTTAGCCATGTTGTTCATGCTGCCACTGTTAGGGTCATCTTATCTCTTGCTGTTCAACATAATTGGACCATTCGTCAGCTTGATGTCAAGAATGCATTTCTACATGGGCTTCTTGATAAACCAGTCTTTATGGCTCAGCCCCCGGGATTTGTTCATCCAAAACATCCTACACATGTATGTCGCCTCAAGAAGGTATTATATGCCTTCGCCAGGCTCTTCTTACTTGGTTCCATCGGTTCAGCTCATTTCTCTCTACTTTGGGGTTTTTATGCAGTCGCGCTGACACGCCTTTGTTTTATCTTCATCGTGATGATTTTACTATTTTTTTGTTACTCTATGTTGATGACATAATTGTTATAGGCAGTAATGATTTGGCTCTTCAACGTTTCATTTCTTAAGTGAATGTTAAGTTTGCCATTAAAGGTATGGGTCGATTTAGTTATTTTCTTGGCTTGGAAATTTCTCATACTGATTCTGGTCTCTTCTTAGATCAAGCTAAGTATGCACATGACATTCTCACTCGAGCACAGCAGGGATAATACGTAATTGATTAATATTTAATATGATCAAATCTTATTGTATCTCGTCTATTATAGATATATATATTCTTTGATTTTTTCCTTAATTGTAAATTGTAATATCAGTATTAATAATAGTTTCTCCATCACCACTTTACGGTGAATCAAAAAACTATTCTTACAAAAAGAAAATTTGGTAATTGGACGTTGGTAGGATTTTCTATGTTCTTCCTAGTGCCGGAGAATCTTATTATTTGAGAATTCTGCTAAATGTAGTGCGAGGATCAACATGTTATGAAGATTTTCATAAATTTGTGAAATAGACATATAATATTTTTCAAGAAGTATACTATGCAAGAGGATTGCTCGAAGACAACAAGAAATATATAGATGCAATTAAGAAATGTGCATCATGAGCTTCCAGTAAGCTATTGTGAAATATGTTTGTAAATCTATTAATTTTTGGAAGCATAAGCATGCCAAAAATTGTGTGGGATGCATATTGGAAAGAATTATCTAAGGATATATTATACAACGAGAGGAAAAGATTGAGACACTTAGGTATTGCACATTAACAAATGAAATAATTATATTTTTCATGTTTATTATTGAAATACATATTTTTATTAAGATTCTAAGATTATTTCAAATTGCAGGTTTGGTGATGTCTAAGGCAGATATAATGAGTAAGTGTTTATGTAAGATTAATCGTATATTGATATCTATGAATAAAAATCTAAGAGATTTTGAAGGGATGCCCATTCCAGATCCTGAAAAAAATTTAAGCATAATAACAAACTAATATCAAGTGAATTGAGGTATAACAGATCATCACTACAAAAAGAATGTCTGAATTTTATGAAGAAACTAAATGAAGATCAGAAGAATGTGTATCACCGGATGATGGAAAGCATTATCTTTGGAAGTGGCAGAGTTTTCTTCATATATGAATACAGAGGCACCGGAAAGACATTCATATGGAAGACGATATTGGCTTATATTAGATTAAAGGGGGATATAATGTAGAACATGGCATCAAGTGGAATTGCATCCTTACTTTTGCCAGGGGGCTGAATAACACACTCGAGATTTTGTATTCCATTTTCGGTGTGCAAGGATTCAACGTGTAATGTAAGGCAGGGAAGTGATCTTGCTTAACTCCTTTCTATTCACAAATTGATCATTTGGGATGAAGCGCCAATGGTAAATAAATGGTGCATTGACGCCCTTAACAAAACCATAAAAAATATCATACAGCTTGAAAATGGAGAAAATTCAACCAAATTCTTCCCGGGAGGGGCTGTATTTTGGGAGGAAAAAATAATAATACTCTCTCTGTCCTGTCCTAATGGTAACATTTTCTTCTTGCACGGTGATTGAAGAATATAGTATTTTAATGTATAATAAATAGTTGTATTAGAATGGTAGGTGGGTCACATGAAGATGGTTTAATCATTTTGTGTGGATCCCATATACCAAAAAAGGTAATGAAACTATTAGGAACCGATCCCCAAATCGAAAAAATGTAACTACAAGGCCAGAAGGACGTAGGAAGTATAAGAAAGAAAACCAATTATTCATAAATTACAAAATACATATGAGATAATTATAAATATAAATATAAATAATAATATTACAACAAAATTCTAAGCAGACCAAAACTGAACGAGACAAGCTTAAACATATTCGTAGAGATAAAACTATTAAAACTAAAATATAATTAACAATAATCCTATAATAAAATGTTTAAAAATTATTCATAAAATATAATTATTTCTGTGCAAATCACATATGAGATAGTTATAAACATAAATAAAAAAAAATTATACTACAATAAAATTCAAACCAGACCAAAACCGAATGAGAGAAGCTCAAACATATTCATACAAATATATAATACTATTAAAAAAACAAAAACAAAATAAAACAACAACCCTATAATAAAATGCTTTCCATGCATGCATGGGTGGGAAATACTAGTTTTTATAAAAAGTTAAACTAATTTACGTAAATTAGCAGATATGTCATGGATGGCATTGGCAACAGCCAGTTTTTTTAATTTGTTATATTTATTCACCTTAATTAATTAGGCCCAAACAGAGCCCTTGTTTGTATTTAATTCTTTTATATTTTATATTTTTATTTTATGGTAATGGATAGGATTGGACCCGTCTCACATAAGAAGATTCATGAGACGGTCTCACCCAAGACCTACCCATTGTAAAAAGGTTTGATAAATGGTCATGATTTTTTTTTCTTTACAACTCTTTACCAAAGAAGTACCCCACTCTCAACTTATTATATTTTTTTCATTTTAATTGTGGAAAGGTCACAAGTAGATAAAATTATATTCAATTGTATTTTAACAATATTAAATATTTCAAAAGGATTATCTAAAATAAATGCACATTTTAATACTTTACAACCAATGATATCCACCGTAGTTTTTTTAGTAATCACTATTAAATACAAATATAATTTATACTCCAATGAGATTTAATTTGAGTTAGATAGTTTAGACCGGTGAACTTGGTTTCAATTTGATATAATTGGTTAGAGAAAGCGTACTCTATCGCATAGTAAACCGTAGTGACCAAGTGCAAAATTTAGAATATTAAACTCAAGGGTGAAAATCAATGTATCAGTGTTCAAAAGATGTTTCACTCTACAGGGGGTTGATGAACACTACAAACTAACTAGAAAAGTAATTAAAGATAAAACATGTATAAATGTGATGGAAGATGGACGAAGGTGAACAATCTAAGAAGTATGTAAGGCAAGTAACATCATGGAAAAGGCTCATGTTGACTCACACACACATATGCATTGAAGGTCATCATGTTATGATATTAAGGGCACTCACGAAGAGTGTCTCCAATCCTCACTCTTCCTATAGGTACTTACGAATATTAATATACCCATATAGAGATATTATCACGAAAAATTTTCTCTAATAGGTAGGGACGTTTTCCTATGTTCCCTTTCTAAGGTCAAGTGACTCTCAGCTTGGGTCCCCTCATCATTTCAAATACTTTCACAAGTAATTATCAATAATGTCCTATCGATTATAGCCAAACTCCCCACATACTAATATAGTCACCTCATGAAATCAATGATTCAATTAAACCACTAAGTATAATATTGGAATTGTCATCTTAACACTATGAATGGAGAATTTAACCACACAAAGCATACATAAGATGAGAATAAGTATTCATGATAGAAAATATTCATAACAATCATTTCATCAAACATGTGGTGTGCAAAATCTACATAATCCCTAACCAATCATATTGCTAGCCTCACATGAAGACTAGCCACTACATATCATTACAAATTCAACATAATCCATGACATGCTCCAATTGAGCCAAATAATGAAGAAATTCATAAATTAAAGGTAAGTTGGCTTCCCTTTAAAAGTAGGCCTTATCTTCCTTCAACATGCTCCAATTTTCAACCAATGATGAATTTTCCTTCTTAGATTGGTGGATTGGTGGAATGGTAGATAGATTTGAGGAGATCAAGTGGATTGGATGGATGAATGATATGGAGATGGATGAAATGGAGCTAGTATGTGAAAATGTAGTGTAAAATGTGTGTGGAACTGATCCAAAATAATTCATCTCGTATTTGGCACTCAAAACAGGTCTTTATACCCCCTGGAAGCTTTTAGAACACGTGCATATCATAAAACTAACTTCGGAGCAAACACGGGTCGAGTTCGTCACACGGGTCGAGCTCGGAACAGAGCTCGGGTCGAGCTCGGACGTCGGGTCGAGTTGGTGTAGCGCAGTCTCACCGTTTTGCGTATAACTTCTACATTCGAATTCTGATTTGAGTGATTCTTGTGCTCACGTGATCCTCTCTTCCATGGCTTTCTAATCATGTATCATACATTCAATTTTGATCTCCATACGAATACAGAAAAATTACACAAATTAGACGTGCATTTTTCAGTATTTTGTTTTGGCTCGTTCTCCCTCTTTTCAACTCCGAATTGAGCTCTGTTTTTCTACATCTTCCTTACCGCGTCTAGAATCTATTTTTACCTAAAAATCACACAAATTACACCAAAGTACCAAATGTCTAAATATTTATAAATATCGCACAATTTAAGGCACTTAATCATGAAAATCACACATTTATCATTTCAAAGCACAAATCTCCATATCATCATATAACACCACCAAATGATATACAAAATGAATAAAAACACACAAAAATACATAATAAAATGATACTAAAATGTAGGTGAAAATGACACCGATCAACTGGAGCATAACATGTAGAGAGTTTCATCTCTTCTTAAGGAGATTTAATTTGAGTTAGATAGTTTAAGCTTGATCACAATTCAATTGAAGACTCATTAGCATGAGTATAAAATGTCAGCAAATTCAGGTTCAACGCTCCATGATGCGCGAGCCTAAACTGCATGTTACTCCTAATCTGCACGAGTATTAATTGGGTCTTGGTTGACTTAGATCAGACCTACTTGACTTGAATTGAGTCCCGCTCTGTCCTCAACTAAACTTCACACATTTCATTTTCGTCTATCTCAAACTCATCTTCACGTCTCATAAGAGGAAACAACAATAAACCCAATAGCCATATAATACAATTTAATTTCAAATTTTCTTTCTCGTTTCTCTATTGCTTACCCCTTTGAATTTGAGTTGGCAGAGATTGCCCTAAGGCATATCCTCGAATTTGTTGTCGTCATTGAAAAGATATAGATGGGGGTTGGTTCCCGCATTGGGTAGTGACAATGTTGGAGCCGAGCATTTGAGCAAAGTCAATTCGAGTTGAATTAACTTTATTACGTTGACGTTGAGCCTCATCTTCAGTATTCAGTCTGGGGTTTTTGTGGCGATCACTGCATGACCCGACTCGATGTACAGACTGATGTTTCTGTGCTGGATGAGTGCTTGTACTATGAAATTCATCTCCGTCCATGTATTCTAGTACCAGTCCGTCCATGTATTCTAGTACCAGACTGTTAAATGACCACCTAATCTAAAAGTTTAAGCTGATAGAGAGTTGAATCGTTTAATACTTAATCAAATCACTCTAACACACTCTAACATGCTCCCTTCGTCCATATATTCTAGTACGAGACTATTAAATGATTGCCTCATCTAAAAGTTTAAGCTGATAGAGAGTTGAATCGTTTAATACTTAATCAAATTAGTCCGTCCATGTATTCTAGTACTAGACTGTTAAATGACCACCTCATCTAAAAGCTTAAGCTGATAGAGAGTTGAATCATTTAATACTTAATCAAATCAGTCTAACACACCCCCTCACATGCAAGCGGGGTTAATTTTTGCCACAAACCTTGCATGTGGAATTTTCTCATAATGGGTAGCGGTGAGGTTTGAACCCTGCACCTTTTTTAACCATGGGCTCTGATACCACGTTAAATGATCACCTCATCTAAAAATTTAAGCTGATAGAGAGTTGAATTGTTTAGTACTTAATCAAATCACTCTAACACAGACATAGCAGATTATGACCGGATTTTTTGGTGGGTTGAAGCTCAGACGTGCCCAAGAACTACAATTCACATCTCAATCATTTTTCTTATAAGTAATTAAACAAAACAAGGATATATCAAACTAGAACAGAGTACATTATTACTATTATTTTAAAAAAAACATACATTTCTCATATAAAATTTTGAAGAAATCTTTAAGAAATCAGTGTGAAAACTGAAAATTCTGACACCAATCATTTACGAGTGAGTATTACACCAAGAATTGACAAATGTAAAATGAATTCGATGAGCAAAGATTCAAACAATATTCCATGTAAAATGAAATGGATAAACATAATTCACATTAGCAATCACTAAATCATATATTTAATCGTGAAAACGAAAGCTGGTGAGTGAAGAATCAAACCTTGAACATGATTTTGGAGGAAAAAGGTTGTGCTGACACTGCTTTGGTTTATAGGTTTTAAGTTTTGTTTTCAGAGAGCAAATAGTTTGTGGGTTTTAACTTTTGTTTTCAAGGACACCTCTGCACACATATGTTTTCTCTTATTTTTTTAGTTAACTGCTTGTTGAGATTGTTGATTCTAACATGTAATTCATTGTTATTAAATAAACATATCTATAAATACAACTAAGATTTATCCGAGAACTACATAAATAAAATTAAAAGGAATAATACAGTTTTAAGTAAAAACCACTCGGTAGGTAATGTAATGATAAATTGATAACTAGACTATAAGTGGACCCATTTCATTTCAATTAATTGAACATTAAAAATATTTTTATTGAAATATGTTGTATTTCTCTTTTACCCCTTTATTGTAATTTAATGCTTTACCGCTTTAATTGAATTTTTATCCGATTGGATATTTGTTTGATTAGAGTGAAAATTTATGTATTTTTTGATCCGATTTGATACCTCTTTGTGTGTTAATTACTATTATTTGTACAAATCTTAATACTTTGAATGATTATTGACTAAAAGGTGCTTCAAATATTTATTTGATTCCAGGTTATTTAAAAGGCCAAAGTCGGGCCTTTCTTTCACAAAATAGTGAAATAGTTAGAGGTATTTTGTTATGTTTTAATAGGAATGAAGGGTGAATTTGTGCAACATGTGTCATATCCCAAAATTCCATATATATAAATATAAAGTTTTAACTATTTAGGACATGACTAAATATTAATTTTTATCCAAAACATAAATTCTTTAAAGTAGCGGAAGCTTATAGGAAAAGATATATAAAGTATTTTTAACATTAATAACTAAGTCTCAAACATAAGATTTAAAAGTGAAAATAAACCTAATGAAATTAGGTTTGAATAATAATCATATTATCTAAAATAAAAAGACACTCTTTATCCAATAAATAGAATTTATAAAATAAAGAGATTAAAATTTCTAAAATATAATTGTATAAATTAAACTTGTTCAATTATTCTATTTCCAAACCAATAAACAATCACCACTCATCACCCCTCTCTACGTTCCATTTCTTAAACCTGAAATGATATGAAATGATGGGATAAGCAAACCACAAGCTCAGTAGAGAAACATACTTGCCAGAATTAAATACCACATGTAAATATCAAACAAGTAACATAAATCATGTAGATGTAAATGTAAATGTACTGAATAAGATTTCTCAATTATTCAAGTAGTAAATGCCTCATTTATAAAGGTCAGGGGACCTATATGTACATGAATGAACTCAAAGATATCACAGTAGCAGTTAATAGAGTCAAGTAAGAATTTTCCCACATGGAATGAATATCGTGGATGCATATGGATGTAATTGATTTTACTTGAATTCTTGTAATGTTCGTCATCTAACATGAAATAAGTTACTTTTAAATATATCATTAAATGTCATTTGAGTTTTAAATAAATAAAATAATAATATTTAGGTCTTAAATAAAGTAAAAGTAATTATGAGTAGGAGTATTTTGTAAGTGCGAAATATCACAAATTGATTGGGAAGAAAATAAAAGTTTAAATAGAATATTAAACATACACATGATTATTAATATTTAAATTTATAAATAGTAAAATAATAATAAAAGAAGCAAGAAACTTTACATATACATACTAGACTTACATTAATACAATATTGATGAGCGTTTTCTCAACAAACAAAATTATCCCCAAGTATGAAGGATATCAATTTGTAGTTTCGATAGGCGACCAAGTGATTATCGAACCCAAGGGATGAATTATTATTAATTTAATTAAATTCTAATTTACTAAGACTATGTTGGCAAATTTGGTTTGGAAAAGTTGCAGAATTAAATAGCGAATAACTTAAGTAGCAAATTAAATAAACAAGCGATAGAGAAAATACGACTGTGACCAAGTAAGAAATTAGGTAGTTCTTCGAATCATCCAGTTTTATTTATTAATTTCCTTTACATGTGTTATTGTCCGACTCTGCCTTGTGATTTATGGATGCATCACTAAACCATACAAGTTCACCCTAGAGACACAAGTAAATATGCGTATGACACGTGTGAATATCCTTGGAGCAAGAGATATAGTTTACCCCCATTTCTAGGTACTATCAGTATCAATTATTTCCTGTGCACTTAGTACTCTAACACGATATGATCTCCCTTTATAGGTACTATGAAGTTATACTCTTTATCCTACTTATTAACCCGAATAAGATTCAATTAACAAGTATCTATATAAGATAGTTCTAATAAGACTTTGGAATCCCTTCACTTAAAATTATAACATATAATCCTGCTCAGCAGTGAACGCACTCAATCAATAACCAAGATATGTATTCAAACTCTACATAACAGTTAATGATGCATAAAACAACCATGAGTATGAATTAAAAAAAGCACAATCTTATATAAAATAAACCACAAGTAGTGTTGTATGGAGTTTACACATGGAAATTCAATTAACTCATAAAACTTTCATAACCCTAGAACTACCGGAGTGGCTCTAGTCCATGATTGATCTAGGAACAATCATGGTTGATTGGTATGATCTTACTTGACGCGCCAGACGAACCTCTCTTCATGACTCCTTCGGATGATGGTAGGGTTTCTGTGATAGATGGATGATGATTGATGTTCTCCCTCTTTCTCCTGCGAAAGCTCTTCTTTTATACTCAAAGAACCTCCTTATGGGCTTAGGTTGGGTTTTGCTTGAAGCACATGTCAAATTTCGTAAAAGAAATTCGGAATTTCCAAAAATAAAAGCAGCGAGAATCCGTTCGACCAAACCTTGCCTGGTCGAGCAAGGCCTTCAACTCGAGCAATGGTGAGCAAGCTCACTGTAAGTTTTTACACATTTCGTTCGACTTCACTCATCTGCTCGACCATGATGATTTTGGTCGAGCAACATCTCCAAGTCTAGCAAGCTCTCTGGAAGAATCTGCGTATTCTGCTCGACTTGGCCACCTTGTTCGACCAAAGTGATGCTGGTCGAACAAGGTCTTGAGGTCGAACGGCCTTCAAAAATTGCCTCAAAAATTGTGTCTTCCAATTTCGAGCCTTTAAGACCTATTTTTCCATTCAAATATGCTCAACAAGCCCTTATACCCTTTGATTCACGCCTTGTTCATAAACAAACTGATTCGTCTTAATAAAAGACTCAATCGTACTCAATTTCTACACAAATCAGAGCCCAAAATACGTGAATTTACACTCTTATGAAACCCCCAAACTTACATGCTGCTCGTCCCGAGACAACAAAATCAAAATAAATTCAGAGAGTGTAATCACGAAATCAAGCACAACCTATCCTAACATATGCAATTATATCAACTCAAAACATACAATCCATTATATCTTTCATTCACGAAAAAACATCAATCAATCACAATACATCTACGAGTGATAAGTCAACTAGCTCATGGGAAAGTGTTTACTCTCTCTCTCAAATGTAAAAGATGTACACTTTATGGTTAGTATCAACACTCAATTTCACTTCATATACTCGCGTAACCATAAGCTTGACAAGGGTCTCAAAAATCCATCTATGACTATTTCAATACTATGATCTCAAAGGACTTGCATATAGGTGGTAATGTTGGCTCTTGAGATGGTACCATAATGTTCTGATCAACGGGTGTAGTATTCGGGATCGAATCAGACTCTGCACTGAACTGCTCGACCTCAGTTCGACCTGGCTGGTATGGTCGAACAGATTGGGATTGGTCGAACAACCCATCTGATCGCAAGCTCTGTTCCTTCAAGTGTTGCTCGACCACCGTTCGTCAAGCTGGTCTGGTCGAACAGAACTATCTTAGTCGAGCAATTTGGCAGATCAAGAAATTCCATTCTCCAGGTGTTGTTCGACCTCTGTTCAACCAAGATGGTCTGGTCGAATGGCATGGTGTTGGTCGAACGGCAAGTCAAAAAATAGAGTACCGTAATTCTTTTTCTCTGGAGTCTGCTCGACTTCTGTTCGACCAGCTGGTCTGGTCGAACAACTGTAGTTTGGTAGAGCAACTCCCCTACTTCCTTTGTTTTCACTCGCCGACATCATCGGACCTTCATACTGCGTTCCCGACCTCAATGTGATGGCATGGCAAGACTTTGGATTCTCAATACTTTGAGATAGGAACTTCCCTTTCTCAATAGTTTGAGTCAATTTGTTTACGTATCTGGCCATCTCCCCCATCAACAACGTAAGGTCTTTCACTTTTTTAGACATATCCTAATAATTAACATCAATCTTTTTCTCTAACTTGGCCTCAAGATGATCCACTCTTGCATCGTTCCTCGCCATGTACCTGTTCATCGTATCTTCGAAACATGGCTTCCCTTCTTCCACTTTAGCTCCCAGATCAACACCGATAGGATGTTGAACCGCATTATTTAGATTACTCTATGAAAATTCCGGCCTCCTTAGTTGTTGGTAATTACCTGAGGGACCACGATTGTTGTAATTCCCCTGATAATTCCAGTTTTCTTGATTTGGGTACCTAGTTCCTTGAATACTTTGACCCATGACATAATTTGCCTCCTCGATCTCCTCTTGGGTAGCTCCTTCGTAGCCACCATTATGCTGCATCATTGGTACTCTCTGAGATAAATCCGTGATCTGCTTTTGCTGAGACTCTAGTAGCTTGCTAATATTAGCCAAGTTAGAGATGATCTCATCATCTCTTCCCGACTTCACCATAGTATGCTCAACCTGTGCTACTTTACCAAGGACATAAGTGCCTCTCACTCTATCAGTCGGCCAATCTCTTGAATTTATCAAAATATTCTCAAAAAGTTTCTCGGCCTCAATGGGTGGCTTCGTAAGCAATGTTCCATTAGAAGAAGCATCAAGTAAAACACGAGAATCACAATCTAATCCATTGTAGAATATACTGATCTATTGAGTTTTAGATAGCCCATGCTGTGGATACTTACGAAGCATATCCTTGAATCTGTCCCAAGCTTCATGAAACCTCTCGTTACCATGGATAGCAAATTGATTGATTTCTTGCTTCATTTTGAACACCTTTGAAGGTGGCATGTATCGCTCCAAAAATTTCACTTTTAACTTCTCCCATGTATCATATTCAGCAGCATCGAGATTATTGTACCAATCTCTTGCCTTTTCATTCAGCGAGAACTTAAACAAAATTATCTTCCTTGCATCTTCATGAGCTCCTGCATCTTTTTGTGTACTTGCATAACCAAGGAACTTATTCAGATGTTGTTGAGGATCTTCAAAGGTCTCCCCAGAGGAGGAACTCCTTTCAATCATGGTGATAAGAATAGTGTGTAAATCGAAATCGGCTCCGGTCCCTCTTGCTCCTAACAACTCTGCATTGCCTCCTCCGTTGTTCTTAAAAGACTTCACGGATGGCAAGTGTATCTAGATTCGCTGCCATGTTGACTGCCTATACTTCCAAATTAACTTTGGTTGCAGCTTCAATCATTTGCGAATTCAGCACGTCAACTTCAACTCCTAAATCAAGAGCCTCAGTTAGGTCTACATTCTTATTTTCTTATTCTTCTTCTTCTTCTTCCTCGACGATGCTCCAATCTCCAGATTATAAGGCTCTAATTCACCTATCTTTGATTTAGTGAGCATACACCTAAGAAAATGAAGTGTTAGAAATCAAAGACAAGAATAATATAATCTCAATTAAACTAGAAATAATAAACTGATAATCTATGCTGTCCCCGGCAACAACGCCAAGAACTTGATGAGCATTTTCTCAACACACAAAATTATCCCCAAGTATGAAGGATATCAATTTGTAGTTTCGATAGGCAACCAAGTGATTATCGAACCCAAGGGACGGATTATTATCAATTTAATTAAATTCTAATTTACTAAGACTATTTTGGCAAATTTAGTTTGGAAAAGTTGCAGAGTTAAATAACGAATAACTTAAGTAGCAAATTAAATAAACAAGCGATAGAGAAAATACGACTGTGATCAAGTAAGAAATTAGGTAGTTCTTCGGATCATTCAGTTTTATTTATTAATTTTCTTTCCATGTGTTATTGTTCGACTCTGCTGAGAATGTGATTAGAGAAATCACCGATGATTGTAGGATCGGTGTGTATCAATATAAATAAAGAGATTACAACAATCAACACGATATATAAGCGATATACAAGGAAATAGAATAATACAACAAAGGAAAATATACAACAATAAATATCTAAGATTTGATCTTATCACCTCCGTCAAGCATTGTGTGGAATACATGCAAACGTGGGGCTTGGATCGCAAAAGTTCAAATGCAGGTCATGGGAGACTCTTCGTGAAGACGTCGGCAAGCTGAAGAGATGAAAGAACATATTGAGTAGCTAACCGACCAGCAGAGACAAGTTCCCTAACAAAGTGGCAGTCAATGTCGATATGTTTAGCGCGTTTATGAGCCACTGGATTCTGACTGATAAAAACCGCACTATTATTATCACTTAAGAGCAATGGAGATCCACACTAGTTCAGAGGCAGTACTGGCCATAGCGCGATACTCAGATTCGCAACTAGAACGAGATACCATAGGTTGCTTCTTGGCACTCCAAGAGACAAGATTCCCTCCAAGGAAAATCGAGTAACCATATGTAGAGCAACGAGTGTCAGGGCACCTAGCCCAATCTGCATCAGAGTATCCCACAAGGGAGAGGTCAAACCTTGACGAGAAGGAGAGACCAAAAGATAATGTGCCCTTAACATAGCGCAAAATTCTTTTGACGGCTAAGAAATGATCCTCTGTTGGTGACTGCAAAAATTGACTAACTAGATTGACTGCATAGGATAAGTCTGGTCTAGTGATAGTTAAGTACTGCAGAGCACCGATAAGCAAACGATAGAGAGTTGGATCAGAAAAGGGGTCGCCTTCCTTAGTAAGGGTCTCTCCGGCCACTAGCGGGGTGGAAGTTGGCTTGGAATCAAGAAGCTGCGCGCGGTGTAGAATATCATGTACATATTTTGCTTGGCTAACAAAAAGACCACGAGATGCAGGGAAAACCTCCAAACCCAAGAAATAATTCAGGTGGCCAGGATCCTTTATGGCAAACTCCTTACCAACACGGTTAATAAATCGAGTAAGTAATTCAGAGTCACTGCCAGTGAGTATAATTCAGGTGGCCAAGATCCGTAGTGTTTCGGCTGATACCATGAGAATGTGATTAGAGCAATCAACGATGATTGTAGGATCGGTGTGTATCAATATAAATAAAGAGATTACAACAATCAACACGATATACAAGCGATATACAAGGAAATAGAATAATACAACAAAGGAAAATATACAACAATAAATATCTAAGATTTGATCTTATCATCTGCCTTGTGGTTTACGGACGCATCACTAAACCATGCAAGTTCACCCTATAAACACAAGAAAATATATGTATGACACGTGTAAATATCCTTGGAGCAAGAGATATAGTTCACCTCTCTTTCTAGGTACTATCAGTATCAATTATTTCCCGTGCACTTAGTACTCTAACCCGATATGATCTCCCTTTATAGGTACTACGAAGTTATACTCTTTATCCTACTTATTAACTCGAATAAGATTCAATTAATAAGTATCTATATAAGATAGTTCTAATAAGACTTCAGAATCCCTTCACTTAGAATTATAACATGTAATCCTACTTAGCAGTGAACACACTCAATCAATAACTAAGATATGTATTCAGACTCTACATAACAGTTAATAATGCACAAAACAACCGTGAGTATGAATTAAAAAAAGCACAATCTTATATAAAATAAACCATAAGTAGTGTTGTACGAAGTTTACACATGGAAATTCAATTAACTCATAAAAATTTCATAACCCTAGAACTACCGGAGCCGCTCTAGCCCATGATTGATCTAGGAATAATCATGGTTGATTGGTATGATCTTACTTGACTCGCCAGACGAACCTCTCTTCACGACTCCTTCGGATGATGGTAGGGTTTCGGTGATAGATAGATGATGATTGATGTTCTCCCTCTTTCTCCTACGAAAGCTCTTTTTTTATACTCAAGGAACCTCCTTATGGGCTTAGGATGTGCTTTTGCTTGAAGCACACATCAAATTTGATAAAAGAAATCCGAAATTTCCAAAAATAGAAGCAGCGAGAATCCATTCGACCAAACCTTGCCTGGTCAAGCAAGGCCTTCAACTCGAGCAATGGTCAAGCAAGCTCATTGTAAGTTTTTGCACATTTCATCTGACTTCACTCATCTGCTCGACCACGATGATTCTGGTCGAGCAACATCTCCAAGTCGAGTAATTTCTCTAGACGAATCTGCGTATTCTGCTCGACTTAGCCACTTTGTTCGACCAAAGTGATGTTGGTCGAACAAGGTCTTGAGGTCGAACGGCCTTTGAAAATCACCTCAAAAATTGTGTCTTCTAATTTTGAGCCTTTAAGACCTGTTTTCCTGTTCAAATATGCTCAACAAGCCCTTATACCCTCTGATTCGCTCCTTGTTCATAAACAAACCGATTCATCTTAATAAAAGACTCAATCGTACTCAGTTCCCACACAAATCAGAGCCCAAAATACGTGAATTTACACTCTCATCAAACATATCTAAATTTTATAAAGTTTTAAGATGTATAACTATATATTTCATATTTTCAAAACTGAATCTATAGAAGCTGGAAATTCTGACACGTTGTGATAAAACACGAGTATCTAAAAATATATAGGTTGAAATCATTTAAAAAAATAATATATGTTATACTGAATATATCAAAATATAATATATCCAAAAATTATAATTTTTGGAGATAAGTAGATAAGATTTTTATATTTTTAGAAGGTACATTAAGATTTTCTTGAAACAGATTTTGAAGTTATATAAAATTTATTATAAATAATTTATTTTTAATATTAACGTGAAATTTTTTTATAATATGTTAAATCATATATATATATATATGTATATATATATATATATATATATATATATATATATATGAAAATTAAAATATTTTGAATAGTTTAAATATTTGTTTTGTAATTTCAAATAAGCATTAAACTAGAAATCAAAACAAAACATGCTGATAATATAAAATTCATATAAATTAATAAAGTGATCCAAATTAATTGAAACTATTCCAGGATATTATTAACATCATATTAAAGGTATATTCGAAAATGAACATTTTTAGACATCTTTAAATATGACTTTAAAATTCATAAATATGAAACTGCGTACTTTTGACAGAATAATCAGAATCTTTGTAAAATTAATATAAATTAATATAAAGTTAATTTAAATTTAAAAATTTGACTGAGAATTATAAAATGCACGAATTATGACATATCCGAAATTCAGTAGATTTGGAAAACTATAACTATATAATTTGAATTTTCTAATAAAATACGCATACAAAATTCAGATTCTGCAGGCAGAAGTATAAAATTCGTATAAAATAAAATACAGTATAAAAAATCATGAAATTTTAAAAATAAGTCCAAGACTAAACAATAAACGATATATTAAAATTTTATGGCTATTGGATTTAAATATATATGAATTTGAAAGAGTAGAGATGAGTTACCTCAACTTTGCAAGTAAGTTTGACATTTCAAATTATACGTTGATAGAGTGAGAATAATCTTTGAATAAGATTTTCTTGTCTTCTGCTGGATCATCAAAGGAGAGACAACGAAGAAATACGTTTCTCACTTTATTTTTCTGTATTTTGTAAACCCTAGTTTCTACGGTGTTGGAAATGAATGAATTAAAATACCAATATTTTTTTTATATGATGGATGATTTGAGTTTTAAAATGGACTTTGACATAGAAGTATATTTGGGCTTTTTAAACTAAAATTTAATACTTATAAAATTTGACTAAAAATTTTAATGGGGTTTGAATAAAAATTAATATATATTTATCTTTATTTTAAAAAGAAATAAATATATTTACATAAATATTCTGGATATTACAACATTCAAAAAAATAGATGATCACTTTCTATAAATTTTTTGTATATTTTTAAGTCCAAACTAGTCAATTGATAAATGATTAGAAAGTCACGAAAGAAAGGGTCATGTGGGCGCAAGAATCGCATAAACCAGAGTTTGTATAAGAAAGTTATACCTAAAATCGTAAGCTCGCGCAACTGCAAGCGAGAATTCCAAAAATACATGAAACTTACCCTCTTTTTCTTAATTTCTTGGAGGCCAAGTTATTTCCTAATATCACATGCCTTCATATCTTCTATAATTGTAGTTTTCTTAATTTTTTACGACAATTGAGGAAGAGGAGTCCAATTTTAGAATTCTTTACTTTTCAGTCTTATTTTCTGCCTAAATTAGACTAATGGTTAGGGATAATTATATCTTTGTTATTTGCCCTCATAAATTCATCGGCTAAGTTTTCTGTTGGTAATGTTAGAGTTTTAGACAGTTTTGACATTTGATTGCCCTACACTTGAATTTCTTATACAGTGGATTGCTTTTTCCTTATTGAAGAAGATATTTTAAGAATTCAAATTGTTTTTGATTCTTTTGATTATTCATGAAGTTATCACTAATTGAATAGTTAATATGATTCCTTTTTTTTGGGTGATAATTGTTGTTTCTTGTGGTAGTTTTAGAGGATTGACCAATGACTCCTAAGACAACTAGACAATCGATCTGAAATATTGATTACTTGGTAAAACATCATTATTAGGTAAATGGTAAGGAGATAAATGAGTTAATAATTTAGTACCTAAAAATGGAGAACCGATTAATTAGTAAGTACCTTTTAAATGAATATGTTAGTTGCTTAGTACCTATAAAGAGAGCGAGACTTAATACCTAATTGATTCTAGGTTTTCCAACTCATTATAAATGTTAGATCTTACCGGATTAAGGTTGTATAACTAGGCTTAGTGATTCTCTTGTAAACGTCTGCAGGGTAATTAATCTGAGTTTAGAATAATCTGTCACATAGTTAAACTAGCTTGCCTTAGCATTACCAGCTCTCAATTCTTGAATTCTTAATCATTTTCTCTGTGTGATTTATTTACTTTGCAACAGTTTAATTTTCAGATTTATTTATTTTTAATTATTTTTCTTCAAAAACCAACCCCCCGAATTTGTCTTACATTGGAATTGTCATTCATAGAATTAATTGGTAGATCTAAAACTATCTCGGGAGTTCTAATGTAATAAGTCAAGAACTACAATTGATCCCTTATATTTGAGGGTGAAATTTATATTTTAGAAAGAAAATAATGAACAACGATTAATGCAAATTTGCATTCGTGGTTTGTATAATATTTTAGTTTAATGGTTCGTGTTGTATTTTATCTATTAATGTATGGAATCTTGGGGTCCATGTACTAATTATTTGCTCCAAATATTTAATTTTATTTTAGAGATTAATTTTTACTTTGAAGACATAATTTATAGATTTACTCGATTCATTATTTTACCCTTATACACTTTCTTTAAAACACAATCATCATATTTCATACTCCCCTATCCTGCTAAGTTCTTCACCTAATACTCCATACGTCCGCTCAAAAGAGGGCATTTTTTTCATTTTTGTCGTCCGTTCTAAAGAGGGTTATTTCCTTTTCTACACGCACGGAACCAATAGACATCACTAATACAATTAAAATATGGGCTCACACTCCCACTAATACAACTGCTCACTACACATTAAATAATAATACTCCTTAATCAAAGTGTACAAAAGTAAAATATCTTCTTTCGGATGGACGAAGGGAGTATTATTGTAAGATATGAAACTTAAGATTTTTTTTTCTTTTACTATTTCATTGACTTTTAACACTACAAAAATGTTTAGTTTTAGTGAGGGTTTTTGCGACTGCTTGATCAATTAAACCGTCACAAATGATTTGTGATAGGGCCATCACAATTGTGACAAAAATTTATTTTGACGGTTTTTGTTACTGATATTTTGTAACGGTTTTTGGCGATCGCAAAATATTATGACGGCTTTTGTGACAACCTCAAGTCCTCGCAAAAAAATAATTAAATCGTCACAAAAATTTGTGATAAGACGATAAGACAATCACAATTGTGACGGTTTTTATGAGGAAAATTTTTTTGACGGTTTTTGTAACGACTTCTGGCTATTAAAAAATATTATGACAACCTAAAACCCTCGCAAAAAAAAGGTAGTTGCCAAATTCGAACTCACCCGACTTATAGGTAAGTGAAAGACTTGTTTGTAGAGTTCTAACCATATTTCCTAGCTGATAACTTTAACACACACACATATATATGTTTTAACTTTTGTGACGAATTTTTTGTCGACTTTATTTGTGACGGATATTTTCCATCACAATTTTTTTAATTTTTTTTGTAATTTTGTGACGGTATTTGAGATGATCTTTCTCTCTCACAAAATTTGTGAGGGCCAAAAGATATCATAAAAGAATTATCAAGACACCTCATAATGGTCAATTATTTCTTTAAATTTTGTGATGGTTTTTGTGAAATCCTTTGACTCTCACAAAAGCCATCACAAATAATTATCAGAATGCGTTGTGACGGCCTTTGTCCCTCACAAAAGTCGTCACAAAATTTGTGAGGGTCAAAAATTCTCACAAAAGCCGTCACAAAATTTAAAGATTACAAAAGCCCTCACAAATTCAAAAAACCGTCACAATTGTTACAACTTCAAGGCCATCACAAAAAGCTGTCATTGTTTAGCAACATTTTTGTAGTTTGAGGTTGATAAAGTATTTCTATGTAACACATAAATGATGAAGCTTATGTGTGTTATGTGGAAGTGATACTTATGAATTGAGAGATATTTATTTTTAAAGTTTTACTATAATTTAGAGAGTGGAGGGAATAATAAATCAAATAAATGAGATAAATGTCAAAAGTGTAATGTGATAGGAAATAATACATGCATAATTATTTATTAGGCCATACAATTTAATTAAGGGTTATAACTTGAGAGATGTATAAAATAAGTGTCCAATAAATACATAACTTTGTTAGTAAAATTTAAAAAAAAATACTCAATTGACTGAGGAACTTAAGATAATTATTGAGAATGAGGAGGTGGAGTGACATGATACGCAATTCACTACCGTCTCCTACCTCGATCTTATTGAATTTTCGATCGGTACCCACTAAGGATATACATTCACTTACTGTTACACCTCTAACTTCCAGGTAAACATTGTTATAGATCGTTTACATCAAAAGAAATAAAGGAGGCTTAGAAGAGAAAATGGAGACTTAATGGTTTAATCTGTATTTTGTCTTTATTACGTTTAGTTTTCTGTTCTGTTTTTGGGCCCATCTGTTATGGGCTTCTTTCCTTTAGATATTGTATATTTAGTTCCTAAATATCGATGTAGGCAGGAAGAATTTATTGAAAAATTGGACAACCGTCTGGATGGGAAATTGGGATCGCTAATGCGATTGCATTTTCTCTCTTCTTAGTATAACAAATACATTGAGATCCATTGCTCGACCGCTCCTGGCGGATCTGACAAGGATCAACTCATTAACCTAAACTTTTCCTCTGAATTTATACTCATTTTTTGGGTTGACTAATTATTCTTGATTCAGTATATGTGTTTTGGTTTACTATACATGAAGTATAGATATAATCAATTAGTGTTGTCTTCATCTGAGGAGTATTTCACAGTCAATGATGTTCTCTATTTTGGTTTGAAAATGGTTGGTTTGATTGGGGCTAGAAGCATTAGCATTTTATAGCCTTGGTGAGGTTGCAGCAGCTTGTACATAGCCTACATAGGCTAGTAATGCTGCCACCACACTTACTTCTTTTGCAAGAGTTATACTGCTTTGGCAATAACTATTGCTTTGTGAATTCCTACCTATTTTATTTTAGTTTAAATTGAAGCATCACTTTGTTTCTAATTTTTGCAATTATAATTACTTTTGGAACTTTATAAATGAATCAGGAGCTATGTTTGAGTAGAGTTCTTTATACATTTCAAAGATTTACTGTTTGTTTGACTTTGTAATTTCCTAGTCTATATATTAATTGTCATTCCTTTGTCATTTTGTACAGTTTTCACAGTTTTTATGTATTTTATTCAGAATTTTAGTTCTATAGATTGAAGGAAAATGAAAAAAAACCTTTTTCGGGCAGAGGGAATATTATTGTAAGATTTTGAACTTAAGAATTTCTTTTTCTTTTACTATTTCATTGACTTTTGACTCTACAAAAATGTTTAGTTTTGGTGAGGGCTTTTGTGACCGCTTGACCAATTTTGTAAAGATTTTGTGACCGTCACAAAATAGATCGTCACAAATGATTTGTGATGGGCCATCACAATTGTGACGGTTTTTATGACAAAATTTTTTTTAACGATTTTTGTTACCGATATTTTGTAACGGTTTTTGGCGGTCACAAAATATTATAACGGCTTTTGTGACGGCCTCAAGCCCTCGCAAAAAAAAACTGTCACAAATAATTTCTGATAGGACCATCACAATTGTGACGTTTTTTATGACAATATTTTTTTAACGGTTTTTTTAACGGCTTTTGGCTGTCACAAAATATTATGACAACCTCAAACTCTCGCAAACATCACAATTGTGACGTTTTTTATGACAATATTTTTTTAACGGTTTTTTTAACGGCTTTTGGCTGTCACAAAATATTATGACAACCTCAAACTCTCGCAAACAAAAAAAGGTAGTTGCCAAATTCGAACCCACCCGACTTATAGGTAAGTGAAAGACTTGTGTGTAGAGTGCTAACCATATTGTCTAGCTGATAACTTTTAACTTTTATATATATATATATATATATATATATATACCAGCTTTTTGTGATAAATTTTGTGTCGACTTGTATTTGTGACGGATATTTTCCGTCATAAATTTTTTTTATTTTAATTTTTTGACGGTATTTGTAACTGTCTTTGTCTCTCACAAAATTTGTGAGGGCCAAAACCCATCACAAAAAAATTATCAATACACCTCAAAATGGTCAATTATTTTTTAAATTTTGTGACGGTTTTTGTGAAAGCCTTTGACTCTAAGAAAAGCCGTCACAAATAATTATCAGAACGCGTTGTGACGGCCTTTGTTCCTCACAAAAGTCGTCACAAAATCTGTGAGGGTCAAAAGCTCTCACAAAAGCCGTCACAAAATTTAACAATCACAAAAGCCATCACAAATTCGAAAAACCGTCACAATTGTTATAGCTTCAAGGTCATCACATAAAGTTGTCACTGTTTAACAACATTTTTGTAGTTTGTGGTTGATAAAGTCTTTTTATGTAACACAGAAATGATGAAACTTATGTGTGTTATGTGAAAGTGTTACTTATGAATTAAGAGATATTTATTTTTAAAGTTTTACTATAATTTAGAGGTTGATAATTGTAGCATTTTATGGCATTGGTGAGGCTGCTGCAGCTGGTAATAGCTATTGCTATGTGAATTCTGACCTATTCTATATTATTTTAGTTTAAACTGCAGCATCACTTTGTTTCTAATTTTTGTAATTATATTTACTTTTGGAACTTTATAAATGAATCAGGAGCTATGCTGGAGTAGAGTTCTTTATACATTTCAAAGATTCATTGTTTTCTTGACTTTGTGAGTATCCTAGTCTATATGTTAATTGTCATTCCTTTGTCATTCTGTACAGTTTTCACAGTTTTTATGTATTTTATTCAGAATTTTAGTGCTACAGATTGAAGGAAAATGGAAAAAATAAACTCTTTCGACGGACGGAGTGAGTATTATTGTAAGATATGGAACTTAAGAATTTCTTTTTCTTTTAGTATTTCATTGACTTTTGACACTACAAAAATATTTTATTTTAGTGAGGGCTTTTGTGACCGCTTGACCAATTTTGTGACGGTTTTGTGACCATCACGAAATAGATCATCACAAATGATTTGTGATAGGGCCATCACAATTGTGACGCTTTTCTTGACAAAAAATTTTTGACGGTTTTTGTGACCAATATTTTGTAAATGTTTTTGGCGGTCACAAAATATTATGACAACTTTTGTGACGTCCTCAAGCCCTCGTAAAAAAAAATCGTCACAAATAATTTCTTATAGGACCATCACAATTGTGACAGTTTTTATGACGAAAATATTTTTGACGGTTTTTGTAACGGCTTTTGGCTGTCACAAAATATTATGACAGCCTCAAACCCTCGCAAAAAAAAGGTAGTTGCCAAATTCGAACCCACCCGACTTATAGGTAAGTGAAAGACTTGTGTGTAAAGTGCTAACCATATTGGCTAGCTGATAACTTTAACTTATATATATATCAGCTTTTTGTGATGAATTTTGTGTCGACTTGTATTTTTTTGGGACATTTTCCATCATAATTTTTTTTTTGTAATTTTGTTACGGTCTTTGTCACTCACAAAATTTGTGAGGGCCAAAAGACATCATAAAAAAATTATCAAGACACCTCATAATGATCAATTATTTTTTAAAATTTTGTGACGGTTTTTGTGAAAGCCTTTGTTTCTCACAAAAGCCATCATAATAATTATCAGAACGCGTTGTTATGGCCTTTGTCCCTCACAAAAGTCGTCACAAAATTGTGAGGGTCAAAAACTCTCACAAAAATTATCACAAAATTTAACAATCACAAAATTCGTCACAAATTCAGAAAACTGTCACAATTGTTACAGCTTCAAGGCCAACACAAAAAGCTGTCACTGTTTAGCAACGTTTTTATAGTTTGAGGTTGTTATAGTCTTTCTATGTAATACATAAATGATGAAGCTTATGTGTGTCATGTGAAAGTGATACTTATGATTGAGAGAGATTTATTTTTATAGTTTTTACTATAATTTAGAGAGTGGAGGGCATAATAAAATAAATAAATGGATAAATGTCAAAAATGTAATGTGATAGGAAAGAATACATGCATATTTATTTATTATGCCATACGATTTAATTAAGAGTTATAACTTGAGAGATGTATAAAATGTGTCCAATAAATACTTAACTTTGCTAGTAAAATAAAAAAAAAAAACTCAATTGACTTAGGAACTTAAGATAATTATTTAGAATGAGGTGGTGGAGCGACATGACACGCCAAGACAATTTTGCCCTTGAATACCTCACCCAATTCCGAAATTATCCAACATTACCGTAAAAAAAATTCAAGAAATGATCTGGTGTTTTAAGTTAAAGTGATCGCCATTAAAGCTGCTTCAAGCCTTCTCCCTCAAACTCCTTGTTTCAACTTCTTCTTCTTCTTCTCGTCACTACCGTCTCCTACCTCGATCTTATTGAACTTTCTCTAACTTCCAGGAAAACACTTATATATCGTTTACATCAAAAGAAATAAAGGAGGCTTAGAAGAGAAAATGGAGACTTAATGGTTTAATCTGTATTTTATCTTTATTACGCTTAGTTTTCTGTTCTGTTTTTGGGCCCATCTGTTATGGGCTTCTTTCCTTTAGATATTGTCTATTTTGTTCCTAAACATCAATGGATTAGGGCAGGAAGAATTTATTGAAAAATTGGGCAGCCTGGGAAATTGGGATCGCTCATGCGATTGCGTTTTCACTCCTCTTGCTCGAACAAACACATTGAGATCCATTGCTCGACCGCTCCTGGCGGATCTCACAAGGATAAACTCATTAACTTAAACTTTTCCTCTGAATTTATACTCATTTTTTGGGTTGACTGATTATTCTGGATTTAGTATGTGTTTTGGTTCACTATACATGAAGTATAGGTATACTCAGTTAGTGTTGTCTTTTGTAATTTATGTGGCCCTAAGAAACTATGGGATCCAACATTTTGTGCACCTAATAGGCAAATATGACTAAGCATGTCAAATGTATTAGGATTTTAAAATCTGAACAGATTCCTCTCAGTGGGTTTCTGTGTGTTATTGATGTTAGAGCTTGAACCTTTTTATAAAAAAACATGCTTATTGTGCATTTATTCTTTATGCTCTGAATAACTGATTTCTTTTTTAAGTAGTACTTCGTAAAATAACTTCACTTTGACTTTGAGGTCACACCCCAAAATCAAATGTGTATTTTACCATCTTGTTGTTTTAATTTAATTGTTGAAGCATTTTCATAGCGTTTGATATTCTGCTTTCCTAGCCAGCCTGGATGTATAATATCTATTGAACACATCCCAATATTATTTTGATATTTTCTGGTTTTTTTCGCGTGAGCTTACATTTGTAGTTTTACTAAATTGAAATGGCTTATGTAAGATCTCATTTGCTTTTAAAGAATATTGAACTGATTAAGTATAAAGTACATACGCTTACTGTGTGTGTCACTTAAAAGGGCATGGTAAAAGATTAGAATTCTAAGTTTGAGGAATCTGGCACATAAATATATGTTGTTAGGTGGGTTATTAGCTCAAGCTTCATCTGAGGAGTATTTCACAGGAAAGGCTGGAGAGTCAATGATGTTCTTGTTTTGGTTTGAAAATGGTTGGTTTGATTGGGGCTAGAAGCATTAGCATTTTGTGGCCTTGGTGAGGCTCCTGCAGCTGGTACATAGCCTACATATGCTGACACCACACTTACTTCTTCTGCAAGAGTTGTACTGCATTGGCAATAGCTATTGCTATGTTAATTCTGACCTATTCTATTTTATTTTAGTTTAAACTGCAACATCGCTTTGTTTCTAATTTTTGTAATTATAATTACTTTTGGAACTTTGTAAATGAATCAGGAGCTATGCTGGAGTAGAGTTCTTTATACATTTCAAAGATTCACTATTTGCTTGACTTTGTTAGTATCCTAGTCTATATGTTAATTGTCATTCCTTTGTCATTCTGTACAGTTTTCACTGTTTTTACGTATTTTATTCAGAATTTTTAAGCTACAGATTGAAGGAAAATGACCATTGATTATTTATGCATGTGGGTTTACTTCTTAGTTGCAGTGTGCAGGAATATGTTAAATCACCCAGAAGACATACTTGCGGCTTCAAAATGTGCGAAGATTGACATTTTGCTATTTTGTTTGTACCATGATAAGGTTTATATTTAAAAAAAAACGCACACAAAATAATTAATATTAATTTATGGGGTTTATAATATTTCTTTTGTTGACAAGTGAGACACACAAAAAAAAATTACTCCCTCCTTCTCAATAATACTTGCACATTTTTTATTTTGGTCCATCAGAAAAATACTTGTACATCATAAAAATGGAAATAATACACAATATCAATGACCTAACCGTACTATAATATTACAAAAATATCACCTTCTTTTTATACACAATCTAGTCAAAATAAATTATATCATATACTTAACTCTATTCAATTATCCAAAATTTCCCTTCATTGGTTCCATCTACACGATGTAGTATTGTCTCCAAATATGACGAATTGAGTAAAGATGTTTATATGAATGAAGATTTCATGAACTTGTTTAAAGTGCTGGAATGGTTTCAAATACGAAAACAAATGGTATCTTAAGTTCGTGTCACGGGTAAAGAAAATCAGATGGTGTAGGTAGGGAAGCGGTTCGATAATGGTGGCGGTCATAAGAGGGCAAGGTATTTTTGGCCTTTGAACGTGGTGGCCAGTATCGAGAGTTGAAAGGTAAGAAAAACCAATATAAGGAGGTTGATTCGGAAAAGGAAGTTGTTGTGGAGAAGAAGGTAACAAAAAGAGAAAGAAGTTTGAAAAGGTTTGGTTCTCCATTTTTGTTGAAGGGACGAGAAATAGAGTTAAATGGGCAATGGACATTGGAGGTTTCTAATGGCTTTCATAATCATTTGATAGCAAATTATCTCGAGGGTCACGCCTACATGGGAAAGATTGAAGGAGAAGGATAAGTATGTCATTGAGATGTCAATGAAAGATGTTCGTCCGAAGAACATGTTGGAGTTATTGAAGAAGAAATTTTTGAGTAAAAAGTCTATAATTATGTGTTTGTACAATTATAGATAGAAATACCGATTGGGGAATTGTGGTGGGAAGTTCCAGTTGCAGTATTTGATGGGCAAGTTAGAGGATCAAAAATACTACTTCTTCCACCGACAATGAAGGGATAGTGGTGAAGTTAGAGATTTATTTTTTGCGCATACCCAAAGCATTGATTTATTGTGTGGGATTGATAAACGAGGATCATCTTATAAAAGTATTGTGTCTTTAATATATTGTAAAATTATGTTTTCCTTAATGTGACTTTGTTTATTCCATTTTAGGTTTTTCTATATGACGGGAGTCTGATACCCTCGATCAATACAATGTGGATGGTTCATCGCCTACTTGTGGCACAAAATTGGAAATAATATCTTAATCCTTGTGCGAATGAATACAAAAAGCCCATATCGGAGGGGGAAGTTCGTAAGAGAATAGATTCAATAACACTTGGATTAACCCAAGATAGTTGTATTATTATGACAATCTATTGAAATCGTCCTGTTATGATGAGACATTATTGAACTATTTGTGTTATGTTGACAAGTACTTCAAATAGTAGTATTTAGGGTGAAAATAGCTATTTTCGATAAGTAATATGTGACAAACCATATCCTAATTGATCGTTGTCATTTTTGCTTAGATTTTAGTTTATTTGTTTATGGATTTTCAGATGTTTTTATCCGTATTTGTGTGATTTTTGGTGAAGTTATTGTTGTTTTGAGAAATATGGTATGAATTGATAGAATTATGTAAATGAGCTTAAATATGTGTAAAACAAGTCAAGAAATGGATAAAAATGGAGTCGAGAGCTAAACGGAGACGGAGGAACAATGCATACTTGTGCACGAGCCGTGTGCGGAACACGGTCCTATAACAAGTGGCCGTGTATTGTCATAAAAAATCGCTGCTCTCCCAGGAGGAAGACCGTGTGCTGGTGCACGGCCGTGCGTTGTTGCACGCCCCGTGTGCGAAACACGACCCTATAAGAAGAAGCCGTGTATCGTCAGAAAATGCTACACACTCATTACTGAGGCCGTATAGTGCAGCTCGAGCCGTGTCCGAAGGCACGCACAACACGCCAAAGTAGGTGTGCCCTACACGGGCCGTGCGCTGCTGCACGGGCCGTGTAGGTGCAAAAACCTGTGCAATTTTCAGAATATTCCGGAAGCTTTTAGAAGGTCCATTAATGATATAAAAGGGTGACTTGTGCGAAATTTTGAAACCAGAGATCATTTTCAGAGCAGTTACACACACTCCACACCATATTTTCTCATACACTAGATCCATAATCTATCTCTATCCATTAGATCCATCCAATTTCCATTTGATCTCCACAATCAATCCATAAATCCATCATCCAATCCATCCATCCACCATTTGAGAAGAGGAAAGCATTAAGGATTGAAGGAGTTAGCATATTGAAGAGAAGGAAGGTTTCTCCATGAAAGGAAAGCTAATCTACTTTTCAATTGTTGATTTTCTTCTTATTTTGGCTTAAATGGAGCAAAGCTTGATTTGTAATGGGATAAACACAATGTTTAGTGGCTAGTCCTATAGTAGGGCTAATCATATGAATTGTTGAGATGAAGAGTTAGATGTGTAGAACTTGATTAGTGATTTGAATTAAATTGTGGATTTCCTTTTATGATATATCAATCATGTTTCATTTCAATAGTTGTGTGATTAAATTATCTATTCATAGTGTTAGGATGGTCGTTCTAATATTGTGAGTGGATGTTTAATTGAATCATATATTGAAATATGCATGCATGTTAGTATAAGGGGAAGTAAGTCATACCCTCCTTAGGTTTAGAATATTCATAGAGGGACACTTAAGAAATTGAGTGAAAAGAACCAACTTATGATCATAGTACCTTAAGGGAATTGAGATTAAGACCTATCCTAGGAGACTTAGACTTGTAAAAGAGTCGAGAACCTAATTGCCTTAGCCATAGGGATTAGGGGTAAAATCGTGATTTCTTTTAGTCCACAAATTAATGAAATTCACCATCAAGAGTTTTGCATATCTAGCTCAAGTCTTAACCATGATTATGATTAGCTTTGCTCTCTTCTCAAGTGAATTCTATCTCCATTCCATTCATCACTTGTTTGTTGTTTGATCCATTACTTTGTTAGTTTAAATTCTAGTTGATTAAGTAGATAAATAAGTAGTAGTTTTATATACAAAACCTTCAAACTATCATCCTTACAAAGCATAAATCAATGAAAAATTCGGATATAAGCATGAGTTTACTTTCTCTTGGGACGATATTATTATAAATTTTATACTTGGTCACGTGTTTATTCGATGATAGAGTCTCTTACTCTTACACATTTTTACAAGAAATACGACTAAGAACATGGTGCCGCTGCCGGGGAAATGTTAAACTTTTGGTTGTAACGAGTTTGAAGTTGATTAGTTTTGATAAGGATATTTCTTTTATTTGGTACTTGTTTACTTGTCTTGGTTACTTGGAGAGCTAATTTGAAAATTCTTGTAGGTACATGCGAACTCGTTCAAGGTCTCATTCTATTGAACCTTTGAACTTGAAATTGAAAGCTACCTTAAGAAGACAAAGACGAGGAGTGTTAGAGTCTACGGAAGAGAGTATGGAAGAAGTAAGGGATAATGCAAACATGGTTGATGAAGAAGGCAATATGAGGAATTTTCATGGAGTTGATAATGTTAGAGGAGGTTATAATAATCCGGAGTTTGTGCCACAAGCTTATGTTCAACAAATGCACTTGCAAAACTAACAAATGCAAGCTATTATTCAAAACTTGATGGCACAACAAGAAGCAAGGAATAATCCTCCGGTGGTGAAAAATCAACCTCATGGAAATGGAAACAATGGAGCGGGAATGAATGTCCGTGATCATTTCCAACCGCAATATGAGAATTATGGAATGGGCCCGCAATTGAATGTGAATAATTTTGAGATAAAGACGGGATTGATCAACATGGTGCAAGTAAATCAATTTGGTGGTGGTGCTATGGAGGATCCAAATGCTCACTTAGTCCAATTTACGGGGTTAGCCAACACGATAAAGATAAATGGGGTAAGTGAGGATATTGTTAAAATGAAGCTTTTCTTGTTTTCATTAAGAGATAGAGCTAAGGTTTGGTATCATACTATACCACTGGGATCCTACACCACATGGAGAGAGTTGGCACAAAGGTTCTTGAGCAAGTATTTTCCGCCTTCAAAGATGTTGCATCTAAAAGGGCAAATCTTTCAATTCAAGCAATTGCCACTTGAAACATTTAGTGAAGCAAGGGACCATTCAAAGAGATACTAAGGAAGTGTCCACAACATGGATTCCCCGAAGAGCAACAAATAGGATTTTTCTATGCCGGTTTATATGGAAGTGAGAGGATGCTTATTGATGCTTCGGCGGGAGGTTCGATTTTGGGAAAAACTCCGAAAAGAACAATTGCTATATGTGAGGAATTAGCTTTGAATACGGGTCAATGGCCTATGGATCATGCATCGGGGATGTATGAAAGGGAGAGAATTGCTAAGATGGAAGAAGTGTGCTTGCAACAAGTGAAAAAGTTGGAAGTTCCTAAGGAAGATATGACCGATATGGCGATCACAGAGATATTAAAGAGGATGAATGCTAACATGTAAGTGTCTCCAAATTCTACACCGGTGGTGAATCAATAAGTGCTTGCAAGTCCTCAACAAGGTATGTCATTGCCTTTGATGAATCAACAAGTGTTTCCTAAACTTCAACAAGGCTTGATTATGCCTAATATGGGTCAATCTTCTCAAAGTTGTCAAATTCCTACATCCATGCCTCAACAAGGTATGTCCTCTAATTTTGGAATTCAAGATACATGGTATCCACCGGAGATGACGCTTAAGGAAGTTGCCTTCATGCAAGGAAAGAACTTCCAAGGAAATTATGGTGGTAACTTTGGGAATCATGAAGGAGGATATCCACAAAGGCAAGGAGGATGGGGGAAAGGTAATTTTCAAGGAAATCTTAACCAACCTCGTAGGTATGAGAATTTTTCATATGTGAATCAAGGAAATGCCCTTACTCTTCCATCGGGAATCAATTTGAGGGAAAAAGCTGCAAATGGTGAAGGAAAGCCTACAATAGAGGATCAAATAGCCAAAATATTTGATTTTATGAGGCAAGAGAAAGAGGTGAATGAAAAAAGGTTTGATTCTATGAAGCAAAGAGATGAAGTGATTGATAATAGATTCAAAGTCTTGGAGACACAAATGAGTCAAATGGCAAGTGAAAGGGGTGATGTTCATCGTCAAAGGAAATTTTCATCTACAACCATTACTAATCCAAAAAGAGCAATATAAGGCTATTGAACTTTGTAATGAAACAAAATACGAAGGGCCTTCTATGCCAATGGAAGTAGAGGAGATAGAATGTGAAGTTGAGCCTATGGAAAGAGTGGATGAAGAAGGAAAAGTGAAAGAAGTTGAAATTGATGAAAAAGATGAAAGTACCCCTATACTTGAAGAAGAAAATGTAAAGTCTCCAAAGAAGTAGGAAAGATGTAGAGAAGCAAAACGTAAAGAGAGAGAAGTGAAATTTGAAAGGGATGAATGGGGAATTTCAAAATTGCCGGTTACAATTCCGTTTCCACAAAGATGCTTGAAAAAGGATTAGAGGAGAAATTTGCCAAGTTTGTTGAAATGTTGAAGAAGATTCATGTGAACATTCCTTTTGCGGAGGCTTTACTTCAAATACCCAACTACTCCAAGTTTTTGAAAGATATCTTATCTAAGAAAATAAGCTCGGGAGAGTTTGAAATGGTGAACTTAACGGAGGAATGTAGTGCTATCTTGCAAAAGAAACTTCCCACTAAATTGAAAGATCTAGAGAGTTTTACGATTCCATGTGAGATGGGAAAGCATGAAAACTACAAAGCCTTATGTGATTTGGGGGCTAGTATTAACTTGATGCCCTTGTTAATTTTCAAGAAGTTGGGCATTGGTGAGGTCAAACCGACATCGGTTACACTTCAATTAGCCGACCAGTCATTGACATATCTGAAGAAAATTGTGAAAAATGTTTTGATCAAAGTTGGCAAGTTTGTATTTCCCGTTGATTTTGTGGTATTAGACATGGATGAGAATTCGAATATTCCATTAATACTTGGTCGTCCATTTCTTGTCACGGGAAAGACATTGATAGACGTGGAGAAAGGGGAGCGCACTTTGAGAGTGAATGAAGAAGAGGTGATATTTTCATTGAGAGAGACTATGAGGTATCCTAAGAATAAGGAGGAATATAGAAGATTGGAGATTGTGGACAACATTGTTAAAGAGCATATGTATCACCTTCACTCCAAGGATCTATTAGAACTTATCATAAGCCATTCTTACTCTATTGAATATATTAAATCTAAGTCTTCTTTTTGTTTAGAAAATGATGAAATGATTGATGAATTGCATGGTTTAAATGCTTGTAAGGAACTCACGAATGAAGAAGCAAATGAAGCAAAGGTAGAGAAACTTGATGAAGAATTAAAAGAGGAAGTGCAAGAGAAGAAGAAGATAGAGTTGAAACCATTGCCGGAGCATTTGAAGTATGCTTACTTAGAAGAGAATGAAACATATCCTGTAATCGTATCCTCTTCCCTTAATGATTTAGAATTAGAAAAATTGTAAAGAGTTTTAAGAGAGCATAAATCCTCTATTGGTTGGAACATAAAAGACTTGAAAGGTATTAGTCCATCTATGTGCATGCATAAGATTCATTTGATTGATGATGAGAAGTCTTGTGTGCAAAACCAACATAAATTAAATCCTATAATGCAAGAAGTGGTAAGAAATGAGGTGTTAAAATGGCTTGATGCAGGAATAATATTTCCAATAAGTGATAGTCAATATGTAAGTCCCTTACATGTAGTGGCAAAAAAGGGTGGTATGACAATTGTTAGATCCGATATAAATGAAACCATTGCCACTAGAACTATCACGGGTTGGAGAGTGTGTGTTGATTATCGTAAATTGAATGAAAATACTCGTAAAGATCATTTCTCATTGCCATTCATAGACCAAATGTTGGATCGTCTTGCGGGGCATGAGTACTATTGTTTTCTTGATGGTTATTCCGGGTACAATCAAATATTGATTGCACCGGAAGACCAAGAGAAGACAACTTTCATATATCCCTATAGTATGTTTACATTTAGAATGATGTCGTTTGCTCTATGTAATGCCCCTACTACTTTTCAGCGTTGTATGATGACTACCTTCGATGGTTTAATTAAAAATATTATGGAGGTATTCATGGATGACTTTTCCATGTATGGTTCCTCTTATGATATTTGCTTGACTAATCCACTATTGTGTTGCAGAGGTGTGAAGAATCGAATCTTGTGCTAAATTGGGAAAAGTGTCATTTTATGGTGACCGATGGGATAGTATTGAGGCATTATATTTCAAAGTATGGGTTAAAAGTGGATAGAGCTAAAGTGATAGCCATAGAACATCTTCCCTCTCCTACTAGTGAGAAGGGGGTGAGATCGTTCTTAGGTCATGCGGGCTTCTATAGACACTTCATTAAGAATTTTTCCAAAATTGCTAAACCTCTTTATAAATTTCTTGAAAAAGATTGTCCATTTAACTTCGATGATGAATGTTGTGTATCATTTTTGGTGCTTAAGGATTCTCTCACTTCATCGCCAATACTCGTTACTTCAGATTGGAGTTTGCAATTTGAACTATATTGTGATGCTAGTGATCAATCCATTGGAGTGGTGTTGGGCCAAACAAGGGAGAAGAAGTTTAGAGCAATCTATTATGCCTTGAAGACATTGAATTCGTGCCAAGTCAATTACACCACTGACTTGCTCGTATGTTCTCAACACACAATTTAATCCCCAAGTGTGAAGAATATCAATTGTAGTTTCGAAGGTGACCAAGTTATTATCGTACCCAAGGGACGGATAAATATCAATTCAATTATATTCTAGTAAACTGAGATTATTTGGAAATATAATAATGTTGAAATTTAGTAGGAACTATTAATCGAAATAACAAAAGTAAAGATAGAAGGTTGTGGTCAAGTAAGATGATAGGTAGTTCGTCAGGTCATTCGGTTTCATTCATTAATTCATACTTTTGTGTATCGATGTCCGACTCTGCCTTGTGGTTTATGGACGCATCACTAACCCGTGCAAATCTACTCTATAGACACAAGTAGATAAGCGTTTGACACGTGTGAATTTCCTCGGAGCAACATGTATACTTTATCCCCCTTTCTAGGTACTATCATAATCAATTATTTCCAGTGTACTTAGTACTCTAACCCGATTTGATCTCCCTTTGTAGGTACTATAAAGTTATACTCTTTATCCTACTTGTTAACCCGAATTCAATTCAATTAACAAATATTCATATAAGACGGTTCTAATAAGACTTCGGAATCCCTTCACTTAGAATTATAACAATAAACCCTGCTCAGTAGTGAACGCACTCAACCAATAACCATGTTATGCATTCAGACTCTACACAATGATTATTGATGCACAAAACGGCTATGAGTATGGATTAAAATAGCACAATCTTATACAAACTAAACCACAAGTAGTGTTGTACGGAGTATACACACGAAAGATAAATCAACTCATGAAACCTTCATAACCCTAGAATTATCGAAGCGGCTCTAGCCCATGATTGATCTAGGAACAATCATGGTTAGATGGACCGATCTTACTTGAACCTCCAGCGGAGCTCTGTCACAGCCCTCCGGATGGTGGAAGATCTTCTCCTCCAATCCACGTCTCCTTATCTCCTTATGATTCTTGATCAAAAGCTCTCTTTATTCTCTGCATGAGCCTCCTTTTATACTTGTAATCACGTCTCTAGGGCTTGAAATGTGCTTTCTAAGTGATCTCACGCGTTTCGGCCTCGAAAATTCGGATAAGGTAAGTTCCCGCACGTAGGTTCGACCTCGTCAAATAGGTCGAACAACTGGCCACAGGTCGAACCCCAAGTCGAACCCCGCTACTGGAAGAATTCTGCACTGGTTCGACCTCTTGAACAGGTCGAACCTCTCAGGACTTGGTCGAACCCCAGGTCGAACCTCATCACTAGACAATTTCCACTCCCGATTCGACCAACTGGCAAGTCGAACTCAAACGTCGTGGTCGAATCCTCTTTTCTACGAACTGGTTCGACCTTGGTACGACCTGATGGACAGGTCGAACCACTTGAGTCATGGTCGAACCTTCTTCTGTAAGCTCAGCAATGCTGGTCGACCTGCTGGAGAGGTCGAACCCTCCTCCAACAGGTCGAACCCATCTCTTTTCTTGGCGGTTCGCATGGTCTCGACTTTGTCTCTTCGACTCTTGGCACTTCCACTCCGTTTTTGCTATGAAAACCACTCAAATAGCTCTACTAACACCTGATTCATGCTAATTCACAATATATATAGGTTTTCCACCTATTTCCACATCAAAACTCTCCAAAACTAGCACAAAACATGGTGCCAAACTTGTGAATTTACACACTCATCAAACCCCCAAACTTACATCTTGCTCGTCCCGAGGCAACCAATTTAAACCACAGGAGTCGTGTATAATTCAACAAGATCAAGTACAACACATATTACACATGCCACTTCATTAAATCAAACAAGAATTACTTGCATCATATATTTCACTCATGTAAAATCAATCCAATCACACACCATTCGGAGTATTAAGTAATCTAGCTGACAAGATAAGTCTTTACTCTTTTTCGCTCACGTGCGTGAGGCACTCTAGGCTAGTATAAACACTCATATCAATTCATATTCACGCGTAACCATAAGCTTGGCAAAGGTCTCAAAAATCAACTCACATCAACTTAATACTAGGATCACAAAGGACTTGTTTCTAGGTTGTAATGTTGGCTCTCTGGAAAGGGTAGGAAAATTTGGACATAGTGACTTAAGACACTAGTAGAGAGTTACCTTGGAGGTTCTTAATTTCGCATTCGGCTTCATATTCTCCTCCAATTCTTCTCTTGCACTTGCAATTTTTGATTTTCCTTCTCTTCCTTGCATCAACATCATTCTTCTTTTGATTGCTCGGGTACCAGTTGTAGGCACTACCCTTCTCGAACATCATTCGGCTGCTTTTTAAAACTTCAAGCCCCATGTATAAATAATTCGGGGTACCAGTTTCAGGCACTACCCCTAACAAGATTTAACCATGTACTTTTCTTACTAAACCTCATTCCATCTTCCTTTTCTTCTTGCACACTTATTCACCTCACTCACTCTACCAATGAATAGGGTATTTTCAAAGCTCAAATAAGGTAAATAAGGCTCTTTTATTTGGCTTGCCAAAGAAAAAGCTTTTAAAAGCTCAAACAGGGCTACCAAAGGTTTATAGGATCATTAGGAAAGGTAAAATTTGGCTAAGTGACTCAATTAATCAAAAATGGCCTAAGATCATGTCCTAATATTTCATCAATTGTAAGTTTCACACAAGACGCCATGCCAAGTTCTAGAATACGTTCATACGAATGATTCTCTCAAAAATAAACTATCATGATCAAACATGATAGAGGCTCAAATCCTCACATAGGTAATCAATTCCTAATACTCCTCATAGCATATAATCAAGATCAATTCCTCATGAATTCCACATACTTAACAAATTATACATGCTCTTTTCAATGAAAATAAACACGTGAACACATGAATGCACAGAATTAACAGCCCATATACAAATCAATCATACAAGATCAACTATATCAAGTACATGCCACTCATACATGAATCACACCCCAATCTGTAAAAATAAAAAGAAGAATGGGAGATAAGATGAATCGGAGAAGCCAAAAGAAAACCTGAAACTACTCCCTAGGAGCATCCTCATCATCATCTTTGTCATCCTCATCCATCCTATTCTCAACAGCTCGGCACAGGCTGGTAATGTGCCTATCCATCATATCCACTCGACTACTCACTCTACCAATATGCTCATCCAAGGCAGAGTACCTCTCGTTCAGCGTGGCGTAGTTGGCGTTAGCGTGCGCGAGCTGCTTGTTCGTCTCCTGCTGTGCAGCTACTATCGCGACCAGCTGCTCATGAATCAAGCGAAGCTGCTCCTATGTACCTGGGACTGCCCGCTGCTGCTGCGGTACCGGAGCATGCTGAGGCGCGTCATGCTGCTCTTCTTCCGGAATCTCCATCTCCGGTTTCACATCTACCTGATTCTCCTCTTCAGGCTGCTGTGGCTGAGGTGGACGGAACTCTCCTTGATCAATGATCTGCTGTAACTCAACCATCCTCCCCTCAGCACACATCTGTGCTACCGCTCTCCAATCACCACCCGACTTCACTACCACGGATAAGGCGGTATGTTCGAGAGAATTCATCAACTTATTCCTTGCTACCCGAATAGTTGTCAAGTTGCTCACGTTGAAAGGGAACATAAATTCGAAAGGCTTGAGACCCCTCGTGAAGAACCAATCTCCATCTCTGAAATGGGCGAATCCTCCCTTCACGCACTTGATCATCTTCAAATCGGGTTCTCCTTCTACTGGTGTAATGCCGGTGAAATCCAAGTTGTAATGCTCAGCCACGATCGTCAGTAACCCTCCAATATTCACCTTTTGAAATCCAATGGTCTTGAATCGATGTAGCTGCACAATGAAATAAGCTCCAACATTAAACTGCACCCCGTTTAGCATACACCACAGGGCGTAAAGCTCTCCTCTAGACACAACACTCCCCTCCGAGCGGGCGAATAATGTGTTGCTCAGGACTCGGTCCATGTACCTCAAGACTGGGTTCTTTATTGCGGAAGCACGAGCCTGTCTGATCTTATAGTCTCGAATCTCCCCTGTGATCTCCCTCCAAAACCGATTTGCATTGAATGCAGCATTTTCTAATCGAGGGATCTCTAAAAGCATCTCAAACAACTCATTGAAATCCTCAGACGTCCATCTCCTACGCACTCCACCAAGCTAAAACGTACACTGATACGGGTACCCAAGCGGGTCCTTCTCCATCTCAAATGAGCAAACTACTTCCGCTGTAACATGGAAGTATGTCGGCCTCTTCAACTCCATGAATCTCTGGATCCCTACTTGATCGAACATCCAAAAGATGTCATCCCCTACTCTCATTATCCTCATCGCCTCATCATCTTGGTATCGAGTGCGAGCTATCTTGTCTGAAACTTCTTCCCACTTCTCTTTGATCTCATCCCAATCTTGTATCTGAATCTTGAAATTTTCGGGTAAACGATCTTGTAGCCTCAGTTTCCTTGTTACTTTGTCCGAATTCGAAGGCCTGTCATGCCTCTTCTTCGATATTTCCTCCTCTGCCTTTCCTTTACCTTTACTTGATCCTTGTCCCTTTTCTGAAAACAAATACTTCAATCCAACCAACAAAACAAGAAAATAAGTATTTGACTAGCACATCACATACTCTACTCAAGACTTCAAGCATCAATGCATAATCACTCCAATTATCGTCTCAACACCACTTTCTTATTCAACATGCTCAAAACATCTTCAATCAACCTTCTTTAAATAACCAACAAGCATGCATCAACAATTCAAGCAATTCATAACAGTTTCAATAATTCAGAACATGAACTACTCCAATTCGAATACCAATTCAACCAAACTAGCATGCTTGTCCTAATAGTTGTACAATATTGTTGATCAATTCACATAAACCATCAAGTTCAATCTATAATCAAACATTCTCAACCAACAAACATGGATTCATATGAAACAAGTCATAATATCTACATTCACCATAAAATTCAACCATACTCAACATCAATCCTCTTATTCACATCGAATTGCATACCTAAACCTTCAATCCTAGAGTAATTGAGTTGAGAAAAACATACCTTTTGACTTGCCCATGGTGAACAACCGATCAAAATCACACACACACACAAGAATATCGCGACTGAAGCCCTAATTTGCGACGAAAATCGCCCAAATCCGCGCCCAATTCGTAAATTCTAAGTGTAATGTTGTGTAATCGGTGTGCAATCAAGTGTAATCGAAGAATTTTTGTAATGGTGTAGAGGTTCGAAGAGGGTTCGAGGTTTGGTGTTTCGAAAAAATGATCGAACCCTCCGAAAAATTGAACTTAAGTTGCGTACCTGGCTTGGTTCGACCTCAGGTTCGACCTCCTGAACAGGTCGAACAATGGATGATGAGGTCGAACCTACCTTCTGGACAAATGCTCTTCTCGGTTCGACCTGGGTTCGACTTGCTGATCAGGTCGAACAATCCTTGAATTGGTCGAACCCATTTTCTGGAAAACAGAGTGCCTTGAACTGACTGGTTCGACCTCAGGTTCGACCTTCTGAACAAGTCGAACAAATATGGCTTAGGTCAAACCACCTCACTGGACAACTTTTGACTCCGATTCGACTTTCTCTGCTTTCGTTCGACCTCCGGCACTGGTCGAACCACTCCTGGCGTTGGTCGAACCATCCTTCTGATTTTCAAAACTGAGTGTTCTTCAATCCCTACACACTTCAAACTTCAATACGAATCATTAGGTACCAACTAGAGCACAACTTCATCAAAAATTGTTCCACAAAATATTATTCATGAGTAACTCCGCAATACGAAATAACAAAAACACCACAGAACATTAGGCAAGTTGTAAAAAATCATCACATCAAAATCGATTAAAATTTTAAATATGGCGCAAAAACCAACTCCCCTAACAAACAATACAAAGAAAAGATTATACTGTCGGTGCTCATCGAGGTAAATACATCACACCCCCCAAACTTAGTAGAAACTATAGTTGAAACTAAGTTTGAAAAGAGATGTAATTGCCGATAAGTAAGCACTTCAAATATAAAAATTACTTACTCACACAAAAGAAATAAAGCATTAAAACGGGAGGGAAAGCCCCCAACAGGCGCTCATGTTTAACGTCGGAGAGTCACGACGATACCACTTAGAAGACTACTTGATCAGAGGATGGTCTCGTCGCATCCTCACCTTCCAATACTTTCTCCCCCTCTTACTATCCTCACTTACCACCTTACCTTTCCTTGGCACCATACGATCAGTCGAATCTCCTTTCTCCAACTTTCTCATCTCATTCCTGTCAATCTTCCATTCAATTGTGGAATCACTCCCATCACCATCAAGATCAAAATCAAGATAAGAACGAGAACAAGGACATTCAAATTTGTTGGTATCCGGTGGTAAGTTAGGAGGCTTGAAGTAGGCATCATCTTCTCTTCCTTTATCTACAGTCAGCACGGCACCTATATCGCTCACAAAAATATGATCATTAGAATTACCTTCATCCCATAGTCGTGTAGACTCCTCCGGGTCAATCCTCCTCTTGAATTCCGAATCACCTGATGGATCTTTTTCATCGTCACCAAGATAAGCATACGTCAAGTGTTCCGGCAATGATTTCAGCTCCTCTTTCTTTTCTTCCATCGGAGTGCTCTCTCTTTCCAATGGCAAGTACGTTTTAGTCCCTTTCACTTCTTCAGCCTTCGATTTTTCTAATGCATACCTGGCCTCACCCGAAGCAAGTAAGTTCTCAAGATATTCAATGCATTCATCATTGGATAGACCATCCAGCTCTGTAGTGGAAGAAGTAGGAGACTCCATCAAACATTTCTCAAGAGGATCCTTAGACATCAAAGACATATCCTCCTTTACAATCTCCTCCATCACGTCAATACTATGACACTGAGACTCCATGGGCATCTTCATTGCTTTGTCTAGATTGAATAGCACCTCTTCTTTGTCCATCCGCAATCTGAGTTCCCCTTTTTGAACATCAATCATAGCTCCAGCAGTAGCAAGGAAAGTTCTCCCCAAGATTAAAGGGATATTATCCTTGTCATCATCCATCTCTAGCACAAGAAAATCCACAGGAAATACTAGTTTATCTACTTTGACGAGAACATCTTCAATAATACCTTTTGGAAACGTCATCGACCTGTCCACCAATTGTAGAGCAACTGTTGTAGGAGTTAACTCCCCCAAACCAAGCTTTTTAAAGATAGACATTGGCATCAAATTGATGCTTGCCCCTAGATCGCACAAAGCTCGTCGTGCCGGCCCTTTCCCGATCTCACATAGAATAGTAAAGCTCCCCGGATCTTTCATCTTTGGCGGTAACTTCTTTTGAATAATTGAGCTACAATTCTCAGATAAGTTTACCGTTTCAACTCCGGTTAAGCTTCGCTTCTTCATCAATATGTCCTTAAGGAATCGAGAATAGTATGGCATCTCCATGATTGCCTCTGAGAAAGGGATGTTCAAGCTTATCTTGTTCATTATCTCTGAAAACTTCTTGAACTTCTCTTACAATCCCTTCTTCACTAGCTTGTAGGAAAACGGTGGAGGTATCTTTGTTTTGGAAATCCCCCATTCATCACGATCAATCTTCTCCGCTTTCATCTTTTCGACTCTTAATCGCTTAGCTCTTTCCCATTTTTCTCAGCTATTATATCTGTACTTTGCTCATTCCGTACCACTGGAGTCGCATCGACATCAAAAGGAATATCAGGTGCATCAATCAAAATGTCTTGGCGAGGTTCGACCATTGTTCGACCTATTTGAGAGGTCGAACCAGGTTTGTATTGGTCGAACCTCTCTCCTGGAAGACTGATCTCATTCTGCTCTTGAGGTTTGACTAGGGTTCGACCAACATTGGAGGTCGAACAATTACCCCCTATAGTTCATATCCTTCGGTTCGACCTGGGTTCGACCTGATGGGTTGGTCGAACAATTACGGTCATGGTCGAACCGTTCCTGCGACAAAACAGAGTGCTCTTCCCGATGAGGTTCGACCATGGTTCGACCTGGATGACAGGTCGAACCCTTCGAGTTTTGGTCGAACTGACAATATTTGAAAACAGAGTGCTCTGCATGATCATGTTCGACCATGGTTCGACCTGTATGACAGATCGAACCCTCTGAGTATTGGTCGAACCGAGGCTTAGAAAATTCTAACTTTGCTTCCGACCTCATGGGTCCCTCGTACTGCGTTTCCGACCTTAATGTGATGGCGTTGCAGGACCTTGGATTCTCAATACTCTGAGACGGAAACTTCCCCTTCTCAATAGATTGAGTGAGCTTGTTCACATTCTCTGCTATCATTCCCATCAACAACGAAAGGTCCTTGTGATGATCATCAATCTTCTTCTCTAATCTAGCCTCAAGGCGGTTCACTCTTTTATCATTCTTCGCCATGTACCTGTTCACCATATCCTCGAAATCAGGCTTCCCTTCTTCCACTTGTGCACCCGGATCAACACCCATAGGAGGTTGAATTGCATTGTTAGGATTGCTCCATGAAAATACCGGCCTCCTAGGCTGTTGATAATTACCCGGGGGACCACGATTGTTATAATTCCCCTGGTAATTTCGGTTTCCTTGATTCGGGTACCTAGTTCCTTGAATACTTTGACCCATGGCGTAGTTCGCCTCTTCCAATTCCTCTTGGATCATTCCATTATTCATCATCTCTTGCTGCATGATTGGTACACGCTGAGATATATCGCTGATTTGCTTCTGTTGGGACTCAAGTAGCTTGTTGATATTGGACAAGCTAGAGACGATCTCATCCTCTCTCCTTGTTTTCACCATTGCTTGTTCAACCTAAGCTACCTTCCCAAGGACATACGTACCTCTAACTCTATCAGTCGGCCAATCCCTCAATTCATCGATATGTCTTCAAACAATTTCTCGGCCTCAACGGATGACTTTGTAAGCAATGCTCCATTAGAAGAAGCATCAAGTAACACTCTTGATTCACAGTCCAATCCATTATAGAATATACTGATATATTGGGCTTTAGATAGCCTATGTTGAGGGCACTTCCTGAGCATGCCCTTGAATCTATCCCACGCTTCATGAAATTTCTCACCTCCACTGATAGCAAATTGGTTAATATCTTGCTTCATCTTAAACACCTTCGAAGGTGGCATATACCTTTCCAAGAATCTTAACTTCAGTTGCTCCCAAGTGGTGCACTCAGCTGCGTTGATAGTGTCGTACCAATCTCTCGCCTTTTCAGTAAGTGAGAATTTGAACAAAAGGATCTTCCTAGCATCTTCATGTTCTCCTGCGTCTTTTTGAGTACTTGCATAGCCCAAGAACTTGTTCAGATGCTGCTGTGGATCCTCGAAAGACCCCCCTGAAAAGGAGTTTCTTTCTATCATGCTAATAAGAGCGGGATAAAGATCGAAAGCTGTATTCGTTCCCCTTGCTCCTAAAAGCTCATAATTTCCAGCCCCATTATTTCTGAAAACCTCTCGGATGGCTAGATTATCCGGATTCGCTGCCATGTTGACTGTTTCTACTTCCGAATTAACTTCAGTTATAGCTTCAATCATCTGCGAAATCTTCTCGTCAACTTCGACTCCAAAATTCAGAACTTCAGTTGGGTCAATTGTCTTTGCCTTGCTCTTCTTCTCCTTCTTCTTTCTTGATGATGCTCCAATCTCAGGATTATACGGTTCAAGATTACCTTTCTTTGATCTTGTGAGCATACACCTAAAATGAATAAGAGAGAAAATAACAAAACAAGGTAAATAGTCCTAATAAACTAGAAATAACAAAAAGATATTTTACGCCGTCCCCGGCAACGGCGCCATTGACTTGCTCGTATGTTCTCAACACACAATTTAATCCCCAAGTGTGAAGGATATCAATTGTAGTTTCGAAGGTGACCAAGTTATTATCGTACCCAAGGGACGGATAAATATCAATTCAATTATATTCTAGTAAACTGAGACTATTTGGTAATATAATAATGTTGAAATTTAGTAGGAACTATTAATCGAAATAACAAAAGTAAAGATAGAAGGTTGTGGTCAAGTAAGATGATAGGTAGTTCGTCAGGTCATCCGGTTTCATTCATTAATTCATACTTTTATGTGTCGATGTCCGACTCTACCTTGTGGTTTATGGACGCATCACTAACCGTGCAAATCTACTCTATAGACACAAGTAGATAAGCGTTTGACACGTGTGAATTTTCTCGGAGCAAGATGTATACTTTACCCCCCTTTCTAGGTACTATCATAATCAATTATTTCCCGTGCACTTAGTACTCTAACCCGATTTGATCTCCCTTTGTAGGTACTATAAAGTTATACTCTTTATCCTACTTGTTAACCCGAATTCAATTCAATTAACAAATATTCATATAAGACGGTTCTAATAAGACTTCGGAATCCCTTCACTTAGAATTATAACAATAAACCCTGCTCAGTAGTGAACGTACTCAACCAATAACCATGTTATGCATTCAGAATCTACACAACGATTATTGATGTACAAAACGACTATGAGTATTGATTAAAATAGCACAATCTTATACAAACTAAACCACAAGTAGTGTTGTACGGAGTATACACACGAAAGATAAATCAACTCATGAAACCTTCATAACCCTAGAACTACCGAAGCGGCTCTAGCCCATGATTGATCTAGGAACAATCATGGTTAGATGGACCGATCTTACTTGAACCTCCAGCGGAGCTCTGTCACAGCCCTCCGGATAGTGGAAGATCTTCTCCTCCAATCCACGTCTCCTTATCTCCTTATGATTCTTGATCAAAAGCTCTCTTTATTCTCTGCATGATCCTCCTTTTATACTTGTAATCACGTCTCTAGGGCTTGGAATGGACTTTCTAAGTGATCTCACGCGTTTCGGCCTCGAAAATCCAGATAAGGTAAGTTCCCGCACGTAGGTTCGACCTCGTCAAATAGGTCGAACAACTGGCCATAGGTCGAACCCCAAGTCGAACCCTGCTACTGAAAGAATTCTGCACTGGTTCGACCTCTTGAACAGGTCGAACCTCTCAGGACTTGGTCGAACCCCAGGTCGAACCTCATCAATGGACAATTTCCGCTCCCGATTCGACCAACTGACAAGTCGAACTCAAACGTCGTGGTCGAATCCTCTTTTCTGCGAACTAGTTCGACCTTGGTTCGACCTGATGGACAGGTCGAACCACTTGAGTCATGGTCGAACCTTCTTCTGTAACCTCAGCAATGCTGGTTCGACCTGCTGGAGAGGTCGAACCCTCCTCCAACAGGTCGAACCCACCTCTTTTCTTGGCGGTTCGCATGGTCTCGACTTCGTCTCTTCAACTCTTGGCACTTCCACTCCGTTTTTGCTATGAAAACCACTCAAATAGCTCCACTAACACCTGATTCATGCTAATTCACAATATATATAGGTTTTCCACCTATTTCCACATCAAAACTCTCCAAAACTAGCACAAAACATGGTGCCAAACTTGTGAATTTACACACTCATCAACCACAACGGAGAAGGAATTTTTATCCGTAGTGTATGCTTTTAAGAAGTTTTGACCATACTTTGTTGGAAAACAAACGATTGTCTACACGGATCACACGGCTATAAAATACCTAATGAGTAAGAAAGATGCTAAACCTCGTTTAATCTATTGAATGTTACTTTTGCAGGAATTTGATGTGATTATCAAGGATAAGAAAGGCGTGGAGAATGTGATCGCGGATCATTTGTCTAGGTTGGAAAATGGAGGTGAGAATGAAGACATGAAGCAGATTGGAGATGAGTTCCCGGATGAGGAGATTTGCTATTAGAAGTTGAGCAAGTGTGTACTCTCATGGTGAATGTGCCGTCTTGTATGCCGACTATGTCAACTTCATTGTGTGTGGAATCAAGCCCACATTACTTAATGAGTTCAAGGAAAAAAGGTTTCAAGTTGAAGTGAAGAAGTACTTATGGGATGAACCATATTTGTTCAAAATTTGCAATGATGGAGTAATAAGGAGATGTGTGGCCAAGGAAGAAGTTATGGGGATTCTTGAGTTATGTCATTCGTCTTTGTATGGAGGTCACTTCGCTCATCAAAAGGTGGGGGCTAAGATCTTACAATCGGGTTTCTATTGGCCAAAATTTATTTAAGGATACAAAGAAGTTTGTAGCTAAGTGTATAAATGTCATAGAATATGGGGAATAAGTAAGCGAGATGAGATGCCCATGAGATTGAGGATTGATATGAAAATATTTGATGTATGGGGCATTGATTTTATGGGACCATTTCCCTCGTCTAAGGGATATGTGTACATCTTGCTAGCCGTGGATTATGTGTCAAAGTGGGTGGAGGCAATTCCCACTAAGACAAATGATGCTTTGATTGTGCAAAGGTTTTTGAAAAATAATATTTTTGCTAGGTTTGGAGTTCCACGGGCTTTAGTGAGTGATGGAGGATCACACTTTGTAAACAAGTTGATGGAGAGTTTGTTGAAGAGATATGGAGTGAAGCATCGAGTGACTACACCTTACCACCCTCAAGCAAATGGTTTGGCGGAGGTCTCAAACCGCCAAATCAAGTTAGTTTTGGAGAAGACCATCAATGAAGGAAGGAAGGATTGGTCGGACAAGCTTGATGATGCCTTATGGGCTTATTGGACGGCTTTTAAAACCATTCTTGGTGTATCACCGTATCAATTGGTCTATGGTAAAGCTTTATATCTTCCCGTGGAGTTGGAACACCATGCATTGTGGGCTATCAAATGCCTCAATATGGATGAAAGAAAGAGTGATCAAGCAAGATTGTTGAAGTTAGTTGAGTTGGAGGAGTTTAGAGGAAGATCATATGATAACCCAATCATCTACAAGGAGAATATGAAGAGATGACATGATGCTAAGGCAAAGGAGAAGACGTTTGCTCTGGGGGACAAAGTTCTTGTATTCAATTCGAGTCTTAAGTTGTTTCCCGAAAAGCTTAAGTCTAAATGGATGGGGCCATATGAAGTGCTTGAAGTGTTGAGTGGGCATACATTGAAGCTTAAGGGTCCGAATAATGAGTTTGTGGTAAATGGTCATCGAGTGAAGTATTACCTATCTCCTTCTCAAAAGGAGATAGTGTGTGTGGATACTCTCTCTTCTTAAACTTCTTTGATTGCGGAGTAGTGTAGATTTTATTTTCTTTTTATTTTTGTTTGATAGATTTCTTGTAGATTTGGTATGTAGGTGGTTAAGCTCGTGAGAAAAATGCATATGATGGAAGACAAGGATGCTAAAGGTGAAATGATGATGTATGCCACACCACTCTTTTCAAACTTAAATTTAACACTTGTGTTCATTTAAGTTTGGGGGGAGGTTGCATGGTGGACATACTTGATCATATGTAGATAAGGAAGCATGCAAATTAAAAGAAGCTCAAGAAATCCAAGGAATGATAAAGATTAGTGCTTGTGACTAAAGGAGAAAACAAAGGAAGCTTGAAAGTGAGGGAGATGGAGAAAAGAATCATCTCTTCAATTATCCACACTTGAATAGTAATTATTATTCAAAGTTCCTTACTTTACCAAAGAGCCTAAACATTACATCCTAAGATAAAGACCTTTTTGATCACTTATTGAAACTAGGGTGGCTTGTGAACATAGTCCATGAGCAAGCCTATGGTGAGTCGGTTCTAACCGATTGATGAGTGATGTTCAAAACCCTACTCTATAGAGTGTCAAGTGAATTTGATATCCTATGAGAGACTTGGATTGAAAGGGGTTTGATTACACTTTTGTCATTCTTAGGATTGAACTTGTTAACTTTCATGTTATAAGTTTGATGATATAGGGATACTTAATGTAATTTTGTAGTCCTTATTACTTGTGATGCGTTGTGGTTTATGTTCGTTAGGTATTTTTCTAGGTGAAAATTACTCCTCTTATTTATCATTTTTCATTGTTCGAGGACGAATAATACTTTAAGTTTGGGGGGTTGATCGTTGTCATTTTCACCTAGATTTTAGTTTATTTATTTGTGGATTTTTGGATATTTTTGTCCGTATTTGTGTAATTTTTGGTAGAGTTATTGTTGTTTTGAGAAATGTGGTATGAATTGATAGAATTGTGCAAATGAGCTTAAATATGTGTAAAACAGGTCAAGAAATGGATAAAAATAGAGTCGGGAGCGAAACGGAGATGGAGGAACAATGCATACTTGTGCACGGGCCGTGTGCGGAATACGGCCCTGTAACAAGTGGTCATGTATTGTCATCAGAAATCGCTGCTCGCCCAGGAGGAAGGCCGTGTGCTGGTGCACGGGCCATGCATTGCTGCACGCCCCATGTGCGGAACACGGCCCTATAAGAAGAAGCCATGTATTATCGTCAAAAAATGCTACACGCTCATGACTGAGGTCGTGTAGCGTAGGTCGAGCCGTGTTCGAAAGCACGTACAACACGCCGAAGTAGGTGTGCTCTATACGGGCCATGAGCTGCTGCACGAATCGTATAGGTGCAAAAATCTGTGTAATTTTTAGAATATTCCGAAAGCTTCTAGAAGGTCCATTAGTGATATAAAAGGGTGACTTGTGTGAAATTTGAAACAAGAGATAATTTTTAGAGCAGTTACTGTTGGGATAAACACACGAATAATCAAATAATAAACTATTCGTCTACGCAGCGGAATGATCAATTATCCCTCTCTTGTGTGAATCTAGCAGGAAACAATCCTAATAATATAATGCACGATAAAACAAGCAATCAACAATGCACAACACAAGCAATTTAACGTGGAAAACCTCCTCAATGTGAGAAGGTAAAAAACCATGGGACCGAAGCCCACCAAACACTTCACTATGAGACAAAAAATCCAAGAGTTACAATCTGCCACCACAGACGAACTACCACAAACGTATCAAGACAATCAATACTTGATAACAAACAACGAGATTAGAAAGACCTCACCAAACTACGCAAACTGACGTTCTGAGTTTGCAACTGTAGAACCCTCAGAATCCGATCTCCACCGTCCAAAATCAACCTCTGTAAGTCCTGAACGTGCTGTCCAAATTACAGCTCGATCCAACGGTTAGTTTATGAGAAACAGCTCTTTCTCCTCAACTGCGCAGAACAAAATCGCCCAGAAAATCGGCTTCTGTTTTCGGCGAATTCCCGTCAACCCAAAGCTCCAAACACGATCTTCACCGTTCAGAATGTACCTCCACAAGTTCCAAACGTGCTGACTAAAATTCAGCTCGATCCAACGGTTGAAACTCCGGTTATTGCCTCTCCAATATCACTACGCTGGATTTTCTCTCAAAAAACGTGAATTGTGTTTTTGCCCTCTTTTTCTTCTCTCTTCCGTCAATGACTTACGGGACAAGATAAAACCAAGTATCGGGCCTACTTGGGCTAACCTAACATTGTTGGCTATTGGGCTCTTCACATATTTGGAAACCCAACCCAACAAATCTCCCCCTTTCCGATTATGTGGAGAGACTAGCCATTCCGGCTATCACACGACATACCTCGAGCTTTTCTCTAGGCAATGCCTTCGTCATCATGTCAGCACCATTATCATCTGTATGAATCTTTTCAAGCTCAAGCAACTTATCATTGATGACATCCCTCATCCAATGATATCTCACATGAATATGCTTCGATCTTGAATGAAATGCAGCATTCTTGCTGAGATGGATAGCACTCTGACTATCACAAAATACTACATACCTCTGTTGCTTCAATCCAATCTCCTCCATAAACCTTTTGAACCATAACACCTCTTTACATGCTTCCGTTGCAGCAATGTACTCTGATTCTGTTGTGGAGAGTGCAACACACTTTTGCAATCTTGATTGCCATGACACAGCGCCACCTGCGAATGTCACTAGGTAAGCAGAAATCGATTTTCTGGTGTCCACATCAGATCCCATATCTGAATCGGTATAGCCAACTAACTCGGGCTTCCCACCTCCAAAGGTGAGTCTCAAACTAGACGTACCTCGTAGATACCTCATTATCCACTTCACAGCATTCCAATGATCCTTTCCCGGATTAGACAAATAACGGCTAACAACACCAACTGCATGAGCTATGTCAGGCCTCGTACACACCATTGCATACATCAAGCTTCCCACAGCTGAAGCATATGGGACTCTTCTCATTGCTTCCTTCTCTTCATCGGTTGAAGGACTATGATGAGCTCCAAGCTTAAAATGAGTGGCAATAGGAGAACTAACCACTTTAGCTTTGCTCATATTGAATTTCTCAAGCACTTTCTCAATATACTTCTCCTGTGACAAGTGCAGCTTCTTGTTTGCTCTATCTCGGGTGATGTTGATACCAAGGATTTTCTTTGCTGGCCCCAAATCCTTCATGGCAAAAGATCTGCTCAACTGTTTCTTCAACCTGTCAATTCTTGAAACATTCCTGCCAACAATTAATATATCATCAACATACAGCAATAATATAATGAAATCATCATCCGAGAACTTCTGAACAAACACACAATGATCAGAAATAGTCTTCTGGTAGCCTTGCTCCCCCATAACTGACTCAAATTTCTGATACCACAATCTAGGTGCTTGCTTCAAACCGTAGAGACTTTTCTTCAGTTTGCATACATGGTCTTCTTTTCCCTTCACCTTGAAACCTTCAGGTTGCACTATGTAAATCTCTTTATCTAGCTCACCATGAAGAAAAGCAGTTTTGACATCCATCTGCTCAATCTCCAAGTCAAGACTAGCAGCCAAACCAAGCACAAAACGGATAGAAGACATTTTGACAACCGGAGAGAAAATTTCTTCAAAATCAACTCCCTCTTTCTGACTGAAACCTTTAACAACCAATCTAGCTTTGAATCGAGGCTTTGAGGTGTGCTCATCTTGTTTTATCCTGTACACCCACTTGTTCTTCAAAGCATGCTTCCCCTTTGGTAGTTTCACCAGATCAAATGTGTCATTTTCATGCAAGGACTTCATCTCATCTTGCATTCCTTCCAACCATTCATTCCTGTGTTCTCCACGAACTGCTTCTCCATAGCATTCAGGCTCTCCCCCATCGGTCAAGAGCATATACTGATCAGGATGATACATCCTAGAAGGTACATGAGCTCTACTACTTCTTCTAGGTGGTTCTTGAACTTCCTGTTCTGGAACATCAGGTGGTTGCGGCTAATCGATATCCTCTTCATCATGCAAAGGATGATCGACATGCTCATCATTACCAAAATCAGGCTGATCCTGATTCTCCTCTTCAGCTTCTACTTGACCTTGACCGTAAGGAACAATTTTCAAGTCAATCAAGTCATCACCAGGTGTAGAAACTGAGCTATCCGTCTTCTCAATGTCTCTTATGGTTTGATCCTCAACAAACACAACATCCCGACTTCTGACAAGCTTCTTCTCCACGGGATCATAAAGTCTGTAACCAAACTCATCTTGGCCGTAACCAAGAAACACACACTGTCGAGTCTTCATATCCAACTTAGACCTCTCATCTTTGGGAATATGCACAAATGCCTTACATCCAAAGACCCGTAAATGATTATAGGAAATATCTTTTCCTGACCAGACTCTATCTGGAACATCAAAGTCTAAAGGAACACACGGAGTAAGATTTAAAACATGTACAACAGTATTCAGAGCCTCACCCCAAAATGATGAAGACAATCCTGCTTCTGATAGCAGACATCTTACTCTCTCGACCAATGTTCTGTTCATCCTTTCTGCAAGACCATTCAATTGAGGAGTCTTTGGAGGAGTCTTTTGATGTCGGATACCTTGCTCTCTGCAATACTCATCAAAAGGACCAATGTATTCTCCTCCATTATCCGATCTGATACATTTCAACTTCTTCCCAGTCTGTCTCTCAACTAAGGCATGAAACTGCTTGAATGCATCGAGCACCTGATCTTTCGTCTTCAATGTGTAGATCCAGGTCTTTCTTGAGTGATCATCTATAAAAGTAACAAAATATAAAGCACCACCAAGAGTTCTTGTTTTCATAGGACCACAAACATCAGAATAAATTAAATCGAGTATACCTGATGCTCTGGTAGGAGTTGAGGTCTTGAAAGCAACTCGAGTTTGCTTTCCCGCCAAACAGTGAGAGCACTTCCTTAAAGATGCATTCTTCAAGTCTGGAATGAGATTTCTCTTCTCTAAAATCTTCAATCCCTTTTCACTGATATGACTGAGTCTGCTGTGCCACAACTCAACTATCCCCTCATTCTTAACTGCATTAATAGAGCCATCAAGTAGCTTTGCTTGCATCAAATACAATGAGGAGTGTTTTTGACCTCTAGCAACAACTAAAGAACCTCTTGTAAGCTTCCACTGACCATCGAAGAACACACTGCAGAAACCTTCATCATCAAGTCTCCCAACAGATATCAAGTTCAATCGAAGATCAGACACGTGCTTCACATTTCTCAAAACTAGTGTAGCACCATTACTAGTCCGCAAACATACATCTCCAACGCCAATGGCTTTAGCTAAGCCATCATCACCCATCCTAACATTACCATAGTCACCTGACATGTAGGATGTGAACATCTCTCTACGAGATGTGGCATGTATGGATGCCCCACTATCAATCACCCAATTGCTTTCACGACATGCAAGATTGACAACTTCATAATCACGAAAGATAAGGAAATCACCTGTTGCAGCAGACACTCGATCATTATCTTTCGTTTCTTCATTCTTTCTTTCTTTCCCATTTTCTTTCTTGTCATCTTGCTTGGGTTTTCTGCAATACCTTGCTATGTGTCCTGGAGTTTTACAATTCCAACACTCAACCTTACTGTGTCTGTTGGATTTACTCCTCCTGTCTTTTTGCTTGCCTGTTGGACCTCTGCTATTACTTCTCCCCCTCTTCTCTGTAACCAAAACCTCTGATTGCTGTAAAGGACCCTGCGATTTTCTCCTTGTTTCCTCATTCAAAACGCTGCCCTTAACCAAATCCATTGTAATGGTACCATTGGGGGCTGAATTAGACAAAGATGTCCTGAATGTCTCCCATGAATTCGGCAATGTACCAAGAAGCCATAAGCCCTGTACTTCATCCTCAAACTTGATATTCATTTCCGACATTGATTAATAATGCCCTGAAATGAATTCAAGTGATCTGTCATAGGAGTGCTATCTTTGAATTTCAGATTCATCAACTGCTTGATTAGAAATAACTTGTTGTTCCCAGTTTTTCTAGCATACAGTTCCTCCAACTTTTTCCACAATGTTCGTGCATGTGTTTCTCCACTAACATGGTTCAATACATTATCATCCACCCACTGCCTAATGTAACCATATACTTGACGATGCAATATATTCCATTGATCATCTGTTTTATCATCAGACTTTTTAGTTTCAAATACAGACAAATAATAATCTTTCACATAAAGAAGATCCTCCATCTTGCCTTTCCACACATGATAATTAGAACCATTGAGATTCACCATTCTATTAGTATTGGTTTCCATATTCACCACAAGGCACAGAGCAGAAACCCGCTCTGATACCACTTTGTTGGGATAAACACACGAATAATCAAATAATAAACTATTCGTCTACGCAGCGGAATGATCAATTATCCCTCTCTTGTGTGAATCTAGCAGGAAACAATCCTAATAATATAATGCACGATAAAACAAGCAATCAACAATGCACAACACAAGCAATTTAACGTGGAAAACCTCCTCAATGTGAGAAGGTAAAAAACCACGGGACCGAAGCCCACCAAACACTTCACTATGAGACAAAAAATCCAAGAGTTACAATCTGCCACCACAGAAGAACTACCACAAACGTATCAAGACAATCAATACTTGATAACAAACAACGAGATTAGAAAGACCTCACCAAACTACGCAAACTGACGTTCTGAGTTCGCAACTGTAGATCCCTCAGAATCCGATCTCCACCGTCCAAACTCAATCTCTGTGAGTCCTGAACGTGTTGTCAAAATTACAGCTCGATCCAACGGTTAGTTTGTGAGAAACAGCTCTTTCTCCTCGACTGCGCAGAACAAAATCGCCCAGAAAATCGGCTTCTGTTTTCGGCAAATTCCCGTCAACCCAAAGCTCCAAACACGATCTCCACCGTTCAGAATGTACCTCCACAAGTTCCGAACGTGCTGACCAAAATTCAGCTCGATCCAACGGTTGAAACTCTAGTTATTGCCTCTGCAATATCACTGCGCTGGATTTTCTCTCAAAAAACGTGAATTGTGTTTTTGCCCTCTTTTTCTTCTCTCTTCCGTCAATGACTTACGGGACAAGATAAAACCAAGTATCGGGCCTACTTGGGCTAACCTAACATTGTTGGCTATTGGGCTCTTCACATATTTGGAAACCCAACCCAACAGTTACACACATTCCACACCATATTTTCTCACACACTAGATCCATAATCCATCTCTATCCATTAGATCCATCCAATTTTCATTTGATCTCCACAATCAATCCATAAATCCATCATCCAATCCATCCATCCACCATTTGAGAAGAGGAAAGCATCAAGGATTGAAGGAGTTAGCATATTGAAGAGAATGAAGATTTCTCCATGAAAGGGAAGCTAATCTACTTTTCAATTGTTGATTTTCTTCTTATTTTGGCTCAAATGGAGCAAAGCTTGATTTGTAATGGTATAAACACAATGTTTAGTGGCTAGTCCTATAGTAGGGCTAATCACATGAATGGTTGAGATGAAGAGTTAGATGTGTAGAACTTGAGTAGTGATTTTAATTAAATTGTGGATTTCCTTTTATGGTATATCAATCATGTTTCATTTCAATACTTATGTGATTAAATTTTCTATTCATAGTGTTAGGATGGTCATTCCAATATTGTGAGTGGATGTTTAATTGAATCATATATTGAAATGTGCATGCATGTTAGCATAAGGGTAGGTAAGCCATACACTCCTTAGACTTAGAACATTCATAGAGGGACACTTAAGAAATTGAGTGAAAAGAACCAACTTATGATAATAGTACCTTAAGGGAATTGAGATTAAGACCAATCCTAGGAGACTTAGACTTGTAAAAGAGTCGAGAACCTAATTGCCTTGACCATAGGGATTAGGGGTAAAATCGTGATTGATTTTAGTCTACAAATTAATGAAATTCATCATCAAGAGATTTGCATATCTAGCTCAAGTCTTAACCATGATTATGATTAGCATTACTCTCTTTTCAAGTGAATTCTATCTCCATTCCATTCATCACTTCTTTGTTGTTTGATCCATTACTTTGTTAGTTTAAATTCTAGTTGATTAAGTGGAGAATTAAGTAGTAGTGTTATATACAAAATCTTAAAACTATCATCCTTACAAAGCATAAATCAATAGAAAATCCGGATACAAGTATGAGTTTACTTTCCCTTGGGATGACAATATTATAAATTTTGTACTTGATCACGCGTTTACTCGACGATAGAGTCTCTTACTCTTACATATTTTACAAAAAATACGACTAAGAACACTAATCGACCACCATTTCATATTTTCGACCAACATTGAATGGCTATTAAGTGTAACTGTTGACCACCAGTTGTCGATTGAAGCCAAATTTTCGACCACTAGAGGTCGACCAGAAGGCAAATTTTTGACCGCCAGTGGTCGACTGAAGATCAAATTTTTAGTCACTAGTGGCTGAATAAATTGTTGTTTAACTTATACTGGTGGTCGATTGTGGCTTCCTATCAAAATTCCATAATTTGATTTTTTTCTCCTAATAGTACAATCAATAATAAAAATAGAGCAAATGATAAATATATTAATCCCTAAACATAAAAATGAATACATAAGTAGTTATCAAAACACATCATTTAATATAAACATGAATCCAAAAGTAGTTATTATAATAATAAATAGAGCAAATGATAACAATCATGTCCTTACGCCTCCCTTGGGCTGCTGAAGTAGATGGACTTGGTGCATCTGGAGGAGGACGAAAACTAAGAGAAGAGAGAGGTGCTCTGGAGATTTTAGTTTCTCTCTCTAAAATCTCTTGCTTTTCTTTTGTGATTTGGTCTTCTAGCCGACGGTATCTCGTCGGGAGGTGGTTGCGGTTGGTGGTGGAGGTCGCCGGAGTCTATTTTCTGGCCATCTCCTTCTTCGGTTTTTGAGGGTTTTTCATAGGTTTGTTGTATTGCATGTCATTCGATCTCTCCATTGATGGTTAAAAAGAATAGAGAATCTTCATCCTTGAAGGGAGGAAAGTCTAATGGTGCTAGTGGTGTTGCATTCAAAGCATCAAAGGAAGGACATGCAATCAATGTGAAGAATCATGTTCTTCAAATGGAAGAAAATCTCAAGTCTAATGAGATGTCTAATGTTGTTGCTTCAAATAAACCATCGAAAACATCTTGTCCGATGGAGGGTGTAGAGGAGGCAACCGTGGTTGATATGGGTCCTCTTGATACTTTGCATGCGACTTCATCTTCGTTGGAGGTTATGCGAGAGGTATTAAAAGGAGGAGGAGATGCGACGGGAGGTGTGGTTGGTTCAAAAAGTGTTGATGCTACGGATATAGGTACTAAAGAGCTACATCTTCCGTTGTCAGGCGATCATGATGTTCACAAACGAGGTTTGCAACCTCCCTTGAAGGGTGGAAAGGGTTTCAATGGTGGAAAGCGTGGTAAAGTCAAAGTGGATGGTGTTTCCTCCAAGGTTAGTGAACCTCTTGATTACTCTATGTTTGTGAACAACAATCATGTTGAGAAAGAAAGGTTGCTCAAATTCATTCCACCAGCTGATGATGGTTCGATTTATCTTGATCCTAAATAAGATTCGAGTGTATGGAATCATTCTTTAGTTGGATATTTTTCTGGGAGGTTCCCTGGAATGAAGGCGTTGCATGCTATTTGTCGCACTTGGGGAGTAAGATATATGGTTCATATGCATAGCTCGGGTTGGATTATCTTCAGGTTCTTTGGTGAAGAGGATATGTTGAAAGTGTTGCATTTGGGCCCTTACTCTATTTGGGATCGTTTTCTTCTCCTAGATAAACTTCCGAGAGCTTTCCAATTTGGGGAGAAGAAATTGTCTCGCATTCCTCTTTGGGTCAGGTTTCCTTTACTTCCTTTGGAATTTTGGACCCGGCATCACATTAGTTCTATTGCGTCTGCAATTGGCCGCCCTATTTATGTTGATGCTCATTCTGGAGATACAGACAGGGTTTCCTTTGTGAGAGTTCGGGTTGATGTTGATATGTCGAAGGATCTTCCTAAGGAAGTTACTATTAAATTTCCAGGAGGAGTCTTCAAGCAACAAGTTGTTTTCGAGCAACTCCCTTATTATTGTCAAGTGTTTAATGAATATGGCCACCAAGATGGAGTTTGCAAAGCTCCTAGAAAGGAAGTGGTGACTAAGCCTAGTAGGGGAGGTAATGATAAAGGGGTTGATAAAGTTGGTGAAGACAATGTTGGTGGTGGTTCGAAGGAAGTGCTTGCTGACAGTGGGAAGACTATGGGTGTTAAGTCTTCTGATGGGTTTGTTATGGTTAAGCCTAAAGGAAAGCCTAAAACTAAGCCTAAACCGAGAGGTGAGGTTGTCGGTAGGGTGGAGATTGGTAGTATTGAGCTACCTATCTCCTCTCAGTTTAATGCTCTTTTGGAGGGTAGTGAGCCTATTGATAAGTTGGCTTCTCCACAACGTTTGTCTCCCTCTCAAGGTGATTGCCATATTGATGTTGTGGTGCAAAGAAGGTTGATTGTCATAAGGATGATGGGGTGCCAAAGAAGGTTAGTAGAAAGGGCAAATCTCCTGCTAAATCAGATGGTTCTTTTAATTCGGAGGAGGAAGACATGGCTAGGCATGCACGTGGTAGATGTGGGAGATCTAGGTCGGCTACTCGACGTAATTCTGGAGTAGTTATTCGTGAACCTAGTGAGGGTGGCAAGCCTCCAGATCCTCATTTATCATGAAATTTCTAAGCTGGAATATGCGAGGCTTGGTGGGTGCTCTGGCTCAGCAAGTAGTTCGCAGGTTAGTTCGGAGTCATGACTTATCTTTGATGGGTCTTATTGATACTAAGTTGGGTATTAATAATGTTGTTGATACTATGAATATTATTGTTCGAGGTTGGTGTTTTGTTCATAATATTGAGGTTGCTTCTAGCGGTCGCATTGTTGTGGCTTGGAACCCTTCTCTTGTTCAATTTGTCCCTATTGTCTTACATGATCAATGCATTTCTGGCACATTGTTATGTTTGACTACACATAGGGAGTTTATGGTGTCTGTTGTTTATGGTCGCAATACTGTGGCTCAGAGGAAGTTGCTTTGGGGTTCCCTCTCGGAGTTTGGTGCCTCGGTTGATTCTCCTTGGTTGTTGATGGGAGATTTCAACTCTATCAGGCGATCAAATGAGAGATCTTTGTCTTCTCAAACTACTTCCAATTGGTTTAGAGTTGATTTTGAGGATTGTTGTGTTAGCTTGGGTTTGGATGATGCCATTTCACGTGGTTGTTTCTTTACCTGGACAAATGGTACAAGGTGGAGTCGGATTGATAGAGTGCTAATCAATGATCTTTGGGCGAGTGATAGAAGTATGGTGCAGGCGGATTTCTTGCCTATGGGTGCCACTTCTGATTATTGTGTTGTTATTATTTCCATTTCTCATTGTGAACCTCATAAGAGGAAGCCATTTAGATACTTAACTATGTGGAGTATTTGTGATGGTTTTCTTGATGGTGTTCAGCAATGTTGGGATCAGTTTATTTGGGGCACTAAGCAATTTATTGTTTTCAGAAAGTTGAAGTTACTTAAACCTCATCTCAGGGGTTTAAGTAAAAGAAACTTTCACCATATAGTGGAGAGAGCTGAAAGGGCTAGAGCTGATCTTGAACAACTTCAATTTTTGAGCCATGACGATCCTGGTAACATGGATATTTGGGCTAAGGTGTTGGATGCGTGAAAAGTGGCTTCTTTCTTATCTCACGCAGAGCATTTGTTCTTTACACAGTTAGCTCGTAATGAATATTTGCTTTGCCAGGATAAACCATCCAGGTTTTTTCACAAGCTAGTTAAAGTGAATGGTGGTCGCAACATTATTCCGTCTATTAGAACTGCCTCGGGGCATACTTCTTCCAGGGAAGAAATGGTTGAGGAGTTTGTTTCCTTTTATAAGGAACTTCTTGGGACTTTTCGGGATTGTCAGCTTATTGATGACTCTGTATTTGAATGGGGTGAGCAGTTGTCGGAGGATCAGAGGGTCGAGCTTGTTGCGCCAGTTTCGGTGGATGAAATCAAACAAGTCATCTGGAGTATGAGCACGCATAAGGCTCCAGGTCCCGATGGTTTTTCTGTGAGCTTCTTTAAGGATGCTTGGGATGTTGTTGGGCATGATGTTGTATCTGCGGTTCAGAAAATTTTTCACTCTGGAAGGCTTCTTCGTCAGTTGAATGCCACGTTCATTACTCTTATTCCAAAAGGAGTACATGACCCAAGTGTGAAGGATTTCAGACCCATCTCGTGTTGTAATATTTTATATAAGGTTATCTCCAAGATTATTGCTGCCAGAATCTCTAAGGTTATGGATTTTTTAATCTCAGAGAATCATTTTGGCTTTATAAAAGGGAGATACATGAGGGACTGCATTATGTTGGCACAAGAGGTATTGCGAAAATATGGCTGGAGTAGGGGTTATATTGCTCCCCGTATGACTCTCAAGGTTGACATTAAGAAGGCTTATGATACTGTCAACTGGGACTTCTTATGGGGCGTTCTAGTGGGTCTTCGTTTTCCCCCATTGATGATTGGGTGGATCATGGAGTGTGTGACCACTATTTCTTTTTCTATTCTTGTTAATGGGGTGCCGGAAGGTTACTTTGAAGGGAAGCGGGGTCTTCGTCAGGGTGATCCTCTTTCTTCCCTCCTTTTTATGATGTGCATGGATTATTTCTCTAGATCCTTCAAGAAGCTTTCTAATGTTAATAATTTCAAGTTTCATTCCAGATTGTGTGCGAAAGTTAGTTTGTCACACTTGGTGTTTGCGGATGACTTGATTTTATTTGCTTATGGTAATGTTCGAACTGCTCAACTTATTTCTCAAGCTTTGCATACCTTCTCTTCAGTGTCAGGATTAGAAGTTAGCAATGAGAAATCTAGTTTGTTTATGGCTGGCATTTCTGAAGATGTGGAGCAGGGTATTCGGGCCATTTTGCCTTTTCAAGATGGTTCGCTGCCTGTTCGTTATTTGGGCATTCATTTGCTTAGTAAGAAGTTAAAGGAGGCTGACTTTGAGCCTTTGTTTGAGAAGATTTCTAGTCTCGTTCGTGGCTGGTCTTCTCGCCATTTCTCGTATACAGGTAGATTGGAGTTGGTTCGTTCTGTTATCTATGGGATCTTGAATTTTTTAGCCTCGATGGTCAAGATTCCCATAGGTGTTATTCAGCGTGTTGAGCGGATGATCGGTTTGTTTTTATGGGGCAGAAAGCGGGGCTCTGTTAAATGGTCTAAAGTTCTCCTCTCTAAGGAGCAAGAAGGATTGGGACTTAGCAACATTGAGCTTATGAATGATGTGGCATTGTGTGGTATTATTTGAGACATTCATTTGGAGAAGAATTCATTGTGGCTTCGATGGATTCATGAAGTTTACATTCATGGGGTGTCGGTTTGGGATGCTATCCCAACCAACGCTGCGTCTATTGTGTGGAAGGATTTACTTAAGGCACGTGATCGTATACGAGCACGGTTGCCAGGTGATCCTGTTGATGCTTTTATGGAGTGTTCTGAATCGGGCAGCCTTATTACTCGGAAGCTTTATAATATGGTTGCTCCTTCAGGCCCAAGGAGATTCTTCTTTGCGAAGATATGGTCTTCGTGCTTCCCTAGAAAGCATGTGTTTCGTATGTGGATAGTAGCTAAGAATTGCTTAACTACTTTGGATCGTTGGCATGCTGAGGGAGATTGCACGGAGTGCTGTTTTTGTGTGGGTTTTCATGAATCAAGAGATCATTTGTTCTTTCAGTGTTCTTTTTCAAGTACAGTTTGGAACCAAGTGCGCTCTTTTATTGGGTGGCAAAGATGTATTTCTACCATCTTTGCAGGCGTCAAGTGGATTTCTAAGGATCGTGGCATTCGCAAAGCAGATCGTAGACGGAAGGAGCTTGCTCTTTTTGCTACGGTTTACTTTATTTGGAAAGCGAGGAATGATTCCATTTTTGATAATATTAGACCGACTGTTAGTAATGTTGTAAATAACATTTTAATGCATGTAGCTAGGTTTCAGTTTCTTCTAGCTAGATGATTGTGTTTGGACCCTCTCGATGTTTGTATCGTTGGGGCCTTGTTTTCGACCTTAGTCGTTGAGGTTTGCTTTTGTACATTGTATCTGGCTTCGGCCTTTTTCTGAATATTAACATCTATATTCAGAGGACGAAAACTAGCTTGATCATGACCCAATCTGGAATTGACACTAGCCATGCATGCCATTGTCTCTGCCTCTTAACTTGGGGATCCACGTCTCTATCTCTCAAGTAAAGGCTCCATTAGGCCAGTAGCGGTGGAGATCATTTGGTATGGGTTCACTCTACAGCCATGCGGCTCATTTGACTCATTCATGCTAGGTTGGGGATGCATAAAACGATCACCCATAATCGAACGATCATTTTTCATATACCAATCCATGTATCCCTGCTCACACTCCCAAGAAGGGTGTCCTTGTTCTCGATAGTCAATAAATGATTGGACTAGTAATCGAAGAAGTCCGCGTGTAACCTCCCACCTGTTTCACTTTGGTGGGCTCAGGCATCAAGCGAATGATGTTCAGGTCAAGTGGGATCTGTGGCATGGTCTGAATGTAATCGAGCTACTTCCAATTGACTAGCAACTCTTCACCATCCACATTCTCCTCAACTTCATTCCCATTTCCATTCCCATGCTCATGCTCATCTACATCCTCTTCCTCTCTCCTATCATAGTTAGTGGTTTATTCATTATATGGTTCAGGATTAAGTAGTAGTTTTAGTTCTATTGGCCGCACATTTTGTTCTTGTTGATGTTCTAATTTCCACGTAATAGGTAGAATTACGGGGATTTCCAGTACTTGACAGACACGATGTAGTTTAAATAGTCATGCTGAATGTCGAATATGCTCTTCTATATGATGCATTTGGGCAATTATGTCGTTCATTAAAAATACCTACAAGCATATAATATATTGTTAATATACAACGAAGACGAAAAAAAAATGACAAAACATAAAAAAAATTTGGCACGGTTGACCACCACCTGCCGACCAAAGGCCTACTGATTGGAAGGTTTGGTCGAAAATAATGAAGAGTGGTCGATCACAACCCATCAAAAATTTCAGATTTGGTCTACTAGCACTGGTCGATCAAAAAACCACACCATCGACTAGTAGTGGTTGACCGAAAGGAACAAGTGTTGCCCAGTTGCGATCGACTTGAAGGAGAACTCATCGACTAGTAGTGGTCAACTGGAAGGTAAAATTGTTGACCTGTAGTGGTCGATCGGAAAGATAAACGGTCGACCAGTAGCGGCCGATCGGAGGCAAGAATTTCGATAGATCAGAGTTGAAAATTGCAGCTCGTTTTCAATAATTTTACAGTTTGAAATACAATTCCCAAGCAAAATAAACATGCATATATGCCATCCTAACACTACAAATCAACAATTAAACCAATAACCATAAAGAATAATTACCTAATTTTACCTAAAATTAAAATAAAACACAAGATCTAGATAGTTTCAAACGATCTAAGAAATTTTCAAGTGCAAAAATAAGGAGAGTAGTTTACCTAGACCGAATCGATCATCCATTGAAGTGCTTTGATGTAGCAAGATGAGGTTTTCTTATTTTCTTCCTTCTTTCTCTTTTTCCTTCTTCTCTTTCTTCCCTTGGTCGATCAGTTCGGCAGTTTGGAGTTGGGAGATGAGAGTTGTAAAGTGGGTATATGTGGTTGTTGTGAAGTTGAGGTGAGGGTATGGTGAATAATGTGTGTTGGTGTATAAAGTAAATGAATATTGAGTTAATTTAAAATTAAAGGGTATAATTGTAAAAGTAGGGTAGTCGGGTTTATATAGTTTGAGTTGATGTATTCAGTAATGGGCATATTCGTTAAAATAGTATGTGTGGATAGCCGAAGTCTTAATTTAGATGAGCATGTGGGCCTCTTTATTAAATTATTGATGGGCTTGACAATCAATAAGTGGGATAATGGGCAATTCTTTAAGATTTCAAGTTGGAGATCAAGATGAAATGTGCCAAGTATTTTTTTTGGGAGGCATATGTTATGCTAAAAATTCCAGCTTGCGCAATGCTGTTGTTTTAGCCTATTTTAGCTCGTTTCAACTTTGAATGGAGCTTTATTTTTTCTATGGCTTCGTAATTTCCCAAAGAAGCTCATTATGAGAATAAATCCTATAAATTCTAACAAAAGAATCCTCTAGAAAAAATTTAAGGAATTAAATAAATTAATCACTAAAGGCAATCTTAATTATAGACAATGTAATCTAACAATTTCTATGCTCACCAATTAGATGGTAGGATTCTTCTTCCAATGGTTGAATGGAAATGCACACACCAAAATGTCATCTTTTGGGGGATCTAATTGGGAATCACCACACAAGAGTCATTTAGATATTTGAGAAGACAATTATGATCACGCATAATGGTGGATAACTGAAAGGATTGGAGGAAGATATAAACTAATTGAAATTCCTTATTAGTGTGAAATTATTTGTGGGATTAGTTAAGAAGTAAACATGAAAGTTATTCATTGAATGTATAAAATCAAAATTGTATCAACTGACACTCTTGATTACTCATGGAATGACAGTAGAAGAGAGTAATATGGGAAACACCATGATGGAAGTCAATCATTGAAGATGTAGCATTAGTCAATGATGAAGTCCACATATAGAATCAAGGATGGATATGATAAAGGATGTTGAATTGCACTACTCTCATTAGGGAATAGACGCTCATGCTGGAATTTTACGACTCTCTAGCCGCTGCTCCCCGTCCCTCCCTTTTTGAAATATAGGAAGAGAGCAGCTACATTAAAGAACAATGCTCGGGCATCCTGACTAGGTAATCCCTCATTCACTGTAAGATATATCCCTATACTTTCTACTCATTAATAGATATATTTTATCTTTAAGACAAGGATTGATGTTTCTAATTTAGAAAAACAAATGACGTCATTGAAAATAAATTAGGGCAATATTAGAGACGGCGGTGGCCGTCTCAATCTTCGTCTCAAGCCGTCTCAAACTCAAGACTATCTCAAGAGTCGTCTTCAAATATTTCAATATTTGTTTCAACCACTTAGAGATGGTATTGAAATCGTATCAATAACAAATTGTTGCTCATGCCATGTTCAAATATGGCTTTGACTCGACTCACTAAACCAGACCAAAAACGATGTCGTTTGTAAGGGATTAGAGACAACAATATATCCGTCTCTAAATAAAGATGTGTCAATAATAGTCTCTAGATAAAGAGACCGACCAGAGATCAAAAGTGGATCAAAAAATCGCCTCTATTTCAAAAAATCTTTTCTAAAACCGTCTCAAATTGAGACGGCATATAAGCCGTCTCAAACTTTCGTATCTATTCAAGGTTTTTTTTTTGTAGTGATAACTTTCTGGAAAATTATAAATTACTATACTAACTTTAATAAAAAGGTTCGTATGCATCAAATTTAATGTGAATGGTAAGTGTTATGTTCAATAAAATAGTTAATGTGTAGCAAATGTTTTGTGAATTGTAAGTATTTTGTGTAGCAAAATAATTCTTTGTGAATATAAATGTTATTATGTGCATCGTAAATGTGGGGTAATGGTTATCTCACATTAAGTTGAGATTATATTGGGTAATTGATTTTATTATTTTTTTATCAGTAAGTAATATTTTTCAAAGGATGTATCTTATATTAATTATGGGTATTGAATGTGTATTATACAGTAATTTTTTCATATATTTTTAAACACTACTTCTTTTAAAGTTTTGGATGTCATTATCTCTAGTTTGTAACGCCTCATTTGACTACACTTCTAACTATGCGTGCGACTCTATATTCGGTTCTTTATATGACCTTATACACGGTCATGTATGAGATCATACATACATATATCTTTTTAACCAATATATATGTTTTTAATACTCCCTTCGTTCGCCGATAAAATATTCATTTTTCCTTTTTGATCGTCCATTTTAAAAATATCAAATTTTCATTTCTGAAAAAATGAGCTCACATATGTTCCACCACTCACTACTTAAAAAAACTACTAACTTTATATAAAATAATAACTCCTTATAATCCACATTAAAAAAACAAATAGATACCTTACCACTTGACAAAAGAAGTACTAAGAGGGGCTTTTAGACATTATGTTCGAGGAGAGGTGGCCTAGGTGGAGTAGGTAGTGGAGTCATTGTGTGACAAAAAGATGAAGAGAGAGCATGGGAGTTGTTCAAGTTGAGGGTTGGGGTGTTTGTATTTGAAATTGGAATTTGAAGTGTGGCATAGGAGATATTAAAACTATAATTTGTTTGATTTGATGAAATGGAATGGAGACATCTTGAGCTTGTATGATGACATTAGAATTTAAACAATGATAATTGATTATATTCTACGATTATAAGTAGAAAAAATATTGACTTAGGATTCTATGAATTTTTTTGTTTTGAATTTTTTTTATAGATATAGAAAAATAGTGATGCATAATTTCTTATTATGTGCACAAAGAGCATATGTACTCTTGTCGCATGTAACCACGAGTAACCAAGTTAAATTCTCAAGTCATGAGAAATTAAGAAATTAAATGTTTAAGCAATATTTTGTCTATTGTGATTTTATAATGACGACGAAAAAAATATTTAGATAAGGATGCAAATAAAAGAATTTAAAGCAATGTAAGAAATAAAAGATGGAATGGATGCAAAATGAATGAATTTCAAACTATGCAAGAATGAGATTAGCAACTATCATGACATGGAAAATAAAGAAATTATGCAACTAACTATAATCTATTCTGGACATGGCATAAGAGCGATCACAAAAGTAAGTTCCCTCTCGAGTCACTTGGGCTGTAGACCCTCAACGAAGCTCCCAAAAATTCCTAGGATCAAGACCAAAGCGAACACCTCTCAATAAATACTAATTACTTTACGAGTTCCCTAATTAGATATCAAATTATAAGTAATATTCCCTTACTAGATATTATGAATCCAATAACAGTTTTGGTGTCCTTACGGAATCAACCAATCTCTCGATTAAGCCAAAGAAATGTTCTATCAAAAAATTCTTATCTAGAAGGATATCTCTACCTCATTTTAAGTTAATCTACATGAAGTGTATGATGAAATGATTCAATGAATTATTCTAAAAATATAATTCATTTCTCAATCTAATCAAATGTCCAAGACAATTAATCATACAAATCAAATATATAAATCAAGCAATTAACATGAATGACAGAAATAACACAATATCCAATTAACATTGAAATTAAATTACATACAAATTAAGTTATCCAACACAATCATGAAGCTAGCCTTAGAGATTAGCATTACATGGTTTCAAGTAAAGTAAAATATGATGAAGGGAGGCGTGAATTCCACATGGATGATGTTCCGATGGATGATATGCTGAAAATGAATTTTTCTGAAAATGAATTCTTCTTCCTTTTTAAAATCTCATGCCAAATGTAGATAGTGGCCCAACTTTAAGTGAGAATGGTTCCTGTTGTATGTCCATCAACAATGTAAGGATTAATTTAGATGGGCATGTGGGCCACTTTATTAATTCATTGGTGGGCTTCACAATCAATGAATGGGCCAATGGGCCATTCTTTAAGATTTCGACCTGTAAATCAAGATGAAATGGGCCCAAAAAGTGTTTGGGCCGCAGGTTTTATGCTAAAATTCCAGCTTGCGCAACGCTGTTGTTTTAGCCCATATTTGCTCGTTTTAATTCCGAATCGAGTCCTATTTTTTTTATGGCTTTGTAAATTCCTAAAGAAGCTCATTTTAAAATAAATGCAAATTCCAACAAAAGAATCATCTCCACAAGAATTAATGAATTAAATAAATTAATCACTAAAAACAACCTTAATTATATATTAAAAATAAACCACATTTTCTAATATTCCTTATCTATTTAATAGTCTCTTCCATCTATTGAATTCAAAAGGCGACCAGATAGAGCTGTTGTACTACTTGACTGGTAAGAAAGAGCTTCCGTAAGAACTTGAATACTTTTGTATGAACGGTAACCCTCTCTTCCACTACTGGTGGACTGTTGCACAGAAAGGCCGACAGAAGCAAGATTTCTTAGCGCGCTTTTCAAGCACTTAGCTTCTGCTAGCGGCTAAGCGGCAAGGCCATGTTGTTCAGTTGAAAGCCTAAGCCAAGAAGAACGAACTGACGGGCCACTTTCTAAGATAGGGGCGGCTTTTTCTTACACTCCTGGTTGGATTCTTATTCCAGGAGTTGAATGGAAATTCACACACCAAAATGTCATCTTAAGAGGAACATTATTGGGAATCACAACAAAGGTAGTCATTTGGATATTTGAGAAGACAATTATGATCACACGTAATGATGGATGACTGAAATTAAGGATTGGAGGAAGCTATAAACTAAGGGCAAGTCTTGTGTGAGTTCGTCTATTTATACACGTAAGCCCTTACGTAAGACGGATAAAAAGTGATAACATCATTAATGAAAAGTAATATTCAATCCATGAATGATAATGGTGCAATGAACTATTTCATGAACAATTTATTGTATAAATAAAAAGTGATGATATTTTATTGGTAACATCTTATAGCGAAAGTGATAATATTTCATAAACCTTTTATCATTTCACTTAAGAGCTCACGTGAGACGATCTCAAAATATTTCCTATAAACCAATTGACCAATTGGAATGATTTATTGTGGGAGGGGGGGGGGGGGGGGGTGTTAATAAGGAAATTCCAAAGGTCAGCAAATAGGCATGATTTCTTTGACAACTAACTAAGAGCACCCAGTTGGGTGAAAATGAGTTTAAACTATAAAAACCTTTAAACAACCTAATGTAATTAGTCAGTTTAAACTCAAAAATGTATTTTTCAGTTCATAAGTATAAACTGAGTTTAAAGAGATGATAAAAAAAATTAATGTGAATATTTTTTTGGAGTGTGTCAACACCTCCTTTATTTAATTGGAAGGTGTATTACACTCTCTTGAAAAGAGAGTGCGTTGCATTAATTGTAATGGCCCACACATTTTTTACCCACATAAAATTTTTTTAGTTTAAACTAAAAAAATAAATGCAAGTATTGGTTGAGAATGGGATAGCATGTAAAAATCTAATGGATAAAACTTTTTGGGTTTAAACCCACCACCAGTGCAATGCTCTAATTAAGGTGGAGGAAATTTCCAACAAAGAAATGATAACATCTCCAATACAAATCCCAGAAACATGGTGGGATTTACTAATTATGTTGGTGCAAAATCATCAGAGTAATAAAGGAAAATCATATCATCAAAAGATCTGCTCAGCAAGTTTGTGAAGGTTAAGAATCAATAATGAAGCCTACGTACAGAATCAAGGATGGATCTGATATAGGATGTTATCTTTATAAATCCTATTTTTTGGACTACAATATTAATATGGACTTTAGAATAGATTTATAGTTGTAATCTTACAACCAATTTATTGTTCCAGGAGACAATCTTGGGCTAAGACAAACTTCAAGTGGAGTGGCTTTCATATTGGTAGTACCAAAACTCCCTCTCATATCGACCGATTCACCCGATGGCGTCTCAATGTCGAATCCATGCAAACAACTTGCAAGAGCAAGCTCAGCCGATCGTAGAGCAAAAGGAATCGCAGGGCAAACTCTTCTACCACCTCCAAATGGAAGCAACTCAAAGTGGAGCCCTTGAACATCAACATTCTTGTGAGTTGTAAGTGTAAGCAATTAAAATTCACGGTCCAATCGACACGTGGATTTTATTGATTAAATATCAATTTTAATTTATTATATTTTATTTTGGGGATTTAATAAATTAATTCCTAAAATAGATTAATAAATAATTGATAATTAATTTAATACCCAACAAATTAAGTAGAGTTTAAATTAAGTAAAACTTGACCCCTAAGTTAAGTAAAGCATGGAAGGTTCCAGAATCAGGTCAAATTAAACAATGACCAATCAAGCTGTGATATATATGGAAAGGCCTAAGCCCGCAGAACCAGGCCAAATCTATCTTGGACCAATCAGATTGCAAGTTATTTATGGGACATGCTCATCCTTCACCTATATAAGGAGCCCTCCTTCATTCATTACACACACTAAAATACTTGAAGACATAAACGCTCTGAAGAGATCAAGAATACGAGCAGTGCTCCCTTGAGATCTTCAAGCATCTTCAAGTCAAGAACGACAAACGATTTGGGATTAAGGTGCGGAGCCCCCTAAATCAAGCGTTCTTCATATACTGAGTTCTTCGGTGTTCTTCGCGCCAAGAACAGCATACGACCCGGGATTAAGGTGTTAAACCCCCCAGATCGAGTGTTCTTCGGATCAAGTACGTTTAATCTAAACAAAGGCTCGACGCTTCTGGATTAACGTTATAAGGTCCCAAATCCGAGTTCGGACAAGCTTCAACTGAAGATCCAACTCAAAACATACACAGTCAACACGATCAACGCAGTCAAGTCAAAGTCAAAGTCAAAGTCCAAGTCCAAATTGGTTCGAGAGAAGAATTAGAGGATTGATAGAGATTGTTCCTAAATTTTCAAGTTCAATCCGTCTGGATTATTATTGTAATTCTTTTGTGTTTATTTCATTATAAATACAAAAATTTGTTGTTACAAATTTTGGCACGCCCGGTGGGACAGTCTCTACCTCTCATCTCTTCTCTCTACAAGCTCGAAAGTACGATATGACTCATGTCAGGATTACTGTAGGTAGGACTGCTGCTTCTAAGCTCTTAGAGTCATTGACTGAATATGTTGCTGTTGTTACGAGGAGCGTGTCAGAAAAAGCTCGTTCGGAAGCCTCATCTGGATCCAACCCTTCGGTTGAGGAGGCTTCAAGAAAACAACTACCTATGAAAGATGATAGTGATGAAGATTCTGCATCTTCAAACTCTTCATCTGACTCCATTGCAGCTCCAGTAATGATGGCAGGCGCCTCAACTATTGAGGAGCAGTTAGCAAGTATGATGAAAGCTATCGAAGGGCTCACAAAACACATAGAAGCTCAAGATTCAAAAATCTCCTAATTGATGGAAAAAAGAGACGTCGCGGAGACTAGCCGTGCAAACGGAAAAGGAGTCATGGACGATAGTGAAGTGAAAGAGGTCACAAGGCGCCAGACTATTGAAAAGGAGCAAACTCAAGGAACGTTGCCACTTTCAGCTGATGGAATGCTCCAAGTAGATCAACTCAAGGATATTATACTTGGAACAATAAAAGAAAGGTTTGAGGAGAATTCCAAGCCTACTGTTACTTATGTCAAGCCATACATGAAAAGAGTGGACAACTTGAAGTTGCCAGCTGGCTACCAGCCTCCCAAGTTCTAATAATTTGATGGCAAGGGAAACCCGAGGCAGCATATAGCACACTTTATTGAGACTTGCCATGACGCTGGTACTTATGGAGATCATATGATAAGGCAGTTCGTTCACTCTCTCAAAGAAAATGCATTTGATTGGTATATCGACTTGCAAGTTGAATCCATTGATAGTTGGGCACAAATGGTACATGAGTTCCTTAATCGTTTCTACAGCACGATGAGAACTATTAGCATGACTGAGTTAACTAATACTCGTCAATTGAAGAAAGAACCTGTGATTGATTATATCAATCGAAGGAGAAATTTGAGTTTAAATTGCAAGGATCGATTATCCGGAGAGTCTGCTATTGAGATGTGTATCCAAGGGATGGAATGGAATCTCCTTTATATACTCAAAGGAATTCAACCTAAGACTTTCGAAGATTTGGCTACTAGGGCCCATGACATGGAATTAAGTATGGCTGCTAGTGGAATCAAACATTCACCGATGTCGGACTCCTACAAGTCTAAAGATAAACAAGATTTCAAAAAGGGGGGCAAGTCTTATGCTAAAAGTTCCAACAAAGAGTCAATGGCCACAAATATTATGACGGTCAAGGTTCGAAAGAATGAAAATGATAAGAAAGACAAAGGGAGGCAAGTTGCCCAAGAGTGGGGGCAAAGAAGGTTAACTCTGAAAGAGATGCAAGAAAAGGAATATCCATTTCTGAATTCGGACATTTCTGGTATATTCGATGATCTAATGAAGAACAAACTCTTTGATCTTCCTGAGATGAAGCATCCAGAGGAAGTCGGTCGAACTAATGACCCAAAATACTGCAAGTATCATAGGTTGGTGAGTCATCCAATTCATGATTGTTTCGTTCTTAAGGAAAAGATCATGCAACTAGCTAAAGAAGGGAAAATCATGTTAGAAGATGAGGCAGACACAAACTTCACTTCTATAAAAGAAAGTCATGATGAAGGCTCATGTCATGTCGTGAACGAGGACAATGAAAGCGAACAACTTGAAACTAAGGGTAAAGCTTACTCCATGAAGGTGACCTTCACGGATGAAGATATGTTGTTGGGTATGCAATCTCATAATCGACCTCTATTTGTGACTGGTTACACTAAAGTAATGCGAGTGAATCGCATACTTGTTGATGGAGGTTCAGCAGTGAACATTTTGTCCTTGAGAATGTTGAAGAAGATAGAAATACCAATGGATGAACTCAACCATAGCGATTGATGATTCAAGGGTTTAACCATGAGGGGCAGAGAACTCTCGGCACAATAGTTCTTGATTTGCTAATTGATGAGATGAAATCCACAGTCCTCTTCCATGTTATCGATTCAAAAACTTCATACAACATGCTTTTGGGGCGCCCATGGCTACATGAGAATGGTGTGATTCCTTCCACATTACACCAGTGCTTCAAATATAGTGAAGGTGATAATGTGAAAAGGGTGTTCGGCGACAACAAGCCATTTACTAAAGCTGAATCTTACTTTGCAGATGCTAAATATTTCTTCAAGAGTACAAAGGAAGTAAAGCATGAAAAAGCCCCAGTGCAAGATAATGGGGCAATAAACAAATAAAGGATGAGGGAGGTAGTACATCATCTGCCACTCTCAAGGAGAACAAAGGCAAAGGGCTTGAGACCTCGGAAGAGTTGACATTGCCTCTAACAAAAATTAATGCAAATAGGCCTTCTTCTCCACCACTCAAAGGATTCACACGTCCTATTGAAGGACCAAAGACCGAACACGGTGAAGTGTTTGAAGCCAAAAAAAACTAAGTCGTATAGTCCACAAGCTTATAAACTCCTTATGAAGGCTGGTTATGAACCAAGGGAAAAAGCGATGGCGAGCAAGGTGTGTCAAGAAACTATCAACCCACCAGGACATGGGCTCAATGTTACTCAAAAAATGTTAAAAAATGGTGGTCACACTATCAAGAAGGCTAAGCCAGGTTTGGGATATGTCCCTCAAAAGCCAGTCCGCATTGTAATTAGAAGAGCAAGTACAAATTATATCACCGAGGGAGAAGCTTTATCCACGGAGGATATGTTTGACGTAAGTAGTAGGGAAGTCAAGAGAATATCTATTTTTGAAAGGCTTGGGAGTGTCTTCGAAAGGTCTGGACCCTGTAAAGGGAAGTGTAGGAAGCAAAATCATGTCAAGTCCCTTAACCTCTGAAAACTCTGGAGTCAAAATCCTTCTCGCATCAAGCGGCGAAATATCTTGACTGTCTCAAGTGAAAGAGTATTGAAAGCTAAGGTGTGAAGAATCATCTTTACTAAAGATGATAGTAATACTGATAGAGAAAGTGTAGCTTCCACCAATCATAATACTGCTGTGGAAGATGCTCAAATGGAGGAAGTAGATGCTGAAGATGCCCCTCCACAATTTGAAGAAGGAGTGAAAGCCACTGTTGATGGAGTTGAAAGAAATTAACTTAGGTGATGAAAATGACCCACGTCCTACCTACATAAGTGCTCTGCTAAATGTTGAGGAAGAAACAAAGTATGTCAGCCTTTTGCGAGAATTCAGAGATGTCTTTGCATGGTCGCATAAGAAAATGCCAGGCTTAGATCCAAAAATCGCAGTGCACCACTTGTCCATTAAAAGGGAACTCGACCGGTTAAATAAATGCAGCGTCGATTTTGACCAGAGTTGATTCCTTTGATTGAGGACGAGGTTAATAAGCTTCTTGAAACAGGCAAGATCCGAGAAGTTAAATATCCTACATGGATTTCCAATATCGTACCGGTAAGAAAGAAAAATGGGCAACTCAGAGTATGTGTTGATTTCCGAAATTTGAATATGGCATGTCCAAAAGATGACTTTCCATTACCAATTACTGAACTCATGATTGATGCAACAACGGGGCATGAGGTCCTTTCATTTATGGATGGGTCATCTGACTACAATCAAATTGGTTTGGCTCCTGAGGATCAAGAGAAGACAACCTTTCGTACTCCGAAAGGGATATATTGCTATAATGTTATGCCATTTGGCTTAAAGAATGCTGGTGCCACTTATCAGCGAGCCATGCAAAAGATATTTGATGACATGCTTCATAAGATTGTCGAATGCTATGTTGATGATATTGTGGTGAAATCAAAGGAAAAGAAAGATCATTTCCATGAGCTAAGGCGAGTGTTTGAGTGATTAAGAGAGCATCAACTCAAGATGAATCCGCTCAAGTGTGCATTTGGAGTTTCATCTGGGAAATTTCTTGGGTTTATTGTTCACCGTCGAGGGATTAAGATTGAGAAAGCAAAGATTGACACAATCATGAAAGTGCATGTGCCTCGGAACATACATGAACTCAAAAGTCTGCAAGGAAAGTTGGCATACTTAAGGAGACTCATATCAAACTTAGCTGGCCGATGCCAATCATTTAGTCATCTCATGAAGAAAGACAGCATATTCGAATGGGATGAAGCTTGCAATAATGCTTTCAACAGCATTAAAAAATACTCGATGAAGGCACCAGTGTTGAGTGCTCCAATACTCCATTAGTCCTTTATCTAGCTGCTTAAGAGCATTTTGTGGGAGCTTTACTTGCACAAGAAAATGATGATGGTAAAGAAAGAGCTCTATATTATCTAAATAGAACCATGACTCCAAACGAGTTGAAGTATTCACCCATTGAGAAGATCTGCTTATCCCTTATCTTCGTGATTCAGAAGTTAAAACATTATTTTCAAGCTCACACAGTTCGGCTAGTTTCGAAAGCCAACCCACTAAAATTTGTCATGTCAAAACCAGTACTCTCTGATTGGCTTGCAAGATGGTATCTCCAACTTCAACAGTTTGAGATCGTGTACGTCCCTCAAAAGGCCGTAAAAGGACAAGTGTTGGCAGATTTTCTAGCTGATCATCCAATGCCTGCTGAATGGGAACTATCTGATGAACTCCCCAATGAAGATGCTTTTACTGTGGACATAGTTTCTCCTTGGAAGATGTATTTCGACGGAGCATCTCATAGAGAGGGAGTTGGTGCGGGAGTCGTGTTTGTAACATCCAATGGTGAAGTTCTACCTTTCTCATTTTTCTTAACAGAAAATTGCTCTAACAATGTGGCTGAGTATCAAGCACTCATACTTGGTTTGGAAATGGCTGTCGATATAAAGCAGCTACACCTTAGAGTGTATGGTGATTCGCTATTGGTGATAAATCATCTCCTTGGAGTGTATGAAGTGAAGAAGCCTGAGTTGTTTCCCTACTACAAGTATGCTCAAAAGCTTATGGGTTATCTCGGTGATGTTGATATTAAGCATCTGTCTAGAAGAGAGAATAAGCAAGCTGATGCCCTCGCTAAGTTAACATCAACTATAGCCATGCCAGAAGTGCAAATTCAAATACCGGTGTGTAGAAGTTGGGTTGTACCACCACTCTTTGAAGATGATGATTATGAAGAAGTTGAAAATCATATGGTGGAAGTTTTCGAAATTGAAGAAGAGGATTGGCGCCAACTACTCGTGGACTATTTAAAGTATGATAAGTTGCCAAGCGATCCACGTCAAAGGGTTGATATTCGACGTCGAGCGCCTCGATTCATTTATTTCAAAGGCACACTATATAGAAGATCATTTGATGGAGTTTTCTTGAGATGCTTGGGTAAGGAAGAAGCTATTCAAGCGATGGAGGAGGCTCACTCCGGAATTTGCGGTGCCCATCAATCCGGACCGAAGCTACATTTCAGAATTAAGAGGATGGGCTACTACTGGCCCACAATGGTGAAGGATTGCATGGATTTTGCACAAAGATGTCAAGCTTGCCAGTTCCATGGAAATCTGATTCATCAACCTCCGGAGCCTTTGCATCCGACAGTCGCTTCATGGCCTTTTGATGCTTGGGGTTTAGATGTGGTAGGGCCACTTACAAAGTCTTCTGGTGGTCATCTCTACATTCTTGCTGCAACTGATTACTTTTCAAAGTGGGCTGAAGCTGTGCCTCTGAGGGAAGTAAAGAAAGAAAATGTTGCTGATTTCGTTCGGATCAACATCATTTATAGATATGGTGTCCCGCGCTACATCATCACTAATAATGGAAAGCAGTTCAGCAACAATTGGATTGATAAGTTGTGTGAGAAGTTTGATTTCAAGCAAAGAAAGTCATCAATGTACAACGCAGCTGCCAATGGTCTTGGTGAAGCATTCAATAAAACTTTATGCAGTTTATTGAAGAAAGTAGTCTCCAAGTCAAAAAGAGATTGGCATGAAAGAATCAATGAAGCTTTATGGGCGTACCGCACTACCTATAGAACACCTACTCAAGCCACTCCGTATTCCTTGGTGTATGGTGTTGAGGCTGTTGTGCCTCTTGAAAAACAAATTCCTTCTTTGAGGATAGCCATACAAGAAGGCCTTACCGAGGAAAAAAATACAAAGTTACGTCTTCAAGAGTTAGAAGTGTTAGATGAAAAGAGGTTGAAAGCACAACAAAGACTTGAGTGTTACCAATCTCGCCTTTCTAGAACGTACAACAAGAAAGTGAAGGTACGTTCTTTTCAAGTTGGTGATTTGGTGCTTGCTGTGAGAAGACCTTTAGTAGTCACCCATCGCATTGGAAATAAGTTTCTACCCAAGTGGGATGACCCTCATGTTGTGAAGGAAGCCTACACAAATGGCGCATACAAGTTGATCTCAGAAGATGGCGTGAATATTGGCCCCATAAATGGGAAGTTCTTGAAACGCTACTACGCGTAAAACAAATACATGTACAATGCTCCATGACGCACGAGCCTAAACTGCATATTACTCCTGGTCCGCATGAGTATAAACTGTATACGATGAACTCCTGGTCCGCATGAGTATAAACTGTGTACGACGAACTCCTGGTCCGCATGAGTATAAACTGTGCACAACGAACTCCTGGTCCGCATGAGTATAAACTGTGTATGACACCCACCAAAGGTAATTATATGTGGTTAAACTATTAATTCACCCCACTCAGATATTTTAAGTGGTTAAAGCATTAAATATCCTACTTTGTCTAAAGTGGTTAAAGAATAGTCACTCCTGGCACGCATGAGTTTAAACTGTGTACGGCACCCCCCATTCAAAACCAAATCGTGTCCCTTTGAACTATGTTATGACTTGATCCTCTTCAAAGAGGTACGTAGGCAGCTTAACATTTTGTTAAGTTCAGTCATGTTTTCGTTTGTTCGCATCAAGTTTGTGAAGCAAGAAGCAAATTAAGGTATAAAGGCAGCAAGTAAACATCAAAGGCAGTAAAGCAAATCCAAAGATGCAGTGATGAATAAGAAGAGGAAAAAGAGATAAGGGAGAATATATCAGCAAAAGGGAGGTTCAAATTAATTTATATTTCTTTGATTTAATTAATTACAAGGCCCGAAATAAATTCATGGGTCAGTTAATTATTAAATTCAAAATTATAAATTAAACATATGATGGGAAGGGCCTAAATATTGAAAGGAGCAATTAAATTAATTCATATTTGAGCTTGATAAACTAAGCCCAAATAGCATGAATTAAATTTAAGAGTTGAGGTCCGAATTGTTGGTGCAAGCTTGAATGCATGGGGCTCAAAGTAATTTGAATTAATGACCATTTGGCCTGAACTAAGCCCACACGGCTTATTTGCTAAATAATTGGATCAAAATTAGCATGAACATAAGCCCATACGACTTATTTGCTAAATAATTGATCAAAATTGGCATGAACATAAGCTCACATGGCTTATTTGCTAAATAATTGGATGAAATTGGCATGAACATAAGCCCATGTAGCTTATTTGCTAAGCTGTTGACCCACTTCCGAAGTCAAACTAGTATGAACATAGCTCACGTGACTTATTTGCTAAACAATTGGTCCAATATAGATAAAGGAGCCCAAATTCATGGATTGAATTAAAGGTGGGAAGCAAGAAACGGAGCCTGATCATTTGAGGCCCAAGTACTAAATTCGCTTTGAATTTAAGGCCCAATTGTGAGGTATTCATGTTGTTGATCCAAAATTGGATTGAAAAGTCAAAATTGAGGTCTCAAAGGGAAAAATGTGAGTGGTGTCCTTCTACAAGTCAAATTCTCCCCCAAATCAACTATTTCTCTTTCTTCCACTCTCCTTCATTGATTCTAAACGTGGTTGTCCCTCAGCCACCGGAAGCAGACGCCGCCACCCACATCACTGCTGCCTGCCGCTGCCAACTGCCCGCATCAGCCGCCAGCCGGAGAAGCCCTCATCAGCCGCGCCAGCTGTAGGAAATGCAAAGGTCTTTGCCACGTTGAGCCTGGGATCCTCAGCGATCGCCGGATCTTCCAAACGCTCTCCAGCCAAAATGCCACACCGCTCGGCCGCTCCCAAAAATCCACACCATCGCCTCTTCACACAGTCGTTCAATCCTCCACTGCCCGTCGTGGACCGCCTGTGACTGTCGCCAGAAGGTGCGCTGGGTCTTCGCCAGCTGATGGCACTGTAGCCGTCGCCGGATCCTCCTTCACCGGTCTGGTCGATCGTCAGTAACAGCCATTACCAAGGGTCGTAACACCACCATGTATGTTGCTACAAATCGCCACCGGTCTGATCCCATCAACACTACATACTACCGCCTCAATCTCCCACTTTCGGCAACACAGGACAATAACATGGTGGCAAAACATACATCGAGGCTCTCCATGAATTTTCTCAGACGAGAAAGAGGGGCGAGGACAAGGCTCGCTGTTGATTTCTTAGAAGAGAAAGAATAGCAAGGACGAGGCTCGCCCATGATTTTCTCAGACGAGAAAGAGGGGCGAGGACAAGGCTCGCTGTCGATTTCTCAGAAGAGAAAGAATAGCAAGGACGAGGCTCACCCATGAATTTTCTCAGACGAGAAAGAGGGGCGAGAACAAGGCTTGCTGTCGATTTCTCAGAAGAGAAAGAATAGCAAGGACGAGGCTCGCCCATGATTTTCTCAGACGAGAAAGAGGGGCTAGGACAAGGCTTGCTGTCGATTTCTCAGAAGAGAAAGAATAGCAAGGACGAGGCTCGCCCACGATTTTCTCAGACGAGAAAGAGGGGCGAGGACAAGGCTCGCTGTCGATTTCTCAAAAGAGAAAGAATAGCAAGGACGAGGCTCGCCCATGAATTTTCTCAGACGAGAAAGAGGGGCAAGAACAAGGTTCGCTGTCGATTTCTCAGAATAGAAAGAATAGCAAGGACGAGGCTCACCCATGATTTTCTCAGACGAGAAAGAGGGGCTAGGACAAGGCTCGCTGTCGATTTCTCAGAAGAGAAAGAATAGCAAGGACGAGGCTCGCCCATGATTTTCTCAGACGAGAAAAAGGGGCGAGGACAAGCAGGTTACTAAATTCTTGGTCGGAAGCAAGAGCAACAAGCAAGAAACAAAAAAATAAACAGTTCAAAAGTAGATGAGCAAATTAAAGAATTGAAAGCTTACACTTGTAACTTGAATTACTTGGATGGTGTTTGATTGGTGCTTGTCTAAGTCAAAAGTCTTGTTGGATGTCTTTGATGAAAAAAAAATTGAGTTCATGAGCCATTATTATATAGTAGTGGACTCATGGATAATTATGGAAACTACTAGTGGACTCATGGTTAATTATGGAGATTATTGTGAGGTGCGCAATCTCTACAAAATTATAAGAGATTCTTTACTACAAATAACTTTGATAATTTTGGGTAAGATTCATGAAATCTTGGTGAACAAGAAACAAATCTTTTACGATTCCTTCACAACAAGACATTCTGTCCGTGAACAAATCGCAAAGGGGCATTTGTAAGCAATTAAAATTCACGGTCCAATCAAATGGCGACACGTGGATTTTATTGATTAAATATCAATTTTAATTTATTATATTTTATTTTGGGGATTTAATAAATTAATTCCTAAAATAGATTAATAAATAATTGATAATTAATTTAATACCCAACAAATTAAGTAGGGTTTAAATTAAGTAAAACTTGACCCCTAAGTTAAGTAAAGCATGGAAGGTTCCAGAATCAGGTCAAATTAAGCAATGACCAATCAAGCTGTGATATATATGGAAAGGCCTAAGCCCGCAGAATCAGGCCAAATCTATCTTGGACCAATCAGATTGCAAGTTATTTATGGGACATGCTCATCCTTCACCTATAGAAGGAGCCCTCCTTCATTCATTACACACACTAAAATACTTGAAGACATAAACGCTCTGAAGAGATCAAGAATACGAGCAGTGCTCCCTTGAGATCTTCAATCATCTTCAAGTCAAGAACGACAAACGATTCGGGATTAAGGTGCGGAGCCCCCTAAATCAAGCGTTCTTCATATACTGAGTTCTTCGGTGTTCTTCGCGCCAAGAACATCATACGACCCGGGATTAAGGTGTTAAGCCTCCCAGATCGAGTGTTCTTCGGATCAAGTACGTTTAATCCAAACAAAGGCTCGACGCTTCTGGATTAACGTTATAAGGTCCCAAATCCGAGTTCGGACAAGTTTCAACTGAAGTTCCGACTCAAAACACACACAGTTAACGCGATCAACGCAGTCAAGTCAAAGTCAAAGTCAAAGTCCAAGTCCAAATTGGTTCGAGAGAAGAATCAGAGGATTGATAGAGATTGTTCCTAAATTTTCAAGTTCAATCCGTCTGGATTATTATTATAATTCTTTTGTGCTTATTTCATTATAAATACAAAAATTTGTTGTTACAGTAAGAAACCTCTCTGGCCTAAACACGAGAGGGTCAACCCAAACGCGTGGATCACATTGAATCTTCCATGAGTTAACGAATATATGAGTGCCTTTGGGGATATGCTATCCTGCAACGATGCAATCTTCTCGTGCTTCGCAAGGGTTGATGGGTACCCATGGCAAGAGGTGCATCGTTTCCTTGATTACAGCTTTGATGTAGACTAGGTTTTCCAAGTCGTTTTCTCTTACAAGCCTTTCACGACCAACATGAAGGTCTAGTTCTTGTTGAGCCCTTTTCATGGTGTGGTGATTCTCAAGAAGAAGACACAATGTCCATATAAGAGTCACAGCTGTTGTGTCAGTTCCTCCTACCATCATTGTCTGCATGCAAGAAGGATAACTAATTAACTATATATGAAGGCAAATTGGAATATGAATTAATTTTTTTAATTCTTCTTTCTTATTTTTTTTAATGACCTATTTTATCTATGGGGGTTAACCTTTTTGAGACTTAGTAACAGTATTATAGTTATTAGCCCTTAGAAAAAGTGGTGACTACAGAATTTGACATATATAGAACTAGTTTCATTGATACCTCGTGCATGAAAGATGATCACATTTTTTTTCGCAATGAATTACAATAATTAGTTAATTCCCACAACTTCCCAAATTGCATTAATTTAGTTCAAATTTCATTGATATTTTAAAAAAAAAACTAGTATCAAACGACATTCTGCCACTTAGGTTAACCTTTATTTTTATACACATCATGTGTGAGATTCCAACTAATATTGCAATTAACTGTGAAATTTGGACTAAATTGATGTAATTTTAAAACCTTTGATATTGAATTAAAATTTTAAAATATTTATTTGGATCGTTTAGATAAAGTAGAAAGTTGTGGGATCATTTTTTTTTCACCTATTGTTTTCTATGCAATTTTTCCTGAGATCATCCCATACAATGAAATCTAGATAACATTTTATTATAAAATATACTCAAGAAAAAGTGATAATCAATTAATTAAACTATTTCATGAGCAATATGTAGAATAACGGGAGTTTTTTAACACTAAAATGGTCAGAGCCTGCCAGGCAACTATTTCATGAGCAATATGTAGAATAATTAAAATGTTATTATATTTTCAATAATAAGTGATTTTGACCTAGAAAATGTAAAATTATCATAAACTTTTTTTTACTTGCTTTAGGGGATTGTTTGATATTTCTAGGAAATAAATAAATTATAAAATAAGATATATCAGTCGTACAGGAATGACAATTTTACAAATAAAGTGTGTTGTGGATTATTAAAAGGCGTTATTTTCTTATTTAAGGATGTGAACTTATTTATGGGATGAACATAAATAGTAAGTGTGAATTTATTTATAGAAAAGATAGATTAATATATTATACTACTAAAAACAAAAATCTAATGTGTCTTGAGGATAATATAGTCTTCTTAGGTAATACTCATTCTGTCTGTTTATAATATATGCATTTCATCATTTTGATTGTTCACTCAAAATGTATTCATTTTCTCTTTTTACAAAATGAATTCACACATAGAATATCATTCACTATTAATACAACTGCCCTTTTTGGAAAAAAAAATAATACCTCTTAATTCATCTGTAAAAAATAAATGAGTATCTTATGGATCGGACATAGTGGGTAAATAAATTACTACATTATGTTGGTGAAGATAAAAATATTGAAATTATGATGTACTCTCCCCCCTCTCCCACACTTATCTTCAGACTTTCGTTTTCATTCGTCTCACATTTATTCTTACCACAAAATATATATATATAATCTTCAACCTAAAAAAGTTGTCAACTTAGTTTTAAAAATATCACTCCCACCTAATAAACATAGCATACTTTATATTCTACTTCCTCTGTCCCCTTGATACGTACTTATCTTTTACCATTTTGATCCATCCCAATACAAAGTATTAATTTTTTTGGTTGATGTGGCCCACAAAATAATATTATTATACTTAACCCACTACACATGGGGCCCACACTCAATACTAATATAATTATCCACTACAAATTAAAATATTATATTCCTCAATTCGTGTCACATTAATTTAATACTCCTTAATCCACATGCAAAAATCAAATAGATATCTATCAATGAGACGATAGGAGTATTTATTACTTAAAATACCACAATACATCTAAAAATCAATAAAGTTGGTCAAAAAGTAATTTTTAGAAAATTACCCATCTACAGTGCTGGTGTAGATGCAATGAAGTGTAGGACGGAGGGAATAGTATTTTGAGAATACCAAATGTTCTACTTGCTCCGTCAGCATAAAGGAATTCATTTACTTTTTGTACGTGGATATTAATGAGTGTGTGGGCCCCATATTTTAGTTGTATTAGTGGGTGTGTGTGAGTCTCATGTGTGTAAAAAAGGAAATGAGACCCTTGGGGGCAGACGCCCAAAATGAAAAAATGAGACTCTTTGGAGTGGACGGAGGAGTATTAAAATATTTTAGAGTTATATCTGTTATACACCTTAGATAATTAACATGTACTCCATATAAGTTGTATAGTTTTCTTTTTCGGTTGTCCCACAGAAATTGAAACATTTCATTTTAAGTACATGAAACCTCACAAAATAATATACTCCCTCCGTCTGGGCAAAGGGTTGTTTTTATTTATTGCACGTGGATTAAAGAGTATTATTATTTAATGTGTAGTGGATAGTTGTATTAGTAGGAGTGTAGGTCTCATATTTTAATTGTATAGTGGATGTGGGTGGGTCCATGTATGTAAAAAAGAAAAGAGGATTTTGGGTGGATATGAAGATCCAAAAAGTTAGTGTAATACTTGACACGTAGCTTTGTTAATTGTATCAGCATCAAAGCCAGGGAACTCGCGAGCAACATCCTCAGCAGCATCCACCATCTCGCTCATGAAATCATCATCATCTCTGCTCTCTATCTTCTTGTTCTTGTGATGTTCCAGCCACACACTAAGCAACTCGTCGAATGATTTTTTCGTCCTTCGAAGAGCTCTATGCATTCCCCCAAGCCTGTCAAACCACTCCGTATATGGCAACACATCCGATACGGTGAAAACAGACATTATCTTGAAGAATGCCCTGATCGTCTTCCTCCATATCGCCCTCTCTGCTGCGTCCATCTTCGTCTCCACGTTGTCTGCCACTGTCCTCGTCATCAACCTGAGCTTCAGGTCCGAGAACACCTCCCTCATATCCACCACCTTCATCTTCTCATATCACTCCTTCATCCTTCTTATCAGGCCCCGCATCTGGGCCTCACGTGCTGCCCCGAGAGCCTCCAATTTTCGGTTGGACAGCAGCCGTAAAACTGAAATCTTGCGCAACTCTCGCCAGTACGTGTAAGATTATTATGGCCTAGTGTCATTAATAATTAAATAAATAAGATATTTATTATGATCAAATATCTTAAATAAATATATGGTTTTAATAAATAATATATATGAGATAAATAAGGTCATATATATTTATGGATAACAATCACATTGATAGAATGTGATTTGATAAAGATTTAATATCCGATCTGGTTCTCTCTCCACATATAAAGAGACACAATTTTATGAATTTTCTATCACATTAAGTCTTACGTACTGTGCCATAAAGAAAGGGGTGAGGAGAGAGAAATTAGTTCTTGGCTTAATTCGTAGAAACGTATCACAGGAGGACCGCCATTAATGGCGTCTCAATGTAAGTATTCTAATCGTGTTGATGGGGTGTGAAAATCATGAAGATCTAAGATCCATGTCAATTAATAAATTAATTGCTTATGTTGAATTCATGTTTACATGTGGTATCAGAGCATGGTTTGGATCTCATGATTTTTCATCTATTAATAATTTATGTATTCTAAAGAATTTCTATGAGGCTTTCGTGTAAAATTAATTATATATTGATTTTGAATATGATTGGATATGCTAAATTATTTTCGCTATTATAATATTAATTTTTAAGAAAGATATGCGATTTAAGAATTAGTTTATGACCGTGTTTTTCTAGTATGATCCACTATAATTTCCAAATCATTGTTACAGTATTCATGAAGTTTGATGAATTTACTCACTTATTAAATCAATAAACAAGTGTAGTTGGTCAAATTCATTGTATTTGCTATTATATGATAATTTAGCAAATTTATTATATTTACTCTTTTAAGAGTGGTCAAATCATGGTTACCAAAATTGTATCTTGATTTCAATTAGTCTTTAAAATAATAAATCAATGATGCACTTAAAGTAAGTACGTGAAATCTTGCTTATGATAAATTTGAAATCAATATTCTTGATCACGAATTACGGTGCCATGAATTATTAATTAAATGAGTCATTAAATGAGTAAATATCGTGATTAAAAGATTGCAATATAATTTTATGGCAATTATGCAGTGATATGATTTCCATGTTTGAGCTGTTAAAAATAGTAATTTAATTACTCCAATTTTAACATTATGTTTTAGCTCATAATTATCTATGAGAATATTCTGAATAATATTTTGTATGATGACTTTGATGGAATTGCCAAATTAAAATATTCTATAATTAGTGAAGATTTATAATTAGAGATTAATTATCATTTAAATAAGAAAATGTTCTATTACAAAATTTAATGATGATTATTATAATTATAATCTTTAATGTCCATAGAATTAATAAAATTATGTGTCTTCTATGGAATAATTATAATTATGCACATCTAAGGATAAAGATATTATGTGATGAAGTAAATATTATTCATGAATAATTAATAGAATATTTATGAAATTTTCTGAAGTAGCTACATCATTGATTAGTATTCATCTTACTTTTGAATATAATCTATTATGAGAATCTTTGATAAGATTATAATGGATGATTTTATGATTTGAATTTATTTAATGTTGGTCTGTTAATCACCAAAGTGGTCTGACATTAAAGATTAAAATGATAAATCGTATAATAAAATTTTAATTTCTCATATTTATATGATGCTTGAATGAGGAATTATTATATGGGCTATTAAAAATTTCATAATTATAAGACTTTAAATTCACCCAAAGGTGATAGCTAGTCTTTATAATTCATGAATATGAATGTGATAAAATGATAATTAATATATTATGACAAACTGTTTTGTATGTCCAAAGATGACAAAATAGTTTTAATGAAAATATTTAATTATCAAATTATGTTAAATATGCAAGCATCATTATGATTATGATGGTAATTGTTGTATTCCCCAAAGGAGAACTTCAATATATATTTATTGCATTCGATCCTGAATCTGTTGTTAAATTACTTAAGGTATTTATAAGAATAAATTTATTATTCTTATTCTTAAAATTACCTATATTATTTAGTCTCTATTCGCATGATGCGTCTGTTCCATTATAAAATGGATTAAAGTAATTTAAGTAGTTTGAATAAATCTAATTTTACCAAAGTGTTTTGGATTTTATTTGTCACTTTAAGATAGGAATAATTGTACTTTTGGTCCCATTGGATTATCCCAGTTGCATTTTTAGTCCCGAACCTTTTTTCTAGTCCCAAAAGTTGTATTTTTAGTCCCAAAATAGTTTTACCAAAAATTTTCATTCCTAATCAGCTTACGTCATTGTGTTGGCGTCAGCACTTACGTCATCTGCCTTGGATTCCAACTTTAGCAGCTGGCTGGTTTCTTTATTGGATTTCCCATTGTGGGTCATCTTCCCTGTCAGTCACATGTCTCATACCCTTTCGGAAGGTCACCTGGCTCTTGTTTTTTTGAGGAGTCATTTGTCCTCTTTGGTGCCTGATGATTCTCCTGGCTCCTGGGTATTTCGAAGAGGTTTCACCCTCTTCTTTCCACATGTTTCCTTTGTTGGGGGTGGATCAGCAGTTCTGATCATCCCTATGCCCAATCTTATCCCTTTCCCAAATTCTGGTTCTGTTTGGGTGGAACAGCTTGTGCATACCTTGTTCGTCCATTGCCCAAAATAGGCCATGTTGCAATATCTCTGATGAGTTTGTTTACTCAATGGAATCTTATTTTTCCAGAGAAGTTCTTGTTTTTCCTGGAAAGCCTTCTCAGCGAACTGTCTTCTTTCCTGTTAAAGTATTTAACAGGAAAGACCCATTCAAAGACTTATGCTCGAACTTGAATGGGAACTTTGCCTCCACCATTGTTTTGATGCAGGCATACAAACCCCTCGCTCTTCGCGTAGAGATCTGTTCTTCAGAAAATGTAGAAACCAAGACTGGTTCCTTTCCAAAAAACTCTTTGATCTTATTTGATGCTGAAACATCAGGTCTTCTAAGCTTGATGAAATGGAAGGCCTCGTGGTTGCCTTTTCCAACTGGTTCTGGGGCCGCACTGGTGAAGTACAGCTCTAATACATCGTCTCTGGATAGAGTCGAGTTGTTCTCCCATGCCTTGAAAACCTTTTCTCCCAGCCATTCTGGAAGTTTTGCAAGTTCTGAGAAACCTGGTGCAATAGTATAGATCGAGGCTAGTGCCCCAAAGTCATACCACTGCTTTACATCCATTGGATTTGAGCCTTCTCGCATCCAAACTCGGGGATATTCCCTAGATGTATCCACCCGGCATTTCTCCGGTCGGATTCCTTGTCTGGTGTTCAATTTCTCCCAGCTGGCCTGGTATTCCTGCCAATAAGAAAAATAAGCTAAGTTAATACTAACCTTAGCAGTGCCCGTCATAGGCCTAAGATTGATCTCTCCCTCTTTGACCCCAAAGGTGCTGGGTTGATTCGTCGACTCTAGATGTGACTCTAGGTCTTCGATTTTTTCTTGGACCTGTTCCTCTTTTGGAGGTTCAGACTAGGACTTGTGCTAAGGGTACTTGAATCCCTTGCTCCAGGTTTACAGCCCTATTCTCGACTTCTCTCCTTTTGTCGATTGCAATTTCTATCAACAGCCCGGAGGAGTGGCTCTTGTGTTGCTTCGAACAGACTTTCACCATTTTGAATGCAGTCTAGTATGCGATTAGACACTTTGGTCTGATCACTATCTTGTATTCTTCTGGCACGCCTTGCATTGAGTGCCAGATTCTCGAATTCCCTCTAAAGCAACTCAAGGTTGTCCATCAGGTGCCTTGAAACAGTTAGGATGGAGTCTATCTCAGCTCCTTCCATCTCTCATCAGGAAATCTGCCAAAACATTATCAACAGATTTAATAATGACAATATTAAAATCATAATATTGGCATTCTGCTTGCCATCTTTGTAGTCTAGCCTTTTCTGGTTTAAATTCGATTTTATTTTTAAAAAAGGCTTTGACGCTTGTGTTATCAATTTTAAGGATGAATTTCTTCGCGAGAAGAAATAGTGGCCATTTCTTGAACGCCTTTCGAACTGCAAAGAACTCCTTTTCATTGATGTGCCATCTATTTGCTTCGCTCTTCATAAAGAGCCCGCTACAGTATCTGCATGGCTTTTCACCTTCTGTTGTGGACTTTGTAAGCACCGCTGCCCAACAATGGTCACTGGCATCTGTATATAGTACCAGATCATCCTCGTAATTAGGAATGGCTAATTTGGGGAGCATTTTGTAAACCTCCTTTAGTTGTTTAACCATTGCTCGGTGTGAATCATTCCATTTTAATTCAGCATCCTTTTTCAACAAAGGACTGAACACCTTCCTGTATTGCACCAGATTGTTGATGAATATTCCGGCAAAGTTAACCACTCCTAAGAAACTTTGGAGTTGTTTCTTTTCTTTGAAATCTTCAAGAAATCCTTGGACCTTTTCTATAATATGTGGTTGTAGAATAATTCTAGATTCGTCAATCTCTACTCCAAGGAACTCGATCTGCCTTGTTGCTATTACTGCTTTCTTTTCAGAAAGCACTAATCCTTCCTTATGGCATACTTCTGAAAATATTTCCAGATGTGCTAAATGTTCCTTCATGTTCTTCGAGGCTATGAGGATGTCATCCACATAGACAAACATGAATGAGAAATAATCTTTGAAAAGATTATCCATCTTCCTTTGGTATATTTGGGGTGCGTTTGCCATGCCCATAGGCATGACATTCTAAATATAATGGCCGTGTGGTGTGGAGAAGGCTGTGAACTTCTTGCTCCCTTCTTCCATCATAATCTGGTAGAATCCAGATTTGCAATCAAACTTTGAGAATACCTTGGCATTCTTAATACAGTTGACCAAGTGTTCCCTTCTTGGTATGTAGTATCCATCGAACTCTAAGATGTTGTTGATCCCTTTGTAGTTGATCACAAGTCTCGGCTTTCCCCACTTGACTTCTCTATGATTTCAAACTAGAAATCCTGGACTGCTGTATGGAGATACTCCTGGTGATATTAACTTAAGGTCCAGATGTTCTTTAAGTATTAATTACATATCCTTTCGATCCTCTTGGTTTATTAGGATATGCTTATATCTCACGAACTCATGCTCCTTTCCTTCTTTTACTTTGAGTGAAGCTTTGAGCTCGTTCTTATCCCACCAGGCTAAAGGATCCTCATTGAAGTTTCTCTGTATCTTCTTCTTGAATTCCTCCAAAGATGTTTGTTCTTCGATTGTGACGTCTCTCTGTAGGTTTTCTCCCAAGCTTGCTTTGAGAAGGTGGATTGTGTTCTCCTTTAGTTTCTCCATCTTCCATCCTCCTCTAGTCTCGGTTCTCATCTGAAGGACTGCTTCGCCATATCTCCTTCGATTATTCATCTTCGGATGGCTCAGTTTTCCTTCATCACCACGCTTGCTATGAAATTTGATTGGCATTTTTCATTAAAATGCATTACGCAGTCTTGGTGCGATGATCTTATGTTCACAAAGGGTTGTGAAAATAAGCCTCCTAGTTGCGTTTTCTTGGGTAAAATGCTTGAATGTCTGTAAAAAATTATTTCCTAATAGAATATCCGATCCGGTGTCGTGAAAATATAACGGTGGAGTTTTCACCTTGTACCATGGGGTATGATCTGCTCCTCCGATCATGATTTTTGCTTGCTTGATTCCTCTGTTAAGGATTAGCACCTTTTGCGAGAAATCTTTTTCGAGAACTGTTGGCAGTTCTTCGCCTGAGCCTTTCGAGAAGACCCCTTCCTTTGCTGTGTAGATACCGGCTCCTGAATCAATGTGTGTCGCAAAATACTCTGCACGATGCTCCTTATATATCATTCCGACAGTGATATATATTGAAAGTGAACTTGTGGCCATGGGCGGATCAGAGCTTATAAGCCCGAGCCTCTACTAGTAAACCTTGTATCTTTTTCCCTTGACTGTAAACTCCATTCCATCTTGTAGGCATTCCCAAGGTTTGTGATCCTCGAGAAACTCCAATCCCAGAACTAGTTGTTCTGGAAATCTTCCTGCCACTCCTTTGATTATCAGCTCAAGATCTCCGAGCTTGAGTTGTCCTTGATATCTCCCAGTTGTTGGTTGTTGAAGATAATACAAGACATTACAAGGAATAGAGTTTTCCTTTTTAGTGATATCGAATATTACTTCGACTCCTCTCCATCCTTCTGGGCATTTTAGTTCACCTTTGGTTGTGAACTTTTTCGGCTTCTGGATTACCTCTACGATTGGCTTTTTTTCCCATTTTTCACTAATCATCCTATCTTCTTGGAAAGAAATCCTTCTTTGCTCGAATCTGAGGTTATCTTGTCTACTCCAGACTGGCTTGTCCTTGATTCGCAAATCCATGTTGTGGATTGGTGGTAACTCCATTATTTCTGGTCTGGTTGCGCATGCAACCCTTTCAAATACTTCTGGTATCTCGATATACTCCTTCATTTGGAATAGATCCGAATGATGGGTGTTGGACAGGGCATATGAGATACTGTAGGTGATGGAGTACGGCTTATTCCCTTCTTTCATCAGATCTTTGTTCTTGAAGTCTTGATGAAGGGTGAGTGCCCTACTGAAATTTTTATCTGCCAGATTGTAGGCAATCCTTGGATATATGTAAGATGCCACCTTGCCTGCGTATAGGTTTCCTGAGATTTCTCCCAGGCATGCCTCTCTTGTATTCTTGATCCTCTTATCAAAGATTGCAATATTGATTGGTGTATCGATACCTTCTTTGAAAGTTTCTTTGATGAGGATCCAGATTGCTCCGATATGGATCCAAGACATTGTCTTGGCTATTCCTTCCTTGAGTTTACTGAGTTCCCTTTTGATTTCATCAATAGGAACTAGTTGCATTTCCATCACATTTCTCGTGAGCTCCATTGGGATGGCAATTTCCCCTTCGATCACTTTGTATATGATGTTGTGCTTTCTCTTCTTGAAGCTTGGAAAGAATTTGTCCATCCTTCCTATGGTGAATCCATCGTATAGTTGAGCCTTGGATCCTCCTTCATGATTCTCATAAGGGCTTTATGAGAAATGGATATCTGGGAAAAGAATCTCGACATATCTTCTTGCATCTCTTGTCTGAAGCTTTCTTCTTCACTCCAACTCATCTTCAGATGACTCATCTTGGCTGAAGAATTCTTATTCGTAGATGCTCTCGTCTGTGGGTATATCTTCAAACTGATATACCTGTACTAGATCTTGGAAGTAAACAACCTCCTCCATTTCTAGAGTTGTCTCGAACTGTCGTTCCTCTCTTCTGGTTTTCTGGACAATCTGGTGAGATATGCCCTCTGGCTCCACACGTGTAGCAGTTGCAATCCTTGAATCTTTTATTGACTCATGTGGCTACTCTTTGGAACGTCTTTCTTGTGGGAGTTCTTCCTGTGCTCCTCTGGTTTGACCCTAAGGATGAGGCTTAGCTTCTTCAACTCCATCTTGATGGTCCAGATCTTTGCCCCTGATTTATAGCTTCGGGCCTTCTGTTTAGACCAAAATGATCTTAGTCTTCTGGGTCTCCATCCTTCGCTCCTTTGATTGTAAGGATGATTCTTCTTCATCCTTTTATGCTTCTTTGGGTTACTTCCGATGATAGTTGAAAAATCATTGCTTTCGCAGCATAAGGGGACGGTCTTATTGATTTTCCTTAATCTCTTGTAGTTCTTGTGTAGCGCCGCTTGATGACACCACTCTGCAATCTTGGCTTTGAGGAAGGACATTCTCCTTGCTATTGAATCCAGCTCGCATGGTTCATACTCTTTGATCAGCATTTCTCTCCATGGGCTAGGGATCTTGGCAAAGAATATGTGGAATACTTCTTCCTCTTTGACCTTAGATTTCCATCTATACTCTGTGAAGAGTTTGATGTACTCATCTACGTGACAAATGTCAAGTAGTTCTAGGCTGTATAGGGCATTCATATACTTCTTTTTCTTTTCTTCTTCCATTCCTTCGAAGTATCCTAATCCGATGAAATAGATCTTGAAGATCTTGGGCATTCGATCAACAATGTTGCCTTGATCTTTGCCTTCCATAGCCTCCTTTTTGACTTCGTCTGAGAGCTCCTCCCAGACGCATTTTACTGATCCTTCTAGGCTTATAGTAAGGAATCTTATGAACCCTTCTTTGTCCAGCTCCAATACGCCACCTGCAATTTTCATGGCATTTGTCCATTCATCGATCAAGGCTTCTCTATTCTTGAAGTCTAGAGTGTCGAGGTTTAAGATCAACCCGTATGGATTTATCGGTTCAAGGTGAGACCGGCCATATGGGGTGTTATGTATATTAGATCCTCAAACTCGGCTTACTCTTGTTGATATTCTTATGACCTTCATTTTGAAGTTTCCTGGTGGTTGGAATGTATCTTCTTGTCTTGCCCCATGGACTCCGTGTTATCCAGAGGTTCCTTCAACTTGGCTTCGGTCCTGTTGGGTCTGATGAGCCTAGGACTGTTGTTGAGAACATGATGCCTCTCCAACGTTCATCTTTAGATCTACAATTGATAGTCCTTGGAAGGACTCATATAGATCTTGTAGATCTTCAAGATTTGCTCTTGCTATTCGGGGATGTGGATTCTTCTCGAAGAATAGCAATCATCTTCTCGCTTTCTGACTTTGGTCTTATGACCTCTGTCGTTTTCCCCTTTTAGTGTAAAAAGGATTCTGTTCCGAAGGTTAGTGGTAATCTTCCTCCTGGTCTTCTTCCTGTCACTTTGGTTTCTAAGGATTTTACTTGTTCCATCAACTTCATGATGAGGTCGAGTTGCTTGTTCTGTAATTTCTCTACCTTGTCCATCTTGAGGCTGATCTCGAACATTGTCTTGGACATGATTTGGCAATATTCTCCAAAGAATCTCACTGTGTTCTGCAATTCTCTAAGATCTTGGTTCATCTTAGAGTTATTTGCCTCGATCTCCTTCCACTCTGTCATTCTGTCCAGTGTGAGAAGTGATAGGGCTTGCAGATCTCTCTTGGACCTTAGTTTGGTCGTCTCCTCCATTGCTCTTGTTTGGGGATACGTCCATGGATCTCGGTGAAACTTCGAATTTCTATGATGTTTCTTGGTATCTCTTTCGAGTACCTTATATGTATCTAGCGTAGTTTCTCCAGAGATTCCTCTTTGGTGTGGTTAGCAATGGCTTTCACCATTTTACACCTTCAATCGAGATTATCCCAAAATCGATCGGCGTTCTTGTATTATTTCTCTGTGTATTGTCTATACAACACACAATAATATTGTTGTATAGAACTGCTTGTCTCATCGTAGTTGACAGGCCAGAAGTCCCTGTTGCTCTAGCTTGGAACAGGGATGATAGTCCTGTCACTCTCGGATGTCGAACTTTCGTTCGGATCCATATCTCTTTGAAACTCTCCTCTCGTTAAGTGAAATAAGTATATAATAATTATACTCATTCATAAATAAATGAACCTAGGGCTCTGATACCATTTTGAAGTGCGAAAAGTTGAGTTAATCTGGCGTAAGATAGATATAGTATAAATTCTGACTTGGAACTAGTTTAGTACATTTTGGGGTCAATTTTGCAAATTTACACTTTTAGAAAACTTCTACGGGACCAAAATCGCAGGCTACGGGACCATTTCTGTAAGTGACCTACTCCAATGTGACTAATTCTGCATCTACCCCCTTTAAGATAAATTGCTTCTTTGTTTGTACTAGCAATAAAGCTTAGTAATCTGACTATAATGCTTGAGTTAGATCAAACAGACTTAGCCTAATGTGTTTATGCGAATGAACGTGATCAAGTATTAAGTTTATAATACCTAAATTACTAATAAATCTCTTGACGAGACATTAATGACTATCTTTAACCACCATAAAGTTCGATGGTTCTCATGGCATACATGAACTTATCATTAAATATAACAAATATTGCAACAAGATTAAAGCCTTCCATAATGAACGTGTAGTTTATAAATTCACTACCTTTTAAGTATGACATATTCCTAATAAACAATAACACCATGAAAGACAAATAGAATGTGAATTAAATTCACATAATGCTTAAATTAATGATAGTTCAAAAGGAAAGAAGATTTAAGAAACAATTTAAAATTTAAACATTATGTTCGTTTAAAAGTAATGAAGTTTGAGCTAAACGTGGCTTTAATGTTTGGGGTAACTTTCCAAAAGAATTATTCCAAAAAGATTATTAAGAATAAAGCCTTTCATGATATATGCTTTTATTGGTCTTGATATTTGTGTGAATTGCATTAAAGAAAAACAAATAAAACACACAAAGAACAGAGTCACGATAACTACACAACTTCTTATAATAGTTTACACCGCTAAATGTGAATCTTATGATAATATCATTCTTAAAGGAATAATGATATTTCATCATTTTTTAATTTTAATTTTAAAATTTCACATTATGGTTATATTTATCTTTGCAAAAAAATTCTCATTCTATAAATGCTCGATAAGCATTTATTAATGATGTTGAGAAAATTAGATAGAAAAGTGAAAATTACAAGGATGTGAAAAAGTGATGAATTTTATGGAAAGTATGATGAATTATCATGCTCAATCACTAAATTACAAGAAAAGCTGACATTTATACTTAATATTGCACAACACAATAAATTGTTGCTGCAGAATGATATAATCATACTTTATTGAATATGGTTAGAAGCATGTTGAATGATTAATCTATACCTATATCTTGTGGATATATGCACTTAAAACTGCCACTTACTTGATGATCGAGTTTCTAGTAAAGAAGTTTTCAAAACACCTTATGAACTGTGAATTGGTAAAAAAACTCGATCTTAGGCAGTTGCATGTTTTAAATTTACCCGGGAGGGACTATGTTTTACAACCACATGAAAAGAAATTGGATATAAGAAACTTAGTATGTTATTTCTTTATAAATTATCCAAGTCTAAAAGGTATGGATTTTGTGGTCTTAACCATAGCACGAAATTTTTAAAACTGGAATGTCAAATTCATTAAGAACTATAAAATCAGTGGAAGTATGAAACCATAAAATGTAATTACTGAAGAAGTTTGGTGGAGAATTTAAAAATATATTTATCTAAAACTTCTTCTAAAGTTGTTATATAGTTGTCGAATAGCCAAATAATTTTCAAGAACAACGTATAAATTATTCTACTCTTTTAATGAATCTGATTTTACTAAATCAATGGTCAATGAGCTTTCATTATATATATCACGTAAAATAGCATTAAGAATGTCTGAAGGACAACATATTTGCTATTTCTAACAATTGCATATGTGGTATAATAAAATGAGCTAAAATTTGACATTATAAAATTCTAGTTTTGGAATAAGTTATGGAAAATACTAATTCTATTAAATGAGTAAATGCTATGAAAGACGCTGAAATCAATGACTCATAATGAAGTTTATCTCTTATAAAGAATTGCCAGAAAGGTATAAAACAATTGGATACATATGTATCTTTATGATCAAGAGTGAACATATGGCAATATCAAAATATATAAAACTAGAGTTGTTGCTAAAAATTTACTCAAAAAGAAGGCATAATTGTAAAGAGATACAACGAGTTATTTCTATAAAGGACTCCATTAGAATTATCACGGCTTTGTAACTCATTATGACTTAGAGTTACACCAAATAAATGTTATGCCTGATTTTTTTAAATGGTGAGTTTGTATAAGAATTTAAATGGATCAACTCAAAAGTTTTCCATTGAAGGAAAATATCACATGGCGTGTAAACTTAAAGAATCAACATAAGAACTTAAGCATGCTCTCCTTTCATGATATCTTTTGAATTTAAAGAAAATATCGTAAATCGGTGTACATATCTAAAAGTCAGTGGGAGCACATTAATTCTATATGTTGTTGATAAACTTGCTTGCAACTGATAATCTTGGTTTATTATGTGAAACCAATAAATTATTTCCCTTAAAGAACTTTGGAATGAAATATATGAGGAGAGAACTTATGTGATTGAGATAGAACTATTTTGATACATATCACAATAACATTAAAGATATCTCCATAATTATATGTTATTAAAGTTCAATAGAGATAATGGATGGAAAGGTGTTTGTAAAGCACGTTCCAATCCGGAAGGGAGATTATTAAGTTCAACTTTATGTAATGTCCAAGAATGAATTGGAACGTACTATAATACTCCCTCCGTCCCAAATTTAAGTTCACGTTTACTGTAGATACGGAGTTTAAGAAAAGTCACTTTTTGACTTACTTTTGAGGGTAGTATGGTATTTTTGGGTAATAAATAAATGATAAAATATGTTATGTGTGTTAAAAAGGTGATGACAAATTTGAAATTAAAGTATGTTAGAGGGATATTAGTTTGTTGTTTTTTCCTTTTATGGAAGTGTGAAGTTGAATTTGGGACGGACCAAAACGGAAAGTGTGAAGTTGAAGTTGGGACGGAGGGAGTATTCCTTATGCATATGTTATTGGTAGCTTAAGATACACCAAATTGTACAAGGACCAAATTTTGTTAGAATGCTTGGTCATTATTGAAGTGTTTCATAAATGGATCACTAAAATGTTGCATAAGAAAATATTAGAGTATTTTTGTATGAACTAAAGCACTCGTGCTTACTTATTGAAATTCTAATTACTTAGATGTAATTAAATATAGATTCAGATTAAGATGATTATTATTTGATACAAGAAAGTTCACTTCGACTTTTATGTTTCTTAGTCGGAGATATTGTGTCATGCAAAAGTGTGAAAAAGTTTTTGAAAATTATATTCACTATTAAAGTTAACTTGTGGCATGATTTGAAGCTACAATTTAAGTAAATTGAATGTGGAACCTAATTTCAGGACTTGAAACAAGTTGACATTAATGTCAAGTCGCTGAAAACTTATTATGATTATTCCGCTGCATTGTTCTTCTCTAAAACGGTGAATATTCCAAAGGTGCTAAAACGTATGGTATGAAAGTATTTTGTCGTTAAGAAGAACTTTAGAAACAAAGATGTCAATTGAGCATAATGGCACCAATCTTATGATTTCGGATCCGTTACGCAAATAATCTTCTATAAAGACATTCATTGAACGTTACATGAATATGAGATCATTGAAAGGTTGTAACAAATTTATGATGAACAATTGACATTAAGAGCTCATTATGTTTTGTTTCTAATTAATATATATTGTTTTGTTATTTTAGTATACATGAATGTTGATATTAATTAAACAATATTTTATCTCGAATTGAGATACTTATGTGGACCATTATTGATCCTTAGGTTTATGAGTCACGTTGAGTAAAAAGCTAATATCATAGTACATGGAAGGAACTATGTCGAGTAAATGATATAGAACCGCCATGACTTGTGTTAGTCTATACTTAATATTGACATTATGAGTTGACCAATTACTTTATCTTATATCGTGCACATTATACAAATTATTTAAACCCTTACGTTTAATGTTTAATTCTGTCACTCGGCCAAGTAGGAGAATGTAAGATTATTATGGCCTAGTGCCATTAATAATTAAATAAATAAGATATTTATTATGATAAAATATCTTAAATAAATATATAATTTAAATAAATAATATATATGAGATAAATAAGGTCATATATATTTATGGATAACAATCACATTGATAGAATGTGATTTGATAAAGATTTAATATCCGATCTGGTCCTCTCTCTACCTATAAAGAGATACAGTTTTATGAATTCTCTATCACATTAAGTCTTACGTACTGTGACATAAAGAAAGGGGTGAGGAGAGAAAAACCAGTTTCCGGCGTAATTCGTAGGAACGTATCATAGGAGGACCGCCATTAATGGAGTCTCAAGGTAAGTCTTCTAATCGTGTTGATGGAGTGTGAAAATCATGAAGATCTAAGATCCATGTCAATTAATAATTTAATAAATAAGATATTTATTATGATAAAATATCTTAAATAAATATATAATTTAAATAAATAATATATATGAGATAAATAAGGTCATATATATTTATGGATAACAATCACATTGATAGAATGTGATTTGATAAAGATTTAATATCCGATCTGGTCCTCTCTCCACCTATAAAGAGACTCAGTTTTATGAATTCTCTATCACATTAAGTCTTACGTACTGTGACGTAAAGAAAGGGGTGAGGAGAGAGAAACCAATTTTCGGCGTAATTCGTAGGAACGTATCATAGGAGGACCACCATTAATGACGTCTCAAGGTAATTCTTCTAATCGTGTTGATGGAGTGTGAAAATCATGAAGATCTAAGATCCATGTCAATTAATAAATTAATTGCTTATGTTGAATTCATGTTTACAGTACAGGCCGTAATTGCAGAGCCAGAACGTGGCGTGGTTGTATCCCATGAGGCCCATTGCAGCAGTTCCAGGCCGATTCGAGAGGGCCATGTCGTTGGTTCGGTAGCATTCTTTGGCTATTTCCCAGCTGTTGATTATCAAGGCCCGGTGCTTGCCTAAACGGATGCTGAAAATTGGGCCGTATTTGACGGCCATTCATGTGAGTGTTATGTGAAGTGGATCGGGCCCTGAGAGGGCGAACAAATGATCGAATAATGGCCACCCTCCGGCTGCCTCTGGCAGCAAATTTTTAATCTGCTTTTTGTTGTAACGAAGAATGAAAATTGAGAAAAATATGGCTAAGGAGCAATCCATTGCAACACTACCACTTCCATGCTTCGAATTATATCTCTCTGGTCTATGTTATTTCTAAATGTGCAGCATTGGATTAATATATTTATATGCAAATACTTAAGAGTCTTGCGCACATGGTGACGGCGTAATTACATCCCGAATTACTCATGAAATTTATTTAATTGCATGGTTATTACCCCTCCATCACGGTTAACTTTTCACTATTAATGTAATTATGGAGTTTAAAAATATATAAGCAAAAATGCCACCTACTATAATATTTTTTGATTATTTTTAAAATTTTTTTGACATAATTAACTCTAATTTGTGATATTTTCTACAACTACACCAGCAACCCTCCAAAAGACCTCACACGAAACTATATGTGCGACATTACACATAGCTACATATGCAACTATTCACATGTTTTATTTGCTAATATATGTGCGACCACTGCACGCGACTATATGTACAACTATACATGCGACTATATATTAATTATATAATGGAGGGTTAAAAAATTAAAAAGTGGCATTTTTTCAAAAATTATATTGGGTGGCATTTTTCACTATTTCTCCTAAAAAAATTAATTATTTGATCAATTTTATTGATATTTGGGTGTAATGTGGTATTTTTAAATAATAAATAAATGATAAAATAATTTATGTGAGTTAGATGAGAATGATATTTTTGAAAATATGATGTATAAAGAGATTTTTTATTTTTAAACTTTTTACTCCCTCCATCCCATATTTACCTTCCCCGTTATTATAGATACGGAATTTAAGAAAAATTATTTTTTGATCAACATTTATTGACTTTTGGAGGGTAATGTAGTATTTTTATATAATAATAAATTACTAGTATGTTATGTGTATTAGGTGAGAGTGAAAAATTTATAATTAAAATATAATTTAAAAATAAAAATTGATTTAATATTTTATTTTCTAGGTGGTGCAATTTAATGTTGAAGAAATGGAAAATGAAAAATATGAAATTTAATGTCGCACGTAGCTGTACCCCCTTGTACGATCCGCCCCTACCGGCCAGAGCTCTCTACTTGCATTGCAGAGGCAGAGGTCACCGCGACCGCCGGATTGCTTCCAAGAATTTCACAGGTATTTCTCGTTCTCTTTAGGAAATCATAGGTCTCTACATGAAATTAAAAGGGAAGGGTTTACTTTGTGAAAAATATGGTGCGATCGAATCTCGTTCTCGTGCTTCTGATTTCTAAATTGATGGGCTTTTCTAACAATTTCGGCAACCAAATCGCTTCACTAGTGTGTTTGATTTAAAATGGATTTGTCTCCTCCAATATTTCATCACTGTCGGAATATTGATTTTGTTCTTGAGCTTGAAATTGGAATCATAATTTCTGCAATTCTTCAAACTGGGATTGCTCGTGAATGGGACTTAACCAAGCGAATCCCTCTTTACTTATCTATTAAATGGATTTCTTATGGATTCTTTCATGTTATTAATTCTTCATAAAATTTATGAACATGCAAATTTTCTGCTATAAATGTGCCACTGTTAGAATTCTTATTAAGTGAATATGTTATTTTCTAGGTTGGGTTACTGGTTTTCTTGATTCTCTTTCTTGATTCTCTTGTCCCTGTTGTACCTGTTCTTTGCGTTATTTTGAATTTGTAATCAGTGATTGCGTTATTTTGAATTTTTAGCCATCGTTAGTCTTCGTCATCGACATTCTTCTTGTCGGAGAGTGTTTGTTTTTCTGTTATCTATCTATAGTGTATTTGTTGTGATCTTTTATCCCGCTGTCGAAAGATTGGTGATTTATGATTCTGAGATTGCAAATTTACAATCTAAATTGTCTATTCGATTCTTAAGATGAATTTTGTGAGCAAAGAAGATTTGAGGCCATAAAGTGATACAAAGATGACTGTATTTGCTTTGTTATGATGCAAGCTTAGTTCATATTTCCAAGCACTTAAGCATTTATGCTAATTAAGTCTATGCTCCATTTTTGTGCAACTCACCAATCCTCACGCTCCAGATTCTTAGTATAAATTAATCCAAGAGTGCTGCAACCTTGTAGTTCATTATAATAATTTTAATGTTATTTGATCTATTTATGACTTGTATATGGCATTAGTTCTTGGGTTTGGACCTTGAGTTTTGCACTAGACTGATGATCTAAGATATACATGCCAAAGAGGGCTTTCTCTTAAGCACTTGATAGATGATCCACTATTTAATTTCGTAACCATTAGTGCATTGTTAACACGATGATTATCAGAAAAGATAATCTCAATGGACATAGTTTAAGCTTCTTTTCCTCTTTTTTCTTTATTTTCCATGCAGGTTTCAAATATTTATAAAGTAGTGCCCCTCAATATTATTAGAACTTGGCAAGGTATATGACAATACTTCTTACTAAATGTCTAAAGAAAAGAAAGTCTAATTTCAAACTATATGCCAAAGGATACTTAAAATTTTAATAGGTGTGCTCTTGTAGCAAGCTTGATGTAGAATGCTTTGGCTCTGCCTTGATGAATCTCTTTTACTTTTTCATGATTGATACTCTTTGTTCTATTAGCTCAGTACCTGAAATAAAAAACCTGATTTTCAAAGGAAAATATTGTATTTTTACATTAAGAAAACTCCCAAATTTCATCACTTTTAACTCTTGGTAGTTGATAATATGCTCTGTGAAAATTGGAAGTGGTATGGTGTGGATGGGCGGGGATTAATTGTTGCATGATGAGTACTAGTATGCTATTTTCTTTGGTATATCATCACATTTTTCCTTCCAATTGATGTTTAACTTTGGTTCTTGGAGACAAGTGTATCCACCCTCAATCAATCCGAATAGACATCGAGTCTCTCCATACTTTATATGCATTATAATCCCCATTGCTTTCTCTTTCTTGTTCTTCATCTTCAGGATAGCAAATTTCAAACTAACTGCTAGATTTTATGGCCCAGACGGTTTCTCTATCCTCATCTCTGAGTTGTTCATTTTCTACGGATCTCGCCAACTCTTCGGCTAAAACATCCAATGTAATGTTGTTACTGCCCTTCTTCCTCTTCATCTAATTGTTGTCGAGCTTGTCCGTTATTAATCATCTAATATCTTGAAGTTTACGATTTTTTCTTCTTTTTTTTTTGGGTAGATCCTTGGTTCCCAGTTGAGATATTTGGTAACTGAGCAGACCCCGTTGGGAATCTTGAATTCTTTCAAGTAAGTAAATCAAAATTCTAATCCTTTTCTTTAGCTTACTGTTTCTTGAAAAAAGATTGGTGGTCTCATAATCCTGTGGTTTCTTGTTCATTTGGACGAATAATGCTGTTAACAAAAGATTTGTTGGTTTCTTGTGACTGCTCAGCTCATTGAGTTGTTAGTATTTGATGAAATGTCTGAGTAAGCTTATCTTTTGCATTGATAACAAACTTACACAGTTACATCAACAATTATACCAGCTTCATAGATGTAGTAGCATCATGTGGTGTGAAATTCAACTTGATGTCTGACCATCTTTAATCGGACTATCTGGTCATTTTAGGTGTGATTATGTGACATTAGAATTTGAGTTGTATGATTTTTTTCATGGTGTTATAGAAATGGTTTAGTGGAAGTTAGAGGTAGAAATCTATTGCATAATTGCACTACACCTACTAGTGCATTTCTTAAGTTAGGGATAATCTAATTATCCTCATTTTGTTCCCATTGATGGACATCCAAACTTCTGATAGAGTTCATTCGGGGGAGAAAGAGATGTTAGCGCATAGATCATTTGAGATTCCTACCTCTCTTGCCTTACTCAATGCTCTAATATTTTTTCGTGGTGGTTTATAGGATCTACTTACTTTTTATGATTAATGACTTGCATGCAACACTCAAGTCTCATCCAGAGAGATAAGCATGTTTTTTACTAATTCAAATTATATGTGCTTGATAAGTCGGTATTATGCTAATATAATCTCTTCCGTGCTGTATGAATGCCAAAATGGATATAGAAGAAATCCAACTGTAAGATTGAAGGCTGTAATGGAGTCTCCAGGACTATCTCAGGAGACAGTAGACCAAAAGCCTAGAGTCCCAACGGTGGGCAAGGAGGTGCCAGATTATTTCAAAGAGTTGAGACAACGATTTATTGGTTTCAAAAAGGATCAATACTTGTAAGAGTTTTTTGTTTTTTTCTTTTACTTTGTCTACATTAAAGTATTATGAATTATAAAGCTTCATTTTTTAATTATTCATTCAATTTTTTTGTAGGAGCAAATTAGAACACTACCAAAGACTTGCTAAGGACCAAGAACCGAAGGTACTTTTTATTGTTCCTTTCTTTTTTCTTTTTAAATCCCAAATACCATGGTGGATATCTAAAATTTAAAGAACAGTTCATGGTGATTGCTTGTGCTGACTCGCGAGTTTGTCCCTCGAGCATCCTTGGATTCCAACCAGGAGAAGCCTTTGTAGTTCGAAATGTGGCAAACTTGGTACCCCCAAAAGAGGTGTGTTTTTTATATGAGCTATAATATCACTTGAATATTGAAGCATGAGTATCAATCTGAAGATTGATGTTTTTTTTTTTTTTTTTTTTTTTTTTTTTTTTTTTTTGTAAACACTGTTGCAGAATGGACCTACAGAAATCAATGCTGCCCTTGAATTTGCTGTTAATTCTCTTGAAGTAAGTTTAATCATCTACTACATTTTGAATGCTATTTATTGGAGATGTTAGTGCGAAATTATGTATATATATTTACTGTTCTCCTATGTTATCTGCCTATTTGGCTATTCTTTCTGGGACCTATTTACACATAACACAATGTCGTCAGTTTCACTGATCTAACATGATGGCGCCAACACCAAATTCGATTTGTTATATGATTTTAGCAGAAATTATTTGTTCCTTTGATGTAACATGAGTAAGATTCGTTTGAGCAGGTTGAAAACATACTGGTTGTCGGTCACAGCTGTTGTGGAGGGATTAAAGCATTGATGAGCTTTCAGGATGAAGATAATTCAAGGTTCAGTAATATGTACTCCCTCCGTCCCAAAGATATTGACACACTTTCCTTTTTGGGTTGTCCCACAGAAATTGACATATTTCCTTTTTAAGAACATGAGACCCACACAAAAACAATTTATTTACTTTGACCCACACACCCACCCATCACACTCACCACTAATACAACTACCCACTACACATTAAATATTATTTCTCTCACTTCACTTTACATTAAATTATTATACTCCTTAATCTCCGTGCCCAAAAAAAATGTGTCAATACTTCCGGGACGGAGGGAGTATATCATAGGTTTTCATTTACCCCATCTTTATCCATCTGTGTGTATTTTTGTTTCTAATGACCTCGTCCATGCTCTCCAGTAGCTTTATCAGGAGTTGGATGGGCAACGCAATGCCTGCAAGGTTGAAATCCAAGGAAGCTGCTTCGGACCTCAACTTTGATCTGCAGTGCAAACACTGTGAGAAGGTGATGTGTTTGCTTTTTTTATTGTTGTTAGAAGATTATTATCTTGAATTCATGATATAATTATGTTATTAATTTATGTCTACTTTTCACACACAATACACACAAAAGTTACCTATAATACATCATGCCATTCTAAACTTCATGATACACATTATTGGTTAAGCAGAAATCGATTAGTAACATCTATCAAATTTAAGTAAATATTCTAAAAATTGTGTAATTTTTTTTATGAATTATGGTCACTGTAGGTTGAACATAAATTAGTGGTATGAATCTTTGTGTTCTTTTTTCTCTAGGAATCTATTAACAGGTCCTTGGTCAACTTACTCACTTATGAATGGGTCGAAGAACAGGTTGTGAGAGGAAAGCTTTCCATCCATGGGGGCTACTATGATTTTACCAACTGTTCATTTGAGAAGTGGAGCCTCGATTACACGGGTAGGAGCGATTCGTGCTCTTTCAAAAACCATGAAAACTGGGCCTGAGTTTGTTGGCATTGATCATGTTCTTATGTCCTGCTTAAGATTCCAAGACTATTTTATCACAATTACTTGTGTGTTGTACTGTTTTTTTTTACTACACTTAATTTTTACAGAAAGAACATAGTCCTTATATTTGATCAATGATGTATATATATATATATATATATATATATATATATATATATATATATATATATATATATATATATATATATATATATATATATATATATATATATATATATATATTTTTTAGTATAGTGTCCTCGTGTTACGCGAATTACAAAATTTTTATTTTAAATTTAAAATATATTATTTAATAAATACGAATGTATTATTATACTAATAGTTAAATATACCCGCATATTACATTTTTAAACTTTATAATTAATATTTTATGTTTTTTATATAGAAAATATTATTATGTGATATTTTTTTAATCTTCTAATGTAAATAAATTGATATTCTATGTATTAGTGGATATTTTTAAATAAAATATAAATCAATTAAATTAAATATTAATTTATACACTTTATCTTTTAAATGTATAGATTATTTTCTTTTATTTTGGATTTGACAAAACTAACAAGAATCAATTTTACTATTATATGTTTTAAATGTCTTAATTAATTTAATATTTATTTTATTATATAATTAATGTAAAATAAAGAAATTAATAAAATATATTTAATCATTAATGCTTAATCTATCTATGAAAAGAACAACACATAAAAAATTTGTCATAATTAAATGCAATATAATATTGATAAGTAAATCATTAAATTACACAAAGTAAAAATAAAAAGAATAAAATAAATACCAACCAATAAAAAGTAACACATACGAAAAAAATTCAAAGAATGCATCAAATATTCACACATATGTAAACGACTATTTATACATATTTTTAATTAAAATTTTAAAGCATTTAATTACAATAAATAGAAATAAATTAATAATTGAACAACACGTGTTTGAAAAATGCAATCATTTTGATTATGACACATATGCTTTTATAAAAATTTATTTTAGGAAACTACTTTCTAATTATATATATTAAGATATTTCAAATAAGATGGATTCTGAAGTGTTTTTATGCAATAACACCCGCTATAGAATAAATGCAGGATGTTTAATTTTACATGTTTATTATTGCTTTATTACTTCATTTGATTTGATTTAACCATATTTAATGTAATAAGCCCAATTCTCAATAGATCTGATTTTATCCCATTGCATTCCGAAACCCTACCGTGGGCCCAATTCACTATGTTTGTTACTTTTGGGTTTAAAAATTGGGTTTGGGATTTCAAAATTTTTATTATTTTGGAATTAGGAAATTTGATTTTAAAAATTAAATTAATTTATGTAAAAATTTAGACTTCTTATTAGAATTTTAAAACAAACGCCATTATACAAACGTCATTTTTTTCTTAAGATTTTCAAACTTCCTAATTTTTTTGTAAAATCCAATAAATTTCCAAAACAGACCACATTTTAAATAAATGAAGATTTTGGGTAAGTTTGTTAGTGATTTTTTATTTTTATTTTTCAATGAATCTAAGCGGTTTATGTTTTATTCTACATTTAATTCTTAGTTTTAGAGTATTTTACAAATTCCTAAAGTTTTCTTGTTATTTTATTATTATTGTGATCAATGATTTCAAAATCGGACAGCATGATCAAAAAGATCGTTTTGTGTTTGAACAGGCAAAAAAAAAAAGCCCCAAGTTTCAATTTTTTTATTATAATATTTTACATTAACTTTTATATAATTTATAATTTTCACTATTTTCTTTATGGAAATATTAATCGTACCCTAAAGTATAAGTGATCAATTGTAGTGCGTGTGACCAAGCCGATTATCGAACCCATGGAAAAGTTTTAGATCTACAAATTAATTCTATAGATGACGATTTTAAAGTAAGACAAATCCGGGGTGGGGTTGTTTTAAGAAAGCAATTAATTAAACTTATAAATGTGAAATTTAAACAATGAAAAGAAAATAAATCACACAAAAAAAGCTTTAAAGAATTTAAGGATGAAGAACCGTCAATGCTAAGACAAGCTAGTTTAACTATGTGACTGATTATTCTAAGACAAACTAGTTTAACTATGTGACTGATTATTCTAAACTCATATTAATTAGCTGCAAATATTCATAGGAGGATCTCTAAGCCTAGTTAGACCACTATGATTAAGTGATATCTAACACTAATAATGAGCTGGAAATCTTAAAATCGTTTAGAAATTAATTCTCCCTTACTCTATAGGTATTTGCGTTATTTCAACATCCCTTTCTTGGGTATAAATTATTAATCATATATCTCATTACTAATTATCTAATAATGATGTTTTACCAAGTAACTAATATTTCTAATTGATATACTAAATGTTTTCTCTCTCCTGAATTCCCTAAACTATAGTGAGCTTTTCAGTAGTATATTAAAGCTTATGTGTGATAAGCGGATATTTGAATTTTATGAGAATTAATTCAAGAATGTTTATATGATTATGTATTTTCTTATTATTGGATTGCAATATTTTGGAAAATTTCTCACACTATCAAAATGTCTTAATTTTTGGTGAGTAAAACCCCTGAATTTTTCTTGGCAAAAGCTCGATGTTGGATGCAGTGATGTTCGAAGTGCAGATGATTAATGGTTGGCCGCTGTATGCAGAGCAGAAAATGAATCGGGTGGTGGTGGAGGAGGAAATGGAGGTGGCGCTGCCATACGACAGAGGGATTCGTGACGACAGCTGAGGGAGAATCGCGTGAGAGAGCTGATGAACTCGAAGACGGCGTGAGAAATTGTCCAAAGATATTGTATCAAAGTAGCAGTATTCATCCACCAAGCACAATTGAGAGATTATAAATAAATCACAAAAAAAAAAAACGAAAAAAAAAGGTATTGAATGGTTGAACTTTTATAGTCACTGTCATCAGTAATAAAAGTGATTAGCTCTCAAGAATTATTGTTATTACTTACTATATGCCTTATAAAGGATAAATGTGTATAAAGTGATATGCTCTCAAGAATAATAATGATCGAGGCTTAAACCAAAATATAGATTAAAAGAGTTTAATTTGACTCTCAGAATGAAAACTGAATGATATTTGTAATGGGTAAATTGCATTTTCGGTTCCCTTGTAGTATATCAGTTGCACTTTTGGTCCCGAATATTTTTTCTAGTCCAAAAAATAGCATTTTTGATATTGTTCCGTTAGAAATGGATGGAAACCGTTAGAAGTTGCACTTTTAGTCCCAAAATAGTTCTAAAACATAATTTTTCGAAAATTTTCATCCCTAATCGACTTATATCATATTTATATTGCCAGATTTTCATCTTCTTTCTATTTTTCAAAACAGACATAGTCCATTACGATCATAACAGACCCATCATGCTTCCGTACTTTAATTAAACAATATTAATCTCATAACTGACCAACTTTAAACAGTAATAGTACCTTTTTTTGACCGTCAATCCACCGGATATCTGGGAAGTTTTACAGTTGCTCCTCACAACTAACCACGCGCCCCGCAGTGTGATGGATCAATCTCGTTCCTTCAGCGGACCTCAGCACAACCCTAGTTCGTTTCCTACACCGGGTGTACAAGATGCTGCTATTGTTCTTAATGGAAGGCTATATGCGGGCAGAAGTCCAAGATTATTTATTTATTGAATGGAGAATTTATTACACACTCATCCTCACAGAACAAGAGGAGATAACTCCTTTAGCTACTTATTTTAGCTATACTCAGAACACTCATACAAAGAAAAGAAAGGAATACAATGTTTATTTAGAAAGAGAAAACAGAGGGGAATGGTCGATGCCTTCTGCTTTCTCAGCCCTACTATTCATAGAGGCTTTCGGATTTGAAATTCAGATTTCAAAGCCTCTTAATTCTTTGTGACGTCACTGCTTACGTTACCATATTTGCGTCAGCACTTACGTCACCTGCATTAGATTATAGTTTTAGTGGCTCGCTGGTCCATTTTCTTTATTGGATGCCTTCTTGTGGGCCATCCTTCTTGTCGGTCACATGTCCCTTACCCTTTCAGAAAAGTCATCTGACTCTTGCTTTTTTGAAGACTCATTTGTCCTCTTTTATGTCTGATGATTCTCCTGGCTCTTGGGTAATTTGAAGAGATTTTACCCTCTTCTTTCCACGTGTCTCTTTTGCTGGAGGTGTTTCAGCAATTCTGATCATCCCTATGCCCAACCTTATTCCTTTTCCAAACTCTGGTTCTGTTTGGGTGGAACAGCTTGTGCATATTTTATTTGACCATTGCCCGAAATGGGCCATGTTACAATATCTTCGATGAGTTTGTTTACTCACCGATATCTTGTTTTTCCAAAGAAGATCTTATTTTTCGGCGAAGGCCTTCTCAATAAATCCTGTCTTCTTCTCTGTTAAAGTGTTTAACAGAAAAGACCCATTCAACGATTTGTGTTCGAACTTGAATGGGAACTTCACCAGAATCATTGCCTGAATGCAGGCTTACAAACCCCTCGCTCTTCGAGTAGAGATTTGTTCTTCAGGAAATGTAGAGACCAAGACTGACTCATTTTCAAAAGACTCCTTGATTTTATTTGATGCTGAAATATCTGGTCTTCTTAGCTTGATGAAATGAAAGGCCTCGTGGTTGTCTTTTCCAACTGGTCCTGGAGCCGCACTAGTGAAGTAAAGCTCCAATACATCTCCTCTAGATAGAGTCGAATTGTTTTCCCATGCCTTGAAAACTGTTTTCCTAGCCACTCTGGAAATTTTGTAAGCTCTGGGAAGCTTAGTGCAACAGTATATATTGAAGCTAGCGCCTCAAAATCATACCATTGCTTTACATCATTTGGATTTGAGCCTTCTCGCATCTAAATTCGGGGATATTTCCCAGATATATCCACCCAGAATTTCTCCAATCGGATTTCTTATCTGGTGTTTAATTTCTCCCAGCTGGCCTGGTACTCCTGCCAATAAGAGAAATCAGCTAAGTTAATACCAACCTTAGCAGTGCCCGTCATAGGCCTAAGGTTGATCTCTCCCTCTTTGACCCCAGAGGTTCTGGGTTGACTTGTCGACTCTAGATGTGACTCCAGAACCTCGATTTCTTCTTGGGCCAGTTCTTCTTTTGAAAGTTCCAATTTAGGACTCGTGCTAAGGGTACTTGAATCCCTTGATCCAGCTTTAGAGCCCCGTTCTCGACTACTCTTCTTTTGTCAATTGTTGTTGCTATCAACAGCCCGGAGAAGTGACTCTCGTAATGACTCGAATAGACTCTCATTATTGCGAATATAATCTAGTATGCGATTAGACACTTTGGTCTGATCGCCTTCCTGTATTCTTCCAGCACGCTTTGCATTGAGTGCTAGATTCTCGAATTCCCTTTGGAGCAACTCTAGGTTGTCCATCAGGTGCCTTGAAACAGTCAGGATAGAGTCTATTTTAGATCTTTTCATCTCTCGTCAGGAAATCAGCCAAAACATTATCAACAGATTTAATAATGACAATATTAAAATCATCATATTGGCATTTAGCTTGCCATCTTAATAGTCTAGCTTTTTCTGGTTTTGATTCAATTTTATTTTCAAAAAGGATTTGATACTTGTGTTGTCAATTTTAAGGATGAATTTCTTCGCGAGAAGAAATAGCGGCCATTTCTAGAATGCCTCCGAACCGCAAAGAACTTCTTTTCATTGACGTGCCATCTCTTTGCCTCATTCTCCGCAAAGAGTTCGCTACAGTATCTGCATGGCACCTCTCCTTCTAGTGTGGACTTAGTTAGAACCGCCACCCACCAATAGTCACTTGCATCTGTATATAGTACCAGATCATCCTCATCATTTGGAATGCTAAGTTCGAGAGCTTTTTGCAAACCTCCTTTAATTGCTTAACCATCTCTCGGTGTGATTCCTCCTATTTGAATTCTGCATCTTTCTTTAATAAAGTACTGAACACATTCCTGTATTGTGTTAGCTAGATTGTTGATGAACATTCCAGTGAAGCTGACCACTCCTAGAAAGCTTTGGAGTTGCTTCTTGTCTTTGAGATCTTCAGGAAATCCTTGAACCTTTTCTATGATGTGTGGTTGTAGAATAATTCCAGGCTCATCAATCTCTACTCCAAGAAACTCGATCTGTCTCGTTGCAATTACTGCATTTTTTTCAAAAAGCACTAATCCTTCCCTGTAACATACTTCTGAGAATACTTCCAGATGCGTCAAATGCTGCTTCATGTTTTTTGAGGCTATGAGGATGTCATCCACATAAACAAATATGAATGAGAAATAATCTTTGAAAAGATTATCCATCTTCCTTTGGTATATCTAAGACGCGTTTGCCAAGCCCATAGGCATGACATTCCAGATATAATGGCCTTGTGGTGTGGAAAAGGCTGTGAACTTCTTGCTTCCTTCTTCCATCATAATCAGGTAGAACCCAGATTTATAATCGAACTTTGAAAATACCTTGGCATTCTTGATACAGTTGACCAAGTGTTCCCTACTTGGTATGTAGTATCCATCGAACTTCAAGATGTTGTTGATTCCTTTGTAGTTGATCACAAGTCTCGGCTTCCCTCACTTCACTTGTCCATGATTTTGACCCAGAAATCCTGGACTGCTGTATGGAGATACTTCTGGTGATATCAACTTAAGGTCCAGATGTTCCCTAAGTATTAGCTGCATATCCTTTCGATCCTCTTGATTCATTAGGATAAACTTGTATCTTACGAACTCATGCTTCTTGCCTTCTTTTACTTTGAGTGAAGCTTTGAGCTCGTTTTTATCCCACCAAACTAGAGGATCCTCATTGAAGTTCCTCTGTATCTTTTTCTTGACGTCTTCCAAAGATGTTTATTCTTCTATTGTTACATCTCTCTGTAGGCTTTCTCCCAAACTTGCTTTGAGAAGGTGGATTATATTTTCCTTTAGGTTTTCCATCTTCCATCCTCCTCTGGTCTCAGTGCTCATTTGAAGGACTGCTTCGTCATATTTCCTTTGATCATTCATCTTTGGATGGCTAAGTTTTCCTTCTTTGAAATCTGATTGGCTAAGTTCCTGTTATACTATTTTGAAGCGCGGAAAGTAGAGATAAATCTGGCGTAAAATAAGTATAATATAAATTCTGACTTGGGACTAATTCTGCACATTTTGGGGTCAATTTTGCAAATTTACATTTTTGGTCCCACTAACAGACCAGAATATTCTGTTAATTCTGATGGAATTCTTAAGAAAAACTACAACGGGACCAAAATTGCAGACTATGAGACCATTTCTACAAGTGACCTTCTTCAACGGGACCAATTCTACATTTACCCTTATTTGTAATAATAAAAGCCTAAAATAGTTTAGATAGTTAATTTATGGATAAAAGTATTTCATTCTATGTATCTGTTAATCTTAGAATTGATTATAATGAATATAATCTAAGCATACTTTCAGCAAAAAAAATTTGCTTTACTTAGAATTGATTATAATGAATATAATCTAAGCATACTTTCAGCAAAAAAAATTGCTTTACTTCTCACTACATAATAACACCAAATACTGAATCCCAACAAACCCCAACTCTTTTGAGAATCCCTCATTATCTGGATTCATTAAATAAATTATATAATTTCATAAATTGTTCTGAAAACCTAAAAGTATATATAACAGATAAATAATGCACTAATCATATCGTAGAGCAAAATATATAAAGTCAGCATGAAAATAGAAGATAAATATGTTAATTATTTATGGAAAGAAAATCCACCATTAAAGTACTCAAGCTATATTGTGTGTCAATGATGATGATTTTTTTTACAGAGTCAATGATAAGAAATTTGAAATATTTTAATTACCTTTGGGTTATTTGGAGTGTACCTGGTGCACCCCAATTTTATAGTTTAAAATAAGTAGTGGGTAGTTTTTTATTTTTAAATAAATAAATTATTTTATATTTTTTAATGGTAAAAATTAAATTGTATCCCATACATTCTAGTTGGACTCTAAAAGTTTATCATCCATCAAATAGCATATGAGATACATTATCTTATGTTCTTACTATTTGATCTTCTCTAAAATAAATATTTTAAAAATATAGTTTCCAAAAATGTTTAACTTTATCTGGGAATATAACTGTTACGATTGGCCCACCAAATTCCTCCACCAAATTCATCACCCGATCGACTAATCGTCTTCAAATTTATATACTTCAGAGTTCGACTTCTATATGAAGTAGAAAAATGTAAAGAAAAGATTGAAAATTTTCTCATATATATCAAACTCAAAGAAATGGTTGAAAGTACTGGTGACTTTTGTTGTAGCATGAATAAACTTTATCAGCCGGGAAAATCGAATTCTTCATATGCTATATGTGTATGTTTTTTTTTTTTTTAGTGTGATTGGGTCTGTTTTAACATTAATCAATTGAAAGTGTATGTATTCTATCAATACATATATCCATGTTTATTGACTTTTTACATCTTTGTTTAAATTAGTAATAATTAATTGTCATTTTTTATAGTTAATCTTTACTTATTTAAAGGAAGTAGAACTAAGTGATGAAGGATAAGCTGCTGTCATTAATTTATAAGTATGGATAATGCGACACAAAGCATTCCTACTATATGTTAATTACATGCATATATAGATCCTCGATTTTTATATTTTATTTTGAATATTTATCAGTAAAAATAATGTGTTTTAATTAATTTTGGAAACAAATCCTTGATAAATTTTAATGTAATTAGAATTTGCGATTTTATCTAAGTTATAAGATTGATTATACTGTGCAGCCAGTGCACCTCAATATAAAAATTATACAAATATGAACAAAAACATATATAATTATGCACAAAAATATATACAATTAATTATTAGTTTTTTAATGAAAAATTGTGTGTAAAAAAATATACAATTGTTAAAAAATATGTATACACTATTAAATACTCTTTCCGTCCGCTTTCAGGGTATCATTTTTCTATTTTGGGTGTCTGCCCCCAAGGTTCATTTATTTTTTTATACATATGAGACCCATGCACACCCACTAATATAACTAAAAAATGGGACTCATACCTCCACTAATACAACTACTCACTACACATTAAATAATAATATTCTTTAATCTATGTGCCCTAAAGCAAATGACACCCTTGAATCCGGATGGAGGGAGTAAAAGGTTATACACATATGGATGCTAGTTTTTTAATGAAAAACTTAGTGTGAAAAAAGTATACAATTATTAAGAAACACATATACAAAATAGAATAAAAAGTTATACACATACGGTGCACCTTTGCACTCGGCGCACTAATATCAACTCAAGTTATAATATACATTCAAATCTGTTTAAAATTTTTCAATTTTCGTGGATTTGAACTTTACTGTATTACAAACAAGAGTATATGGAATATACTACTAACTCCTCTCATTTTTTATTTTTATTATTTTCTTTTAAATATTTTACAAAGGAAATGAGATTTTTTTATTTTATGGGTGAAGTAAAACTAGGTCAACAAATTACCAATATACTCTTAGAGGCGGTTTACTTTTGCAGTTAACTTGTGTTATCACATTTAACCCATAGGAAAAAAAGTGTTTACTTATCAGGTTAAAGTAGAAGGATTAACACCCGGGCCAACAAGGGCCCAGTGTTAATTCACTGTATACAAGATTTATTTAACAACTCAATTTAGAGGGTTTATTTTTATCCCTCGGGTTAGTGAAGTCAAATTACTTAATTATCCTCATTTTTATATTAATTTTTTATCTTTCTCAAAGAATCCGAGAACCTCTCTCTCTAATGCCTTCCTCTCTTCCGCCACAAGTGGTTATGGCATCACATCGTCGACGGTGATGAAATTGCCGAGAGCAAGGTAGCATTCGGGACAGGGGTGAGAAACAACGACGGCCGATGGCGGCATGATTTCGATGGTAGCAACGGTGGACGGTCGTGTGGTGACCGGATTTTACAGATGTGATCGCTGGTTAGGGAAAGGAAGGTTGGCTGCTGGCGGCGCATCGAGAGCCAGATCCGTGCCGGCGGCGGCTATTTCGCGACAGCAGTGGCAGTGCACAGTGGTATGACGATGACGATTGACGTGTTGGGAGGGGAGAGAAAGCTGTTGCATCCCTTGATGTCATTCACAGTAATAGGAATTTGTATGTTGCTATGATTGGGCAAATTTTATAGGTGTAGTGCAAGAATTGAGTGAGAGAAAATGGAGATTGAGGAAGAAGGTGCAGTGCAAGAATTGAGTGAGAGAAAAATGTAGATTGAGGAAGAAGGTGCAGTGCAAGAAAAAAAGAGAAAAAGAGAGATTAAGGAAGAAGGTGCAGTACAAGAAAATGGGGATGAGAGAGAAAAAGAGAGATTGAGAAAGAAGACTTAAAAGTGAAGGAAATAATATCAATTTTTAAGGGTAATTTTTTTAAGGGAATACCACAATTTGCCCTATATGGGGAAGTCAATATTTTTTTTGTCCTACCTTTTCTAATACATCTAAATTGCCATAAAAATACATGCAATGCCATGAATACCCTCAAGGATGGTCCACCTTTTTGTATTGTGAATGAGTTGACAAGTACAGTTGCATGCAAAATAGATGTGTCAGGGAATATGTTGATTATTTAGGGGTGACACATTAATTAAAGAAGAAATAAATAAATCTACTAAAATATAACCCCTAATTCGGCGGACAAGCTGAATGAAGTGAAAAAACCAAATTTTAAAATTCACGAAATTTAATTTTTAAATTTCTTAAATTGTTAGATTATAATAGGCTTTTTATTAATTAACACATGCAGTAATTAGGTGATTAAACACATGCAAAATTAACTACATACCACTCCACAGAAACACACTTCATTAAATGGGGTGAAATTTAAGGCACTGTGTTCACAATCAGTTCATTTATGTAAATTCTTGTCACATTAAACTCTCAACTATATTGACGGACGAGGTCACTTTACATACAATTATCGGCGGACAAGTTCAACTACGCTAGAAAAATCGGCCGACAAGCACAGTAAAGGCACAAAAACGGCGGACAAGCTATTTTATGCAGAAATAATGGCAAAATAATGCTAACTAATGGTCAGAAACTCGGCGGACAAGCTCAAAAAACTCATAAAATCGGCGGACAAGCTCAAACAGGGCCAAAAATTGGCGGACATGCTATATTGTACTACAAATATTGACGGACAAGGTCACTTTACATACAATTATCGGCGGACAAGTTCAACTACGCTAGAAAAATTGGCGGACAAGCTATTTTATGCAGAAATAATGGCAAAATAATGTTAACTAATGGTCAGAAACTCAGCGGACAGGCTCAAAAAACTCATAAAATCAGCGGACAAGCTCAAACATGGCCAAAAAATTGGCGGACATGCTATATTGTACTATAAATATTGACGGACAAGGTCACTTTACATACAATTATCGGCGGACAAGTTCAACTACGCTAGAAAAATCAGCGGACAACCACAGTAAAGGCACAAAAACGGCGGACAAGCTATTTTATGCAGAAATAATGACAAAATAATGCTAACTAATGGTCAGAAACTCGACGGACATGCTAAAAAAACTCATAAAATCGGCGGACAAGCTCAAACAGGGCCAAAAAATTGGCGGACATGCTATATTGTACTACAAATATTGACGGACAAGGTCACTTTACATACAATTATCGGCGGACAAGTTCAACTACGCTAGAAAAATCGGCGGACAAGCACAGTAAAGGCACAAAAACGGCGGACAAGTTATTTTATGCAGAAATAATGGCAAAATAATGCTAACTAATGGTCAGAAACTCGGCGGACAGACTCAAAAAACTCATAAAATCGGCAAACAAGCTCAAACAGGGCCAAAAAATTGGCGGACATGCTATATTGTACTACAAATATTGACGGACAAGGTCACTTTACATACAATTATTGGCGGACATGTTCAACTAGCTAGAAAAATTGGCGGACAAGCTCAAAAAGATTAGAAAAATATGTCGACAAGTTCAATTACACTACAAATTACAATGAAATTTCCAATTATACTCAAACAGACACGGCAAATTCATACAGTACAGACTCTACTTCCTCGGGGGACAAGAACAATTACCAAATTCAAAATCTACAGTAACAACTCCAAATTCACTATACTTTAAATTAAATCGCAATTCAGCAAAACCCTAAAATCCTAAAGACGGAATACCTGGTTATCCATATTTGCTACTGCTAATTTTCGACGTGGAGATGACGATGGATAGAACGACACGCCGGAGGCCCGGACGGAGCGCTGTGTTCGACAGAAAAATCGAGAGTTTGAGAGAGAGAGAGAGGGAGAGTATGGGAGGGATGAGTGCCGATGAAAAGAGAGAGAGAGATACAGGGAGTAAATAACAAAAATTTTGAGATAAAGGGGTCAAAGATTTTCTCGCCAATTTCAATGCCATTAAAAGCGGTACTTTTAACCCTCTGGGCAGTAATTGCGAGATTTCAAAAAAAGGGAAAGATATGACATGTGTCAGGGGGGTAAATTAGGAATATACACAAAAAACAGGGCAAATTAGATGTTTTAAAAAGGATAGAACAAAAAAGATGTTGCATGGGTCATATAGGGCATAAAAAGTGCTGTCCCTTTTTTTAAAGTAGTTCATTGAAAACCTTCTAGATAAACATGATCTCTAATCATGTTACCCATTAATTTATGGTTAATTTGACCGTAGGTTGTGGTAACCTTATCACGAAAGTAAACGGCCCCTGTTAATCCTTCATTTAACCTTGTTCAGACCTGTTTAAATGACAGGTTAAAATTTGAATTTCTAACAAGAGCCAACAAAGGGCCGGCGTAATTCCCACTGTTGAGAGAGTTACGCTTTATTACGAGGGTTAAGAAAGTGAAATTCTTCCACTGCCCCTTCTTCTCTCTCATTCCTTCTTTTTATCGTCATCCCCATTTTATCTTTCTTTAAAAGAGTGAAATTCTTCACTTTTTCTCTCATTTTTCACTGTTTATCGTCATCCTTCAAGAGATGAATTGGTAGAAAGAAGATTGGCCCACAGTCTCACCGAATGACGGAGAAGAGGCGGCCGGCAGTCCATCGCCGACAGGAGGTAGTCCCGTGTGAGGAGATGGCCTTGTCCCACCACTTCGTCAAGCATGCACAGAGAGTTTCTAGTTTTTTTTTCTTTGGCAACTTCTAGAGTTTGGTAGTGACTCTTTGTCTTCTTCAATCTATTTGTGGAGGAGGTTATCTGTGATTTTTTATGTTTCGGAGAATTAAATTGAAAAAATCCATTGATTTGGGTTGAAAGGTGCAGAAATAAATGATGGTAGTGGAGTCTGAAATTGAGTGATCGGAGAAGGGCGGCCGTTGTGATTGAGGAGAAGATCGCCTCCAACGGCCGCCAAAGCTCCTATATTTGAATTGATGGAGAAGTTACGCTGGTGAAACATAGTCTTATGAATTTGATCTTCTGGATTCATTTTGTGCTCTGTTTCTTGGGTTTGGTTGTGCAATTTTGAAATGAAATTTGTCTGTTGAAGAACAAGGCTCTACCTGTATAATTTTGGGTTGTGCTCTGTTGAAACTAATAAGGATACTTTTGTAAATTGACAACATGATAAACCCACTAAGTAAACAATCGCCCTCTTGAGGTTAAGCATGGTTAACCTATGGGTTAGGGTTAAATTAACCTAGGTGAAGGTTAACCCTTCCCCATAGTATAGATTCCAGGGGCTCATAATATACCGCAAAGAAGGAACCTTTGGTGGCTCTTGGTACAAGGGCCATGCATCCGTCTCATGTGTTCATCTTCAAACATACGAGACTTAATCATTTAAAGGATTCATGGAAGTATTAATGTACATCATCACAACACTTGCTCTTTAAATAAAAATAAAAAAAATTGTGAGATTTTACTAGAAGGATTGATATCACTTACTCTCATTCACCAGTCTTGTGATATTCGATGCTTTTTTCCTTTTTAATTTGAAATGGACTCCGTTCCTTAAGATAATGAAAGCCATACTACTAGTTTCTTTCCTAAGGTTTTTGGTCTAGTTTTAAAAGCCTTTGCTCATGTTAGGACATCTTGATTCTTGAATAACGATATCAAGTTGTTTCTATATCTTTAAAACCCTCTCCATTTGGATCTGGATCTGATGCACCTCTTTTGGATTTCTTTAAGATATCTTTTTAAAGAGGAATTCACAATGATTTTCTTCAATTGCATTATCTATGTTGAATTTTTTGATGATAAGATAAATTATATATAAAATATGGAGGAATTAAACACCTATCTTTATGATATTCAAATTCATCTTATACATCAAATGGTAATACATGGATACAATTTATAAGATACTTTTTTGATGATTAAAGAGACACTTTGAATAAAAACATATTACATTAATTCATGAATCCTGAATTGACCATCCATATTCTTCAACCTTGAAAATTGGTTAGTAATTTGAATATCACTTTAGGATAAACTATCGATCGCATCAAAGTATTCAAATATGCATCAAAATTTCATAGCACTCATATCACTTGAGCATAATCAAAGGGTATATATCAGATTATCAGAAATCTAACCTCATACAACATTTTACCACGCTCTTGCTCACCAAAAAGAAAAATAAAATATTTATAGAAACCACACTACCCTCCCCAAATGAACTTATACTTTATGGAATAAGAAAATAAGGGAGTGCTTGGTAGCTACCCTCCCCAAATGAACGTATACTTTATGGAATAAGAAAATATGAACGTATACTTTATGGAATAAGAAAATAAGGGAGTGCTTGGTTGGGGTATTGGGTAGAATTAATGGGAATTCATGAGGTGTATTGATTCTCATAGTTGAAGTTTGTTTGATCTGGTATTAAAATTCCTCAATCACTCCCATTAATTCAATAATTACTCCCCACCCTTCAATCACTTTCCACTCCATTGTAATTGAGTTTCCTTAATGATACTCTATTGTGATCTAATCAGTATTATCAAAATCGGACCGGACCAGTCGGTTCAACTGGTTGAACTGGAAATCTGAGCCTGAACCGATCCGGAACAACATCAAGAACCGCTATTGCAATCAAACCGGGAAGAACCAGCATATAAACCGGTTAAAATCGGCAAACCTGGGAAAATCGGTAGAACCGTAATTTTATTCCCAAATTCCTCCATTTCTGTTCTGTACTTCTGTTTCAAACAACTCCACCACTATTCTATTTCATTTGATAAAATATTTTAAATGATAGAGATCTAAAACAGAGCGAACGCAACAATAATCTACAATGCAATAACACCACGCTAGCTGTGACGGAGAACATTATTTTGAATCTTTGGCGATGATTTCGATTCTGGTACCAAACTAGTCTTTAGCCGGCGGTGCCATCCTTCGTTCGAACGGAAAGGAGTGAGTGTAAGAGAAAGAATGGAAGAGTGTACGAGAGAGAAGGGGGCGGTGGCTGTTGCAAGAGCGAGAGAGTGTGTGGATGAGTTTATTTTGGAGAATAGATAGGGGCGGGGTTGATCTTTTTTTTTTGGGCTTTATCATTATGGAGTATAAAATATGTTTTTATTAACATAAATAAATTCAACCCATTTTTTCTCTTCTAAAGACATACTTCCTCCTTCCTTCCTTAGGAGGATCATTTGTTTTTTGGCACGTAAATTAAATAATATTATTATTTAATATGTAATGGGTAGTTGTATTAGTAGGAGTGTAGGTCCCAACATTTAATTGTATTTGAGGGGGTGTATGAGTCTCATATATGTAAAAAAGGAAATGAGACTCTTTGGGTGAGACGACCAAAATGGAAAAATGACCCTCTTAGCCTGGGACGGAGGGAGTAGTCTCTTGTGACTTCGCCAGCCTTGCGGGTACCGATTTTTCCCTGTTTCGTGCGCCGGGCCTGTCTCTTTGCTGCGGAATAAGCAGTCTTGGGGCTTTGGGCGTGGCACTAGTCTGTGTGACATTAGTTTTGTGAGACGTGTTAAAGTATGTTTATTGTATAGATAAAATATGTTTAATAGTTGTTAAAGTATATTTTCTAAATTATGATGGATGATGATTTAAAGTACTATAAAGACGTGTTATTCTTTTAATATATAATGTAAGAAAAAGTATGGATGAATTAATAATTTAAAAAAAGTAAATAAAGTTGTTGGGAATGATAAATAAATTGTAAAAAAATCATTAAACTTGTTGGGATTGTAAAAAGTAGTTAATAAAATATTATATATTCTTGCTATAAATGAAATGGATAAAAATACGTGGGACAACCCAAACTGAAAAGTGGGTAAAAATACGTGGGACGGAGGGAGTATGATTTTAGGGTGTTATAATATGATTTATTATTGACATACTTTAACTACAAATAAGCATACTCTACCTATATAATAAGCACACTTTAGTAATGGATCGACCCGTCTCACACCCGTCTTACAAAAAATCCGTCTATAAGAAAGTTTCTCTTTTCTAAATAAGTGTGGTATTATTATTAATTAATATGTTTTCATATATTTATTTTTTATTTCTAATGGTATTAAATATTGAGTAAGGCTTGTGTGCTCGGGAGCACACCGTGTGCCTTTAGAATTTAATATTATGAATAAGGGTACATTATTTTGTTCTAAAGGGTATATACTTTAATTAATAAGTGTATACTATTTTGTTCTAAAAGGTATATACTTTTCATTATATTTTATATTTTTCTTCAGAAAATAAAGGGTACACATCTTTATAACAAAGAGTACACAATTTAACACAAAATTCTAAAGGCACACAGAGTTTACTTCCGTGTGCCCGGGCGCACACAAATTTTTGTCTTGTAAAATAAAGGGTACACATCTTTATACTAAAGGGTATATAATTTAGCAAGAACCTCTAAAGGCACATGGAATGTGCTCCCATGTGCCCGAACACACACAAGCTTTTGCCTTTAATATTAATTGACATTGTCTAATTTAATTATGTTATATTAAATAATAGTATTTATTATATATTTATTTTAACAGTGATTCATATAAGGCAAAGACTTGCACGAGACCATCTCACGGATCTCATTCTGTCTCACCCTTTCGGAACTGATGTTGAATGGGCGCCACTATCCCAGCCCGGACCCATTTCCCCTTTTTGACTTGTAAATGGCTAGCTTTAAGATTGACTTTGCTCGGAGAAGCTGCCTGAATGGCTTGATTCCAGGCGCGGTTGGTTGGATTATTAATATTATGAAGGGACTAAGTTTAGTAAGATATAGGGACGACCCAAGAGATAAGATATTAGTAAGAATAAAAAGATGTGCCCAGTCCGGTCTATTCCCGAGAGGCTATTGATGAGTCCCCCGTTCCAGGTCTTTCCTCCTAGAATTCGTAGCAGGTCTTTAGCTTTATTTTGTTTTGGAACCCCTTTCTTCTACAAAAGCTGAGGGGAATGCGGGGACGGATCTCATTCCGTGAGACAGGTCAAGTATAAACCAACTTAAATATCGTGGATCCTCGTGTAACTTAATACCGTGATTATCAGTTAATTAACAGAACTCCTCCTCAACTTAATTAACGCAACTCCCTTCGCTGTTTTACTTTCACTTTTTTTTTAATTGAGTTACGCTTTTTTTTTAATATAATTTATAATTTATTAGAACATATTGTTTATTATATTTATATTATTATTAGTAAATAAAATAAGTAATTTTTTAGGAATACCATTAATATAAATCGTGTGAAAAAAAAGTAGATGATAACTTTATTTTATTTATTTATTATTGGTTAGCACTTTTATTTATATTAACATTAATGAATGAAATAAGTTCATAATTATCACTTCTCCTCAGTCAAGAATCACTTCTCATTAAAAATGTTATTACGTTTCATTTGTATGATATAATATATTCATTAAACAATTTAATTGGAAGTTTATTACTTTTCTTTAATCACATATATTATTTTTTATTAAAAATGTTATCACTTTTTATAAAATTTTCTTAAATAATATATAGGATGTGTATCACTTTTTCTTAATTAAATATTACTTTTGATTGAAAATGTTATCACTTTTTATCCGTCCAATAAATTTTTCATTAAATAATGCAATTGGATGTGTATAATTTTTTCTTAATTATATATCACTTTTGATTGAAAATATTATCACTTTTTATTAAAAAAATTTATCACTTTTATTCTTCTTATAATTTTTTTATTAAATAATATAATTGGATGTGTATCGCTTTCTTTTAATCAAATATTACTTTTAATTAAAAATATTATCAACTTTTATTTTTCTTACAAATTACTTTTGAAATAATTTTATTAGTTGAATATCACTTTTTTATTTAAATATTACTTTTATTAAAGTTATTATCACTTTTTAATTTATGAAAATTTCCAATAAAAACTGTATCATCACTTCAGAATTTTAAACTCTCACTTTCACTTTTTTTTAAACTCACACTTTCAATTTTATTTTTTATGATCATATATTATATTTTAAGTATTATTTTAATGTTAATAATTTAAAAATATTGATTTTAAATGTATATGAAAAGGAAATAGGAATCAGCGTTAATTGACTGAATAGGCAATCCCAATCCCCTGTTCCACAATCGTGTTTCACTCCATATTTTATAACTTATTTTCCATAAAAATAATATACCCTAGTTAATGACCATTAAACCCTTGGGCCATGTGGTTGTATTTTAGGCCTTGATTAATACACGTGGCAAATATCTAATAGAATGAACATTAGACGAAATTCGGGAGTGGAATAGGTGATCCTAATTGCTGAATAGGAGATCTTTTCTGAGATGAATGCACATGTGAGTGGGTGACCGGATTCGACCGCTTTTTTGCTTTTTATAATTATATTAATTAACGAATGGATAATCCATCTCACGAAATGAGAACGGTGAGACGGTCTCATACAAGACCTACCTTTTATATAATAACATAAAATATAATTAAATTTATGTGATTTTGATTTTTCCGAATGAACCGCCGATCCGACCGGTCCAACCGTTTGGACCTCAAACCGTTGAAGACTTCGGTTTGACATCCGGTCCGATTATAAAAATATTGGATATGATCATATGCCTCATCTGATCAGCCACGAGATACATCTGATCATCAAATCCATCCACACATTCCCCAAATGTATTCAAGAGCTGTCTCATTCCTTGGCTCCTTAAGCATAAAATCGTTCTCTGGGCTTCTTAATGTGGTAAAATCAAACCAAACATATTCTTGGTCCATAAGTTCTATTCTACGTAAAATATGGTAGAGAATTAGATTTTACACTAGTAGCTCGATCTCTTGATCTTTTATTCAAATTTGAGAATGACGTGATAACACACTCAATTACCTCACAAACACTCAATAATGCACACACATAAATTGATAGAACTTGAAATAAAAATGAAAGATTGCACAAAGATGTATAGTGGTTCGGTTATGAATAACCTACTCCACTTTGGGAAGAAGAAACTTTATTATCACTCAATGCTTACAACTCAGATTGGATTGATCTCAATCTGTCACAAGAAGAATAAAATCGAAGCTTACAAACTGTCAACTCAAAGTATGAAAAACTGATATGATCAAGCTACTTTGAGCCCTTATATCTAGCTAACCCTTCAACCTATTGATCCGGTTGAACCTCCACTAGATAGCCCTCACTTAGTAGTTGAAATGCAGCCATCTAGCCGGTCGCAAGTAACTAGATAAACTTCCCAAAAATTGCTCCAAAGTCGGCTGCTCAACACTGTACCAATTTGGCAGTTTTCACCAATTGTGTTGTTTAAGTTGTTGTAATAACTCCAACTGCTTCTAGCTTGCATGCAACACGTGATGATCATTTTTCAGCCTCCAATGAACATAAGCCACGTGTGAAACACCCCTATACATGCATCTATTGTTATCAATTTCCACCTTAGATGTATGCATGTTCAACTTGGTCTCTCCTCCCCACTTAGCTGCTTCTAAGGAGCAGAAACCTTAATGTCTTTATGCATACCAACTAAAGTCTTGCACAGCTCAAACTTTACTGCTGGCAATGCTTTAGTAAGACCATCAGCTGGATTCACAGTTGTATCAATCTTCCTTATATCAATAAATCCACTTTCCACCATATCTGTTACAAAGTATAGCTTGACATCAATATGTTTGGTCCTTTCATGATATCCCTGATACTTAGCTAAGTGTATTGCACTTTGATTGTAACAATACACCATTATAGTATCCTGATATTCCCCCAACTCCTTCAGCAAACCAATAAGCCATACTCCTTCTTTAATTGTTTCTGTCAATGTAATGAACTCAGTTTCTGTAGTTGATAATGACACTACAGACTGATAACTTACTTTTCAGCTCACCGATGTGCCATACATATTAAACACATACCCTATAAGAGATTTTCTAGATTCCAAGTTTGCTGCAAAATCAACATCAACATATCCAATGACAACTTCTGATTTTGCTTCCCTTTTCTGAAACTTTAATCCAGTTTGCTCAGTCCCTTTGACATATTTCAATGCCCATTTAACTGCTTCCCAATGCTGCCTCTCTGGACAACTTAAGAATCTACTGATCAAGCTCATTAAATAAGCAAGATCAGGCTTACTACAAACCATAGTATACATAAGACTACCCACTGAACTCATATATGGAATCCTGTTCATTTTAGTTATTTCTCTATCTGATTTAGCTCCATTACGTAGTGACAGTTTCAGCCCTTGCTTGATAGGTGTTGCAACAGACTTGCACGCATCCATATTGTATCTTTTGAGTACTTTCACAAGATAAGATTGCTGTTTTAACACAAGTGTACCAATTCTTCTGTCTTTGCTTATCTCCATACCCGAAATCATCTTAGCTTCACCAAGATCCTTCATCGCAAATTCTGATTTGAGTACTCCCTTCACTGCATCAATGCCTTGAATGCTTTTACAAGCGATCAAGGTATCATCTACATAGAGAACTAAGTATGTGTAACAACTATTTTCTTCATTGATGTATACACAGATGTCATAAAGACTTCTCTGAAATCCATTAGCAACTATATATTCATCAAATCTCAAGTACCACTGTCTTTGACTTTGTTTAAGTCCATACAGAGGCTTGAGTAACAAACAAGCCTTTGTATCAGCTCTCTCAACTGTAACACCCTCTGGTATCTTTATGTAGATACTTTCTTTCCCATGTAGAAATGCAGTAGTTACATCCCTCTGATGAAGCTCAAGATCATATTGAGCCACTAGTGCTAATAATACTCTAATTGAACAATGTTTGAAAACAGGTGAGAAAATTTCATTGTAATCTACCCCTTCCTTCTGTGAAAAACCCCTAGCTACTAGTCTAGCTTTATATCTGACTCCACCTTCAGCTACAAGTGCTGGTTTTCTTTTGAAAATCCATTTATATCCAACTAGCTTCTGAGATTTTGGCTTGTCAACTATTTTCTATGTCCCATTCTTGTTCAGAGACAACAATTATTCTTCCATGGCTATGAGCCACTTATTACTGTCTTGACTAGCCAATGCTTCAGTGTAGTTTCTAGGTTCATAAGCTTCAACTTCAATTATTGTATATAGTGCAAATGACACTATATCAGCTTGTACATACCTTGTAAGTGGCAATATAACTCTTTTCTGTCTATCCCTTGAAAGTTGATAAGTATTTGGTTGTGCTTGAGCTCTTGATACTTCATCTGTACATCTCTTAGTGGAGTTTTCATCACTTTCACTTGCTCTGATTATGTCTTGGGACTCCACCTCAAGCTCAGATTGTATATTCTGACTATCCTTGATCAGTGGCATTTTATCTTCAATAAAAACTACATCTTTACTGATCATGAGTCTGTTTTCATCATAACACCATAGTTTGTACCCTTTTACACCCTTAGGATAACCAATCATGACACATTTAAGTGCTCTAAGTTCTAGCTTATCCTGTTTCACATTAGCATAAGCTTGGCAGCCTATAACTCTAAGGTGTGAGTAACTAGGGACCTTACCTGACCACACTTCTTTTAGAGTTTTGAAATTTAGAGCTGTAGCAGGACATAAGTTGATCAAATAAGCTACAGATGCAGCTAATTCTCCCCAAAACATCTTGCTTAAGCCTGTACTGCTCAACATACATCTGATTCTTTGCAAAAGTGTCTGATTCATCCTCTCTGCATTACCATTTTGTTGAGGTGTTCCAGGGACAATCTTGTTTCTCTTAATACCCTTCTCCTTGTAGTATGAATTAATTTCTTCAGACATAAATTCCAATCCATTATCTGTCCTCAAGTACTTCAAACTACTTCCAGTGTTATTCTTAGTTTCTGTCAGCCAAATCTTGAATGTAGTGATTGATTCATCCTTAGTTTTTAAAACATAAACCCATAGCTCCCTTGAATAATCATCAATTATGGTCATGATGTATTTTCCTCCACCTCTGGTTATTGTCTTTGAAGGCCCCCAGAGATCAGAATGAACATAATCCATCATTGCTTTAGTTTTATGTTCTGATTCACCAAACTTAAGTCTCTTGGACTTTCTAAGAATGCAATGCTCACATTGCTTAATCTTTTCATCTGCATTGAACTTGATCAGCTGTTGCTTAGCCAATTCTTGCATTCCCCTTTCACTAACATGGTCCAACCTTCCATGCCATAAATTGGCATCATCTTGTTCAGCAGTGTTGTGTGTCTGTCCGACTACAACACTCCAATCCATGAAATACAAATCAGATCTCCTAGTTCCCTTCATGACTATCTTGTCATCCTTAGTCACTGTGAGAACTTCCCTTCTCAGATTTGAATCACATCCTTGAGAATCAAGCATCCCAAGAGAGATGAGGTTTCTTCTTAATCCAGGAACATATCTGACATTCCTAAGAAGCCTCTGAACTCCATCAAACATGAGCAATCTGATGGATCCCACTCCCTTAATCTCACAAGATTGATCATTACCTAATAATATTGATCCTTCTTCTTGATGCTTCAATTCTTCAAACCAATGCTTCATAGGTGTCATATGAATGTACACCCTGAATGCAGTACCCACTCAACAGATACATCTGATGATGTGAAGGCCAGAGCTTCAATACCTTCCATACCAACATTGTTTTATAATTCATCAACCTGATTCACTTCTTTCTTCTGTTTTCCAGTATATGCTTCAGCTTTCTTGGACTTGCTAGCCTTCTATTTTGCACATTGTTTCTTGAAGTGCCCTACTTCATGGCACTAGAAACACTTTTTTCCAGTTGATTGTCCTGTTGCATTCTTCTTTTGATCAGTATTGCCACCATTGTTCCATTTCTTATTTTAGTTTCCTTTCTTGGAAAAGAGTTCTTCTGCCCCTGACTTTTCATTGTTGTCTGCTCCCTCCTCTAGGTCCTTTGATCTAAGTGCTCTTAGAACATCTTCTAACAGCACCACATCTTTTCCTCCATAGAGAAGAGCATATTTGAAATGCCTTTGTGATCTTGGCAATGCAGAAAGCAACATGATGGCCTTATCCTCACTGGTAAGCTTGAAATCCACACTTTCCAGATCATCTGTAATCTTGCAAAACTCATCAGCTTGATCCATTAGAGGCTTTTCATCAGTCATCTTGAAGGCATGAAGCCTTTACCACAAATGCATTTTATTTGCGGATGATTCAACCATAAACAGAGCTTCCAATTTATTCCATACCCCAACTGCAGTTGTCTCTTTTGATACTTCTCTGAGTATTTTATCACTTAGGCATAAGATTATTGAAGAATAGGCTTTTTGGAGTACTTGATCATCCACTGGACCTCTTACACCACCTTCTGCAGCCTGAGGATCTCTGAGTATCCCAATCTTCAATGGTGGAGGAGGTTTCAATGCATCCATCAGACCCTGCTGCATAAATATGGCTTTCATCTTCAACTTCCATAGGTTGTAATCTGACTTTTCTGAGAGTTTTTCATCATCAAATCTTGTGGTGTTTATCCTGAATGCCTGTTGTGTGTTTGTTTCCCATAGACGATGCTAAATTAACGTGATAACACACTCAATTATCTCACAAACACTCAAGAATGCACACACATAATATGATAGAACTTGAAATGAAAATGAAAGATTGCACAAAAATGTATAGTGGTTCGGGTATGAATAACCTACGTCCATTTTGGGAAGAAGAAACTTTATTTTCACTCAATGCATATAACTCAAATTGGATTGATCTCAATCTGCCACAAGAAGGATAAAATCGAAGCTTACAAACGTCAACTCAAAGTATAAAAAACTTATGTGATCAAGTTACTTTGAGCCCTTATATCTAGCTAAGCCTTCAACCTATTGATCCGATTGAACCTCCAATAGATAGCCCTCACTTAGTAGTTGAAATGCAGCCATCTAGCTGGTCACAAGTAACTAGATAAACTTCCCAAAAATTGCCCCAAAGTTGGCTGCTCAACACTGCACCAATTTGGCAGTTTTCACTAGTTGTGTTGTTTGAGTTGTTGTAACAACTCCAACTGCTTCCAGCTTGCGTGCAATACGTGATGATCATTTTCCAACCTCCAATGAACATAATCCACGTGTGAAACACCCCCATGCATGTATCTATTGTTATAAATCTCCACCTTAGATGTATGCATGTTCAACTTGGTCTCTCCTCCCCAATTTGCTGCTTTTAAGGAGCAACAACTTTTATGTCTTTATGCATACCAACTAAAGTCTTGCACAGTTCAAATTTTGCTGCTGGCAATGCTTTAGTACGACCATCAGCTGGATTCACAGCTGTATTAATCTTCCTTATATCAATAAATCCACTTTCCACCATATCTCTTACAAAGTATAGCTTGACATCAATATGTTTGGTCCTTTCATGATACCCCTGATGCTTAGCTAAGTGTATTGCACTTTGATTGTCACAATACACCATTACAGTATCCTGATATTCCCCCAATTCCTTCAGCTAACCAACAAGCCATACTCATTCTTTAATTGCTTCTGTCAATGCAATGAACTCAGCTTCTTTAGTTGATAATGCCACTACAGACTGATAGCTTGCTTTCCAGCTCACTGATGTGCCATACATATTAAACACATACCCTGTAAGAGATTTTCTAGATTCCAAGTTTGCTGCAAAATCAGCATCAACATATCTAATAACAACTTCTAATTTTGCTTCCCTTTTCGGAAACTTTAATCCAGTTTGCTCAGTCCCTTTGACTTATTTCAATGCCCATTTGACTGCTTTCCAATGCTGCCTCCCTGGACAACTTAAGAATCTACTGATCAAGCTCATTACATAAGCAAGATCTGTCCTACTACAAACCATAACATACATAAGACTGCCACTGAACTTGCATATGGAATCCTGCTCATTTCCGTTATTTCTCTATCTGATTTAGCTCCATTAAGTAGTGACAGTTTCAGCCCTTGCTTGACAGGTGTTGCAACATACTTGCACTCATCCATATTGTATTTTTTGAGTACTTTCACAAGATAAGATTGTTGTTTTAACACAAGTGTACGAATTCTTCTGTCTCTGCTTATCTCCATACCCGAAATCATCTTACCTTCACCAAGATCCTTCATCTCAAATTCTAATTTGAGTACTCTCTTCACTGCATCAATGCCTTAAATGCTTTTGCAAGCGATCAAGGTATCATCTACATAGAGAAGTAAGTATGTGTAACAGCTGTTTTCTTTCTTGATGTATACACAGCTGTCACAAAGACTTCTCTGAAATCCATTAGCAACTATATATTCATCAAATCTCAAGTACCACTGTCTTGGACTTTGTTTAAGTCCATACAGAGACTTGGGTAACAAACAAGCATTTGTATCCGTTCTCTCAATTGTAACACCCTCTGGTATCTTCATGTAGATACTTTCTTTCCCATGTAGAAATGCAGTAGTTACATCCATATGATGAAGCTAAAGATCATATTGAGCCACTAGTGTTAGTAACACTCTAATTGAATAATGTTTGACAACAGGTGAGAAGATTTCATTATAATCTATCCCTTCCTTCTGTGAAAAACCACTAGCTACTAGTCTAACTTTATATCTGACTCCACCTTCAGCTACAAGTGTTGGTTTTCTTTTGAAAATCCACTTACATCCAACTAGCTTATGATATTTTGGTTTGTCAACCATTTTCATGTCCCATTCTTGTTCAGAGACAATAATTCTTCTTCCATGGCTATGAGCCACTTATTATTGTCTTGACTAGCCAATGCTTCAATGTAGTTTCTAGGTTCATAAGCTTCAACTTCAATTGCTGTATATAGTGCAAATGACACTATATCAGCTTGTACATACCTTGCAGGTGGCACTATAACTCTTTTCTGTCTATCCCTTGCAAGTTGATAAGTATTTGGCTATGCTTGAGCTCTTGATACTTCATCTGTACTTCTGTCAGTGGAGTTTTCATCACTTTCACTTGCTCTGATCATGTCTTGAGACTCCACCTCAAGCTTAGATTATATATTCTGACTATCCTTGATCAATGACATTTTATCTTCAATAAAAAAAACATCTTTACTGACCATGAGTCTGTTTTCATCATAATACCATAGTTTGTACCCTTTTACTCCCTTATGATAACCAATCATGTCACATTTAAGCGCTCTAGGTTCTAGCTTATCCTGTTTCACATGAGCATAAGCTTGGCAGCCTATAACTCTAAGGTGTGAGTTACTAGGGACCTTACCTGACCACACTTCTTCTGAAGTTTTGAAATTCAGAGCTATAACAGGACATAAATTGATCAAATAAGCTTCAGTTACAGCTAATTCTCCCCAAAACATCTTGCTTAAGCCTGTACTGCTCAACATGCATCAAATTCTTTGCAAAAGTGTCTAATTAATCCTCTCTGCAATACCATTTTGTTGAGGTGTTCCAAGGACAGTCTTGTTTCTCTTAATACCCTTCTCCTTGTAGTATGAATTAAATTCTTTAGACACAAATTCCAATCCATTGTCCATCCTCAAGTACTTCAAATTACTTCCAATGTTATTCTCAGTTTCTGTCAGCCTAATCTTGAATGTAGTGAATGATTCATCCTTAGTTTTCAGAACATAAACCCATAGCTTCCATGAATAATCATCAATTATGGTCATGATGTATTTTCCTCCACATATGGTTATTGTCTTTAAAGGCCCCCAGAGATCAGAATGAACATAATCCATCCTTGCTTTAGTTTTATGTTCTGATTCACCAAACTTAAGTCTCTTGGACTTTCCAAGAATGTAATGCTAACATTGCTTGATCTTTTCATCTGCATTGAACTTGATCAGCTGTTGCTTAGCCAATTCTTGCATTCCCCTTTCACTAACATGGTCCAACCTTCCATGCCATAAATTAGCATCATCTTGTTCATCAGTGTTGTGTGACTCTCCAACTACAACACTCCAATCCAAGAAATACAAATTAGATCTCCTAGTTCCCTTCATGACTATCTTGTCATCCTTAGTCACTGTGAGAACTCCCCTTCTCAGATTTGAATCACATTCTTGAGAATCAAGCATCCCAAGAGAGATGAGATTTTTTCTTAATCCAGGAACATATCTAACATTCCTAGGAAGCCTCTGAACTCCATCAAACATGAGCAATCTGACGGATCCCACTCCCTTAATCTCACAAGATTGATCATTACCTAATAGTATTGATCCTTCTTCTTGATGCTTCAATTCTTCAAACCAATGCTTCATAGGTGTTATATGGAATGTACACCCTGAATGCAGTACACACTCAACAGATACATCTGATGATGTGTTGGCCAGAGCTTCAATACCTTCCATACCAACATTGTTTTGTAATTCACCAACCTGATTCACTTGGTTCTTCTGATTTCCAGCAGATGCTTCAACTTTCTTGAACTTGTTGGCCTTCCATTTTGTACATTGTTTCTTGAAGTGCCCTAGTTCATGGCAGTAGTAACACTTCTTTCCAGTTGACTGTCCTGTTGTATTCTTCTTTTGATCAGTATTACCCCCTTGTTCCATTTCTTGTTTTGGTTTCCTTTCTTGGCAAAGTGTCCTTCTGCCCCTGAATTTTCATTGTTGTCTGCTCCCTCCTCTAGGTCCTTTGATCTAAGTGCTCTCAGAACATCTTCTAACAACACCACATCTTTTCCTCCATAGAGAAGAGCATCTTTGAAATGCCTTTGTGATCTTGGCAATGTAGACAGCAGCATGATGGCCTTATCCTCACTGGTAAGCTTGAAATCCACACTTTCTAGATCATCTGTGATCTTGCAGAACTCATCAGCTTGATCCATTAGAGGCTTTTCATCAGTCATCTTGAAGGCATGAAGCCTTTGCCACAAATGCATTTTATTTGCGGATGATTTAACCATAAACAGAGCTTCCAATTTATTCCATACACCAACTGCAGTTATCTCTTTTGATACTTCTCTGAGTATTTTATCACTTAGGCATAAGATTATTGTAGAATAGGCTTTTTGAAGTACCTGATCATCCACTGGACCTCTTACACCACCTGCTGCAGCCTGAGGATCTCTGAGTATCTCAATATTCAATGGTGAAGGAGGTTTCAATGCATCCATCAGAGATTCTGCTGCATAAGGATAACTTTCATCTTCAACTTCCATAGGTTGTAATCTGACTTTTCTGAGAGTTTTTCAACATCAAGTCTTGTGGTGTTTATCCTAAATGCTTGCTGTGTGTTTGTTTCCCACAGACGTTGCCAAATTAACGTGATAACACACTCAATTACCTCACAAACACTCAAGAATGCACATACATAAAATGATAGAACTTAAAATGAAAATGAAAGATTGCACAAAGATGTATAGTGGTTCGGTTATGAATAACCTATGTCCACTATGAGAAGAAGAAACTTTATTTTCACTCAATGCTTACTACTAAGATTGGATTGATCTCAATCTGCCACAAGAAAAATAAAATCGAAGCTTACAAACTGTCAACTCAAAGTATGAAAAACTGATGTGATCAAGCTACTTTGAGCTCTTATATCTAGCTAACCTTCAACCTATTGATCCGGGTAAACCTCCACTAGATAGCCCTCACTTAGTAGTTGAAATGCATCCATCTAGCTGATCACAAGTAACTAGATAAACTTCCTAAAAACTGCTCCAAAGTCGGCTGCTCAACATTGCACCAATTTGGCAGTTTTCACCAGTTGTGTTGTTTGAGTTGTCGTAACAACTCCAACTGCTTCCAGCTGGCATGCAACACGTGATGATCATTTTCCAGCCTCCAATGAATATAATCCATGTGTGAAACACCCCATGCATACATCTATTGTTATCAGAGAACAAAAAAAGAATATTTTATCTTTGGAAAAATAATAAAAATAAGATAAAGGCTTATATGAGATTGAGAGACGGATAAAAATTTAAGTGATAACATTATTATCATTTTCATTATAAAATGTTAGTATTAATTTTTATTTATATATTATAAATTATTCATGAAATAATTAAATTCTTCATTATCACTTTTCACGATTGAGTATCACTTTTCGTTAACAATATTATTATTTTTTATCCACCTCACGTACGGTCTCACATAATACCTACCCTAAATATTAAAACATACTCAAAAGTGTAAAAAATAAAAAGATTTTCCCCTACATTTCTTGATCAAAAATTCAAACAAACCATTAGTCTTAACCTCCTCTCTCACTCCGTACAATTCCAGAACCGAAAACATCACACTCTCCTCCTTTATAAATCCATTCTTCTTCCTACTTATAAAAATCAGAGAAGAAAGATCATGGCACCAGATGCAAATATTAATGGTTGTTTTTGAAAAAAAAACTCTAGAAACAATTCGTCATGTCTTTTTTTAATGTGAGCATTCTTATTGCTTTTGGATAGGGTGTAGAGGGAGGAAAGAAAAAGTATTTTTAGTTTGTGTTTGAGAATGCTTGGTATTTATTTGAAAAATTAAAAATTCTATTACTTTCGTAATAAAAAGTTTGAGACTGACAAATTATAGGTAGAACTTAACTCACGTCTTTGGAATTTGATTCTTGGAATTTGACAAATTCTATTACTTTTCGTCGTCGGAGTTTCTCCAGAGGTGGTGGCGTTGGGAGGTGCTCAGATTCCCTCTTTCATTCATTGAGAATAGAATTCACACACACTGCCCACTTAGGGTTTCACAAATGGGTTGATAAATTGGGGACCAAGATATAAGGTTATGGGCCAAGTTCAATACTTAGAGAAATGAAGACCAGTAATTTGGGCCAATAGGCCCAACGGACCCAACAAATCTCCATAGAAATTCATCATTGCACCTTTTCCCGGACACATACAAAATAAAAAAACACAAAGTTAGATACATAATCCAGAAATTTGACAAACACAAAGTAAGTCAAACGAAATTAACACACAGTCACAAAAGTTCACATTATCATAAAGATAAAAGAATAGAGCACAAAGCTCTCAATATAACACAAAGTTTACATAGTTTAATCACATAATAGATTAAAACTTACAGTACTCATGACACACAACAACTCACATAGAAAATAATAAACTAAGCACAAAGCTAACATGAGAACACAAAGATCATGAATACACAATTCATAATATTTATCACACAGAATAGAATACAAATTTCTAAAGACACATAATCTAGTCGCAAAGACACACAAGCTATTGATGCGTGTTTTCTTTGCACGCAAAATTAATTCCCAAGTATTAAAGATATCAATTGCAGCTTAAACAAGTGACCAAATTAAATATCGAACCCAAAGGACGACGTATTATCAATTTAATTATTTACTAAATTAATTAAGACGAATTGGTAATAAAGATTGTGAATTTATTTATTAATCTACTAACAAAATATTAAATAACAATTAAAATAAATAACACTAAAAGAATACGAAAGTGGATCAAGTAGGAGAATAGGTAGCTCTAGCGTAATCTAGTTTTACTACTTAACTTCACTCTCAAATGCAGGCCGACTCTGCCTTGTGGACTATGGATGCATCACTAAACTATGTAAATCTACTCTATAGACACAAGTAAATATGCGTGTAACACGTGTGAATAATCTCAGAGCAAGAGACGTAATTTCACTTCCCTTTCTAGGTACTATCAGTATCAATTATTTCCCACGTCTGGAACCTAACCCATTATGATCTCCCTTTATAGGTAATATAAAATTACCATCTTTATCCTGTTTACTAACCCAAATTCAATTCAATTAATAAACATTCATATATGATAGTTTTAATGAAACTTTGGAGTCCCCTCACTTAGAATCATAATATGAAATCATGTTCAGCGGTGAACGTACTCAATCTACAACCAAGATATTGAAAATGTACAAAACGACCGTGAATATGGTTAATAAAGCACAATCATATATAAAATCAATCCACAAGTAGTGTTATACGGAGGACATACAAAAGAGTTTAATTAATTTATAAAACCTTCATAACCCTAGATCTACCAAAATGATTCTAGCCTATGATGTTGCGAATAACGATCATGGGGGTTGGATAGATCTTACCCGAATGTTTGGAAAATACAAGATAAATTAGAAAATGATAAAAACCCTAAATTGGGCTGTCGTCGCATTCTTCTCCGTCTTGAATCCTCCACTTGGTTCTCCTCTTGATTCAGAAGACGAATCTTCAAAGTGATGGACGGATGGAGGAAAGGATGTGGATGATGGTTGGGGGGTGATCCCCCCTTATGGGGGTGTAGGATAGATGTAGCTCTCTCCCTTAACAATGAATAATGATGTATAATAGATATAGGTTTGAGTAGAAAATTAAATAAGGAAATAAAAAATATGGGTAAATCATGCAGGATTATGTGATAAGGATATTAATTGTGCTCCAAGAAATAGGTAAGTTTCGGAAATTTTTGGAAATTCTCGGAAATTCTCGTTGCCATCTGTGCGACTTCACGATTTTGAGCATAACTTCCTTGTCCAAACTTCAATTTTGTTGATTTTTGCGCTCACACGATCCTGTTTTCCTTGGCTTTATATCCTTATAAAAACTTTCAGAACTACAATATTTGTATATGTAACCTGTCATGCAAAGGTGAACATTTGTGCTGAACAGGAACAACTAGCGCACCATTTTGATCATGACTTTCTCAGTTCGACTCCGGTTGAGGTGTTCTTTATGCCAAAACGATCCTCTCTTCTGTGGCTTTCCAACCATGTATCACACTTCCAATTCAGAACTCCACACAAATACAGAACAATTATACAAATTGGACGTGCATTTTTCAGCATTTTTGCACAAGTTGCACATTTTCTCTAACTTTGCACTTTTAATCTATTATCCACCTAAAACACAGTAAAACACCTGAAGTGCACCTTTTTCTCATATATATTAAATATAAGACACTTGTGCTAATATATAACAATAATTCCCATCAAAAAGTATTAAATTGGACACTAAAACACGCATATTTTCACTCTCATCAATCCCCTAACTTACCCGTTGCTCGTCCCGAGGCAAAAAAATAAAGAGAAAGTGAGTAAGAAAATTAGCGGAAAACAAAGACTATGACCAATACCCCCTTCAAAATACAATTGTCCTCAACTTAGGTCATGCAACTCTCATCACATGTAATAATCAATTCATAGCATACAAGATAAGACAATCACCACCAATTCAAATGCTCCATTAACATGTTCTCACAGGAAGTATATATCCTCGCACTCTAGTGTAAAAGATGTACACTTACGGGTTAAGGTGTTTATGCTCAGATTCAATTCAAGTGCATGCGTAACCATAAGCTTGCCCATTGTCTCAACTCTCCTTTTACTTGTAGCTAGCAAATCATGGATCAAAAAGGTCTTTTTATTTGGTTGTAATGTAGACTCTTTGGTTAAGGTAGGAAATATATGGACAAGTGACTCAAAACTCGGATTGATCAAGCGGCCATCTCTCTCAATCTTTATTTTTCCTCATCACTTCCAATAAGCACAATACTCTTCCATCTTTCTCCTTCAAGCACAAAATTTTCTTTCCAAAATTTTCTAGCTCTTCAACATTCTCCTTTTCTTTACCCTTTTTCTCTTTTTCTTTTTTCTTTTGAGGTACCAGTTTCAGGCACTACCTCTCACATCCTCCATAGGGTACTAGATTTAAGTACTACCCTAGGTTGTTTGTTTCAATGGAGTACTAGATTTAAGCACTACTACAATAATTTTTCTTTTCATCCTTAAGACTATTCTTTCATCATCCTTATCATCCTTCAAATCACCATTCTCTTCAATTAAACTTTATTGGCTATCAAAAGAATGGATTTAAAAAGGCTCAAATGGGCTGACAAGGGATTTAATGAATTCAGGTAAAGAATATAGGAAAAATGGGCTAAATAGCAAAGATGATCTAATATCATTTCCATAATCCGCTAGACTAATCTTGAAATTCAAGGAGACTCAAGGCAAATTCTAGAATACACACACAAGAACGATACTCACCAGAAAAGAAATATCATGTGATTATTTAACATGATCAACGAGTCTCAAAATCTCACATGGGTTTTTAACAAGTAACAGAGCACCTTTCATGGTAAGTAATATCCCACAAGTACACATAGAACTTCATATCGCAATATAACTCAAGTACACTACCTTCATTAATTTCAAGAGCATATAAATTTCAGGCACAATTTAAAACAATATAAGCTCACATGAATCACCAAGAATATAAACTCAATCCTTCCACTCCATGAATTAAATGCACACGTAAAAATTAGAATTAGAAAACGAGGGCACCTAATTTTTCTTTAACGTATGCACGAGTTCCTCGAGTTGTTCAACTCGATTAAGTTAAAGTCTCAGTGTAGAACTCATCTTGCCACTCTTTTACCTGTTCTTTCATCAAAACTCAAGCACACCTCATCATCACAAATTCATCAATAATAAAATAAGAGAACTATAAGAAAGACTCAATTGACTATCTAATTGACTCCACACACTAGACACACTAACACAACACACTAAACATTAGGTAAGTTGCAAAAAATCGGCATACCAACACCAGTTAAAATACTAATATGCCGCAAAAAATCAACCTCCTAACAAACAAATAACCAACGAAAGGGAAAATTATACCCTTAGTGCTCATAAGATGAGGTAAGTATATCATACCCCCAAACTTAGTAAAAATGTAAGTCGAAACTAAGTTTGAAAAGAGATATAATTGCCGAAACGTGAGCACTTCAAATATAATAACTTCTTACTCACATGAAAGAAAAAATAAGGTAATAAAACAGAAGGGACAAGCCCCCAACAGGTGCTTATGTTTAATGTTGGAGAGTCACGATGAAATACCACTTTGTACTATTGGATCAGAGGGCGATCTTCTCACATCCTCACCTTCAAGTACTTTCTTTCCTTCTTCTTGTCTACACTCAGCACCTCATCTTTCTTGGTCATAAGTATATGATCCTCAGAATTTCCTTCCTTCCATGGCTGTCTAAACTCCTCCTTGTCAATCTTCCACACAAATTCAGAATCATCTGTCTTATAAAAATCAAGATTAAACAAGTTAGAAACCACATCTATGCTCTTGCATGATTGAGTGGGCATCTTCATTCTTTCCCACTTCTTTTCAACTGTAAGTTCAGTATTCTGTTCTTGTGATGGTACTGGAGTGTTTTGAACAAAAGGTGTAGCATTTTGTACAAAAACCAGAGCTAAATGATGCTGCTCGACCTCCGCTCGACCTAATTGGTATGGTCGAGCGGAATAAAAATGGTCGAGCAGGGTACCTGTAATCTGGTTCTGGATGTTCAGATCCACAGATGGTTTGGTCGAGCGGATGCTTCTTGGTCGAGCGGAGACTCTGTAATCTAATTTTGATTGTTCTGCTCCATAGGTGGCTGCTCGACCGTCACTCGACCACTGGACTTGGACGAGCTGTGGTCGAGCGAAAGCTCTCCATCTCTATTTTTGCCCACCGACAACATTGGACCTTTATACTGTGTCCCGAATCTCAATATGATGGCTTTGCACTCTTTCAAGTTTATTATGCCTTGAGACGGGAACATTTTTCTCTCCAACGTTTGTGTCAATTGATTCACATTTCTGGTCATCTACCCCATCAACAACGTCAAGTCCTTCATCTGCTTAGATATATCCTCATGATTTGCATCAATTTTCGCCTCTAGCTTGGCCTTTAGATGGTCTACTCTTGCATCATTCTTAGCCATGTATCAATAGAAGGTATCTTCAACACTCATCACTTCGTGCTGCCTCATACTAGGCCCCCTTTGTGCCAACTCTGTAATCTGCCTCTGCTGGAATTCTAGTAGCTTGTTGATGTTAGCTAAACTAGAGACAATCTCATCATCCCTATGTTGGCAATTGGATCGTGCGGATCAACGTGATCGTTAGTAAAACAGGTAAACAAATCAGCAGCGGAAGCAATTGAACAGTTTACCGTACTTCTGGGTTGGTGTAGAGGTAGATCGTTGCAGAGAACCACCTCTCGATCATCTGCTGTATGACCCAAGTCGAATCCTGCTGTTGTGTGGGCAACAATCTGCAGGATTCTCTCAATCTGCTTCTTTCCCTCACTCACGTTGAAAGAGGCGCAGTTACTTAGGTTTCCAGAAGCTGAGATGACTATATATATTGGGCTACAGCAGGGACCAGGAGGAGAAATTGGGTTGGGCCTCAATTGAATTTAATTAACCAAGCTTAGCCCAAAGCTTTTAATTAAATCCAATAATAATAATATAGTCACTAAAATATTATTACTGCACTACCCGTCCAATCCCAAAATTATGTTCTGGGCTCCTTCTTATTATAAGCCCGATAGTCTCCCCATGTTTAAGATATTCAATGTCCATTAATTAATTAAGTTACTGACAACTCTAATTTATTAATATCTCGTCCGAGAGTAGTACCACTCAACCTTATTATCATGCCGGAAATTAATCCACTTGCAAGATTTACATGATAAACCTTATGAGCTCCTCAAGGGGACATCATCAACCTATGTCGGACATGGATTCCTTCTACAATCAACAGCACACCATAGATACAGCACTACTTCCCAACTCACCGAGTTTGTTGATTTAATACTTATAAATCTCACCCATTGATGAATCAAAGAAATACATACTGCCCTACGTGTCGAGGTTATTGTATAGGGATTAAGAGCACGAACTTCCATAATAACAGAGATCAAGTTCTTCTATAAGTCAGTATAAGTCGAACGATCTCAGGCGGTCCTGCTCAATACACACAAGTGCACTAATGTGATTCTATAGCCAAGACAAGCTAATACCAAACCACACTACAACCATACTGATAGAGAGTCCCCGTCTATCTCAGTTGTGAGCATCTGTTTATACTTTATAAGGAAACCGATAATATGATCTTCCGCGTGTTGTCGCACAACATATTATCCACAGTATAAAGTAAGTGGACTATTGCATCATGCATATAAATAAATTATAAGACGCAATCATTTGATCAATGATTCTCATTTCAAATATTGTTATGACATTGTTCATACTAAAGCTAGACTTTTAGTATACAATCCAACAATCTCCCACTTATACTAAAAGACTATGCTGTCATGTCTTCTGCCATACATCTGATTCCTACTCCCACTTATACGACCATTAAAAGCTCTCGCCTTAAGGTCCTTGTAAATGGTTTACTAGGTCATCATCCGATGCAGTCTAGGCGACAACAACCTTTCCCTCATCATACGATTTCTCGTAACAGGTGGTACTCGCGCTCCATGTGTTTAATTGCCTTATGGACTTGTGATTTTTCAAGTTTGCAACTGCACCAATATCATCAATGTAAATTGTGATTACCTTGGGCAAACTTAGAACCACTTCAAAGTTCATCATAAAGTCTCTAGAGTCATATAGATACTTTGGCTGCCTCATAGGCTCCAATTCATCATCTTTCCATGATGGAGTCCGGAGTCTGAAATATATTTCTATATAACACTCCTCCTCATTATGACTCTACTTCCTAAGATTAAACACATAACCTTTGAGGAGAATTTACTGCCGTCCAATCTGACTAAAAAAAATCTGAATCTACGTAATCCACAAGAAGCAGTGAATCTGTTTAGTAAATCCACATATAATTTCCAGTCCTTCTCAGGCACTTTATATATGTCTTACTACAGTTCATCATTCTTGTTCCGGGTTACGTTGATACCTTCTGTTCATGCGTTCAGTAACACAGATATCCAACTTCGTTCATAGCATTCTTTAGATTAAGCTTCCTTATTCGCCGAAGCATAAGGAACCACTTTCATCTACTATATCTTCTTCTTGTGTTTCAAAGACACATTCACTTAGATAAATTTACATGCTAAACGAGTATGGACTGTATCATTTTATGAAACTTGAGATAAGCATAACATCCTTTCTTGTGATCCGTATTACCATGATCAAAAGGATGTATTTTGCCTTTCTTAAGTCCTTCATCACTACCGCTTTATTAACCGTACCCATACGCCCGATAATACTCTTTCATTGTCTCCAATGAGCAAGATACTATCTACGTATTGTACAAGAAACACCACCACGTTTCCATCACTCTTTACAACACAGAAGACTCATCCGCTCATTGATTTAAATCCATGCCACTGGATTATCTAATCAAAACAGATGCTTCACGATCTTAAAGCTTGCTTTAGTCCATCGCTGGACACTTTTAAGCTTACTATCAAAATGCTATTAGTACTTTGCAATGAATTACTCTGGTTGCTTCACATAGATGTTTTCCTCAAGACTTCCAATCAGGAAAGCTGTCTTGACATCTATTTGCTGTCCCTCATAATTTAATATGAGCAGCAATAAATAAAAGAATTCGGATCAACATAAGCATAGCTACCAGCGAACATGTTTGCTCATAATCGAACCATTTCTTTCTGAGTACATCTTTTCGCAACAAGCTTTGCTTCCAAGATTTTCACCTTTCCGTATGATCCTCTTTTATTTCCCTTGACCACTTGCAATGGCTTTTACATCATTTAGTGGTCATACAAGTTCCCAGACTTAATATAGAATCCGTAGATTCTATTTCAACATACATTGCAACTTACTAAGATTCCGCATTTTAATCTTGTAGTGCTATGTCGTATCCGTGGGATAATACCATGTTCACTAGGGATCAAGTCTCACGAATCTCCCAAACATATATTTATGAGTTGTCACACAACCCTCCCACTACGACAAGGCACTACATGTAATTGTGTATCAGACGTGACACGCGTTGCAGTTTACCTTGTGGTATATCCTCTTGTACACTTGGTACTTATACTTAGTGTTTTCCTCTCACTTCCTTTAGAACAACTTATACATGGGCTTGTGATTTATTACATAGTCCTTTTCCAAAAATCTGGTTATTGTGTTAACAATTACCCTTCGATCTTTTGGACTAAATAAATCACTATCCATTTTTCTAGAATATCCCATATACAGACAAACGTTTCACGAATTACTGTATCTAGGGCATATCCATAAAATGAATTTAATTATTCCAAATAATTCATCATCTATCTAATCATAACCATAAGAGCCTAATACCTTCTACCCACCACACCATTCAGCTGGGGCATACCCGGTGTAGTCAACTTGAGATTTAATCTCAACTTCTAATCAATAGCTCCTAACTATCCCAAGAGGTATTCGCCATCATGATTAAATCGTAATGACTTAATATATTTTCCATGATGCTTCACTGTACCAGCCTTACAATTCTTGAATTAATCAAAGAATTTAGACATGCAGTGCATCATATAAATATATTGGTTTCCAGAATAATCTTCGAATATTCATAACCACCTCTCGCCTGGGTAATATTAGGTTCGCTTGAATCTGAATGAACTAATTCCAACATATCTATCTTTGGCTCTACACCCCACAGCCTTGAAAAGGCAGTTAATCATTTTTACTTCCAAGCAGGACTCGCAAGTCCGATAGTTTCCACTTCAGATAAACCTTACGGTCTATCGGCTATCAACTTTTGAATCCTACTCAAGTAAAATGAATTAGTCTTAGACGCCAAATGTATGTTTAGTTCATCTCCGAAGGTTCCTTTCTCTTACTAATATTAGAAGATGCATTATTTAATTACTATTTATTGCATCTGTGGGATGTGCATGATTCAAGAGTATCCAAATTATCCACCAACGTACTTTAACGGATTATAGCCTCATTCCTCATTTCTATGACCATGTCATTTAAATGAAATGAAGTATTTATCCGTTAATGCATAGAAACCGAAATTAAATTCTTTCTATGAAACGTACGTAAAGACAATTTCTCATAATCAATCGTTTATTCTTATCATGAGATAAATAAACAACTCCCACTGCAATAGTCACTACCTTTGTAGTTTTACCCATGTTATTAACAATCTTATCCTTACTTAGTGATAAACATTTAGTGATTCCAGTATCTACATACTTCGTATCAGTAGATGCCATCATTAATCATGTTTAAACCATTAGTAAATGAGATGTTAAATTTGTTCACATCATGATGAAAATTGGCTTTCTTTTGCCCCATGTTTTGTTTAGAAGTTTCCCACCATATACAACCTTTTGTATTTCAAGTAGAACTTGCACAAAACATCCAGGCAAATTGTGAAGAATAAATTGATTTAGGTTTCCCTTTCAATTTCTATTCCAAGCTTTTCCAATTCATTCATCAATTCAACCATGATCTTCTGCCTTTTAACTTACTCAAGTATCCGAAGAGTTGCATGAGTCATCATATTTCTATGAACCTCTCATCTCTTCACTAGAGATTTTAATAGGCATCATGAGACGTCCTTTGTGAGAATACACATGTATTTCCTTAAGCAGTAATTATCAAAAACAAGATTCTTTCTAATAATCTAATTTGGACAAGTAAATATAATGTCTTTTAGTTAACAATTAGTGAAAAAAAAATCATTCGAAATTCAGAGAATCACAAATAAATTTACCGATCAAATCTTCGAATTTTATTCTTTTTATATCGATTCCCTCAAAACAATATAAAATAAAATTCACCGACATCTCAAGCACCGTGAGTCTGCAAGCCATGATAGTGTGGACGTTTACAAACCCGAACATTTACAAGAGAAGGTTTTACCCATTAATTTCATTTGTCAACCTAACTTTATGACAAAATAATTAATAGTCGGTTCCTCTTTAGCCATGCAAATAAAAGCAGTGACTCCGATGGGGAGGATACTTATTATTTACATCTAAGTGTACACCATTATTTGACCCCAAGTCCGCGGCCCAAGCTTGTGTGCCTTACAGATAGAGAAGTACACACGCGCTCGGATAACTTCCTACAGTCATCAATTACAAGTTTGTACCAGTGAACCGCATATAAACTCATCCGATAGGAAGGAAGGTCTAAGCCAACGCGCAAGTTCATATGCATTACATTACAAACGTAATTATTTAATGAAGTATGTTCCAGCAATCCATGAATAAACTCATCCGATGGGGAGGAAGGCTCTAATGCCGACGCGCAAGTCTATTCACATCGCTAACAAACCAATAATGGAGGCCGCGGGAATTTATTACCAATCCCCTCTCCCACTTAGTTATTTAACACCGAGGGTTTTAACATGCATATAATATTCCAGAATAAAATATACAACTTAGACATGCTTCTATTAACAGCAATTTAAATAAATAAATCACATAGAATATGCCTTTCACATATACAACAATAATTGACAATTAAATCAATTAATCAGTTATATAACATAATTAATTGTATAAATAGTGGATCAATTAATTTGGGCCTGAAGAGCAACAAATAAGCACAAAATGAGCAGCAGATTAATTAATTAATCATACTCATTATCTATGGCCCATAATCTTAGCCCAAAACTAAATTAATTCCACTAAGCCCACTAGCACAAAATTAGTCCATTAATATAATTAATTAATTATCATGCTTGGCCCATTATCCACAATTAATTAAAACAGGATTAGCCCAGCAGCCCATTAGCATTTAATTAAAATTGGGCCCATTACCACAGCCCAAAACCATTTAATTAAAATAAAAAGCCCAACTGTGACAGCCCAGCAGCCCAAAACATATTTTAATTAAATTGGACCCCTAAACCCAATCATCCAAATTAAAATAAATTGAGCCAGCCCATTGGCTCAGCAGCCCAACCAAACAGCACACTTAAAGTATTGAAATGGGCCAACAGCCAGCCCATGTAATAGGCCCACAATTAAATAAGAAACAAGGCCAGCATAAAAAAAATCATCGCTGCCCTATTTTTTCTCCCAGCCGCAAACCCACTTCTCACAGCAGCTGCAACACGGCGCCGCCGCTCTCGGCGGTTGTGCCGTCAGCCCGCTGGAGTGGCGCCGCCAGTCGACTCCCGTGCGTCGATCCAGCGCACCCGACAACGACCGCCAGCAGTCAGCCATCCATCTAACCATCACGCCCTACTGCGACGGCCAGCCATCTGCCGACGCTGACCTTGCCGCCGCCAGCCATCGCGAAGACGACCGATCGGTGCAAATGGGCGCCGCAATCAGAGCCCAGCCGCCGCGGCTTTCTTTGTTCAATCGCGCCGTCTCCAGCTCCGTCGGATATGCTCCGACCTGTTCCTACCCGATCAGAGTCGCCTGGAACCTGCCTCAGACGCGACCGGAAACTGCCTCAGCTTTTCGCCATCAGATCGTCCGACCGTGAGGCTCGCACGTGTGCCACCGATCTTCCTTCAAACAACAGATCGGCCGACTCCAGTGCCTGCTCCCTCAATTGCCACCACCCGCCACTTTCACCCGAATGTCCGCCGTGAAGCTCGCCCGGAAGCAGGTTCAAAATTGATCAGTCGCGAGTCGATCAGTCGTACCGTTCGCCGTTGATTTTGATCCAGTCGATGCCTCTCGCTCCATGCTTTGATCATCACCAGTCATCGATTACATCGACCGCACCCGTAGGCGTACAACGTCACCGACAACCGCCGCTCCATTAGGCTGTTTGACCGATTGATTGACATTTTCTTGTGTTCCAGATAGTCATTATTGCTATGTTCCATCGTTTTCTCGCCTCAACCATTATCAGTACTGCGTGTGTATGTGTAGATGTGTCCAGTGTGATAGTTGGGAGATAGAGAGCGTGTACAGTAATAAACAATCAGCAGGAATCACACAAACCAAATTGGATAACATGGTGAAAAAAAAATGAAAACAGTACAAAACTCTATTCTGATTATATCCAGATTAATCATATAATCAAATAATCCATTTCATACAAACAATCATCTGACCATAAACACACGAATGGCTAAACCCAACCTAACGTCTCACGTTTCACCACGAAACCAACGCTCTGATACCAATTGTTGGCAATTGGATCGTGCGGATCAACGTGATCGTTAGTAAAACAGGTAAACAAATCAGCAGCGGAAGCAATTAAACCGTTTACCGTACTTCAGGGTTGGTGTAGAGGTAGATCGTTGCAGAGAACCACCTCTCGATCTTCTGCTGTATGACCCAAGTCGAATCCTGCTGTTGTGTGGGCAACAATCTGCAGGATTCTCTCAATCTGCTTCTTTCCCTCACTCACGTTGAAAGAGGCGCAGTTACTTAGGTTTCCAGAAGCTGAGATGACTATATATATTGGGCTACAGCAGGGACCAGGAGGAGAAATTGGGTTGGGCCTCAATTGAATTTAATTAACCAAGCTTAGCCCAAAGCTTTTAATTAAATCCAATAATAATAATATAGTCCACTAAAATATTATTACTGCACTACCCGTCCAATCCCAAAATTATGTTCTGGGCTCCTTCTTATTATAAGCCCGATAGTCTCCCCATGTTTAAGATATTCAATGTCCATTAATTAATTAAGTTACTGACAACTCTAATTAATTAATATCTCGTCCAAGAGTAGTACCACTCAACCTTATTATCATGCCGAAAATTAATCCACTTGCAAGATTTACATGATAAACCTTATGAGCTCCTCAAGGGGACATCATCAACCTATGTCGGACATGGATTCCTTCTACAATCAACAGCACACCATAGATACAGCACTACTTCCCAACTCACCGAGTTTGTTGATTTAATACTTATAAATCTCACCCATTGATGAATCAAAGAAATACATACTGCCCTACGTGTCGAGGTTATTGTATAAGGATTAAGAGCACGAACTTCCATAATAACAGAGATCAAGTTCTTCTATAAGTCAGTATAAATCGAACGATCTCAGGCGGTCCTGCTCAATACACACAAGTGCACTAATGTGATTCTATAGCCAAGACAAGCTAATACCAAACCACACTACAACCATATCGATAGAGAGTCCCCGTCTATCTCAGTTGTGAGCATCTGTTTATACTTTATAAGAAAACCGATAATATGATCTTCCGCGTGTTGTCGCACAACATATTATCCACAGTATAAAGTAAGTGGACTATTGCATCATGCATATAAATAAATTATAAGACGCAATCATTTGATCAATGATTCTCATTTCAAATATTGTTATGACATTGTTCATACTAAAGCTAGACTTTTAGTATACAATCCAACACCCTATTCGGCTTCACCACTTAATGTTCAACATGCGCTACCTTGTCAAGTACATAAGATCCAATTTCTCTCTCTACAGGCCAGTCACGTGAATTCATAGAGATGTCTTCAAATAACTTCTCTGCTTCAAGTGCTGTCTTAGATAACAGCGCTCCTCCTGATGATGCATCAATAAGAATTCGCGACTCACAATCCAATCCATAGTAGGAGATGTTTATGTAATGAGCCTTAGACATTCCGTGCTGTAGACACTTCCTGAGCATATCTTTAAATCTATCCCACGCCTCATGAAATTTCTCACCCTAATTCGTAACAAATTGGGTGATCTCTTGCCTCATCCTTAAGATCCTTGAGGGTGGCATGTATCTCTCTAAGAACTTCTGCTGCAGTTGGTCCCATGTAGTGCAATCCGTGGCATCAATAGTCTCGTACCATGCTTCTGCCCTATCAATCAAAGAGAACTTGAATAGGGTGATCCATCTAGCATTATCATTAGCTCCAGCACCCTTTTGAGTGTTTACATAACCAAGGAATCTTTTGAGATGCTGATGTGGATCTTCAAAACAATCTCCAGAAAAGGGATTATTTTCTACCATGTTAATAAGAGCGGGATATACCTCAAAATCATCATCTTCCCCCCTTGCTCCTATCATCCCCATGTTGCGAATCCCATAGTTCGTGAAAATTTCACGTATGACAGCATTATCCAGATTCTACCTTGCTCTGGCCATATCTAGCTTAATGTGTTAATCATTCTTTTCCTTCATCTCATTTTTCTAGTGCACAAGTACCTCAGAAAAATTTAAGGTTAAATAGAATTAAATAATCACAAATAAAAGTTTTAATCAACTAGAAATAATAAACTAATAATAACAGCCGTCCCCAGCAATGAAGCCAAAAACTTGATGCGTCTTTTCCTTGCACACAAAATTAATCCCCAAGTATTAAGGATATCAATTGCAGCTTAAGCAAGTGACCAAGTTAAATATCAAACCCAAAGGACGATGATCGTCGCTTTTTCAGCGCGCAATTTCAATCCCCAAGATTAAGGATATCGATTGTAGTCGCGAAAGGTGACCAAGTGAATATCGAATCCAAGGACGGCGTAACTATCAATTTGATTATGTTCTAGCAAACCAAGACTATCATGGAGAGTATGATGGTTGTGAATTGTAGATTGAATAACAAGGATAAAGAAATAATAATTAAATAAAATAGCAGCAACGATAATAAAGTTGTGATCAAGCAAGAAAGTAGGTAGTTCTAAGATAATCCGGTTCCACTCATTAATTCATCATTCGTGTGCAAAAGTCGACTCTGCCTTGTGATTTATGAACGCATCACTAAGCCATGCATTTCTACTCTATAGACACAAGTAGATATGCGTGTGCATCGTGTGAATATTCTTGGAGCGAGATATATAACTCACCTCCCTTTCTAGGTACTATCGATATCAATTATTTCCCCCTAGGATTGGTACTTTAACCCGATATGATCTCCCTTTATAGGTACTATGAAATTATATTCTTTGTCCTACTTATTAACCCGAATACGTTGTGATTCAATTAATAAGTATTTATATAAGACAGTTCTAATAAGACTTCGGAATCTCTTCACTTAGAATTATAACGACAAACCCTGCTCAGCAGTGAACGCACTCAATCGATAACCATGTTATGTATTCAGACTCTACACAACGATTAACGATGCACAAAACGACTGTGAGTATGGATTAAAAACGTGCAATCTTATATAAACTAAATCACAAGTAGTGTTGTACGGAGTTTTACACACGAAAGATAAATGAATTCATGAAACTTTCATAATCTAAGAACTACCAAAGAGGCTCTACTCCATGATTGATTGAAGATCAACCATGGTGAAGTGAAATGATCTTACTTGAGCAAACAAGAATTTTCAGCAAGATCAAGTTGAGTTGATCACACTTGAATCTCCATGTTGAGCTCTTCTTCCTCTCCTCCTTTGGTTGCTTCCAACCACAAAACGTTGCTGCTCTTGCTGCTGCAAGTGCAGCAAGCTGCACTTGCAGCTCACTCCCCCTCTTGTGTGTGTTGTGTTGTGTGAATTCAATGGGATGTCATGGAGTGTATGTTGCTGCCCTTTATATAGTGCTTCCATGGATGCCTTGTTGGTGGCTTGAATGATGAAGAAGGCATCTTCCATGCATAAACAAATGAATTGGCAGGTGGTGGTGAGTCATTGAAAGCATCTTCCATGCATAAGACAAGTGATCTTGTAGGTAGAGTTGTTTTCACATCACTTTCATCTTCATTTTTAATGAAAGTAGATGGTTGTTTGATGCTTCTTCAAGAATCACAAGGAATCAAATGCTGTTGAGTGTTGTTTCTTGGCTGTATTGAAGTGTGATTGAAGTGAAAATGTCGGAAATTGAGCAATGGAAGTCGAAACCGAACGAAATCAGACGTTTAAGCTGTCCAGCAGCTCAATTCGACGTCAATGAAGGTCGAACAGATTTGCGCGGTCTCACCGTTTCGCGTATAACTTTCACATCCGAGTTCCGAATTTAATAATATTTACGCTTACGCGATCCTCTCTTCCTTGGCTTTCTATCCATATAAATAACTCCAAAAAATTCCGAGATTTGAATGTGCAAAAAGCCATAGAAAGTAACAAAACAGTTCTGTTCGGCACAGCTCGCGCGACGTTACCATTTTGCTCATAACTTCTTCGTTTGGAACTCGATTGTAGTTTTCTTTACGCCAAAACGATCCTCTTTTCAGTGGCTTTCCAACCATGTATCACACCATCAGTTTTGATCTCCATATCCAACACAGAAAAATTATGAAAGTTGGACGTGTGTTTTTCATCATCCTTGCACAAATTGCACCTTTTTTCCAACCTTGCACTTTTTGATCCTTTTTCCACCTAAACCACAATAAAACACCTCAAGTGCACCTTTTTCTCACATATATCAAATATAAGGCATTTGTGCTAATATATTACAACAATATCAATCAAATAGGTGTTCAATTGGACACTAAAACACGCTAATTTTCACTCTCATCAATCCCCCAAACTTACCCGTTGCTCGTCCCGAGGCAACAAAATAAAAATAAAGATCGAGAGAGTTAGAAAATTAGCAGGGAAACAAGGATTATGACCAACACCCTATTCAAAATACAATTGTCATCAACTTAGGACATGCAACTCTTATTACATGTAATAATTAATTCATAGAATACAAGTTAAGACAATCACTACCAATTCAAATGCTCTATTAACATGTTCTCACTGGGTGTATATATCACTCGCATTCAAGTGTAAAGATGCACACTTATAGGTTAAGGTTTTTGCGCTCAGATTCAATTCAAATGCATGTGTAACCATAAGCTTGCCTATTTTCTCAACTCTCCTTTTACTTGTAGCTAGTAGATCATGGATCAAAAAGGTCTTTTATAGGTTGTAAGATATGTTCTTTGGAATATGTGGATAAGTGACTCAAAACTTGGATCAATAAAGCTGCAGTCTCTCTCGATCTTTCATTCTTCCTCATCACTTCAATCAAGCACAACATATTTTTACAACTTTTTCTAATTCTTCAACTCCATTATTTTCCTTTTCTTCACCTTTTTTTTTTCTTTGGAGGTACCAGTTTCGGGCACTACCTCTCACATCCTCCATAGGGTACTAGATTTAAGCACTACCCTATGGTATTTGATTCCATGAAGTACTAGATTTAAGCACTACTTCATGAATTTTCTTCTTTAAGATCATCCTTATCATCCCTCAAATCACCACTCTCATCAAAAGAATGGATTTAAAAAGGCTCAAACGGGCTGACTAGGGATTTAATGATTTCAGGTAAAGTATATGGAAAAATATGGGTTAAATATCAAAGATGGCCTAATATCATTTCCATAATCCACTAAACTAAACTCGAATATTCAAGGAGACTCAAGGCAAGTTCTAGAATACACGCACAAGAATGATACTCTCCAGAAAAGAAATATCATGTGATTATGTAACATGATCAACAAGGCTCAAAATCTCACATGAGTTTTTAACAAGTAACAGAGCACCTTTCATGGTAAGTAATATCCCACAAGTATACATAGAACTTCATATCGCAATATAACTCAAGTACAATTCCTTCATCAATTTCAAGAGCATATGAATTTCCAAGACAATTTTAACAATATCAGCTCATTTTGATCACCACAATAAACACAACTTTTTACTCTTACAAGCACATAGGAATATTAGAAAAAGGAAACGAGGGCACCTGATTTTTCTTCAACGTATACACGAGCTCCGCAGCGTAGAACTCTTTTTGCCACTCTTTTACTTTTTTCTATCATTAAAGGTCAAGCACTCCTCAACGTCAAAGGATTCATCAATCGAAAGAATCAATCCTAAAACTTATCAATCATGAGTAACTCCGCAATCACTCAAAACAAAACTCAAACAAAAAAAAACTAAACATTAGGCAAGTTATAAAAATTTGTAACTCCCCTAACAAACGTTACAAAGAAAAAATTATACGATCGGTGCTTATCAAGGTAAGTACATCACACCCCCCAAACTTAGTAGAAACTATATAGTTGAAACTAAGTTTGCAAAGAGATGTAATTGTCGATAAGTAAGCACTTTAAATATAAAGATTTCTTACTCACACAAATGAAATAAAGCAATAAAACGAAAGGGAAAGCCCCCAACAAGCGCTTATGTTTAACGTCGAAAAGTCACGACGGATGTAACCTTTGTAGGTTACTTGATCGGAGGACGGTCTTCTCGCATCCTCACCTTTAAATACTTTCTTTTCCTCTTCCTGTCTATTCTTAACACCTCACCTTTCTTGGTCACAAAGATATGATCGTTGGAACTTCCTTCCTCCCATGTCTGTATGGACACCTCTTTGTTAATCTTCCATTTAAATTCAGAGTCATCTGTCTTAGAAAAATCAAGATTAAACAAGTTAGAAATCACATATATGCTTTTGTATGATTGAATCTCCATGGGCATCTTCATTTCATGATCAAGAGAGAAAGCCACATCGTCATTATCCATCTGCAGTTTAAGCTTCTTTGCTCCTAACTCTTTTGCTCTTTCCCACTTCTTCTCCATTGTAAGCTCAGTATTCTGCTCATGTAATGGTACTAGAGTAATGATCACATCTTTAGGAGTGCTCGGTGAAGACACAGGTGATGAATGGGTCAATTCATCATCAATTCGACCAATTGTTCTAGTCAGAACAGGTACGTAATGGTCGAATTGGGCAAGTAGTTCATTCTCATCCTGTATGTTTGATTCGACCTCAATTTGACCTGAAGATCTAGTCGAAATAGGCACATGGTGGTCGAAATGATCTTCGAGCTGTATTTGACCTAAGGGCCAGGTTGAGTTACCTAGATGTTGGTCGAATCGATTAGCTGGCTCTTCCAAATCATCAGTGGTCTCATTCAACCTTCCCTCATATTGTGTGATGGCATTATCTTCACATTTCTGTATAAGTTGATTCATGTTATCGTTCATCTGCCTCATCATCAATTTAAGGTCCTCCAACTGCTTGGATAAATCTGTATGATCAACATTCCTTCTAGTATCGATGTGGTCAATACATACATCATTAGATAAATCTTCAAATTCTTCATTAGACAGGGTGAAGTTCCACATATCATAAAAATGTGATTCCATAGGTAGGATAGAGGAAAGAAAGTGGATTATGGTTGGAGGTTTGATCCTCCTTTGTGGATGATAGTCTTAATAAAGCTAGAAATAATCAAAAGATAATATATGCCGTCCCCGGCAACGGCGCCAAGAACTTGATCGTCGCTTTTTCAGCGCGCAATTTCAATCCCCAAGATTAAGGATATCGATTGTAGTCGCGAAAGGTGACCAAGTGAATATCGAATCCAAGGACGGCGTAACTATCAATTTGATTATGTTCTAGCAAACCAAGACTATCATGGAGAGTATGATGGTTGTGAATTGTAGATTGAATAACAAGGATAAAGAAATAATAATTAAATAAAATAGCAGCAACGATAATAAAGTTGTGATCAAGCAAGAAAGTAGGTAGTTCTAAGATAATCCGGTTCCACTCATTAATTCATCATTCGTGTGCAAAAGTCGACTCTGCCTTGTGATTTATGAACGCATCACTAAGCCATGCATTTCTACTCTATAGACACAAGTAGATATGCGTGTGCATCGTGTGAATATTCTTGGAGCGAGATATATAACTCACCTCCCTTTCTAGGTACTATCGATATCAATTATTTCCCCCTAGGATTGGTACTTTAACTCGATATGATCTCCCTTTATAGGTACTATGAAATTATATTCTTTGTCCTACTTATTAACCCGAATACGTTGTGATTCAATTAATAAGTATTTATATAAGACAGTTCTAATAAGACTTCGGAATCCCTTCACTTAGAATTATAACGACAAACCCTGCTCAGCAGTGAACGCACTCAATCTATAACCATGTTATGTATTCAGACTCTACACAACGATTAACGATGCACAAAACGACTGTGAGTATGGATTAAAAACGTGCAATCTTATATAAACTAAATCACAAGTAGTGTTGTACGGAGTTTTACACACGAAAGATAAATGAATTCATGAAACTTTCATAATCTAAGAACTACCAAAGAGGCTCTACTCCATGATTGATTGAAGATCAACCATGGTGAAGTGAAATGATCTTACTTGAGCAAACAAGAATTTTCAGCAAGATCAAGTTGAGTTGATCACACTTGAATCTCCATGTTGAGCTCTTCTTCCTCTCCTCCTTTGGTTGCTTCCAACCACAAAACGTTGCTGCTCTTGCTACTGCAAGTGCAGCAAGCTGCACTTGCAGCTCACTCCCCCTCTTGTGTGTGTTGTGTTGTGTGAATTCAATGGGATGTCATGGAGTGTATGTTGCTGCCCTTTATATAGTGCTTCCATGGATGCCTTGTTGGTGGCTTGAATGATGAAGAAGGCATCTTCCATGCATAAACAAATGAATTGGCAGGTGGTGGTGAGTCATTGAAAGCATCTTCCATGCATAAGACAAGTGATCTTGTAGGTAGAGTTGTTTTCACATCACTTTCATCTTCATTTTTAATGAAAGTAGATGGTTGTTTGATGCTTCTTCAAGAATCACAAGGAATCAAATGCTGTTGAGTGTTGTTTCTTGGCTGTATTGAAGTGTGATTGAAGTGGAAATGTCGGAAATTGAGCAATGGAAGTCGAAACCGAACGAAATCAGACGTTTAAGCTGTCCAGCAGCTCAATTCGACGTCAATGAAGGTCGAACAGATTTGCGCGGTCTCACCGTTTCGCGTATAACTTTCACATCCGAGTTCCGAATTTAATAATATTTACGCTTACGCGATCCTCTCTTCCTTGGCTTTCTATCCATATAAATAACTCCAAAAAATTCGAGATTTGAATGTGCAAAAAGCCATAGAAAGTAACAAAACAGTTCTGTTCGGCACAGCTCGCGCGACGTTACCATTTTGCTCATAACTTCTTCGTTTGGAACTCGATTGTAGTGTTCTTTACGCCAAAACGATCCTCTTTTCAGTGGCTTTCCAACCATGTATCACACCATCAGTTTTGATCTCCACATTCAACACAGAAAAATTATGAAAGTTGGACGTGTGTTTTTCATCATCCTTGCACAAATTGCACCTTTTTTCCAACCTTGCACTTTTTGATCCTTTTTCCACCTAAAACACAATAAAACACCTCAAGTGCACCTTTTTCTCACATATATCAAATATAAGGCATTTGTGCTAATATATTACAACAATATCAATCAAATAGGTGTTCAATTGGACACTAAAACACGCTAATTTTCACTCTCATCAGACGACGTATTATGAATTTAATTATTTACTAAATTAATTAAGATGAATTGGCAATAAAGGGTGTGAATTTAATTATTAATCTACTAACAAAAATATTAAATAACAATTAAAATGAATAACACTAGAAGAATACGAAAGTGGATCAAGTAGGAGAATAGGTAGCTCTAGGATAATTCAGTTTTACTACTTAACTTCCCTCTCAAATGCAGACCGACTATGCCTTGTGGACTATGGATGCATGACAAAACCATACAAATCTACTCTATAGACGTAAGTAAATATGCGTGTAATACGTGTGAATAACCTCGGAGCAAGAGACGTAATTTCACCCCCTTTCTATGTACTATCAGTATCAATTATTTCCCACGTCTGGAACTTAACCCGATATGATCTCCCTTTATAGGTACTATAAAATTACCCTCTTTATTCTACTTACTAACTCGAATTCAATTTAATTAATAAATATTCATATATGATAGTTCTAATTAAGTTTCGGAGTCCCCTCACTTAGAATCATAACATGGAATCCTGTTCAGCGGTGAACGCATTCAATCTACAACCAAGATATATATTCAGACTCTATATATCAATTGAAAATGCACAAAATGATCGTGAATATGGATTAAGAAAGTACAATCATATATAAAATCAGTCCACAAGTAGTGTTGTACGGATGACACACAAGAGAGTTTAATTAATTCATAAAACCTTGAAAACCCTAGATCTACCAAAATGATTCTAGCCCATGATATTGCGAAGAACAATCATGAGGGTTGGATAGATCTTACCCGAATGTCCAGAAAATACAAGATAAATTAGAAAACGATAAAAATCCTAAATTAGGGTGTCGTCGATTCCTTCTCCGTCTTGAATCCTCCACTTGGTTCTCCTCTTGATTCAGCAGACGAATCTTCAAAGTGATGGATGGATGGAGGAAAGAATTTGGATGATGGTTGGGGGTGATCCCCCTTGTGGTGTGTAGGATGGATGTGGCTCTCTCCCTTCACAATGAATAATGATGTATAATATATATAGGTGTGAGAAGGAAATTAAATAAGGAAAAAATATATATGGGTAAATCATGGAGGATTATGTGATAAGGAGATTAATTATGCTCCAAGAAATAAATAATTTTCGAAAATTTTTGGAAATTCTCGGAATTTTTCCCTGCCATTTGCGCGACTTCACGATTTTGAGCATAACTTCCTCGTCCAAACTCTGATTTTAGTGATTCTTACACTCATGCGATCCTCATTTTCTTTGCTTTCTATCCTTATAAAGAAATTCGAAAATCTAATGTTTGAATATGTAACAAGTCATGCAAAGTAGAACATCTGTTCTGAACAGGAACAGCTTGCGCGATGTCACCATTTTGATCATAACTTTCTCGTTTCGACTCTGATTGAGGTGTTCTTTATGCTAAAACGATAATCTCTTCTGTGGTTTTCGAACCATGTATCACACTTCCAATTCAGAGCTCCACACGAATACAAAAAAATTACACAAATTGGACGTACGTTTTTCAGCATTCTTGCAAAAGTTGCACCTTTTCTCCGACTTTGTACTTTTGATCCTTTTTCCACCTAAAATACAATAAAACACCTCAAGTACACCTTTCTCTCACATATATAAAATATAAGACACTTGTAATAATATATAAAAATAATTTCCATAAAAAATGTGTTAAATTGGACACTAAAACACGCATATTTTTACTCTCATCAGCTATAGCATTTAAAAGTCTCATTGACACTCCACAAAGAAGCACACATAGTGATTAACACTCAAACATTAAACAAACATTCAAACTCACACAACATGCTCCACCCCACTTAGAGAAACAAATAAGTATGTAAACAAAGGCACAAAAACATAAAGATAACAGATATGCAAATACTCCACCTCATTAGGAGTAGCCTAAAACATAGCAAGTTTAACACATAAACAAGCACAAAACATAGAAAACAAATTTCAACAAGTTTCTCACATAAAGAAAACACATAGTTTCAAAGATATACACAATAAGAAAATACATTTCTAACAAGTTTTCACACAAAGACAATACAAATTCACAAAGAAGCATATATATTCAAAGTGAAACAAGATAAGAAAAATAAATTTCCTAATCACATGCAGAATTAACTAGCCAATTACAAACACAAATAAGAATTAAAAGGCAACAAATAATTCACACAAAAAATTATATCTTAATCATAAGAGTCATTCACAGCTTTAAGCACCCTCTTATACTTCATCTTCTGTTTCCAGATATTGAAGTCTCCTTGCCCAAATGCATTAGGAGAAGTCATTGGTGCTTAAAGTTGAGTGAATCGACTCACACAAATTTTAGAAATAACACAATCACATACAAAGGTGAGCAAATGCTATCTTAGGGACTGAAAACGAACTCAATTCACACACAAAGAAAGAAAATAGCAAAAAAATCTAGAAAAGTCAGATTAACAGTGAAAGCAAACCAGGAAAGAATATCAAAAAGACAGAAAACTCCCCTGAAGCTGTGGACAAACACCGGTGATCAGAATTGATTTGACCGGAGCAGTGAATGGCGGCTGATGGACGACGGACGGTAGCTGACTGATCGTGAACTCTAGCTTCGCTGCAACCAAACTAGCTGAAACCCTAGCACCGACGAGCGGCTGGTGCTGCAAGAAGATCCGACAGCTGGGCGAGCTGCTTTGGTAGCGGACGAACAGTGGTGCATAGTAGCACTGAACATCGGACGGTCAGTGAACCTCGTTCCTTACCTCCACTCATCGAAAGCCCTGACGACGGTTGTCTGAACTCGAACGTCAGCGGTGGACATCAGCAGCTTCGGTGCTGGCATCGCATTTCCAGCTATGCTAGCGGAGGAGCAGAGCTGACGACGATCCCACAGAGGAGCAACAACTGGCGGAACCCTAGCACCATCGAGAAGATCCATCAACGACGGACAGCGAACGAAGGTGGAAGCGGCGGTCAGAACTGAGCTAATCGGATCCAACAGCGGACGGCGGTAGATCTGACCGGACGGGCAGCAATGACGAACAACCAACCAAGCTCTGATACCACTAATGGGTATCTACGATCGTAATCATCGGAGCACCGCTCTTTGTTGCCGAGCTTCACCGAAGGTGGTGGCGTCGGGAGGTGCTCAGATTTCCTCTTCTATTCACTGAGAATAGAATTCACACATACTGCCCACTTAGGGTTTCACAAATGGGTGATAAATTGGGGACCAAGATTTAAGGTTATGGGCTAAGCTCAATACTTAGAGAAATGAAAACTAGCAATTTGGGCCAACAGGCCCAACGACCCCAACAGATTATTTATTTGTTTCGAAGAATGGAGATGACACTACAATAAACTGTCAGATTACCAACAAAAATTTCCATCGGTAAAATTTGAAAAAATCATCACTAATCAATTTACTGATGGATTATCGACAAAATCAGAGCAGTCGCAATATTGTGCGTTGGTACTTTTTTACCAATGAAAATTTAATTCTTTCGGTAATTAGCGACGAATTTCGAGCGTTGGTAAAAAAATTTCCGTCTTTAATCAATCAACACCAATTCGTCGTAATTCATAAAATAGCGACGATTTTATCAAAGAAATTTTCCGTCGCTAACTACCGATGAATTTTTTCGTCACTAAAATATCATGCTGTATTTTGTATTTACCGACGTAAATTTTCGTTGGTAATTTATATTTATTTTTTAATATTATATTTAACATTTTAATATTAATACTTGTTAAAAAAATTACATATTTCAATTTAAAAAAACCTTCAGAACATTATGCAATATAAAACTTTCAACTAATACAATATTTAAATTTCAATACAAAAAATTGAAACATAAAAACAATGTCATTCAAATATTGATTGAGTCAACAATGCTGTTAAAAAATTCAACAGTTCAAGACATTTGATTGCAGCTTGATCTAGCTCTTCCACAGATAATTTAGCATTCCACAGTAGCCTGCAATCAAAAATTGTAACTTTAAAAATCCAATTTAGAAAGGATAATAAATCTAACAATTTTCAAAAGCTATAATGCATGAGATTTCTACTTTTCAATTTTCATGCGTAAGCTTAAAATTTTCAAATCTTTACAGGTGACCAATAAAATATTAGATAATTCAAGACATTATTTTCTCAACTATCAAAAAATAAAAATAAAAAAAGTAAGCTTTATACAAAAGCAGCAAACAAAATCCACAAAACTACAACATTATGACCTACAAAAAATTCATAATCTAATGATGGTCAGTAATAAGAAAATCCTTTCAACATGGAAAAAGAACATATCTTGCATTTAACATAACAACTACTATCATGTATTATACTTTGTGTATAAGATGAACACTGTCAAATTATCACAAAGTTCACATACTACTAAAAATTTCAGAACATTGGCACAATTGTACTTGAGTATTCAATAGTTGTTGTAACACTTAGGTTAAGCTAATCATAGGTGCGAGACACACAAAAAAAGGGAAATGCAGTTTTTCAAGTCACATAGATATGACCAATAAACTTATTTATTAAGAGGGAGGTTAGCAAGATTATGATATGATTATGTTTTTTCTAGTGGTGGGGGCTACAAAAACATCACCTTATAATTTTGTAAAAAATCCTTGAAGGCCTCGACCAAAAAATTTATGCAAATTGAACAAATAATGGTGAATTTATTGGATTGTATACTAAAAGTCTAGCTTTTTGTATGAACAATATTTTTGACAATATTTGAAATGAGAATCATGTGATCAAACGTTTTGCATAATTGTTGCAAAAGTCCATTTACTTTATATTGTAGATAATGTGGTGTGCGGCGTCACACGGAAGATCATATTATCGGCTCCTTATAAAGTATAAACAAATGTTTACAATCGTGATAGACGGGGACTATCTATCTATATGGTTGTAGTGTGATTTGGCATTAGTTTTTCTTGACTATAAAATTGCACTAGTGCACTTTGTGTGTATTGAGCAGGACCGCAGTGAGATCGTTCGGCTTATACTGACTATATAATAGAACTAAATCTCAGTTATTATGGATGTTCGTACTCTTAATCTCTATACAATAACCTCGACACGTAAGGTAGTATTTATTTCTTTGATTCATCAATGGGTGAGATTTAATTGTTAATTCAATAAGTTCAGTGAGTTGGGAGATGATGTTGTCTCTATGGTGTGTTGTTGATTGTAGAAGGAATCTGTGTCCTAACAGAATTAGTTGATGATGTCCCCTTGAGGAGCTCATAATGAGTATCGTGTAAACCCTGTAGGTGGATTTATTCCGGCATGAGAATAAGGTTGAATGATACTGTTCTCAGTAAAGATATTAATTAATGGAGTTGTCAGTAACTTAATTAATTAATGGGCTTTGAATCTTAAACATGGGGAGATTAACGGGCTCATAATAAGAAGGAGCTCATAACGTAATTTGGGATTAGGATGACAGTGCAATAATATTTCTTTAGTAGACTGATTTATTATTATTGGACTTAAATATAAGTTTTGGGCTAAACTTGGATGCTTGCCCAACGGGAGGCCCAACATTAGTTTCTCTTCTTGATCCCTATTGTAGCCTATAAATAGCTATTCTCATCAATCCGAATCAGTAGTTAATCACATCAAAAATTGTGAATAAGGATTAGGGATTGTAGATTGAGAACTCTTGTAGATCGTTGTCCACACAATGTCAAGACGGGACTTAGGAATACACCAGAAGATCGAGAGGTTATTTTCAGCAACCTAATCGTGAAGTTCCATGATTTTTTTGAATTCATGTGGAACTCAAAACTAGTGGTGTGATACATGGATGGAAAGCCACGGAAGAGTGAATCGTTTTGGCATAAAAATCACTCAAATTGGAGATTGGATGTGGAAGTTATGCCCAAAGTCGTGAGGTCGCACAAGCTGCCATCGAGAATTTTCGAAAATTTTCAAAAATTTCATCTTCTTCAACATACCTTGGTGAAAGGTAATTCAATTCTATATTATGCTTCTAGTGCTGTAGAATTATATGGAACCCCTAACAGTTCACGTTAACCAAATGATCGAACGCCAACAGAATTTCCAATGTGAAGAAAGCAAAAAAATGTAATAGATATTTCAAAACTTAGAAATGGTACAAAGCTATTCATAGGATCAGCTAAAATAGAAAATGGAATATTAATCCAATGTTTGCTAAAAATACATACTCCAACATAATAAGTTAATATCAATCCAAAAAATAAACGCATAGTAGGCACAAAAATTAGAAACCCAAGACTCAAAATAGTTTGCAAGAAACGGATCCCTAATAATAAATGAGTTCTACCTCCACAACATCATGTCTAGTACAAATCTGTTTTAGCTTGGTGATCTTCATTCATCTTTCAAGCTGCAAGAATGTAAGAATATTTTGACATTAAGATTATATTTTAGACAAACTAATAATTGCGAATACCTTTTCCATCCATGACCTACTTTGTAAGAGATCAATGTTCAGCCTTACAAATTTCTGCTCTCTTTTTTCATCTAGATGGATTTGATGGGCTTTCTCTACCCTACACAAAGATGGAACATGTACATTTCAAAATATTGAAAATGAACTAGTTGGTACTGCTGCTAAAGAGAAATTCACTGATAAACATACTCGTGGCCATTTTTCATTACATCTTAAATGATAATATCTACAATATCCTGGAGTTTGTTAATGATATGAGAACAATATAGCTGTCTATCATCCTCATAGTCTCGCATCTACAAATTTCAGGGGAGATTATCAATAAAACCACCTTAAATTCTCAAGAGAGACTTGAACTATCTAGATTGATATAACAGTGACTAAGAGCACAAGCATCAAATTATGGCATTTACAAGTAGGTCAAGAAACTTATCCAATTAATCGCTGAGCACTTATAAAATTTCAAACAACTAATATACCTCCAATTTCTTGACAAGCTCCTTAGAAGCTGGTGCAGATACGATGATGTAGCGAGCTCTCGGGCTTATGAACCCTTCCTCCACCGCCTTGTCGATAAATGATGTCAAAGAGTTGCAATATTCACCCACATTTATCAATCTCTCCTGCAAAATGTAAATTCATGTTCATTTCTTGGGTCTGGATCTTCTTTGCTAATTTGGTGTGAGATCTCTTGTGACACTCCGTTGGATGAGTGACACATAAGAGAAAGAAGGAAAACTATACCCTAAGTCAACCAGTCAACCCTTGGGGCAAGGGATTGGATTTTTCTACCCCGACAAGTGTCATTCTATAAGCAGGTATTACAGGAGATGTCACACCAATATGTCACAGAACATCCCGTGCCTCATTTCTTAAGCCTCCAATTTTGCAATGTGACATTAAAAAAGGGCAAATCTATAATGCTCGACATAGTACAAGAGGAAAATACACACATTAGAAAAAATTTAGGAAGGTAAAGAGATAAAGGTGAGAAACTTACAGTATTGGGGAAGATCTTGGCCGGCGGCGACAGTGTGATTCTTTCATACGGCAAAGCATCAAGCAAAGAAATAGATCTGCGCACGAAGACGGCTGTTCACGAACTGGGCGAGAAGACCGGCAATGAATAACGACGACGAAAGTAACCTGCGGTGAGAGTAAGACTGGCGGCGGTAGCATCGGCGGAGTGGAAGAGTGGTGGAAGAGGGGTGGATTCGTTTTAGGGTTGGTGGATTCGTAATGGAGGTAGCCCACAGCCTAATACTTAGAAAAAGGCTGCCCCAATACTAAAAAAAAAAAAATTTAAGTCACCGACAAAAATAATCCATCGGTAAATTAAAGAATACTCCCTCCATCCCGACAAATGGTTGTTTTTTCTTTTTGCATGTGGATTAAGGAGTATTATTATTTAATGTGTAGTGGGTAGTTGTATTAGTAGGAGTGTAGGCCCCATATTTTAATTGTATTAGTGGGTGTGTGTGGGTTTCATGTGTGTAAAAAGGAAAGAAAACTCTTTGGGTATGACGCCCAAAATGGCAAAAAGATACTCTTTGGGTGGGACGAAGGGAGTAATTTTTTAAAAAAGATAATAAAAAAAACTACTGGCGAATTAAATCCGTTGGTAACTTAAAAAAAATTAGCCTTTAATTTACCGACGGATTTAATCTGATGGTAACTTAAAAACAAATTTATTTTAAAAAAAAAAATTAATATATTTATCGACGGATTAAATCCACGTAAATTAAAAACTCAAATTAAAAAAAATATAATTTTTTTATATTTATCGATAGAAAATAATAGTCGGTAATTTTCTGGGATTTAATCCCTCCAAAATAGTGATGGATTTACCGACGGAAAATAATCCGTCGCTAATTTTGTCGGTAATCCATCGCAAAATTCATTGGAAATTTCATATGATGATATTTATAAAAGAAATCATATTAAATAAAAAAAACATCGGTAATCTATCGGTAATTACCGACAGTTTTATTTCGTCGATAATCCAACAATTTCTCGTAGTGCGATGTTCAAAATTTATTCTATAGTCGTCGTGAGGTTCTTAGTATTGTTTAAAAAATGTTCAACTTTCTCATGTGTTAAATGATGTTTTTCATTTCCATGTAATTTCAGGTTCTCTTATCCGTTATTATTAACAATCATAATATTTATTTTTGCCAATTAAAAAAAAAACTCATTAATTGTAGGATCGAGTGAAGGGAAAAAAAAATTCGAAGGATTTTTTTTTCAATGCTAGAGTGAGTCAATGATTAATGAGAAATGACTGAGCTACTTGATTAATGAGAAATGAGAATTACTTGAGTACTAATATAGTAACATCTATAGATGTATTATGACTAATTACAAATTAGCGGTGCAGTACTACACCAAATCACCTATTTTTATATGATGTTTTATCTTGTATTTCATATTTTAGATAATTGACACATGTGTCATGATTTTTTTTAGATTAACGACACTTGCACCAAGAATTTAATAGTTATTTATAGTATATAATATTTTTTATAATATGAAATACAAGTGATCACCAAATATATATAAAATAGGGAATCCAATTCCAGTCGGTCAATTTGCACTTTGCATTCATGAAAATGGCCGTGCTTACCGACAACCCGGTTCAGCACCGCAACATCCTTATTTAAGGTTGCATTGGATATAAATGGGTGTGTAAAATTTTAATTTTAAAATGGTGTTTTTGTAATTTTAGAGTGCGAGTACATAGTAAAATTAAAGAATAAAAATTAAATGGAGTGTATATTGAATTGAATAAAATTGTTTATATTGACTATATTCAACAAAAAGTGATGTGTTTAATAAAAAGGATGCACTCTGATTATGAATCACATTCAATCTGCTGCTTTTATTCTACCGCATCCATGCAGTATTCATATAACTATATATATCTGTGACAAAGAAGCACACTCTACTCACTTGTCTTTATTTGATAAAATTTCTAACAAATCTAGTTAAAAGTGATAGGATACTTGAGTTGGCCATTGGAAGTGAATATCCCAAAGTGCTTCTCATAATCAGGGCTCTTCTGGTCCTCATCAAACATGGCAAAAATGTACGCCTCAATTGCCCTTCCAGGCCTCTTAGGCGTCCCATTCTTCACACGCTGAATCAAATTATTGTTATAAATTCTTGCATTCTCAACCGTTGTCGTGTCTCCACCAGCCGAAGGCCAACCGCTCTCCGACACCACGATTTCAACGGACGATCCGCCGATCTTCTCCAGAGCGGCGTACATGGCGTCCAAGATCGCGTAGAAGAGATTCTCATACCTTATTCCACCAGGCACAGTGATCCCACTGTTGGGCTGCAGCAGAGCATAGTTAAGGCTAATCGAACCTTTGTTGCCAATGTAAGAGAAGTAAGTGTATACGTTGGCAAGCAAAGGGGCACGGTTTTGGCCAAGAAACTGAATGATGGGTGTAAGAAAATCCCTTGCTTGAGGAGTGAAAGCCCCATCATTGGGTGGGTAGGAGTTTCCAAGAAGGGTAGTGTCGACGGCAGTGGAGACTTTGATCTGGTTGGCGAGGCCAGCTGAGGCGATGGCATTTTGGACATTTCGGAGGGCAGGGAGGACGTGGGGGGCCAAGTCGCTGGAAGGGGGGACTTCGTTTCCGACAGCGATGTATCTGAACCGTACGTTTTGGTAGTTCCGTACGTTGGTCTGGACCCAGGAGTTGGCGTTGGCTTGGGATGCGGCGAGGCGCTGGAGGTCGGTGTTGGGTACACCGAGCATGAGTTCGATGTTGGAACCACGGAGAGCTTGGAGGGTCTGCGGGTGAGGGTCGTAGATTCTCATCCGTCGGATGTTGTTCTGGTTGTATAGACCCACCACCGTTGATGGAGCCGGCACGGTGCCCAGCCTTCCATTGCAAACACCCGTCTGACCAACTGCGTTCATCACGTTGGTTGGTTAGTCTCTGAACACTTAATTATACGCAGTTACGTTCAAAATTCGGATAATTAATACTCCCTCTGTCCGCTCGAAAGAGGGTCTTTTTTCCATTTTGGTCGTCCGCTCCAAAGAGGGTCATTTCCTTTTTTACACACATGGGACCCACACACACCCTCTAATACAACTAAAATATGGGGTCCACACTCCCACTAATACAACTACCCACTACACATTAAATAATAATACTCCTTAATCCGCGTGCTCAAAAGTAAATTGCCCTCTTTGGGGCGGACGGAGGGAGTATTAATCTTTTTTTAAAATTTTATGTTTAAAGTCTTACTGGCCCATTTTACAATTTTTTTTATTAATTATCACATTTTATAAAAATGTTATAATATGTTTTTTTATTAAGACAATCACTTGCATGAATCCTTATAATTTTTATTAATTACTTTTATGCATGAAAAAATATTTTTAAGAGAAATGAACTACTCCGTCCATCCTCAATTCCGTACATCCTCAATGTATCTATTTCCTTTTTTGCGTGAATTAAAGAGTATTATTATTTTATGTGTAGTAGGTAGTTGTATTAGTGGAGGGTGTGGGTCTCATAGTCCAAAAAGGAAAATAGATAGATTAAGGATGAATGATCAAAAATGATAAAATGGATAGATTGACAGTGGACGGAGGGAGTATACGTACTCTTCTAAATGAAAAAAAAATACTCTCCAAATAAAAATTTTTTCTATGTACTCCCTTCGTCCCGAACTTATGTTCGCCGACACTTTGGATACGGAGTTTAAGAAAAGTTGATTTTTGATCTAACTTTATTGACTTTTTAGAAGGTATTGTGGTTTTTTTAGATAATAAATAAATTAAAAAGTATATTATGTGTGTTAAGTTGGAGTGATATTTTTGAAATTAAGATAACTTTTGATGTTGTTGATTGATGTGAAATATTCTTTTTTGATGGTAAAAATAAGTATAAGACGGACGAAAATGAAAAATGTGAATATAAGTGTGAGACGGAAGATGTACTAAAGAATATATAGAAAAAAAAAAGCAGGATTTATGAACCTGATTCACACTTGATCCATTTAAAATAAAGGGGGTTAAGTATATTCTAACCTGATGAATCCAAAGTGAGGAGTATTAGCAGAGCCAGAAAGGTGGGAATGAAGCTATTTGTGATAGCCATGAGGGGGGAAAATAAATTATGAAGAGACAAAATTCTTTGCAATGATGGACTTGATCAAACTCCCTCTTTAATTTATACTAGTTTTGTAAGTGGCTAAGATTGTAAATTCATGTTATCTCAGGCTGCTACAAAATTTTCCTGCCAAACTGCTAAGCTCCACGTGAAAAAAAGGACACATATATCAAATTATAAATTGAAAGAGAAAGTCAAACGTATAGATCCCGTTATAAGAAAAGTCATCTTCAAAGTCGTTTTCTGTTCTAAGAATTTTCTGGCAATAACTGACTGTCAAGCCGACGCGCAAATTTGTAAACAGCTACTATCCCAGCTCTATCTATTCAGCAAAGTTCCGTGAAAGACCATATGATGGTGAGACGATTTATTTTTTCTTGATTATGTTTCGATTTTGTTAAAGATATTGTTTCCTCCCTATCCCTATCCGAAAATACAAAGTCTCGTATGATGATATCTATGTGAGAGGAGATGTAGGACGATGTACTCCCTCCGTCTCGGGTATTTTTATCCGTTTGTACGGGCACGGAGATTAAGACGTTTTATTTTTTTAATATATAATATAAGAGAAAGTAGGGATAAATTAGTAATTTAAAAAGAAAAAGTGAATAAAATTATTGGGAATGATGAATAAAGTATAAAAAGTAATTAAAGTTGTTGAGATTGCAAAAAGTAGGTAATAAAATATTATGTATTTTTGCCAAAAATAGAATGAATAAAAATACGTGGGACACCCTAAAATGGAAAGTGAATAAAAATACGTGGGACGGAGGGTGTATTATTAAACAATGACAGTTGTTAAATTATGTTTTCTAAAGTATGATGACTGGTGCATTAAATTATGATTCTGATATGTTATAGTAAAATTCATTACAAACGTAATTAGACTACTAAGACGTATACTTTATCTATATAATAATTATTATATTTTAATTATGAGTTGACACATCTCACATTACATATCCTCGTCTGACAAGATAGTGAACTACAACCATAAAGATGCACAGAGACACCAAAAATGTACCAATTACATACATATTGAGAGTCTTAGACACTTATATTAATTCTTGAGATACTTAATATAAGTATTGCATGCAGTAGCATACCATAAAGTTTTAGAACACTTTATAGGAACACTAATAAATATCTGTAAATTATGTGTTGATACATGATACATGTATTTCTCTAAATGGTTTATACAACACAATTAAGTACCTCAATATTATATTATACTCCCTTCGCCCATTTACAAGGTAACCATTTATTGTTTGCACGTGAACAATTCTAAGGTCTTTATTTGCTTTTTGCACGTGGATTAAAGAGTATTATTATTATAGGTAAAGTGTGTATTTGTATTAGAGAGAAGTGGTGGGTCATATTGTGTACTTTCTTTACTAAATAGAGGAAATTGATACTTTTGAAGCGGACGCCAGGAATAGTAAAATGGATACCTTGTAAGTGGCCGGAGGTAATATATAATAAGATTAATTATATTAAAATACATGACTTTTTCCTCTATTCTCAATATAATCAAGAACTTTTTTTATTGTAAAAAGAATACATGACCTTATTTTTTTCTCAATTTAATCACAAACTTTCTTTCTATAAATTAAATACATGATTTTTTTTTTGTATTTTTTCAATTCAATCACAAATTTTTCCTTATTATATTTTATATTTTATCATTTGTTCAAAATTCTTTTATTAAAGAAAAATCAATGTACATTAAATAATTTAAAAATATATATTATATTTTAAATATTAAATATATTGTAAGACAATTCATAAAAATTCACGTAGTTTGCCACAAATTTAATTAATTATCTTTTTAAATAATGTACGACAATTAATAAATAAAAAGAATTAATATTGAATGGTTAATTATTAAGAGTTCGTACAGTTTAGAAAATTATATATATATATATATATTAATATATATCTTATATACACTAATCGTGAATACGCTGCTATAAATAACTTTTAAAAATATAATGTGTCGTGATATGGTTAATCATTGTATTTTTATTTTAATATTATATATATTATCTTTCTATTTTTATATTTTATTATTATATATTAACACATGTATTATTATCACTATTATATATCTCCAAAATATTTATTCTTATCTACAAAATATCTAATAAGTCTTTATTCAATTAATTATTTCAAGAGAATAATTATCTAAACATTACTCCTTCCATCCCGGAATTTTTTGCACACTTTTTTTGTAAATTACAAAGAAGTGTGCAAAAAATTACGGGACGAAGGAAGTATAATATATTGAATAAAAATAGATCCACTATTAAAAAACAAAAATAAGTTACACTCCTTTTATTTTATTATATGACAACATTTAAAAATTTATTATTCTAAAAAATTTTATTTAATTACCTCAAAGCTTAAATTAAAAATAATATTTATAAAAATATTTATTTAACATAAATATTATACTATTTATAATTATATATACAACATTATTTAGGTTATAAATATATCTGAAATAAAAAATAATGAATATCATGTAACACACGGGCAATAATTACTCTAAAAAATTTTATTCAATTACCGCAAAGCTTCAATTAAAAAATAATATTTATAAAAATATTTATTTAACATAAATATTATACTATTTATAATTATATATACAACATTATTTAGGTTATAAATATATCTAAAATAAAGAATAATGAATATCATGTAACACACGGGCAAAAATAAAACATAAACAATCATATAAATTAATAATTTAACTAAAATATTTAATTAACATAAATATTTTGTTCATAATAATTGTAGGCACCTGAATTTTATTGCCTATTAAATAAAATATATGACAAATTAATGCAGTAATTATCAATTAATTATTTATTTATTAAGGAATTTAAATAAATTAATTCCTAAAATAAATGAGTAAATAATTGATAATTGAGTCTTATCCAATCCAGCAGGCTTAATTAAAGGAGATAAGCCCAACATATCTTTTAAAGGAGAAAATATCTCTTAAGTAGTTATTTTCTCTACATATAAATAAGGGTCTTCAGTCCTCATTCCAGACACACCAAAAACATCTGAAGACGCGCTTCTGAAGAGATCAAGAATACGAGCAGTGCTCCCTTGAGATCTTCAAGCATCTTCAAGTCAAGACTTGAGATCTTCAAGCATCTTCAAATCAAGAACGGTCTGCAATCAGAGATCAAGCTGCCAAGCCCTCTGATCCGGCGTTATTCCAGCCAACCGCCTCCGATCAGAGATCAAGCTGCCAAGCCCTCCGATCCGGCGTTATTCCGGCCAACCGCCTCTGATCAGAGATCAAGCTGTCAAGCCCTCCGATCCGGCATTATTCTAGCCAACCGCCTCCGATCAGAGATCAAGCCACCAAGCCCTCCGATCCGGCGTTCTTCCAGTCATCCGCCTCCGATCAGAGATCAAGCTGACAAGCCCTCCGATCCGGCGTTCTTCCAGCCATCCGCCTCCGATCAGAGATTAAGCTGCCAAGCCCTCCGATCCGGCGTTCTTCCAGTCATCCGCCTCTGGTCAGAGATCAAGGTGCCAAGCCCCTCCGATCTGGCGATCTTTCAGTCAACAACCTTCTTCCACAGAAAAGTCTTTAAGTCAACGTTCAATCCGAGCAAAGGCTCGACGTCTCCGGGTCAACGTCAAGACTACATAGTCAGAGCTCGGACAAGCTTCATCCGAAGATCCGGCTCCGAAAGTTGATAAAGTCAATAAGTCAACTCAAGAGAGGAATCAGAGGACAAATAGAAAATGTTTACCTTAATTCTCAAGTTCAATCCATATTGGATTTTCTTTGTAATTTATTTTGTATTTTAATAAATATAAAATTTGTTGTTACAAATTTTGGCACGCCCGGTGGGACAGTTTCGACCTCTCATCTCTTCTCTTTAAAAGTTCAAAGATACAAAGTATGGCTCCTCTCAGAATTGCAATAAGAAGGTCTCCTGTCTTAAAGCCTTCAGAGCTGCAGACTGTGAAGATTCAAAGGACAACTCCAATCAAGATTGCAATAAGAAGATCTACTGCCTCAAAGCTTTCAGAGTTGCAGGCTAAAGATGTCGAAGTCGTTACAAGAAGTATATCTGAAGGCCCCTCTATGACAAACCTTGTGGAGGAGATCTTTCTCGATAAGCCAATGCACAACGACAAAGATAGTGAATGTGACTCTAACATCCAATCCATAGAAAATTCAGCGTATGACTCACCCATAGCCTCTGCCATGGCAACAAATGCTTCGTCTGTCGAAGAACAACTGGCAAGTTTGACTCAGTCCGTTGCTGCACTCACTAAACAAAGCCAAGAATAAGGTCTGTTGATATCCAAACTGATGGAAAAGATGGAGATAGCACAGACAAGCCATGCAGATGATATGCAAGTTGAAGGTAAAGACGAGTAGGAAGACTCTTCGAAACATCATCTTTCTGAAAAGAAGCCAGTTGAAGAACATATACAAATTTCTGCTGACGGAATGCTCCCTATGAACCAATTGAAGAGCATCGTACTAGAGACAATAAAAGACAAATTTAAAGAGAGCTCAAATTCTTCTGTTGCCTATAAAAAGCCATATACAAAGAGAGTTGACAATTTGAAGATGCCAATTGACTACCAACCTCATAACTTTCAACAATTCAATGGCAGAGGCAATCCAAGACAACATATAGCGTATTTCGTCGAGACATGCAACAATGCTGGAACCTTTGATGATCATATGCTCAAACAATTTGTCTGCTCGCTGAAAGGAAATGCCTTTGATTGGTATATCGAATTGGAAGCTAACTCCATCGACAGTTGGGGGCAAATGGAAAAAGAGTTTCTCAATAGCTTCTACAGCACTCGAAGGACTGTTAGTATGATCGAATTGACTAACACTTGCCAGTGGAAAGAAGAGCCAGTAATCGATTATATTAATCGATGGAGAAATCTAAGCTTGAATTGTAAAGATCAATTGTCCGAAGTCTCTTCCATCAACATGTGCATTCAAGGAATGCAATGGAGTCTGCGATACATCCTCCAAGGGATTCAACCAAAGACTTTTGAAGAACTAGCTACAAGAGCTCATGATATGGAGTTAAGTATGCCATCAAGTGACTTCGAATTTCCAAGCAACAACTCTTATGAATTTGAAGACATTTACCTTGATGAACCTCTCGAGGAGGAATCACAGTCAAAGAAGCCAGTGTCAATAAAGATTCAAAGAAATGAAGTTAAAGCAAGAGAAAGTAATGCACCCAATGATTGGGGGCAATGAACTATTAACAAAGTCAATGCTCCTTGACACGAGCTAAAACTGTCTGCATTACGCTCCTTGATACGAGCTTAAACTATCTAAAAACTCTCCAAATGTAATGCTCCTTGACAAGAGCTAAAACTGTCTGCATTACGCTCCTTGATACGAGCTTAAACTATCTAAAAACTCTCCAAATGTAATGCTCCTTGACACGAGCTAAAACTGTCTGCATTACGCTCCTTGATACGAGCTTAAACTATCTAAAAACTCTCCAAATGTTATGCTCCTTTGATACGAGCCTAAACTATCAAACTCAAATCAAATCTCCTTGAGAAGAGACAAAACTCTCTACATGTTATGCTCCTAGATACGAGCTTAAACTATCTAACTCAAATCAAATCTCCTTGAGAAGAGACGAAACTCTCTATATTTTACACTCCTTGATATGAGTATAAACTGTTTAACTCAAATCAAATCTCCTTGAGAAGAGACGAAACTCTCTATACTCCTTGATATGAGTATAAATTGTCAGAAAAAATCAAGCTCTAGACTCCTCGGGAAGAGTATAAACTGTCTACAAATTCAAATTGAAGACTCCTTGACATGAGTATAAATTGTCAGCAAGTTCAAGTTCAAAGCTCTTTAACGCACGAGCATAAACTGCATGTTACTCCTGGCCCGTATGAGTATAAACTGTGTACGGTACCCCCATTCAAACCAAATCATGTCCATTTGAATTACGTTATGACTTGATTCTCTGTGAAGAGGTACGTAGGCAACTTAGCACTCTGCTAAGTTCAGTCATAATTCAGGCTATTCGTATCAAGGTGCTGAGGCAAGCAATAAAATTCAGTCATGTTGATCAATAATGGAGTGTCGCAATTTGTTCACTTCAACACAAAGGCGTTCGTGAACAAAATGCGAGGGGGCATTTGTAGGCACCTGAATTTTATTGCCTATTAAATAAAATATATGGCAAATTAATGCAGTAATTATCAATTAATTATTTATTTATTAAGGAATTTAAATAAATTAATTCCTAAAATAAATGAGTAAATAATTGATAATTGAGTTTTATCCAATCCAGCAGGCTTAATTAAAGGAGATAAGCCCAACATATCTTTTAAAGGAGAAAATATCTCTTAAGTAGTTATTTTCTCTACATATAAATAAGGGTCTTCAGTCCTCATTCCAGACACACCAAAAACATCTGAAGATGCGCTTTTGAAGAGATCAAGAATACGAGCAGTGCTCCCTTGAGATCTTCAAGCATCTTCAAGTCAAGACTTGAGATCTTCAAGCATCTTCAAGTCAAGAACGGTCTGCAATCAGAGATCAAGCTGCCAAGCCCTCTGATCCGGCGTTATTCCAGCCAACCGCCTCCGATCAGAGATCAAGCTGCCAAGCCCTCCGATCCGGCGTTATTCCGGCCAACCGCCTCCGATCAGAGATCAAGCTGTCAAGCCCTCCGATCCGGCATTATTCCAGCCAACCGCCTCCGATCAGAGATCAAGCCGCCAAGTCCTCCGATCCGGCGTTCTTCCAGTCATCCGCCTCCGATCAGAGATCAAGCTGACAAGCCCTCCGATCCGGCGTTCTTCCAGCCATCCGCCTCCGATCAGAGATTAAGCTGCCAAGCCCTCCGATCCGGCGTTCTTCCAGTCATCCGCCTCTGGTCAGAGATCAAGGTGCCAAGCCCCTCCGATCCGGCGATCTTTCAGTCAACAACCTTCTTCCACAGAAAAGTCTTCAAGTCAACGTTCAATCCGAGCAAAGGCTCGACGTCTCCGGGTCAACGTCAAGACTACATAGTCAGAGCTCGGACAAGCTTCATCCGAAGATCCGGCTCCGAAAGTTGATAAAGTCAATAAGTCAACTCAAGAGAGGAATCAGAGGACAAATAGAAACTGTTTACCTTAATTCTCAAGTTCAATCCATATTGGATTTTCTTTGTAATTTATTTTGTATTTTAATAAATACAAAATTTGTTGTTACAATAATAATAAAATATATTTAAACTAATTTATTTTATTAATTTAAGATGACAAAGACTTGTATAGGCCGGTCTTTTTCTTTCAAAATGGTACAATCGGATCTAATACTAACATGCGGGTCAAAACACTAATACGCGGGTCAAAATCCAAATCCAATTCAATCCAATCTTTTTTCCGCTGCTTCATCTTCTCTCACTTTCTCTTTCTCCCACAACAACCGCAAGCTTTGCTCCTCCGCCGGCAGTTGTAGCTGGGATTCTCCACTGGTTCCAACGATGACTAATTCCTAGGGCAGTCTTCTATCTTGCCGCTGTTTCGATTTATTGGTTGCAGCTTTGGCTGCTTATATCTCCGTCGGTCCGCGACCTTGCGACGTGCTTCCAGCCGTCCTCTTCGCCTTGTGCGAATCACAGCTTGACGGCCGCGTCGGCCCTTACTGTCGGCAGCGTCGATTCCTTCCGTTGGCGGCCACTCCCGCTGCAGCGTATGCCGGAGACATCCTGGGTTCTCCTTCTTTCAGGGCTGCGCCGCCAAATCTTCACTCAACGTTGTACACCCTTGACTCGATTTGGGGTCCCTGCTCCTCGCTCATCCTTGGTACTAATGTTTTTTGGGCTTCCTGCCCTCATTTGGTCCTTCTCGATTGGTGAATCTTAATCTAACTCCACTGTTCAGGATTTTCCGTCTGACTTGGCAATTCCGCAGACCAGTCAGCCGCCGACGGCCTCTCTTTCATGAGCAGCCTCAGGCGACGTTCCGACAAGTTTGGACGGCTCCAGATCCCCTTCTCGCAGGAACCCCCTGCCTGCTGGCAATGGCGATGGGTTCAATAGGGTGTACAAAATTCTGGACTCAATTTGTGACAAATCATGAATTGCCCTTTTCCTGAATAGGCGACGAAATTTCCATTCGAATTATGGACTAGTCGAATGCTGATGCCAATTGCAGTTGATGATAGGGCACTTAATGGGCCGTTGGGACATTTTGATAGATATTGATGTTACCTATTTCGTCCTTAATTTCTTCTTGGTTGGATTTTGTTTTCAAGAACACTATGCTGCGCTTTTTATTCAAGCAAATATGATCTAGTTGTTGTGTTTCTTGATGATGCTTACTTTCTTGCTACTTTCTTGCTGCAAGATAGCAGCGAAAAATCTACTTTTTGGGATAAGTCTTTGTTGTTAGCGGGTTCAATTGGAAGAACGAGCCCTTGCCAAATTCTATTGCTTCTGTTTTGATTGTGTTACTCTTGGCTGATAGCAATTCCAATATATAGCTCCATGTATTAATTGCTGGGCTTTGCTCAATAATTAGATGAGGAAGAGCTCTTGATGATTCTGAATATAACGTGTTGTAGTGTAGTGTCTATTTTTGCTTAGAAAACTAGGATGTTTATTGAGAGTTAGACACTTGTTGGTTCTCTTAGGGCCATATTAGCCTTGTTTAGGCTATTTTCTTTTCCAGCAGCTAGATTGAGATTAGAATATGATGGTTTAGGTTGCTTTTTTTTTCCTTTTTTTCATGGACTTATGCTTTTTTTTGGAATTTTACTGGACGATTGGTAAATTAGATTGAAGACAGGTTTCAGAGTCGAAAGTTTGGCTATTTTAGAATGAGATCACAAATATTAGTTATTTATTTTTCTGCAACATCTTACTATTTTTAGCTGAAAAATTAACATATTGTGTATTGTAATTCAAGTTGATTATGCAGATTCTTCTGCATGGGTGTATATTTAAAAGAATACTAAGATGTTTACTTTTAGTTCTATCTCTAATTTTGTTATTTTAAGTTCCATCTTTATTTTTCAATTCAGACTAGTCAATTTTCTTTCTGATGATAAACAAGATTGCATTTTTCTATTAGGATTACTCTTTCTAATAATTTAGAACACTTTTTATAATAATTTAGGATACTCTTTGATTTGAGACTCTAATTTTTCTGAAAATTATTAAGATTGATCTTTATAATAATTTAGGTCACTCTTTAATTTGAAATTAATCTTTTTGAAAATCAAATAAGATTTTTTTTCTCTGATAGAATTACTCTTTATAATAATATATGTTAGTTGCTTTAATACTCTAATATTTCTGAAAATTAATAGGATTACTTTTTATAATAATTTAGGTTACTTTTTATAATTAATTAGATTACTCTACTATATTGATTTAGTTTTGTATTGAAAAATTTGTTGTTAATCCAACAAGGTTAATTCTCTTTTTTTTTTTACTCATTATAATAAATTAGGTTACTTTTTTTTTTGGTAACTCTTTATAATAAAATTGGGTTATTCTTTTTTATTTTTTGGGTTACTCTTTTTTATAAAAATTAAATTATACGTTTTCATATTAAATGGGTTACTCTTTATAAATAATTAGATTACTTTTTATAAAAAATTAGGTTACTCTTTGATTTTGATACTCTAATTTTTTAAAAAGAAATCATGTATTGTGAAATATTAAATTGCATGCTTTCATATTAGTTGGGCTATTTTTTATAAGTAATTAGGTTACACTCTTTATAAAAAAATTAGGTTACTTTCTATAAAAAATTAGGTTACTCTTTGAAATTTATTAGGTTACTCTTTATAATGAATTTGATTACTCTTTGAATTGAAATTCCGATTTTTTAATAATAAAGTCTTTTTTAATTAATTAATTGGATTACTTTATAAAAATAATTAGGTTACTCTTTTAAATTTATTAGGTTACTCTTTAATTTCTTATTCGGATTTCAAAAAATAAAATATTGTTTTAATTGGTTAATATCTTTTAGGTTACTCTTTTTTATTAATTAGATTACTCTTTAAAATTAATTAGGTCACTCTTTGATTTAATTCTCTAATTTTTAAATAAAGTTATGTATTATTTGGAAAATTAAGTTATCTCTCAAGAAGGTGTCTCAATGCTTTACAATGACTAATGACTAGGGGTGGGCGGTATGGCATACCGAAAATTTTTTGTCATATCATATACCGTACCGAAATTTTCGGTATTTAAAAAATCATACCGTTACCTTACCTAAACTTTCGGTATACCTTAGTTCGGTATACCAATATTTCGGTATAAGAAAATAGTATACCTTCTACTTACCAATATTTCGGTATGCCATACCATACCTAAAATATCGGTATATATCATCCTATTACATAGTTTGCTATACCGTTATACATCTAAAATTCAATAAATCTTATAAAAACCATGTACTAGAAAAGTGAAAGATAGCTATAAAACATACTCTAATAAATAACAAATTCAAAAATATACGACAATCTGCAAACGATCAAATTAAATAAGAGTAAGTCTCATGAAAACCGGGTTTACAGGTAAGCCTTATTTTTTAATATTACTCTTTAATATATAAAAAATAACTCTTTGAAGAGTAATAATTTTTACACAATAGAGTAATAATTCGTATCTCTAAAACGTAATTTTTCATGTACTTAAAGTAATCGATACATCGGGATTTACAAGAATTTGAAGAGTAATTTTTTAATTTAAAAAGTAACAATTCATGTGCTAAAGAGTAATTTTTTATGTACTAAACAGTAACCGAGTTTACATAATTAATATATCTAAACCCGTTTTACAAAGTGTTTGTCATTAAATAAATAGTACTCCCTCCGTCCCATTTTCATCTTCATATTTACTGTACACACGCAAATTAAGAAAAATTGCTTTTTGAGTAACTTTTGGGGGTAGTTTGGTATTTTTGGATAATAAATAAATGATAAAGTATGTTATGTGTGTTAAAAAGGTGATGGCAATTTTGAAATTAAAGTATGTTAGAGGGATATTAGTTATGTACCTTTTCCTTTTATGGAAGTGTGAAGTTGAAATTGGGACGGACCAAAACGGAAAGTGTGAAGTTGAAGTTGGGACGGAGGGAGTACCTAAGAGATCTACACAAAAATATATGGAACTTATATTAAAATCAACACTTTTAAATTTTCATATACATAGAATTACTTAATTAAAAAATAAGTACTAATATCATGTAAGTCAATGATCTTTATCAATAATTTATAATTATGAAGAAATATACATTAGGATTTTAAATTTAATCTTTAATAAAATAGTGTATATATATAATTTAATTAAAAATTATAATACATACATAATAATTATAATTGTATGTATCTTCTAATATGGTAATATCGTATCATATAACTCAAAAAATTGAATATTTTACGGTATTTCGGCATATATCAAAATACCGCGGTATTGATTATTTATATACCTTTATCGTACCAAAATTTTCAATACGGTATCATACCTTACCAAAAATTTCGGCCGGTATACCAAAATTTCGGTATTTTTCCCCCGCCCTACCAATGACGATACTATGGTGCAAAGTACTCAACTAAAACTATACCAATAGAATTAAGGATCTAGAGAGCACAATCACAGAAGCATTAAAGCACTGTTCATACTTTCACTTGAATCAAAATGTTAGCTATTCTGCACCAGTTCTACAATTACATAATCAAAACTATTTTGCCATCTCAATGAATTTAAATCAATAAACCACCAACCACGACAAAATCAATAATAATAAAAAGATGAATACTTTCAAATTCAAATAAGCTCTCAACTAGCGACATACAGATTTACAGCAAGGTGAATGTACAGCGAGAGAAACTACCGCAAACTCCTCCATCATTATCATCATCACACTTTCTGTAATAACAACAACAAGAGCTTCCACTTTCTGTAACTTGTTCAATGCCTGCTATCTAGAATCTTATGCCTGCACATACACCCATTTATACCAAAAGTACTCCACCACTAAAACAAAGTAGAGGTCGAAAGTCACATACTTGAGGATGAAACGGAATGGGTTTGTAAACCAAGTGTCTGTAATTAATATTGAAAATTCATAAATAGTTCGAAAACAAGAAAAGGGCTAGCTTGGTGGGGAAGACACTAGATGCATCCTAAGCCCTTGAGATGAAGTCATTGCTAGAAAAAAAGAGTAGAAATAGTGTGTATTACTGTGAGAATTTTTACTAGAATTCGATTCTACCATATTTGCAAATCTTGGAAGCCGTGGTTGCCCTCTAAATTGGGAATACTTTCTGCTCCACCATTATTGTGTACCGATAAGAAATCGATGGCATCCTCTTTCACGCCAGACCAGATTGGAATGATCTAAAGCTCTGAAATTCTATTTATCTCCACTATTAGCGGCTGGCCATGCTTTTTTTTCGACGGCAATCGGCGCGGCTGGACAGCGAATTCCAGGAGGCGGCTGCGCGCTGGAGGATGCAGCAATCGGGATGGCTTCGGTGGCTCTGCGTGGTGGAGCATCCAGCGGTGGTGATCGGCGACTCCCTCTCTCCGCCAGTAGAAGCTGGTCTTTCCCTCTCGACGACTGGAAGACAGAGGCAGCAGATCAGGCGACGAGATGGCGATGTTTCAGATCTATGAGTGAGAGAGGGAAGAAGAGCGAGAAATCAATGGAAAATTGGGGAATAAATTCGGCTGAACCCAGGAAAGAAGAAAGTGAGAGAGAGAAGATGAACAAGAAATTATGTATTGAGAAAATGAGAGAGAGGATCCGGCAGAACCTATCGACCCTGAATATTTTATCAGTGTTGTGACTTGGGATCCGGTTCCACCAAAATTTGGTAGGACCGGTCCTACCCTAGTCTTCTCATTTAAGATAAAGTACACTAATTAATCCGTGTAGTACACGGGAGAAAACAAACTAGTTTTAATTTATATAGGTAGTCATAGTAAAATCTGATTATTTTAGTAGTTTTTTTATTAATTATTAAAAAGTTATTATTAATAAAATTTCGTAAAGATTATTTAATAGATTATTTTATTAAAGTAAGATTAAATGAGAAAATATAAAAATTACGTATACTTAACTAAAATAAATAAATTTATTATTCAATTGAAAACATACATATAAAATCATGTATTTAATTGATAAAAAGAAATTTTGTGATTAAATTTCGGAAAAAACAGAAGGTCATGTATTTTTTTGACGAAAAAAAAATCGTGACTAAATTGTAAAAAGAGAAAAAAGCGTGAGACCTCACGGATAAAATGTAATCACTTTCATTTAAATTATAGATTGTTCATGAAATAACATTAACACGTTTCATTAATTGAGTATCACTTTTCATTATAAAAGTTATCACTTTTTATTCGTTTTATGTAAGCCCTTACATTTACGTGAGAGAATGCCTTCTTCTAGGGGCTCGAGCCATTAGTGTGATACCACTCTGGAAGAGCTAGAATTTTAACCTTGTGTCAGGACATACGGGCCAAGGAACAACCTCAGATAGACAATTTCTATGGAGAGGCATCCTAAAAGGTAATATATAGAGACGTGCAAAGGTTTTCTCGAGTCAGATGAAGATTAACCTTCCAGTACAAAGGCAGAAGGGATATTGACCTTTATATGTAGTAAAGAATATATTCTAAACTAAAAGGTAAATTAGTAATCACATAAAAAAATACTCTTCCCGTTTCACATTTATCTTCATATTTTCTGTTTTCGTTCATCTCACACATATCTTTACATTTTTCATATTTATGTTCACCACCCAAAAAAGAAAATATCACATCTATTAATAACCTAAAAAAATCATCTTAATTTCAAAAATATCACTCACATTACATACTTTATATATTATTTATTACCTAAAAATATCACAATATCTCTAAAAAGTTAATAAAATTAATGCAAAAACTTGTGTGTCCCGGGGCACACCGTGCGCTGATGCGAGTAAAAAAAAGTGTGTTTTAGTGTCCAATTTAATATATTTTTTATGAGAACTGTTGTTATATATTAGCACATATCTTATATTCAATATAAGTGAGAAAAAGGTGCACTTGAGGTATTTTATTGTGTTTTGGGTGGAAAAATGATCAAAAGTGCAAAGTTGGAGAAAAGGTGCAACTTGTGCTAGAATGCTAGAAAACGCACGTCCAACTTGTATAATTTTTTGTGTTTGTGTGGAGCTCAAAACTAGAAGTGTTATACATGGTTGGAAAGCCACAGAAGAGAGGGTCGTTTTGGCATAAAAAAACCTCAATCGGAGTCCAAACGAGAAAGTTATGATCAAAATTGTGACATCGCGCAAGCTGTTCCTGTTCAGCACGACTGTTCCATTTTTTTTGACTTGTTACACCTTCAAATGTTGGAGTTTATGTGAGTTACTTATATTAATAGAAAGCCAAGGAAGAGATGATCGCTTGAGTGTAAGAATAACTCAAATCAGAGTTTTGAAGAGGAAGTTATGCTCAAAATCGTAAAGTAGAGAGCCAAAAATTACCTATTTCTTGGAGCACAACTGATCTCCTTATCACATAATCCTCCATGATTCATCCATATCTTTTATTACCTTAATTAATTTTCTCGCACCTATATATATTTTACATCATTATTCATGTGAGAACCACAACTCAATCATCCTACACCACACAAAGGGGTGATCCCCCAAACTATCATCCACATCCCTTCCTCCCTTCATCCATCACTGTGAAGATTCATCTGTGGAATCAAGTAGAGAACCAAGAGGAGGATTCAAGACGGAGAAGGAAGCGACGACGCCCGTATCTATGGTTTCCTTCGTTTCTTAATTTATCTTGTATTTTCCGGACATATAGGTAAGATCTATCCAACACCCATGATTATTTTTCGCAACATCATGTGCTAGAACCGTTGTGGTAGATCTAGTGTTTTGAAGGTTTTATAAATTAATTAAACTCTCTTGTGTGTCCTCCATACAATACTTGTAGATTTATTTTATATATAATTATGCTTGCTTAATCCATATTCACGATCATTTTGTGCATCTTCAATTGGTATATAGAGTTAGAATATATATCTTGGTTGTAGATTGAGTGCGTTCACCATTGAACATGATTCCATGTTATGATTCTAAGTGAGGGGACTCTGAAACTTCATTAGAACTATCATATATGAATGTTTATTAATTGAATTGAATTCGGGTTAATAAGTAGGATAAATATGATAATTTTATAGTACCTATAAAGGGAGATCATATTGGGTTAGATTCCAGACGTGGAAAATAATTGATAATGATAGTACCTAGAAAGGAGGATGAAATTATATCTCTTGCTCCAAGGTTATTCACACGTATTACACGTATTTTTACTTTTGTCTATATAAAAGATTTACATGATTTAGTGATGCGTCCATAGTTCACAAGGCAGAGTCAGTCTGCACTTGAGAGAGAAGTTAAGTAGTAAAATTAGATTACCCTACTACTACTACCTATTCTCCATTCTTGAGTCACATTCGTAATCTTCCAGTGATATTTTATTTTAATTGTTATTTTAATTAATTTTTTAGTAGTTAAATAATTCAATACTCAACTTTATTGCATTGTCTTAATTAATTTAATAAATAATTAAATTGATAATACACAATCCTTTGGGTTCGATATTTAACTTGATTGCTTATCTAAACTACAATAACATCCTTCATACTTGGGGATTGTGTGTTGAGAAATCGTTCAACATGCGGTCATATCTTTAATATTAAATTGTATACCCTTTAATATAAAGACGTGTACCTTTTATTTTCTGAAAAAAAATAAAAAATATTAATGAAAAATGTATAGCCTTTAGAACAAAATGTTGTACCCTAATTAATTAAAATATTTACCGTTTAGAATAAAATGATGTACCCTTACACAATTATACACCTGAGACACAAGAAACCAACTCTAAAACTAATCAAAATATAACTTTTTTTTAAGCTACTTATCTACAGTACTTCTGATACAATTAAGAGTGAGACTGAGGAAATAGTATATCGTAAATAATCGGAAAAAATATGGCCAAATGTCCGCGTGCATTCGAATCATGTATGCATGCATAATAAATTCATACGGCCAAAAATTTGAGTGAGACTAGTTATCTCTCGGAAAGAATTATATATAATATGAATAAAATACGATAACATTCTAATAAAACTGCATACATAATAAATTCATATGGCCAAAAAATTGAGTGATGAGACTGGTTATCTCACGGAAAGAATTATATAATATGAATAAAATATGATAACATTCTAATAAAAATTTCACTCGATTGTTGAAAATGATGATTGTTTAATAAACTATTTTATTAACAATTCGTAATATAAATTAAAAAGTAATAACATTTTTAATGAAAAGGTTATTATATTTTTATTAAAAAATAATAAATTTTAAGAAAAAATAAAATGGTATGATCTAACACAATCTGTATTGCTCTATTCTTATTGGTATCGTATTTTATAGTTTAGGGTATACTCTCTCCATTCAAGAGCAACATGAACAATTTGCATTTTCGTCCGTTCAGCATATTGTGTATAATAAAAAAAATAGCAACATTATTAATTAACACCATAGCCCCACAATACAATTTAATTTTAAAATTATCATCAACAACTAACATACATAACATATTTTATATTTTTGTTATCCAAAAAAATTACATTACACATAAAAAAGTAAATAAAGTTAATTAAAAACTTTTTTTTTAATTCATGTGAAAAACAATCGTTCAACTGTTCATATTGTACTGAAACTTTTAGACTATTACTTACCTCAAGGAATTAATATTTATTTCATTAAGGTTTTTATATCAGTTCATTTAAATTACTATTTAATCTTTGTGGTTTAGGTATAATACCTTTCATGTGTAATTATTATTTTACTTTTATAATTCACAGTGTATTTGTTTTGCGTTTTGTACATATTTTAATAACTATAATGTAAAATAAATTATATAAATATTTATGTGATGATCACATGCTTTTTAAAATAATTATTATTTTGAGTACTTATTAAGATGCAAAAATTATATAGTGGCACCAATTTGAGAAAACGTGAAAAATATGTTTACATGGACAGATTGCTTTATTTTAATCAAAATGTATGCATAATAAAAATTAGAATAATTAAGCTATGAACTAGCGTGGAATTGTAGTTGGATTAACATGTGATGCATTAATATCTTGAATAGAATGTATACATAATTATATTGGAATATTAATTAAGCTACTAAACTAGCGTGGAATTGTAGTCCGGATTAACATGTGGTTGCAATCGTATGGTGAAAAAATTATGTACATCTCAAGACCAAAATTTTGTTCACATGTACACGAGTCCACATTATTGAATTGAGGAATGTAATTTTATAAATTTTATTTTTCATTTTTTAAAAGTAATCTACTAGTTTTTTTAAAAGTTTTATGTGGACTTTTACATATCATAAAGTTATACTTTTATAGTTACGTACATATTATACTTTAAAAATTATAATCATCTTAAATCATACACTTAAAACCATTTCTTAATATATACCTACATAAAAACCTTTTTTTAATTATTGGTCAAATAATGAGTCTTATGAGTCTATTCATTTCATCACCAGCCTACATAATATCATTTCATAAAATCTTTTATTGAAAAAAGTATTTTTTTCCTATTAAGAAAATTATTTTATTATTTTGGTCGTCTATTTAAAATGTATTTATTTATTTTTAATTAATGAACCTCGTATATAATCCACCTTTAACTATTACTAAAATTAGCTATTCATTTTATAATATAAAATAATAATACTATTTTATTTATGTAAAAAAAAATTGCATATATTACTTATGTAATCAGGAAATATTAAATACTATTCCCTCCATCTTGCATGAACGTTTACGTTTGCTTTTTGCATGTAGAATAAGAGATATAATATTTTAATATATAGTGAAGTGAGAAATAATATTTAATGTAAAGTAGGTAGTTGTATTAGTATTGTGTGTGGGTTCTACATGAATAATTAATTGTTTTGTATGGGTCCAACTTAAAAAAAATGAAACATAAATCTTAACTTAAGACATACTAAAATAAAAATTGTAAACCTTAATGCGGGCCGGGGAGGTGCGTGATAATATGTGTAATGTGTTGAGTAGAAGTGAGTTTTTTGAAAAGTAGGATAGTAAATTTAAAAAAACGTAATCACTTTTGTGTGATGTATAATGGTGAAAATATGAAATTCTTGTAAGAGTCTATCACTATGTTGGCGAAAAATTTAATGAGATCATGAATTCTAGTGGAAGACTTGAAAAAGTAGAAGCTTAATTAGAAGAAGAATCGGTGGACTTGAAAATTTATATATTTTCATTCAGAAGACTAAGTGGTTAGAAGACCAACGTTACAACTATTATGGTCACCATCCAATTGCTGACGTATTTAAGCAAATAAAAATTACATCTTGAACACAATGTAATGTGATGTGATATTTTTTATAATATTTTTTTTATAGGGGTGATTTTTGTATTAATTTATATAATAAAAAAAGATGAGGGTGAAAAGATAAAGAGAAAAGATGTTTTAAGGAGAGAAAATGTATATATGTATATATATGGGTAATTTTTAAAAACTAGGTATGGATTTTGAATTTCAATTCCATGGTTTAAAATCCGGAAATAAATATCCCCTTAGAGAATGATACATGGTGGGATGGAGAAATTCAATCTCATGCCCCAAAGGTTTAAGCATTGACTTAGATATAGTTGTCCTGCTCTTTCCTACATGTCAATAATCCAACGGAGTGACACAAAAAATGTCACACCAAAGTGGCTCAAAAGATCCCGAATCCCTAATCAAGTATCTGACACATGAATTTTTTAATTAAAATATGGGTTAATTCCTAAAAATTTCACCACCTCATTAAGGATTTTCAATTCTATCACAACATTTTATTTTTATCAATTAAATACACGATCTATTTAATATTTTCAATTTTACCACAACCTTTTATTTTTGTCAATTCAACACACGATTTATTTAATATTTACAATTCTATCACAATTTTATTTTTGCAATTTGATATACCGCTTATTTCATATTTTTAATTTAACTTATTATTATTATTATTTTATTATTATTATTATTATTATTATTATTAAAAGTTCTTTAGAAGTTTAAATATTAGGTCGAACACTTATGAATTTCTTTTTTAGTTAATCTCTTATAAATCGGGTTTACATTATAATTTTTTTGTAAACTTTGTGGTCCTCCTTAATTTACACACCCTATCAATACATATGGTATATATAATTGGAAGGGGATTATAGGATTTACACCGTGAATACAATTTGCACAAGTGTTTGTGATTTTTTTCCCTTTTATTATAGTAAAATTCATAGTTATAATTAACGTGTGATAGAAAATTATTTTAATAGCTCAACCCTATGTAAAATTATACTTACTATAATGAATAAAATTCTATTAGTATTATTTTCTAGTCGACCTTATTTATTACTATTATTATAGTAAATTTACAATTGTAATAAAAATATTAGATAAATAAAATTATTCATTAAAACTCATAACTATTTTGGATTTCGGGTATTTTGGATTTTCGGATCGGGTATCCAAAAATTCAGACTAGGAATTTTATTATCCGAAATTGATCCGAAATTTCTTAGATCCAAAAATTTGGGTACCCGATGCGGGTACCCGAAGTTTTTCCCCTATTTTAATCAAGCAACCAAACTGTCCAATAAAAAAAATAAAAAAATCAAGCAAGCCAATACTAAATACCAAACCACTAAAACAAACCTGTTACGATCATAAGCCAACACTAAATTAAATTTGAAAACTAATCATATATCACATACAACTTGCAAGCCCCATGAACATCCAACCAAACATGAAAATAACTAGCAATTCAAGACTAGTAGTCTATCATTAAAATAATACAAACAATCATTAAATTGAAACAAGTGCATTAAGATACAAGCAGTCTAAAAATTCTTGCATTAAGATACAATAAATCATCAAAACAGGTTTAATTGAACAACTTGCATCAATGATTCACCCATAAACTATGTCAATCATACCATTCTCAAGAACTTCCTGCTCACCCAAATCCTCTTCCTCATTTATTGGAGCACTATCCGAACGAAGCCAATTTTGAGTACAAATTAGAGCTTGGACAAGTCTAGTGGTCAAAGAGCTCCTAAATGCATCAAGTACTTTTTCACCGGTACTAAATTTCGACTCTGAGAAAACTGTAGAGACTGGAACAGAAAATACATCTCGAGCTATCTTGGAGAGAATAGGAAATCTAAGAGAGTTTACCTTCCACCATTTCAATACATCAAACTCTTCATTGTCATCTTCATTATCCTCTGCTAGATATTTCTCCAACTCAGTTTTCACATGTTCATATCTCCCTCCAATTTTGTGCCTCTTAAATTCATCTTTCAACAATTAACTAGATGGGAATTGAGAAGCAACAATTTTCCTTGTAGATGAAGAACTTGAAGGAGCAGTTGGAATTCCAGGAGGTCCATACATCTCTTTGTATGCATCAAATATCTCTTGCATGTCACTCTTAACTTGGTTTTCATTGTAGCAAGCATTGCAACATCATTTTACAATCTATCAAAAGAAAAATCAATGAACTCCAACTTATGACGTGGATCAAGAAAAAAAGCAAAATATAAAATCATATTCATCTTATCAATTGATCCCCAATACTTCTCAAATTTAACTTTCATCATTCTTGACATAACACTCAACTGAAACTGATCACTACCTATACACTCCTTCAAAAACATTTCAATCCCATATATTTCATGAAACATGTGGTTAGATATGATATATGAAGAACCAGAAATGCACAACGTAAGCTTGTAAAAATGCTCCAAAAATTTCAGGAATAATGTAGCTCTCTCCTAATCAGTATCCCTCGGAACCCCATCGTATGGTAACTTTGACAGCTCATTTTCATAACCAAGATCTACACCTTCATAAGCTTCAAATGCTCTTCTAAAGCATAAAGCCAACTCTAACATCAAATTGGTGGAATTCCACCTAGTAGGTACATCCAAACTCAACAATTTATTTGCATCCAATTTCTCAAATCCAACACATTCTTTAAACTTCTTGTACCAAGATGGAGAGCTTTGAATGTACCTTATGGCTCCTCTTATACGAGTTATAGCTACAAGTTCATCTTTGTTCTTCAATCCCTCTTGCACAATGAGATTCACTATATGGGCAATGCTTCTCATGTGCACATATTTTCCACCTTGAAGATTTGTGCCCCAATTATCAAATTTCTTTTCCAAGTACGTAATTGCGTTATCATTTGATGAAGCATTATCAACGGTGATGGTAAATATCTTATCAATTCCCCAATCAAGCAAATATTTCTCTATTCCCTTTCCCACCTCTTCACCCTTATGCTTAGATATTGGACAAAAGTTGAGAATTCTTTTTTGCAACTTCCACTCGTCATCTATAAAGTGCACTGTAAGACACATATAATTGATCATTTGATTTGATGTCCATGTGTCTGTGGTTATACATATCCTTCCATTGTGCTTCTTAATGAAAGATTTCATCATTTTCTTTTCATCACAATAAAACTCAAAAATATTTCTAGTCATAGCTCTACGAGATGGCATCTTAAACATAGGATATGGAATTGATATCAAGAATTTAAAACCAATTTTTTCAAATATTTTCAAAGCTAGAAGCTCATCAACTAACATATAACGTACAACATCTTTTAATTTAGCTTGATCAAATTTCCAAGACACAAGTTGCTTATTATCCATTCCTGATGTGTGTTGAAATGCAACTCTAGGCTGATTTTTTTAAACTTTACGTGGCTTACTTTTACAAATCTGGAAGTGCTTTTTGAGAGGTGTGGTTTCATGCACTTTAGGATCAGCCTTAAGTATACCTCCACAATATTTGCATTTAGGCCTTTTGAATGTTGTTTAGTGTGAAAATCTACGTGTTTTAGGGTCCAATCTAGCACTGTTTTATTGTATTTAAATCCGTGTTTGAGCATCTTTTAGTTGAATTGTATATACTTGTGTTATAGATGCTTGTTAGGTGTTATTTCGTATTTTTAGGTGGAAAACAGGGGTAAAAATAGCAAAAATGAAAGTCGGGAGCGAAGTCGGTTGAAGGACAACATATGGCACGACACGTACCGGCTAAGATAGATAGTCATGCCAGCTAGGAGGTCATTCGTGCCACCCATGGGTGGGCACGAGCGCCGAGACAACCCAGCACGTCCTAGAAGAACACGACTCGTGCCACCTTTGCATGGATCGTGCCACACTTAAATGACAGAATTTCCAGAATTTCTTTACATGATTGAAAAGCCAAGAAAGAGAGGATTGCGTGAGTGTAAAAATCACCTCAATCAGAGATCGTATGAAGAAGTTATGCCTAAAACCGTGAGGTCGCGCAGACTGCCGACGGGTGGCACGACCCGTGTGGGCCCATGCCATTGCCGGCATGACTCGTGCCATGTTTGGCATGACTAATGCCATGCCCCAGCATGTCTGAAATTTATATTTTGCTCTGTTCCTATTTTTGACGTGAAAAAAGCCTACTTTTGAGAGAGAGTTCGAAATTTTCCAGCCTTCAACTATAAAAGGTGCCATTGGGTGTTCCAAACCCTAACTCTCCAAAAATTTTCATCACTTTTCCATTCCATACCCTACCACAATACCGTCACCAACCCATCTACCCATCTCGGAGAGTTCATCTGTATTGTTTATTTGAGAAGGAGAATGAGAAGGTTCAGAATCACGGAAGAGAGAACGGAGAATCACACCACATCTAGGATTTTTCTTATTCTTTCTTTCTTTATTTTAAATAATAGACCTATGGGATTATTTTCATATCTAACTATGGGTGTTGCTTGTAATACCATGGGCTAGTACTTCTTTGGATAGTTCTAGGTTTTGGAGGTTTGAATTGGATTGAATTGATGACCTAGACTAGGTTATGGATTTCTGTAGTAGACTTATTTAAGTATTAATATTTTGAATTGAGATATATATTTTTGTCTTATATGATCTGTCCTTATTCATGAAGATGCCAATTAACTTTGCATGTTTTTGATTATTGTTTGTGTCATAAAGTAATTATGTCAGTCTGTCTGTTATGGGTAAATGAGACTTAACCATATAACCTTTATTCATTAGAATAATTAATATTGGACGCTTAATATATCTATTAATTACCATTCTAGAGGATTTGGTTCTCAGATTGTTACGTGAGAATTGAAGTTTATTTCTTAAGTAGCTAAAAGAGAGTAGGAATTATTCTTCGGCATCTGAGGGTCTGAACCAAATTTATGTGTTAAGTTTACTTCACCAAAGGAATTTAACATATTATGTGATTGCTTTCATAAGAACTGCAAGAATTCTAACCGATTGTCTAGTGATTTAATTCGACCAATTTAAACTGGATTACCTAGGGCTATCTATTTTTTCTCTTGAACACTTTTATATTTATTTTATTTGCTATTTTATTATTTTTAGTAATTATTTTCTGCATATTTAGTTTAATTTAATTTTTTTAAAATATTCAGATTTGTCTTAAATTAGAATAGTCATAATTAGATTAAATAATAAATCTAGAATTATCATTTGGGTTCAATAATAGACTTGGTCACACGCTTATCTGCAATTGATTCCCTACACTTGGGGACACGCAAAATGGTAAACAAGCAAATGACGTCATTGCCGGGGATAATTCCCTAGGCTTTACTATTTAATTCTTTTATGATTTATTTTAATTTAGGATGTTAAATTTTTAATTGCTTTTATTTTATTTTTATTTTATTTAAATCCAAACTATTCTAATCAGCTGTGTGAGAACAGATGTATGATCACTAGGTCAAGTGGACTCTCCATTAAACCACTCAACCTAGAACTTGAAGCGCTTGTCAGACTGAACAGAAGAAAGAGAAAGCAGCCAGCTATACCTATTCCTAGCTCAGAGTCGGATACTTTCTATTCGTCTGAAGAAGAAGAATTTGATATGGCTGAAGAAGATCGAAGGGCCCCGATTCCCATGCGAGACCAGTATAAACTGAAGCATACCATGAACGGTGGATTGAATGGATCCACAATCACTGTGGAGAGTTTTGAGTTATCGTTTGGACTGATCCGAATGGTACAAGCACAACAGTTTAGTGGTAATCCTTTGGAGAATCCTAGTGAGCATCTACAATTATTTGATTAGTATGCGAGGACGCAGAAGCATAGGAATGTTCCGGAGGATGCTATCAGAATGCGGCTTTTTCCATTCTCACTAACGGGAAAAGCCAAAGAGTGGTACAACAACCTTCCTGCAGGATGTTACACTACATGGGAGCATTTAGCGGATAAGTTTTTGAACAAGTACTTCCATCCCTCCAAGAGCTTCTTGGTGAATAAAAAGATTACACAGTTTAAATAAGGAGGCTTGGAGAGTTTCTATGAGACCTGGGAAAGGTTCAAGGAGTTGTAATGTTGTGGTCCACAACATGGATTTACAAAAGACACTTACTTAGGCTTTTCTATCAAGACCTAAGGGGTGATTCAAGAGTATTGGTTGACGTGACAGCTGGTGGATCGATCTTCAAAAAGTCAGCAGATGAAGCAGAAGAGATCTTTAAGGAGATTGCAGCTAACACATATAATTGGCCTATGGAGAGATCAGAAGGAGGATTCGCTTTTGATAAAGTGGCAAAAGTAGAAGTTCAGGTCAATAACAGTAAGATGACAGAACTCAATAGTCAACTCAGTGAGCTGCATAAGAAGATCGATCTTCTCGGATTAGGAAACAAGGGAGAGTAAGCTAGAATGGATGGAGATGAAGATCAAATGGAGGAAGCAAATTATGCTAAGGGTCAGAATTTTCAAGGGGATTACAGAAATAGACAGAATTTCAGACCTAGTAATAAGCAATGGGGAAGGAATGACCAAGGAAATTCTAACTTCAATAATCAGAGAAGAAATGAGTAATGCAGTAATTAGCAATGGGAAATGAATGACTCGAGTAATGCAGTAGCACCTCCTCCAAGAATTTATCCAGTCTATAAGCCTGTTGAAGAAAGAGCATCCATGGATGATGAGATGAAATTGTTATTGAAACAGCAAAGGGACCTTATGAAGCAACAAGAAGACATGATAAAGTAGTACGGAGAACAGTTGAACTTGATGGTCAAGCTGATGATGTCTACTAATGAGCAATCTGAAAGCAGGTAGAAAGAGACAGATTAAAAGCAGAAAGAAACTAATATTGCTCTTGGACAATTACATGTTGCAGTTTGGAGACTAGAGCAACAAGGTAAATTTCCATCTCAAACAGTGACGAACCCAAAGTAGCAAGTTTTGTCTATTACCTTGATGAGTGGAATATAATATGAGAGTACAAAATTACCATCGGATCGAGCTGGACATGAAACGAAGGTAAAAAATTTGGACAAACACGATCACGTTGAGGCTGACACATGGCACGACTCGTGCTAGCATAGGCATGACTCGTGCTGCCCTAAAGTCAGCCAACCAGATACGTCGTGCCATCCGAAGGGAGCAGTTATGAGAGGCACGACCGAAATAGATGGCCGACATGAGTCTGATAGCTTTCGGCATGACTCGTGCCCTGTTCTGGTGAAAAATTCCAAAATTCATCTCGATCCTCGCACTACTGATCTCGTCTAGAATGATTTTTCTGTGTCTAAAACTAATGAAAAGTCAAATGAACCTGAAGTTAGATTGAAAAAGTGGTAGAAAGCTAAGGCAGAAAGAGCTGAGAAAAGAAAGAGAAGAGGAGTTTGAGAGGGATATTGGGGGATTCCAAAGATAAAACATCCTATTTCGTTTCCACAGCAATTTTTGAAGAAAGGATTTGATGAGAAGTTTGAGAAGTTCGTAGAGATGTTCAAAAAGATCCACATTAATTTTCCTTTCGCAGAAGCATTAGAAGAGATGCCAAACTATGCAAGGTTCTTAAAGGATATCATGTCTAAGAAGAGTAGTCTGACCGGAGATGAATTAGTGAATAAGATAGAGAGCTGCGGTTCTGTGATACAAAAGAATCTTCCTACGAAATTGAAAGATCTGGGAAGCTTTACCATTCCCTGTGAAATTGGAAAAGGACAAGCTAAGAGAGCCTTATGTGATTTGGGGGCTAAAATTAATTTGATGCCTTATTCCGTATTCATTAAGCTTGGTTTGGGGGAGCTGAAGTCGACATTTGTAGAATTGCAGCTTGCTGATAGATCCTTGACCTACCCAAGGGGGGTAGTTGAAGATGTCCTCGTGAAAGTGGGAAAGTTCATATTTCCAGTGGACTTTATTGTGCTAGACATGGAAGAAGATGAAGATGATAGAGTTCCTCTGATATTGAGAAGGCCGTTCCTTGTGACTGTAGGAGCGGACATTGATGTGAAGAAGGGGGAGCTGAAGTTGCAAGTTAATCATGAAGAAGCCGTCTTTTCACTTGAGAGAGTTATGAAGTGGCCTACTGATATGCAAGAGCGTAGAAGCATCAAAGAAGTAGTGGGAGTCATGGAGGAGAGATCGCCTTTGATTCTAAGGATCCTGTTGAAAAATGCCGAAGCAAACTTCTTGCTTTTCTTTCTACTGATTTTGGTGATAGGTTTGATGAGTTTTTTAATGGATACCATGAATACTTGCGTAAATCTAATTACAGGAATTTAGTAAGAAAGCTTAAGCCGACTACTGCAAGCCTCAAGGTTGCAAGTGTAGGAGACACAGTACCTTTAAAGGTGGTGGAGAATGTAGTAGTTAAGGTTGAGAAGAAGTATGTAGACAAAGAAAAAAGAGATGATGCTTACTTGAAGTCTCTTAATATACCATCGGATACCCACAAATTTGAAAGTCCTTTCTCTCTTTCTTTATTTTGTGATTATTTTTATCCTGATCTGTTTGATCTTGATTGTGATAGGAATGATTCTAAAATTGAGTAGAAGATTGACAGGAATGAGATGAGAAAGCTTGAGAAAGGAGATTCTACTGATCTTATAGTGCCCAAGAAAGGTAATGTGGTAACTGTGGATGATAAGAGGGGGGGGGGGGAGAAAGTATTGGAAGGTGAAGATGAAAGAAGACCGCCCTCTTAATCAGTAGTCTATGAAAATTCTGAATTCTGTCGTGACTCTTCGACGTTAAACATGAGCGCCTGTTGGGAGGCTTACCCTCCTGTTTTATTTCTTTTATGTGTTTGTTTGGTGTAGAAAATTTTATTAGGTGATTCTTCGTCTATGGTATTCACTTTTTTTTTCAAACTTAGTTTCTCACTTAGTTTGAACTATGTTTGGGGGGGTGGACGTGCATCCCAATGTCTTGAAGCACCGAGGTAAGTTTTCTTCACTTGTGTGTGATGCTTAGAGGTCGATTTTTTATAATATTTGGAATTTATTTCGATCTTTCGAATTTTTTTGCAACTTTCCAAGTGTCGTGTGTGTCATGTCTGTTTCCTAGATTTGATGTGATTTTATTTTTGGGTTGAATTTTGAGTTCTCCTATGATTTTACTGATGAATTATGTTTGAGTGGTGATGAAAGAGAAGTGAGTTCTATCTGAGGCCTATGCCTGACCTAGTTGAATAACTCGAGGAACTTGCAAGATGTGAGGAGTAAATCAGGTGCATTCGTTTCTCATTTTAATTTTTATAAATAATTGTGTGGATTATTGAGTAGTTGAGGTGTTGAAGTGTGAGTTTCTGGTTATGTGCTTAGTAAGGATTTATTTGTAAGGTTTCTGCCAGAAATTCATATGCTCTTGAAATTGATAAAGTAAGTGTACTTAAGTTATATTGTAGTATGAAGTTCGGTGTGTACTTGTGAGATATTACTTCCCATGAAGAGTGCTCTGTTACTTGTTAAGAACTCATGTGATATTTTGAGCCTTTAGATCATGTACATAATCACATGATATATTTTTCTGGTGAGTATCATTCTTGTGCGTGTATTCTAGAACTTGTCTCTTGTCTTGCTTGAGACTACATGTTATGTTAGATGATGGGAGATGATTTAAAGCCATCCTTGATTAATATGAGTCACTTAGCTAAATAATTTTATACCATATGATTGTTTATCTGTAGTTAGTCCCGTTGAGCCGAAAAATCTCATTCTTTGGCAACCTACGAGAAATAAACACTTTGAGTAATCTGAATTCTTTTGAGCCTTGATTGTCTGTCATGAAGGAGAATAATGACTTTTCAAAGTGATTTGATGGAGCTTGATAATAGCTTGGGAAGGAATGAAATTGGTGTTGAAAGATTGATTGAACTCGATAATACATATAAAAAAATCATGAAGTAGTGCTTAATATAGTACTCTAATTAAACAAACACCTCAGGGTAGTGTCCAAAACTGGTACCCTATGGAGGATGCGTGAGGTTGTGCCTAAAACTTGTACCTCAAGAGAAGAAAGGAAAAAAGGAAAAAAAATGTATATGTTGTGCGTGGAAGAGAAAAATTGAGGAGTTGAGGAGGATGATGTGCTTAGTTGAAGTGAGTAAGAAGAATAAAAGATCATGATGGATGCACACTTGATTGATCTGAGTTTTAAGTCACTTATCCATATATTTCCTACCTTAACCAAAAAACCAACATTACATCTAAATAAAAGTCCTTTTTTATTCCATTGTCGAATCATATTTTTAAGTAGTAGAGGGTTTGAGATATTTGAAAAGCTTATGATTATGCATGCACTTGAATTGACTTTGAGCGTAAATACCATACCCCATAAATGAACATCTTTTACACTTGAGTGCGAGTAATATACTTCTTGTGAGAATAAGTTGATGGAGCATTTTAATTGGTAGTAATTGTCTTAACATGTATGCTATGAATGAATTATTGCATGTAATAAGAGTTGCATGACCGGAGTTAATGACAATTGTGTTTTGAATGGCCTAATTGTCATATCCTTTGTTTTTTCTTAGATTTACACACTATCTTTCTTCTTCTTTTTCGATTTCGTTGTTCGGGGATGAACAACTTCTTAAATTTGGGGAGTTTGTTTAGTGTGAAAATTTGCGTGTTTTAGGGTACGATCTAGCACCGTTTTGTGGTATTTATGTCCATGTTCGAGCATCTTTTGTTTGAATTTTATATACTTGTGTTATGCTTGTTTGTGAGGTGTTATTTCATATTTTTAAGTAGAAAACAGGGGTAAAAAGAGCAAAAACAGAAGTCAGGAGCGAAATTGGTAGAAGAACAACATCCGGCAAGACTCGTGCCGGCTAGGATAGGCAGTCGTGCCACCCATGGATGGGCACGAGCGCCGAGACCACCAAGCACGTCCCAGAAGAGCACAACTCGTGCTGCCTTTGCACTACTCATGCCACATTTGCATGACCCGTGCCACACATAAATGAACGAATTTTCAGGATTTCTATATATGGTTGGAAAGCCAAAGAAGAGAGGATCGCGTGAGTGTAAAAATTACCTCAATCGGGGATCGAATGAAGAGGTTATGAGCAAAACTGTGAGGTCGCGCAAACTGCCGACGGGAGGCACGACCCGTGCGGGCGTGCAGCACTAGTGGGCAGCACGACTCGTTCCATGGCTGGAACGACTCATTCCATGGCTGGCACGACTAGTGTCATGCCCCAGCGTGTCCGAATGCATTTTTTTGTCCCGTTCCTATTTTTGACGTGAAAAAACCCACTTTTGAGAGAGAGTTCGAAATTTTCCAGCCTTCAACTATAAAAAGAGCCCTTGGGGTGTTCCAAACCCTAACTCTCCACAACTCTCCACAACTCTCCACATTTTTCATCACTTTTCCATTCCATAGTCTACCACAATACCATCACCATCCCATCCACTCATCCCAAAGAGTTCATCGGTATTGCTTACTTGAGAAGGAGAACGAGAAGGTTCAAAATCACGGAAGAGAGAACGGAGAATTACGCCACATCTAGGGCTTTTCTTATTCTTTCTTTCAATATTTTGAATAATAGACCTATGGAATAATTATCATATCTAACCATGGGTATTGCTTGTAACACCATGGGCTAGTACTTCTTCGGATAGTTCTATGTTTTGAAGGTTTGAATTGAATTGAATTAATGACCTAGACTAGGTTATGGATTTCTGTAGTAGTCTTATTTAAGTATTAATGTTTTGAATTGAGATAGATATTTTTGTCTTATATGATCTGTCCTTATTCATGAATATGCCAATTACCTTTGTATGTTTATGATTATTGCTTGTGTCATAAAGTAATTATATCTGTCAGTCTGTCATGGGTAAAGGGGACTTAACCATATAACCTTTATTCATTAGAATAATTAATATTGGACACTTAATATATCTATTAATTACCATTCTAGAGGATTTGGTTTCTTAGATTGTTAAGTGGGAATTGAAGTTTATTTCTTAAGTACCTAGAAGGGGGTGAGAATTATTCTTCTGCATCTGAGGGTTTGAACTAGATTTATGTGTTAAGTTTACTTCACCAAAGGGATTTAACATAGTTATGTGATTACTCTCATAAGAACTGTAGGAATTCTAACTGATTGTCTAGTGATTTAATTCGACCAATTTAAACTGGATTACATAGGGCTATCTATCTTCTCTCTTTAACACTTTCATATTTATTTCATGTGCCATTTTATTATTTTTAGTAATTATTTTCTGCATATTAAGTTTAATTTAATTTTTTTTAAAATATCCAGATTTATCTTAAATTAGAATAGTCATAATTAGATTAAATAGTAAATCTAGAATTATCCTTTGGGTTCGGTAATAGACTTGGTTCACGCTTATCTGCAATTGATTCCCTACACTTGGGGACACGCAAAAAGGTGAACAAGAAGCTCATCAACTAACAACGTCTTTAACTTTAGCTTGATCAAATTTCCAAGACACAAGTTGCTTATTGTCCATTCCTGATGTGTGTTGAAATGCAACTCTAGGCAGGTTTTTTGAAACTTTACGAGGCTTACTTTTTCAAATCTGGAAGTGCTTTTTTAGAGGTGTGGTTCTATGCACTTTAGGATCAGCCTTAAGTATACCTCCACAATATTTGCATTTAGGCCTTTTGAATGTTATCAACATCACACATGAACCTCTCATAATGAATCCAATATTCTAATCTAACCATTATAGTTTTTCATGACTTCTTTCTATCTTTGGTTCCCATTATTTCATTATCAGAATCACTATCATTACCTTCCTCTTCCATCCCCTCATCATCTATATCTTTATCAGCACTAATATCTTCATTATTTTCATCATCTCTAATATCAGACGTCATAATAACTTCCTCCTTATCAGAATTACTAACCTCTACAAGTTGATTTCTGCTTTCCATTAAATAATCCCCCTTATCAACTTCATCTAGTAAATTGTGCTCCTTCATTCTAAAAAAAATAAAAAAATATGAGCAACTTACATTTAATGTGTGGTGAGCAACAATTTAAACTAGCACCACCACCCCACCCCTCATTCAGTGTGTGGTGAGCAACCTACATAAAAATTAGAAAGGGCTGATTGAAAGATGAGTTTCATCTTCCTCTGATGTTGCAATATTTCAGACATCAAATTCTATATCTCCTAGACTCCTACCATCACTCTATTCTAATTTAGCATGACAACAAGTTCATTGTAAAATAAATTTATTCATTCCTTAACCAAAAGATTTTATTCATTAATTAATATATCCAAATAATTTTCTGGATATTGTAACCTGAATCCACAAAACTATAAAAATATCCCATACAGTAATGTCAATACCAGAAAAAGAAAATCACAAGAGTTAAATGAAAAAAAACTGCATATATATGACGTTTTAGGAAGACATTATTATATGAGTCATCAATTATGCAGAGAAGAGAAGCATAACATATGAATTAAACCCTACTGAAATATTTTAGAAAGGGTATTGCAAAATGGTTGAACATTTAAACAAAAAGGATTGAAGATGGGAGGGCAGGAATTGCGTCACCTCGGGGCTCAAATGCTTTTGAAGCTCAATGGCTCTTCTTTAGTCGGTAGAAAAATTCTTACTCTTCTCTAATCGGCAGAAAGAATATAGAGAGGGAATCAACAAGCTAGAACCTAGAAGAGAGAAATAGAGATGGTCATGGCGACGACGTGACAAGGGAAAGAGAAATATGAGAAATGAAAGGGGAAACGTATACTTCTAAGTCAAAACCCTAGATAAAATACTATTTTTAAAAGTAAAATTAAAAGTTAAAAGTTCAGGTACCCGATCGGGTATTTCGAATAGAATTTTAAAACATGAGATCCGAACCGAAGTATTACAATCGGGTTCGAATTATCCGAAACCTGAAAATATCCGATCCATTTGGGTAATTCATTATCGGTTCGCTACGGATACCCGAAACCCGAAAAATTTTACCCATCCCTAGTGAAAGCCATTATTCTCTTGGAAATGACTACATAGATAGAAAGTGAAACGTGGGGAGAAAGTCGCTGACTTTAAAGAAAAGAGGTTATCTTATTTTGAGTAAAAAAGAGTAATCTGGATAGATATGTTTCAATAATTTTTTTAATTTACTCTTTTGGTGCAAGTTTTTATATTATATATATATATATATATATATATATATATATATATATATATATATATATATATATATTATTTTTATTATTATTATTATGTTTTAAGTGGTCAAGTCCTAATAGAGGCAAGACAGATTAGCTGTAAGTCAAATGATCAAAAAGAAATGGTACACATGTCTAGAAGATTGATGTTATTGCACTTAAGAGAAATTTTAGAGTTCTTATGTTGAAATAATATAAACAGAAAGTGGGAGAAATGAATTATGGATATCAGAAGACAAATCCTCTAAGAGAGACGTGTATAAATTATGAAAATTTATGTGTTCTCATTTTATATTTTTAAGCATGTTGCATAATTTCTTAAAGAGAATGATCTATTGAATATTTTGTTGGTTTTAGTTGAATTTGAATGACTTGGATAATAAAGTTGAAGCCCTTTTCAGACTTGTGAATTAACTTCATTACATTCTAAGTTTATGATGATTGAAAGTTGTTTTGTTTACTTGTAATTTTAAATAAAAAAGGGAGAGATGATATAGTTGGATGACTTGTGTCTGCATTTTCATTCTGGATGATTATTTTATCATCAGGGAATTATTGGATTATGGGGGAGATTCTGTAATTCTGTCGACTATGAACTCAATCTCTATTTTGGCTTGAATGATTCTGTGTTGCATTTGAAACTCGTTTTCTTTTCTTGATAGATGATCTTTGATGCTTTATTTTTTATCAGATGTCCTATTCTTGTCTTGAATTCTTGCATTCACTAATATTGTTCCTATCTTTGAGTCTAACTTCTGACCAATTTCCAAAAATACGGTAGATTGGTTTGTGTTGTTATGCAAGTATTAATTAATTTATTATTTATCTAATTATAAATTTTTTTCATATTACACAAAAGAATGTGTCTTACAAGACAGAGTACAATCAGAATAAAAAAATTATTTCTAACTCTCCAAATATAATTGTTACGTGAAAAACAAATGGAGAGAGAATATAGAAAAATATGTCTGGAGAGATTTGCACAAAGGAGATGCGTTTTCAATTTAATATGATCACTACTTATAGACTTATGAAGAAGCAGAAAAATAATTGATCCTATTAATCTCAAAAAGCATGCATGATCTTCTTAAGAAAAGCCTAATAAGATCTCTCGGACCGTTGCAATAAATGAATAAATATTTCAATGAATATCTTCACATCTTGATCAAATCTTTTAAATATGCAAACATAATCATGATCGTAGATATCATCTCCTTTGATATTATCTTCAATCAATAATTAATTTAATCTTATCCAAATTTAAATTATTTGATGGAATGTCAATATAATAAAATATATGAATTATTTTCCATCAAACTCCCCATTGGCATAAAAAACAAAAAAAAATAAAAAGAAATGTAAACCTTAACTTGGCACATACTAAAATATAACACCAAAATATAAAATGTAACGTGGGGCGAATGAAGTATATTATTAATAAATTATAAAACTTACCCAATAAATTAGTTTTTTTTCCTTCAACTGCAAATCTTCTTTTACAATGTTCCATTGCCATTTCACACGAAACTCTCACATCCTAAAATATTCTCTTACACACCATACCCAACAAAACAAACTATACCTCAAATTCTACAAATTCACAAAAATTTAAAACATCCTGATTAAATTCACAAATCAAGAAATTTTGACAAGAACATCCATCCATTCTCCTCCATTATCCTCGACAAAATATATTATTTAAGAGATGACGATGTCAATAAATATGATGATTTCAAGTGTTATTGAGAGAAAACTAGAGATGGTGAAATAGAACCGCGACATAAATCCATTCGAATCGCAGGATCATCAAAAGAAGAATAGATAGGAAGATGACGATCTGATGAAACTGAAATTAAGGGCTCTGATGATACACGTTGTTAGAAAATATAAGCGTTCGCTATATTATTTACAGATGTAAGAGCTCGAATGTGATGTTTTCACTAAGCATAAATGAAATATCAGCAAAAGACTTTAAAGCATATTATCTAAACAAATACGGGACTTTGTTCTTACTTCTATGAACTCCGTTCTATAGAATTGTACAAATATTTCACTCTAACTTCTATGAACTCCGTTCTATACTAACCGATAATACCCATAACTTAATTCTAATTACTTATATGAACACCATGTGGACTTGCGTACAATGGGCTCCCTCCAACGCTACTTGCTATGAGATCTCCAAAACTCAATAAACGATCTTCCTCCCGGACAGAACAATTAATTATTCTACATGAAGCTCACACACAATACTAATACAACTACCTACTACATTAAATATTATATCGTAACCTACTATCCATTAAAATATTATATTTTTAAATCTACATGCAAAAAGTAAACATAAACCTTACTAAGAGACCTATAGAGTATTTTTTTAGATAGTTAAGTCATACAAATTAAAATATTGGGTTAATTGTTGGAAAAGTCTCAATCTTTACTTCGATTACGAATTAGTCCAAACTTTTAGGAATTTATATAAACGTACCCGACTTTAATCCCATTTCGCAAATCAAACCACTGGGCAGAAGAGGCTTGCCCGGTCGCTAACGTGTCCTTCTCACTGCCATGTTATACATCACATATCCTAAACTATGTCGTTTTGAGTTGTTACAGTGAAAAAAACATAAATTATCCCACCATTAACTCCAAGCTCAGTTCTCTGCCATCAGAATTCACCTTTTTCCCATCAGAAATTGCTAATCGTTGGCATTATTTACAAATCCAGAACACAAAATCTTGCTTCCGCATCGCTTTGGTTTTAAAAAACTCTTTACATCCATAATATTTAATTCTTTCTTTCTTAAGCTTTATTACATTATTTTCCTAGAAACTTTTTTGCCAAAATTAAATTCAATCGTATCATCCAAAAAATTATCATACTTTCGACAATACATTTTATTAGAAAGATGTCACTCAACTTTACCATCTCTTTCAAAATAGAAGAGAATTCATTCACAAAGAAAACATAATGTACACTAATTGAAAGTGTAATAACATCAACTTGCTTAAAGTCACCGGAACAATGATCCATGCTTAAAGTCTCATCGTCGCTGTCGGAACGGAAGCCCCCACAACATAATTCAGCACTAGCACACCATCTAGAAACTTCATAGCTTTATCCTTCTGATCGTCGTCATTTTTACCTAAATTTTAGTGTCTTTATTTGTGGATTTTTGGATATTTTTATCCGTATTTATATAACTTTTAGTGGAGTTTTATGTTAATTAGGAGAAGTGTGATATAGATTAGTATAAGTGTGGAAATGAGCTTAAATATATATAAAATAGGTAAAAAATGAAACAAAATAGAGTCAGGAGCTAAAATCAAAAAGGAGAATAGGGCACACTCCTGTACACAACCCGTGTTCAGCACACGAGTCGTGCTCGTACACGAACATGAGCCATGTACAGAACACGAGCCTGTAAGTTGGGGATGTGTACCAGCATCTGAAATGTCTACACGGCCATGCCAAAGCCGTGTGTAGAACACGGAACTGTAAGTCAGGGTCGTGCACCAGTATTAGAAAAGTTTACACGCCCATACCAAGGCCGTGTGCTGCTACATGAATCGTGTCCTGTGAACAGGCAGAACACGCCGAATTGTGTGTGCACAGCACGAGTCGTGCGCTGCTACACGAGCCGTATAGGTGCTGAATCCAGAATAAGTTGTGCACGTGTTCTAGAAGATTCTAAGGGGTCTAAAGGCCCAAAATGAACGTTATTTGAGAGGGAGAGTCATTTGAGATCAGTTACAAAGATAAAAAAACACACTACCACACCAATTCTACGCACACACTCTCTCCTACATCCAAAATCCAACAAATTCATTCATATTTACCACTCGGAATACATAATTCACTCCATACATCCTTCACCCATACCATCCTTAGAGTGATTTGAGGCTTATATGTTTGGAATGCTATTGGAGGAATGAGATCAACCATCATCTACAAGGGAAGAACTTCAACTTTCATTTTGTATTTCATTTGATTTGAAGTTAGCAATGGAATTTTATGAATTTTGTAAAGTTTGTAAGATGATAATTGTTGACTAGTCCTCTTGTGAGGTTAATCTTGATTTTGGGATTTTTAGAAGTTAATTGAATTGATGATGGATTTCTTCTTGTAAATTATGATTTATTTTTCATTTTATTAATTGTGTGATTGATTTCTATACATATGATGATAGGATGGCCATTCCGATATTATATATTAGGGGTAAATTAAATCAATTAGTGATATGATCATGTACGTTAGTGTGAGGGGAAGTAAGCCATACCCTTCTTATGCTTAGAACACTTATAAGAGGACATTTGAGTAATTGAACGAGAAGAACATAACTTAGAATCATAGTACCTTCATGGGAATTGATAATAAGATCAATCTAAGGGGATTTAATCTTGTAAAAAGGATGAGATTAGGGGTACAATTGTGATTGCTTCTAGTCCATTGTTGATGATGTTTACTACTAAATTCTTACAAGTCTAGGTTGCTTCCTTGATTTTAATTGTGGTTAGTCTTGTATTCTTTCTAAGATCTACTACACTCAATCCATTTCATCCTTGTTCCTTGATAATTGTAGTTGTTACTTATTTTTCTAGTTAATTGCTTAGCATAATTGTTAGTCTAAAACCAAAACCTAAATTCTATCACTTTTACAAAGCATGATTAAAGTCAAATCCGGATACACATTGAATTTACTTTTCCCTTGGGAAGATATTCTATAAATTTTGTACTTGGTCACTACGGTTTACAACAACGATAGAGTTCTCTTACTCTATATCATTTTTACCTAGAAATGAGGCTAAGAACACCTTCTGCTCATTCACCAGCTTTGATTTGAATCCAATCCTTCTAATACGTCCAACCCTTGAAAACTGCAATCGAACCAATCGAAAACCTTTTTGCCCTTCCCATAAAGAATATCTCTCCCACCGTCATTAGGCTTGATTTTTCTGACTGTACATATGGTTCTGATTTGGTAGATGGAGGATAAATAATTGGACCCAATTCTCTATTGAATGTGGAGAATGATAGAGTAGCAGAAAAAATAATAAAAAGTAAGAAACAATTATAATGCCACCTCACTAATAGAAAAAATAAGGGTTAATTGCATAAAAAAACCCACATTTGCTTTAGTTGTAATTAAATCCCAACTTTTAAGATTTGGCAAAAAAAAAACACAACCTTTCAAGTAATTAGCAAATTCCACCCATGGGCAGCAAGATACTGCCCAGGTGTGTTGGCAATTGGATCTTATGGTGAACGCGATTCAATAAGAAAAACAGATAATCAGATACAGCGGAAGCATAAAACAATTACCTGTCTTCTGGATTGGTGTAGAGGATGATGATCTGTGAAGAACACCTCTGATCTTCTACAGTATGTCCCAAAGTCAACTCTCTGGTGTTGTGTGGTCAACAATCCCCAGAGAGTTCTCAATCTGCTCCTAATATGTTCTCTACGTAAGTGGCGCAGACTTAGGTTATTAGGAACTGAGATAACTTATATACTTGGGCTACTGCAGGGACCAGGAGGAGAAATTGGGCTGGGCCTCAATCAGATTTAATTAACCAAGCTTAGCCCAAAGCTTTTAATTAAATCCAATAATAATAATATAGTCCACTAAAATATTATTATTGCACTACCCATCCAATCCCAAAATTACGTTCTGGGCTCCTTCTTATTATGAGCCCGATAGTCTCCCCATGTTTAAGATATACAATACCCATTAATTAATTAAGTTACTGACAACTCAAATTAATTAATATCTCATCCGAGAGTAGTACCACTCAACCTTATTATCATGCCAGAAATTAATCCACTTGTAAGATTTACATGATAAACCTTATGAGCTCCTCAAGGGGACATCATCAACCTATGACGGACATGGATTCCTTCTACAATCAACAGCACACCATAGAGACAGCATCATTTCTCAACTCACCAAGTTTGTCGATTTAATTCATTTAAATCTCATCCATTGATGAATCAAAGAAATATATACTGCCTTACGTGTCGAGGTTATTGTATAGGGATTAAGAGCACGAACATCCATAATAATAGAGATCAAGTTCTTCTATATAGACAGTACAAGTCAAACGATCTCAGACGGTCCTACTCAATACACAAAGCAGTGTACTAATGTGGTTCTATAGTCAAGACAAACTAATACCAAACCACACTACAACCATACCGATAGATAGTCCCCGTCTATCTCGGTTGTGAGGATCTGTTTATACTTTATAAGGAAACTGATAATATGATCTTCCGCGTGTTGTCGCACAACATATTATCTACAATATAAAGTAAATGGACTTTTGCACAAACATATAAATAAATAATTTATAATATGCAAAACAGTTTGATCATATGATTCTCATTTCAAATAAAATCGTTATTACATTGTTCAATACAAAAGCAAGGCTTTTAGTATACAAATCTAACAAGGTGGACATACAAACACAAAATGACGTTCTCTGTAAGAATGTAAAATTTTGTGGTGGTTCTTTATTTTCAGTATTATTTTCTACCTTAATTAGACTCATGATTAGGGTTAATTACATCTTTGTGATTTATCCTCGTAATCCTATTATCTAAGTATTTTGTTGGTAATGTTAGGGCTTTAGACAGTTTTTAATATGTGATTTGATTGCCCTAGACTGGACCCTCAAATAATTCTGAACAGTTAGATGATCATTGTGCTTCTTTTTCGTCAGTCAAGGGCTGATCCAGAACCTACTACACCTGCGGTTGGGGTGGGCTTGGAAGCCAAGACTGTCCCTACTTCAGAGGAATTCCCAACTCTTCAAAGTAGTATTCCTAAACTAAAAGGTGGCCGCTCAAGGCACAAGAAAGGGTTTTCTTTTCTAAAAACGACCTCTAAACCAGTTACCCGATCACAAACTGCCAAAGATTGTTCCGAAACAACAAAACAAACTCAGCCTGAACCTCCAGATATATGGAAAGTCGCAAGTATACAAGATTGGAGAAGACTTATAAAGAAAAACAATACTGATTTTTAGCTTAGCTCTTATTTTGTTAAGGCTCATTACAAGAGTTTCATTTTTGGGCTTACTGTTTGGCTCTTTTTTGGCTTTGCCATCCTCACAACATCTTTATCATTTGTTCCCTTCTCTTTATTTTCACTTCCCTTTAAAAATATTATGTAGTTTGATGATTTGATTGCCCTAAACTTGGATTTCTTACACTGTAGATTGTTTATTTCCTTATTGAAGAAGATATTTTGAGACTTCTAATTATTATGTTTTGAGCTTTAATTTCTATGATTATTCATGATGTTAGCACTAATTGGATAGTTAATAGGATTCTCTTTTTCTGGATAATAATTGTTGTTTCATGTGGCAGTCTTAAGGGATTGACCAATATAGCCTAAGACAGCTAGACAATTAATCTGGAATATTAATTATTTGGTAAAACAATATTATTATGTAGTTGATAAGGAGACATAATATTAATAATCCAGTACTTAGAAAGGGAAAGCCTAAGAGCGCAAGTACCTATAGAGGGAGGGAGAATTAATTTCTAACTGAACCTAAGATTTCCAATTCATTATAAATATTTGATTTTACTGGATCAAGATGGTCTAGTTAGGCTTAGTGATCCTCCTATAAATGTCTGCAGGTAATTAATCTAAGTTTAGAATAATCAGTCATATAATTAAGCAGCTTGTCTTAGCATTACCAATTCTTATTCTTAAAATTTTGAAACTATCTTTACGTGATTTTTATTCTCTTTACAATATTTATTTAATTTATGTTTTTATTAGTTTAATTAATATTTAAAAAAATCCCCCAAAATTTATCTTACTTTGAAATAATAATAAATAGAATTAATTATTATATCTAAAATTATATCGTAGGTTCAATATATACTTGGTCACACTTGCTAGATACTGCGATCAATCTCTTATACTTCAGGGTGAAATTCTTATTTTCGAAAGAATATAGTTAACAAAAACCACGAACTTTTATCGTATTGCAAATTAATCATGATTTTTATGAAATATCAAAAAAGGACATGGAATTTAAGATTTGTGCTATTCTCACCCAACAGGTAGCCTTCATGGGCATGCAGTTGAAGGCTGCCCGTTAGGTGCGTTTTGTAATAATGATTAAAGTTGAGGGTCTTTCATGTTTATATGCTTCAAAAAAAGATGTTTCTCTCTATAAAATTTCTCTCTCCCTTCTCTCTAAATCTTTTTAGGGTTTTTATACATTTTGGCATGGAGGGATCGAGCCTTGATGGTCCCTCCCGGCCACCCGCTGCTCTGGTCGGACACTCCGGTCTTCCTCCGGCCCCAACAGTATCATCTGGCCTTCCTCCTTTTGAGGAACTGCTTGCACGCAACAACGTCTTCGCTGGAGCGACCCCATCCATGAACAGTGTTGGACGTGTTCACATCGGGTCAGCACCCTTCCAATTCTGATCGTAGGGTTGACAGCAATCCACGACAATCTTATGGCGATCACCCGTCGGGCCTGCCATGATCAAATTTAAGGTCTGCACAAAACCCTAATGTGCCGCCTATGCATGATGGCCCCCAGATCAACGACCCTCGGCCCAATATCTCTGATTCGTATGTGGCAGGGGTCTCTAGAGGTACTGGTGGGCTGTTGCTCGTCTCAAATCAGCCATATGCAAGGGATCCTTCCCGGATCTTATGGCGAGGCCGCTATCTTGAACAGGTGATATGGTTACCTTATCCATAAATAAAAACTTCTATGAAAAATGTAAAAACTTGTTCTCGCAATTTGTAATTGGCAGGTTTCTAAATAAAAAGGGAGCCAAGCCTGTCTCGTAGCCTGAAATTGATGGTATGTTTATGAAGGCTTTCGACATCAAGGATTTACTTTGCATACCACTAAGAAGAGGCTATTTTTCAGTGATGATTGAGGATAATATTCGTAAAGCTTCCCTTTTGAAGATGAGATTCATGGTAGTGGGTGGAGTTCAATTGAGAATTCAGCAATGGAGCCCTACTTTTAATCCTTATAAGATCAAATCATCAATTGTTCCTATTTGGATTCGTATATATGAGTGGTCATTGGAGAAGAGGTTATCAAGTGTATTGCACGGTGGGTCGTCGGTTCTCCCCTTAGAATCGATGCTAAATCCTTAGATGGTTCAACAGGGCATTTTGCGAGAGTGCTTGTGGAGGCGGATGTGCTGAAGGAGTTGCCTACGCACATGAACATAGACACATCTAAGAGTGTCATTTGGATTTCTTTTGGATACGAGCATGTCCCAGAATATTGCAAGTTTTGTCATATTTTGGGTCATAGTGTGGTGAATTGCTTGAAGAAACAAGATAAAAAGGTACAACGTAAGGACAAGCGAAAAGTGAACCCTAAAAGCAGGGAGGAATGCGTTGTTCCAAAGAAATCTTGGAAGAAAAAAGATGATCCAGTTGCATCAACCCAAATCAATAACAGATTCAACAATCTTACCCAGGAAGAGGAGTAGAACACCCTCACGAACTCTCAAGCTAATAATCAATCAATGCAGGATGGTCATGTGAATTTGGGCCAGCAAAATAATGATGATAACCATGTCTCGGATGTAGGTGGGCATGCTTCGGAGGTAGAAGCAAATGAAGGCTTGAGAGAAGAGCAAGTCTCGAATGACGAAGAGCATGACTCGAAGGTAGAGGTGGATAACGAAGATGAACATGTCTCAGAGGAAAGCTCAGAGGAAAGTGAGGGGAAGGAGGATGAGAATATACAGGACCAAGCGCTAGCAATTGTGGAAGAACCTATTCCTTTCGATGTACGGAGTTCAGCCTACACTGAAAGTCCTACATCTGATATCAAACTTATTGAACTAGCAAGGGAATCAGTGATAGGTACGAAACACAGTGCTACTCACTATAGCAGACCAGAACCTCCCGTAACCAGGCTGAGAAACCCTGGTGGTCTGGGTGTCAACTTGTACAACCTATGAAAAATCCACCCAAGCACATGCATGCAACTACAAATAGGGAATGGAGTAATGTCAATACACCGCCAAAGCACGGTTGCAACAATCGTAATAAATGAATATTCTATTCTGGAACGTTTGTGGTATAGGGCGGAAAGAAGCCCAAACAACTCTTAAGGAGTTCTGCAGAAAGCACAATCCAATGTGGCTTGCTATAGCAGAGCCAAAGGTTCTTTTTCATACAGTGTCGAGCCATGTTTGGACTAATTTGGGTTTCCAGTTTGCTGGGCAGAATCACAGAGAGGAATTACGTCCGAATCTATGGGTTTTCTTCAGAGCTAATTCTATCACACAGGTTCGAGCAGTTTTTTCATCCTCACAGATTATGATTTTTGACTTTATACACAATGCTGCGAATTATCGCTTTGGGTTTGTTCATGGTCATACGTATCGTGTGGTTTGTAGGGAACTTTGGGGGGATATTCTTGCCAATTTAAAACTTAAAATGATGCTAGTGGGGGATTTCAACTCGGTATTGGGCAGTCACGAGAGACTCCACAATTCAGGGAGAGAGACATTGGGGCCTATTGAGTTTCAAAGTTTTATGGATGAGTCGGGACTGTATAATATTGAATTATTGGGAGCAAAGTTCAATTGAGTTAGTCGATCCTCCACTAGAGGCATGCGGGCTTCCAGAATTTATAGACTCCTGGTGGATGATAGTATTATTAATTCTTGGAATAAGGTTTCTGCTTCGGCACTTGCTAGACATGGATCTGATCACACTCCAATCTTGGTTACTTTATCCATGAATGACACTATATCTAGACCTTTTAGGTTTCAAAAGATGTGGCTTTTGAACATGAGCTTCTTTGTTATGGCTGAAACATCATGGAAAGAGTCATCTTTTCATACCAATCCTATCTCAAGATTCATGTTCAAGATGAGAAGATTGAAAGAGGACATAAAAAAATGGAATTTTAATACCTTTGGGCAGCTTGATGATACAGTAGGCATGGCTTTGCAGGATCTTCATGATATTCAGATCAGGGTTGGGGAGGAAGGAGATAACGAGGAGCTATTCTACGAAGAAGTGAAGGCTCATGTGGAACTCATTAAAAGATTAATGGAGAAGTATTAGTTCCTTGCTAAAAAAATAGAATATCCTGGCTCAAAGATGGGGATAGAAATACGGAATTTTTTCATAAAAATCACCGTGTTACGTCAAGATCAGCAATCACTTCTATGGAAGTGAATGAATAAAATTCGGAGGACACTGACATTATTACACAACATATCATCCAGTATTATAGTCAACTATTCCAACAACTGAATGGTGAAGGAGACTTCAATCAGCTAGATTTTTTGAATACCACCATAACTGATCTTGACAATGCTACGCTTGTGACCATTCCGGATGATGAGGAAATTAGGTAGGAGGTGATGGCGCTCTCGCCAGAGAGTGCCCCAGGCCCTGATGGCTTTGGCGGAGCTTTTTATCAGAAATTTTAGCACATCGTCGTCACATATTGCTGTAGAGCAGTACAACACTTTTTCCAAACCGCAGATATCTCGGGAGAAGTTAGTAGCAACTTTATTGTCCTGGTTCCAAAGCATAATGGAGCGATTAAGGTGGAGGATTATCGTCCTATCAACCTTTGTAACTTCATCTTCAAAATCATCACTAAAGTGCTTGCCACTAGAGTTGGACCGATGCTTTAGAGACGCCTCAGTGGGCTTCAATTTGGGTTTTTTCCTAGTAGGAACATGCACCACTGTATTGCTATTGCATCTGAAAGCTTTAACATCCTCAACAACTCGACATATGGCAGTGTTGGACTCAAAGTGGATATCTGTAAGGACTTCGACACATTAAGATGGGTTTTGTCCTACAAGTTATGAATCAATTGGGGTTTGATCATTATTTCATCAGATGGGGTTTCTGCTATTTTTCATTTAGCTAAGGTGTCAATTTTGATTAATGGAAAGCCTGAGGGTTATTTTTTCTATAGCCGGGAAGTTAGACTAGGTGATCCTTTGTCTCATCTCCTTTTTTGCATTGCTGAGGACGTACTTGGAACATGGATTGATGTGGAGATTTCGGCAAGAAACATGTCATAAGCTAAAGCTAACAGGTCTACCTTCATTCCTCCTTATTTGTTTTTATGCTGATGACATTGTGCTCTTTTGTAAGGGGAACAGAAAATCCGTAGATTGTCTTAGAGGAATATTGATGAAATATGCCAACCTCTCGGGACAAGAATTTAATCCAGCGAAGCCTAAGATTTACTTTGGAAAGCATGTGAACATGGAAACTAGAAGGGATATCACTGCTACTTTTGGTATTCATGAGGGTAAACTGCCATTCAGATACTTAGGGGCCTCTATATTTTTGGGGTTGCCGAAGGCTGAATTCTTCAATCAAGCCACGGACAAGATTATGACAAATTTTCAGCGATGGAAGGGAAATACATTGTCGATGGCGGGTAGAACTTGCATGGTTAACTCGGTGGTTATTGCTTCAGCGGTCCACGTCATGATGGTTTATAAATGGCTAAGGAGATTGATCAAGATAATTGAGGCAGCCTGCAGGAACTTTATTTGGTCAGGTGATGTAAATAAGCAATCCTGTATTACTGTTTCTTGGGAACGAGTGTGCAGCCCAACAGAGGAGGGTGGCTTGGGAATTAGATCGATTCGCACTGCAAATGAGGCATACTTGACGAAGATGTCATTGGATATACTAGAAGGAGAAGGGCCTTTGGGATTTATCAAGAAGAGATGGTTTGAGGGGGAAGAGTGGAGAGAAAAATATATTCCTTCCTCAATTAGATCAGCTTGCATGGGTCATATAAACCGTCTGAAGGAGGATGAAATCTGGGTTGTTGGATATGATTCGAAGGTGAGATTTTGGTTGGATAATTGGATAGGCTCGCCCATTGCCGACCTAGTTGACATTCCGCAGGAATATTGAGGACATTTCAATCAAAAGATTTGTGATTACATATATGATGAAGACTGGCACTTCATAGAGAGCTTCACGAATACTTTTCCAGACATAGTTGATGTTATCTGAATACTCAAATGTCACCTAACTTCAAAAATAGAAGGGTATGGAGTAAGTCCTGGCAAGGAGGTGTATCATCAAGAGTCGCTTACATGCACGTTAGAGAACCATTTATCACACTGAATTGGGGTCCATGGATTTGAGATCCAGGAATACAGCAGCGGCGATCGATTACACTTTGGAAAGTGATCCACGGAGTTCTCCCTACATGGGAGGTCTTATTGTATCTTGGATTCAAGGGGCATTCCCGATGCTCTTTGTGCAAAAGAGAAGAGGAAACTATAGATCATATCTTCATGGCTTGTCCCATATGTTTGGAAATCTTAAAAAAGGTTCTTGCTGGGTTTTACTTTGGCAAATGGATCAATTTGGAGCAGTCTCTCTTGGGTTTTGTACTGCAGGCTATGGAGATTAAGGCGAGTAAACAAATTGCATGTTTGTGGAGACATGCGATAATAACTTACATCTGGATTATATGGCAGGAAAGAAATTCAGCTGTTTATGATGGATATACGAAGAATGGATTGGATAAACACATTAGAGTATCTCAAATCACTACTAATCAAATGGCTTTAATTCGGGAAGCTAACTACACAAAGATGGGAGTGTTGAATAATTCGATAGAGGATCTTTGCACTTTGAGATACTTTGGTGTTACAGGTGTGCCAAGGAAAGGTCCTACGATGCTTTCGGTCAGATGGAATACACCACTTCCTGGATGGATGAAGATGAATGTAGATGGCTATGCGGCTGGATCGCCTCGTTATATATCAGGAGGAGGTGTTTTTCGCAATTCCAGAGGGTTTTCGCCAGATTGTTTCACGAGTAGTTATGGGGCAGGAGTGGCGGTAGAGGCTTAGCTATTGAATATGCACATGCGCTTGAATGGTTAAATTTATGGGTGGAATCAGATTCAACATATGTAGTATATGCTCTGAAGAACGCAACACCTATCATCCATTGGAAAATGCTTGCTTGGTGGAGGAAGGCAAAGGAATTGTCTCAACAAATGAATCTTCACTTCAGTCACATCTTCAGGGAGGGTAATGCCTTAGCAGATTTACTATCTAGGGTTGGAGGAGCCCCTTTATGGAACAACTCAGTCCCGGATCAAGTTCAAGCTCAAATGTTCAAGGATTTAAATCAGGAGTTCTATAGATTTAAATAGTTTCTATTTGTTATTTACTCATCTTTTTTGTACTCTCTTTGAGCGTTTTCAATTTCTTTCAATAATATCGACTTATTAAAGTTGAGGGTCTTTTTCTTAATGACGAGAATTAATTTGCAATTCTCAAAGTTCATAATTTTTCTTGCAATTAAAGTTCATGTTTTTTTTTTTTTGCAATTAAGTCATTAAGATGTCACTTTAATTTAATTATAGAATATTTGACATTTATCTTAAGACAATGTCTTGCGTGCACAAGGAGCTAGTTCCGTGCAATCAAATTTAATTTTATATCCTTTAGTATTGAACTAGAATGTAACTCGCGTACTATACGGGATCATCAAATATTTATATGACAAAAGATAAATAGAATAGAAAAATGTACGTCTTGTTACTATAATTATTTTATTAGATTATTATATTGTATAGTTATATGTATTAGTTACAAAATTAATTTTCCATACATTGTAATAGATTAATATATAATTTTATCTAGGATTTATAGGTTTAAAATGGGATGTGGTGGGTAGTTTATATTTTAAAATCTTTTTATTCAAAGGAGAGAAAATTAAAGCATATTGTCTAATAATTTAAAATATTACTCTTGTTCAAGAAATTATTTTACTATAGAGATGGGTATGTACCCCAATTGTACTCATAATATTGTCTTTTAATTTAAAATATTACTCATTGTTTCTGCAATTATTTTACGATAGAGATGAATATAAACTTAGTGCATCTTTATTAAAATGGAGAGAGAGAAGTTAGAGAATGGAATTAGTCACTTAGTCATGGAGAAAAACTAAATTAAATTCGATATTTTAATATTTTCATAGTAGCTTATTCACAATATGAATGAGTTAAGCTTCAAATAATATTATAATATAACTCATGAAATAAAATATCAATCTATCAACTTGACAAATCAACTCCAAACTACTTATTTCATTCCCAGAGTTCCCCAAAACCTAGTTGAGAATAAAGTGATGCCTTAACATTATTAAATGAAATAAAATTAGAAATTGCCACCAACTTTTGCTGTAAAGATCGATCAAAACCAAAATTGAGCAAAACGGCATTAAAATTACTTAATCATGCAAGAGAGCGCCAAATATCAGTTGGTTTTTTCCTTGAATAATCAGCGATATTTCCACACTATTGAAACTCTCGAACATGAAATTTACGTTAATCAACATGAAAAGGTTTTATCATGCATGCATTTTCAAGAAATAATTATTTAGATATGCAATATTACAACTACTGAGATAACTCATAGCACATACCTCGAGAACATTATTTTGTTAAATTTATAATCAAGATAAAAAAGAAACGTGCCGAAGAATCAAAACCTTAGACTTGCACAAGAATTTTAATTTAAGAATTAAAACCACATACAAATTTTGATTTAAGAATCAAAACTATACAAATACTTGTATGAAACCCTATGGTTATGGTTCTTGTGCAAGTTTATTTTATAGAAGAATCAGATGTTAAAGATAGGAATTATATAAAAGTAAATAAGCGTAACTTATGTTTGATAACTCACCTGCAAACAATACATATATTGGAGAAAAATACACACTGATTAATTATTTGGAGCTTCATAGAAGCTTTTCTAGTGTCGTATAAGCGGATACACCTTTTGATCTGGATGTACAATTTCTTCATCCAATCTAGCGCATACTCAATGTTACCAAGCCTATCATCCTTGTTTCTTCCTAGAGCTATAACAACTTCTTGGTTTAGGTTAACTTAGACCGCACTGACATGAAATAGGCGTAAAAGACGTAATCTTACTACAATGAATAGATCAATTCAAGAGCAACATTTTCTCACTAAGGTTTCGATGGCATTGGATTACAAACATCCACTAATAGAACAATTCATCAACACAAGATAAAACTCTTCTTCAAAACAAAGTCAAATTATTTAATGGCACTTTACTATCATACAACTATGCCATTTCGAATCCCTACACTCCTTTAAATAGTAATTAGCTCATGAATATGCATATAGAGGATCATAGATACAAAAAAAATATTTTTTGTAAAGACAAACAAAGATACTATCATTAGTAGCATTACAATAACCAAATGTCACAAGAACAGCAGCTCAATAATTAAGAGATTTTAAAGAATAATGGGTAAATGTTGCACTAAAGTAGTAAGGAAATCACCTTTACCTGAAGTTTTAGAATTCTCTCCCCATATTTATTGGGCACCTGCTATTTGATAATATTCATCAAAGAAAAATCACCAAGATATACTCAATTACCGTTAATTCTTCAATCCCTTGAAATTATGACATGTATCGTGCTCTACCATATCATTAAAAAAATCATAATAAAAGGACCGCCAATGAAAAAACAATGTATCTAGTTCATCACTGCTAACAACTATTAACTTAAAACATCTTATAAGAAAAGTTCAGTAAGGAAATTTCTTAAACACTTGCATAGAATGTAAAAAAGCATCAAGAGTAATATGTACTGTCATGTTAGCTTTAATTCACTAATATGATGACAACTCAGACAAAAATTACTCCTAAGATGACACCTAATGAAGTGAAAACTCTTGTTTTGTAATATAATGGTATTAGTGTTGGTGTTTGATCGTTTGGTTAACGTGAACCGTTAAGGTTTCATACATTTCTAACAGTCAGCGGAAGCACGAAAATAAGAAACGTATTACCTTACACCAGGGTATGTTGGAGAAGTTGGATTCTCGATGGCAGTCTGCGCAGCTTCACCGTTTTGGGCATAACTCTCTCATCCAATGTTGGAAAATTGAGTGATCTATGCGGTAAAACGATCCTCTCTTCCGTGGCTTTCCGCCAATATATCACACGTCCTGTTCTAATGTCTGTACGATTTTATAAAAATCATAGAAGGTGGCGGACAGCAGCAGCAAACAACCTTCCAGCCTTCTATTGTATTCCCAAGTCTAATCTCGACGTCGTGTGGGCGACGATCCTCGAGATCTTCTCAATCTGTTGTTCCCTCACGCTCCTCACAGTGTTAGGCGTGATTAATCTCATAGATCAGGGTTAGAACAAGTGAGATGACTTATATATGGGCTACAGCAGGGACCAGGAGGAGAAATTAGAGTTGGGCCTCCATTGGGCTTAAGTATCCAAGTTTAGCCCAAAACTTATACTTAAGTCCAATAATAATAATATATTCCACTAAAATATTATTACTGTACTACCGTTTTAATCCCATAATTACGTTACGGGCTCCTTCTTACTATGAGCCCGTTAGTCTCCCCATGTTTAAGATATACAATGTCCATTAATTAATTAAGTTACTGACAACTCCATTAATTAATATCTCATCCGAGAGTAGTACCACTCAACCTTAATATCATGCCGGAATAAATCCACCTGCAGGGTTTACATGATAATCCTTATGAGCTCCTCAAGGGGACATCATCAACCTATAACGGACACGGATTCCTTCTACAATCAACAGCACACCATAGAGACATCACTATTTCCCAACTCACCGAGTTTGTTAATTTAATTACATGTAAATCTCATCCATTGATGAATCAAAGAAATACATACTGCCCTACGTGTCGAGGTTATAACATAGGGATTAAGAGCACGAACATCCATAATAACAGAGTTCAAGTTCTTCTATAAGTCAGTATAAGTCGAACGATCTCACTCGGTCCTGCTCAATACACGCAAAGTGCACTAATGTGATTCTATAGCAAAGACAAGATAATACCAAACCACACTACAACCATCCCGATAGAGAGTCCCCGTCTATCTCGGTTGTAAGCATCTATTTATACTTTATAAGGAAACCGATAATATGATCTTCCGCGTGTTGTCGCACAACATATTATCTACAGTATAAAGTAAGTGGACTATTGCATCATACATATAAATAAATTATAAGACACAATTATTTGATCATATGATTCTCATTTCAAATTAATTGTTTAAACATTATTCATACAAAAAGCTAGACTTTTAGTATACAATCCAACAATTAGTTTTTATGATAACTAAGAATTAACTTGTTCCAAGTTCAATAATATCATCTGGCAGAAAAAAAAGGAAAGAAAAGTATATTACGATTTTAAAATATTACTATATTTCTGCAAATTAATCTCTTATATATCTAATTTACCTTAGCAAGAATATGTCTGGAGAAGAATTTTCCGTATGTTCATCTCCTCTTTAAGCCGTATATGATGTCTTTTGACATATGCTTATTCAAGTAACCTTCAAAAAAGCAAAATTCTTATGCAAAAACTCCTGTGCACCCGGGCGCACGGACCACATTCCGTGCGCGTTAAGAATTTTGTATCAAATTGTATATCATTTAGTATACAGATGTGTACCCTTTATTTTCAAAAAAAAATTATTGTGTGTATCTGGGCGCATGAACAACACTCCGTGCGCTTTTAGAATTTTGTGTTAAATTGTATAGTCTTTAGTATAAAAATGTGTACCCTTTATTTTCTTAAGAAAAAAATATTAATAAAAAGTGTATATCCTTTAGAATAAAATAGTGTATCTTTTATTAATTAAAGTGTATACCCTTTAAACCAAAGCAATGTACCCTTACCCATAATACTAAATTTCTAAAGGAGCACGGACTGTGTTCCCGTGCGCCCGGGCTCACGCAAGCCTCACTCAAATTCTTATAGTATTTTCAAATAACTTTTATTTATAATAATATAGTGTACATACATATTAGTTTGATAAGAAATTAGTACAATTTTTATTCTCTACGCGCTAATTTGATGAAATGTGTCTAACCATGGGAAATGTGTTGCTAGTGTAAGAAATCAATATATATGTCTTGCCAATGGCAGTGTTACCCACCGTCATACTTAATGAATCTCAAAAGCACTCATTCTTCTACAATATACCCCTACTTCTTTTCGCCCTAACTCTAATAGGGAAGCTAGATAATGTGGTGGTGAACGGGGATGAGTAGAAAGTCTAGAGAGTCCATGCTAAGCATTTTTTGCGCACTCCAATTTAATCCTCAAGTACAAGGATGTCAATCGTAGCATCAAGTACCCAAATTAAATTATCGATCTTACTGAGACAGCTAATTATTTATTTAATCTAGATTACTATCTAATCATAATTAAGTAACTAATTTCCAAAGTTTTGTGAATTTAATTATCTAATTGCTGGAATATTAAATACTGAATTAATTAAAAACAATGAAAATAAAGCAAGCTCTAATCAAGAGATAACGAACAGTTCCAAGGTATCAGGTATAGACCAATTAATTCGGGTTACTAGACCTTCAATTATTCATTCATGCAGTTTCAATGAAAATACACCACATAACCCTGTTAACCCACCAGATATGATTCGATTTTAAGCTAACATTATACTCTGATTTAAATCCTAAGATGCGTGTATATTACCAAACCTCATTCCTAGATACTAATCAAAGCAAACAACAATACCTCCGGATGGTAAGTTTGACTAACAAGATATTTTCTGGAATTACTACAAGGTTTTATTCACTTCTTATTTGATTGTCTAATTGCATTGTTCCACTAAACAAATCAAGTATATGATTTACCAGTTCATGAAAATAAAGTGTTTACAACGGAACTACTTCAACTCCGAATAGATAGACAATACCAATCATGAACGCACACAAGCTAACATAATAATCCAAGCATTATAGCGGATGTCACGAATATATTTTGAAGACGTTAAAAAGCAGAAAAGTAAGTCTGAATAAATTAAGTAAAATAAAAATATCGATTGCATAAAATTCCAATCTTTGGTCTAGGTTCTCAAATCAATCAAATCAAACCATCAAACCCTAGAACTATTTAAGAAAATTAGCCCATGAGGTTACAATCAACTCTCATGGCTATGCAATTCATATCACAAATCATGATAAAAGGAAAGAAAAGAATAGAGACATAAAACCCTAGCATAATCATGAGTCTGCGTTCCTTCTCTGTCTCTCCGATCGTCCGATCTCCCTCAATTAGCACTTGGAACCACTTGAAGATGGATGGAAGATCAAAATTAGATGTGAATCTGATATGGAGTGTTTTTGGCATGAGAAATTGATGGATTATAGATGGGTGCTCTCCAATTTGTGTATTGATCTCCCTTTTTATGTCTTTGACTGTTGTAGGGCATTTTTTGCGATGAATTCTGGCCAAATCGCTATCTGTAAATATAGTGATGTATCGAACAGGCCTTGTCTGGGCCCAAAATTAGACAGCTCGGCTCGAGCTGGGTCAGGACCTGGCCGAGCGGCATCCGAGCTGCTTCATGGTGACTTGCCACATCAACAGGGTCCCATCTGGACCCCACTCGGATGGGTTGACGTGGCGAGCCGGTCTAGCTCGGCCAGAGTTGCTAGCCGAGCAGCTCCCGAGCTGTCCCGTTCTGACTCTGTTCTATGCTGCTTCCGTCTTTGATCTATTTTCCCCTGTTTTCTGCCTTCAAAACTCACAAAAACACCTTAGTAGCCTCAAAATCTGTAATTACTCAAACGTACACAATTTCATGCATAAACGATAACTTTTCTAAGAAAAATGGTGTAATATGCAATATAAAATGCATAAAATTATACTCTCAACAAACCCCCAAACTTACATGTTGCTCGTCCCGAGGCAGTGACATATAAAACCAATAGAGTAACTAAGAGGACATTTCACAGCAGAAGACATCCAAGACAAAATAACAATTCAAAAATCATACTTCAAATACAAGATAACCATCCATCTAAAACATACAATTCAAATCAACTACTTTACTTTTTTTTCGGAATGCTCATCCACCCATTCTCACGGGTAGTATTTACGCTAAACACTCAAGTGTGAGATATACACTTTTAGGGTAAGGTGTTTACACTTATAATCAATTCAAACACACGTGTAACCATAAGCTTGGCAATCATCTCAACTCTTGACTAAAGGAATAATTTCGACAATAGGATCACAAAGGTCTTGCATTAGGGGTGTAATGTTGGCTCGTTGGCAAATAAATTTTATTGAGTCACCAAAGTAAAAGAAAACAAGTACAATTACAAAGATGTTGTGAAAATGAACATCGTCAATCAATTACTATTTGAATCTATAGTATTCATGATTCATATCATGAAACATATATTTATCTAGAAATGTAGGAGTTGGATGATGCCACTGAAGATCACCTCCGATGGCAGCAAGTCTGTCTGTCACAGAGTTTCCCTCTCTGAATATATGAGATACATGGAATATCATTCTTTGGATAAGGTGTATGGCCTTCTTCCACCATGAAATGAGCTTCCACGGCAAAGCTGGGTTTTAGTCCGTGAATGCATACACCACAAACATGGAATCAGTCTCCAACCATAGATTAGTCCATCCTCTATCGTGTGCATACTCAATGGATAAGCATGCCGCTGTTAATTCCACTTCCAGCGAGAATCCATGGCCAAAACCACTAGTGAAGTAGCCCATTGGGAATCCCCTACAGTTCCGAAACACTCCCCCACCTGAGATGTTCCCTGGCGACCCAACTGTATTCCCATCAGAATTAACTTTCATCCATCCTGGTCGTGGAGGCTGCCACCGAACAGGTATCACTCTAGGGGACTTCCTAGCATTTCCCTTTATTCCATAAAATCTCAAAGTCGTGAGGTCTTCAACTGTATTACTCATGCTACCCAATCAAACAAGCCGCCCTCACGTATCAAGGCCATAAGCTTGGCTGTTATACCTGCAACTCTAACATATCTGTCGGTTCCATCATCTTTGCATCCTCCATAAACTGCACCATTGCGTTCCTACCAGATAATCTATACATAGGATACAATAGCTAATCTCCACAAAGAGGTAACTTGCTTTCTCTCCCTAACTTCCATCTCTTGCATCAAGAAACCAATAAAGGACTGCTCCAAGCTCATTCTGCTTCCAAATGCAAAGCCTGATAAGATTTTCTTCAATACAATTCGAGATATAGAACATCCCACCATAATATGATCAAGAGATTCCTCATCATTTTTACATAAATAACATCTAGAAGGCCCTTTAAAACCTCTGTGCTGCACTACCTCCCAAGTTGTAAGAATACCCTTGATCGCTTTCCATATAGTGATGGATCTTCGATCTGGAATAAACCTGGCCCGAATCCATGAACCCTAGTTTGGCTGAATAAAAGTAGTTCTAGCATGCATGTACGCCACTTTAGCTGAAATCTTTCCCTGAAAGGATTTTCTCCATATTCTACAATCAACCATATTTGGGGACATTCAAGTTTCCAGAATAGCGTTAACAATGTGTGGATAAGTAACACAAAAGCTTTCTGTAAAATGCCAATTCCCACCACACAAATAATCCCTTATTGTTTGATCAAAATGATGTCGTAGCTCCTCTATAATTTTACCATATCTACAATAGGATTTCCAAGCCAATTATCCAACCAAAATCGAACCCTCGAATCGTATCCAACTAGCCAAATCTCATCCTCCATGAGACGTCGAATGTGAGCAGAACAAGCTACTCGTATGGAGGATGGTACATGTCCTCTTAGGTCCCATCCTGTAAACCATCTCTTTTTAATAAAATCCAGCACTCCCTTCCCCTCTAGAATATCCTAAAACAATTTAATTAGGTAAGCTTCATCTGCAGTCCTCAGCGATCGCAATCCCAAACCTCCCTCAGAAGTTGGGCTGCATACTCGATGCCATCCAACAGTGAAGTGATGTTGCCTAGATGTATCGCCTGTCCAAATGAAGTTTAGACATGCCGCCTCAATCTTCTTAATAAGATATCTCGACCACTTGTATACCATCATAACATGCACCGTAGAGGCAATAATCACATAATTCACCAAACATATTCTACCAGCCATAGATAAAGTCCCTCATTTCCAATGCTGAAATTTACTAAGGATTCCGTCCATAGCTTGACTGAAATAAGTCGACTTTGGTGCGCCAATGAAAATTAGTGCACCAAGGTAAATAAAAGGGAAAGTACCTCAAAAATGCCCAAGCTGGAAAGAGTACAATTTTTAACATTAGTCAGTACATTCTTCCCAAAAAATACCTTCGACTTCATAGGGTTGAATTCCTGGCTGGAGACCCTTGCATATCGAACTAGCATATTTCGAAGACCCTCTACAGATTTGTCATCACCTTTGCAGAAAAGGACAATGTCATCAGCATAAAAAAGAAAGGGTGGAATGTTATTTGACCTGTTTGCACATGCAGGTGAGATGGCACCCCAGGATATCTCATGCTCAATCCAACGCCCTAGCACCTCTTCAGCTATGCAAAAGAGGAGTGGAGACAAAGGGTCACCCTGCCTGACTCTCCTTCCACAGGAAAAGAACCCCTCAGGACTGCCGTTCACTAAAACTAAAACCCTAGCTGAGTGGAATATAGATCGAATCTAGTGAATGAAAGAACTGTGAAATCCCATTCTTTCCAAAACTTGTAGGAAGAACTCCCAACTTAAGGTATCAAATGCCTTTTTAATATCAATCTTCAGACCAATACTACCATGTGTGGAGTTATCCAAACTATTGAAGCTTTCCGAAGCAACTGCAATACAATGATGAATACTTCTTTCCGGAATGAATCCAAACTGATTGGCACTAAGATTCTCACTAAGTACACATCCTAACATATTCAAGAGTATTTTGGTAATAATCTTGAATAAGAAATTACACAAATTTATAGGACGAAAATCTCCTACTCTCCTCGCTCCTTCTACCTTCGGAACAAGAACAATGAAGTTACAGCTTATACCCTGAGGCATGTCTCCTATAACAAAAAAATTTTGTTCCGCTGCACATAAATATTCTTCAATAAAGTACCAACATTTGTGGTAGAAAGAACCACCAAACCCGTCAGGACCCGGGGAACTGTCAGCCGACAATTCCATAACTGCTTGCTTGATTTCTTCTGTGTTTGGCACGACAACAAGCCTCCCATTGTCGACCTCCTCCACGAAAGGCTGAATATATTCTAACTCTCCATAATCTCGGCTGCCATCGTTGTTTCCAAATAACTGTGAGTAGAGTTGAACAATGTGTTGCGAAATAAGACACCCACATCTTCTATGATTTCCCCATCTATATCCAATGAAGAGATAGAAGCTTTTGTGCGACGGATGCGCATGTGCCTTATGAGCTCTTTGTTAGAGGTAGGAAATATATGGATAAAGTGACTCATTCACTAGTAGAGAATAAAAAAAAACTTACAACTTTTCAACAAACAGCTTATCTTTCTTCTTTCTTCTTCAACGCTGTTCACTGCTTCTTGCAACTTAATTCCGCCTTTACATTTGAACACAACTTCCTTACTTGAATCTTTTCTTCTTTTTTATCTTTTTTTTCTTTTTTTTTTCAAACAAGGATACCAGTATCAGACACTACCCTTTTTTAACGGGGTACCAGTTTCGGGCACTACCCTTTATGCAAATTTAACAATTCTCTTCAACTATTTTCATCACATCCAAATTACTTCTCCTTATATTCTTCTTCAGAAGACACCAAATTGACTCCTTCAACTCTCTACTAGGTAGGAATTTTTAAGTCTAGCAAAGAGATCAATTGGCTAATCATGTAGGCTTCCAACAAATAAGGCTTTTAGGCTCAAAAGGATTGACTACTGATAATTTCATTAGGTGGGATAATAATTTGGCTAGTGACTAATAAATAACAAAGACGGCTTAAGATCATTTCCTATAATTTAATCAAACACGTAGCTTCAAGCAAGAGTAAAGCCAAGTTCTAGAATACATGTGTATGAACGACACTCACAAGAATAAACCAAATCATCCAACTTGACATTATTTCAAAAGGCTCAAAAATCTCACATGGTTATAGGAATGAACGAGCAATCCTTATCAAGCTACATAGCTAATCATTTGCATATAATCAAATTTCAAGCATCCCAATATCAAAGCACAGTATCAAATTATTTCTCAAGTACAACCATACAGCATGAATCAACCACACACTATTCTATGAACAAAACCATGAACTCCTAATCAATAATCAAATATCATCCATTACATCTACAATACAAATAGCAATAGAATAATCATATCATACATGCCCAAATTAGAAGAACATATATCTAGCAAATACATCAAATGACTCAAGAAGTGAAAAATCAGAAAGGTGGGAATAAAGAGACATAAACACTATCAGCTACCACTGCTCATAACATATCATCAGGATCAATGCTCCACGAAATGAATTCCTCACGGATCTCCTCCATGTCCTCACTCTCTCCGACACCTGGTTGAGCGTGTTGTTCAGCGCTCCAATCTGCATGTTGGTCGCTACTTGATTTGCATTGACCTCCGTCAGCTGACGACGGATAGCTCTATTTTCTCCTCTCCTCCTCCTGTTCTCAGCACACAAGTGAGATAAGTGAGCATTCATACCTTGGGTCTGCTGGCCATACAATTTAACCATCGGCTCCCATGCCTCAAAACTAGAAGGCAATGCAGGTGGTGGCATCCCGTATATGGGATAGTGGACTGCTCCGGGAAACATGGGATCTTTCCCAAACTGTGCTCCTTCTGGAGCTTCTCCATACTGCTCATCTGACCCTTCACCACATCTCTGGTGTGCCATCTCATCATCATCTCCTCCTAACTCAAACCCCTGATCACCTCCATCATCTCCCTCATCTACCGGTGTATCCATAGCCATCAGTTGTGCCTGAGCAAGGGCTACCTGTGCGGCCATCCTCCGATCTTGCTCTTCCTGAATCGCCTTAATGATCGCCTGATGGCCTGATGTGTTCATACCAATATTTCCTTCATTCCGAATGGTAATGAGGTGAGTCAGCTGAATAGGGAAAGAGAAAGCATTGGGTACAATGGCATACAAGTACTCTAGGACACCTCTAGTGGTCACCTTAAACACTTTGCCTGACTCCAACGAACGTAGATCGATGTTCGGCTTGTTCCTCACAATACCCATTTCACTCATATCAATCCAATAGTGATGAGCAATAGGAGTAATCAAACCTCTTATGTTCACTATCTATCGGACATGGGTAGTGAACTGATATATTTGATGAATCAGATAAGCTCCAACATTAAACCTAACACCATTCAGCATACACCATAGCACATAAAGCTCCTCCTGAGGGATCACACCACTCTCGGATCTACAGAAAATAGTGCATGAAAGGATTTGATCCATATACCTCAACACTGGATTGCGGATGCAGGTAGCCCGAGCATAACTAGAACAATATATCTTGTTCCTCTACATAATCAACCTCCAAAAATCATTAGCCTTGAAATCTTCATGCCCCACAAAAGTTGAAATCCCCTCAGGACATCCGAGCATCCAATTAATCAAGCCTGGGGGTCTCTTCTTTAGGTTTACCACCTCTTAGTACAAACTTACATGCATACGGGATCTCATTGTCATATATAACCCATAGCTGTTGGATTGTATACTAAAAATCTAGCTTTAGTATGAACAATGTTATAAAAATTTATTTGAAATAAGAATCATATGATCAAATGATTGCGTCTTATAATTTATTTATATGCACGATGCAATAGTCCACTTATTTTATACTGTAGATAATAGTTGTGCGATAACACGCGGAAGATCATATTATCGATTTCCTTATAAAGTATAAACAGAGGCTCACAATCGAGATAGACGGGGACTCTCTATCGGAATGGTTGTAGTATGGTTTGGTATTAGCTTTTCTTGGCTATAGAATCACATTAGTGCAATTTATGTGTATTGAGCAGGACCGCTTGAGATCGTTCGACTTATACTGACTTATAGGAGAACTTGATCTCAATTATTATGGATGTTTGTGCTCTTTATCCCTATACAATAACCTCGACATGTAGGGCAATATGTATTTCTTTGATTCATCAATGGGTGAGATTTAGATGCAATTAAATCAACAAACTCGGTGAGTTGGGAAGTAGTGCTATTTCTAAGGTGTGCTGTTGATTGTAGAAGGAATCAGTGTCTGTCATAGGTTGATGATGTCCCCTTGAGGAGCTCATAAGGATTATCATGTAAACCCTGCAGGTGAATTTATTCCGGCATGATAATGAGGTTAAGTGGTACTACTCTCGGATGAGATATTAATTAATGGAGTTGTCAGTAACTTAATTAATTAATGGACATTGTATATCTTAAATATGGGGAGACTAATGGGCTCATAATAAGAAGGAGCCCATAACATAATTATGGGATAAGAACGATAGTGCAGTAATAATATTTTAGTGGAATATATTATTATTATTGAACTTAAGTATATGCTTTGGGCTAAGTTTGGATACTTAAGCCCAATGGAGGCCCAACTCTAATTTCTCCTCCTGGTCCCTGTTGTAGCCTATAAATAAGTCACCTCAGCTTATCTTGATCCCTAATGAATTATTCATGCGCCTAAAACACGTGTGAAAGGGAAGAGAAAGCAGATTGAGGAGATATTGAAGATCGTCACCCACACGACGTTAAGATCAGACTTAGGAATACAACAGAAGGTCGAAAGGTTGTTTACTACTGCTGCTGATCGTCCTCTACATCAACCCTGGTGAAAGGTAATATGATTCTACTCTTTTTCTTCTGCTGCTGTAGAATTGTATGGAACCTAACAGTTCACATTGACCAAATGATCGAACGCCAAGAATTTATATCAGAGTCTCAGTTTCGTGGTAAAGCGTGACACGTTGGGCTAGGGTTTTTTATGCTTATGTGATTAGTTTTCAGATTAAGAATCGCATATAAGATTAGGGTTTTGGTGTAATTTATTGTGCCTGTATACCACATATTCTTCGTCGATACCCTGTATCTGTATTGTTGTTTGTTGTTGGCTGTGTGTGAGGACTGTCGATCACTGTGAGTGAGAATTGATGAACCCTTTTCATTGAATTCACGGCTAGAACGACGATGACTTCTTGGGATTACATGGCTAGTGAGAGCAAGCGATGCTCACGAATAGGTAGATTAGATCGCCTGGTGGAGTGTTAGCACTGCTCGATGGGCTGAATAAAGACGACAACATTGAGTGCTTGGAGGAGATCCGAGTGTGATGGTGTGCGACTTCCTGGGCACTGCGCATAGTGTGCCGCTCGATTGGGATGTGGCATCCAGGTTGCCGAGCGACCAGTCGGATGTAAGACCATGCTAGAAGGCAAGTACTGTGCCCGGTGATTCACTCAATTCCTAGCTGGTAATCGGGCGTGTCGCTCGAAGGCCAGTTAGAGGCAACATATTGCCGGGATCACATCTTGCAAGCGGGTGATATTGCTTCTTTCTGGGCAACTGGGATGCAGGACACCAGGCATAACATACTATGAAAAGCTCGGTGGATTTTACTTGTTGAGCAGGCTGTCAGGCGAGGCGCACGATAGCGAGCAGTCTGCTGTATGTGGGAGTATGCTTCTAGGCGTGCAGGATGATTGTCGAGCGTGATGCTGGGATGATGGAATGCTTCTTGACGGGCATACTGGAATGCATTTCGAGCATGCAGGGTGGCTGGTCTGGTGTGGCAGCAGTTTCCAGGCGTGATGCCGAGTGGAAATTTGGGCATAGCGCTCGGCGAGGTGCTCGGTGGCACGCAAATTTGGTGGGCATGTTCAGTAAGTTACCAGGTGCCTTGGCGAGTAGGTTGCCTTTTGATCAGGCCTTGGCGAGCACATTGCCATGTAATGCTGCTGGATGTCGAGCACGTTGGCGTGCGTGGATTTGGGTAATCTGGCAAGTAGCCTAGCATGTGGCGGGCCAGTGCCAGACGTGAACTCTAGTTCTGGGCAGGCTGCTAAGTGGATATCTAGGCGGAGTGCTCAATGTGATGCCCGGTGGCGTGCACGATTGCAAGGCATGGGCGCAAAGGGCAGGGTGCCGGTAGGTGGAACAGGTTGCCAGGCTAGAAATTTAGAGAAAAATTCATGAAGACCGGCTTCTGGAGGAAAATTTGGAGGTCAATCCCTGTGCAGTTGCCTACATTCGTGATTGGTGGTGAACAACCGAATTCGCTGGTATATATAACTGTTAATAATTGATTTATTTATTGATTATTGTTATATATGTATGCATGATCTCTGGATTTACTTTCTTATTTGCCGTAATAGGAGCATGCTAAGTTGCATATTTTATTTTGAATATTATATGCATGTAAAAACCCTCGGTTGTTAATTCCAGCAGCCTCCATTATTGTCTTGTAAGTGATGTGAGTAAACTTGCGTGTTGGCAATAGGCCTTCCTCCCTAACGGATGAGTTTATTCATGGATCACTGGTACAGGCTTCATTAAAATTATTGTTTGTAATGTGGCACATGAACTTGCATGTTGGCATAGACCTTTCTCCCTAACGGATGAGTTTATATGCGGTTCATTGGTACAAACATATAATTTATGATTGTAGGAAGTTATCCAAGCGCGTGTGTACTTCTCCAACTGTAAGGCACATACGCTCGCGCAATTGACTTGGGATCAAATAATGATGTACACTTAGGTGTAAATAATAAGTATCCTCCCCAACGGAGTCACTGCTATTATTTGCATGGCTAAAGAGGGACCGACTATTAATTATTTTGTTATAAAGTTAGGTTGACAAATGAAATTAATGTGTAAAATCTTCTTTCGTAAATGTTTGGATTTGTAAACGTCCACACTAACGTGGCTTGCAGACTCACGGTGCTTGAGATATCAGTGAATTTTATTTTTATATTGTTTAGAGGGAATCAATATAAAAGGATAAATTCGAAGATGTGATCGGTGTATTATTTGTGATTCTCTGTAATTTCAAATGGTTTTATCTCGCTTATTGTTTACTAAAAGAAACATATTTACTCGTCCAAAATTAGATGATTAGAAGAGAATCTTGAATTTGAATTTTACTGCTTAAGAAAATATAAATGTGTTCTCACTAAGGATGTCTCATGATGCCTATTAAAGTCTCTAGTGGAGAGGTGAGAAGTTCATAGAAATATGATGGTCTCATGCGACTCTTCAGATACTTGAGTAAGTAAGAAAGGCAAGAGGTCATGGATAAGTTGATGAATGAATTGGGAATACTTGGAGTAGAAATTGAAGGGGAAACCTAGATCAATTTATTCTCCATAATTTGCCTAGATGTTTGATTTTGAGAAATTATCTTTACGTACATTTTCATAGAAAGAATTTCATTTCAATTTCTATACATTTACGGATGGATACTCCATTTCATTTAAATTACATGGTCATAGTAATGAATGATGGAGCTATAATCTGTTGTGGTACGTTGGCAGACAATTTGTACACTTTTAAATCATGTTTATACCATGGATGTAACAAATAGTAATTAATAATACATCTTCAAATCTTAGTAAGAGAAAGGAACCTTCGGAGATGAACTAAACATACTTTTGGCATCTAAGACTAGATCAATTTTACTTGAGTAGGATTCAAAGGTTGATAGCCGATAGACCGTTGGGTTTATCTAAAGTAGAAACTATCTGACTTGCGAGTCTTGCTTGAAAGTAAAATGATTAAAGGCCTTTCAAGGCAAAGGGGTATAGAGCCATGCAAAGATATGTTGGAAATAGTTCATACTGATTTAAGCTGTCCTAAGTCTATCCCGACGAGAGGTGGTCATTACGACTTAATAGTGGTGACAAGTACCTCTTAGGATAGTTTAGGAGCTATTAATCAGAAGTTAAGATTAAATCTCAAGTTGTTTATACCGGGTATACCCCAGCTGAATGATGTGGTGGGAAGAAGGAATAAGACTCTTATTGTGATGATTGGATAGATGATGAATTATTTGGAATAATTAAATTCATTTTATGGATATGTCCTACAAACAGTAATTCGTAAAACGTTTGTCTATTTGTGGGACATCCTAAAAAAATAGAGGGTGATTTATTTAGTCCAAAAGATTGAAGGGTGACTGTTAACACAAACACCGGATTTTTAGAAAAGGACTATGTAATAAATCACAAACCCATGTATAAGTTGTTCTAAAGGAAGTGAGAGGAAAACACTAAGTATTAGTACCAAGTGTACAAGAGGATATACCATAAGATAAACTGCATCGCGTGTTGCGTCTAATACATAATTGCTTGTAGTGTCTTGTCTTAGTGGGAGGGTTGTTCGACAACATGTAAGATATATGTTTTGGGAGAGTCGTGAGACTTGGTCCCTAGTAAACATGGTATTGACCCACAAATACGACGAATCACTACAAGATCGAAATGCTAAATCTTAGTAAGTTGCAATGAATATTGAAATAGGATCTATGGATTCTAAATTATATCTGGGAGCTTGTAAGACCACTAAATGGTGTAGAAGTCATTGGAAGTGGTCATAGAAAATAAAAGAGGATCATACGGTAAGGTGAAAACCTTGGAAGCAAAGCTTGTTACAAAAAGGTATACTCAGAAATAAAAGAATTCGATTATGAGAAAACCTGATTCACCGGTAGCTATGCCTATGTTGATTCGGATTCTTTTATGTGTTGTTGCTCATATTAAATTATGAGGGATAGTAAATAGATATCAAGACAGCTTTCCTGATTGGAAGTTTTGAGAAAAATATCTATGTGAAGCAATCAGAGTGATTCATTGTAAAGGGCTAAGAGCATTTTGATAGTAAGCTTAAAAGTGTCCATCGATAGACTAAAGCAAGCTTCAAGATTATAGAACATCTATTTTGATGAGAAAATCCAGTGATATGGATTTAATCAATGCTCGAATGTATCTTGTATATTGAAAAGAATGACAAAAATGTGGAGGTATTTCTTGTACTGTGCATAGATGATATATTGCTCATTGGCGACAATGAAAGAATATTGTCGGGTGTGTGGGTATGGTTGATAAAGCGGTAGGAAATGAAGGACTTAAGAAAAGCAAAATATATTCTTTTGACCATGGTAATACGGATCACAAGAAAAGATGTTATGTTTGTCTCAAGCTTCACGAAATGATACAATCCTTACTCGTTTTAGCATGTGACTTTATCTAAGGAAATGTCTCTTGACACAAAAGAAGATAAAGGTAATGAAAGTTGTTCCTTATGCTTCGGCAAATAAGGAAGCTTAATCTAAGGAATGCTATGCATGAGAATGGATATCTATTTTGCTGAATGCATGAACAGTGGGTATCAAGGTAACCTAAAAACAAGAATTTTGAACTGTGGTAAGACATATACTTATGTACCTGAAAAGGACTAGAAATTATATGTGGACTTACCGGACATGTTCACTGCTTCTTGTGGGTTACATAGATTCGAATTTTTCAAATTAGATATGGACGGCAGTAAATCCACCTCAGAGGTTATATGTTTAATTTTAGGAAGTAGAGTCATAATGTGGAGGAGTGTTATATAGAAATATATTTCAGACTTTCCATCATGGAAAGATGATAAATTGGAGCCTATGAGGCAGCCAAAGTATCTATATGACTATAGAAACTTCATGATGGACTTTGAAGTGTTTCTAAGTTTGCCTAAGGTTATCACAATTTATATTGATGATATTGGTGCAGTTGCAAACTTGAAGGAATCACGAGTCCATAAAGCAATTAAACACATGGAGTGCGAGTATCACCTATTATGAGAAATCATATAATGGGGGGAAGGTTGTTGTCACCTAAATTGTATCGGATGATAACCTAGTAAATCCATTTACAAGAACCTTAAGGCGAGAGCTTATGATGGTGGTGTAGTGGGAGTGGGAATCAGATATATGGTGGAAGACAAAACAGTATAGTCTTTTAATATAAGTGGGAGATTATTGGATTGTATACTAAAAATCTAGCTTTAGTATGAACAATGTTATAACAATTTATTTGAAATGAGAATCATATGATCAAATGATTGCATCTTATAATTTATTTATATGCACGATGCAATAGTCCACTTACTTTATACTGTAGATAATATATTGTGTGACAACACGCGGAAGATTATATTATTGGTTTCCTTATAAAGTATAAACAGAGGCTCACAACCTAGATAGACGGGGACTCTCTATCGGGATGGTTGTAGTGTGGTTTAGTATTAGCTTATCTTGGCTATAGAATCACATTAGTGTACTTTGTCTGTATTGAGCAGGACCGCTTGAGATCGTTCGACTTATAATGACTTATAGAGAACTTGATCTCAGTTATTATGGATGTTTGTGCTCTTAATCCCTATACAATAATCTCGACACATAGGGCAGTATGTATTTTTTTAATCATCAATGAGTGAGATTTAGATGCAATTAAATCAACAAACTTTCGTGAGTTGGGAAGTAGTGTTGTTTCTATGGTGTGATGTTGATTGTAGAAGGAATCCATGTCCGTCATAGGTTGATGATGTCCCCTTGAGGAGCTCATAAGGATTATCATGTAAACCCTGTAGGTGAATTTATTGCGGCATGATAATGAGGTTGAGTGGTACTACTCTCGGATGAGATATTAATTAATAGAGTTGTCAGTAACTTAATTAATTAACGGACATTGTATATCTTAAACATGGGAGACTAACGGGCTCATAATAAGAAGGAGCCCATAATGTAATTATGGGATTAGAACGGTAGTGCAGTAATAATATTTTAGTGGAATATATTATTATTATTGGACTTAAGTATAAGCTTTGGGCTAAGCTTGGATACTTAAGCCAAATGGAGGTCTAACTCTAATTTCTCCTCCTGGTCCCTGCTGTAGCCTATAAATAAGTCACCTCAACTTATCTGGATCCCTAATGAATTATTCCTGTGCCTAAAACACGTGAGAAAGGGGAGAGAAAGCAGATTGAGGAGATCTTGAATATCGTCGCCCACACGACGTCAAGATCAGACTTAGGAATACAGCAGAAGATCGAAAGGTTGTTTACAGCTGCTACTGATCATCCTTTACATCAGCCCTGATGAAAGGTAATATGATTCTACTCTTTTGCTTCCGCTGCAGTAGAATTGTATGGAACCCTAACGGTTCACGTTAACCAAACGATTAAATGCCAACAGTAGCATGCAGAGGAACTCCGCTGTAAGTCTGAAATAAGTCAGAGCTCTGATATCCATAAAACTGCGGATACTTGATGCGCGTTTTCTTTGCACGTAAAATTAATCCCCAAGTATTAATGATATCAATTGCGGCTTAAGCAAGCGACCAAGTGAATATCGAACCCAAAGGATGGCGTATTATCAATTTAATTATTAACTAAATTAATTAAGACGAAAATCAATAATGTTTGAGGATAGAATGGTTAACTAATAAACAATTAATTAAAATAATAAATTAAATAAAATTTCACTCGAAGAATATGAAAGTGGATCAAGTAGAAGAATAGGTAGCTCTAGGGTAATCTAGGTTTACTACTTAACTTCCCTTCCATGTGTTGATGTCCGACTCTGCTTTATGGAATATGGACGCATCACTAAACCATGCATATCTACTCTATAGACACAAGTAAACATACATGTAACACGTGTGAATAACCTCGGAGCAAGAGATATAATTCCACCTCCCTTTCTAGGTACTATCAATATCAATTCTTTCCCTGGCCAATTGGTACTCTAACCCGATATGATCTCCATTTATAGGTACTATGAAGTTATCCTCTTTATCCTACTTAGTTACCCGAATTCAATTCAATTAATAAGTATTCATATATGATAGTTCTAATGAAGCTTCGGAGTCCCCTCACTTAGAATCATAATATAGAATCCTGCTCAACAGTGAACGCACTCAATCAATAACCAAGATATGTATTCAGACTCTACATAACAGTTAATGATGCACAAAACGACCGTGAGTATAAATTAAAAAGGCACAATCATATATAAAATAAATCCACAAGTAGTGTTGTATGGAGTTTACACACGAAAGTTCAATTAATTGGTAAAAACCTTCACAACCCTAGTTCTACCAAAAAGGCTCTAGCCCATGATGTTATGAAGAACAATCATGCGTGTTGGATAGATCTTACCCGGATGTCCGGAAAATACAAGATAAATTAGAAAACGAATAAAACCATAGATGTGGGCATCGTCGTATCCTTCTCCATCATGAATTCTCCTCTTGGTTCTCCTTTTGATTCCACGAATGAATCTTCAAAGTGATGGATGGATGGAGGAAAGGATGTGGATAATGGTTGGGGGTGAACCCCCCCTTGTGGGGTGTAGGATGGTTGTGTTGTGTTGTATCCAATCCGTATTCTATTCAATTGTCCCATCTTGGGGTGATCTACATCCCCTTTATACTTGTAAGCTCTCATTATGGACCTAGGATGGGCTTTTTCTTGAAAAAATGCAGAAACATGCACTTGAGGTGTAAAAATCGGATCCGGACGCGTCCCAGGCATACATTTTGACCTAAGGTTCGACCTAGGGCTTGGTCAAACCCTGGTCGAATTGAAATCGGCGATAATTCGCACTTCAGGCTTCTGATTTGACCAAAATGGCTTTAGTTCGAATAAGGGGTCTGGTCGAACTGGACTGTCGTGGTCGAATCACACTTGCACCGTCTCACTATTTTGCATATAACTTCCACATCCGAGCTCCAATTTGAGTGATTCTTGCGCTCATGTGATCCTCTCTTCTTTGGCTTTCTATCCATATAAATATCTCACAAAAACTCTAAGATTTGAGTCTCTAAAAATCCATGGAAAGCAGAACATCTGTTCTGTTCGGCACAGCTCACGCGACGTCACCATTTTGCTTATAACATCCGTTCTGTTCTTTACGCCAAAACGATCCTCTTTTCAGTGGATTTCCAACCATATATCATAACACTAGTTTTAAACTCCAAACAAATACAGAAAAATTGCACAAGTTGGACGTGCATTTTTCAGCATTCATTGCACAAGTTGCACCTTTTTTAACTTTGCACTTTTGGTCTTTTTCCATCTAAAACATAATAAAACACCTCAAGTGCACCTTTTTCTCACATATATTGAATATAAGACACTTGTGCTAATATACAACATCAATTCCCATCATAAAGGTGTTAGATTGGACACTAAAACACACTTATTTTCACTCTCAACAATACCCACCTGATCAAACATCCATCTAATATCCTCAATAATCTGCAGAGTCTGCATCGTCTGATCATCTTGGTACCGAGTGTTGATTATCCTATCAAAGATCCTTCCATAGAAAACTGCCACTTCATCCCAATTATCAAGTTCTATGCCCACATCTTCTGGTGCTCTCCTTTCTCTTTTGAACCTTGCATATATCTGTTCCGCAGTTTCAATCTCAGGTTCATCATCAGGCTCATATGAAGGGCCCTCATCTTCTCTCTTCTTCTTATTTCTTCTTGTTGCAATTCATATAGACAAAGCACACTCTTCCATTAAATAATCAAATAAAGAGGACCTACGCAATTTAAATCCAAGTTCAAAGCTATCATATTCAAACCAATGTCATAAATCATGCTTTTATTCTTAATTAAATATGCATAATAGTAAACGTCCTATATCACATTTTCAACTTAACAATTCCACCATAAATATGCTTCCAAATATTCAAAGAACAATCATGCTTCACATTCAACTTATAAAAATCAAATTCAAGCCTCCATGAACTTTTCACGTAAAAAACATAGCATATTCATGTAAAATTCCTAACCAAATCTCCAATCCCACTTCACTTTCACAATTAAGCACAAATCAACACCTTCACATGTTCAATACTCAACAAGAATCCAAGTAATTGAGGACATAATCAACAAACAATCAAGATATTAAACAATTAAGCTTAAATTCGAATGCACCCCAACTGTTTGTCAAAATGCTTTAACCAAATTCATACTTAAACATGTAAATTCACACAACTAGAACTTACCCATACCAAATTCACATCACCATTAGCACTTTAAGAGTAAAAAGGTCAAGAAAAACGTACTTCTTGTGTTATACATGATGAATTTTCGACTTAATACTCAATACCCAAAAAACCCCAATTTTCACAAACTAAATGTCGTAATCTTATGGACTGACGCAAGAATAGTGGAGTAATGATGTGTGTTGTGTTTTAGTGAAAGAAAATGGACTTTCAAGGCCAGAATCACGATGGGAATCTGCAGAAACGCGGCGATGGAACTTTTTTCGAAGACTGGAATGCTTTCTGGACGAACTGAACAGGTTATAAACTCAGCTTGCCAACCTGGACACGTTGCTCGGTTCGAGCCAATAGCCGAGTGGGCCCTATTTCGGGCTTAACACATGTCTTGATGCCATTGGATATTAGCTCAGGCTCCATACATCCACTCTTCCAGTCTGCTCGGCGTGAGCTGATATCCGAGCTGCTCCGTTCTGCATCTTACGATGTTTCCCTGCTGTTTCCGTGCTTTACCCTGCTTCAGAACTCAATTCCACAAAAAATAACACAACATAATAACATCAAGTGCTTAGAAAAATTGGAAAATCATCCTAGAGAACCATAAATCGACTACACTAACACTAAGACCAACAAACGACAAACAAAACTAAACACGAAACTTGGTAAATCATAAAAAATTGAACCCTCAACATCAACGAATAAATCAAAAATATTAAAAATCCACAAAAAATTGACCCTCCAAGCACACACAATGCAGAAAATTTACTTCTTTTACTTCGGTACCACAAGACAAGGTATGTATGTTACCTCCCCCTAAACTTAGATCAAACAAAGTGAGAAACTAAGTTTGCAAAGAAGCATATAACGTAGTCAAGCAACACCTAATAAAATTCCTACTCCAACACAGGCATATAAAAGCAATAAAATAGGAGGGTACGCCCCCAACAGGAGCTCATGTTTAACGTCGAAGAGTCACGACGGAATTCAAACCTCAAGTCAAGTACTCAAGACAGATTACTTGTATATCTTTTGTTGACTTGTAATGCTTCAACCTTTGGCCATTTGCTACCATAAGATCACCACTCTTTCTTTTCAACTCAAAACTCACCCCTCCACAAGCTCTATGTATGACAAACGATCTACTCCAATGGGACTTCAGCTTACCTGCAAAATGAGAGTTGAAATGAATTACCTCATCACCAACATTGAACTCATTGAATCGGATCTTTGCATCATGCCATCTCTTCATTCGTGCCTTGAAGATCCTCGAGTTCTCATAAGCTTTCTCTTGAAATTCATCCAACTCATTGATTTGAGTTGTTTGAAAATCCTTAGCATCCTCCATGCTCAAATTCACATGCCTGACAACCTAAAAAGCTTTATGTTCAATCTCCACAGGAAGGTGGCAAGATTTTTCATAAACAATTTGGTAAGGCGACATCCCTAAGACAGTCTTGAAAGCTGTTCTGAATCCCCACAAAGCATCACTAAGCTTCATGGACCAATCTTTCCTTGTACTTCCAACTGTCTTCTCCAACACTTGCTTAATTTGATGATTGGAAACCTCAGCTTGCCCATTTGCTTGTGGATGATAGGGTGTAGTAACCCTATGCTTCACTCCATCGTCTTGAAAAACCTTCTCCAACATCATATTGACAAAGTGGGTTCCTTCATCGCTTATGAGCACCTTTGGTACTCCAAAATGGCTGAAAATGTCCTTCTTGATGAATTCTTGTACCACTCTAGTATTGAACTTAGGCCGCATTTCTAGTGAAATGTCAAGAGTAAGTGTACTCTATCGCTGTTGTATACGCATGACCAAGTGCAAAATTTATAGTATTGTCGTCCCAAGGGAAAAGGTAAACTCAAGTTGTATCCGGATTTTCCATTGATTTATGTTTTGTAAGGATTATCAAGATAAGGTTTTGATTTAAGAACTATGATTACTCTATCAATTAACTAATGAACTAGACAAGCAACTAATTATAACAAATATCAATCAAATCAAGTAGCAAGATGAGATGGAATGGATGAAGTGTATCTAAGAAGAGAGCAAGGCTAGCAACATCATGGTCAAGGTCTTATGTAGACTTCACACTCACTCAAGCATTGATGACTTTCAAGTTATGATACTAAGGGCAATCACAATTGTACCCCTAACCCCTATGGCCAAGGTGATTAGGTTCTCAACTCTTTTACAAGTTTAAATCTCCTAAGATTGTCTTACTCTCAATTCCCTCATGGGTACTATGATCATAAGTTGGTTCCCCTCACTAGTTCATCACTAATGTTCTATCATGAGGTTCTAAACACTTGGAGGGAATGGCTTTCCTCCCCTCATACTAACCAAGTCACCTAATACAATCAATGATTCAATTAAACCACCACACATAATATTGGAATGGCCATCCTAACACTATGCATAGAGAATTTAACCACACACATCATGCATCAAATGAGAATAAGCATTCATGATAGAAAGTAATCATAACAATCAATTCATCAAGCTTTAATAGTGCAAAAATCTACATATTTCCTAACCAATCATATTGCTAGCCTCACTTGAGGACTAGCCACAAATATTCATTGCCAATTGGCTACAATCAAATACAAGCTACATATGAGCAATATAATGAAGAAAGTAGCAAAATAAAAGAGATTGAGCTTCCCCTTGAAGGTAGACTCCTTCTTCCTTGATCATGCCAAATTCTTCAAACAAATCTGATTTTCTCTTCTTAGATGATGGAATGGATGGATGTATGGATGGATTTATGAAGATTAAGGTGAATTGATGGATTTAGATGGTGTAGATGGATTGTGGATCTAGTGTGTGAGGAAATGTGGTGTGGATTGTGTGTAACTGCTCTCAATCTGATCTAATGTGAATCTCCTTTCAATTTCGCACCAATCATGGTTTTATATCACTTATGGACCTTCTAGAAGCTTCCGGAACATTCTGAAATTTTCACAGGATTTTGCACCTACACGGCCCGTGCTGCAGTACACGGCCCGTGTAGGGCACACCTACTTCGGCGTTTTTGTGCGTGCTTCCGGACACGGCTCGAGCTGCAATACACGGCCTTGATCATGGCCGTACAGCACTTTCTGACGATAATACACGACTTCTTCTTACAGGACCGAGCTCCACACACGGGGCGTGCAGCAGCGCACGGCCGAATCTCTGGCCGAGGAGCGTGTTCTGATGACATTACACGGCCAGCTGCTATAGGTCCGTGTTCCGCGCACGGCCCGTGCAGCTGCATGGCCTATTCTTCGTCTCCCTTTCGCTCCCGACTCCATTTTTGTCCGTTCCATGACCTGTTTTACACATATTTAAGCTCATTTACACAATTCTATCAGTTCGTACCACTTTCCTCAAAATAACAATAACTCCACCAAACTTAACACAAATACGGATAAAAACATCCGAAAATACACACATAAAGACATTAAAACCTAGGTGAAAATGATGACAATCAACCCCCCAAACTTAAAGTGTTGTTTGTCCTCGAACAACTAAAAAAATGATAAACAAGAGGAGAAATTTTCACCTAGAGAACATCTAACGAACATAAACCACAATATATCACAAGTAATAAGGACTTCAAAATCAAATTAAGTATCCCTACATAATCAAACTTATAACATGAAAGATTAACGAGTTCAATCTCAAGCATGACAAAAGAGTAATCAAATCCCTTTCAATCCAAGCCTTTCATAGGATATCAAATTCACTCAACACTCTTTGAAGTAAGGTTTTGATCAACACTCATCAACCGGTTAAAATCGACTCACCATAGGCTTGCTCATGGACTATGTTCACAAGCCACCTTAGTTTCAATAAGTGATCAAAAAGGTCTTTATCTTTGGATGTAATGTTTAGGCTCTTTGGTAAGGTAGGAAACTTTGGATAATAGTGACTTTTCAAGTGTGGTTGATCGAAGAGATGATTCCTTTCTTCAACGTCCTCACTTTCATGCTTCCTTTCTTTTCTACTTTAATCACAAGCACTATGCATCATCATTCCTTGGATTTCTTGAGCTTCTTTTTGAATGGCATACTTCTTGTCTTTGCCTTTTGTATTCCTTGAGCATATTTTTCTATTTTGCTCCTTTTTCACTTTTGTTGAAGTTGCACTTGCTTTTATCTTGAGCTCTTTCATCCTTTTTCTTGACCAACATGTCTTTCCATATACATTTGCATATCTTTCCACATTTTCCCTTGTAAATCATCATCATCCTCAGTTACCCACACATAGGTTATATATAAGGTTTAAATGGGTTTTCAAGGCTTGTAATATGCTTATATCACAAGAAATAGGCTTAAAGGTTCAAAGTGGCTTACTAGGGATAATGTTTTTGGTAAGGAAATTTTATGGCCATGACTTTTTTTTTTCAACAAGGATGGCCTAAGATTATTTCACAAATTTCAACCATTCGGGCTTCGTTCCTATAGTCCAAGAGCAAGTTCTAGTTTGTCTAAGTTCAACCGGTCCTCTCTTCAATAATTAACCATGGAGGCACGGTTGAGGCTCAACTCTCATAAGCTTTTGCTTGGACCAAAAGAAACTCAATTAACCTTCATACTTCTCAAAATTGAACAAATTATGTAATCCATGTCACAATTTTAAAAAGTAGAAACCATTAACTTGCTTGCCATCACCTATCACAAACAATGCATCATAGCTCATACTCAAAAACATTACTCAACTCTTTCCCAAAACATACCACCAAAACCACACCTATACAAGAATTAAAATAACAACAAACATCACCTACTAATCAAGGGATCAACAAACAATACAAACATATAACATGCATAAATCAAATCATCCATCAAAAGAAAATAAAGCACATCAACTCAAACCCATAACGATAAAGATCAATCTCCCATCGCATCAAACAACGAAAAATCAAACTAAAATACCAAAAAGGAAATCGCATAAAACTGAAAATAAAAAAAAAACCCAAAGTAAAACCTTCCAAAACCAACACTTTAAGTACAATCCAATCAAATCCTAACAAATCAAATCAAATGTCTAAGCAATAATACTTCCAAAATTCTAAATAATAGCTAGATGGATGGACAAAAGTGCCAAGCACTCAAAATACTCCCTCATTGTTCCGGAGGCGGAGGAGGTGGACGATAGGTGTTCCATGGAATGTAGGCTCGAGGGTTCGCAGGAAACTGGAAGTTGAACATCATGGTCATCATCTCCTCCATGTTGTTGGAGTGCACCCTTGTTTGTTCTTCATAGTACTCCCTCCTTCGTTGTCCAGCTCTCAATTCTTCAATGTGTCTTCCATGCTCTTGCTGGACTTCGCGAATCTCCCTGATCTGAGTCCCATATGTCTGCTGCACATGCCTCATGTCGCGTACCTCATCCATCATATAGTTCCACCTTTCATCTCCTTGGCCTGGTGCGACTGGTGGCGGTGCCTCTTCCTCAAACAGTGGTGGATCAGGGCCTTGCTCCTCAAACTCAATCTGCTCCGGTTGCTCTCCTTGCTCATCACCCTCCATGGGCACTTGCTCGGCCCTCAAATTAGCTAGCTCTTCATTTTCTTCAACTCTAACCTGCCTCAGAACCTGTTCCATTTCATCTCTGTTTCTTCTATAAAATGCCTTAACAACTCTGGAATGGTTCACACTTCCCATAGCCAAATTTGCAAGCCTTCTCCTTGTATAAACTGTAGTGAGCTCCGGCATTGGCAACGGAAATGGAGCTCCCTTCTCCTGCCTTAAACAGTATTGATTTCCTACCATGGTCAAAAATTCCATCCTCATCAGCTGTGAGTAATTCAACCCTTCACTAACCATACGATTCTCCATCCCTGCGAAGTTAACTCCCATTCCTTGAGCTATCATTGTAATCATCCCTCCTAGCATCAACCCTTGAGAACTCTGCCTCTTTGCAACTCTCTCTGCATGTTGCACAAAGTGTGCTGCAACATTAAGCGGTAGCTCTTTATACATACAATACATGATGTAGAGCTGCTTTTCTCCAACTGAGCCTCCTTCAAACCTTCCCAATATAGTGTTGGAGACGATCTTCTCCAAATACCTCATTACCGGATTCCGGATGGCTGTTCCCTTTGAGGCACTAGGGACGTACCCTGCTCTCTCAGTTCCATCATTCACAAGGCTTGACCACCATTCCTGTTGGTTGAAAGTTCCTCCGGCATAAAAGCTCCGATGGAATTCGCATGGCGGGCACCCAAAACACTCATTCAAAAATGCCAATGGAACCTTTTCCCTCAACACATCGTCTAGCTGAAAAGTCACCCACAATGGATACCCATTCCTATCTTTCTTCACTTGTAAAGTGTTCATGAATTCCGCAGTGAGATGATAGTAGGTTGGCGGCCTCTTATCGAAGAAAGCTTCCATCTGAGAGAAGCGAAATAACTTCCTCAGATCTTCCTCTATACCTAGTCCCCTCATCGTCTCCGTATCTTGGAAACGAGTAGCCTTTACCTTCGGAGCTAGCACTTGCCAGCGAAGCACAAACTTTCCCCAATAATCCTCGAACTCAACCCCAAATTCCTGCGGATGAATTCCTTCAATTACCAACTGGGCATCCAAGTTAGATAACTCCTCAGGGTCGGTTATCACAATGAAATCCTCGGTCCTAGGGCGAACTCTCCTCTCGGCCATCTACAATGTACAAACAATATACAACTTATCAAACATATTCACACTTAACAACTTATCACCATTCATCACAACTATCAACAATTATAACCAATTTCTACTCATGATCACACATATGAATCCTCACTTCAATCATCTTAAAATGCTATTCACATTTGACCATCAATTTCCAACGAATTCCTCTCTTAGACATTTCATCGAACACTTGGCATGCACAAAATTTAAACATCCTCTCAACATACAATTTGCATAGCCTCATGCCCAAATCTTACATTTCTAAAGCTAATCTCTCACAAATAAACATCATACTCACGTAATTCATCAATAAGCACAACACAATTATTCAAATTCAACATTCTCACACAAATCCCCAAATTTCTCATGAACCCTAATTCACTTTATTCAAAAATTCTATTCAAAACATGTATGAACATCATCAATTAAGCATAAAATTCACATTAAAACAAAGCCCATATATCAATTTACTAAATTCATATCAAAATTCAAAAGTTTTGGTTCACGAAGTCATACCTTTCAACAATTGGATGTGGAGAAGTGATTTGGTGTGCAAACTTGACAAACTTTACTCACAATCCTTCAAAAACTAACCTGGTGGAAGATTTGTGTACTTGGAGGGGAGAATTGGATGTGTACGGATGAAAGGGAGTGTGTAGAATGCTTACGGAAAAGCCCTTTTAAAAACCCGGTCGAAGCCCTGCACGGCCCGTGTTACGCAGCACGGCCTCAAGTGAGGCCGTGCAGCGTGTTCTGATCCCATTACACGGCCACCTGTTACAGGGCCGTGTGCGGAACACGGCCCGTGTACCGTTTCTCTTGCACGGCTCGAGCTGCGTAACTCGCCTATCTTCCTGGCCGTGTAGCATGTTCTGATCCCGCTACACGGCCAACTGCTACAGGGCCGTGCACGGCGCACGGCCCGTGTAGTAGTTTGCCCTGTTCTTCATTTTTCTTGCTTCACTCCATCCTTGCCCTGTTTTTCACTCTTCACATACCCTATTCATGCTCAAACACTACTCAATGTCATCCATGCTACACTCATAATCAAGAATGGATCGAAATGTACTCAAAACACCACCAAACACACCAAAACTATACTAATTCATGAGAAACATATTCAAAATTTTTCAAAAATGACCATTTTGCAAAGATGATATATATACACAAGATAACACAATCAATTGAACAAAGTATAGATCACACCACGCACTCTCCCCCCAAACTTAAATCGAAACAAGTTACAAATTAAGTTTGCAAAAGTGGTGAGACATACCTTATTCGTTTTCTCAATGCTCTTCATGAACTTCTCCACCTCTTATGCCTACTTTAAGCTCCAATTGATCAAGTGTGACCACCACGCAACCTCCCCCCAAACTTAAATTAACACAAGTGTTAAAATTTAAGTTTGTAAAGAGTGGTGAGGCATACAATCATCATTCCACCTTTAGCATCCGTGTCCTTTCTCTTATGCATTTCTCATGAACTTAACCACCTTCATACCAAATCTACAAGAAAACTAAAAAAAAATCTACACTAAACCAATACTCAAAAGAAGTTTAAGAAGAGAGAGTAACCACATACACCCTCTCCTTTTGAGAAGGAGATAGGTAATGCTTCACTCTATGACCATTTACCACAAATTCATTATTTGGACCCTTTAACCTCAATGTATGTCCAATTAACACTTCAAGCACTTCATAGGGTCCCATCCATTTTGATTTAAGCTTTCCGGGAAACAACTTGAGCCTCGAATTGAATACAAGCACTTTATCCCCGAGAGCAAACGTCTTCTCCTTGACCTTAGCATCATGCCATCTCTTCATATTTTCCTTATGGATAATTGAGTTTTCAAATGCTCTTCCTCTAAACTCCTCCAACTCAACTAACTTCAACAACCTTGCTTGACCACTTTCCCCCTCGTCCATATTAAGGCATTTGATAGCCCATAATGCACGGTGTTCAAGCTCCACGGGGAGATGACAAGCTTTACTATAGACCAATTGATACGGTGAGACACCAAGAATGGTCTTAAAAGCCGTCCGATAAGCCCATAAAGCGTCGTCAAGCTTGTCCGACCAATCCTTCCTCCCTCCATTGATGGTCTTCTCCAAAACTAACTTGATTTGGCGGTTTGAGACCTCCGCCAAACCATTTGCTTGAGGGTGGTAAGGTGTAGCCACTCGATGTTTCACTCCATATCTTTTCAACAAACTCTCCATCAACTTGTTTACAAAGTGTGATCCTCCATCGCTCACTAAAGCCCGTGGAACTCCAAACCTAGCAAAAATGTTCTTTTTCAAAAACCTTTGCACAATCAAAGCATCATTTGTCTTCGTGGGGATTGCCTCCACCCACTTGGACACATAATCCACAGCTAGCAAGATGTACACATATCCTTTAGACGAGGGAAATGGTCTCATAAAATCAATCCCCCATACATCAAAAATTTCTACATCAATCCTTAAGGTCATGGGCATTTCATCTCTCTTGCCTATTCCCCCTATCCTTTGGCATCTATCACACTTTGCAACAAACTTCTTTGCATCCTTAAACAATGTTGGCCAATAGAAGCCCGATTGCAAAACCTTAGCCCCCGTCTTTTGATAAGCAAAGTGACCTCCACACAAAGACGAGTGACAAAGTTCAAGAATCCCCATAACTTCTTCTTCAACTACACATCTCCTTATTACTCCATCATTGCAAATTTCAAACAAATACGGCTCATCCCAAAAATACTTCTTAACTTCAACATAAAACCTCTTTTCTTTGTACTCATTAAGCAACGTGGGCTTGATTCCACACTCAAAGAAATTGACGTAATCGGCGTACCAAGGCGGCACATTCACCATGCGAGTACTCACTTGCTTGACCTCTAGTAGTAAAATGTCCTCATCCGGGAACTCATCCCCAATGGGCTTCAAATCTTCATTTGCACCTCCATTTTCTAACCTAGACAAATGGTCCGCAATCACATTCTCCACGCCCTTTTTATCCTTGATGACCACATCAAATTCCTGCAAAAGCAACACCCAACGAATTAAACGAGGTTTAGCATCTTTCTTACTCATGAGGTATTTTATAGCCGCGTGATCCGTGTAGACAATCGTTTGTGTTCCAACCAAGTATGGTCGAAACTTCTCAAAAGCATACACTACGGCTAAAAATTCCTTCTCCGTTGTGGTGTAGTTAATTTGGCACGAATTCAATGTCTTTTAGGCGTAATAGATTGCTCTAAACTTCTTCTCTCTCATTTGCCCCAACACCACTCCAATGGATTGATCGCTAGCATCACAATGAAGTTCAAATTGTAAACTCCAATCCGGGGTAACGAGGATCGGAGATGAAGTGAGAGCATCCTTAAGCACCTGAAATGACACACAACACTCATCATCAAAGTTAAATGGACAATCTTTTTCAAGCAATTTACAAAGGGGTTTAGCAATTTTGGAAAAATCCTTAATGAAGCGTCTATAAAAGCCCGCATGTCCTAAGAACGATCTCACCCCCTTCTCACTAGTAGGAGGGGGAAGACGTTCTATGGCTATTACTTTAGCTCTATCCACTTTTAACCCATGCTTTGAAATATGATGTCCCAAGACTATCCCATCGGTCACCATAAAGTGGCATTTTTCCCAATTTAGCACAAGACTCAACTCTTCACACCTCTACAACACAATCTTGAGATTAGTTAAGCAAATATCATAAGAAGATCCATACACGGAAAAATCGTCCATAAACACCTCCATAATATTTTCAATTAAACCATCAAAGATTGCCATCATACAACGCTGAAAAGTGGCAGGGGCATTACATAGACCAAATGGCATCATTCTAAACGCAAATGTACCATAGGGACATGTGAACGTTGTCTTCTCTTGATCTTCCGGTGCAATCAATATTTGATTGTACCCGGAATAACCATCAAGAAAACAATAGTACTCATGCCCCGCAAGACGATCCAACATTTGATCTATGAATGGCAATGGGAAATGATATTTACGAGTATTCTCATTCAACTTACGATAATCAACACATACTCTCCAACCCGTGATAGTTCTAGTGGCAATTGTTTCATTTGTATCGGATCTAACAATTGTCATACCACCTTTCTTTGCCACTACATGTAGAGGACTTACATATTGACTATCACTAATTGGAAAGATTATTCCCGGATCAAGCCATTTTAACACCTCTTTCCTTACCACTTCTTGCATTATAGGATTTAATCTACGTTGGTTTTGCACACAAGACTTTTCATCATCAATCAAATGGATCTTATGCATGCACATAGATGGACTAATACCTTTCAAATCTTTAATGCTCCAACCAATAGATGACTTATGATCTCTTAAGACTCTTAGCAATTTTTCTACTTCTAAATCATTAAGGGAAGAGGATACAATTACCGGATACGTTTCATCTTTTTCCAAGTAAGCATACTTTAAGTGATCCGGCAATGGTTTCAACTCTACATTCTTCTTCTCTTGCACTTCCAAAAATGGCTTTTCATCAAGTTTCTCCACCTTTACCTCCTTTGCTTCCTCTTTTGTGAGTGCCCTACAAGCATTTAAACCATGCAATTCATCAATTATTTCATCATTTTCTACACCAAAAGAAGATTTAGCTTTTATAGATTCAAGAGAATAAGAGTGGCTTATGATGATTTCCAAAGGGTCCTTGGAGTGAAGGTGATACATATGCTCTTCAACCATGTCGTCAATAACCTCCACTCTTCCACATTCCTCCCTAGGATACCTCATAGCCTCACTTAAAGAAAATATGACTTCATCCTCATTCACCCTCAAAGTTAGCTCCCCTTTCTCCACATCTATCAATGCTTTCCCGATGGCAAGAAACGGACGTCCAAGTATCAATGGGACACTATCATCTTCAGCCATATCTAGTACCACAAAATCAACGGGGAACACAAACTTGCCAACTTTGATCAAAACATCTTCCACTATTCCCTTGGGATGTGTCAACGACCGATCGGCTAATTGAAGTGTAACCGACGTCGGTTTGACCTCACCAATACCCAACTTTTGAAGATTGATAAGGGCATTAAGTTAATGCTTGCCCCTAGATCACATAAAGCTTTGTAGTTCCCTTGCTCTCCCATCTCACAAAGAATAGTGAAACTCCCCGGATCTTTCAATTTAGGGGGAAGTTTCTTTTGCAAGATTGCACTACATTCCTCCGTAAGGTTCACCGTTTCGAACTCTCCCAAGCTTCTTTTCTTTGACAAGATATCCTTCAAAAATTTGGCGTAGTTGGGCATTTGAAGTAAGACCTCCGCAAAAGGCATATTCACATGTATCTTCTTCAACATTTCAACAAACTTGGCAAATTTCTCTTCTAATCCCTTTTTCAAGCATCTTTGTGGAAACGGGATTGCCATGGGCAACTTAGGAATCCCCCATTCATCCCTTTCAAACTTTTCCTCTCTCTCTTTCCGTTTTGCTTCTCTACATCTTTCTCATTTCTTTGGAGACTTTACTTTTTCTTCTTCAAGTGTAGGGGTACTTTCACCTTTTTCAACAATATCAACTTCTTTCTCTTTCCCTTCTTCACCCAAACTTTCCATAGGCTCAAGTTCACAATCCACCTCCTCTACTTCCGTTGGCATTGAAGGCCCTTCGTATTTTGTTCCACTACGAAGTTCAATCACCTTACATTGCTCCTTCGGATTAGTAATGGTTGTAGATGGAAACTTCCCTTGGTGATGAACATTACCCCTTTCACTTGCCATTTGACTAATGTGAGTCTCAATTGCTTTGAACCTCCTCTCATTCATATCATTTTGTAGTCTCCTTTCTTCATTTTGTTGTCTCATTTCATGTTTCATTTCATCTATTCCTTCTTTAGTCCCTTTCATGAATTCCAACACTTTAGCCATTTGATCTTCATTTGAAGACTTTCCTTCACCATTTGGCGCTTTCTCTCCCGGATGAATCCCCGGTGACAACGTAAGTGCATTCCCTTGGTTCCCATATGACAAATTCTCATACCTTCGAGGTTGATTGAAGTTTCCTTGAAAGTTACCTTGCCCCCAACCTCCTTGCCTTTGTGGATATCCTCCTCCATGATTTCCAAAATTCCCACCATAATTTCCTTGGAAGTTCCTTCCTTGCATGAAGGCAACTTCCTCAAGCGTCATTTCGGGTGGGCACCAACTATCTTGAGCTCCAAAATTAGAGGACATTCCTTGTTGAGGCATAGAATTCGGCATTTGACCACTTTGAGACGATTGTCCCACATTAGGCATATACATACCTTGTTGAAAATTAGGAAACACTTGTTGATTCATCAAAGGTGATGATGTACCTTGTTGAGGATTTGTAAGCATTTGTTGATTCACCAATGGCTTGGACAAAGAATCCGGAGACACTTGCCAATTTTCACTCATTTTCTTGAGTATCTCCTTGATTGCTTTATCGGTGATATCTTCTTTAGGCACCTCCACCTTTTTCACTTGTTGCAAGCACACATCTTCCATCTTAGCAATCCTTTCTTTTTCATATAGGCCCACAACTCTATCCATGGCCCATTGTCCCGTATTCAAAGCTATTTTCTCGCATATGGCAATTGCTCTTTCCAGAGTTTTTCCCAAAATCGAACCTCCCGATGAAGCATCAACTAGCATCCTTTCACCCCCACTCAAACCGGCATAGAAAAATCCTACTTGTTGATCTTCGGGAAATCCGTGTTGTGGACACTTCCTTAGCATTTCTTTGAATCGGTCCCAAGCTTCACTAAAAGTTTCAAGAGGCATTTGCTTAAACTGCAATATTTGACCTTTGAGATGCAACATCTTTGATGGTGGGAAATACTTGCTCAAGAACTTTTGTGCCAACTCTCTCCATGTGTTGTAGGATCCCGGTGGTAAAGTATGATACCAAGCCTTAGCTCTATCTCGTAATGAAACGAGAAAAGCTTCAATTTAATAATATCCTCACTTACCCCATTTATCTTGACCGTGTTTGCTAACTCCGTAAATTGGGCTAAGTGAGCATTTGGATCCTCCATAGTACCACCACCAAATTGGTTTTCTTGCACCATATTGATCAATCCCGTCTTGATCTCAAAATGATTAACATTCACCGGTGGTCCCACAACATAGTTTCCATATTGAGGTTGGAAATGATCTCGGATATTCATCCCCACTCCATTATTTCCATTACCCCGAGGTTGATTTTGCACTACCGGAGGAGCTTGTTGGTTATCCCTTGCTTCTTGTTGTGCCAACAAGATTTGAATGATAGCTTGCATTTGCTCATTGTGAGCTTCCATTCGTTGGTTTTGAGCTTGCATTTGTTGGTTTTGCAAGTGCACTTGTTGCATATAACCTTGTGGCACATACTCCGGATTATTGTTTCCCCCTCGAGCATTATCAACCCCTTGAAAAAGCCTCATGTTACCTTCTTCATCACCAATATTTGCATTATCCCTTATGTGTTCCATTTCTTCCTCCGTAGGGTTTAGAATTCCTCTTCTTTGTCTTCTTAAGGTAGCTTCCAACTCCAAGTTCAAAGGTTCAATAGATTGAAACCTTGAACGAGTTTGCATGTACCTACAAGAATTCTCAAATTAGCTCTCCAAGTAACCAAGACAAGTAAACAACTATACAAATGACAGAAATATCCTTATCAAGACTAATCAACTTCAAACTCGTTACAACCATAAGTTTAACATTTCCCCGGCAGCGGCGCCATGAACTTAGGCTGCATTTCTAGTGAAATGTCAAGAGTAAGTGTACTCTATCGCTGTTGTATACGCGTGACCAAGTGCAAAATTTATAGTATTATCGTCCCAAGGGAAAAGGTAAACTCAAGTTGTATCCGGATTTTCCATTGATTTATGTTTTGTAAGGATTATCAAGATAAGGTTTTGATTTAAGAACTATGATTACTCTATCAATTAACTAATGAACTAGACAAGCAACTAATTATGACAAATATCAATCAAATCAAGTAGCAAGATGAGATGGAATGGATGAAGTGTATCTAAGAAGAGAGCAAGGCTAGCAACATCATGGTCAAGGTCTTATGTAGACTTCACACTCACTCAAGCATTGATGACTTTCAAGTTATGATACTAAGGGCAATCACAATTGTACCCCTAACCCCTATGGCCAAGGTGATTAGGTTCTCAACTCTTTTACAAGTTTAAATCTCCTAAGATTGTCTTACTCTCAATTCCCTCATGGGTACTATGATCATAAGTTGGTTCCCCTCACTAGTTCATCACTAATGTTCTATCATGAGGTTCTAAGCACTTGGAGGGAATGGCTTTCCTCCCCTCATACTAACCAAGTCACCTAATACAATCAATGATTCAATTAAACCACCACACATAATATTGGAATGACCATCCTAACACTATGCATAGAGAATTTAACCACACACATCATACATCAAATGAGAATAAGTATTCATGATAGAAAGTAATCATAACAATCAATTCATCAAGCTTTAATAGTGCAAAAATCTACATATTTCCTAACCAATCATATTGCTAGCCTCACTTGAGGACTAGCCACAAATATTCATTGCCAATTGGCTACAATCCAATACAAGCTCCATATGAGCAATATAATGAAGAAAGTAGCAAAATAAAAGAGATTGAGCTTCCCCTTGAAGGTAGACTCCTTCTTCCTTGATCATGTCAAATTCTTCAAACAAATCTGATTTTCTCTTCTTAGATGATGGAATGGATGGATGTATGGATGGATTTATGAAGATTAAGGTGAATTGATGGATTTAGATGGTGTAGATGGATTGTGGATCTAGTGTGTGAGGAAATATGGTGTGGATTGTGTGTAACTGCTCTCAATCTGATCTAATGTGAATCTCCTTTCAATTTCGCACCAATCATGGTTTTATATCACTTATGGACCTTCTAGAAGCTTCCGGAACATTCTAAAATTTTCACAGGATTTTGCACCTACACGGCCCGTGTAGGGCACACCTACTTCGGCGTTTTTGTGCGTGCTTCCGGACACGGCTCGAGCTGCAATACACGGCCTTGATCATGGCCGTGCAGCACTTTCTGACGATAATACACGGCTTCTTCTTACAGGGCCGAGCTCCGCACACGGGGCGTGCAGCAGCGCACGGCCCGTGCACCAGCGCACGGCCGAATCTCTGGCCGAGCAGCATGTTCTGATGACATTACACGGCCAGTTGCTACAATGCCGTGTTCCGCGCACGGCCCGTGCAGCTGCATGGCCTATTCTTCGTCTCCCTTTCGCTCCCGACTCTGTTTTTGTCCGTTCCATGACCTGTTTTACACATATTTAAGCTCATTTACACAATTCTATCAGTTCGTACCACTTTCCTCAAAATAACAATAACTCCACCAAACTTAACACAAATACGGATAAAAACATCCGAAAATACACACATAAAGACACTAAAACCTAGGTGAAAATGACGACAATCAAGTATCATTCGTCCTAGTTGGAATTGCTTCCACCCATTTCGAAATGTAGTCCACTGCAAGCTGGATGTAGAGGAATCCATTAGATGGTGGAGAGCCCTATAAAATCGATCCCCCATACATTGAAAACTTTCACTATGATGCTCGACTGCAAAGGCATCTCATCTCTCTTTGTAATATTTCCCATTCGCTGGCATCTATCATATGTATCCACATACTCTTTGACAACTTTTGAACAGGGTAGGCCAATACAAACCAGATTGAAGAACCTTTTGAGTAGTCTTTTGGGCACCAAAATGACCCCCATTAGGTTGCGAGTGGCAGAAATCAAGGACAGTCTCCCATTCAATCTCAGGAACACACCTACGGATTATAGAATTCGTGTAAATTTTGTAGACCCATGGCTCCTGCCATAAGATAGACTGTACATCATACAGAAACTTGACCATCTGGTGTCTACTCAACTGATAAGGCTTCACCCCCGTGATAATGAAGTTCACAAAATCAGCATACCACGGAGCATCCTTTTTCTCTTTCTCAAGATAGGTCTTTGAAACTGTGAAACCCTTTTGAATATCCACCATCAATATCTCTCATCAGAAAATGATCTTTAATTACCTCAGCAGTGTTCTTACAGTGCTCTTTCGTCTCTAAACGCGACAGATGGTCGGCTAAGATGTTCTCACTCCCCTTCTTAACAAGAATTTCCATGTCAAACTCCTGAAGCAAGAGAATCCATCTGATTATCCTCGACTTTGCATCCTTCTTATCTATCAAATATTTGATAGTCGAGTGATCAGTGTAAAGCATAGTCTTCATGCCTACCAAGTAAGGTTAAAACTTATCGAAGGCATAGACCACCGCCAAGAATTCCTTCTCGATGAAAGTGTAATTCTTTTGAGGAGAATTGAACGTCTTACTTATATAGTGTATGGCATGAAACTTTTTTTCTCTCATCTACCTCAACATGACTCCCAAAGCAGTATCACTAGCAACACACTCCAGCACAAAGGGTTGAGTCCAATCCAGAGTGACTAGAATTGGAGCAATTATCAATGCTTCCTTGAGAACCTAAAAAACATGTAAGCATATTTCATCAAAATAAAATTTAACATCCGTATCAAGTAACCTGGACAGCGGTTTTGAATATTTGGAGAAATCTTTTATGAATCTCTTATAGAATCCCGAGTGCCCCAAGAATGACCGGACTCATTTTTCATTAGTGGGCGGTGGAAGCTTCTCAATCGCCACTACCTTGGCACGATCAACCTGAAGACCTGCAGCAGAAACATGACGTCCTAGGACTATCCCGTTTCTCACCATGAGGTGTCATTTCTCCTAGTTCAATACAAGGTTAGTCTCTTCACATCTCTCCAAGACCAAAGACATGTTAGACAGACAAGAGTCAAAAGAAGAACCAAATACAGAGAAATTATTCATAAATACTTCCATGTCTCTTTCAATCAAACCCTAAAAAACAACCATCATACACCTTTGAAAAGTCGCAGGTACATTAAATAAACCAAAGGGCAATTTCCTAAAGGCAAAAGTTCCATAGGGGCAGGTGAATGTAGTTTTTTCCTGATCCCCAGTGCAATCATTATCTGATTGTAACCAGAGGATCCATCCAAGAAACAATAAAAGTCATAACCTGCAAGTCTATCCAACATTTGATCCATAAAGGGTAAAGAAAAGTGATCCTTATGCGTGTTTTCATGTAACTTCCTATAATCTACACATACACGCCACCCAGTAGGTACCCTAGTAGCAAGCACTTCACCATTATCATATTTAATTATAGTCATTCCCCCTTCTTAGCTACCACATGCAAAGGACTCACATATGTACTATCGCTAATAGGAAAGATAATTCTTGCACCTAACCATGTAAGCACTTGTTTCTTAACAACCTCTTGCATAGTCGGGTTCAACCTCTGCTGGTGCTGCACAGAACATTTATTTTCATCTTCAAGTCATCTTAAGCATGTAAAAAGCAGGATTAATCCCTTTCGAATCTTCAATTGTCCACCCTATCGCACACTTATGTTTCCTCAAAATAGCTAACAGTTTTTCAAGTTTACTTATATATAGAGAAGAAGATATAATTTCCGGAAAAGTTTCATTCACTCCTAAATAAGCGTACATGAGTTGATCAGGAAGTGGCTTAAGCTCATCTTTCTTCTTTTCCTTGCTGATGTCCCCTTCAACACGTAGAGGTAAGTATTGCTTCATCCAAATAACTTCCTCCATTGCTGAGTCTTCTTGCTTGTACTTACTATCATCAAGATTAAGATTTCCAGAAATTCAATAGCAAGTTCATTAGACAATTCATCAAGTAAAGTATCATTAGTAGTAGGTAAAGTAAGGAATTCGCTTATGCATGTTTCAACAGGATCCTTAGACAGGATCAAAGGCAAGTAATCCTCCATGATCTCGTCTACTACTTCCACAAACATCGCCTTGTTCAAAGAGAAACAATTTCTTTTTCATTTACCCTAAGCCTTAACTCTCCTTTGAACACATCAATCAGAGCTCTTCCAGTCGCAAGGAATGGATGCCTCAAGATAAGAGGCGTTCTATCTTTGTCATCCTCCATATCTAGAACCAGAAAATCCACAGGAAAACCAAATTCGATAGCTTTACTAGAACATCTTCAATAACTCCCTCAGGATATGTCAACAACCTATTTGCTAACTGTAAGGCCACAAATGTAGGCTTCAACTCCCCCCAACCAAGCTTCTTAAATACTGAGAAAGGTATCAAATTTATACTGGCTCCAAGATCACATAACGCTTTCTGTGCTGGTCCTTTTCTCGCAAGGTATGATGAAACTACCAGGATCCTTCAACTTTTCAGGCAACTTCCTCTAAATCACTGAGCTGCTATTTTCTGTCAAGTTCACTGTCTCTACACTATTCAAGATCCTCTTCCTAGAAATGAGTTCCTTGATGAATCTTGCATTGTACGGCATCTGATCTAAGGCTTCTGAAAAAGGAATAATGATCTGAATGTTTCTCATTAGATCAACGAACTTTCCAAACTTCTTATCTAGGCTCTTTGACAAGAATCTCTGAGGGAAAGAAATTGGTACTTTTGCTATCGGAAATCCTAAACGGTCTTTCTCGAATATCACTTCCGTTTCTCTCAGTTTTTTAGCTTTCTACCATTTTTATCAGCGATTTCAAGATCAGATTGACTCTGTACAGAATTCGAACGCACTTGAAAACCTGAAGGGCTGCTCGCCGGCTCGCTTGACCTGAGTAGAGGATAAACCATGCCAAGTTGGGGTTGGTTCATACTGAAAGACCCATCTGAATAGGTTTGGACCCCACTCAGCTGCAACTCAGCACCCTGAGGGACCAGTTCGGCTCGAGCTGGCTGCCCAGCTGTGGCCGAACGGTCCTCTCCACCCCTGTTTCATCCTACTTCAGTTGATTTATGTATCTAAAGGAAACTTCCCTTTCTAAAACTACTGCTATTGCTGTTGATTCACTGCAGTGGAGAATTGTCCCATAGAATATGACAAATTCTGCAGTTGCTTCTTAACTTCTTCATTCTGTTTTATCATATTTGAATCCATGAGTACAATACAGTTATTGTTCTTCTTCATGTATCTTGCCAACACATCGTCAATACTGGACTTCCCTTCTTCAGCTTGGCTCCATGGTCAAAATTAGGAGGATATGGAACTACATTATTCAGATTTAAATAAGAAAAATTCTCATGCCTCTTCTGATTTTGCCAATTTCCTCCTTGATTACTAAGACCTCCCCCTTGGTTGTTCCTTTGGTTGAAATTTCCTTGAGGGTACCTATTTCCTTACCAATTCTAAGGTGCTCTTGAACCTTGAAGACTCTGCCCTATTTCACAATTAGCATCCTCGGCCTCTTGAAGGTTCATCATGACTTCATCACCTGAATTCTCTTGGTTGCCTCCCCTATTATTTCTTGATATCAGAGTAACCAGGTGTTTGTTCATCAGTTCTATTTAAGAGACAACCTTATCATTTCTATCAGCTTCAAAAAACTTCTCTTCAATCTTAGTAACTTTTCCTAGTACATAAGTTCTCTGAATCCTTTTAGATGGCCAATCCCTTGAGTTCATAGAAATATTGTCAAACAACTTTTCTACAACATTGGATGTTTTGCTAAAAATTGTTCCTCCAACAGAAGCATCAACCAACACTCTTGCTTTGTTGTCAAGGCCATTATAGAATACACTGATGAGTTGAGATTTTTTAAATTCATGCTGTGGGCATCTCCTCAACGCATCTGTAAACCTTCTCCAAGCCTTTCCAAACGATTCATCTCTCCGCTACTTGAATTGATTGATCTCATATTTCAATGCAAGAACCTTACCCGGTGGCATAAATTGATCCACAAACAACTGCTGGAGCTCATTCCAGTTACAATAACTTTCTCCTTTTATTTTATCATACCACTCCCTTGAATTATCAACCAATGAAAACTGAAAAAGCCTCATATTCCATCTATCATTAGAAGCATCTGCAGCTTTCACTGTATCCATGTAAATGTTGAAACGCTTAAGATGTACATAAGGCTCATCAAAAATTCCTCCGATGAAGGGGTTTTTCTATACCATATTAATCAGGACTAGCATTCGCTTCATCCGCTTGAATGGCTCCAAATACGCCTGATCCTCTTACATCGGTGGACTTGAATGTCTCCCAGATGACAATTGATGAGCGTTTTCTCAACACACAAGATAATCCCCAAGTATGAAGGATATCAATTGTAGTCTCGATAGGTGACCAAGTGATTATCGAACTCGAGGGACAAATTATTATCAATTCAATTATATTCTAATTAATTAAGACTATTTTGGCAAATTGGTTTGGGATAGTTACGAAATTAAATAACATATAATTTAAATAGAAAATTAAATAAATAAGCAAAAGAAAAATATGGTTGTGATCAAATAAAAAATTACGTAGTTCTTCGGGTCATCCAATTTTACTTATTAATTTTCTTTACATGTGTTGATGTCCGACTCTACCTTGTGGTCTATTGACGCATCACTAAACCATGCATATCTACTCCATAGACACAAGTAAACATGCGTATGACACGTATGAATATCCTCGGAGCAAGAGATATAATTCACCCTCCTTTCTAGGTACTATCAGTATCAATTATTTCCCATACACTTAGTACTCTAACCCGATATGATCTCCCTTTATAGGTACTATGACGTTATACTCTTTATCCTACTTATTAACCCGAATAAGATTCAATTAACAAGTATCCATATAAGATAGTTCTAATAAGACTTTGGAATCCCTTCACTTAGAATTATAACATATAATCCTGCACAGCATTGAACGCACTCAATCAATAACCTAGATATGTATTCAAACTCTACATAACAGTTAATGATGCACAAAACGACTATGAGTATGAATTAAAAAAGCACAATCTTATATGAAATAAACCACAAGCAGTTTTATACGGAGTTTACACATGAAAATTCAATTAACTCATAAAACTTTCATAATCCTAGAACTAGCGAAGCGGCTCTAGCCCATGATTGATCTAGGAACAATCATGGTTGATTGGTATGATCTTACTTGACTCACCAGGCGAACCTCTCTTCATGACTCCTTCGGATGATGGTAGGGTTTCAGTGGAAGATGGATGAAGAATGATAATTTTTGCCCGCGAAAGCTCTTCTTTTATACTTGTAAACTCTCCTTACGGGCCATGGATGTGCTTCTTGAGTGAACACATGCGTTAAAGGTGTAAAAATATGAATACGGTAAGTTTCCACACATCAGTTCGACCAAGGTGCCAGGTCAAATCCTTCTGAGCTGGTCGAACTCCTGGTCAAATCGACCTGTACATCGGTTGCGGGTCTTGGATTTGACCAGAATCCTGGTCGAACGTGAATCTTCCTGGTCGAACTACAGGTGGGTCTCTTTAGGCTTCTGGTTCGACCCCGATTCGACCAAATGGCTTGGTTAAATGGCACGATCGTGGTCGAATGACACTTCTTCTCCAACGGTTCGACCACAGATGCTGGTCGAATGCCTTCCTTCTTGGTCAAACTCAGTGCCTGCTTGGTTGAATACTCCTCTGAATATTTCTTTTTCCAGATCCGATCACTTCCAAATTGTTTTCCTTCGAAAATCAACTCAAATAGCCTTGTAGACACCTGATTCGTGACTTTACACCATGTATATCGATTCATATCGAATTACAACCATCTAACACACCATAATTACACGAATCTAGGCTCGAAACAAGTGAATTTACACACTCATCAAACCCCCAAACTTACATGTTGCTCGTCCCAAGGCAACGCAATCAAAACCATAAGAGTAGTGTAAAATTCACCTAGCTACCAAATTCAATACAACTCATATTCACACATGCAATTCCATCAATCGAAAACAAGTATCACTAGCATCATATATATCATCCATGTAAAGCATCACTCAACTATAACGCAATTCAAAATATGAAGTCATCTAGCTCACGGAATAAGTATTTACTCTTACTCTCTAGTGTAAAAGATGTACACTTCAATAGGTTAATATGCGCTCAAATCAATTCATACTTCCGCGTAACCATAAGCTTGGCAAGGGTCTCAAAAATCAACTTACAATTGACTCATCACTAGGATCACAAAGGACTTGCTTTTGGGTTTTAATGTTGGCTCTTTGGCAAAGGTAGAAAAATTTAGATAAAATGACTAATTCACTAGTAGAGAATTACCTTGGAGTTTTGCTTTTTCGTCACATAGCTTCATCTTCTTTTTATCCATCTTCTTCTCATAATCTTTATAGTTTGAATTATCCTTCTTTTCATTAGCATCAACATCATCTTTCTTCAATGAGCAAGAGTACCATTTTTGGGTACTACCCTTCTAAGCAGTTGGGGTACCAGTTTCAGGCACTACCCCTGAACAAGATTTAACCACACTTCTTCCTTTTTCATACTTCTCAACCAAGCTTCTATCTTTTTCATACTTACAAGCACTTATTCACCTCAACTCACTACTAATGAATAGGGTATTCAAAAAGGTTTAATAAGGCTTTTCTATCAAGGCTTGCCAAAGAAAAAACTTTTTTTAAGGCTCAAAAGGGCTTACAATGATACAAATACTATAAGGTACTGTAAAATTTTTGGCTAAGTGACTCAAATAAACAATAATGGCCTCAGATAAAGTCCTAGAAACTCATCAGTCATAATCTTTACACAAGACTCCAAGCCAAGTTCTAGAATACGGTCATATGAACGATTCCTTCAAGAATAAACTATCATGAACTAGCATGATTCAAATGGCTCAAACTCTCACATGGGTAAATAGAATCCTAGGTACTCCTCATAGCATATAATCAAGATCAATTTCACAATGAACTCCATATACTTATCAAGTTGCACATGCTTCTCATCAATAAAATCAACACATGTAAAATATGAATGTAATATAACACTGCCAAGAACCCATATATCATGACAATCCATACAAGTATCTCCAACCAAATCCACCCTCACATCTCAATCTAACATCAATCATACCAATATATGTACATGCCACTCACACCACAAATACCCATCCTATAAAGAGAAAAAGATAAGGGAAATGAGATAAAACAGACGAAGAATAAAAACCTGATGCAACCTACTCCTTCGGAGCATCATCATCGCTCCCACCCTCTTTGACATCACCGTCACTCATCTCCGAGCGCAATCGATCCAAATCTCTATGGAGAGCATTAAGATTCCTATCCAACTCGCGCTCATGATCATACATTCTCCCCAATCTCCTATCCATCTCCACATAATTATTCTGTAGTGTGTTGTACCTCCCATCCAGTGCTACGTAGTTCGCATTCGTTAATGCCAGCTGCCTATTCGTCTCCTGCTGGTTCACATCCAGTGTGGCGAACTGCTCATGAATCAACTGAAACTGCTCTTGAAAATAAGCATCAGGACTAGCCCACTGCTGCTGTGGCCATGATGGAATGGGACGTGGTTGGATCTCGTGCGGTTGCTGATCTCCCATCTCCGGGTCCACCTGATCCGCTCCATGCTCCTGCTGCTGCAGTGGCTGTACTCAAGGCTGAAACCACCCTTCATCTATGATCCTCTGAAGCTCCTCAATCATCCCCTCGGTGTACATCTGAGCTACAGTCCTCCAATCACCTTTTGTCAAGCAAGTGATGGAGAGAGCATCATGCACCAATGTGTTCATCAACTTGTTTCCTTCATTCCGGATAGAAATCAGCTAACTCACATCAAACAGAAACATAAAAGTAAAGGGCTTAGATCCCCTCATGTAGAATCAATCTCCATTGTGAAGATGAGCGAATCCACCCTTCACACACATGATCATCACCAAGTCTAGATCCTCAACAATGGGTGTAATACCGGCGAAGTCCATGTGATAATACTCAGCCACAGAAGTAAGCAAACCTTATATATTCACTCTCTGGAATGGAGAGCTCCTAAACATGTATAGCTGATGAATAAGATAGAATGCTACATTGAACCTCAGTCCATTGAGCATACACTAAAGGGCGTATAACTCTTCCCTCGACACACAACTCCCCTCAGATCGAGCAAACTGCGTGTTACTCAACACCTGATCCATGTATCAGAGCACTGGATTCCAGATTAACGAAGCACGAGCAGTACTAGTCTTGAAATCCATATCCTCCCCAGAAATCTCTCTCCAGAAGTTATTCGCATTGAAGAATCCATTCTCATTCCTTGAAATCCCTCTTGGAGTCTGAAACAGCGCATTCAACTCCTCAACCGACCACGTCCTCATCTCACCTCCAAGCTGGAACGTGCACTCATATGGAAAATGGCTCGAACCCTTCTTAACAGTAATCGAACATAGCACCTCAGCAGTCATGTGGAAGTAGGTAGGCTTCTTCAACTCCATGAAGCGACGAATCCCCACTTGATCAAACATCCACAGGATATCATCTTGGATGCGCATTGTAACCATCGCTCCATTATCCTGATACCTCGTTCTAGCAATCTTGTCCGATTTATCACCCCACTTATCCTTAATATCTTCCCAATCATTCAAATTCATAGGCAACCTCTCCTGAAGCCTTAGCTTCTTTGTCACTGTATCCTCATGAGACGGCCTATCTTGCCTCTTTTGTAATGAATCTCGGCTTCCTTTCCTTTTTCTGAAATCAATACTTCAATACCAACTAACAAGAAAAGCAAACCAAGCTAATTCATAATCATCTAGCATTCAACCCTACACAAGACTTCATGTTTTTTCGATGCATAGTCACTTCAAACAAGCATGTTCCATCTCATAATTTAACAATTCAATTCACATGCTTACTCAATTTCATTCCAACATCAAGTATACAATAAGAACAACCAACGATTCTATTAACCACAAGCATGCATTACTACTCAAATTACTCACAATACAACATGCTTCATCTCACACTTCTCAAATTACCCCCAAATTCACATAAACATCAAGGTTTGACAACCATTAAATAATCAAAATGAACCCATGAATTACTCGTATGAAATTGCACACAAAAACTCAAATTACACCATAAATTATTACATAAACTAGTTCAATAAACTTACCCACTTGTAATCAACAATTAGAACTCCAATCCTAGGATAATAGAGTAGAGAAAATGTACCTTTCGAACCGGCCATGGCTAAAGAATGAACAAGTGTGACAATCTTCAAAATCGCGACAAAACCCTAGTTTTTCAACTAGATTGTTTCGAAAACGCGATGAATTGAGTGAAAAGAGTGTGGAGTGTGGTTTAATCAGAATGAAATCAAGCGAACTCGAAGTTTAGAAGCAAGGGCTTTCGATTCGGAGCGAATTCGAGTGGAGGTGGTGCACAAAGTGATCGAATGAGGGTGAAAAATGGGGTTAAAAACTGACTTACCTGACAAGATTCGACCTGCTGTAGTGGTCGAACAGGATTGACATGGTCAAACCACGTTTTTGAAGACCTTCTGCGCCTCAGTTCGACCTCGATTCGACCAAATGCCTTGGTCGAACCATAATGTCATGGTCAAACTCACCTGTTCAAACTTTTAGGTTCACGATTCGACCTGGGTTTGACATACCCTTTGGTCGAACCGATCCCATCTTGGTTGAATCAGCTTGTGCAAAATTCTCTAATCTCTAGTTAGACCTTCATCTTGGTCGAAGCTTTGGTCGAACCAATCTATATGTGGTTGAATCGACCTGTAATGACCTCTCTGATCACCAGTTCGACCTGAGCTCTTCAGTTCGACCTGCACCCTTAGTCGAATCAGACACCTGATGCTCCAAAGTCGAATTTTCTTCATCCCCTGCACACTTCAAGCTCAAAAATGAACATTAGGTACCAAAACAGAGCAAAACTTAGCTCGAGAATCAATCATAACCTCAATATTTATGTGTAACTCCGTATACGACACTCAAAAACAACTCAAACACCACTGAACATTAGGCAAATTGCAAAAAGTCGACGCACTAAATCTGTTAAAGTTTCAATATACCCCAAAAATCAACTCTCCTAACAAATGTTATAAAGAAAAGATTATACTCTCAGTGCTTCAATGAGGTACGTACATCACACCCCCCCAAATATAGTAGAAATTATAGTGGAAACTAAGTTTGCAAAGAGATGTAATTTTTGATAAGTAAACACTTCAAATATAAAAATTTCTTACGCACACGAAAGAAATAAAACAATAAACAGGAGGGAAAGCCCCCAATAGGCGATCTTATTTAACGTCGGAGAGTTACGATGGTACCAATCTAGTTCAAGGTTTCCTCAAAGACGACGCAAGCATCAGGTGACTTGTAATGTTTCAATCGATGCCCGTTCGCCGCTATAATATCTCCATATTTGTCCATAAGCTCAAAACTCCTTCCCTCCGCAGGCTCTATGGATAATGAACGGCCCCATCCACTTTGATTTTAATTTTCCTGCGAAAAGCTTCAAACAAGAGTTAAAAAGTAATACCTCATCACCCTGCATGAACTCCTTGTATGAGATCTTTGAATCATGTCATTTCTTCATTCTCTCCATATAGATCTCCGAGTTTTTGTAAGCTCAATTCCTGAACTCATCTAATTGATTAATATGAGTCATCCTCATCTCCTTTTGATCATTTAAAGACAAGTTCAAACTACTCAATGCCCAAAAAGCTTTGTACTGAATCTCTATGGGTAAGTGGTACGGCTTTCCATAGACAATTTGATACAGTGACATATCCAACACCGTCTTATAAGTAGTCCGAAACCCCCACAAAACATCATCGAGCTTCAATGCACAATCCTTCCTATTGGCTCCGACTACCTTCTCCAAAATTTATTTCACTTGTCGATTGGAGACTTCAGCTTACTCATTCCTTAAGGGTGATAGGGTTTAGTAACCCTATGCTTGACTCCATAATCCTTAAGCACCTTTTCAAGAAGTTTATTGATAAAGTGAGTACCTTCATCGCTTACTAGTGCTCTAGGAACTCCATAGCGTGCAAATATATGTATCTTCAAGAAAGACAACACAGTCCTCGAATCATTCACGCAAGTGGAAATGTCTTCCACCCACTTAGAAACATAATCCACTGCTAAAAGGATGTAGAGAAATCCATTAGATGGGGGAAAAGGCCCCATAAAATCGATCCCCCATACATCGAAGATCTCAACAACAATGTTTGGCTGAAGTGGCATCTTATCTCTCCTACTTATGTTTTCATGCTTTGACATCTATCGCATGTCGCCACGTAGGTTTCATAATCTTTAAACAAAGTAGGCCAATAAAGAGAAGATTAAAGTACCTTCGCTGCCGTCTTTTGTGCTCCGAAGTGCCCGTCGTTAGGTTGTGCATGGCAAAAATTAAGAACGCTCTCCATCTCGGGCACACACCTACTGACTATTGAATCCATACAAATTTTGTAAACAAATGGATCATACCAAATAAAAGTCTCAACATTCCTCTTGAATTTTGCAAGTTGATAATGGTTGAGATCTCTTGGAATTTCTCCTACGGCAATGTAATTCACATAATTCGCATACCATGGATCCATTCCTGGGGCAGCCACCACACATGCTCTTTCTGCTCCTTCAACAAACAAAGCCATGATCTTCTCATCAGGGAACATTTCTTCTATATAATCGAAAGAATCATCACAGTGCTCCCTTGTCTCCAACCTTGATAGGTGATCCGCTAAAACATTCTCTGTACCCTTCTTATCTCAGATCTCCATATCAAATTGCTATAGAAGAAGGATCCATCTAATGATCATGGGCTTCGTTTCCTTCTTCTCCATCAAGTATCGGATCGCAGAATGATCCGCATACACTATAGTACTCATGCCTACCAAATACTGTCGAAACTTATTTAATGCATACACTACAGCTAAAAACTCCTTTTCAGTCACCGTGTATTTCTTTTGTGCAGCATCAAAAGTCTTACTCGCATAGTAAATGGTGCAGAACTTCTTTTCCCTCAGCTGCCCAAGCACCACTCCAAGTGCTAAGTCACTTGCATCACACATAAGTACAAACGGCTGAGTCCAATCTGGTGTGACCAAGATAGGTACAGTATTAAGTACCTCTTTCAAAACCTATAAAATTGTTAGACACTCTTCATCAAAAACAAAAGGAACATCCTTTTCAAGTAAATGAGATAAGGGCTTGGAGTATTTCGAGAAGTCTTTATGAATATTCTATAAAAACCGACGTGTCCAAAGAAGGACCGCACTCCCTTTTCATTAGTAGGTGGGGGAAGCTTCTCAATTGCCACCACCTTTACTCTATCCACTTGCAATCCCTAGGCCGAAATAGGATGGCCAAGAACAACCCCATCTCTTTGCATGAAGTGGCACTTCTCCCAATTCAAGACAAGATTAGTTTCTTCGCATCTCTTCAAAATAGTTGCAAGGTTAGATAAACAAATATCAAAGGAGGAGCCAAACATAGAAAAATCATCCATAAACACCTCCATGATTTTCTCTATCATCCCATCAAATATGGCCATCATGCATTGCTGAAATATTGCAGGTGCATTACACAATCCAAAAGGCATCTTCCTGAAGGCAAAAGTTCCATAAGGACAAGTACAAGTAGTCTTTTCTTGATCCTCGGGTGCAATCATATTCTGATTATAACCCAAGTACCCATCCTAGAAATAATAAAACACATACCCTGCAAGACGATCAAGCATTTGATCTATGAAAGGAAAGGGAAAATGGTCTTTTCATGTATTTTTATTCAGTTTCCTGTAATCCATACACAACGCCATCCTGTAGGAATCCTAGTAGCTAATGTCTCACCATCATCGGCTTTCACAATAGTCATGTCCCCTTCTTAGCTACAACATGCAATGGACTCATATGGGGAATATCACTAATGGGATAAATAATTCATGCATCGAGCCACATTAGGATTTGCTTCCTAATCACTTCTTGAATAGCGGAATTCACCCTCCACTGATTCTGAATGCTATTCTTAGCCTCATCTAACAATCTTATTCTATGCATGCAATATGAAGGACTAATGCCTTTTAAATCATCAAGAGACCAACCAATCGCAGACATACTTTCAAAGCACATCTAATAATTTCTCAAGTTGATCATCATCAAGGGAAGAAGATACAATTACTGGATATTTTTCATTGTCACCTAAGTAGGCATACTTCAAGTGCTACGGTAGCAGTTTCAACTCCTCTTTCTTTTCTTCTTGAGGTGCGCTCTCTCTATCCAATGGTAAGTACTTCCTAGTTCACTTGACCTCTTCAACCTTTGCCTCTCCGATTCATACCTGTCATCACCCAAAGCAAGCAAATTTTCAAGAAATTCAATACATACCTCATTGGAGAGTTCATCTAGCTCCGTAGTAGGAAAAGTAAGAGACTCCGCCAAGCATGTCTCAAGAGGATCCTTCGATAGGATCAAAGACAGGTCTTCCTTCACAATCTCCTCCACTACATCAATATTGTGACATTGCATCTCCATGGGCATCTTCATTGCTTTGTTGAGGTTGAATAAGACCTCTTCTTTCTCCATCCGCAGCAGCAACTCACCTTTCTGCACATCTATCATAGCTCGATCAGTAGCAAGGAAAGGTCTCCCTAAGATAAGAGGGACATTATCCTTGTCATCTTCCATCTCATACACAAGAAAATCCACTGGAAAGACTAGCTTATCTACTTTTACAAGAACGTCTTTAATAACACCCTTTGGAAAAGTCATAGACCTATCCGCTAGTTGTAGATCAACTGTTGTGGGAGTTAACTCCCCCAAACCAAGCCTTTGAAATAACGACAATGGCATCAAATTGATGCTTGCCCCAAGATCACACAAGGCTCGACGTGCCGGCTCCTTTTCAATCTCACACAAGATAGTGAAGCTTCCCGAATCCTTCAACTTAGCTGGCAGCTTTCTCTGAATGATCGAGCTGCAATTCTCAGACAAATTCACTGTTTAAATTATGTTCAAACTTCTCTTCTTCAAAAGTATATTTTTCAGAAAATGGGCATAATACGGCATCTCCAAGATCGCTTCAGAAAAAGGAATGTTCAAGCTTATTTTGTTTATGATCTCTGAAAACTTCTTGAACTTCTCTTCCAATCCCTTCTTGACTAGCTTATAAGGAAATTTCTAAGGTATCTTTGTTTTGGAAATCCCCCATTCATCATGTTCAACCTTCTTCACTTTATCCTTTTCGGCTCTCAATCTCTAGGCTCTTTCCCACTTCTTTTCCACTATTATCTCAGTATTCTATCTTTAGAAGGTACTGTAGTAGCATCAACATCATGTGGAGCATTCAACACAGAAAATGGCATAGAACAGTATAGTTCGACCTGAGTTGGACATGGGTGACTGGTCGAACTAGGTGAGTAATGGTCGAATTGAGCACCTGAAAGTTTGTTCTCTCCCTTACAGGCCAGTTCGACCACGGTTCGACCAACGGGGTTGGTCGAACCATAGTGATCGTGGTTGAATCGAGCATCAGACAAAACAAGTGCTTTGGACAGTGGAGTTCGACCTGAGTTTGACCAGAACTGTTTGTCGAATTGACTAGTTTTTGGTCGAACTTATCTTCTGCATCATCCGAATGTCGCCCAGGTGCCTGGTTCGATCTCCCCTGTGTAGTTCGACCACCTAAGTTGGTCAAATTAGGGTCGAATCGGGCTCCTGTAGCTTCAACTTTTGATTAATGTAATGGCGTGACAAGACTTTGGATTCTCAATACTTTGCGACGAAAACTTCCCCTTCTCAATAGTTTGAGTCAACTTGTTCACGTTTCCTGTCATTTTCCCCATCAACAAAATAAGGTATTTCACTTGCTTAGACAAATCCTCATGATTGGCATCAATCTTCTTCTCTAACTTGGCCTCAAGCCAATTCACTCTTACATCGTTTCTTGCCATGTACCTGTTCATCGTATCCTCAAAACCTGGTTTTTCTTCTTCTACCTTAGCTCCCGGATCAACACCGATAGGAGGTTGCACTGTATTATTCGGATTACTCCATGAAAACTCCAGCCTCCTTGGTTGTTGGTAATTACCCGGGAGGACCACGATTGTTGTATTTCCCTTGATAATTCTAGTTTCCTTGATTTGAATATCTAGTTCCTTGAATACTTTGACCCATGGCATAGTTAGCCTCCTCGATCTCCTCTTGGCTAGCTCCTTCATAGTCACCATCCTGTTGCATCGTTGGTACTTTCTGCGATAAATCCGTGATCTACTTTTGCTGAGACTCTAGTAGCTTGCTAATGTTAGTCAAGCTAGAGACGGTCTCATCATCTCTTCCCGATTTCACCATAGTATGCTAGACCTGCGCTACCTTACCAAGGATAAGTGCCTCTCACTCTATCAGTCGGCCAATCTCTTGAATTCATCAAAATATCCTCAAAAAGATTCTCGGCCTCAATGGGCGACTTCGTAAGCAATGCTCTATTAGAAGAAACATCAAGTAACACACGAGAATTGCAATCCAACCCATTGTGAAAATACTGATATATTGAGCTTTCGATAGCCCATGTTGTGGACACTTCCAAAGCATGTCCTTGAATCTGTCCCAAGCTTCATGAAACTTCTCATTACCATGGATAGCAAATTGATTGATTTCTTGCTTTATCTTGAACACCTTTGAAGGTGGCATGTATCGCTCCAAGAATTTCACTTTCAACTTCTCCCATGTATCACATTCAGCAGCATCAAGATTATCGTACCAATCTCTCGCCTTTTCATTCAGCGAGAATTTAAACAATATGATCTTCCTCACATACTCATGAACTCCTGCATCTTTTTGTGTACTTGCATACCCAAGGAACTTATTTAGATATTACTGAGGATCTTCAAAGGTTCCCCTAGAGAAGGGACTCCTTTCAATCATGCTGATAAGAGCAGGGTATAAATCAAAATCAGCTCTTGTCCCTCTTGATCCTAACAGCCCCACATTGCCTCCTCCGTTGTTCTTAAAGACTTCATGGATGGCAAGTGTATCCGGATTCGCTGCTATGTTGACGGCTTCTACTTCCAAATTAACATTGGTTGCAGCTTCAATCGTTTGTGAATTCAGCACGTCAACTTCAACTCTTAAGTTAAGAGCCTCAGTTGGATCTAGGTTCTTAATCTTGTTCTTCTTCTTCTTTTTCTTCCTTGACGATGGTCCAATCTCCGGATTATAGGCACTAATTCACCTGTTTTTGATCTTGTGAGCATACACCTAAGAAAAATAAGTGTTAGAAATTAAAGACAAGAATTATATAATCTCAATTAAACTAGAAATAATAAATTAATAATTAATACCATCCCCGGCCAACGGCACCAAGAATTTGATGAGCATTTTCTCAACACACAAGATAATCCCCAAGTATGAAGGATATTAATTGTAGTCTAGATAGGTGACCAAATGATTATTGAACCCGTGGGACGGATTATTATCAATGCAATTATATTCTAATTAACTAAGACTATGTTGGCAACTTGGTTTGGATTAGTTACGGAATTAAATAACATATAATTTAAATAGAAAATTAAATAAATAAGCAAAAGAGAAATACGGTTGTGATCAAATAAGAAATTAGGTAGTTCTTTAGGTCATCCAGTTTTACTTATTAATATCCTTTCCATGTGTTGATGTCCGACTCTGCCTTGTGGTCTATGGACGCATCACTAAACCATGCATATCTACTTTATAGACACAAGTAAACATGCATAAGACATGTGTGAATATCCTCTGAGCAAGAGATATAATTCACCCCCTTTCTAGGTACAATCAGTATCAATTATTTCCCATGCACTTAATACTCTAACCCGATATGATCTCCCTTTATAGGTACTATGACGTTATAATCTTTATCCTACTTATTAACCCGAATAAGATTTAATTAACGTGTATTCGTATAAGATAGTTCTAATAAGACTTCAGAATCCCTTCACTTAGAATTATAACATGTAATCATGCTCAGCAGTGAACACACTCAATCAATAACCTAGATCTGTATTCAGACTCTACATAACAGTTAATGATGCATAAAACAACTGTGAGTATGAATTAAAAAAGCACAATCTTATACAAAATAAACCACAAGTAGTGTTGTACAGAGTTTATACATTGAAATTCAATTAACTCATAAAACTTTCATAACCCTAGAACTACCAGAGCAGCTCTAGCCCATGATTGATCTAGGAACAATCATGGTTGATTGGTATGATCTTACTTGACTCGCCAGACGAATCTCTCTTCACGACTCCTTCGGATGATGGTAGGATTTTGGTGGTGGATGGATGATGAATGATAATTTTCTCCTCCGAAAGCTCTTTTTTATACTTGTAAACTCTCCTTATGGGCCTTAGATGGGCTTCTTGAGTGAACACACGCATTAAAGAAGTAAAAATACAAATATGGTAAGTTTTCGCACGTCAGTTCAGCCAAGGGGCCAAGTCGAATCCTTCTGAGCTAGTCGAACTCCTAGTCGAACCGACCTGTACATCTGTTGCGGGTCTTGGATTCGACCAGAATCCTGGTCGAACATGAATATTCCTAGTAGAGCTGTAGGTGCGTCTTTTTAAGCTTCTGGTTTGACCATGGTTCGACCAAATGGCTTGGTTGAATGGCACGATCGTGGTCGAACGACACTTCTTCTCCAACAGTTCGACCACAGATGCTGGTCGAACGCCTTCCTTCTTGGTCGAACTCAGCGCCTGCATGGTTGAATCCTCCTCTGAATCTTCTTTTTTTCCGGATCCGATCACTTCCAACTCATTTTCCTTCGAAAATCAACTCAAATAGCCTTGTAGACGAATTACAACCATCTAACACACCATAAGTACATGAATCCAGGCTCGAAACACGTGAATTTACACACTCATCAACAATGTCATCCTCATGTGTTCTATCTACCATAACTGCTGATTTTGATTCTGATTCAGCCTCTTTTGGTATAACCTGATTTTCTATCGGCTCTTTTCCTTTCTCCTCTATGACTGCTTTCAGATCCGGTGTCTCCATTTTCTTCTTCGGAGGTGTTACCTTAGTAGCTTTAGGAGGTGCTTTGAGATTCTTTACTACTCCTCTCCTTTTCCTTGCAGACGTTTCAATCTTCGGATCAAATTCAAGATCTTTCAATCCTGTCTTCGATCTAGTGTGCATGCAACTTTAAGAAAAATTCAAGGTAAATACAATTAAATCTAAAAAAAAATATTCTAATTAAATTAGTAATGAAAGACAAATAAATAATTAAATCTGTCCCCGTCACAACAGCGCCATAAACTTGTTAAGCGTTTTCTGCGCACTCCAATTTAATCCTCAAGTATAAGGATGTCAATCGTAGCAGCAAGTACCCAAGTTAAATTTTTTATCCCACTGAGATAGCTAATTATTTATTTAATCTAGATTATTATCTAATCAGAATTAAGTAACCAATTTCCAAAGTTTTGTGAATTTAATTATCTAATTGCTGGAATATTAAATACTGAATTAAAATAAAGCAAGTTCTAATCAAGTGATAACGAACAGTTTCAAGGTATCGGGTATAGACCAACTAATTCAGGTTACTAGAGCTTCAATTGTTCATTCATGCAGTTTCAATGAAAATACACCACATAACCCTGTTAACCCACCAGATATGATCCGATTTTAAGCTAATAGTATATTCTGGTTTAAATCCTAAAGTGCGTGAATATTATCAAACCTCATTCCTAGATACTAATCAAAGCAAACAACAATACTTCCAGATGGTAAGTTCGACTAATAAGATATTTTCTGGAATTACTACAAGGTTTTATTCACTTCCTACTTGATTGTCTAATTGCATTGTTCCACTAAACAAATCAAGTATCTGATTTACCAATTCATGAAATTAAAGTGTTTATAGGGAAACTACTTCAACTCTTAAAAGGTTGACAATACCAATCATAAACGCACACAGGCTAACACAATAATTCAATCATTATAGCGGATGTCATGAATATATTATGAAGACGTTACGAAGCAGAAAAGAAAGTTTGAATAAGTTAAGTAAAATCAAAGTGTCGACTGCATAAAATCCCAATCTTTGGTCTAGGTTCCTATAACAACAAATTTTTTATTTATAATAAAATAAATACAAATTGAATACAAAGATAATTTCAAATGGATTTAATTTGAAGAATATGTAAGCAGATTACAATCTCAATTAATCCTCTAATTCTTCTCTCGAACTAATATGTCTTTGACTTGACTTGTGTTGGTTGACTTTGACTTCTTTGACGAAGTGTATGCTGACTGTGTTGACATCGTGTGTTGACTTGACTTGTATGTTAAGTCGGATCTTCAAACGAAGCTTGTACGAGCTTGAGTGTGTAGTCTTGAACGTTGACCCGGAGGCTTTGAACCTTTGTCTGGATTGAACGTTGACTAGAGAGCCTTTCTCGGAGAACACTTGATCTGGGGGACTTGAAGCCTTGATCCCAAATTAGTGGTTGTTCTTGACTTGAAGCTTGTTTGATGCCTTGAAGATCTCGAGCTTGAAGCTTTGGAGGCTTGAAGACTTGAAGATTCATTGAAGATCTTGAGCTTGAAGCTTTAGAGGTTTGTAGACTTGAAGTTTTGTTGAAGATCTTGAGCTTGAAGCTTTGAAGATTTGAAGGCCGCTTGAAGGCTTGAAGATCTTCGAAGATCACTTGAAGACTTGAGCTCGAAGACTTGAAGATTTGAGTGTTCTTAACTTGAAGATCTTAAGCTTGATCTTCGACTTGACTTGATCTTTATATTCGCTTGACTTAGATCTTGATCTTAACATGACTTGGATCATGATCTTTGCTTGACTTGGATCTTGATCTTCGCTTGATTTGGATCTTGATTTTCACTTGACTTGGATCTTGATCTTTGCCGGATCGGAGGGGCTTAGCACCTTGATCTCCAATTGGAGGCTATTACTTTTGAAGAATGCCGGATCGAAGGGGTTTAGAATCTCTCTTTGATTTGGCAGCTATTACTTTTGAAGAATGCCGGATCGAAGAGGTTCAGAACCTTACTCTTCAATTTGTCGATTGTTCTTCACTTGAAGATGCTTGAAGTATTCAAGAGAGCACTGCTCATATTCTTGATCTCTCGTATCAAGGAGCGTAATACAGACAGATTTAGCTCATGTCAAGGAGCTTAAACTATCTAAAATCTCCCAAGTCAAATCTCCCTGACACGAGCGAAAACTGTTTACAACACGCTCCCTGACATGAGCGAAAACTGTCTACACCATGCTCCTTGACATGAGCAAAAATTATCTGCATTACGCTCCTTGATACAAGCTTAAACTATCTGAAATCTCTCAAGTCCACATGCTACGCTCCTTGATATGAGTTAAAACTATCTACAAGCTATGCTCCTTGATACGAGTTTAAACTATTTAAAATCCCAAATTAAGCTCCTTCATACGAGTTAAAACTATCTACACACAATGCTCCTTGATATGAGTTTAAACTGTCTACACATCAAATCAAATCTCCTTGGGAATAGACTAAACTCTCTACACACAACGCTCCTTTATACGAGCTAAAATTGTCTACAAATCAAATCCCATGCTCCTTGATACGAGCCTAAACTATCTAACACAAATCAAATTCAAGGCTCCTCGATACGAGCTAAACTTATCCATACTATACTCCTTGATATGAGTATAAACTGTCCACACATCAAATCATATCTCCTTGAGAAAAGACAAAACTCTCTACATGTTCGATACTCCTTGATATGAGTATAAACTAAACACATCAAATAAAATCTCCTTGGGAAGAGAATAAACTCTCTACACATAAAGCTCCTCGGCACGAGCGAAAACTGTTCACAAAATACTCCTCGACATGAGTGAAAAATATCCACACAAGGCTCCATGACACGAGTATAAACTATCTGCAAGTTCAAATTCAAGACTCATTGACACTAGTATAAAATGTCAAAAAATTCAAGTTCAACGCTCCATAACGCACGAGTCTAAACTGCATGTTACTCCTGGTCCGCATGAGTATAAAATGTGTATGGCACCCCCCATCCAAACCAAATCATGTTTCTTTGAACTACGTTATGACATGATCCTCTTCAAAGAGGTATGTAGGCAGCTTAGTACTCTGCAAAGTTCAGTCATAATTCGGGCTATTCGTATCAATTTAGTGAGGCAAGCAATAAAATTCAATCATGTTGATCAAGAATAGATTAACGCAATTTGTTCACTTCAACACAAAGGCGTACGTGAACAAAATGCGAGGAGGCATTTGTAGGCACTTGAATTTTATTGCCTATTAAAGGAAAATATGTGGCAAATTAATGCAATAATTATCAATTAATTATTTATTTATTAAGGGATTTAAATAAATCTATTCCTAAAATAAATGAGTAAATAATTGATAATTAAGCCAGATCCAATCAAATAAGTCTGACTTAAAGCTTAAGCAAGTGAAAAGCCCAAGCCCGCAGAATTAAGTCAAATCAGCCCTGGACCAATCAGACTGCGAGTTATTTATGGGGCGTCCTCACCCTTCACCTGTATAAGGAGCCCTCATCCATTCATTCAGACACACATTCAAAGACTTGAAGACACAAACACTCTGAAGAGATCAAGAACACGAGCAGTGCTCCCTTGAGATCTTCAAGCATCTTCAAGTCCAGAACGATAAGCGATTCGGGATTAAGGTGTGGAGCTCCCCAAATCAAGCGTTCTTCATAAACTAAGTTCTTCGGTGTTCTTCGCGCCAAGAACGGCATACGACCCGGGATTAAGGTGCTAAGCCCCCCAGATCGAGTGTTCTTCAGATCAAGTACGTTTAATCTAAACAAAGGTTCGATGCCTCTGGGTTAACGTTATAAAATCCCAAATCCGATTTCGGACAAGCTTCATCTGAAGATCCTGTTGGATTGTATATTAAAAGTCTAGCTTTAGTATGAACAATGTTATAACAATTTATTTGAAATGAGAATTATATGATCAAATGATTGCGTCTTATAATTTATTTATATGCACGATGCAATAGTCCACTTACTTTATACTGTAGATAATATGTTGTGCGACAACACGTGAAAGATCATATTATCGGTTTCCTTATAAAATATAAACAGATGCTCACAACCGATATAGACGGGGACTCTCTATCGAGATGGTTGTAGTGTGGTTTGGTATTAGCTTGTCTTGGCTATAGAATCACATTAGTGCACTTTGTGTATATTGAGCAGGACCGCTTGAGATCATTCAACTTGCACTGTCTTATAGAAGAACTTGATCTCTGTTATTATGGATGTTCATGCTCTTAATCCCTATACAATAACCTCGACACGTAGGGCAGTATGTATTTCTTTGATTTATCAATGGGTGAGATTTACATGTAATTAAATCAACAAACTCGGTGAGTTGGGAAGTAGTGTTGTCTCTATGGTGTGCTGTTGATTGTAAAAGGAATCTGTGTCCGTCATAGGTTGATGATGTCCCCTTGAAGAGCTCATAAGGATTATCATATAAACCCTGCAGGTGGATTTATTCCGGCATAATAATGAGGTTGAGTGGTACTACTCTTGGATGAGATATTAATTAATGGAGTTGTCAGTAACTTAATTAATTAATGGACATTATATATCTTAAACATGGGGAGACTAACGGGCTCATAATAAGAAGGAGCCCAAAACGTAATTTTAGAATTAGAACAGTAGTGCAGTAATAATATTTTAGGGGTATATATTATTATTATTGGACTTAAGTATAGGCTTTGGGTTAAGCTTGGATACTTAAGCCCAATGGAGGCCCAACTCTAATTTCCCCTCACACTACAAAAAATTATCAAATTACCGACGGAAAATTTTCGTCGGTAATACTTGTAAAAATTGTTGGTAATGAATTTACTGATGGATTATCGACGGAATATGATCCGTCGCTGAAACCATGGTCGGTAATTCATTACCGACGGAAAATAAATTCCATCGGTAATTACCGACGGATTACGGACGTCGGTAAATTAATTTTTTCGTCGGTGAACATGCAAATAAAATTCGTCGGATGTTGTAAATTAGCGACGGATTTACTGACGGAATTAGCCATCGTAAATTACCGACGAAAATTCTGTCGCAATGTAAAAAATAAAGAATTTATTATCCATCGCAATTCCGTCGGTAATTACCGACGGATTAATCCATCTCAAATTTAGTGACGGAAAATTCCGTTGGTAACTGTAGTTCTTCAAATTACAAATTTTATTTGCCGACAAAATATTTCGTCGCAAATTTATGTATATATTTTAATTTTATATTATAAAATTAATATTAATACCTGTTAAATAATATAAATTTCTAATTAATTATATCTTCAAAACACAAGCCCAATCTAATATTTAAATTCAACAATCTCCTCAATTTTAAATAGTTTATTCAAATTTAACACAAAGTATCAATCCTTGACATAAAACATCTAAATACAATAAACATGATCACAAGTCTCCCAAATCAGCATCAACCTCGTCATCAACATCAATATCATCATCAGCATCAATATCATCATGATCGACACCAGATGTAGATCCACCACCATAAGGAGAAGTCATTGTATTTCCACCTCGCACAATTTCCATAAGTTGTTGCACTTGGGCTTGAAACGCTTGAATTTCTGATTGCATCTCAGTACGCACCTCCAAAATCTTTTCATTTAACTGTTTCTTGCACTCTGATTTTGAACAGACACCTTGAGTAACACTAGATTGGCTGCTTGAACTTCCTTCTCCCAAATTTCCAATGCCGAAGATGCGATCTTTTTTTGGCTCAACTGTTTCACGGAAGATATCTCCCATATTAATTTCAGAAGTATCAGACATTTGACTCAGGTTATCTTTCTTTTGTTGGATTGCTTTCTGTGAATTTACATGGTTAATAATGAATTATTAATCAAATATTATAGATTTATCATTTTACTTAAAAGCGTAAATACTTTAAAAACACAAAATATTATACTTACAGCCACATTTTCAGCTACTGCATAGGCGTACTTTCTATTTTCATCCGGAGGGTGGAAGTTTAAAAAGATGTCCTACTCATTGGCTTCCATTTTATGCTTTTTGGCCTTATTAACAAAGAAAACAAATTAAACATATTTGTATACCAACACAATCTACAAAAAATTAAACATATACGTCATATTGGTATTTCTTGCCATCAATTTTAGCCCAATCATTAAAAAGATTAATTAACATAATAGATATTTGATAGGCTTTTTCTGCGCACTATAATTAAATCCTCAAGTATAAGGATGTCAATTGTAGTAGCAAGTACCCACGTTAAATTATCGATCCCGCTAAGACAGTTAATTATTTATTTACTATGAATTACTAATTAATCAGAATTGTGTAACCGATTTTAAAAGTGATTTTGTAATGAATTAATTATCTAAATTACTGAAAATATAAATAACTAAATTAATTAAAAGGCAATAAAAATAAAAGCAAGTTTCTAATCAAGAGATAACGAACAGTTCTAAGGTATCAGGTAGAGACCAATTAATTTGGGTTATTAAACTCACGATTATTCATTCATGCAGTTTCACTGAAAATACACCACATATCCCTGTTATCCCACCGAATATGATTCGATTCTAAGCTAACAGTATAATCTGGTTTAAATCCTAAGATGCGTAAATATTACCAAGCCTTATTCCTAGATACTAATCAAAGCAAGCAACAATACCTCCAGATGGTAAGCCCGACTAACAAGATATTTTCTGGAATTACTACAAGGTTCTATTAACTTCCTACTTGATTGTCTAATTGCATTGTTCCACTAAACTAATCAAGTATTTGATTTACCAGTTCATGAAATTAAAGTGCTTATAGCGGAGCTACTCTAATCCCTAACAGATAGACAATACCAATCATGAACGCACACAAGCTAACATAATAATCCAAGCATTATAGCGGATGTCATGAATATATTATGAAGACGTTACGAAGCAGAAAAGCATGTCTTAATAAAATAAGTAAAATCAAAAGCTCAACTGCATAAAATCCCAATCTTTGGTCTAAATCCCCAAATCAATTAAATCAATCCATCAAACCGTAGAATTGTATAGGAAATTAGCCCATGAGATTACAAGCAATCCTCATGGCTAAGCAATTCATAACAATAATCAAAGTAATAGAAAGGAATAGATAGGAATGGTGAAACCCTAGTGTAGGAGCAATCTCACGTTCCTTCTCCGTCTCTTCAATTGCTTGATTTTTCCTTAATTAGCACTTGAAACCCTTGTGGAATTGGATGGATGGTGAAATCAGATTGTAATCTGATATGGGTGGATTAGAGGTGTGAATTGATGATGGGTTATGGATGGGTCCTCTCCAATTTGTGTTTTGATCTCCCTAATTGTTTCTAGGACTGATGCAGGGCTTTTTCGCGATCAAAACTGCTTCAGAATCGCGATTTGAGGGTATATATACGTTGCTGCATCGAACAGACCCCGTCTGGGCCCTGAACTGGGCCACTCGGCACTTAGCTCGGCTCGAACTGGGCCGTTCCGGGTCTGTATTGCTCCTCTTCCGATCCTGCCCTGTTCTAGCCTGTTTCCTGCCTTCAAAACTCACAAAAACACGTTAATAGCCTTAAAATCGTGTAAATACTTAAACATACACAATTCCATGCAAAAACGATAAATTTCCTAAGCAAAACGGTGTAATGTGCACATATAAAATACGTGAAATTCCACTCTCAACAAACCCCCAAACTTACCTGTTGCTCGTCCCGTGGCAACAACATTAAAAACCAATAGAGTAATTGAGAGGAAATTTCACAGCAGAAAAACATTCAACACAATATAACAATTTAAATATCATACTTGGGATACAAGATAACCATCCATCTAAAAACATACAAATCAAATCAACTATTTTACTCATTCGGAATGCTCATCCACCCATTTTCTCTGGTAGTATTTACGCTCATCGTTCAAGTGTGAGATATACACTTCAGGGTAAGGTGTTTACACTCAAAGTCAATTCAAACACACGCGTAACCATAAGCTTGGCAATCATCTCAACTCTCGACTAAATGAATAATTTCAACAATAGGATCACAAAGGTCTTGCATTAGGTTGTAATGTTGGCTCTTTGGTAAAGGTAGGAAATATATGGATATCGTGACTCAATCACTAGTAGAGAATCAAAGAAGACTTACAGCTTTTCAACAAACAGTTTTACTTTCTTCTTTCTTCTTCAACGCTCTTCAATGCTTCTTGAAATTTGATTCCTCCATCACTTTTGAACACTACATCCTTACTTGAAAAATTCTCTTCTTCTTCCCTCTTTTCTTTTCTCTTTTTTTTTCTTTTTCAAATAAGGGTACCAGTTTCAGGCACTACCCTTTTCATGGGGTACCAGTTTCGGGCACTACCCCTTTATGCAACAATTTAACTACTCTTTTCAACAATTTTCATCACTTCCAACTTATTCTCCTTTTATGTTTCTTCTCAAGATACCAAATTGACTCCTTCAACTCTCTACTAGGTAGGGATTTTAAAGGCTAACAAATGGATCAATTGGTTAATCACGTAGGCTTCCACAAAAATAAGGCTTTTAGGCTCAAAAGGGTTAACTACGTATAATTTCAATAGGTAGGATAATAATTTGGCTAGTGACTAATAAATAACAAAGATGGCCTAAGATCATTTCCTATCATTTAATTAAGCACGTAGCTTCAAGCAAGATATAAAGCCAAGTTCTAGAATACGTGCATATGAACGACACTCACATGATAAACTGAATCATGCAATTTGTCATGATTTCAAAAGGCTCAAAATCTCACATGGTTGTAGGCATGAAAGAGCACTCCTAATAAAGTCACATAGCTAATCTTCCTTGCACATAATCAGATTTCAAGCATCTCAATATCAAAGAATGATATTAAATTGTTTCTCAATCACAATCACACATATAATACCATCAAGTGCCAAGAAAAATCAGAAAATCATCATAGAGAACCAAAAATCAACTATACCAACACTAGGATCAACAAATACCAAACAAAACAAAACACGAAACCTGAAAAATCACAAAAAATCGAACCCTCAATATTCTCAAATAAATCAAAAATATTAAGAATCCGCAAAAAATCGACTCTCCAAGCAACAACACAATGTAAAAATTCTATTTCGACACTGCAAGACAAGGGGTGTACGTTATCCCCCCAAACTTAGATTAAACGAAGTGAGAAACTAAGTTTACAAAGAAGTATATACCGCAGTCAAGCAACACCTAATAAAACTCCTACACCAACACAGACATATAAAAGCAATAAAACGGAAGGGACAGCCCCCAACAAGCGCTCATGTTTAACTTCGGAGAGTCACGATGGGATACCTCTTTTCAACTACTGGATCGAAGGATAGTCTTCTCTCATCTTTACTTTCAAGTACTTCCATCCTCTCATATTTTCTGTACTAACCATCTCACCCTTCTTTGTCACTGAAATATGACTCTTTAAATTCGTTTTCTCCCATGACTGGCTTGATTCCTTCTTGTCAATCTTCCATTCAATTGTAGGCTCAACCTGCGTAGCAAAATAAGGATCAAACAAGTTAGAATTTTCAACATCAATATAAGAATAAAAATCCGGAGGTATGTTCGGAGGCTTCAGATATGGATCATCCATCTTTACTGCAACTAAAAGATTATCAAATATCTCATTAGAGTTAGTAGTAAGAAAAGTAAGAGATACGCCGGGTCCTGCGATCTCCTCTACCACTTCAATGCTTTGGCTCTTTTGCTTCTCTTCCTTAGCAGCAGGCTTCATCCCCACTTCAACAGTGGACCTCTTATTCCGATTCACACTAGCATTGCCCAATGAAAATAGCTTCTCAAGATAATCAATACATGCATCATTAGACAAATTCTCAAACTTTGCATCAGAAAGGATAAAGTTCTCATCATGCTCTGTGTCCACTACATCCACAGACTTGCACTGCTGCTGATCCGTGGGCTACTGCATCTCCTTATTCAAAGAAAAGACAATCTCCTTATCATCATCCCTAAGCCTCAACTCTCCTTTGAACACATCAATCAGAGCCCTTCCAGTTGCAAGGAATGGATGCCCCAAGATCAGAGGCGCACCATCCTTTTCATCCTCCATGTCAAGTACAAGGAAATCCACAGGAAAAGTCAAATTCGACACCTTCACTAGCACATCTTCAATCACTCCCTCGGGGTATGTCAACGATCGATCTGCTAACTGTAGGGCAACAGACGCAGATTTCAACTCTCCCAAACCAAGCTTCTTGAACACTGATAAAGACATCAAATTTATACTGGCTCCTAAATCACACAGTGCTCTCCTAGATGGTCATTTTCCAATCTCACAAGGAATGATGAAGCTCCCTAGATCCTTCAATTTTTCTGGAAGCTTTTTCTGAATAATAGAGCTGCAGTTCTCTGTCAAATTCACTGTCTCCACACTGTTAAGCTTCCTCTTTCTGGAGATAAGTTCCTTGATGAACCTTGAATAATTTGGCATCTCTTCCAATACTTCCGAGAAAGGAATAGTGACTTGGACATCCCTCATAACATCAGTGAACTTACGGAACTTCTCATCAAGGCTCTTTGACATGAATCTTTGAGGGAAAGGAATTGGTACCTTTGTAATTGGAAGTCCCAAACTGTCTCTCTCGAATACATGTTCCGCTTCTCTCAGTTTCTTCGCTCTCTGCCATTTTTATCAGAAATTTCCAGATCAGATTGACTCTGTATAGAATTCGGACACGCAGAAAACCCTGGAGGGCAGCTCGCCGGCTCACTCGGCTCGAGCGAAAGTCGAGCGGTTCCGAGCTGGGTCCCACCTGAACTGGAAGACACGTCGGAACTAGCCAGAGTCCCGCTCAGCAGCATCTGAACCTGCTCGGCAGTCTGCTCAGGCCAAGCCGATAGCCGAGCGGCGTCTAATCGGTCCTGCTCCATCCCTGTTTCGTACTGCTTCTGTTCTGCTTTATTCTGTACAAGTTCTATGACGTCCTGCATCAGTTTTGGACCTTTACAATGCTTCTTGGATCTCAACGTGATCGCATTAACACTCTCCTTTGGGTTGATTTCCGTATCCGAAGGAAACTTTCCTTTCTGCAACTGCACTTGTTGCTGATTTACTGTAGTGGAGATCTGCCCTATGTTTTATGATAAATTCTTCAATTGCTTGTTCACTTACTCATTCTGTTTGGTCATATTCGAGTCCATGAGAACAATGCAGTTATTGATCTTGTTTATGTCAGCATCATTCTTCTTCATGTATCTTGCTAACACATCATCAATACTGGACTTCCCTTCTTCAGTCTTAGCGCCATGATCAAAATTAGGAGGATATGGAACTGCATTATTCGGATTTGAATAAGAGAAGTTCTCATGCCTCTGATTCTGCCAATTTCCTCCTTGATTATTAGGACCTCCCCCTTGGATATTCCTCTGGTTCGAATTACCTTGAGGGTACCTATTTCCTTGCCAATTTTGAGGAGCTCTCGAACCCTGAAGACTCTGCCCCATAGCCCAATTAGCATCCTCGACCTCTTGAAGGTTCATCACCACATTATTATTTGCAGACCTTCGGTTGCCTCCCCCATTATTACCTGATATCAGAGTAATCAGGTTCTTATTCATCTGTTCCAATTGAGCGACAACCTTATCATTCTTATCAGCTTCAGAAAATTTCTCTTCAACCTTTGCAACTTTACCAAGTATATAAGTCCCTCGGATCCTCTCAGATGGCCAATCCCTTGAGTTAAAAGAGATATCATCAAATAATTTCTCTACGGCATTGGATGTTTTGCCAAAAATTGTTCCTCCCGCAGAAGCATCAACCAACACTCTAGATTCGTTGTCAAGGCCATTATAGAAGACACTGATGAGTTGAGACTTTTTGAATCCATGCTGTGGGCATCTCCTCAATGCATCAGTAAACCTTTCCCAAGCCTCTCCAAACGACTCATCTCTCCGCTGCTTGAATTGATTGATCTCCTGTTTTAGTAAAAGAACCTTTCCTGGTGGCATAAATCGATCCACGAACAACTGCTGCAACTCAGTCCAGTTTGAGCAACTGTCTCCCTTTAGCTTATCATATCACTCCCTTGCTTTATCAACCAATGAAAACTGAAAAAACCTCATCTTCCATCTATCATTAGTAGCATCAGCAGCTTTCACTGTATCTATGTAGCTGTTGAAATGCTTAAGATGGCCATAGGGCTCATCAAAAATACCTCCGGCAAAGGGGTTTTTCTCCACCATATGAATCAGGGCTGGCCTTATGTCGTTCGTTTCATCAGCTTGAACGGCTCCAACTACGCCTGATCCTCCTAGATTGGTGGATTTAAAAGTTTCTCAGATGACGATGTCATCCTCATCGACTCTTTCTCCCATTGATGCTGTTTCAGGTTCTATCTCAGATTCTGATTCAAACTCCGATTCAGCCTCTTCTAGGATAGCCTGATTCTCAATCTGCACTTCTTTCTCCTCTAAAATTGCTTTAGGGGGTGCTTTGGTATTCTTTTATTTTACTCTTCTTTTCCTCGCAGAAGCTTCAATTTCCGGATCAAATTCAAGATCTTGTGCTCTCGTCTTTGACCTAGTTTGCGTGCAACTTCAAGAAAAATCCAAAGTAAAATAATTAAATCCCAAAGAAAATATTCTAATTAACTAAGTAATAAAAGAAAATAAATAATTAAAACTGTCCCCGGCACAACGGCCCAAAAACTTGATAGGCTTTTTCTGCGCACTATAATTAAATCCTAAAGTATAAGGATGTCAATTGTAGTAGCAAGTACCCAAGTTAAATTATCGATCCCGCTAAGACAGTTAATTATTTATTTACTATGAATTACTAATTAATCAGAATTGTGTAACCGATTTTCAAAGTGATTTTATAATGAATTAATTATCTAAATTACTGAAAATATAAATAACTAAATTAATTAAAAGACAATAAAAATAAAAGCAAGTTTCTAATCAAGAGATAACGAAAAGTTCTAAGGTATCAGGTAGAGACCAATTAATTTGGGTTATTAAACTCATGATTGTTCATTCATGCAGTTTCACTGAAAATACACCACATATCCCTGTTATCCCACCGAATATGATTCGATTCTAAGCTAACAGTATAATCTGGTTTAAATCCTAAGGTGCGCAAATATTACCAAGCCTTATTTCTAGATACTAATCAAAGCAAGCAATAATACCTCCGGATGGTAAGCCCGACTAACAAGATATTTTCTGGAATTACTACAAGGTTCTATTCACTTCCTACTTGATTGTCTAATTGCATTGTTCCACTAAACTAATCAAGTATTTGATTTGCCAGTTCATGAAATTAAAGTGCTTATAGCGGAGCTTCTCTAATCCCTAACAGATAGACAATACCAATCATGAACGCACACAAGCTAACACAATAATCCAACCATTATAGTGGATGTCATGAATATATTATGAAGACGTTACGAAGCAGAAAAGCATGTCTTAATAAAATAAGTAAAATCAAAAGCTCAACTGCATAAAATCCCAATCTTTGGTCTAAATTCCCAAATCAATTAAATCAATCCATCAAACCCTAGAACTGTATAGGAAATTAGCCCATGAGATTACAAGCAATCCTCATGGCTAAGCAATTCATAACAATAATCAAAGTAATAGAAAGGAATAGATAGGAATGGTGAAACCCTAGTGTAGGAGCAATCTCACGTTCCTTCTCCGTCTCTTCAATTGCTTGATTTTCCCTTAATTAGCACTTGAAACTCTTGTGGAATTGGATGGATGGTGAAATCAGATTGTAATCTGATATGGGTGGATTAGAGGTGTGAATTGATGATGGGTTATGGATGGGTCCTCTCCAATTTGTGTTTTGATCTTCCTAATTGTTTCTAGGACTGATTCAGGGCTTTTTCGCGATCAAAACTGCTTCAGAATCGCGATTTGAGGGTATATATACGTTGCTGCATTGAACAGACCCCGTCTGGGCCCTGAACTGGACTGCTCGGCACTCAGCTCGGCTCGAGCTGGGCCTAGACCCAGCCGAGCGGCCTCCCATCGATCTTGCCACGTCACTAGGGTCCAGGTGGGACCCCACTCGGCACCGTTTACTGCCGCTCGGCACCCAGCTCGGCTCGAGCGGCTCGCCGAGCTGCTCCTGAGCAGGGCCGTTCTGGGTCTGTTTTGCTCCTCTTCCAATCCTGCCCTGTTCTACCCTGTTTCCTGCCTTCAAAACTCACAAAAACACCTTAATAGCCTTAAAATCGTGTAAATACTTAAACATACACAATTCCATGCAAAAACGATAAATTTCCTAAGCAAAACGGTGTAATGTGCACACATAAGAAAATCATGGTTACATAACATAATTTTCTAAACATGTGGGATAGTTTATGACCAGGTTGTAAACTACAAATTAAGCAAATCATGGTTACACAACATAATTTATAATTATACCCACTATAAGAATTATAAGGAAAGAATTACCTTCCCTTAATGACCCGTACTTCTTGCTTTTTGGTCGTAGTTTGAGAATTCACTACAGCAGATGATGTTGATTGTGCTGGTGCAGATGGTATAGTAGGTGGAGCTGAGGTTGATAGTACAGAAGGTATGGGAGGTGGAGCTGAGGTTGATGGTGCAGATGGTATGGGAGGCGGAGCTGAGGTTGATGGTTCGGAAAGTATAGGTGTTGCAGCTGAAGTTGATGGTGCAGCCGAAGATGCACTACGTCCACCCCGTTTACCACGACCACGTCCACCTGTCATCTACAACCCAAAAAATTATAATATATCCAATTTCTCAAGCAATAAAGTATATTAAATATTATAAAGTACAAATAAAAAGAAGAAGAAGAAACTCACAAAAGCCGTTATACATCTCGAAAATCGGTGTCAAGAGTTATTTTCTGAATCTGAATTATTCAAATTTTCAAAACTATTTTCAGATTGCAACTCTTCATCGATATCATCTTCCTCATCAATGATTTCCATGAATGCACCACTCTCATCGTTTAAACCTGATGGACCATCATCTGATTGTACATTATTTGGCTCATCTATGAAATCCTCTTGAAACGGAGGAGGAATAGAATCTTCACAACTTTTGGTCATTTTTGCAATGTGCAACTTTGACTTTACTTTACAAACTGGCCACCAATCACTCTTTGTTTTCTTCTCAATTGGATATGTACAATAATACACTTGGACTGCTTGAATTGCCAATACAAATGGCTCATATTGACTGAACCTTCTTTTGTGGTTAATCTCGACAAGTTTATATTCCGGATGAATTCTTGTTCCCAAAGGTGATGGGTCAAACCACTCGCACTTGAACAACACAACATTTTTCACAGGTAAACCAGGATAATCTAATTCAACTACCTCATGCAACATCCCATAATAGTCACTCTCATCTGTAAGGTAATTTGTTCCTTTTATGCAGACCCCACTATTTGATGTTGATTTAGAAGCTCCATAACGAACAGTGTGGAATTTATAGCCATTCACATAATATCCATGATATATGTTAACTTTGCGAGATGGGCCATTTGAGAGATCTCTAATCATTTTACTATGAATGATTGGATTGTTGAGCACCTAATAATATAAGTCGTTGTAAGGAGATTATTGAATTATGTATTGCAAGAATCTTACAATATGCAGAATATATAAATTTAGGAAATTTACTCTTACATGAGATTTGAACCAAGTTGCAAATTCACTTGCTATCCTTGAATCAATCTCGCCAACTGACATGATTGGGTGACTATACTGCAACTCAGTTGTGTAAACACTTCAAAAACAATAGGTGCTGTCATTAACAATGAAATATATTAAGAGTTGAGCATAATAATAATGTTATTACTTGTATTAACAAGTGATAAAACTTACTCTATATAAGGCTGGACTTCTTCACAATTCAGTAATACGTATGAGTGTGCTGCTCGAAACTCCGCATCATCTAGATATCTTTTCTTTGCCTTTCCAAATGCACGACCGGGCAATTGAAATATAGAAAGACATTCACTATTACCCACGACAAAATCTCCACAACCATCATCATTTCGAGGAATATTATTGTGTCTTGTCATCACATGATCCTCAAAATAATAAGAACAGAATGATGATGCTTCCTCTACTAAATAAGCATTGCAAATCAAACCTTCAACCTTTGCTTTATTTCTTACATTGTTCTTCAACTTGTGAAGGTATCTCTCAAAAGGGTACATCCATCTGTACTGAACCGGACCAGCTATCTTTGCCTCATAAGCCAAATGAACTGGTAGATGCTCCATTGAATCAAAAAAACTCGGTGGAAAGATACGTTCAAGCTTACATAATATCACTAGAATGTCCTTATGCAAACGTTCCATGTCTTCTTCCTTGATGGTTGTAGAAGTTAAGTCTTTGAAGAACAAGCTTAATTCAGTGATAGCTTTCCAAACATGCTATGGGAGTAAATCCTGAAATGCCATTGGGAGCAATCGCTGCATGAATATGTGGCAATCATGGCTTTTCATACCAAACATTCTCAATTTTTTCTTGTCTACACATCTACTCATGTTTGAAACATAACCATCAGGAAATCTCAGCTCTTTGATCCACTCAAACAAAACTTCCTTTTCTTTTTTGTTAAGAACATAACATGCCTTTGGAAATTTTCCTGTCTCTTCATTCTTCTTTAACTCAGGACGTCGACAGTAATCATTCAACTCATCTCTTGATTTATGAGTATCTTTTGTCTTTCCTTGAACATTGACCACAATATTGAATATATTGTCGAACACATTTTTTTCAATGTACATTACGTCCAAGTTATGTCGAATCAATAAATCACCCCAATATGGCAAATCCCAGAATATACACTTCTTTCTCCAACCTAAATTTTTAAGCGATTCATTGACTTCACAACCACCTAGTTCAGTTACCTTTTTAAACCCTAAATATTCTATCTCAGACAAGATCTCGTGTCCCGACATAATTGAAGGAGACTCGGTGAAAATAGTTTTATTCTTGAGGAACCAATTCTTATTTCTCCGCCATGTGTGATCATTAACTAAAAACTTTCTATGATTGTCAAACCATGACTGCTTTCCACTACACTTAAGAGTAAAGGCTTCTGAATGATGCATGCAATAAGGACATGCTAATCTTCCTGCAGTACTCCATCCACACAACATTGAATAAGCTGGAAAATCACTTATTGTCCATAAAATTGCAGCCCTCATCATGAAATTATTTTTCTTGGAGACATAATAAGTTTCCACTCCAACTTCCCATAATTGTATCAACTCATGTATAAGGGGTTGAAGAAAAACATCTAATTTCTCCTTTGGATTCTGTGGCCCAGGAACTAACACAGTAAGAAACATGTGTTGTTCCTTCATACACATGGATGGAGGCAGATTGTAAGACGTAAGGATAACTGGCCAAGATGAGTATTGCTGCCCCGATTGACCAAATGGCTGAAACTCATCAGTGCAAAGACCCAATCTTACATTCCTACTTTCAGCTGCAAACTCATGAAATCTTTCGTTCAATTGTTTCCATGCCTCCGAGTCGGATGGATGTTCCATGCCCTGATCCTTGTCGTGATTAGCATGCCACCTCATCTCTTTAGCCGTAGCTTTAGAGGCATACAATCTTTGTAAACGCAGAGCCAAAGGAAAGTAATACATAATCTTCTTAGCTATATTTTTCTTATCATATCGAGGTTCATTACAGAACTTGCAACAAGTCAAATACTCATCTGCTCGCCAATAAATCATGCAATTCTTAGGACAACAATCAATCTTTTGCAATGGTAAGCCCATTCCCCGTAGCAATTTCTTGCACTTGTAAAAGTCGTCAGGAACAGAGTTTTCTTCAGGTGCTAACTCTTTTACTAATCCGACAACCTCATTAAACAACTTCTCGGACATGTGATTCTCTGATTTCATGCTCATAAGCCGAGCAATGAATGATAATTGTGAATGACTACATCCGGGCCACAAGTCCTGATCTGCTGCTTCAAGCATGTCAAAGAATTTTTGAGCTTCTGGATTAGGATTCTCTTCATCAACGTTTTCAGCATTAAAAGTTGGTCCAGCCGCATCCATGACCATTTCGTGGTATGGACTATATTCTTCCTCATTCATTTCATGATTAGATGAAGGAATTGATCTATCAGCATCTATCTCTATGTCATTTCTCGACCATTGCTCACCATGGAAAACCCACTTAAAATAATCTGGAGTGAATCCATTTTTTACTAGATGTCCTTTTACTACGTCAACAGGTAAAAAGCCTTTGTTTCGATATTTTCTTTTAACACATGGACACTTAATTTTTTCACCATCCTTCCACTCATGTTGACTAGTTGAAAATTCAATGAATTCATCAACTCCTTTCAAAAATTCACAAGTCAATCCCCCATTTCTCATGCGATTGTACATCCACAAACGAGTTGACTTCATTGTACAATCTAGTCTGTATAATCGTAATTATAAATATTTTCATTGTGTAAAAGATTAATGTATATTCAATTATTACCCCTTAAAAAAGAGTATTATGACATTTATAATTGTCATGTAAAAATAATTAATAATGCATTTAATTTAATAAGACATTTTTATAAAGTGTATTCTAATCAATGTATTAATAGGTAGCAGACTATTAATACACTTTTATATGTTAGTAAATAACACTTTAAACTACACCTAAATAATTAAAAAATATACTATAGAAAGTTATATATATACAAGTAGGAACAACCCAGCATTAAAGACTAAGAGCAACTTAGGAAAAAGAACATAAACAAAATAGAGTAATCACTTGATACATAATCAATTGATCTTTGATTTGAAATTAATTTTCCAGTAAATTCTTTTATATGTTTGTATGAAGCTTCTAAAAAAATTATAAACAAGAAAATATGATGCTTGCTTCAGCATCTCAAAGTCAACATGTCATCAAATATCTGATTTTAATCTTTTCATGCTTCATTTTGCTAATATTTTGAAGCTTCGTTTAGAATGCAATCACAAGTTCTGGAGCTCAATGGAAAAATTGAATCTATAAACAAAGATAAGAAATATTACCTAACAATTAGAAGAATGGTAATGAAAACAAACATGAATTTTAGAAGATGATTAAACCAACAAAATTCTCTTATTCAGTTTGAACATTTCACATTAGGAAAAAGTCATATGATGTAGATACAGATTCTAGCAAACATCACTGTTAGTAAATCTGAATAAATATCTCATCGACGCCTTCAATAAACCCTCTTCAAATTAAATTTACCAAGACAATGATCCCATTATAGTTCCATGTCAAAACAATTCTGTAGAAAACCCATCCACCTCTAACAGTAGTACAGATTCCAACTAAGAAATTAGAAAAAAAAATCAATAACTATACGAAAAAAACAAAAAAAATTGAAAACACAAGTTACTCACCAGTGAGTGTAAACAATGAAGATCGAAGGTATCAGCCTCAACAAGCTCGATTTAAAAGCATCCGGAAATGGGGGAGAGCTTCCAAGAGATGGCGTGCATCGACTGCCAAAGACTCGCTAACCTCAAACTATCATTCGTAACCAATCTACCCACTGATCCATAATCCTAAATGACATAAAAAAGGTCTTTTCAAAATCCCTAAATTGCACCATAAGAAAAGATCATAAGAATTAGGGTGAGGGTTTTACCTTGTAGAAGATGAGACCACCTGATTCTGTAAATCTCTGCCATGGCTAGGTTAGGGATTTACCTTATGGGTCCAATCTAGGGTTTATAAGTTATCAAATGGAATTGATAGACATATTCATATGCACACCCACCAGATCAAATTGCAAGGAAGGTATATTGTCGCCGACGAATTTTGCGGCTAGAGAGAATCGTGGGGCGATCGATAAGAACGAGGGCAGAGAGCCAAAGATCGTTGTAGCAAAGTTCAGAGAGAGAGATAAGTCTGAAAATATTTACCCCTTTTTTGCAGCTGAGTTTTGACGTCGTCGAAGGCGCGGCGGAAGGTGGCGAACTCGCGTCGGGTACTCAACGGAGACGATGCCGGAAAACTTGGAGACGCCGTCATTGCAGAACTTGTGGCCCTGAAGAGAGATGCAGATGGTTAGGGCTTCGTCTAATGAGAGTTATAGTCAGTCAAATAAAGGTTAAAGTTAATTTTTAAAAATAAAATTCGACAGGTTTACCGACGGAATATTTCCGTCGGTAACTTAAAGACAAAAATTATTTTTCTTTTAATATAAATTTTATATATTTACCAACGGAATAAATCCGTCGGTAACGTAAAGACTAAAATTTAATTTTTTAAAAAATAAAATTTAATATATTTACCGACGGAATAATCCGTCGGTGAATTAAAGACATTATTTAAAAAAACGTAAATTAAAAACTAGGAATAATTACTTGTAGGTACAAACTTCCTATGTATAATTATGTTAAGATACATCCATAAAAATAAATTATTATTAGGTACAATTTTTAGAGTTAAAATTCCAAATTTATCCTTAATTAAAATATATCTCAATAATATCTCTTCCACTCTCAACGTATTTCACTTTAAGATTTCTTGACTTGCCATAATGAATTATAATTAATTCCCATGAATTCCTATTCATGTTGTTAGAAACCCCTTGACTTGCCATAATGAATTATGATTAATTCCCATGAATTCCTATTCATGTTGTTAGAAACCCCCAAACAAATCTGCATTTCGTGCAGAAAAATATCATTAATTGCGAGAATTGGAAGATAAATATGCATTTCGTGTAATTTCGTAAAGAAAATTAACTACATAAAAAATCTGCATTTCATGCAGAAAATTAACTATTAAAAAATCTGCATTTCGTGAAAAAAAAATCAACTAAACCTCCTTCAAATTGCATTTTTTTTAACCAGAATTTGCATTTCGTGAAAAAAAATCAACTTAACCCCAATCAAATTTGCATTTTTAACTAAAATCTACATTTCGTGCAGAAAAATCTGCATTTAAAATCTAAATTTGGATATTAGGGCAAAAAGGGAAATACATACATAAATTTTGTAGTTAGTAGTAAGAGTTAATTTAGAATGTATCTATCAGTTAATTACGCTTAGGGAGTGTAGTGGATAGTAACCAACCCTAAAAACTAAAATTAATTTTCTTTAAATAAAAATTTATATATTTACCGACGGAATAAATTCGTCGGTAATCTTCTGGGATTTATTCCCTCCAAAGTACCGACGGAATTCGCGACGGAATCAAATTTCGTCTCTAATTCCGTCGGTAATCCATCGCAAAAACAGTCGAAAATATTTATTGATGATTTTTTAAAAATAAATCCTATTAAATCAATAAACCGTCGGTATTCCGTCGGTATTTTGTCGGTAATTACTGACGAATATTTTCCGTCGGTAAATCCGTCGGTATTCTGGCAGTTTCTTGTAGTGTCATGGTCCCTTCTGTAGCCCATATATAAGTCATCTCAGCTGTTCTAAACCTAATTCTCTGAGCCTAACTTACGTGAGATAGAGAATGAATAGCATATTGAGAAGATCTCGAGGATCGTCGTCCACACGACGTCGAGATTGGACTTGGAAATATAGCAGACGAGCGGAAGGTCGTTTGCTGCTGCTGTTCGCCACGTTGTACGATTTTTATAAAATCGCACAGACCACGGAAAAGAGGATCTTCTGAGTGCGTAGATCATCCCATTCGGAGATCAGAAAAGAAAGTTATGACCATTTTCGTGAGGCTGCGCAGGTTGCCGGCGAGAATTCGTCTTCTCCAACATACCCTGGAGAAAGGTGATGTGTTTCTTGTTTACTTGCTTTCACTGCTTGTTAGAAATGTATGGAATCCTAACGGGTCACGTTAACCAATGATCCAAGCGCCATCAATTGGTATCAGAGCTTCGGTGTCGTGGTAAAACGTGACACGTTGGGCAAGGGTTTGTGTGCATTATGTGTTTTTATTTGGAATAGAATCACATGAAATATTAGGGTGTTGATGTGCGTGATGTATGTGATGTGCGAAGACGTGTTAAACGTAGATGGTCATCGGTGGAAGAACAAGGTGAGGCTGCTGGCTACGCATGGAAGAAAGTGGTCGTTGCCCGGTAATGGTAGACTCATGCGGAGATGGTCTGACGTTGCGACGACAGGCGGCAGGTGGCGTGGTTCTTACAGGTCGACGGAAGGTCGTGCATCAATCAAGCTGTTTATGGAGCCTGGTTGCGACGGAGGTGTTTTCCGATCGATTTTGAGGCGGTCTCCGAGCGAGTCACAGGCTTGACTGGGGCGAGACTCTCTATTTTTAGTTGGCTGATGTGTTTCGGGCGGGTCTTCAAAGGCTTGCGATCGGAGCTTACCAGGTGACCAGCAGGCAACAGGTTTCTTCCGATCGAGCTCTGCTAATTTCCGAGCGAGTCTCCAGTTTCTCCGAGCGGGTCACATGGAATTCCCGATCGAGTCTGCCGCAGCCTGATGGCGGAACGTGGCAGTAGATCGTCGTGCTCAAGCAGAGGCTATGGAGTGTTGCTGATTGGTGTAGGCAGCTGGTGCTGGATCACACTAAGGCACGGGCGGCGTTGGACAGAGTTATCCGTTCGTCGGCAGAGGCACGATATCATGCGCTGGTGTCGGAGCACACGTGATGGCTGCAAGCAAAGCTGACAGATGCGTGGCTGGCAACATATTTGCACGGCGGAACTTGACTGCTGTCGGGCAAAAATATCATAGCGCCCGTTGTAGTGCTGTTGCCGGGTGTAAGCTTTTGTTTCTGGCAGAACAGCAAGATGGCGGCTTGTGGGCAGGCATGATATCTGCAGGGCTGGTGACATCTCTGATCGGCCGGCCGGTAGCTGCTGCTGGCTTGATGTCCCGCAGCAGACGGCGTTGCTGAGGGATGAGCTTCCAACGATGATAATTTTCCGACGATCAGGATCAGCGTGGGTTGCAGGCGGATGCTTGGTGCGCGGTGGTTGCTGTCGGCGTATGATGAACTCCGGCGAGTAGCATTCTTCCGGTGGGCGAAATCCGGTGAGATGATTTCCCGGCGACGCTAGAGGCAGTTATGGGCCTGGTGTTTGAACGTGTTTTCAGTTTTCGAGTTGTCAACGTGAGTTTTGTGATGACGTGGAAAAGTAAGAAGTTCTCGGTTCATAGCGGTTTATTTATCTGATGGTGATGAGCCGTGTATTCACATATGCGGGTTGGTTTCTCAGGGCCCAAGCCAACTTGGTGTGCAAGTCATCACTTAATTGGATGTAGTGTTGACTAAGTCAACTTAATCTTACCATTTTTTTTATTCCTTATATATAATTGCCATAATTGTTTTATTTGTCAATTATTGTTATATATTTGGATTGGATGCATGATACTCCGTTATTTACTGCCTTATTTGCCGTAATAGGAGCATGCTAGGTTGCGTATTTTTTTAATATTATATGCATGTAAAAACCCTCGGTGTTAAATAACTAAGTGGGAGAGGGGATTGGTAAATAATTCCCGCAGCCTCCATTATTGGTTTGTAAAGTGATGTGAATAAACTTGCGCGTCGGTTATAGTGCATTCCTCCCTAACGGATGAGTTTATTCACGGATCACTGGTACAGACTTCTTTAAATAATTATTGTTTGTAATGTGATGCATATAGACTTGCGCGTTGGCTATAGTGTCTTCCTCCCTAACGGATGAGTTTATATGTGGTTCACTGTTACAAACTTATATAATTGATGGTTGTAGAAAGTTATCTGAGCGCGTGTGTACTTCTCCAATAGTAAGGCACATAAGCTTGGGCAGCGGACTTGGGATCAAATAATGGTGTACACTTAAGTATAAATAATTAATATCCTCCCCAATGGAGTCACTGCTATTATTTGCATGTCTAAAGAGGAACCGACTATTAATAATTTTGTCATGGGGTTAGGTTGACAAATGAAATTAAAGGGTAAACCTTCTCTTGTAAATGTTCGGGTTTGTAAACGTCCACACTAACGTGGCTTGCAGACTCACGGTACTTGAGATGTTGATGAATTTTAATTTTATATTATTTTGAGGGAATCAATATAAATGGATAAAATTCTAAGATTTAATCGGTGTATTTATTTGTGATTCTTTGAATTTTCAAAATGGTTTTATCTCGCTTATTGTTTACTGAAAGAAATTATATTCACTGGTCCAAAATTAGATGATTAGAAAAGAATCTTGGTTTTGAATATTACTGCTTAAGAAAATATAAGTGTGTTCTCACTAAGGATATCCCATGATGCCTTTTAAAGTCTCTAGTGAATAGGTGAGAGGTTCATAGAAATATGATTGTCTCATGCGACTCTTCAGATACTTGAGTAAGTTAGATAGGCGGGAGTTCATAGTTGAATTGATGAATGAATTGGAAAAGCTTGGAATAGAAATTGAAAGGGAAACCTAGATCAATTTAATTCTCCGTAATTTGTCTAGGTGTTTTGAGCAAGTTCTACCTGAAATACAAGAGGTTGTATATGGTGGGGAACTTTTGACAAAACATGTGGCAAAGGAAAGTCAATTTCATCAAGATATGAATAAGTTTAATATCTCATTCACTAGTCGTTGAAGAATGATTAATGATGGCATTTACAGACACGTTGTGTGTAAATACCGGAATCACTAAAAGCCTGCAACTAAGTGATGATGAGATTATAATATACGTGGGTAATACTACGAGAATAGTTGATGTTGCAGTGGGAGTTGTTTATTTATCTTTTGTTAAGAATAAACATTTGATTATGCGAAATTGTCTTTACGTACATTTTCATAGAAAGAATTTCATTTCAGTATCTATGCATATACGGATGGATACTCCATTTCATTCAAATGACATGGTCATAGTGATGAAGGATGGAGCTATAATATGTTGTGTTACGTTGGTGACAATTTATAAACTCTTATATCATGTTTATCCCACGGATGCAACAAATAGTAATTAATAACACATATTCTAATCCTAATAAGAGAAAGACTCCTATGAAAATTATTAGATAGATGATGAGTTATTTGGAATTATTAAATTCATTTTATGGATATGCTCTAGAAACAGTAATTCGTATGAATGTTTGTCTAGTTGTGGGATATCCTAGAAAAATAAAGGGTGATGATTTATTTAATCCAAAAGATCGAAGGGTGATTGTTAACACAAACACAAGATTTTTTAAAAAGGACTATGTATTAAATCATAAACCCATGTATAAATTATTCTAAAGGAAGTGAGAAGGAAAATACAAAGTACTAGTACCAAGTGTACAAGAGGAGATACCACAAGGAAAACTGCAACGCATGTCACGTCTGATACACAATTGCATGTAGTGCCTTATCATAGTGGGAGAGTTGTTCGACAACCTGTAAGATATATGTTTTGGGAGAGTAGTGAGACTTGGTCCCTAGTAAATAAAATGGACCCACGGGTGTGACGAAGCACTACAAGATAGAAATGCAGAATCTTGGCAAAGTACAATGAATGTTGAAATAAAATCGATGAATTCTAAATTAGATTTGGCTTCTTGAAGAACCACGGATGGTGTGAAAACCATTGAAAGTGGCTCTGTAAATAAAAGAGGATCATACGGTAAGGTGAGAACCTTGGAAGCAAAGCTTGTTACGAAAAGAATAATCAGAAAGAAAAGGTTTGATTATGAGGAAACCTGTTCACCGATAGCTATGCCTATGTTGATCCGAACTCTTTTATCCGTTGCTACTCATATGAAATATGAGGGATAGCAAATAGATGTCAAGACAACTTTCCTGATTGGATGTCTTGAGAAAAACATCTATGAGAGGCAACCAGAGTGATTCATTACAAAGGGCTAAGAGCATTGTGATAGTAAGCTTAAAAGTGTCCATCGATGGACTAAAGCAAGCTTCAAGATCATAAAATATCCATTTTGATGAGGAAATTCAATCATATGGATTTATTCAATGCGCGGATGTGTCTTGGTATTAAAAGAGTGATGGAAACGTGATAGTATTTCTTGTACTTTACGTAGATGATATATTGCTCATTGAAGACAGTGAAAGAGTATTGTCGGGCGTATGGGTATGGTTGATAAAGTGGTATGAAATGAAAGGACTTAAGAGAAGCAAAATATATCCTTTTGATCACGGTAATACAGATCACAAGAAAGGATGTTATGCTTATCTCAAGTTTCGTAAAATGATACGATCCTTACTCGTTTAGCATGTGAATTTATCTAAGGAAATATGTCTTGAGACACAAAAGAAGATAAAGGTGATGAAAGCGGTTCTTATACTTTGGCGAATAAGGAAGCTTAATCTAAGGAATGCTATGCACGAGAATAGATAACTGTATTGCCAATGGCATGAACAGTGGGTATCTAGATAACCCGAAATAAGAATAATGAACTGTGATAACACATAATTTTGAAGTACCTGAAAAGGACAAGAAACTATATGTGGGCTTACCGAACAGATTCACTGCTTCTTATAGGTTACATAGATTCGGATTTTTCAAATCAGATATGGACGGCAGTAAATACACCTCAAAGGTTATGTGTTTAATTTTAGGAAGTAGAGTAATAATGTGGAGGAGTGTTATATAGAAATATATTTCAGACTCCGAACTCCATCATGGAAAGATGATTAATTGGAGCCTATGAGGCAGCCAAAGTATCTATATGACTCTAGAAACTTCATGATGGACTTTGAAGTATTTCTAAGTTTGCCCAAGGTTATCACAATTTATTTTAATGATAATGGTGCAGTTGCAAACTTGAAGGAATCACGAGCCCATAATGTAATTAAACACATGGATCGCGAGTACCACCTATTACGAGAAATCGTTTGATGAGGGGAAGGTTGTTGTCGCCTAGATTGCATCGGATGATTACTTAGTAAATCCTTTTACAAGGACCTAAAAGCGAGATCTTTTGATGGTCGTGTAGTGGGAGTGAGAATCAGATGTATGGCAGAAAACATGACAACATAGTCTTTTAGTATAAGTGGGAGATTATTGGATTATATACTAAAAGTCTAGCTTTAGTATGAACAATGTTATAACAATTTATTTGAAATGAGAATCATATGATCAAATGATTGCCTCTTATAATTTATTTATATGAACGATGCAATAGTTCACTTACTTTATACTGCAGATAATATGTTGTGCGACAACACGCGGAAGATCATGTTATTGGTTTCCTTATAAAGTATAAACAGATGCTCACAACCGAGATAGATGGGGACTCTCTATCGGGATGGTTGTAGTGTGATTTGGTATTAGCTTGTCTTGGCTATAGAATCACATTAGTGCACTTTGTGTATATTGAGCGGGCTCGCTTGAGATCGTTTGACTTATACTGACTTATAGAAGAACTTGATCTCTGTTATTATGGATGTTCGTGCTCTTAATTCCTATACAATAACCTCGACACGTAGGGCAGTATGTATTTCTTTGATTCATCAATGGGTGAGGTTTACATGTAATTGAATCAACAAACTCGGTGAGTTAGCAAGTAGTGTTGTATCTATAGTGTGTTGTTGATTGTAGAAGAAATCCGTGTGTGTCATAGGTTGATGATGTCCCCTTGAAGAGCTCATAAGGATTATCATGTAAATCCTATAGGTGGATTTTCTCCGGCATGATAATGAGGTTGAGTGGTACTACTCTTGGATGAGATATTAATTAATGGAGTTGTCAGTAACTTAATTAATTAATGGACATTGTATATCTTAAACATGGGGAGACTAATGGGCTCATAATAAGAAGGAGCCCAAAACATAATTTTAGGATTAGAACGGTAGTGCAGTAATAATATTTTAGTGGTATATATAATTATTATTGGACTTAAGTATAATCTTTGGGCTAAGCTTGGATACTTAAGCCCAATGGAGGCCCAACTCTAATTTTTCGTCCTGGTCCCTGCTATAGCCCATATATAAGTCATCTCAACTATTCTAAACCTAATTCTCTGTGTCTAACATACGTGAGACAGAGAGTGAACAGTAGATTAAGAAGATCTCGAGGATCGTCGCCCACACAACATCGAGATTGGACTTGAGAATACAGCAGAAGACCAGAAGGTCGTTTGCTGCTGCTGTCCACCATGTTGTATGATTTTTATAAAATTGGACAAACCGCAGAATTGAATGTGTAATAATACTGACGGAAAGCCACAGAAAAGTGGATCATCTGAGCGTGTAGATCATTCCGTTCAGAGATCGGATTAGAAAATTATGGCCATTTTCATGTGGCTGCGCAGGTTGCTGCCGAGAATTCATATTCTCCAACATACCCTGGTGAAAGGTAATGCGTTTCTTGATTACTTGCTTTCGCTGCTTGTTAGAAACATATGAAACCCTAAAGGGTCACGTTGACTAGAAGATGGATGATGAGTGATATTTTCACCTAGATTTTAGTGTCTTTTTATATGTGTTTCGTATTATTTTATCCGTATTTTATGTTCTATTTGGTTGTGTTTTGTATTTTTATGGAAATATGTGAAAATAAGCTTAAATGTATGATTTCCAGGTAAAAATAGATTCTAGACGCGAGAAGGAAAATTTGGGAAAAAACGAAGCTTAATTCGGAGTTGAAACGAGGGAAAATGAGTCAAATTAAGCAAAATGCTGAAAAACGCATGTCCAACTTTTGTAATTTTTTTATACTCTTGTGGAGCTCAAAACAAGAAGTGTGATATATGGTTGGAAAGCCACATAAAAGAGGATCGTTTTGGTATAAGAAACACTTCAATCCGAGCCCAAACGAGAAAGTTATGATTAAAATGGTGACGTCGCGCAGGCTGTTTCTACTCAGCATGGTTGTGCTACTTTGTATGACTTGTTACACCTTCAAATGTTGGATGTTTTGTCAGATATTTATATGGATAGAAAGCCAATGAAAAGAGGATCGCGTGAGCGCAAGAATTACTCAAATTGGAGATCGGATGTGGAAGTTATGCGCGAAACGGTGAGATTGCGCTGCACCGACCCGAACTTGACCCGAATTCGACCCATTCTCGGCCCAAAGTCATTTTTATGATTAGAATGTGTTCTAGAAGGTTCCAAGGGGTAAAAACACCCATTTTGGAGTGTAAATATCAGTGGGGATCAGATCTGAAATTCCACCCTTCTACACACACCTCACACACCATTTCTTCCATTTTCCACCATCATCTTCATCCATTCTTCATCCACCCATCTACCTTGATCCAACCATCAAATCCTCCATCCAAGTAGTAGAGAAGCAAGGAAGAGAGGTGAATTGCAAGGGGAAGAAGAAGATCACCATTGGAGACATCCAAGGGAGTTTTCATCTACACTTTGTATTGAAACCTATTGTTTATCATGTTTTGTAAGGAATTTAATGTCTATGTTAATTTTCTTATGGATATGAGAGGCTAATCTCCCTTGTGAGATTAGCAATATGAATTGTGTTGGATAATTTTTGGTATTTTGCAATTGAATGATTATGTTGATTGGGTTAATTGATTTTCTATCAATGATGCTTTAGATCTTGATGTTTATGATTATTTGTGTGTTTAATTGTTTTAAGCATGTGATTAGATTGAGAAGTCAATTGCATATTTAGGATAATTAAGTGAATCATTTCATCAAACACTTCATGTGCATTATAGATTGTGAAGAGATTGAGAAATCCTTCATAGTTTAGAACCCTTTGATAGAACATATCATTTATTAGATTGAGAAGTCAATAGATTATGTGAAGGGACTCTCATTTCAAGCTTAGTACCTAGTTGGAATTGTTTGAGTGAGAACCAATCCAATGAATGTCATTCCATATCCTATTCATTCCGAGAGGGAGTTTAGGTGATCTTAGTGTTGGCCCTTAGCCTTTGTCCCATGACACATATGAATTCATTGCATGATACCTAGATTTTCCATGCTTTAAGTATTGCTAGTCTCATCTCTATCTACTTGACTCATTCATTCATCTCCTATTCATCTACCCATTTATTTTATTGTCATTTCTTGATTATCTCCCCTTCTCGTTCATCTCTATAATACTATGACAAATACGAGATCGCTTAGACCCTAGTACCTTCCTCCCTGTGGTTCGATAATTTCTTTAATTGGTCATGCCCACTAAACTATGGCTAATCAAATGGCGCCGTTGCCGGGGAGGCAACGGTTGCTAGTGGTTTAACGAAGGAGTGTTTCGATTGGTATTAATAGAGATATTTTTATTACTTTTTATTATTTGTTTTGGAAAATTTTTGATCTCACTTTTTCGTTTTGATAGGTACGTGAAACTACCTTGAGAGAAGAGGAATGGGGATCAAAGCCAAAAATAGCAAGTTGGAAGAAGAATTGTAGTAAGCATTGAGAACAGCATTCAAATGGATGGTTGGAACAAATTCACAAATGTCTTTGATGATCAAAGTTATAGGGTTCCACCTCCACAATCAAGAGGCTACATGAATGAGAGCAACTATGGGTACAACTTCCAAATGAATCAAGAAAGCTCTCAATACTACAATCAAGGAAGAAATGGAGAATGGCAACAAGCTTACAATGCAAATACATTCCATCCGTATCAAGCATACACTTATTCTCCACCAAATCCCAACACCAACACTTCTCCTCCGTTCCAAAACTACGCCTTACTTGAATTATATAGAAGAAGTGCTCAAGGAAGTGATGAAGGTCAAGATTCTCAATCAAGTTTTCTTCAAAATGAATCCTTCGAGATAATTACCCAAGTTACTTTGGAAGTGACAAGACAAATAAGGATGATGAATCAAGGTGCTTATGGTCAAGTCTTGTCTAATTCAAGTTTGGGGGGTGCTCAAAATGTGCAAGGTGTGTCGATTCCTAGTCCTATGGAGCAAGAAGAGTGGAGGATGCCTACGCATCAAGTAGGAGATGTTTCTTTCATGGGAGTGGATGATTTCCAAGGAAATTTTTAACATAACTATGAAGGAAGTTTTCATGGGAATTATCCACCAATTCAAGAATGGAATTGTGACAACCAAGAGGGAGGAGACTTTCAACAAGTCGAAGAAGAAAAATCATCTTTAGAAGTATTGATTGAGAAGTTGATTGAAACAAGGAGAAAGAGTGATGAAGATAATGAAAGAAGATTCAAGGCTAGTGAGGAAAATAATGAAAGAAGATTCAAGGCTATTGAGGAAAATAATGATCAAAGATTCAAAGCCTTGGAGCATCAAGTGAGCCAAATTGTAAGTACTTTGACCAATTTTCAACAAGTTGAAGAACTTGAAGAGGAGAGCAAAGTCGAAGAAGAATTGGAGAAAGAAGAGAATTTGGGGGATGAAGAATCAAATGAGGTGTTTGAAGAGCCTATTGAGGCAAATGATGTTGATGAAGAGGAACAAAGTCTAGAAACAAATGATGATGACTTGAAGAGTGAAATGAGCATTTCTAAACCTTTAAACTCTTTAAGTTGCTTTGAATTTGATAATATTGTTTACATTGATTTTGTTTTACCCATTTATTTTTCTCATATCCTTAGAAACAAAAGAGAACTCGAAGAGATATTGGGGGTCTATTTGGTAAGGAGGAATAAGTGGTTTTCAAGAATGGAGAGGGCAATGGAGTGTAAGCTCAAGAGAGTTGAATTTCTAAAGCCATGCTCGAAGGATGCAATGGAGGTCGTTACTTGCCATAAGTGCCTATTAGAGGAAGAAGCACAACGTTTAAAATTTGATGGCAAGGACGAAAGATATCCGTGGCCATTCCGATGAGTTCTCCATATCCCGTCCGGCTTGAAGACATTAAACTTAGCGCTAGATGGGAGGCAACCCATCATTATTTTTATTGTTTTATTTATTGCTTTCAATAAGGATGGTGGATTTGCTTGTTTTGCATTTTTGGTATGTATGTTGATTGTGCTTGTGAGGAGAATGCGTATTGGACAAACGATAAGTGCTTGATTTGAAGTGTGAAAGTAAGTCACACCACTTTTTGCAAACTTACCTCGAAACTCTTGTTTCAATTTAAGTTTGGGGGGATATGGCGTGGTGTGAACATACTTTGTCTTGAAAGCATATACTTTTCGTATTTTTGGGCTAATTTTGAATTTTTCTCATGAGCATTGGTTTGATTTTGGTATGATTGGTCGTGTTGAAGTGCATGATAGTCCATATTTTTAATGAAATTGTTGAGCTAATGGTTTTGTTGAGCATGTATGAAGGGTATTGGAAGCACGAATTGAGCTCGGAGCTAACAACTTCCACTATCAAATGCTTATTGAGGGAGTTCATTCTACACCCTACCACTTTTATGTGCTTAGCATAATTTGATTTGATTTGTATTGATGTGATTAGCATGCTACTTAATTTGTTATGTTTTGGGATGTTTATTTTCATTATTTAGGATTTCCTTTTCAATCAAGGTTGGGATGATTGTGAGCTTACATTGTTTTGGATGATTTGAATGTGTGCTTCATTGTTTAATGATGGTGATTTTTATTTTTGTATGTTATGTGTTTTTGTTTTGTTCTTTGTTTGTTGAGTCTTTATTTTAAGTTTTGTGTGTATTTTTATTTTTGTCTTGGTATGTTTGGTGGTTTGTTTAGGGAGGTTGTGAGTCATTTTTGAATATGAGTGGTGATATGTTGTGGTAGTAAGTGATGACAAGTTATGATTAAGAATCTCTACACTTTCGAATTGTGACATATTTTACTTAACTTGTTCAATTTTGAGATGAATGTGGTGCAATAAGTTTCTTAAGGTCCGAGCACAAGCTTGTGAGCATTTGAGCCTCAACCGTGCATACATGTTTTTTTTTTCTTCATGAGTGGATTGGTTGTGTTTGATAAGCTAGAACTTGCTCAAGGACTATAGGAACGAGCCCGATTTGTGGAGATTAGTGACATGATCTAAGGCCATCCTTGTTATTATAGTCATTACCATATATTTTCCTACTATGAACATCATCCCTAGTCAACCACTTTGAGCCTTAAAGCCTACTTATTGTAATATAAGCACATTACAAGCCATGATTACCCACTTAAGCCTTACATATATACCATTTGTGTGGGTGATTGAGGAGATGGTAACTAGAAAGGTTTGATAAGGAAGTAAAAGAAAAAAGAGAAATGGTAAACAAGCAAGAAAAAGGATGAAAAAGAGCACAAGAAAGAATGAACATGCAACCTCAAAACAAGAAAATGAGCAAAGCAATAACAATATGCTCAAGTACTTAAAAGTTCAAAGAAGGAAGTAGGCATTAAAAGAAGCTCAAAATCTAAGGAAAGTTGATGATTAGTGCTTGTGATTACCAAAGTTGAGAAAGAAAGAAAGAAAAGTGGAGAAGTTGAGGAAGTTGATCATCTCTTCGATTACTTACACTTGTTAGTCACTATTATCCATACTCTTCCTACCCTACCAAAGAGCCTATCATTACATCCTTAATAAAAGACCTTTTTGATCACTAATGAAAACTTTGGTAGTTTGTGAATGTAGTCCACAAGCAAGCTTATAGCGAGTCGAGCCAATCGATTGATGAGTGTTGATTTACCTACTTTAAAGAGTGTTGAGTGAAATTTATAACCTATGTGAGGCTTGGACTAAAAGGGACTATATTACACTTTTATTCTCTTTAGATTGAACTTGTTAATTTTTCATGTTATGAGTTTAATGTTGTAGGATGCCTTAGCATAATTTGTAATTCTTTTTGCTAATGATGTGTTGTTACTTATGTTCATTTAGTTTTTTTCCTAGGTGAAAATCACTCTCCTTGGTTTATTATTTTCGTTGTGTGGGGACGCACAACACCTTAAGTTTGGGAGTGTGACGCTTAAGTGCTAGCATCGACCTCCCTGTGGTTCGATAATTTCTTTAATTGGTCAACCAGACTACAAGTTATGGCTAATCAATGGACCCCACTCTATTCTATGCTGCTTCCATCTTTGGTTATAAAAATTGTACAACGTGGCGAACAACAGCAGCAAATGAACTTCCGGTCTTCTACTGTATTCCCAAGTCCAATCTCGACGTCATGTGTGAGACGATCCTCGAGATCTTCTCAATCTGCTTTTCACTCTCTATCTCACGTATGTTAGGCCCAGAGAATTAGGTTTAAAACAGCTGAGATGACTTATATATGGGTTACAGCAGGGACCAGGAGGAGAAATTAGAGTTGGGCATCCATTGGGCTTAAGTATCCAAGCTTAGCCTAAAGTTTATACTTAAGTCCAATAATAATAATATATACCACAAAAATATTATTACTGCACTACCGTACTAATCTCAAAATTACGTTTTGGGCACTGTCTTATTATGAGCCCGTTAGTCTCCCCATGTTTAAGATATACAATGTCCATTAATTAATTAAGTTACTGACAACTCCATTAATTAATATCTCATCCAAGAGTAGTACCACTCAACCTCATTATTCTGCCGGAATAAATTCACCTGCAGGGTTTATATGATAATCCTTATGAGCTCCTCAAGGGGACATCATCAACCTTTGACAGACACGGATTCCTTCTACAATCAACAGCACACCATAAAAACAACACTACTTCCCAACTCACTGAGTTTGTTGATTTAATTATATGTAAATCTTACCTATTGATGAATCAAAGAAATACATACTTCTCTACGTGTCGAGGTTATTGTATAGGGATTAAGAGCACGAACATCCATAATAACTGAGATCAAGTTCTCCTATATAGTCAGTATAAGTCGAACGATCTCAAGCGGTCCTGCTCAATACACACAAAGTGCACTAGTGTGATTTTATAGCCAAGACAAGCTAATACCAAACCACACTACAACCATCCCGATAGAGAGTCCTCGTCTATCTCGGTTGTGAGCATCTGTTTATACTTTATAAGGAAACCGATAATATGATCTTCCGCGTATTGTCACACAATATATTATCTACAGTATAAAGTAAGTTGACTATTGCATCGTGCATATAAATAAATTATAAGACGCAATTATTTGAACATATGATTTTTATTTCAAATTAATTGTTATAACATTGTTCATACACAAAGCTAGACTTTTAGTATACAATCCAAAACACATGACTCGGATTACTCCGTGATCATTCAGCCGAAAAGTGACTCATTGAGTCAATATATGACTCGAATCGCTCCGTGATCCCTGAATGGGGTGACTCAACTCATGACTCGGACCGATTTTTGGCGGTCCCTGAAAGAGTGCATATATAGTGGCCGCACACACCATTTAGTATCTTATTAATTTGGGAAAAACGTTTTTCATGATTATGCATGGTATACAATCAGGACAATTAAATATGCATCATAAACCATTTGCAACATCAATATCAATATTTAATCATAATAAGGCAACAACTTAACTTCAATTCATATAGATCCACTTCTGGAACAACTTCACCTTAATCACATAGATCCATTTATAGAATAACAACTTCACCTTGGATCACACGGATCCCTTTTTAGAATAATAACCTCATCTCGAATCATGCAGATCTTATAAACAATATCTTCTCAGATCATACAGGTCTATATTCAATAGTTTCCGATCACACAGATCTATATAGGACAATGATATTATCTCAAATCACATAGATCCACAACTTGTATAAAAAATTAATCCCAAATAATTCATAACGTAATTAAACTAATAACAAATAGTTTTTAACAGAATTATCACATATTAAAGACAAATAATTCACAAACATGTTTATGCATTGTAGTTGGACTTCTACTTACCTGAACTCCGACAATAGAAACACCATACACCCGTGAAGAACCATAACTATCTATTTCCCATTCCGGCATGAACACACCTCTTCCCTCTTTATTCCTCTCTCTCTCCCCTTTTCTTTCTCTCTCTCTCTTTTTTTTGATGCAGATTTCTGTCGGCTGCTTCAGTATGGCTTATCAACCCCCCATCCCAACTTATATATATAAAAAAGGGTGGGGTGAGTCGATGGAAATCCACCGCTCCCTCATCCAATTAACTCTTTTTTTCCTTTTTTTATTATTTTTATCCATTCTTGATTTACGTGCAATACTTAATAGCTAAGATATAATACATTTATAAATAAATACACATACGTGTACATTTTCTTATTACTATTATTATTACGAGAACACGTATGATACTTAATAATTAAGAAATAATATATTTATGCACATAAGATAATTTAATTATATATCCAAATTAATGCACGTAAATATTTATTCACATAATGTTACTATTTTATCACAGATGTCTCAAATAAAATGTAAAGATAAATAAAATGTAAAGATAATTACCACATAATTGTCACATTATTGTGACATAATTATCACATAATTATAAAATGCACATAACACAGACTAAATTATATTGGCACATGAGTAGTGAGAAGCTCGGGTATCATACGTACATAGTTCTATGCAAAAACGAAAACTTTTCTAAGTAAAATGGTGTAATGTGCATACATAAAATGCGTGAAATTCCACTCTCAACAGTCCACAAAAAAAGTCAGTTATTAGAGAAAATTGGTGGGATAGAAAATTGGTTAACCATTGCGCAGAATACCTTATTAGCCAGAAAATACTGCTCTTTGATTGCTCCTCCTCACCCTCTCTCTTCAAAAACTTCCAATGAAAAAGAAGGCATCCATGAGTCGCGTGAATTGAAATGTCAAAACAGTGAATTAGGGTCTTGATAGATTTCAATTCTTTTTTCTCATTTAGTTGTTATTGCAAGTAAGTCCTTCAATTCTAATAATAATTTGCAATTCGCTAATAGCATGACAAATCAGCCTAAGATTACTCTTAAGATGACACCTACTCAGATGGAAACCCTTGTTTAGTAGTATAAAGATGTTATAACTTTTAGTATAAACAACTTATACCTTTTATTTTACAAAAAAAAATTCTTAATTTTTTTAGTTAAATTTTAACATCATATATATTTCAACAACTTCTTCATTAAAAAATATATATATGCTCTCATTAATTAAAGTGTGTACCACTTTTAACAAAATGTTATACCCTTAAACACCCTGCACACCCGGATGCACAATAGACCAAATCTTATCTTAAACAAATAATCACACCAATCTATTAATCTCTAATTTTACTAAAATACTTCGTTATTTTAGTCAATTCATTAAATTTTATACTTTTCGTTTTGTCCGTCACACATTAAACTTCACCACCCCATAAAGTGATACATCATATCAATCCTCAACCTTCAAAGTATATTTTAATTACAATTTTACCTCTCACCTAAAATACATAAGATACTTTATAATTTATTTATTACTTAAAATATTATTACCCTCCAAAAGTTAATAAAGTTTGTCAAAAAATAATTTTTCTTAAACTCTATATCTACAATAATGGTGGAACTTGTAACAGCAAATTTTGTATTTATGATGAAATAAGTACAAAAGGGTGCACTAAGTTTATCCAAAAGATTTAATTTCAAGAATACGTAAATGAGTTACAATCTCTAATTAATCCTCAGATTCTTTTGTAACAACAAATTTTGTATTTACAATAAAAAAATACAAATTGAGTAGAAAAATAATTTCAGATGGATTTAATTTGGAGAATATGTAAGCGGTTACAATCTCAATCAATCCTCTAATTCTTCTCTCGAACCAATTTGGCTTGACTTGACTTTGACTTGACTTTTGTGTGTTGACTTTGACTTCTTTGACTGAAGTGTATGCTAACTGTGTTGACAGCGTGTGTGTTGAGTCGAATCTTTAAATGAAGTTTTTCCGAGCTTGGAAGCATAGTCTTGTAACGTCGATCCAGAGGTGTTAAACCTTTGTTCAGATTGAACATTGTCTGGGAGCTTTTCGCGAAGAACGCCGAAGAATTTGATGTGAAGAATGCTTGATCTGGAGATCTTAGCACCTTGATCCCGGATTGGTGGCCGTTCTTGACTTGAAGCTTGCTTGAAGGTGTTTGAAGCTTGAAGACTTGAAGACTTGAAGATCATTTAAAGATCCTCACTTGTTCTTCACTGAAGCTTTGAAGATTTGAAGATCCTTGCTTGAAGCTTTGAAGACTTGAAGATCCTCGCTCGTTCTTAAAGCTTTGAAGATTTAAAGATCCTTGAAGATCTTTGCTCGTTCTTCACTTGAAGTTTTGAAGACTCAAAAATTGGTTGAAGATCCTTGCTTGAAGCTTTGAAGGTTTGCAGATCCTCACTTAAAGCTTGAAGATTTAAGGGAGCGCTGCTCGTGTTCTCGATCTCTTCAGGAACGTCGTCGTCTTCAAGTGCTTGAATGTGTCTGAGTGTGTCTCAAATGAATGGAAGAGGGTCCCTTTATATAGGGGAGAGGTGAAGGCGCCGCATAAATAACTCACATTCTGATTGGTGCAGGACTATTTGTGCACTATTCTACGGGCTTGGGCCTCCAACTTGATTGGACTGTAATCAGGCCTAATTTATTTGGGACTAATTTAATTTGTATGGGCTTGTTTGATTTAATTCATGCCTTATTTGATTTGGGCTTACTTGACTTGGGCTAGACCTTATTTAATTTAAGCCCCATTTAATTTCTTGGGCTTAAATTAATTATTAATTATTTATTAATCTATTTTTAGGAATTAATTTATTTAAATTCCAAAATAAATTAAAATTGATATTTAATAAAGAAAATCCACGTGTCGCCATTTAATTGGACCGTGAATTTTAATTTCTTACATCTTCTCTCGAACCAATGGTTTTGACTTTGACTTGACTTTGGATCTTCAGTTGAAACTTGTCCGAGCTCAGTTTTGTGGATTTATAACATTAATCCGGAGCCAAGACCTAGCCTTTACTTGAATTAAATGTTATTTTTGAAGGATCCAATGATTGAAGGATTATAAAGTTAATCCGGAGGCGTGAGTCTTTACTCGGATTAAACGTTAGTAATTCTTGAAACTTTCTGCGAAGAACGTCATTCAATATGGTAGAACGTCGTTAACTCCACGAAGAACACTGAAGAACTTGACTTAAGAATGCGTGATCCAGGTAATTTTGCACCTTGATCCTAGATTGTAGGCCGTTCTTAGGTGGATTCTCGTTGAAGAACTTGAAGAACAATTCAAACAACAGTGAAGTCTTTGATCTTTGTAGAGAATCATTTTTTATGTATCTGGAATGAATGGAGGAGTGCTTCTTTTATAGGTAGATAATGAGAAATCTTCCATCTATAACTTATAATCTGATTGGTTCAGGGCTGATTTGACCTGATTTGCGGGCTTGTGCCTTTAACTTGATTGGATTTTAATCAGACTTATTTTACTTGGGTCTGATTTAATTTGTCTGAGCTTACTTGACTTGATTCAGACTTCTATTTTACTTGAGCTTGTTTGACTTAGGTCAGACATCATCTAATTTAAGCTCATTTAATTTGTTGAGCTCAAATTAATTATCAATTATATAAAATTTACTTTAAGAATGAATTTATTTAAATTTTCAAACAAAATAGTAAATTAAAATTGATATTTAATCAAGAAAATCTACATGTCGCCATTTGATTAAATTGTAAATTTTAACAGCTTACACAACTTAATGTGGGATTGAGGGAGTAATATTTTTAAAAAGAAAATTACTAAAAATAAATTAAAATAAGGGTTAATTGTAATAAATCACGAATTTTAATTGCAAGAAAAACCACAAACTTTAAGAAATTGCAAATTATTTTTCACCTTTGAAAAATAGCAAAAGAGATTTCAAACTTTAAGTATTTTTGCAAAACGCATCCAATGGACAGCTGAAGGTTGCTCGTTGGGTGCGATTGCACAAACTTTAAAGGTCAGATCCTTTTTTACTATTTTAAAAAAAATCAGGATTAATTTGCAATACGAAAAAGTTCATGATTTTATATGCAATTATCCTTATTTTTAATAAAAAGTGATCCTAATAAAAAAAATGATATCCGTCAATTATTTCATAAGTAATTTACGAAAATAATAAAAAGTGATAATATTTGGATTTATTACTATCTAATACAAAATTTACTTTCATATTACAAGTAGATTCAAAGAACCCATTTTATTACTATTCACTACAAAATCATTTTATAAAAAGTCTAAATTGCCCCCCTGAATACATCAATTAAATAAAATAGGTAGAAATTTACTTTAAACTATAAGATCATGTACTACATAATAGTTCTCTCTCTTTCCATATTTAAAATATTTCACACATCTATATTCTCTCCCCCACATAAATCCTTTTTCTCGTCCTTTCTCTCAGGAATCGACATACCAATTTGAAGATTTTATCTCTCAGAAAGAATTATTCATCATTCATTCACGCTCTCCAATTTATACAAGGAATCCCAATCCTTGCAAATCACGTTCATTTGGAATAGTATATTTGATCGAAGCAAAAAAAAGAGTGTAGTGTTGGAAATAGGCAGCAGCATCAGCCGCGCGATGACACCATATTGGCGAGCGAATCGGATCTATCGTAGCCTGATTCATGGGCAGTAATGTTACTGGAGTGCTGATGAGTGATATTTTCACCTAGATTTTAGTGTCTTTTTATATGTGTTTTCGTATATTGTTATCCGTATTTATGTGTTATTTGGTTGTATTTTGTGTTTTTATGTAAATATGTGTGAATGAGCTTAAACGTATGATTTTTAGGTAAAAATGGATCCTAGACGTGATAAGGAAGATGTAGGAAAAAGCGGATCTCAATTCGGAGTTGAAACGAGGGAGAATGAGTCAAATCAAGCAAAATGCTGAAAAAAATGCACGTCCAATTTGTGTAATTTTTCTGTACTCTTGTGGAGCTCAAAACTAGAAGTGTAATATATGGTTGGAAAGCCATAGAAAAGAGGATTATTTTGGTATAAGAAACACTTCAATTGGAGCCGAAACGAGAAAGTTATGATTAATATGGTGACGTCGCGCAAGCTGTTCCTACTCAGCACGGTTGTGCTACTTTGCATGACTTATTACACCTACAAATATTGGAAGTTTTGTCAGATCGTTATATGGATAGAAAGCCAAAGAAAAGAGGATCACATGAGCGCAAGAATTACTCAAATCAGAGATCGGATGTGGAAGTTATGCGCGAAACAGTGAGACTGCGCAGCCCGTGTTACGCAACACGGCCCTGTAAGCCCTGGCCGTTTTCTGACATCAGAAACGCCTTCACGGCCACCCTGTGGTCGTGTTGCAGCATACGAGTTATGTTGCTGCAGCATCAGAAACACATCAGAATCCTTCTAGAAGCCTCCCAAGGGGTATAAATACCCAACACTTCAATATTTTGAGAGAAGATCCGATTTCCAATCCTTCTACACACACCTCACACACCATTTCCTCCATTCTTCACTTTCACCTTCATCCATTCTTCATCCTTTGGATCAACCTTGATCCAACCATCACATCTTCCATCCAAGTAGTAAAGAAGCAAGGAAGAGAGGTGAATTGCAAGGGGAAGAAGAAGATCACCATTGGAGACATCCAAGGGAGTTTTCATCTAAACTTTGTATTGAAACCTATTGTTTATCATGTTTTGTAAGGAATTTAATGTCTATGTTAATTTTCTTATGGATATGAGAGGCTAATCTCCCTTGTGAGATTAGCAATATGAATTGTGTTGGATAATTTTTGGTATTTTGCAATTGAATGATTATGTTGATTGGGTTAATTGATTTTCTATCATTGATGCTTTAGATCTTGAGGTTTATAATGATTTGTGTGTTTAATTGTTTTAAGCATGTGATTAGATTGAGAAGTCAATTGCATGTTTAGGATAATTAAGTGAATCATTTCATCAAACACTTCATGTGCATTATAGATTGTGAAGAGATTGAGAAGTCTTTCATAGTTTAGAACCCTTTGATAGAACATATCATTTATTAGATTGAGAAGTCAATAGATTATGTGAAGGGACTCTCATTTCAAGCTTAGTACCTAGTTGGAATTGTTTGAGTGAGAACCAATCCAATGAATGTCATTCCATATCCTATTCACTCCGAGAGGGAGTTTAGGTGATCTTAGTGTTGGCCCTTAGCCTTTTTCCCATGACACATATGAATTCATTGCATGATACCTAGATTTTTCATGCTTTAAGTATTGTTAATCATATCTCTATCTACTTGGCTCATTCATCCATCTTCCATTCATCTATCCTTTTATTTTATTGTCATTTCTTGATTATCTCCCCTTCTCGTTCATCTCTATAATACTATGACAAACACGAGATCACTTAGACCCTAGTACCTTCCTCCCTGTGGTTTGATAATTTCTTTAATTGGTCATGCCCGATATATTATGGCTAATCAAATGGCGCCGTTGCCGGGGAGGCAACGGTTGCTAGTGGTTTAACGAAGGAGTGTTTCGATTGATATTAATAGAGATATTTTTATTGCTTTTTATTATTTGTTTTGGAAAATTTTTGATCTCACTTTTTCGTTTTGATAGGTACGTGAAACTACCTTGAGAGAAGAGGAAGGGGGATCAAAGCCAAAAATAGCAAGTTGGAAGAAGAATTGTAGTAAGCCTTGAGAAGAGCATTCAAATGGATGGTTGGAACAAATTCACAAATGTCTTTGATGATCAAAGTTATAGGGTTCCACCTCCACAATCAAGAGGCTACATGAATGAGAGCAACTATGGGTACAACTTCCAAATGAATCAAGATAGCTTTCAATATTACAATTAAAGAAGAAATGGAGAATGGCAACAAGTTTACAATGGAAATACATTCCACCCGTATCAAGCATACACTTATTCTCCACAAAATCCCAACACCAACACTTCTCCTCCGTTCCAAAACTACGCCTTACTTGAATTATATAGAAGAAGTGCTCAAGGAAGTGATGAAGGTCAAGATCCTCAATCAAGTTTTCTTCAAAATGAATCCTCCGAGATAATTACCCAAGTTACTTTGGAAGTGACAAGACAAATAAAGATGATAAATCAAGGTGCTTATGGTTAAGTCTTGTCTAGTTCAAGTTTGGGGGGTGCTCAAAATGTGCAAGGTGTGTCGATTCCTAGTCCTATAGAGCAAGAAGAGTGGAGGATGCCTACGCATCAAGTAGGAGATGTTTCTTTCATGGGAGTGGATGATTTCCAAGGAAATTTTCAACATAACTATGAAGGAAATTTTCATGGGAATTATCCACCAATTCAAGGATGGAATTGTGACTACCAAGAGGGAGGAGAATTTCAACAAGTCGAAGAAGAAAAATCATCTTTAGAAGTATTGATTGAGAAGTTGATTGAAACAAGGAGAAAGAGTGATGAAGTTAATGAAATAAGATTCAAGGCCTTGGAGCATCAAGTAAGCCAAATTGTAAGTGCTTTGAACAATTTTCAACAAGTTGAAGAATTGGAAGAGGAGAGCAAAGTCGAAGAAGAGTTGGAGAAAGAAGTGAATTTGGGGAATGAAGAATCAAATGAGGTGTTTGAAGAGCCTATTGAGGCAAATGATGTTGATGAAGAGGAACAAAGTCTAGGAACAAATGATGATGACTTGAAGAGTGAAATGAGCATTTCTAAACCTTTAAACTCTTTAAGTTGCTTTGAATTTGATAATATTATTTACATTGATTTTGTTTTATCCATTGATTTTTCTCATATCCTTAGAAACAAAAGAGAACTCGAAGAGATGTTGGAGATCTATTTGGTAAGGAGGAATAAGTGGTGTTCAAGAATGGAGAGGGCAATGGAGTGTAAGCTCAAGAGAGTCGAATTTTTGAAGCCATGCTCGAAGGATGCAACTGAGGTCGTCACTTGCCACAAATGCCTAATAGAGGAAGAAGCACAATGGTTAAAATTCGATGACAAGGACGAAAGATATCCGTGGCCATTCCGATGAGTTCTCCATATCCCGTCTGGCTTGAAGATGTTAAACTTAGCGCTAGATGGGAGGCAACCCATCATTATTTTTATTGCTTTATTTATTGCTTTCAATAAGGATGGTGGATTTGCTTGTTTTGCATTTTTGGTATGTATGTTGATTGTGCTTATGAGGAGAATGCGTATTGGACAAACGATAAGTGCTTGATTTGAAGTGTGAAAGTAAGTCACACCACTTTTTGCAAACTTACCTCGAAACTCTTGTTTCAATTTAAGTTTGGGGGGATATGGCGTGGTGTGAACATACTTTGTCTTGAAAGCATATACTTTTCGTATTTTTGGGCTAATTTTAAAATTTTTCTCATGAGTTTGGTTTGATTTTGGTATGCTTGGTGGTGTTGAAGTGCATGATAGTCCGTATTTGTTAAATGCAATTGTTGAGCTAACGGTGTTTGTTGAGTGATTGAGCATGAATGAAAGGTATTGGAAGCACGAATGGAGCTTGGAGCTAACGTTTTCTTTACTAAATGCCCATTGAGGGAGTACTCTACACCTTATCACTTCTAGTTGCTTGATATATTTTGATGTGTATTGATGTGATTAGCATGCTACTTTATGTGTTATGTTTTTGGGAGGTTTACTTTTCAATCAAGGTTGGGATGATTGTGAGTTTACATTGTTATGGATGATTTGAATGTGTGCTTCATTTTTCAATTATGGTGATTGTTGTTTTTGCATGTTATGTGTTTTTGTTTTGTTTCTTGTTTGTTGAGTCTTTATTTTGTATTTTGTGTGTATTTTTATATTTGTCTTGGTATGTTTGGTGGTTTGTTTAGGGAGGTTGTGAGTCATTTTTGAACATGAGTGGTGATATGTTGTGGTAGCAAGTGATGACAAGTTATGATTAAGAATCTCTACACTTTCGAATTGTGACATGTTTTATTTAACTTGTTCAATTTTGAGATGAATGTGGTGTAATAAGTTTCTTAAGGTCCGAGTACAAGCTTGTGAGAATTTGAGCCTCAACCGTGCATACATGATTTTCTTCATGAGTGGATTGGTTGTGTTTGATAAGTTAGAACTTGCTCAATGACTATAGGAACGAGCCCGATTAGTGGAGATTAGTGAAATGATCTAAGGCCATCCTTGTTATTCATAGTCATTGCCATATATTTTCCTACCATGAACATCATCCCTAGTCAACCACTTTGAGCCTTAAAGCCTATTTATTGTGATATAAGCATATTACAAGCCAAGATTACCCACTTAAGCCTTACATATATACCATTTGTGTGGGTGATTGAGGAGATGGTAACTAGAAAGGTTTGATAAGGAAGAAAAAGAAAAAAGGAAATGGTAAACAAGCAAGAAAAAGGATGAAAAAGAGCACAAGAAAGAATAGACATGCAACCTCAAAATAAGAAAATGAGCAAAGCAATAACAATATGCTCAAGTACTTAAAAGTTCAAAGAAGGAAGCATGCATTAAAAGAAGCTCAAAATCTAAGGAAAGTTGATGATTAGTGCTTGTGATTACCAAAGTTGAGAAAGGAAGAAAGAAAAGTGGAGAAATTGAGGAAGTTGATCATTTCTTCGATTACTTACACTTGTTAGTCACTATTATCCATATCTTCCCTACCATACCAAAGAGCCTATCATTACATCCGAATTAAAGACCTTTTTGATCACTAATGAAAACTTTGGTGGTTTGTGAATGTAGTCCACGAGCAAGCTTATAGCAAGTCGAGCCAATCGATTGATGAGTGTTGATTTACCTTACTTTAAAGAGTGTTGAGTGACATTTATAACCTATGTGAGGCTTAGACCAAAAAGAGACTATATTACACTTTTATTCTCTTTAGATTGAACTTGTTAATTTTTCATGTTATGAGTTTAATGTTGTAGGATGCCTTAGCATAGTTTGTAATTCTTATTATTATTAATGTGTTATTGCTTATGTTCGTTTAGTCTTTTCCTAGGTGAAAAATCTCACTCCTTGGTTTATCATTTTCGTTGTGCGAGGACGCACAACACTTTAAGTTTGGGGGTGTGATGAGTGATATTTTCACCTAGATTTTAGTGTCTTTTTATATGTGTTTTCGTATATTGTTATCCGTATTTATGTGTTATTTGGTTGTGTTTTGTGTTTTTATGTAAATCTATGTGAATGAGCTTAAACGTATGATTTTTAGGTAAAAATAGATCCTAGACGTGATAAGGAAGATGTAGGAAAAAGCGGATCTCAATTCGGAGTTGAAACGAGGGAGAATGAGTCAAATCAAGCAAAACGCTGAAAAAAACGCACGTCCAACTTGTGTAATTTTTCTGTACTCTTGTTGAGCTCAAAACTAGAAGTGTAATACATGGTTGGAAATCCATAGAAAAGAGAATTATTTTGGTATGAGAAACACTTCAATTGGAGCCGAAACGAGAAAGTTATGATTAAAATGGTGACGTCGCGCAAGCTGTTCCTACTCAGCACGGTTGTGCTACATTGCATGACTTGTTATACCCACAAATATTGGAAGTTTTGTCAGATATTTATATGGATAGAAAGCCAAAGAAAAGAGGATCACATGAGTGCAAGAATTACTCAAATCAGAGATCGGATGTGGAAGTTATGCGCGAAACAGTGAGACTGCGCAGCCCGTGTTACGCAACACGACCCGTGTTACGCAACACGGCCCTGTAAGCCCTGGCCGTTTTCTGACATCAGAAACGCCTACACGGCCACCCTGTGGTTGTGTTACAGCACACGAGTCGTGTTGCTGCAGCATCAGAAACACATCAGAATCCTTCTAGAAGCCTCCCAAGGGGTATAAATACCCAACACTTCAATATTTTGAGAGAAGATCCGATTTCCAACCCTTCTACACACACCTCACACACCATTTCCTCCATTCTTCACCTTCACCTTCATCCATTCTTCATCCTTTGGATCTACCTTGATCCAACCATCACATCTTCCATCCAAGTAGTAGAGAAGCAAGGAAGAGAGGTGAATTGCAAGGGGAAGAAGAAGATCACCATTGGAGACATCCAAGGGAGTTTTCATCTAAACTTTGTATTGAAACCTATTGTTTATCATGTTTTGTAAGGAATTTAATGTCTATGTTAATTTTCTTATGGATATGAGAGGCTAATCTCCCTTGTGAGATTAGCAATATGAATTGTGTTGGATAATTTTTGGTATTTTGCAATTGAATGATTATGTTGATTGGGTTAATTGATTTTCTATCATTGATGCTTTAGATCTTGAGGTTTATGATGATTTGTGTGTTTAATTGTTTTAAGCATGTGATTAGATTGAGAAGTCAATTGCATATTTAGGATAATTAAGTGAATCATTTCATCAAACACTTCATGTGCATTATAGATTGTGAAGAGATTGAGAAGTCCTTCATAGTTTAGAACCCTTTGATAGAACATATCATTTATTAGATTGAGAAGTCAATAGATTATGTGAAGGGACTCTCATTTCAAGCTTAGTACCTAGTTGGAATTGTTTGAGTGAGAACCAATCCAATGAATATCATTCCATATCCTATTCATTCCGAGAGGGAGTTTAGGTGATCTTAGTGTTGGCCCTTAGCCTTTTTCCCATGACACATATGAATTCATTGCATGATACCTAGATTTTCCATGCTTTAAGTATTGTTAATCTCATCTCTATCTACTTGGCTCATTCATCCATCTTCCATTCATCTATCTTTTTATTTTATTGTCATTTCTTGATTATCTCCCCTTCTCGTTCATCTCTATAATACTATGATAAACACGAGATCGCTTAGACCCTAGTACCTTCCTCCCTGTGGTTCGATAATTTCTTTAATTGGTCATGCCCGCTATATTATGGCTAATCAAGTGCTGGGCAAGATAATACAGAGAGTAGAAGCGACTGAGGAGATGAAGACTTTGAGGTTAATTAAAATTCAGAATATTCAAATGTTTTGAATCCTGAATATGAACAACTCAATTCTGAATCCTGAATACGATCAACTCAATTTGAATCGTGAATACACTATTATGAATAATTAAAATGGATCGGATACTGAGATTTACTTGATAATGTATTCAATTTTTGGTGTTCAATTTGCAGGATGTTTAACTCTGCGTATACAATGGCTCGTGTTCATTTTGCTGGATTTTTCATCTAAGATAATTTTAAAGTTCAATATAAGGTTTATTTAGTTCTTCATATTCAATTCTTCCATTTACGAATTTGTTTTTTGGTTCAGTTGTATTAGTCATTTTCAATTAATAATCGTTCCTAATTTTTGGGATGTTTGACATACTCAATGACTCGTATTTATTTTGTGGGTATTTCATTTTTGATTTTGGAGTTTAATAAGGGTTCAATTGCTCATATATTTGCATTTTTAATTCTTCATATGCAATTTCTGAAAAATTGAAATTCTTCGTATATGTGGGTTTCAATTTGTTAGAATTCTCATCGAAGATTTCAATATTCAATGTGGGTTCAATTACTTTATTTTATATTTTTCGCATATTTGTATTTTCATATTTTGTGATGTGATTTAGAAATGTGATAGGTATGCAGAAATTGTTTCATTACATTTCAATGTTTGTGGGTGGAGATTCTTATCTTATCCATCAAATAAGTTTATGAGATTAAAATTATGTATTTAGAAATTTTCAATAATGTATTAAGAATACATGTGTTCTTAGTCGCATTTCTAGTAAAATGTTTAAGAGTAAGAGACTCTATCATCGAGTACACGTGTGATCAAGTACAAAATTTATAAGAATGTCGTCCCAAGGGAAAGTAAACTTGTGGTTATATCCGGATTTGTCATTGATTTATGCTTTGTACTAATGTAAAGATTGAAGGTTTTGTATTTAGACTACTTATTATTCTAATCAATTAACTAAGAATTAAACTAGCAACTAAATGTATCAAATATTGAACAAATAATGAATGGAGTATAGATAGAATTCACTTAAGAAGGGAGTAAGGCTAATCATAATCATGGTTAAAAATCTAGCTAGATATGCATAACTCTTGCTGGTGAACTTCATTAATTTTGGACTATAAGCAATCACAATTTTAACCCTAATCCTTATGATCAAGGTAATTAGATTCTCGACTCTTTTACAAGTCTAAATCTCCTAAGATTGTTCGTAATCTCAATTCCCTTAAGGTACTATGATCATAAGTTTGGTTCTTTTCACTCAATTTATTAAGTGTCCCTCTATGAATGTTCTAAGCATAAGAAGGGTATGGCTTACCTCCCCTCACACTAACATGCATGCTCATCTTAATATATGATTCAATTAACACCTAATCATAATATTGGAATGATCATCCTAACACTATGAATAGAGAATTTAATCACACAAGTATTGAAATGAAACATGATTCATTAATCATAAAAGGAAATCCAAAATTAACTCAATTCAACATCTCAAATTCTACACATCTAGCATTCTTCTCAACCAATCATATGAGTAGCTCTACTATAGGACTAGCCACTAAACATTGTGTTTTAGATCATTACATTCAAAGGCTTGCTCCATTTGAGCCAAAATAAGAAGAAAATCAACAATTGAAAAGTAGATTGGCTTTCCTTTTATAGAGATAAACTTCCTTCTCTTCAAAATGTTAACTTCTTCAATCATTGATGTTTTCCTCTTCTCAAGTGGTGGAAGGATGTATTGATGGATGGATTGTTGAAGATCAAATGGAATGGATGGATCAAATGTATGGAGATTAATCAAATGGATCTAGTATGTGAAAATGTGGTGTGAAGTGTGTGTAACTGCTCTAATTCTGATCTCCTCCTTTAAATTTTGCAAAGGTCATCTTTTTATATCAATTAGGAACCTTCTAGAAGCTTCCAGAATATTTTAAAATTTACACTGCCTTTTGTACTTACACGGGCCGTATAGCAGCGCACGGCTTGTATAGTGCACACCTAGTACGACGTGTTATGTGTGTTCCCGAACACGGGGTGTGCTCCAACTCACGGCCTCTCCCATGGGCGTATAATATTTTCCGACGACTGTGTATGGTCTTCTCTAACAGGCCCGTATTCTACACACGGGGCGTGCGCTGGTGCACGACTCGTGCGCCAGAATACGGCCTTTTTCTTGGGCGAGTTCGGCATTCTGATGCTCGAACATGACCACCTCGAACAGGCCAGTGTTCTGCACACGGGGCGTGTCCGAGCGTGCCCTATTCTTCCTTCTCCGTTTTTCCCCCGATTCCATTTTTCTCCATTTCTTAACCTGTTTTGCACATATTTAAGCTCATTTTCACATTTCTATCAATCTATACTACATTTCTCATAATTACATAAACTCCACCAAAAGTCACACAAATACAAATAAAAAAACATCCGAAAATCCACAAATAAAGACATTAAAATTTAGGTGAAAATGACAACGATCAACCCCCCAAACTTAAAGTGTTGTTCGTCCTCAAACAATGAAAAATGATAAACAAGAGGAGTAATTTTCACCTAGAAATGACACCTAATGAACATAAACCACAACACATCACAAGTAATAAGGGCTACAAAATCACATTAAGTATTCCTACATCATCAAACTTATAACATGAAAGATTAACAAGTTCAATCTTAAGAATGACAAAAGAGTAATAAAATCCCTTTCAATCCAAGCCTCTCATAGGATATCAAATTCACTCAACGCTCTATGGAGTAGGGTTTTGAACAACACTCATTGACCGGTTAGAATCGACTCACCATAGGCTTGCTCATGGACTATGTTCACAAGTCACCCTAGTTTCAGTAAGTGATCAAATAGGTCTTTATCATAGGATGTAATGTTTAGGCTTTTTAGTAGGGTAGGAGACTTTGGATAATAGTGACTATTCAAGTGTAGATAATCGAAGAGATGATTCTTTTCTCCAATTTCCTCACTTCCAAACTTCCTCCTTTTGTCAATTGTTCATAAGCACTAAATATCAACATACCATGGATTCATTGAGCTTGTTTTGAATGGCAAACTTCTTTTCTTTGACTTTTGTATTCTTTGAGCATAATTTATGATGTTGCTCCTTTTTCACTTTTTGTTGAAGTTGCACTTGCTTTTAACTTGAGCTCTTTCATCCTTTTTCTTGATTCAACCTTTCTTCTTTTTACTTGCACATTTTTCCACATCTTCCCTTGTAAACCATCATCATCCCCAATTACCCACACATAGGTTACATATATAAGGCTCAGGTGGGTTTTCAAGGCTTGTATTGTGCTTAAATCACAAAGAAAAGGTTCATAGGCTCAAATTGGCTAACTAGGGATAATGTTTAGGTAAGGAATTTTATGGCTATGACTTCATTTAACAAGGATGGCCTAAGATCATATCATAAATTTCAACTATTCGGCTTCAGTTCTATAGTCCAAGAGCAAGTTCTAGTTTGTCCAAGTACATCCGGTTCTCTCATCAATAATTAACCATAGAGGCACGGTTGAGGCTCAACTCTCACAAGCTTTTTCTTGGATTAAAAGAAAAATAATTATCCTCCATACTTCTCAAAATTGAACAATTTATGTAATCCATGTCACAATTTTAATTAGTAGAAAATATTAATACGCTTGCCATCACCTATCACAAATAATGCATCATAGCTCACATTCAAAAATACTCAATACCTTCCCAAAATGTACCACCAAATCATCCCTACAAGAATAAAAATAACAAACATACAATAACAAAGACTCACCAAACAAGAAATATAACAAACACATAACATACATTACTAGAATTATTCATCTCAAAATATCAAAAATTCACATCCATAACAAGTAAGATCATATTCCCATCACATCCAAATAATGAAAATCAAATCAAAATACCAACAAATAACAAAAAGAAAATTGCATAAAACTGAAAATAAAATCCCAAAGTAAAACCTCCCAAAACAAAACAATTAAAGTACAATCCAATCCAAATCTAACAAATCAAATTTAGTCTAAAATTCTTCAAACGAACTACTAGAAGTGATAAGTACTAAAATGACTCCCTCATGGCTCCGGAGGTGGAGGTGGATGATAGGCATTCCATGGAATGTATGTATGAGGAGACGCTGGGAATTGAAAATTGAACATCATCGTCATCATCTCCTCCATGTTATTTGAGTGTACCCGAGACTGCTCCTTGTAGTACTCCGTACGACGTTGTCCAGCTCTCAACTCTTGAATATGCACTCCATGCTCCTGCTGGGCCTCTCAGATTTCCCTCATCTGTGCTCTATACGTCTGCTGCACATGCCTCATATCTCTCACCTCATCCATCATATAGTTCCATCAATCATTACCATGTTCGGGTCCAATTGGTGGCTGCTGCTGCTGCTCTTCTTTCTCGAACTGTGGTGGCTCAGGGTCTTGCTCTTCAAACTCCACCTGCTGATGTGGTGCATCCTGCTCATCTTCTTCCAATGGCACTAGCTCCACTCTCAGATTAGCTAGCTCGAGGTTCTCTTCAACCCTCATCTGTCTGAGAATCTCTTCCACTTCCTCTCTGTTTCTTGTATAAAATGCTCTCACTGTTGGATTGTATACTAAAAGTCTAGCTTTAGTATGAACAATGTCACAACAATATTTGTAATGAGAAACATTGATCAAATGATTGCATCTTATAATTTATTTTATATGCATGATGCAATAGTCCATTTACTTTATACTGTAGATAATATGTTGTGCGACAACACGCGGAAGATCATATTATCGGTTTCCTTATAAAGTATAAACAGATGCTCACAACTGAGATAGACGGGGACTCTCTATCGGTATGGTTGTAGTGTGGTTTGGTATTAGCTTGTCTTGGCTATAGAATCACATTAGTGCACTTGTGTGTATTGAGCAGGACCGCCTGAGATCGTTCGACTTATACTGACTTATAGAAGAACTTGATCTCTGTTATTATGGAAGTTCGTGCTCTTAATCCCTATACAATAACCTCGACACGTAGGGCAGTATGTATTTCTTTGATTCATCAATGGGTGAGATTTATAAGTATTAAATCAACAAACTCGGTGAGTTGGGAAGTAGTGCTGTCTCTATGGTGTGTTGTTGATTGTAGAAGGAATCCATGTCCGACATAGGTTGATGATGTCCCCTTGAGGAGCTCATAAGGTTTATCATGTAAATCTTGCAAGTGGATTAATTTCCGGCATGATAATAAGGTTGAGTGGTACTACTCTCGGATGAGATATTAATTAATTTGAGTTGTCAGTAACTTAATTAATTAATGGACATTGTATATCTTAAAATGGGGAGACCATCGGGCTTATAATAAGAAGGAGCCCAGAACATAATTTTGGAATTGGACGGGTAGTGCAGTAATAATATTTTAGTGGACTATATTATTATTATTGGATTTAATTAAAAGCTTTGGGCTAAGCTTGGTTAATTAAATTCAATTGAGGCCCAGCCCAATTTCTCCTCCTGGTCCCTGCTGTAGCCCAACTATATAAGTCATCTTAGCTTCTGTTAACCATAAGTGAGTGCCTCATTTGACATATGGGAGAGAACAGAGAGCAGATTGAGAGAACTCTGGGGATTGTTGACCACCCAACACCAGAGTTGACTTTGGGACATACGGTAGAAGATCAGAGGTGTTCTTCACTGCTGTATATCCTCTACTTCGACCCAGAAGTACGGTAAACACGTTTTATGCTTCCGCTGATTTTGTTTACCTGTTTTACTAACGATCACGTTGAACCGCACGATCCAATTGCCAACAATTGGTATCAGAGCGTTGGTTACGTGGTGAAACGTGAGACGTTATGTTGGGTTTTGAGCCATATACATGTGTTGCTTGTCGTTTTATAACATCTATGATAGGGCTTATGTGATTATATGTTTTTATATGGGATTAATCGCATGATTTATTCAGCATGTTTAAGGGTTTGAATAATCTTGAATTATTTATGATAATCCTGTGTAATCATTGCTGCAACCCCTATGTCTATTATGACTCGACACACACACACGCCCTGCACGACGGCGACCCAAAAATCCGGCGGCGCGTGTTGATTGTGACTGCGATCGGTGGTGAACGACTGATCGGCGCGCAATTAGTCAATGGCAAACCCGCTTTCGGCAGAGCCTCACGACGGGCGTTCGGGTAACGGTGGCGGGTGGTGGAAATTGAGGAAGCAGGTGCTGGAGTCGGCAGATCTGTTGTATGACGAAAGATCGGTGATGGCAGCGCTGGTGTGGGCAGCAACCACGGCGGCGATCCAAGCTAGTCACAGGCCACGGCGAGTGTTCGTACGACAGCGTGTGATGGCTGGAAGTCAATGCAGAGACGACTGCAGCGGGAAGGCAGAATTCAGCGCTGGCAGTTGGAGTTGTCGGCGGCTATCGATTGGCAGCGTGTGCGTTGCTGGAATCCATGGCGGCTGACGGCCGGAGGTCTGACGGCGCACTCCAGGTGAGTGAGCTGAGATCGACGGCGAACTGGGCGAGTCGGATAGATCGCAACGACACGGTGGCGAGCGGCCGATCCCAGTATGTGGTGCGGCAGACTCAGCGGAAACGTGGCGGAGCTGTCGGGTCTTGACGGCGCCTGACGAACTCCGGCCCCGGGAGCAGCTTGCTGACTGCTGGCGGTCGTTATCGGGTGCGCTGGATCGACGCACGAGAGTCGACTGACGGCGCGACAGCGTTGGGCTGTGGGTGCGGCCGCCGGTTGCAGCAGCGGTGTCGTTTTCTGTCGGTGATTGCTGGCGGTGATGCTACGGCTTGATGGAGAATGCGGCTGGAGTTAAAGGCCAATAAAACGAAACCTAAAAGGCTAAAGGGCACGTAGGATTATTAAATTCCTTGAAATATTTTTTTTCTCAAACGATAGAATATCATTTCATTGCTGAAAATGAGAGTATAACATAGTACAAAAGTCTAATAGTTAGGATAATTATCTCAATATCAACTAAATGACTATCAAGTGATGGGACTATCAATGAGGGAAAACAAAAAAAAAGAGCTAAAATAAATAAATTAATTTTTTATTAGTACATTTAGCATTCATTAATACAATCTGCTTGCTACAATAAATTTATGATGTCTTTGGCTATATTAGTAGCTTGAGCCCTAAGTATGTCATTGTTACTTAAATTACTGAGTCATATCCTCATTATCATCAACTAAATTTCTTGCATTTAAAAAAAATTAAGAGATTTTCATGATCATACCTTTTGAGATGCATACTCAAATCTTATTAATTTATATATTAATTAATTCAATGTGAATTGAATGCAACAAATGTTAATAGATTGCGACGATAGTAATAGAGATATTTATCAATACGTATAGCAATTTTCATTGGTAAAAATGATCAACCACCAACTTACTTAAAAAAAAAAAACTTTCAATTATTAATATGAGAATAGGAGTTGAATTTATCCACACAAAAAATCCCCTCCGTAAAAATTAATTATTTTTTTCATTTTTATTCATCTCATACATTTTTTTTAATATGGAACTCAATTTTTTCCAAGTCCAAATAAATGAAATTCAAAAAAGGAGCATCTGCGAATCAGCCCTTCCCTAATATAATTAAAAAATAAGATTCACACAATTCACAAATATATTTAATCATTATACATTAAATAATAATTCACCTGAAAAATTAATTCATTTAGAAGTAATGGTGGAAGTACTATTTTAAGTGATACTTTCTCTCATGATATTGCTAATACACATAAGTTTCCAATTTTTTTTTTTAATGTTCTACAATAATTTCTTAATGGGATATTTTGTAATTGGATCATAGACAAAAGTGGGTAAGAAAATCCCAAAATTACAAATTATCCCTAATTAATCCATCTAGCTATAACATTCAACTGGAAACAGCATTATTCATTTAAGTAATATAAGAAGAAAGATTAACATTTGAGTAGAGAGGATTTAGAGTTGTCCAAATGCCAGCCTGGTCTTCCAAGAGTAAATTCTAGATCAGGTGAAGACATGAAGTTATTGCTACAACTATCTAACTTCTCTCCACAATAGATACTGCAAGATTCCAGGATTCGTCAACTCCATTTTCCTTCATTAATAACGTCATAAATAAATTAATTAAATTATATGAATTCACACAATTACTATGCATAATAAATTAGAGCTAATTTATTGTAAACCATGTTTTATGTAAACTTTTTTATTTTTTTTAAAGTATGGGTTGAAAAGACAATTATATTATCGGATAAATTATAGGCCACAAATAATACATGAACCACGAAGATAATAAAAGTTATAAACCGCAAAGATAAGGTATTTATGATCAATTATAAGGGTAAAAATATGTTATTAACCATAAGGATAAGGTACGCAATGAACCACGAGGGTAAAATATGGCATAAAATATGAAAATTTTTATTACACTACCCAAAGAATTAATAATTAAACAAGCACTAAACCAACAGTGATTTTTGTTCTGGCTTTTTGTGGGTTTTAAAGCCAATTAGATACTGAAATATATTTGTTTTGAATTTTCTATAAGATAAGTTTTAATATTATTTTAAGTTCATGTGTAATGTATCGTAAGAAGAGAGAGAGAGAGAGGAGTGAAAAGAGATAAAAGGAAGAAAGATTATTACTCAAAACAATATAGAGTATATTTATTAATAAAACATACAGTTTGCGAATTTTTAGTTAATATTTTAATAGAAAATTGAATATAAAAAAATAATATATTTATTAAAAAATAAATTACATATTATTAAATAAAATTAATGCCGTGCACGAGATATCAACCTATTAAAGAAGATAAAGCATGGAAGGTATCCGTATTAAGGATTATAGGATGGTTAAGAGTAAAGTGTACACATGTGAAAGGAATTAATTATTACGGGTTTCATTCTTAATTAATAAATTATTATACCTTAATTACATGGACACCTGCTTCGAATGTATCTTCCTGATTTGATATAGAATTGTCTACCGATGATGCCCTGAAATTCAAATCTCTCAATCAAGATCAAAATTTGTTGGGATTGGTTAAAGTATAGAGGTGGGTCAAATCCACCTTTGACCAATGTTCTTGTAAATTTTCATTTGTCGAAAATGAAAACAAATTGCATATTCGGAAACTACGTTTCGAGTAGATGAATTTAGTATATAAGTTTGCTCAAATCCAATTCCGTGTGAATGAGTAATTAATACATGAAGTTTGCAATTTAATTACAAGAAAAAAAAGAAGAAAAATGACGAGTGAAGGTTGAAGTGGGAAGTTGTCCCACATTGGAAAAAGATGAAAGAATTGAACTCTTTATTATTACCCACACACATTATTGAATTAAATAAAATGTGTGGACCACATGGTACATCCAACCAAGTTTAGCCGCGCTTGCACATGATCACTTTCCAGACTTGAACTGGGTTCGATAGGTGAGTCAAGCCGACGCATCGGAAGACCGGTTAAACCGGATCGGGATGTTTGGCCGGTCACCGGGTTGGGCCATCTGTTGGGTCGGGCCGGACTGAGCACAACCCAAAGATGCTTTGGAAGGAAAATATGGCACCAAGATTTGAATTTAAAATTCAAATAAAGGGGTGCAATCTCATCTACTGGCTCATAATGAATCAAGATATTCATTCTTCAAGAGGCACCATGACTCTTCAACTATTATAAATAGACCCTCAACTCATTTGGAAAAATTCATTACAATCCTGCATACACAATCAAGCATATTACATTCTAGTCCACTAGTTCTAAAATTATCCTACCCAATTCCAAAAGTTCTAAAATATTAGTTCGTTCGCCGATAATTTTGGACTCGTTGTGCTACAAGTTCGAAATTCAAAGTTGTTGTATCTTGGAGGTGATTGATATAGTCCGTAAGCACCTGAAGTACGGAGCAATTTCGTCTTAAGGAGAAAGAGTGTAACTCTTGACTCGACTTTACCAAAAGTAATTCATAAGCTGTTTAAATACTACTCTATATACCCAACAATCTTAAGACAAAATTCTAGTATTTAAAGATGGCTACTGATGTACCTGCTACTGTTACTACTGCACCTGTTCACACTGAGAGACCGCCTAAGTTCGATGGAACTGAATTTAAGCGTTGGCAACAGAAAATGTTGTTCTACTTAACAACACTCAACCTCGTCCGTTTTCTAACGTGCAACGGTTGAAGAAGATGAAACTGATTATCAAAAGAAAGTTGTCATTCAAATATGGAAACATAGTGACTTCATGTGTCGTAACTCCATTCTAAATGGGTTAGATGACTCACTTTATAATGTTTATACAGATTTTAAAACTTCTAAAGAATTATGGGAGTCACTTGAAAAGAAGTACAAAGCGGATGATGCCGGAATGAAGAAATTCATAGTCGGATGATTCCTCAAGTACAAAATGGTGGACTCCAAGACTGTATTTGATCAAGTTAGAGAACTACAACTGATCCTACATGGCATCTATGCCGAGGGTATGGAATTGAGTGAATTTTTTCAAGTAGCTGCTTTAATTGAAAAGCTACCGCCTCTGTGGAAAGATTTTAAGAACTATCTCAAGCACAAAAAAAAAAGAAATGGGGCTTGAGGACTTGATCGTGAGATTAAGGATCGAAGAAGACAATTGAAAGTCTGAAATCAAGTCTAGCAAAGAGGCAAGAGTTAACTTGGCTGAATCCGGGACAAACAAAAAGAGAAAGAGAAATGACAAAAAGCAAAAGCCTGCAAAGAAGATTAAAGGCAACTGCTACAACTGTGACAAGCCCAGGCATATGGCGAAAAACTATCGTCAACCAAAGAAGAAAAACAACAGCCGAGCTAACCTAGTGGAAGAGAAGTCGCTATCCGCCAACTTGTCCGAACTAAACCTAGCCGCTGTGGTCTTTGAAGCAAACCTTGTGGATAATCCACAAGAATAGTTTGTGGATAGTGGAGCTACAAGACACATCTGCTCAGACAAGGAAATGTTCTCTACCTACATCCCGATAAATGGTAGAAAATTATTTATGAAAAATTCTTCAACATCCGAAGTCATTGGACTAGGCAGAATTGTGTTGAAGATGACATCGAGAAAATAGCTCTAACTTGTGGATGTGTTGCATGTGCCTGACATCTGCAAGAACTTAGTGTCTGGATCATTGCTTAGTAAAGCCGGATTTAGACAAGTGTATGAGTCTGACAAATATGTACTATCCAAAAGTGGTATGTTCGTAGGAAAATGTTACCTTGAAAAGGGGCTTTTCAAACTAAATGTAATGATTAAACACCGTGATATTAAAAATAAAGGAAAAGTTGTTTCTTACTTGGCCGAGAGTTCTAATATATGGTATGATAGATTAGGACATGTAAGTTTAAATTCACTAAGAAAATTAGTCAACTTAAATTTGTTGCCAATAATGGAACTAGATCCACAAAAGAAATGTGAAGTTTGTGTTGAAGCAAAAATGACAAAAGCTCCATTTCATTCAGTGGAAAGAAGTACTACACCTCTAGAACTAATCCATACTGATATATGTGACTTAAAGTTCGCTCCAACAAGAGGGGGTAAGAATTACTTCATTACATTTATCAATGATTGCACAAGATATTGTTATGTATATCTTCTAAGAGGGAAAGATGAAGCAATAGATGCATTCATAAACTTTAAGAATGAAGTCGAAAATCAACTAAGCATTAGAATCAAAATGATTCAAAGTGATAGAGGTGGAGAATATGTAACTCCATTTGAAGAATTTTGTCTGCAAAATGGCATTATTCATCAAACCACAGCACCATACTCACCACAATCTAATGGCGTTGGGAACAAAAAAATAGAACTCTCAAAGAGATGATGAATGCTATGTTAATTAGCTTGGGCCTATCCCAGAACATGTGGGGGGAAGCGGTGCTTTCGGCAAATCACATTCTTAATAAACTACCACACAAGAAAAGAGATAAAACTCCATATGAATTATGAAAAGGAAGAAAACCATCATACGGTTACCTCAAAGTGTGGGGTGCCTAGAAAAAGTTGAGGTACCTAAACCAAAACAAATAAAGATAGGATCCAAAACAGTTGATTGCATCTTTATTGGCTATGCATACAATAGTAGTGCATATTATTTCTTGGTTCACAAGTCAGAAGTTACTGAAATGAATGAGGGAATGACTATTGAATCTAGAAATGCAGTGTTCTTTGAGAACATTTTTCCTAAAAAGGAAAAACAAGAAGTGAGCTCCCATAAAAGAACTCATGACACTATAGAAAAAGGTTTACCTCAAAGGGAGGAAGAACCAAAGCGTAGTAAAAGAACCAAGAAGGAAAAGTCCTTTGGTCCTGATTTTATAAGCTACATGCTAGAAAATGAATCGAGGACAATACAAGAAGCATTGTCTAGTCCAGATGCTCCTCTTTGGAAAGAGGCTATCAACAGCGAAATTGAATCTATTATGCAAAACCATACTTGGGAGGTGGTCGATCTCCCACCGGGCAACAAACCTTTAGGATGCAAATGGATCCTAAAGAAAAAATACAAGGCTGATGGTTCAATTGACAAATACAAGGCTCGTTTGGTAGCTAAAGGGTTCAAACAAAAGGAAGGATATTATTTCTTCGACACATATTCACCTGTGACAAGAATTTCATCCATTAGAGTTCTCATTGCAATTGCAGCTTTGCATAACCTTGAGATACACCAAATGGATATTAAAATAGCTTTCTTAAATGGTGAATTAGAAGAGGAGATATATATGGAACAACCTGAAGGGTTTGTTGCCCCTGGCCAAGAAAAGAAAGTGTGCAAGTTAATAAAATCCTTATACGGATTAAAACAAGCACCTAAACAATGGCATCAAAAGTTTGATCAAACTATGCTATCAAATGGATTTAAAATCAACAAATGTGACAAATGTGTCTATATAAAAGGCACGCCTAATGAGTATGTAATTGTATGTCTATACGTAGACGACATGCTCATAATAGTAAGTAATCACAAAGTAATTGTGAATACTAAGAACATGTTGAAAAGGAATTTTGACATGAAGGATATGGGTGAGGCTGATGTCATACTAGGGATAAAAATCTCTAGATCACCTGACGAAATTGTCTTAACACAATCTCATTACGTAGAGAATATACTTAAGAAATTCGATGCCTTTGACTTACCCCCGGCTAAAACTCCTATGGATGTGAATCTACATTTAGCCAAAAATAAAGGCGAACCTATATCACAACAGAAATATGCAAGAATTATCGGAAGCTTAATGTACTTAACAAACTGTCCACGTCCGGATATGCTCTGTTCATAAACTTAGTAGGTTTACAAGCAATCCAAATGAAGAACATTGGACAGCATTGACAAGAGTACTTAGATATTTGAAACATACTTTAAGTTATGGGATACTGTATACAAGATATCCAGCCGTGGTTGAAGAATTCACAGATGTTAATTGGATAACAGATTTAAAAGACTCCAAATCCACAAGTGGTTACGTATTTACCATAGGTGGTGGAGCAGTATCATGGAAATCCTCTAAATAAACATGCATAGCTCGTTTCGCAATGGAGTCGAAGTTCATTGCATTAGACAAAGCTGGTGAAGAAGTCGAATGGCTTAGAAACTTCTTAGAGGATGTTCCTTGTTGGAGCAACCCAGTGCCCCCTATAATGATACATTGCGATAGCATGGAAACTATTGGGAGAGCAAAAAGTAACATGTACAACGGTAAATCTCGACACATAAGAAGAAGACATAATACCATTAGGCAATTGATCTCTAGTGGGATAATTTCCATCGACTATGTAAAGTCTAAGGAAAATATCGCGGATCCACTGACAAAAGGCATAAATAGAGATCTAATGACAAGTGCAGTGATGGGAATGGGTTTAAAATCCATGCACTAAAGAACGTTTATAGCAGTAACTTAACCATGATGATTGAAGATCCTGAGAACATGGTTCAATAAGACAACTAAGATGTAAATGTTCTGATATAGCACTTGAAATATAATTTCAACTCATTCTCAAACAAATCAAGTGCAAGCCTACAGAAGTGTGGTAAAGGGAAAGCCTTTAAAGATTTTAATGATTTCTATACCTTAAAGGTGGAGTATAGCAGGATACTATATATAGGAGATCACCTATATAAGTGTGAAGTTTGGTCACTTCAAATGAGAAAAACACTTATGAATCCAAGATGGTCCAGGGCCGAATTGGACACAACATGATAATGAAGAATATTAGAATTGTTATTGTGTGGGTGTCGTTGTCTTGGTTTACATAAAACGCTGACTAGTTCAAGACAACATGTTCACTAAGCAGCAAGTAAGTCCGATGGCATGATCTAATGGCTCATAATGAATCAAGATATTCATTCTTCAAGGAACACCATGACTCTTCAACTATTATAAATAGACCCCCAACTCATTTGGAAAAATTCATTCCAATCCTGCATACAAAATCAAGCATATTACATTCTAGTCCACTAGTTCTAGAATTATCCTACCCAAGTCCAAAAGTTCTAAAATATTAGTTCGTTCGCCGATAATTTTGGACTCGTTGTGCTACAAGTCAAAAATTCAAAGTCGTTGTATCTTGGAGGCGATTGCTATAGTCCGTAAGCACCTGAAGTACGGAGCAATTTCGTCTTAAGGAGAAAGAGTGTAACTCTTGACTCGACTTTACCAAAAGTAATCCATAAGCCGTTTTAAATACTACCCCATCTACCCAACAAAATTGTGCATTAATATTTTTTAATTGAATGATCTGCAGCCAAAATATAATATTTGATACATCATACTCGGAAAAAAGCCCAGATTAATTAATTCCTATTAATTCTCACAAGTAGAAAAAAATAATTATTGAATAAGCAATGACAAATGTTCTCTCCACTCGCATGCATGAAGTTAAATTCGTACATTTACATTCAAAATTTATAAATTAATAAATAAATATATATAACTAATAAATAAGAATTTATATATTTTATTAACGAATTTTTCTATTAATATTTTAATAAAAATTGAATATAAAAATATTACAAATATTTATTAAGAAACACATATAAATCTTAATTAGGCTAAACCTTGTATGTCCCCAAAAACACATGCCTCCAAATCCCACGTTTATTGAAAGTTATACCATTTAATATTATATATTCTACTCTTTAATATAAAAACATAATTATACCCTTGACTTTATATTTTAAAAAAATATTTTTTTTAATTAAATATTTATACTATTCATATTTTAATTGATTTTTCAATGAAAAATTATACCCTTTAAAATAAAATAAATTGTTATACCCTATACACCTTTTGCACCCGTGGACACAAGAAACTAACTTTTTAAATTAATAAAACTAATACAAACATGAATGCATTCGTACATAGGATATCCATTATCTTGCAATACTATATATCTATGCGACCAAATTTATTAATTAAGTGTTCCATTAGAAATGTTTATGTTTATTTTTTTATGTAGATTAAATAGTATTATTATATGCATTGAATTATTATGTTAGTAGTGTTTGTGACATTTTTATCTAAATAAATGGGTATAAGTATAAAAATTGTAAAATGTAAACTTTAAAGCAAATGAGAGGAATTAGTGTCTACGTTGATGGTGGAAAGTAATTTATGCAATCAAAAGTAATTTAGTGAAGCTAGAGGCAGCTATATTAATTGTTGTAATACTTTGAAGATCTCATCTCATCTATTCCCAACTCCATTTATATAATAATTATAATAATAATGTTACATTGCCGTCTAGGAATTAATATCAATAAATATAAAATAGTAATAATTAAATAATTGATTCAAACATTTGAATGACCCCTACCATTGCACCAAATGTCACATAAAACGTGATCTATTGCAACATTAATGTTGAGATTTGGACCCTCTTGACTTTTCTAAGACACATTGAGATTTGCACATGGAAACATCTTATTGTATATGAGATGTTCGAGGACCTATACATACGCTCAAATTAAAAATACCCACACCATTCCTAAGCCCTATAGCTATTAACTGCCTCACTGTTTACCAGACTTATGATCAATTGTCATTTTCTATTATTTGATGTATCACTATTTTTTTTATAGGTAAATATTAATTATTAGTATAATGAGTAGTTATAACAAGTACCTATATTATTCTCTTTCTCCAAGCTTCCTTATATCTCCCCTCCTAATTCCTAGGCTTTATAGCTATTAAAGAGAATCGAACCTGGCTTGATCACTTTAGTGAGGTTCCCAGTGACCAGGTGAGCTAGCTCACCTGGTTATGTATCACTATTTTTATATTGTCTTTCTTAAATGAGCGACAAGTACCAAGGAATATAATGATGTAAAAATTTTTTACTTCTTCCGTCCACTTAAAGATATTCATTTTTTTATTTTGGACATCTTCGCCCAAGTGTCTCATTTTTATTTTTAAACTTATGGGACTCATGCAAACCCACTAATACAGTTAAAATATAGGCGTCACACACCCATTAATACAAATACTCATTACACATTAAATAATAATATTCTTTAATACACGTATTAAAAAAATGAATCCCTTTAGAACAAACATATAATAAAAGAAATCATAAAAAGTCTCTAATTATTTTTATCATATTTTAGTATTTCATTTCATATATATTTCACATGTTAAATGAATGGAGTAACATCCAAACATTCCTTTGTATAAGGTTTCCTTTTAAAGTATATATATCATTCATCCAATAATTTAGATTACAAGAAGTGATATTAAAATGTAATAAGAGATTTGAATCATTGACAATGGTTAAATTTCTTTTTCTCTTTTACGTAGCACCCACATAACGATATCAGTTGTAATGTTACATTTTCGTATTATATTTATTGTTACACGCGTTATAATGAGTGATGCGTATACGGGGAGGAAATTTTTAATATTTCCCCAAATAATTGATATTTTCCTTTTAGGGTATAGATTTTATTATAAATTACTTTATTTTTCGTTTTCGCCCGTCCCATACTTATCTTCATCACCCTAAAAATGAAACTTCACATTCACCAACAACCTCAAAAGTTATATTAATTTCAAAAATACAACTTCCACCTAAACACATATAACATACTTTAAAATAAAAATCAATAAAGTTGGTCAAAAAATAACTTTTTAAACTCTATATCTACAGTGTCGGCAAACATAAATTCAGAACGAAGGGAGTACATGTTAATCAACGATTTTCAATAGGAGATGTAACAGTAAAATAACAAAATCTGAATTGCCTCACAACTCGTGGTATATAAAGAATTATACACAAATATATACTTCCTCCATCCCATTTCAATTTTTACATATTTTCAATTTAGGCGTCTCATTTCAATCTTTACACTTTCCTTTTTGGTAGATGGACTCACACAAATTAATTATTTCTCATCCCATGGGCCCACACATCACACTAATACAACTACCCACTTTACATTAAAATATTATTTCTCTCATTTCACTATACATTTAAATATTATATTTTTAATTTACGTGCAAAAAGCAAACGTAAAGTTTGAAGGAGAAGGGGGAATGGTATAGGAAATTCCTTGTGCATGTACTCTCACACATTTAGGAACTAATTTTACTCTCACACATTTAGGAACTAATTTATATATATATATATATATATATATATATATATTACTCCCTCTATTCCGAGAAAATATTCACAGAAATTATTTCACACATTATTTAAAAGAAGTAATTTTATTAATTTACTTAATTACTTATGTGAGTTACATCCTATATATATTTTCCAATACATTTATATACATTATACACCACTATTAAATATTCAAAAAGTAATTAACATTAATCTTAATACATGTACCAAAATTCATAAACCATTTACAATGAGACTGAAGGAATATAACATATGGAGATATTTGCATCACGGGTAGGGAAAAAAAACAAAAGTTGAAGTGAGAAAAGTGAAGAATAAGTTTACCTCAGAGGATAATGCAAGGGATAAGTTGTCTGTAGTGATGATAGAGAGGGTGGTGGTGATGGGGTAAACATATGCATAGTGGGAGGAGAAGTAATGTTTTTATCCACACCCTTTGTCCTATCCAGACTCAGCCCAATATTCACCTGCCCTTCACCTGTCATCATGCATTAACCATATATCCATCCATCAACATACATATATGCCTTTCTCACAAATAATTCAAACCCCACTATCATAACACAAAATTATTATACACATATGATCCAAATGGAAAATTAAGTCTGTCGACCCAAAATGCACAGACAAAGAGAACATTTAATGAAGTGGGATGGAAATGGGACCTTTTTTTCAAGAAAACATCCAAACTTACCTGTTCCTTTGTCAGTGCTCTTCACTGTTCTGTACATCTGCATCAATACATACCAAAAGAAAAAAAAATTAACAAAATACTATTGTACTCCATACGTTCCATGTAGTTATGTCGATTTGTACGGGCATCAAGATTAAAAAAATGTTATTTTTTAAACATATAATGTAAGAATAAATAGAAGCAATTTAAAGAGAAAAGGTAGGTAAAATTGTTGATAACGATGAATAAATAGAACGTGTACAAAGACTAGAGAATACGTGTGACAGAGGAAGTAATTCAAATGAGTCAACATTGGTAAGATTACAAGGTGTAAGGAAGATGCCCTTTTGTCCCCACTCTCTTGTACTAAAAATTCCAGCTTCACAACACTTAATAATTAAACAATACCATCATAACTCAGTAAAGATAACAATATGTTAGCTTTTTTAGCATAACCCATTCATTTACTGAGGCAACAACTTTAATTTACAACACACAGAATTCATTATGTGAAACGGATAAAAAGTTGAACCTGCAAGTGACTCTTGACGTGAGCTAGGGTAAGATCCTTCACATTCATCAACTCCAGTACGGATTTAGGCGTTGCTCCTGCAACATGTGACTTCTTCCATTCAAAAAATGTGTATGAAAACATCCATTAATAAGAAGGTATTATTGGTGAAGTTGATTAATACGTTCATGGCCTCCGAGAAGGTGAACTGCGTGCACAAAATGGGCATGAAGGGTTGAGGTCCATCTCATTCGGGGCGCCCGAATGCTTCTTCGGATCCCAGCCCTCACCCTCGAACAACTCCTCTTCGACATATGAGGGTGGTTGTAGTTTCTTGGCATGATTTGAAGAGGTTGGTGTGGAAGCCCAAGACTCAAAACGGGTTCCGGGTACCCGTTTTCATGGGTCAAGTCGCTCCCACAGCTACCTGAATCAGTGGTGGAGCTCCGGCTACCGGTGCTTTCCCCCATTGTTTTCGACCTGGAGTGGGAGGGGGGACTGATCTGCAAGTTGAGATCGGGGACGGAGGATATCATCGGGTACATCATTCGTGGGCGGGTAGACCCGATGGATCAAGAGTGAATTCAGTCAAAGTAATGTGGAAGAAACTAATTAATAAGAAGGTGTGACCAAGATATTATAGAGATTGTTTGTTACTTTGGGAAATGAAATGGGGGAGCCAAAAAGTATATCATGAGTACCTTATGATTTGCATGGCTATCTAATCTAATGTCTAAAGTTATATATTGCCTATTTGAGTAGCTACCATAGGGCAGGTTTGCTGGAAAAATGGACAGAAGAAGATGGGTTGTATGAAGAATAAATTAAAAAGATCAAGAAAAGCAAAAGGAGTGTATATAGTAGATTCTATAGAAACTACAAATGATGACAATGGTGGAAATTAGGAGATACAAAAATGGAAGATAAGAGTTGGTGCAGAGAGAGAAGAGAGGGTAGTTGAGTGAAGAGAGGAGGTGGTGGTAGAGTACATATTATCATATAATGGAGGGTTGTGTATGGAATTAAAATGGTTGGTTTCAATAAAAAAAGATGGTATTATCATAGTGTTAAGTACTTATTTGGAAATCCCAATCTCTGCTTAATTCATGGATTGTGACCACAATCCTCATCTTTCCTCTCTTCTTATTGTTTCCACACCGTCCATTCATGGACTTTGACACGGTAGTAAGATGTTAGGCAAAAAGTATGTGATACACACTAAGAGTAAAAAATAACCCATTTGAATGGTTAAAAATGGTTGTCATCCAACAACTTAATTTTGTATCACCTATATTCAATTGATAATTTTTGAACTAAAATGTGCTCGACCCTTTATTTTTTAATAATTTAATTATTTTATGTCGGTCAAGATGTTGGAGCCCAAATACAGGATATCGACATCAAGTTCGACACCAACGTTATTGCACCGGACGACGAATTCGGTGTCGATTAAAGTGTTGGGGCACCGACATTGTATGTCAGGGCTTCGACGCCTTAATCGACATCGAATCCAACACCATCGCCATAGCACCGGATGTCGAATTTGGTGTCGGTCAAGGAGTTGGAGCCCCGACATATGATACCGACACCGTATATTGGGACTCCACATCTTGACTGACATCGAATCCAACATTCAATGGTGTCGGTATTGTGTCGGGTTTCCGACACTATTACCACTGAATAATAAAACAATAAAAAATAAAGAGTGGGGGGGGGGGGGCATTTTAGTCCAAAATTAGTCATTTCGGTATAAATATTAATGTAAGAATTGATATTAGGTGCACCCTGGTGCAAGGGTGCACTCATATGTATATAAATTTTTATTCTATTTTGTATACATATTTATTAATAATTGTATATTTTTTTCACACTAAGTTTTTCATTAAAAAAACTATCTTTCATACGTGTATAACTTCTTATTCAATAGTGTATACATGTTTTATAATAATTATATATTTTTTTACACTCAATTTTTCATTAAAAAAACTAACAATTAAATTGTATACATTTTTGTTCATAATTGTAAACTCCCTCCGTCCCTAGGTAAGAGTCTCATTTTACCATTTTGGTTGTCCCACCCAAAGGATCTCATTTCCTTTTTTGGACATATGGGACCCACCCACACCCACTAATACAATTAAAACATGAGGCCCACACACCCACTAATACAACTATCCACTACACATTAAATAATAATACTCCTTAATCCACGTGCCCAAAAAAATCAAATGGTACTCTTACCAAGGGACGGATGGAGTATGTTTTTGTTTATATTTGTATACATTTTTTAAAGTGGGTGCACCCTATCTTTGGGTGAACCTGGATGCACGATATAATTAGCCTTAATGTAAAGTTAATTTGTTGGATGTCAATAATAATTTTTAACTTCAAATCTTTGCTATTTTGGTTATTCTTCAAAAAAAAATACTCTCATCTTCCCATAGAAATTGACATACTTTTCTTTTTTATTTGTCCCATTAAAATTAACACATTTCCTTTTTAATAATGGGACCCACACAAAAATAATTAATTTATTCTAATGGGCCCACATATCACTTCTAATACAACTACATACTACACATTAAATATTACTTCTCTCCTTCACTTTACATTAAATTATTATACTCATTAATCTCCATGCCCAAAAATAATGCGACAACTTCTTCGGGACGGATGGAGTAATAATTACTCACTCTGTCCACACCACCCTTCTTGCATTGTTTCACATTTTTTTAAAGTAGATTTTTTGACAAACTTTATTTATTTTTTTGGTACTTTAGTATTTTTAAGTAATAAATAAAGTGTAAGTTAATGTTATGAGTGTGAGGAATGAGTGACAAATTTGAATTAATTAAAATAATTTTTTTAGATTATTGGATAGAGTGATGTTACTTTTATATGGATGTGAAGGGTTTAGTGGGACTAACAAATGAGAAAAATGTAAAGGGTTATGTGGGACGGAGGAAGTATATCGCATTGATAAAAATGATAATCGTTAATTCGAAAATTTCATTTTTTAATAAAAAAATTATATCCCATCGATAAAAATGATAATCGTTTAATTCAACTATTTCATAAGAAAATGTAAAATAGATGAAAATTGATACTCCCTTCGCCCCATGTTTGTTTGTATCGTTATTGTGGATATGGAGTTTAAAAACGTTGTTTTCTTACTAACATTATTAACTTTGAGAGGATAATATAATCTTTTTAGGTAATATATAAATTATTAAGTATGTTATGTGTGCTAGGTGAAAGTGATAAATTTGTAATTAAAATGTATTTTTAAGGTTGGAAATTGATGTGATGTTTAACGGATAGTGTGAAATTTAATGCGAAATGTAAGTTGTAATATTTTTACTGAAAAGTTTTACTCTATACGTCTGATAATGTATTCATTTTGTTATTTTGATTGTCCACTCTAAAAGTATTTATTTTCACTTTTTAATATATAAGGGACTCACATATGATCCACCACCATCATTAATACAACTACACATTTTATATAAAATAATAATAATAATAATAATACTTCTTAGTATTAAAGAAAAGTAAATGATTACTTTATTGGGGTATAAAAAAATATATTCAACTTGAAATGGGATAATACAAACTTGTTCAAGATGTTAATACAATCTCACGAATTTTTTTTATTGGACAAAGTTAGTTGTTAGTATAATTAGTAGATAGTTCACCAAGCACCCATACATCCTTATATCTCCAAGTCTCCTTATTACTTCTTATCTATTCGTTTCTAAGGAGAATCGAACCTGGTTACCTTATTAATACAATCTCACGAATATTCTTTCAATAAAATTGAAATTGCATTTTAATAATGGGGTATAACACCTTTTCCTTATAGGATAATACTTCTCCATTAAAAGCAACTTTAACACTCGAGTTGATATCCAGTGTATTCGGGGTATATTCATATGTGTATAATTTTTTTATTCTATTTTGTATACATGTTTCTTAATAATTGTATACTTTTTTCACACCCAGGTGCATAGCAGTATTAATCTTTAACACCAGTATGAAATTTTTATATTTTTTAAACAAGTTATCACCCCTTACTAAATATATATCTTACATTTATGTTATAAATTTTTTATGAAATAATTCATTTTAAAAAGTCATCACTTATCAATCAAATATACTCCCTTTGTCACATTCAAAGAGAGTCTTTTTTTCATTTTGGTCGTCTCACCCAAAGGGTTCCCTTTCCTTTTTTACACATATCAAACCCACATATCTCCTCTAATACAATTAAAATATGGGGCCCACACTCTCACTAATACAACTACCCACTACACATTAAATAATAATACTCCTTAATCTACGTGCGAAAAAATAAAATAGCTGGGACGAAGGGAGTATTTTTTTATTAAATTACCGTCAATTTTTATCCGTGTTACGATATCCATTATGCGGTACACTACTGTGAAATGGAAACCTTGAGACATATTCTGAGAATTTATTCAAATTTATGACCATTTTGCTATATCATCTTATATATTATTAATTGTATGATTGACATGTAATTTGGAAAGAAAATCAGTCATTGCCCCTAAGGTTGATATTTCTTTTTTAAGGTATAATTTATTTCTCTCTCCTATATGTTATTCATCCAACAATGTGATATTGTTATACCAAAATGATATAGAAAATCTGAACTGGCTATTTAAGGGTATTATATATTTTAGGGGGATTATGGGGTGCACTTATGGTTTATAAGTTTAAAATTGGCGTAGTGGATAGTTATTTCTTTAAAATATTATTTAATTTTAGTTAATGGAATTAAAAGTTACTCTAACGATTAAGATTGTCCAGGTATACTTGTGCATTCAGTTTGACTCTATTTTATTCTAAAATGTTTTTATTTTAAAGCAAATTATTCAGCTTGCATCTAGATTCATGTACACCTAAATTCTACTCTTTAATACATGAAAAAATATTTTATAAATTATGTATTCTTCTGAATAGAAAATATTACTCCTAATTAAATTCTGATATGTTGTAATTTTTTTATATTCTGTTGAGATGGTAATATTTTGAGTAATAGTTTATTACTATGAAGAGTAATTTTTCATGTGCTAAAGAGTAAGATCCGATCAAATTTAAATGTAAAAAATGAAAAATAATGCTCCCTCCGTCGGAAAGGTATACACTTTGCTATTTTGGGTGCCCGCACCAAATGTATATATTTCCCTATTTAAACACATGGGACTCACACACATCACTAATACAATTAATATATAGGTCACACACACCTCACTAATACAACTATCTACACATTAAATAATAATACTCCTTAATCCACATGCAAAAAGTAAATATATACTTATTGGGCGGACGGGAGTATATACTTCTAATCAAATTCTAAATTTTACATGAAAAATGTTACTTTTTAAAATAATGAACTATTATTCTTTTTAATAAAAAGTACTACTCCTAATCAATTTCTGATTTTTTGTGATTATTTTCAATTCTCTTCATCCAGAAAAGTAATAAATTTAAAAAAGTTATTTTTTTATATACTAAAAATATAATTCCATAATTAGTTTGTATTTTACAATGAGTTAATTAAAACAAGCTCTTTTTTAAAAAGCACACTATACAAAAAAAACTGTTTTTTTTAAACGGAATATTACATTGGTAAAAACCTTAATTCCATTGTTAAATTCATTTACCAACGGATTAGCAACGGAATCCGTTGGCAAAGTGGTTGTTGGTAAATTTTTAGCAACGAAAAATTAATTTCGTTGGTAAATAATTCCGTTGGTAATCCATTGCTAAAAATTATGTCGGTAATTTATATAAAGATTTCCTTGGTAATCCATTGGTAATTACCAACGGATTGAATTTCGTTGGTAAAATAAATAATAAATCCATTGTATTACATTGCTAATAGAAAAATGGTATTTTGATTGATAATCCATTGATAATTGCTAACAAATTGAATTATGTTAATAAATTCTATGCCTAAAAAAAAATTTTAGTGGCAGTTGATAAAATGACTTCTTACTGTAGAAAAAATGATTATAAGATTTTATTCTATGAAGACACAAGCTAGTTGATTACACATCATTAATAATTATTAGGAAATTTAAACCCAAAACAATCATCCTATGTAATTGAGTTCTAATTAATGAGTGAGAAAAGCAGAGTAATTAATTGGTATAATTGTGATGGACATGTAATTGCACAAGAATTATACATACACCCCTCGTGAATCTAATACCATTAGTTAATCATCCCAATGGAGTTATATATAAATAAATAAATAAATAAATAATGGAAGTTTGATTCCTTGAATTGTCTGTTTATGGTTTACATGTTGGTAGGATGGGATCCGAAATAGAGATAGAATTAATTAATGAATAGTTTAGGAGTCCCCATGGTCAGCGCCTGATGCGCTCTAGATAATTAATTAATGAAACATTTCAACTTCACCCCACTTGTTCACTTGCATACACTCTATATATTAACCTTCTTCTCTCTTTCTTGGATTATACGATGGGTTAAAAGATTGAATGAAATCATTCTCTATCTCTTATAGTTTTACATCTGCATATTTTCCGGTCAACATGTCTCTCTAGGTTATGAACGGTTGGAGTTTAAACGTTTTCATATTCACGGTAAGTACTACGTTTAAAATGAAAAGTGATAATCCTTGAGCCGATAAAGCTGCCCGTCCTATGATCCACAACTCAAAATGAGCTTGCGACGAGACACGGACGATCATGGAATCGACTCGATCATCAGATTATAAAAAAGTGATAATCCTTGAGCCGATAAAGCTGCCCGTCCTATGATCCACAACTCAAAATGAGCTTGCGACGAGACACGGACGATCATGGTATCGACTCGATCATCAGATTATAAATTCATAACCCTGTTTAAAATGAAAATTGATAATCATTTCAATGAAAAATTTCGTGAATAATTGTATTCGAAATGAAAAGTAATAATTTATACTCCCTCCGTCCCATAAACAAATTCACACCCTCAAATAAGAAAATACACACAAATCAATAACCTCACAATATACTTTAATTTCAAAATAGTCACCCCTTTACCACTCACATAACTTACTTTATAATTTATTTATTACCTATATCAAACTACCCTAAAAGTAAAGCGAAAAGCAATTTTTTCTTAAATTCCGTATCTACAATAACCGTGAACTTTTCTTTGGGACGGAGGTAGTATATGGTAAAAATCATGTGTACACGGATGCATGGACGCTAATCTGTGAACCCACATAACATTCAATTCATATACCTTTATTAATAAGGAGTTAGTATTATTAACGAATGAGCAGTCTTATGTGAGACCGTCTTACGGTGAGACCATATTATGCTTTCTTAATTAATTATCATTATTTATTGGTATTACTTTCTTTAAAAATATTGTTACTTTTTATTAATACTATAAGTTGTTCATGAAATAATTTATTGTACCATTATTACTTTTATCAATTAGATATTACTTTTCTTTAAGAATTTTATCACTTCCTATACGTCTCACACATCATTTTATGACACGCTCTATACAAATCTTTTTCATTTATAAATTAAAAGTTATGAAGCTTGTTACCTAACTTAATTAAATGCTGTTAACTTTTAAAAAAATTAATGGTTTAGCTTAATATTCAAAATAAAAAAATTCATTAAAAACATCTACTCTCTCTATCCCGTATTAAGGTTTACATTTACTTTTTACATGTAGATTAAGAGATATAATATTTTAATGGATAATGGATTATGAGATATAATACTTAATGTGTAGTGGGTAGTATTAGTATTGTGTTTGGACCCCATGTAAAATAGTTAATTGTTTTGTGTTGATCCACTTGACAAAATGGAAATGTAAATTGTAACTTTGGACAAAACAAAATAAAAAATATTCCCTCCATCTCAAGAAAAGTTGCACTGTGATAGTAGACACAGAGTGTAAGAAAAGTTATTTTTTAATCAATTTTATTAACTTTTGGAGGGTAATGTAGTATTTTTAGGTAATAAACAAATTTTAAGTATGTGATGTATGTTAGGTAAGAATGGTAAATTTGTAATTAAGATATACTTTTAGAGTTGAGGTGATGTTATATTTGCTTTTATGGGTGGTAAAATTTAATGTGGACGAACGAAAACGAAAAGTGTGAAATTTAACTTGGAATAGATAGAATACAATGTTGCATATATCATACTTCCCCTGTCTCATTTCAATCTTAACATATTTTTAATTTAGGTGTCTCATTTCAATCTTTATACTTATTTTTCTTTTTAGTAGATAGATCTCACACAAAACAATTAATATATCTCGATAGGAACCACACACTAAATTAATACAATTACTCACTTTATATTAAAATATTATATCTCAACTTACTGTACATTAAAATATCATATTCCCTCTGTACTGCGTTAAGATTTATATTTTTTATTTTGGTTCGTCCCAAGTTAAGGTTTATATTTTCTTTTTTTGTTTATTGAGACTCACATAAAATAATTACCTATTTTGGGACCTACACACAACACTAGTACAACTATGTACATGTTACACATTAAATATTATATCTATCAAAAAATAAACGTAAACATTGAAATTGAACGAAGGGAGCATATTGATACACTATGTATATGTTTTTAGTTTTGAAATGCAGTTTTTTTTTTTAAATTTACACCCTAGTTTTCAAAACCAACTCTCTCTCTCTTTATATATATATATATATATATATATATATATATATATATATATATATATATATATATATATATATATATATATATATATATATATATATTAACTCCTAAACCATAACTTTTACACATATAACTAAATATTTCTTACCTATTGATTTGACATAAGAGTAAAATCTATCTTAAAAAAAACTCAAAATAACATATATTACTATTCACTAATTTTAAAAAACTCACGTAGCTAAAATCGCAGTGTTAGAGTTTGGAGTATAATTTTTTATAAGATTAATTAAAAATCTTAAATATATAAAATTGAACTCCATACATAATACTCCATCCGTCCCAAGAATACTTGCACACTTTCTATTTTGGTTCGTTCCAAGAATACTTGCACACCCTAAAAATGGAAACAATACATAATATCAATAACCTCACAATACTACAATATTACAAAAATGTCACCTTCTTTTTACACACAATTTAGTCAAAGTCAAATATATCATACATTTTATTCTACTCAATTACTCCAAAATACTCCCATCTCTTTCTTCACACTAACAAAAAGTTACTTTTCTTAAACCCGTGCCACCAAATACAAGAATATATTCTTGGGACAGATGGAGTAATTATTATTTAAAAAAAATCACTATTTGGCTTCCGAATTAATATACAGGAATGATAAACCCACTATTTGGCTTCTTATCGGAATTAGGGATAATTGCAAATAAAGTCTCAACTTTTATTTTAATTGCGAATAAGTTTAAACTTTTGGAAATTTGCAAATAAGTATCTCACTTTAATGTCATTTTGCAAAAGGAACTACCGGGCAGCGGGAGGCCTGCCCGATCACTGACCTGTCCATAAGTCTCCCACTGCCCGGTGGTTCTTATTGTAAAATCACTTTAAAATGAGGTACTTATTTACAAATTTTCAAAAGTTTAGATTTATTTGCAAACGAAGTAAAAATTAGAACTTAATTTGTCTTTTAACCCTCGGAATTAATATGTTGGAATGCTATATATGTGTGTGTATATTCCTCATGTTTGTCCCCTCCTCTGTATCCCTCAAGTTGAAATGCATTAAATTAATGTACAAGTGTGCCATCACTTTCTCTATCTTTGTTTCCCATCCAAAAGTTTGCATAAGAATGAGAGATGATGTTCTAACTTTAATTAACTTATATGGAGTATTATTCATTTGGTTCGAGACCACTTTTTATGTGTCTATCTAAACAAATATTCTATGTAACATTATTAACTTTTTTTTTTTACTTCTACGCATGAATGAAAGTAGGAAAAAGAAAAAAAAAATAATGGTAAGATTAGGTAAATTACTAGAATGTCCTTAAAGAAACAATGGTGTATATTATTACGGAAAAAGCTCCTGCGCCCCGGGACACGCCGTGTCCCATGTAAACACAATTCTCCCCCCTCCATATTCTATTTAAGACTACGCATTGCTAGGGGTTTTAAATTGAAAGGGGACACAAAAATTACAAAGGGATACGATGTCCCCAGGCACAAGAACCTTACTCTATTATTACTCTTTAATTTGAGGCCAAGCAGATTGTTGGGACTTTCGATTAAACAAAGTTCTCCCTTGATTATAAAAAAGATCACTGGCTCTATGATTGAAAATGTGTTAAAATTAATTTTTTGGTACTACTCAAACAACTCTAGAGTGTGATTGGCTTGAAGAAATATTAGGGTGTATAAGTGATGATGGGTAGGGATGAGAAAGTGAAAGTGCTGATGTTGACATCACAATGTATAGAAGGATGATCGTTTCACTCTCCATTTAACGAAAAGAAGACCAAATATCATCATTGCAGTTGAGTGTGTGATAGATTTCAGATTGCATCAGATTCAGAGGAGTCACATTTTACAGCTGCAAAGAGGATAACCAAGTACTTACGCAAAAACTTGTACGAGAATATCGTATTGAGTAGGACGGATAAAAAATAATAACTTTTATAATAAAAAATAATACTCAATTAATGAAAAGTGATAATACTATTTTTTAAATAATTTATGATATAAATAAAAAGTAATAATATTTTATTTTAAAATGTTGACTTAAAATTTTGTAAAATAGTATTATGTTGGACGCTGTCTTCCAACACCTATTCATAATTAAAAGCAATCAAGACTTGGATTATGGTATCCAAGTGAATGAGGATTAGAATTAATTGGATATTTGGAATCAGATATTGAAAAGTATCAGTTAGTTTATTTAATTTTTTTGGTGGGGTCGGGTGTTTCAAATATTATAAATTAAATAGAGAAGTTACTTCAATTTATAAAAATAGATATATAAATGATTAAATGATCCTCTAATTGTGGGCACATAGGCTTCATTCATTAATAAAAAAATTGTTAAATTGATTACGTATCATCCTTCCCGTTCGTAGTCCAAGGGAAACTTTATGAGGTGTTGCAACAATGAAGGGGCAATTCATACTTTAAATCAAAGATTTTTTAAATTAAAGATTTTTTGACTCAATAAAAAAAAGAATAAATCAAAAAGAGGGGCAAAGTGATAGAAAAAGAACTCTCGTCGATTTTTTAGTCTATCTATAAGAGGAGCTTATATAAAAAAATGTAACCGATTCTTTCGCTTCTTTGGGCCACTGGCCATCTGCCGGGAGTTTCGAATTTAATACCAATATTTTAGCAACAAATCCAATAAATCCAAGTGTAGTGATTGGTATATTGATCTTTTTTGGAAAGGGAGTGTGTGTGAGTTGTCTATTTCACAAGAATAGGATGGATCTAATCAACTGTACCCCTTCTGTTATAACTAGGAAGGATGGTGCATGATCTCCCGAATTACTTCTTAAGAAATTATATGTAAGAACCATTTAATTTCGTTGCTAATAATTCTTTTACTAATTTATATAATGATTTTGTTGATAAATAATTACAAATTTTATTTAATTGGTAAAAATGTAATAAATCCATTGGCATTGGTAAATTCTGTCTCCTAATAAAGTGTTTTTTTTAAGTGATATACTTGTTCGATTTTTCACCCAAAATCAACTAAAATACAATAAAAATTATTAAAATTAATTAAAATATATATAATTATAGTGCTGAACACAGATTCACCCCCAAGTTAAAAACATGTTTTTTTAAAGTGTAGGAGAGAAGAATAATGGAATAGACTTTGAATAGGATGCCAATGTGATATTATATGTGGAGTGGATATATTAACACAAGACAAAATATAAACGAAGGAATTAAGGAATCAGCGGAATGAACGCCGTTTCGAGTGATGTGAGCCATGAGCTTTGAGCCCCGCATGTCCCACCTCCTCTGCACTTACACATCATTTTGGCCAGTTTTTTTATGGGACAAAGTTAGTTGTTAGTATATTGTTAGTGTAGTTAGCACACCAATCACCCATGCATCTCCAAGCCTCCGTATTGCTCTTCACCTATTCGTTCTCAAGTGTAATCGAATCTGGATCACTCACTTTAGTGAGGAGTCCAGTGGCCAAGTGGGCTAGCCCACTTGGTTATTTTGGTCATTTATGTGAGCTTAAATTATGTGTTTTATTTCGGGTATAATATGATACGATGCGTTTTAATTTTATTTTAAATTAATATGTAATACTCCAAGGGTTAATTTTTGTTCTTTCTCATAAATGGATGAAGATTCGAACATTGGACCTTTGATAGGTCTTGGCTCTGATACCATATTAAATGAGCACTCTATCTAAAAGTTTAAGCTCATAGATAGGAGTATTATTCCATATTTAATTAAACCACTCTAATAGTTTATTTTTTTTAGGATGGGGAGCAATAGATAATGATATGGGTAACAATGTATTTATTAATTTAAGATATGATAGAGAAATAGAAAATATATTAAAATATGACGGATGGGTGGGTAGATGATTAATAGAGTTTGTAGTGTATGTAAGAATGAAGTTTAAAATATTGATGTGGATTTTGAAAACGTTTTTAAACCTAAAACAAACTTAGCTTAAAGTAATTTATTCCCATATTGTCGGAGAATTGGGTCGTTGATTAATTTACTTGTGAGATTGAGCATTGTATACATTTGCCCCCATACCTTCACCAATAAGGTATTTATTTGCATTTTATATGTGGATTAAAAATATTATTATTTTTATATAAATTGAGTAGTTGTATTAGTGATATGGATGCAACTGTGGATGAAATCCCCTTTTTCAAAAGAGGAAAATTCATACATTTAGAACAGACATCTAAAATGATAAAACAAATATCTTATCAAAGACGAGATTATCTTTTATCATATTAATAAACTTGTTATTAACTAATAATCACTTTATAAGATTGCAGATCTCAATTGGACAAGTGAACAAAAGCCTAAATGGGTTACTATATTTTTTTCATAATGAAAGCCTACTAAGATGACTTCATTGGCATATGATTCAGGTAATCAGATAATTAAGTCCAAGAGTTGTTGTGAGCAATGCGATATACTCAACTTAAAACAACTAGCTAAGTAGCTAATCAACTTATAGTTGCTAACTTTATTGATGAGATCTGCTTGTGTGCATTAGATTTATGCTCGTTTCTAACATGCAACTGATTCATTAATATTTGTATTCAGAGATTACGCAGCGAACGAAAGCAAACAAAGAAGACAGAGATCTTACAGTGTTTCGAACGTGGCATGATCATTCTACGTCCACTCTTTAAATCATTTCAAGCTCTCGTATAAGCCAGCAAAAACTTGAATAATTTGTGTGAACTCAAAATGGTTTTCCAGAGTGAAATCATACCAATTCACATCACAGTAGCCCTTTTTCGTTTCATTCGGGTCCTGATCCGGATGCTAACAAAATGCATCATTATCTTAATAAAATGCACCATACTGGAGCAAAAATGATCAAGGATTGTTACATTGTGAACCCTTCGATCAACTGCACATTACAAGAAGCTAACAGATCAAGCTCCAGCAAAAGCCAGTCACATGCCAACAATAAAACTAATCCACAAGCTATAAACACTTCCATCAATCTCCATTGCCTTTAAGAAAACTGATTTGTGAAATGCAATATAGGAAGCAACAAACTGAGTTTCAAGGCAGTTCATCATAATGATTCAACACAAGTTTACAGAATTACAGTTAATGATGAAATATACAGACAATAAAGGTTTATTTCATCAGTCTCCTGGATATTCCATAACAGTTCCAGAACAACAAGCACAGCTGGAAGAGGAGTCATCTACACCATCCGAAAAACCACTCTGCAGAAATCACACGTCATAAACAACAGAACATGTATTTTAAGGCAACAAAAGAAAACAAAAATACAGAAAGAAGCTAGAGGTGCAGACAATTTATTACATAGCAGAGACAACAGCTTGAACTAAAGTGCATTTGAGTTCCAAAATTCTACACCTAGAGGAATGATGTCAATATATCATCAATTGCAATCATTTCCACAACTATGCAAGCGATTCCATCTGCTGATATATGATCATTAAGAAAATAATATGTGTTAATGAGGGAAAAACAAAATCACCAATATAGAGTAGAGATCGAACACCAAGAAACCATGCTTTCAATTTTTGTTACTTCTGCATAAGAAAGAAAATAACAGAAAAGAATAAACAGACAAGACCAAAAACTAACCTCAATGTTATGTAAGGCTAATGTTCCACTTGGAGTCTAGGACACGTAAAAAATTTTACGAAAAATTTTACGAATTTTCTGAAGGTGGATAATACATTTATCTCATACATATACAAAAGTCAATGCCCATATAGATAAAATAAGCTGGAGATTAACAATTACATATAGTTGGAGCTAGCAATTTTTGCATGCAAACATGAGGCTATTAATAGGTAATGGTACAAGTATTAGACTAGGAAATGGCAACCATTTCATGCCCCCAGCACCAACCACCCTAACAAAATAAAATGCCTTCATGTAGGGACATGTCTTTCTATTAGCCTCTGCTGATATTATCCACACAAGAACACTGTCATTTCTTTTATCCAATGTACCATGGGCATACAACACACTAGGGGCACTTGAACTTTTAACATCCATGTTAGAAAGGAGAGGGTGTGTTTGCATGAGCCAAATATTCCACTCTTAGCAGAATGTGTTACAATGGTCATTACTCACTAGGAGCAAACAAATTTAGTAAATATCATTAGCTACTAGCTAGAATCAAGAAAGTTCGATCCCTTCACTTGTTTTAAGAAGAATCTATAATACAAATCTCAGCTAAGATAGAAAACAAACCATAGTATTTTACTAGGTTTTAGATAGAAAATTTCAATGAAATCCAATTGAAACTCATCAACTAGTCATTATGTCAATTAATTTACAGCTCCCAAAAAGGTGGTAGAAGCAGGGCATTTGTAGATGTAATTTAGTCAGATATAAGAAGTTATGTTCTGAAGGAGTAAAAGATTCATAAAAGAAACCCAAAAAAGGAAAAGAACAGTGAAAAATGCTCACCCCAATAGCTACTATACATACAGACTGCCCTTCCGAAATTCATGGCATGGGAAGATTTTTTGCTCCATTTAGATAGTTTAGTCCTTTCTTTCCAATTCCACATATGTGAACACGCATTTCACATTTCCCAACAAGTTCAAAGATGCAAATATCTCCGATCTGGATGCCATTATTACGTACAAAAGCCATCCATCCTCCACAGAAGGTATGTAAAGTCTGCACCTTTACAGTTGGAATAGAATTTACAGTCCAGCACTTTCCACTCAAATTACGAAGAACAATCTCTGTTCTACTGTGTGGGAGATGTTCCATAGAAAACTGATACGGGATTTTCTGGAAGATCAATGTATAAATTCCATCAGTGGCAAACTACTAACTAAAATCAGTCCACAAGTTGTATTGACTAATTCAACGATTGCTTCAATTACAGTACACTTCAATTACAGCCAGCCAACATTATAGTGACAATCTCTTCTCCAGAGGTTCTCTAGTCCTCAACCTTGGAGAAGTCTGAAAAGGGTCACTCCGTCTAACTTAAGTTTAAGATTACAAGACAAGCTCTCCATTATTGATCAATAGTTTTCCCAGGTCCAAATATTAAGAGATATACTAACACTGAAAATCCTATACCAGGCTGAAAGAAATTTTATAATAAATTCCTAAGCTACTTACATGTCCCTTTCTATTGTTTCTTCAATTCTATACTTTGGAATACATCTGCCCCAATTTAATTGGAATCCCATACAAGCAAGAGACTATAAATTAGATATCCAGTTAATATCATGACTCCTCATGTTTTATATATTAGAATCACTAGGTCACTGGTTATTCAGTCTCCTAATTTGAGTTTTTAAAGAATGCGGCGACAAATTTTAGCATTAGTAATACATTATCAAAAATAAAACAGAAAATCATTCCGTTGTCAATAAAGTATATGAACAAACTTTGTAATTTGAATCTGAAATAAACATATGATGGAATCAAACGAAAAGAGAGCAAAGGTAGACATGTGAATCCAGACAAAATGTTTTCATTTCATGGTCAAAATCAATACATGATTGGATAACATAACAAGGAAAAACAAGAAAATTTTGAGAGAGAGAGAGAGAAAAGCAGCTCACCAGAGTGTATGAACCACTGACATTGAACTTTTTCATAATTCTCACAAAATGAGGAAAGCTTGAAACAAAATACTGAGCAGCAATTTTTTCTTCAGGTGCAGACTTCATCGACACACAACCCTTAGCATGGGACCCTGATTTGTCAATGGAGCCAAACCTTTTAAGAATCTCTGCAAATTTTTTGTCATAATTAGGATTAGTGAATGAATGAACATCTCATTAAATGTGATGATACTGTTGAGTAATTCTATGCTACCAGGACTGGTACCCATGCAGACTACCTAAGCCAGGAGCATATAATTCCCCCATTACATTAATCACTTTAGAACAGAAAAGCTTACGACCTGATTCTGCAGTGTAATTGGTTGATAGAGAGCAAAGAGAAGATTTTTTAATACTATGAACACTTTCACTTATTTTCTTCGGTTTACGTCTGGACATTTTGTGTGATGTTGTGCCACCATTGATTCTCCCTCCAAGATCTGCCTCACCATCATGGCTGTTTATCATTTCCTTTCCAACTCTAAGAATTCTTACTTGCAACACAAACTTTTGCATAAGCTCAAAGATGCAGATATCACCAATATCAATACTATTATCTCGAACAAAACTCAACCAGCCTCCGCAGAAAGTATGTGATGTTTGGACCTTTGTAGTAGGAATTGAATTCACTGACCAACTTTGACCTTTTAAATTACGGAGCACAATCTTTACTTTGCATTTTGGGAGGTGTTCCGTTGCGAACTGATATGGTACATTCTGCAAACAATAATAACATTAGAAAAGTGTACATAATGCTTTCAGAAAAAAATAATAATAATAAGAAAATAAAATAAAATTTCATGCAGGCTCTACAATGTCCAGCAAACAAATAATGCTCATTAACTTGAGCCTAATATGAAGCATTGGAAAGACAAGATCTACTTCAATTAAGGCTCCATATATTAATATGACCATAGCTGCTATAAGAAAGAGGTACATGGAGGCGCCAGGACCCAATGGGAGACTGAGGTATGCACCTCTGGTGCGAGTGCCCTAGTTTTTTTCTAAAAATTATATACACAAGTATATTACTTGATACATAATTACCTAACCAAATAAAGGTAAAAATCACATAATATCACATAATAATACATAATAACTCATTATTAAGATAATAACACATTGAACATGTAAATAATCAACTTCAAATATCAAATGACTTTAAAATAATATAAAGTTGAAAAACACAATATTATACAACTCATAGATACCAAAGTACATCTAGAATAGGAGCACTCACCAGTGTAAGAACCACTTATGTAGGGGAAATTGAGAATGTAGTAATATATGAAGTCTTGTACACAAAATAATTTTTAAAAAAAATCAGAATCAGATTTAAGAATTTACGTAAGGCACGCCTCAGGGACAGAAAGGCGCAGAGAGGCGTTCGCCTCTTGGACATCGCCAATTTTTAGCAAAAAACTAACAATCTAGGCGCATAGGCTTGAGCCTCTATTATGGTATAGTGTTACCAATTTTAGAAAGGTGCATAACTGGTGGGACAGACAGAAATATAAAATGTGCAAAAATACTTGGGATAGAAGAAGTACAATTTAGAACTCTATTATTATAAATCTGACATAGCCTCAAGCAAAATATGATTTGTAGTCCAAAAAAGGACCAAAACTAATCAGTCCAATTTAGCATGCTAAATTTATGAAATGTCAGAGTTGTAAAAGATGCACTTAGCTGAAGGCCTTATCACCTCACAGTTTCATAATATTGCCTGGTGTCATTCAAATTGTATTACTTGAAATTCTCGTACCAAAAAGTACTTACTTAAAAATAAGTTACGAATCCAGAAGAGGAGCACTCACCAGAGTGTAAGAACCACTTATGTTAAATCTCTTCATGACTTTTAAAAAGCTGGGGAATGGTGATTTGAATGAATGGACTATTTTTTCGGCTTCTGATGCTGACAATAACATATCTTGGTTGGTGGTCCTATCTGATTGATCTGCATAAAAAATCATAACAAATAAAGAGGTTTTCAATTGCGAGGAAGTATCCTGAGGTCATTGTTTCGACAAAATGACTGCAAGGCTGCAAGCGCCGCCAAAATTGAGTTATAAAATCAACTAGAATGATGCTTATAATATATATTATTGTAAGTCTTAAAAAACAAAAAAAATATGACCCACCCAGCTCTCCACTAGTACCAAAAATGATGTGCTTTATAAAGATGGTTGACTTTTATCAGCCATTAGAAAAATATTTGAGAGGAAATAACTTGGATTATGTTTGGATTGAATAATTTCACAATGAAACTGAAGTTTAGAGTGGCAAATTCGTTGGAGTTGTTTCAAGATATAAAATTGAAATTCATCACTTCAATTTTGAACTAGCTTGCAGTGATGTGGATCCACCTTGCATTTCATATACTTGCATTCCAAATCTCTCGATCGAATTACACCCAAAAAGGCACATTGAACAGATTAGAAAAACAAAACTCAGTTTGCAATTAGATCAAGGTATTCTTTTTAAAATTTGAGTTTTTCTTTAAGAAATATTTCTACATACAAAGGTGAACCAAGCAGTAAAGAAGTAAAGAGTTTGGTTTGAATTTTTATTTAGAGAAAATATTTGCAAGGACTTGATTGAGACTTTTGGCTCCTTGTATTCCTACATTATACATTAGATTAAGGGATTCTTTTAAATGCAAGGATTTAGCATCGATGATTTCAAATCCTTTCAAATTATAATGGATTACCTGACCCATACAAACCACTTAGAAATTAGGTTAAAATGAAAGTGGTGGATTTCAATTTCATATCAATCCAAGCAATAATAAATGGTCATGCTACTGCAAATGCAACCTAAAGGATAACAATAAAATATTCCTGCACTATCAAATCTGTAAACAACGTTACCTGGGTTGTCACGAAATGAAGTAAGAGGTACAGCAACAGTGATACCATTCGTCGTGTTGATGTTACTGTTGTGAGCACCTTGTTGCAACCATTCTTCTGCATTAACCAAATTTGTGCGGTTTTCATGGTCATCATGCATGCCTTCAGAGTGCATTTGAGAGCATCTCATTTTTTTCGGAACACCATCAATAATAATGCTATCCAAGAGAGCTGAGCTTTCCCTGTCTCTTTTTTTCACCATCAATTTACTAAAATTTTGACTGCTTTCAGCAGTAAATGCAGTTTCCTTCTCACACATACTCCGGTCAAAAATTTGCAATGTGAAGTTCAAATCTCCATCATACCTAAAAATTATTGAATCACCTTGCTCAAGAAAGTGGTCTTTAACAAAATCAGCCCATCCATCATTGAGGAACAAACCATTTTCAAGCACTATTAATTCCACAAACCAATTATTCCCACTAGGACCTACTAGAACTGTTGTACCAGGAGTTGTTCCTTCCATATGTTTTACAAAGTTACACGGTATATTCTGAGAGGACAAAAGAGGAGTAGTAGGCATGTCAGAATACCAGAATATAATAGGAACAAAACTGCTTCAAAATCACTAAGAGCCTCAAAGTTACAAAGCTAATAAAATATAATCGCATAGAATAATTACTAAAGGCCAACTTTCGATTTCAAGCCCATGTTTATCTTCTCTAAGCTGAATATAATCAGATGCAAAAACAATTAAAAATGATCTCCTTGACAGCAGTGGCGGTGGGAGTGGGATACAGTTGTACCCCCAAAATTTTTTAAAAAATTACAAAAAATATAAATATATATCTGTATATATATTAGTTTATACCCCCAAATTATTAATTGCAACACAGATTAACAATCAATTCAATACTATTTTTACAAATTTATGTTAGAGATTCACGATATAATGCTTTAAATTGTTTTCTACAAACGAAAATTCGACGGTGTCAATAATAATTATAATATACTCCCTCCATCCCATGTTACTTTGCATCGTAGCTGTGGATACATAGTTTAAGAAAAATTATTATTTTACCGACTTTATTCACTCTGGAAGGTAATGTAGTCTTTTTAGTTAATAAATAAATTATAAAATATGTTATGTGTGTTATGTAAGAATAGTAAATTTGTAATTAAAATGTACTTTGGAGGTTGGGGATTGATGTGATGTTTCATTTTTTGAATGGTGAAATTTATTGTGGGATGGACCAAAGTGGAAAGTATGAAATTTATCATGGGACGAAGGGAGTATGATTTTTGGTTTATTTATTATATGATTTTGAATATTAAATACTTCCTCGGTCCCAACAAGTTTTTCACTCTTTCCACATTAATCTGGTCGCAATTCACTCTTCACTGCCTAAAAATAATAAAGTTTAAAAACAAATAGACTCTTAATACATCATATTTTCAATATTGTCACTCTCACCAAACTTACATTATCATTTATTGATTATTTAAGAATACCACATTACCCTCAAAAGTCAATAAAATTGCTCAAAAAAGCAACTTCTTAAACTCCGTATCTACGCTAAAGATGAAGAGTTAGCTAGGACGAGGGAGTAATATTTTTATAATTACATGTCGTACCCAAAAAAAAAATCTGGATCTACTCCTGCTTGACAACTGTACCAACCATATCCTAAATGCCACTAGCATACGTACTATTTTACAAATCACAACTGCAAGTTAGAAACTAATTCAGATCTGTTGTTCAAAATCAACAAATTCTTTATTTTTTAAAACTAAAATAAAGGTTCTCTGAAACAAGAGTGAGTGATTGGAAATGAGCAAACAAATAAGAAATTTAACATCACTAGCAGTCAACTACACATCTTCTTTCATTTATCATATCTAATCATAATCTAGTGTCAACATCATTACCTGTCCTCTTGTAAACACTTTTCAGTTCCCAACAAAACTTAAACCTCACCGCAATCTACCACAACACAGCATTAATCTCTAGGGCGGCTATCAACACCCCCCAAATGATCTTTATACATCTCGAAATTATTTTGACTAAGTTATCAATACATTAACATAGCAATATGCCCCCTAACTGGTACCGGACAAAATTTGGTCATTCTTTAATCTTTATCCAAGCATTCTACGCCAAACAATACTTTTCTAACCAAATGTTTGGGGTGTAATGTTAATGTATATTTGAATATGTTAGACGCAGAACATTGTAAATATTTGAATATGTTAGACGCAGAACATTGCACATATTTACAATGAATGAGCATGAGAATTGCCTTAATTCTCTATTAGTTTCATGGAATATTGTAATCCATCTCCCCTTTAAGTTGTGATCCAAGGCCCCTTGTTTTTAACTTACGGATTTAGAAGAAAATCAAGCCGGTTAAGTGCAACTAGTGTGTAAACTCCTTTATTAAATAAACTTTCAAAGCCCATGGAATATTATTAACTCAATGTGAACCAAACACTCCCTAAGAGTTGAATTAATGTGGGGTTTATTTAGCTTCGGGATGTATAAACAGGTTGTGGGGTGTTAATTGTTGGTGGCCAAATTTTTACTTGAAGATAAGCCAATGTCTAGTACTGCATGCTATTCAGCTCCTGTAATCCCATTAATCAAAGGGATAGTTATAAACTTCACAGAGAAATACGCAAATTTAAGACAATCGTAAGTTTCATTCTTACACAATCGAGAGAAATCTTTTCAACCACATTACGTCTCAACTTATTTATAATCAAAGTATTACGTTGAAATAAGAATGCAGGTAGAAACTTATGTCCATATATTGCCGTTAGGAAATTTGAATAATAAAAAAGTTACCAGTCTTTCAAAGCAGCAAGCAGGATCGAAACCCAGAAGAAAGTGAGGCCTCCTCATTTCCCACCTCCCTCTCGCACTTAAAAAACCAAGAAATTTCTTAAAACACAATTCTTTGGCAATCACATCTTTTCAAATCGTGATTCTTATTCCGAGTTCACAAAAATTAAAAGGGTAAAAAGGCAAATAAATTTGGGATACTGAACGAATTGACGAGAAGGGTTTCCAGCGAAGAGGAGAAACTAAAATAATTTTCCAGCACTAAAAAAAATAAAAGAGAAAAGGCATGTGAGTTATTTGGGAGAAAATTTTAAGATAAAGTGTCTTGTGATAATGTAATTATGGGTTGTGAGGCGAGTCTATTCGTTATGTTCGTTGTAGAGGTAAGGTATGTTAATTTTGTGGTTAATTTTTTTTAAGTACCATATACTCTCTCTTTGTCCACTATAAGGGTGCTTTTTCCACAAAAATTAAGAAATATTATATTAATTTTGTGGTTAAAGTTTTTTTTAAGTACGATATACTCCCTCTGCCTCACTACAAGGGTGTTTTTTTCATTTAGATTAAGAGATATAATATTTAATGTGTAGATTTGAACAAAAAAATGATATTTTAATGTATAGTGGGTAGGTGTATTAATGTGGTATGTGGGTCTCATGGAGATATATTAATTGTTTGGTGTGGGTTTCAATTACTAAAAAGTGAAATGCACCTCTTGTATTGAAACGAACAAAAAATTGCAAAATGCACTCCTTGTAGTGGGACGAAAGGAGTATAATGAATTAATTTTTTATATAGTGTTATAATATGATTCATTATTAACCTACTTTAACTACAAATAAGCATATTTTAATAATTGATTGATCCAGTCTCACAACCAACTCACAAAAATCCGTCTCACCAGAAAGTACCTCAAATTTTAATATAAATCTATATCTATATATATATAATAGTAACTATTGATACGCTCATTTGTTTTTGTCCTTAATAAGGATTATTACCCTATGTTAATGGGTAGGTTACCTATATTAAATTATGACATTAATTATAATTAATTATTTACATTAATTAGAAATCCTATGTAATTAAATACATTAATTAGTCTAATTATATGATTTGCTTATATTCAGAGATTATTATCCATGTTAATTAATGTATTTCGTATAATAAAACCTACGGTAAATTATCATCTTAATTATAATATATATAGTAATATCTTAATGAGTTGATTTACTATGCAATAGTTGCACACTAATAACGGATCCATATCCATAAAATGGGTCAAGTATATAAGGGAAAAAAATCTATATCTATATATATATAATAGTAACTATTGATACGCTCATTTGTTTTTGTCCTTAATAAGGATTATTACCCTATGTTAATGGGTAGGTTACCTATATTAAATTATGACATTAATTATAATTAATTATTTACATTAATTAGAAATCCTATGTAATTAAATACATTAATTAGTCTAATTATATGATTTGCTTATATTCAGAGATTATTATCCATGTTAATTAATGTATTTCGTATAATAAAACCTACGGTAAATTATCATCTTAATTATAATATATATAGTAATATCTTAATGAGTTGATTTACTATGCAATAGTTGCACACTAATAATGGATCCATATCCATAAAATGGGTCAAGTATATAAGGGAAAAAAATCCGATTGCCCTCATAATTCTCACTCCTCTCTCACGACTTCCCTCCTTACCATGTGCTTCCCCTTTCACTCCCACCTCCCGCTGCCGCTGTTCTTCTCTCACATCCTGCCTCCTCTCTAATTCTGCGCCGCCTCTATCTTCCACGCTGTCTTTGTCCCTTCAAATCTCAACCTCCATCCATCATTTCGTCCGACATCTACTCTACCTTTGCATCGCTGCCGTCTCCACTGCCTCCCACCTCCGTCATAGATCTGCAACGCGCTACATGTCAAATCTCATTTCAACCTTCTAGATCTGCAACGCGCCTCTCTTTCACTCTATATCTGCAACGTCGCGCCCTCTATCACTTCAGATCTGCAACGTCGCGCTTTTCTATCACTCTAGATCTGCATAAACTTATCACCTCATTAATGATTTCTTGAGAATTTTGAAATTTAATTTATGTAATTTACATTGATTTGATATCTAACATGTTAATTTAGTATTGATGAGTGTGTAAATTCACAAGTTTGGCATCATGTTTTGTGCTAGTTTTGGAGAGTTTTGAGGTGGAAATAGGTGGAAAACCTATATATTGTGAATTAGCATGAATCAGGTGTTAGTGGAGCTATTTAAGTGGTTTTCATAGCAAAATCGGAGTGAAAGTGCCAAGAATCGAAGAGACGAAGTCGAGACCACGCGAACCGCCAAGGAGAGAGGTGGGTTCGACCTGTTGGAGGAGGGTTCGACCTCTCCAGAAGGTCGAACCAGTAATGCAAAGCGGCAGAAGAGGGGTTCAACCACGACTCGAGGGGTTCGACCTGTCTATCAGGTCGAACCATGGTCGAACCAGTTCGCAAGAAAGTTGATTCGATCACGACATTGGGGGTTCGACCTGACGGTTGGTCGAATCGAGAGCAAAAATTGTCCAGTAGCATAGTTCGACCTGTGGTTCGACCAAGACAGAGTGGTTCGACCTGTATAAGAAGTCGAACCAAGTGCAGAATACTTCCAGTGGGTGGGTTCGACCTGTGGTTCGACCTGCGGCCAATGGTTCGACCTGTTTGCTGAGGTCGAACCGTCGTGCGGAAACTTACCTTATCCGGATTTTCGAGGCCAAAACGCGTGTGATCACTTGAAAAGTTCATTCCAAGCCCTAGAGACGTGATTACAAGTATAAAAGGAGGCTCATGCAGTCAGAGAAGAATACAACAAGATAATAACACAATATAAGAGAGTTTTAGAGAACGTAAGAACGTGAAGCACAAAAGGAGACTAGGAGGAGTTGTGACAGAGGTTCCGCTGGCGATTCAAGTAAGATTGGTCCATCTAACCATGATTGCTCCTAGATCAATCATGGGCTAGAGCCACTTCGGTAGTTCTAGGGTTTTGAAGGTTTCATGAGTTGATTTGTATTTCGTGTGTATACTCTGTACAACACTACTTGTGGTTTATTTTATATAAGATTATGCGTTTTTAATCCATACTCATAGTTGTTTTGTGCATCAATAATCGTTGTGTAGAGTCTGAATGCATAACATGGTTATTGATTGAGTGCGTTCACTAATGAGCAGAGTTTATTGTTATAATTCTAAGTGAAGCGATTCCGAGGTTTTATTAGAACCGTCTTATATGAATGTTTGTTAATTGAATTGAATTCGGGTTAACAAGTAGGATTAAGAGTATAACTTTATAGTAACTAAAAAGGGAGATCAAGTCGGGTTAGAGTACTAAGTGCACGGGAAATAATTGATTATGATAGTACCTAGAAAGGGGGGTAAAGTATACATCTTGCTCTGAGGATACTCACACGTGTCAAAAGCTTATCTATTTGTGTCTATAGAGTAGATTTGCATGGTCTAGCAATGCGTCCATAAACCACAAGGCAGAGTTGGACATCGACACACGAAAGTATGAATTAACGAATGAAACTGGATGGCCTGACGAACTACCTATCATCTATTTGATCACAACAACTCTTATCTTGTTCTTGTTATTGATTTGCTATTTTAATTGTTACTTAGTTTAAAAACCAACAATTACAATTCTCAACATAGTCATAATTGCTAGAAAATAACTAAAGTAATATATATCCTTCCCGTGGATTCAATATTTAACTTGGTCACCTTCGAAACTACAATTGGTATCCTTCATACTTGGAGATTAAAATTGTGTGTTGAGAAAATACCCAACAAGTTTTTGGTGCCATTGCCGGGGAGGTGCTAAAATATCTTTTTGTTATTTCTAGTTTATTAGGGCTATTTATCTTGTTTTGCTATTTTAATTCTAGTTCTTTTTAGGTGTATGCTCACGAGATCAAAGAAAGGTGAACTTGACCCCTATAATCCTGAGATCGGAGCATCGTCAAGAAAGAAGAAGAAGAAGAGCAAGGCAAAGACTATTGATCCAACTGAAGCTCTGAATTTTGGAGTTGAAGTTGACGAGCAGATTTCGCAGACGATTGAAGCTACAACTGAAGTTAATTCGGGAGTAGAGACAGTCAACATGACAGCGAATCCAGATAATCTAGCCATCCGAGAGGTTTTCAGAAATAATGGGGCTGAAAATTCTGGGCTTTAGGGTTTTCAGAAATAATGGAACTAATGCAGCTTTCAATCTTCATCCCGCTCTTATTAGCATGATAGAAAGGAACTCCTTTTCAGGAGGGTTTTTCGAGGATCCGCAGCAGCATCTGAACAAGTTCTTGGGCTATGGTGGAGGTGAGAAATTTCATGAAGCATGGGATAGATTCAAGGACATGCTTAGGAAGTGTCCTCAACATGGGCTATCTAAAGCTCAATATATCAGTATAATCTACAATGGATTGGACTATGATTCACGAGTGTTATTGGATGCTTCTTCTAATAGAGCATTGCTTACAAAGTCATCCGTAGAGGCCGAGAAGTTGTTTGAAGATATTTCGATGAATTCGAGGGATTGGCCAACTGATAGAGTTAGAGGTAATTATGTCCTTGGGAAGGTAGCTCAGGTTGAACAAGCAATGGTGAAAACAAGTAGAGAGGATGAGATCGTCTCTAGCTTGTCCAATATCAAAAAGCTACTTGAATCCCAACAGAAGCAAATCAACGAATTATCTCAGCGCGTACCAATCATGCAGCATGAGTTGAAGAATGATGGACCAATCCAAGAGGAGTTGGAAGAGGCACACTATGCCATGAGTCAAAGTATTCAAGGGACTAGGTATCCAGATCAAGAAAACCGGAACTACCAAGGGAACTATCGAGGAAACTTTAATAATCGTGGTCCCCCGGGTGGTTATCAACAGCCTAGGAGGCCAGAGTTCTCATGGAGTAATCCGAATAATGCGATTCAACCTCCGATGGGTATTGATCCGGGTGCTAAGGTGGAAGAAGGGAAACTGGGTTTTGAGGATACTGTGAACAGGTATATGGCTAAGAATGATGAAAGAGTGAACCACCTTGAGGCCAAACTTGAAAAGAAAATCGATGCAAACCATGAGGTTATATCTAAGCAGGTGAAGGACCTTACATTGCTGATGGGGGAGATGGCAGGAAGTGTTAACAAGCTTACTCAAACTCTTGAGAAGGGGAAGTTCCCATCTCAAAGTATTGAGAATCCAAGGACCTGCAACGCCATCACACTGAGGTCGGGAACGCAGGGCGAGGGACCTATGAGGCCGGAATCAAATTTGGACTTATCTAGGGCAAGATTCAACCATACTTCGACCAACATTGAAGGTCGAACCATACAGGAGAAGTCGAACCAACGCACTGGACACGATCTGGAGGCATCGCAGCATCGGTTCGACCAAACTGCAGATGGTTCGACCTGGCATACAGGCCAAACCATGGTCGAACCTGACAATTCGGAGCACTCTGTTTTTCCAGAACACCGGTTCGACCAAATCAATGATGGTTCGACCTATCCAACAGGTCGAACCCAGGTCAAACCACACAACTTAGAGCACTGTATTTTGTCGCAGCAATGGTTCGACCACGATGGACATGGTTCGACCTATCCAACAGGTCGAACCGGAGGGCGGAAGGAGTACAGTAGGTCAGTTCGACCTAGGTAGCCATGGTTCGACCTACTCAACAGGTCGAACCCAGGTCGAACCTTAACTTCAAAAAGAGAGCAGTTGTCCAGAAGAGCAGTTCGACCATTACGTGCCTGGTTCGACCTGTTCCACAGGTCGAACCCTGGTCGAACCCATCCAGAAGTTGCCTGTTGCTACTCCGAACACTCTCGATGATGTTGATACTACTCCAGTGGTTCGGAATGAGCAAAGTACAGAGATAATAGCTGAAAAAAAGTAGGAGAGAGCCAAGCGATTGAGAGCCGAAAAGGAGAAAGCGGAGAAGGTTGATCGTGATGAATGGGGGATTCCCAAAACAAAGATACCTCCGCCATTTCCTTACAAGCTTGTGAAGAAGGGATTGGAAGAGAAGTTTAAGAAGTTTTCAGAGATAATAAACAAGATAAGCTTGAGCATTCCTTTCTCAGAGGCAATCATGGAGTTGCCGTACTATGCCCGATTTCTTAAAGACATATTGCTGAAGAAGCGGAGCTTAACCGAAATTGAAACGGTAAATTTATATGAGAATTATAGCTCAATCATTCAAAGGAAGTTGCCGCAAAAGATGAAGGATCCGGGGAGCTTTACTATTCTATGTGAGATCGGAAAGGGGCCGGCACGGCGAGCTTTGTGTGATCTAGGGGCAAGCATCAATTTAATATCGTTGTCCATCTTTAAGAGGCTTGGTTTGGGGTAGTTGACCCCTACAATAGTGGTTCTCCAATTGTCGGACAGGTCGATGACGTTTTCAAAAGGTATAATTGAAGACGTTCTCGTCAAAGTGGAGAAGCTAGTCTTTTCTGTGGACTTTCTTGTGCTAGAGATGGAAGATGACAAGGATAATATCCCTCTAATCTTGGGGAGCCCTTTCCTTGCTACTGCTGGAGCTATGATTGATGTTCAAAAAGGAGAGCTTAGATTGCAGATGGACAAAGAAGAAGTTCTTTTCAACTTGGACAAAGCAATGAAGATGCCCATGGAGTCTCAGTGTTATAGTATTGACGTGGTGGAGGAGATTGTGAAGGAGGATATGTCTCTGATCCTATCAAAGGATCCTCTTGAGACATGTTTGATGGAGTCTCTTACTTATCCCACTACGGAGCTTGACGGACTCTCCAACGAGGTATGTATTGAATTTCTTAAAAACTTACTTGCTTTGGGTGATGACAGGTTTGAATCGGAAAGAACTAAGGTGGAAGAAGTCAAGTGGACAAGGAAGTACTTACCTTTGGATAACAAGAGCTCTCTGATGGAAGTGAGGAAAGAAGAGTTGAAACTTTTGTCGGAACACTTGAAGTACGCCTTTCTTGGTGACAATGAAAAATATCTGGTAATTGTATCTTCTTCTCTTGATGAAGATCAACTTGAGGAGTTATTGACTGTTCTTAGGAAGTATAAGTCTGCGATTGGTTGGTCTCTTGAGGATTTGAAAGAAATTAGCCCTTCGTATTGCATGCATAGGATAAGATTGTTAGATGAGGCCAAGGCAAGTGTTCAGAATCAACAGAGGGTTAATCCCGCGATTCAAGAGATGATTAGGAAGCAAATCCTTACGTGGTTGGATGCTGGAATCATATATCCTATTAGTGATAGTCCCCATGTGAGTCCATTGCATGTAGTTGCTAAAAAGGGGGGCATGACTGTAGTAAAAGCTGAGGATGGAGAAGCGATAGCCACAAGGATTCCTACGTACATGTGTAGATTATAGGAAGTTGAATGAGAACACGTGTAAGGATCATTTTCCTCTTCCTTTCATGGACCAAATGTTAGATCGTCTTGCAGGGTATGAGTTTTATTGTTTCTTAGATGGATACTCGGGGTACAATCAAATCATGATTGCCCCCGAGGATCAAGAAAATACCACTTTTACTTGCCCCTACGAGACCTTTGCTTTTCGGAAAATGCCATTTGGGTTATGTAATGCGCCTGCTACTTTTCAGAGATGCATGATGGCAATATTCGATGGGTTGATAGAGAAGATCATGGAGGTGTTCATGGATGATTTTTCTTTTTTTGGTTCTTCCTTTGATATTTGTTTGTCTAACCTTGCTACTGTTTTGAAGAGATGTCAAGTGACTAATCTTGTCTTGAATTGGGAGAAGTGCCACTTCATGGTGAAGGATGGGATTGTTCTTGGGCATCATGTTTCAGCCAAGGGATTGCAGGTCGATCATGCTAAAGTGGTGGCAATTGAGAAGCTTCCACCACAGGCTAATGAAAGAGGAGTGCGGTCTTTCCTTGGACACGCCGGTTTTTACAGGAGATTCATACAAGACTTCTCAAAATACTCCAAGCCCTTATCTCACTTACTTGAAAAGGATGTTCCTTTCGTGTTTGATGATGAATGTCTAACAGCTTTTCAAGTTTTGAAGGAGGCGCTTATCACTGCACCTATCTTGATCACACCGGATTGGACTCAACCGTTTGTACTAATGTGTGATGCAAGTGATGTAGCACTTGGAGTGGTGCTTGGGCAGCTGAAGGAGAAGAAGTTCTGCGTCATTTACTATGCGAGTAAGACTTTCGATGCGGCACAAAAGAATTACACGGTGACTGAAAAGGAGTTTTTGGCTGTTGTGTACGCATTCAATAAGTTTCGTCAGTATTTGGTTGGCATGAAGACTATTGTGTACATGGATCATTCAGCGATTCGGTACTTGATGGAGAAAAATGAGATGAAGCCTAGGATCATAAGGTGGATTCTTCTACTTCAAGAGTTTGACATGGAGATCCGGGATAAGAAAGGTTCTGATAATGTGTTGGCGGATCACCTTTCAAGGTTGGAGACTAGGGAGCATTGTGATAATTCTTTCGAGTATATTGAGGAAATATTCCCGGATGAAAAGATCATGGTCGTGTTTGTTGAAGGGGCTGAGCGAGTGTGTGTGGTTGCTGCACAGGGAGTTGATCCATGTTATGTGGATTATGTGAACTATATTGCTGTGGGAGAAATTCCAAGGGATCTCAACCGATTTCAACTTGCTAAATTCAAGAGGGATGATGAGACTTTCATATGGTATGATCCGTTTGTGTACAAGATTTGTACGGATTCTATCGTCCGTAGGTGTGTGCCCGAGATGGAGAAGGAGAGTGTTCTCGAGTTTTGCCATGCACAACCTAACGGGGGGCACTTCAGCGCTCAAAAGACAGCAGCCAAGGTACTTCAGTCCGCTCTTTATTGGCCTACGTTGTTCAAGAATTGTGAGACCTATGTGGCGTCTTGTGATAAATTTCAACACATGGGGAACATCGGTAGGAGAGACGAGATGCCGCTTCAGCCAAGCATAGTGGTCGAGATTTTTTATGTGTGGGGTATCGATTTTATGGGGGCCTTTTCCCCCCATTTAATGGATTTTTCTACATTCTACTTGCTGTGGATTATGTTTCTAAGTGGGTGAAAGCGATTCCTACTCGCTTGAATGATTTGAAAACTGTTATATCTTTCTTGAAGAAGCATATCTTTGCCCGCTTTGGAGTCCCTAGAGCACTTGTTAGTGATGGAGGTACGCACTTCGTTAATAAATTTCTTGAGAAGGTGCTTAAAGGGTATGGTGTTAAGCATAGGGTTACTACACCCTACCATCCTCAAGCGAATGGGCAAGCGGAGGTCTCTAACCATCAAGTCAAACAGATTCTGAAGAAGGTGGTCAGAACCAATAGAAAGGATTGGGCTTTGAAGCTCGATGATGTCGTGTGGGGGTTCCGGACCGCGTACAAGACGGTGTTAGATATGTCACCGTATCAGATTGTCTATGGGAAGCCGTGCCACTTACCTGTAGAGATTCAACACAAAGCGTTTTGGGCTTTGCGAAGCTTGAACTTGACTCTCAAGGATGTGAAGGAGTTGAGGATGACTCACATAAATCTTTTGGATGAGTTTCGGAGTCGTGCGTACAAGAATTCCGAGATCTACAAGGAAAGGATGAAGAAGTGGCATGATTCGAAGATCTCATACTAGGAGTTCAAGCAAGGAGACGAGGTATTACTCTTAACTCTTGTTTAAAGCTTTTTACAGACAAGTTGAAGTCGACGTGGACGGGACAGTTCATGATTCATCGAGCCTTAGGAGGGGGGAGTTTTGAGCTCATTGATAAGGATGGAGACATTATTGTGGTGAATGGACATCACTTGAAGCATTATAGGTTGTCGGATGATGTTTGTGTCATCTTTGTGGATACCTTGATCTGAGTTGGTACCGTCGTGACTCTCCGACGTTAAACATGAGTGCCTTTTGGGGCTTTTCCTCCTATTTTAATGCTTTATTTCTTTCATGTGAGTAAGAAATTTTTATATTTGAAGTGCTTACTTATCAGCAATTACATCTCTCTGCAAACTTAGTTTCGACTATAGTTTCTACTAAGTTTGGGGGGGTGTGGTGTACTTACCTTGATAAGCACCGATAGTATAATCTTTTCTTTGTGACGTTTGTTAGGGGAGTTAATTTTTTGCGACATATTTAAAACTTTAACTGATTTGTATGTGTCGATTTTTTATAACTTGTCTAATGTTCCGTGGTGTTTTGTTGTTTCGTATTTTGAGTGATTGCGGAGTTACTCATGATTGATAAGTTTTTAAAGAACCAATTCTTGATGAAGTTGTGCTCTAGTTGGTACTTAATGATTCGTTTTGAAGTTTGAAGTGTGTAGGGAATGAAGAACACGCGTTTTGGAGCTTCCAGGGGATAGGTTCGACCAGTGCCAGGAGGTCGAACCCAACAGTGAAAGTTGAACCGTGGTGATAAATCATCCACTAAGGTGGTTCGACCTTTAAAAGCATAGTTTGACCTGATCCTACAGGTCGAACCAGTACAGTTGAAGTTTGATTCGACCACGACGTACTTGATTTGACCTGTTTAACAAGTCAAACTAAGGTCGAACTGGTGATCTGAAACATACAGTAGGGTAGTTCGACCTGATGCGTTTTGGTTCGACCTATTCCAGTAGGTCGAACCCAAGTCGAACCTGAAGAAGAACTCATCCAGAAGGGTGGTTCGACCTCGTTAGTCATGGTTCGACCTGTTCAACAACTCGAACCCAAGGTCGAACCAAGCCAGGTATGTGTTTTAAGTTCGATTTTTGACAAGGGTTCGATCATTTTTCACTTCACCCTTTCTCGAACCTTCACGAAATCACTACACCCTTGCACCAATTCTTCAATTACACTTGATTTCGCACCGATTACACATCACCACACCTTTAATTCATGACTTGGATGTGAATTTGGGAGAATTCTGTTGCAAGCTAGGGCTCAGTCGCGAATTTCTTGGGAATTTTGAGTGTTTGATCGTTCTTTTGGCATGGGAAAAGCTAAAGGTATGTTTTCTCAACTCAATTACTCTAGGATTGAAGCTTAGTGAATGCAATACGTTGTGGGTAAGAGGATTGATGTTGATGTTGGTTGAATTTCATGGTGAATGTTGATATTTTGATTTGATTCATATGAATTCTTGTTCATTGGTTTGAGAATGCTTGATTATTGATTGAACTTGAGTGTTGATGTGAATTGATCAATGATATTGTGTGTTTATGAGTATAAGCATGTCGGTTTGGTTGAATCGTTCAAAATTTGAGGAGTTCATGTTTTGACTTATTGAAATTCATGTGAATTGCTTTGATAAGTTGAAGGCATGCTTGTATGGCTGTGTTCGAATGATGAGGAAGATGTGATTGAAGTAGTTTGAGCATGTTGAAAAGCAAGTGGTGTTTGATGATGGTTGTTGAGGTGATATGTTGTTGATGAAGCATGGATGCTTGAAGTCTTGAGTAGAGTATATGATATGCTAGTCGATTACTTGCTTTCTTGTCTTGTTGGTTGTACTGAGTAGTTATTTTTAGGTATAGGACAAGGATCCAGACAAGGATCTGGGCAAGGCAAGGGGAAGGCAGCCAAAGAAAGATCGAAAAAGAGGCAAGATAGGCCTTCGAACGTAGATAAGGTGACGAAGACGCTGAGATTGCAAGAACGCCTTCCCGAGAACTTCAAGATTCAGATGCCTGATTGGGATGAGATCAAAGAGAAGTGGGCAGAGGTCTCAGAAAAGATAGCTCGGACTAGATACCAAGACGATGAGGCCATGAGACTCATGAGCATCCGGGATGATATGATGATGTTGTTCGATCAAGTGGGGATCCGCAGATTTATGGAGTTGAAGAGGCCAACTTACTTCCATGTTACAGCGGAGGTAGTTTGCTCCTTTGAGATGGATAAGGACCCACTTGGCTACTCGTATCAGTGTACATTTCAGTTGGGAGGAGTCCGAAGGAGATGGACGGCTGAGGATTTTAATCAGCTTTTTCAGACACCTCTAGAGATTTCTCGAGTGGAGCATGGACACTTCGACGCTAATAGGTTTTGGAGGGAGATCTCCGGGGAGATCAGAGACTATAAAATTAAGCAGGCTCGTGCGGCCTCGATCAAGAATCCAGTGTTGAAGTATATGGATCGAGTGCTCGAAAATACTCTGTTTGCTCGTTCGGAGGATGGTTGTATGTCTAGAGGAGAGCTTTACGCCTTATGGTGTATGATGAATGGGGTGAAGTTCAATGTGGGAGCATATTTTATCGCGCAGCTGCATCGATTCAGGACCATTGGATTTCAGAAGGTGAACATTGGAGGGTTGCTGACAATTGTAGCTGAGCACTACAACATGAACTTCACCGGCATTACACCTGTTAGAGGAGAGCCCGACTTGGTGATGCTCACATGCGTAAAGGGGGGATTTACACACTTTAGAGATGGTGATTGGTTCTTCAAGAGAGGACCAAAGCCATTCGACTTCATGTTTCCCTTTGACGTAAACAACATGACCACCGTTTGGAAGGCGAGAAACTTATTGATGAACTCCCTAGGACACACCACTATGTCCGTGACTGTGAAGACCAATGGGGATTGGAGAGCCGTGGCTAGGATGTGTACGGAAGGCAGATTGGCGGAGCTACAGCGAATTGTGGAACAGGAAGAGTACCATCCGCCACCACAGCAGCCTGAGGTCGAGCATTGGGTAGATGAGCAGCCAGAGATGGAGATTCCGGAGGAGGAGCAGCACGACGTGCCTAGGCATGCTCCAGTACCGCAGCAGCAGCGGGCTGTTCGGGATGATACCCGGGAACAGCTTCGCTTGATTCACGAGCAGCTGGTCGCGGTCGTAGCTGCACAGCAGGAGACGAACAGGCAGCTCGCACTTGCCAATGCCAACTACGCCATGTTGAACGAGAGGTACACTGCCTTGAATGAGCGAATTGGTAGAGTGAGTAGTCGGGTGGATCTTATGGATAGGAACATCAGCAGTCTGTCTCGAGCTGTAGAGCAGAGATTGGATGACGAGGATGATGATGATGAGGATGATGATGCTCCGGAGGAGTAGATCTTCAGGTTTTCTTTTGATTTTCTCCGATTCATCTCACCTCCATTCTTCTTTTTCTTTTTACAGATTGGGCTATGTTTATTGAGTGAGTGGCATGTATGTTCTTGGATATCGTTGTTAGGATAGAGGGATTCATGAGTGTTGAATACTTGTATGGTTGATTCGATTTATGGGCTATTGATTTTGTGCATTCATATGTTCATGTATTAATTTCTATTGATGAAAAGCATGTATAATTTGATAAGTATGTAGAGTTCTTGTGGAATTGATCTTAATTATATGCTATGAGGAGTACTTAGGATTCTATTTACCTATGTGAGAATTTGAGCCTTGTTAATCATGCTTGATCATGATTGTTTTATTCTTGAGAGGATCATTCATATGAACGTATTCTAGAAATTGGCTTGGAGTCTTGTGTGAAACTTATGATTGATAAATTGCTAGGACATGATCTTAGGCCATTATTTTGTGATTAAGCTACTTAGCTAAATTTTGTCCTTCCTAATGATTTTATTAACCTTTGGATTCCCCGTTGAGCCATTAAAAAACCTTTTCTTTGGTAGCCGAAGTAAATAACCTTATAAACCTGTACTTGAGTCTTGATTAATCTATTCATTGGTAGAGAGAGTTGAGGTGAGTAAGTGTTGTAAGAAGAAAAAGGAAGATAGAATATGGTTGGATGAAAAGAATATGGTTAAATCTTGTTCAGGGGTAGTGCCTGAAACTGGTGCCTCGATTGCTTATAACATAAAGTTTTAAGCTTAAGAGCAACTGTTTGATAAAGAGAAGAAGGGTAGTGCTTAAAACCGGTACTCGAATTGTCTAAAGAGACGATGTTGATGCACGGAAAAGAAGAAAAAATCCATGAGAAGAAGAGGAGAAGTTGGAGGAGATATTGCAGCAAGAAGAAGAAATTGAGAACCTCCAAGGTAACTCTCTACTAGTGTCTTAAGTTACTTTACTTAAATTTTTCTTCCTTTTTCCAAAGAGCCAACATTACAACCCAAAAACAAGTCCTTTGTGATTCTAGTGAAGAGTTGATTATAAGTTGATTTTTGAGACCTTTGCCTAGCTTATGGTTACGCATGAATATGAATTGATATTAGTGTTTATATTAGCCTATATAGTGCCTCACGCACTTGAGTGAAAGAGAATAAATACTAATCTTGTGAGCTAGATTACTTAGTACTCCGAATGGTGTGTGATTGGATTGGTTTTGCATGAGTGATATATATGAAGCAATTAATACTTGTTTGATTAAATGAAGTTGCATGTGTGATATGCGTTGTACTTGATCTTGGTGAATTATACACGACTCCTGTGGTTTGATTTGGTTGCCTCGGGACGAGCAACATGTAAGTTTTGGGGTTTGATGAGTGTGTAAATTCATAAGTTTGACATCATGTTTTGTGCTAGTTTTAGAGAGTTTTGATGTGGAAATAGGTGGAAAACCTATATATATTGTGAATTAGCATGAATCAGGTGTTAGTGGAGCTATTTAAGTGGTTTTCATAGCAAAATCGGAGTGAAAGTGCCAAGAATCGAAGAGACGAAGTCGAGACCACGTGAACCGCCAAGGAGAGAGGTAGGTTCGACCTGTTGGAGGAGGGTTCGACCTCTCCAGCAGGTCGAACCAGCAATGCAAAGCGGTAGAATAGGGGTTTGACCACGACTTGAGGGGTTCGACCTATCTATCAGGTCGAACCATGGTCGAACCAGTTTGCGAGAAAGTTGATTCGATCACGACGTTGGGGGTTCGACCTGACGGTTGGTCGAATCGAGAGCAGAAATTGTCCAGTAGCGTGGTTCGACCTATGGTTCGACCAAGACAGAGTGGTTCGACCTGTATAAGAAGACAAACCAAGTGCAGAATACTTCCAGTAGGTGGGTTCGACCTGTGGTTCGACCTGCGGCCAGTGGTTCGACCTGTTTGCTGAGGTCGAACCGTCGTGCGGAAACTTACCTTATCCGGATTTTCGAGGCCAAAATACGTGGGATCACTTGAAAAGCCCATTCCAAGCCCTAGAGACGTGATTACAAGTATAAAAGGAGGCTCATGCAGTCAGAGAAGAATGCAACAAGACAACAACACAATACAAGAGAGTTTTAGAGAGCGTAAGAACGTGAAGCACAAAAGGAGACTAGGAGGAGTTGTGACAGAGGTTCCGCTGGAGATTCACGTAAGATTGGTCCATCTAACAATGATTGCTCCTAGATCAATCATGGGCTAGAGCCATTTCGGTAGTTCTAGGGTTATGAAGGTTTCATGAGTTGATTTGTATTTCGTGTGTATACTCCATACAACACTACTTGTGGTTTATTTTATATAAGATTGTGCATTTTTAATCCATACTTATAGTTGTTTTGTGTATCAATAATCGTTGTGTAGAGTCTGAATGCATAACATGGTTATTGATTGAGTGCGTTCACTAATGAGCAGGGTTTATTGTTATAATTCTAAGTGAAGGGATTCCGAGATTTTATTAGAATCGTCTTATATGAATGTTTGTTAATTGAATTGAATTCGGGTTAACAAGTAGGATTAAGAGTATAACTTTATAGTACCTAAAAAGAGAGATCAAATCAGGTTAGAGTACTAAGTGCACGGGAAATAATTGATTATGATAGTACCTAGAAAGGGGGGTAAAGTATACATCTTGCTCTGAGGATACTCACACGTGTCAAAAGCTTATCTATTTGTGTTTATAGAGTAGATTTGCATGGTCTAGCGATGCGTCCATAAACCACAAGGCAGAGTCGGACATCGACACACGAAAGTATGAATTAACGAATGAAACTGGATGGCCTGACGAACTACCTATCATCCATTTGATCACAACAACTCTTCTCTTGTTCTTGTTATTGATTTGCTATTTTAATTGTTACTTAGTTTAAAAACCAACAATTACAATTCTCAACATAGTCATAATTGCTAGAAAATAACTAAAGTAATATTTATCCGTCCCGTGGATTCGATATTTAACTTGGTCACATTCGAAACTACAATTGGTATCCTTCATACTTGGGGATTAAAATTGTGTGTTGAGAAAACACCCAACAAGTATGTTGAATTGTATTGTTATTTGATGGCATTTTAAATGGATGTAATAGTTTTATTTTATTAGTGTATATGTTTACATTTACAAATGTATTATTCCTTTTATACTAAAGTATAAAATAAATAAATAAATGTAAAAATGTATACACTTCTTAAGAAAAGCTTATATGTTATTGAATTAAAACTTATACACTTTGATATTATTAAAGTATGTGTGATTTTAAATATTAACAGTATTATTTTTTGTTCAATTTACTAATTAATTGTTGAATGTGGTAATTAATTTTATAAATAAAATTGTATTATTTTATCTCAATTTTTAAATACGCATTTAAATATTTAAATAAACTATATTTAATCAACATTACACGTATTTTCTAATAAATGTATTATATCTTATAATAAAATGTATAACATTTTATACTAATATGTATAACTAAAATTAATAAATATATTGATGAAAATATTGATAAATATAATACCAATATTTTTTTATAAAATAATACATTTATCGATAAAAATGTACACATTATTAAATATATATGACTAATCTACATTTGATTATGAAAATTCATATAAAAAATCAATTAAAGTTAATGCAATTTTTGTACAAATTTAATGATACATATAAGAGTAAAATATATTACATTTATATGATAAAACATATACACTGTCGAATTAAAATAAAAACTTCCCACGCAATTCTCATCCTTTCAAAAAGATACATTTAAGAGTAAAATATAATACATTTATACGATAAAACGTATACACTGTCGAATTAAATTGGAACTTCCCACCCAATTCTCATCTCTTTCAGAAGATACATTTAAGAGTAAAATGGAATACATTTATATGATAAAACGTATACATTTATACACTGTTGAAATAAACTTCCCACCCAATTCTCATTATTTCAGAAATCACAATACCATCTCGCATTTGTTAGAAAGAAAAAAGGTAGCTTTACTTTGTTTCTTGGAATCGAGAAATGAATTTTTCTCATACAATACCTCTAATCACAGATCTGTTTGTTTAATCACAAATCTGTCTGATGAGAAATGCTTCTCATCCATTGAATTTACAATTGAAGCCTCACGTAAATCTATAGGAGAGAGGGCGGCGAATTAGATGAAGAATGTAAGAGGTGGAGCCGGCGACGTCATGCGATGGAGATAGATAATCAAAATTCAGCATCGGGGTAGTGGAGAGAGAAGACCGAGATGGAAGAGATAGCCGGGTGGAGAGAGAAGACCGAGGTGGCGCGGACGGCGTCGGGCAGATGGAGAGAAATCGAGATTCAGCGTTGCGGTGGAGAGAAAAGACGAGATTGGAAGATAGATAAAAGATGAGATTGAGAAATCAGATTTGGGAGAGAGACCGTATTTTAGAGAGATAAAAATTGAATGAACCATTAAGCTTATTTGAAGTATAAGTATCCGGGTCATGGATTAAATTTGACCTAGTTGCACCTTAAAAACTATTATACAGTAGTATTTGCCTATCATAATATATATAATTGAGAAGTAGTTACTTAAAATAGTTTTTTGCAAAAATATAGGTGGTAACATTAGGTGCATTCTTAAAATTTTTTTCATATGTGTTGCTTTTTTATTGGTTGATCCTTATTTAATTCATTTCATTTATTTTTTTAATTTAATGATTAATATTTATCAACAATTAATTGTATTTAATTATAACAAATTTCTAAGTGTTAAGCATTAATGATTAAATATATATTAATTTCTTTATTCTACATTGTAAAAATAAATATTAAATTAAAACATTTAAAACGTATAGTAATAGTTAAAACGGTTATTACTTTTTTTAAATCCAAAATAAAAGGAAATAATCTATATTTTAACAAAATAAAGTATGAAAACTAATACTTAATTGATTATATTTTATTTAAAGTCAATATAAAATTTAAAAAAATATATTAATTAAAACAATTAAATTATTTATTTATATATATAAAGACTAAAATAAAATAAAAATTTTATGGACTACTTAATGATTCCATTTAATATAAATCTTACATATATTTAATTAAATAATAATATTGACATATAATAACTTTGATCATGAACTATTTTTTTTTAAATTTCATTTAACTGTAATATAATTTAAAAAAATATAACCTATTTTTAAAAAATAATATTCTTTTAATATTTATGCTAATTATATTTCTTTATAAAATTAAAAAATAATTACTTCAAATAATATAATAGTAAGAAATAAAGTAATAATATTAATTACTCTTTAAAAAAATATATTCCATAATATTAATTTTAATATAATATAAATAATTTTCGGGCTTAAATAATCAAAATATATAATTTATTAAATACGATATTTTTTTTGAAAAATATTATATCCCACGTAACACGTGGGTTATATACATTAATTAGTATGTTTCATTTGGAATTTTATTATTATTATTAACAAGTGTTTTATTTAATTTTAAAATTATAAATTAATTTTATTTTTTAATAGAAGATTATATATTGATGTCTTTTTTTTAAATCAATTTATGTCATATATATATGGATATATTTTATATATCTATATTTTTAATATGTAGTGGGTTAAGAAATATAACATTTTAATGCAGAACGGGTAGCTTATTAGTATTATGTATGAGCCCCCATGAAAATATATTGATTGTTTTGTATGTGTCTCATTTAAAAAAAATAAAAATGTAACAATATTTGTGGCACACACTATTTGGTAAAATGTGATAACACTCATAAGATGAAGGGAATATATTTTTCTAATGCAAATTGGGTGGGATGAATGAAATATATTTATTTAATTTTTAAATTATAAATTAATGCCATTTTTAATACAAGATCATAAATTAATGTTTTTTTATTATCAATTTATGTCTTACATATTATTATTATTAACAAGTGTTTTGTTTAATTTTAAAATTATAAATTAATGTCATATTTTAATATAAGATTAAAAATTAATTTCATATTTTTTTATTTATCACTATAGGTCATACATAATAAATATGGGTTATATGCATAATTTTAGTAAAATTTAACAATATTTGCAGGACGGATGAGAGTATATATTTTTGGTGAACTTTATATAATATAAAAACTTATTTTGGGGTATATTTCATAGATATAGTGGATTGAAAAATATAATATTTTAAGTATTTGTTCTGAGTATCCACATGAACGACACCAGGGTTCGTGAGCAAAGTACGTGCATTTGATGGGGCTCGTGAGAGTGTGTGCCCTCAGTCGTCGGTGGCGAAGATGTTTCAATCTCATAATTCAACGATCGTGGCACCGGGATTGTTAAAATACTCCTGACAGAATTTACGAATTCAAGAGAGAAGCCCCGACACCAATAGCAGGTGTCCTCACAATTGAGTCTTTCATAGGAGAGGGGACAATAGAAGCCAGGGCGGATTTTGGTGACCCTTGGTGAAGTTCAGGAATTTGGGTGGGTGAGCAGGGTAGAGATAGATATTCTACCTGATCCCCATCTACCTCGCGTGAATATTTATCAAAAGTATTAATTGCAGCACGGAGGAAGTCTGCCCATGGAGCGGGTTGTGTAGCAAGTCCATAGCTATAAGTATGCCCTTTTAGGGACTGTATTATCGAGTCAAAGCACTCAATATGATCTTGCTGAAGTTTGGAATCTAAAGCTTCATACCTATTACTTGTTCCTACCCTAGAAGTGTCATTGTTTGAGGGCGGGACACCTGAAGGCAATTTGAGAGTAGCCAAGAGATTAAAGGCTGCATTAATTGTATCTGAGGAAGCAGTAAGATCGGCCAACTGAGACTTCCTTGTTTCAATAGGCGCCCAACCAAGAGAGAGGTTCACAGAGGGAGGGGATGACTTTGGGGACACTGGTATTAAAGCAGGCATTTGGGTAGGGAAGCCGGGCTCAGAAACTGTATCAACAGCAGCATGATGATCATCAACAACAGGAAACCTGTTATCAATGTTTGCAGGCTGTAAAGCCAATTGAATCGAAGGGTCTTCCGCATTTACACGTTCTAATACATCCGCCCCAGCTAACACTGGACCTGTCCGGAGATCAGTCCTATGTGAAGCAACATCAATAGCTGTTTTATCAAGGTCGACATGTGGACTCCTCACCTGTACAGAATCCACATGTGGAACCCGAGCAAGAGGATCAAGGATCAAGGGATTTTGGTTTCCAAGCCTTTGTAGGTTGAAGAGGTTGGTCTTCATCAGCCTTCCCCTTTTGTTAAGAAGTGGTTCTCACCTTTTTTTTACAATCTGATACCACATGGCCCAGGGTAGAACAAGCCTCATAAGAAATTGAAATATGTTCATATCCAATTAAAACTTGCAAAGGATCTCTGATGTCTAAATCAACCAAAACACGAGCAAAGTACCCGGTAGAGCCATTCAATGCTCGATCATCAATACGAACAAGAGAACCAATTGATGCAGCAATAGATAAAAGTACATGTTCTATCTATAGCTCCAACGGAAGTTCATATACTCTAATCCATACTGAAACAATTGAAGAATTAACCTTGTAAGGGTTGAAGAGAGGAGTCCACTTAATTGCTCTGATCTTTCCAGCCTCAAAATCAAATCAACTAGTCCTTAAGATATTCTGCCTACACATATAATCAGCAACAAAAGCATGAAAGTACCCTCTATCAAGGGAAATTACAAAAACAGAATGAGTATTCCAAAGGGTCTGTAATTTCAGATAAGTCTGAAACCAATACCCCAAATTTGGTGTCTCCACAGGTTGCGTCGGCGACTTTCAAATAGGCAGTTGGTTCTTCACCGCTCCACAGGTGTGCTTCTCCATCAGCAATTGCAACACTGGCAGGTAACTTATCGGCGACAGCAACCCCACTACCGACAACATCACGGCTGACTGGTCCTTCTTCTTACAAGGACGTGGTTCATAGAGGTCGGCACCCATGGATAGGAGTCTCTCACAAAACTACCACGGCTTCGCCGGTGATGCGGCCCTGTTCTGATGAAGTGGTAGCTTTCATGGAATCAATTTGGGAACCCAAAACCTCTGAAATTTTTCCTCTTTTCGATCAAAATCAGGAATTTCAATCTAGATTGACGATTCTTACTTGTATAGCAGGACTGATCTTTGTTCTTCTCTTATTATTGTTCGAGTTCTACTTGATATAGGGCAAAAACCTCTATCTCCAGGAGAAATATAATATTTTAATGTATAGTTGATAGCTGTATTAGTGTTGTGTGTGAGCCCCATGAAGATATATTAATAGTTTGTTGTGGGTCTCCTATACCAAAAAGAGAAATGTAATAATATTTGTGGACTATTTTATAAAATGTGACAACAGGACCACATTTTGATAAATGAACCCACACAAAACAATCAATATATCTCAATGGGGACACACACAACATTAATACAGTTATCTACTATATATAGATTAAAATATTGGGTTGGTCTTGCATGAAATCGTATCAAGTGAAATAATTATTACTTTCACTATAAAATATATCACTTTCGCTATAAATATTATCACTTTTTATTTACACTATAAATTATTCATGAAATTACATTATCAATTTTTTTTAAAAAAATTAATAGTTACATACACATAATATATTTAAATTCTAATAGAATTCTAATTATTAAATAAAATTAAATGACAATTTGATAACTTGTTCCCGTGCAACGCACGGAAAGTGCTAACTAATGTAAAACATTTTAATTTATATCTCAATTTTAGGTTATATAACTCATACTCCCCGTCTCACCACAATGGTAGCGAAACTTTTTTGCACGTAAATTAATGGATATACTCCCTCCATCCCACCCAAATAGCATCATTATCCTATATTGGACGTCTTATCCAAATTGTAAAATTTTCCTGTTTTAGTAAAAAGGGTCCACCAATGGCCCACCACTACCCATCACATCTATCTAATACACCTATCCACTTTACATAAAATAATAATATTTTTTAATTTACGTGCAAAAAGCAAATGCATCTTTTTGGATGGGACGGAGACAGTAATATTTAATGAGTAGTTGAGGGTAGTTGTAATGAGAGAAATAATATTTTAATATATAGTGGATATGTGTATTAGTATGGTGTGTGGGTATTATGGAGATATATTAATTATTTTGTGTGGGTCTCATTACTAAAAAGGGAAATGCATCTCTTGTGTTGGGACAGACGAAAATGATAAAATGCACTTCTTGTTGTGGGATGGAGGGAGTATTTTAGAAGTGTCAAATGTTCGGATTTTTTTTCTTTAGTTAATATAAATGAACATTTTTTAATTAGGTAAGTCTTGTGTAAGATTGTTTCACAGTGATGCTATTTTATGATTTTGTAATTATGTATCACTTTTACTATAAAAAATATTATTATTTTCTCCATAAAATGTTATCACTTTTTATTTACTTTATGAATTGTTCATGAAATAGTAGTTCACTATACTATTTTCACTTTTCATTGATTGAGTTTTATTTTTCTAAAGATAATTATCACTTTTTTACGTCTCACTTAAGGTTTACGTGACATGATTTCATAAGTCTTTGGCCTTTTAATTTATATGTCTATATGTTATATTTTCTGTAAAATAAAAAAAGAAAGTTTTATTTTAGAAGTGTCTAATGTTTGAATTTGTTTCTTTTAGTTACGGTTTGTCGTAATTTTTTTCAAATTTAATATAATATTATAGAATAATTAAAATGTTTATTAAAATAACATACTGCATTTATCTCTCAATAGTTTGTACATTTTTTATTTTGAACCGTTTTACAAAAGTTTGCACCCATAAAAAAAGTAAAAAGTCAAACAATCACCCTCCTTCCATAAACTTTATTAACAAAAAAATCACCCCTATCAAATATACCTAACATATTTTATTATTTATTTATTACCAAAAAATTTTATAATACCCCTAAAATATATCATTTTCCTAAATGTGTCTATGTTGGAGGAGGGATGCAAACTGAAAAGAGACGAAAGGAGTACATTTTATTTAATGATATAATTTGAAAGTTTATAATTCTTTTAAATTATCTTGTATGATTTTAAATGGAAAAAATAATTTTTTTAATAAATCTTAAAATGAGAAATAGAAGTATATATATATATATATATATATATATATAAATTCTCTTGTGAAACTTTACTTTTGTGAGACAGATGTGAGACGGATATTTATATTTAAATTAAGAGTACTGTTAAATACACATCATTTTTATTGAATACACACCCCTTTTAAAATGATTAAATCTTAATTTTATTATATACACACCCCCTAAAACAAAAATTACCCTTTTTAATTTTAATATTATTATTCCCCCTCAATAATTTTTTTAATAATTATACACGCCCCTTCATAAATGCAGTACACTATAACTCAGAGAAATTTTTTGGATTCCAGGTTTTGGAACCAAAAAGTTCTTCCTGATTATACTTCTCCCAAACTTGATTCCTAAAATGTTTTAGTCTGTGAATGCTTTTCCTACGCCAATTTCTCTAATTTTTATATATTAACTGAATCATGGGCCAAGTTCACCCGCCAATTTGGCATTAGTGCTGATTGTAGCCTTTCAATTTCCTTTTGAAGCCCATCTTTCGAAGGATGTTGCAGCCATGGACCGAGAATATATCTGATATGCCATCATTTAATTCGAATTCATTACTCGAATGCATTATTTAACTCAAATTCATTACTCGAATACATTATTTAACTTGAATTTATTATTCGAATATGTTTACTCGAAAAAAATTTGATTCAAATTTTTCACTAATGAATTGAAAGTTTATCAATTTTGAGTACGCTATTAGTGTAAAAAAATAAATCATTTTTAACCATTAAAAATAACTTACAAGAATGGAGTAATTTTTTTTGAAAATTTAATAAATTATATGTAAATTTTTGTAATGTAAAATTTACAAAAATTAGTAATATAAAATTAATAAATACATTAAAATTTATAAAAATTAGTATTATAAAATTAATAAATACATTAAAATTTAATACTCCCTCCGTCCTTGTCATAGGTCCCCATTTGTTTTTTATACGTAGATTAAGAAGTATTATTATTTCATATGTAATGGGTAGTTGTATTATATGTGGGTCCCTTTTTAATAAAAAAAAATAAAAACCTTTGAATTGAACGCCCAATATAATAAAATTGAGACCTTTTGATAGGACAGAGAGCATATAAAATTTCACATAATAAATAAGAAAAATAAATTTAATATTAAAATATTTGATAATATAATCGAATCCCGTGCATCGCATGGGGTCAATAATAGTAATATACTATAACAAAGAAAGGTATTACTTCAACATCAACATAGCATACTTTTATCTAACATACAATAACACAGAAGTTAGGTATTATAACTGATCCGCGACATACTGTAACATTCGTACACCGTGGTGCACTACTTTCTTCACTTCATCATAGTCATTACACTTTACAATAATATTTACATAATATAACACGGAAATAAAAAACAATAACTTAAACTGAGTACACTTTTAGCTAATCTACAATAATACATATATGACAAACTATAAGACTGAAATGATGTACTATAACATCAACCAAATATACTTCTATCTCAAATACAATTCAATGTCGCAGAAATTACATATTATAACCAATCAGCGACATACTATAACACAAAATTAACACACTATAAGACATACACAATACACTTTTACATAATATATTATAACACACAAACATTAAATAACCAGGTGGCTAGCCCACCTAGCCACTGGGCTCCTCACTAAGGTGAGCGACCCAAGTTCGATTTCCTTTGAGAGCGAATTAGGAGGGGAGATATAAGGAGCCTTGGAGGAAGAAAAAGTAAGGGTGCTTGATATAACTACTAACTATACTGACAACTAACATTTTTCTATTAAAAAATACAAGCATAAAATACTATAACACAAGAACGACGTACTAAAAAATAAATGAAATATTGTTTTAGGTAACATACAATAACGCAAAAATTATATACTATAATGCGGCTTTCTCATACTATAAACAAAACATAATATACTTTTAGCTGACATACTATAGGACACAACAACATAAAAACGACATACTATAAGACTACTGAAATATTCTTTCAGCTAAGATATAATAACACAAAAATTACATATTATAATTCATCCATGACATACTATAACACATGTAATGTACACGAGTGTTAATGAGGACAGATTATGATTTGAACCGACGATTCCCCAAAGTGAAAAAAATAACCACCAAAAACACGAGTAATCAGATCGAGAGGTTATTCTTGTTCATAGCAATAAATACTAAGAATTAAATGATTTGAATTCATTCATCCCATAAATTTAGGAACTACAAAAAATAATGTGCATTGACTAGTCATAATTCATCACATGAATTTAGGAATTATAAAAGATAAGAGAGTTGACTAATCATAATTATACTATAATATATTATTAAATTTTAGATAATATGTTGGGTTGACTCGTCCCACGACTCGTTGATGAGAGTGAAAATCAGCGTGTTTTAGTGTCCAATTTAACTTTTTTATGAGAACTGTTGTAATATATTAGCACAAGTGTATTATATTCAATATATATGAGAAAAGGTGCATTTTAGGTGTTTTATGATATTTTAGGTGGAAAAAATGATCAAAAATGCAAAGTTGGAGAAAATTTGCAACTTGTGTAAGGATGTTGAAAAACACATGTCCAACTAGTGTAGTTATACTATATTTGTGTGGAAGTCCAAATTAGTCATGTGATGCACTGTTAAATAGCCAAGGAAGTGAGGGTCGTTTTGGCATAAGAATCACTAAAATCGAAGTTTGGATGTGGAATTTATGCGCGAAATGGTGAGACTGCGTAAGGCTGTTCGACCTGGACCCTTTCGTTCGACGAAGCCCTTTTTGGTCAAACGGATGTGCAGGAGTCCAAATCCATATGGTTTTACACCCCCAGTGCGTGTATCTGCATATTTTTGTCAAAAAAGCTAATCAAAGGTCCATTAAAAGAGTCTGAAAGTATAAAAGGGATGCATTTTACATCAGAAAAGAGACCGTAACCATCCTACACCACCCCACCAGGGGGATTACCCCCTACACCATCATCCACATACATCCTTTCCTCTATCCATCACTGTGAAGATTCATTTGTAGAATCAAAAAGGAGAATTAAAAGGATTTTAAGAGATGGAAGAAAAAGGAAGGAGATCGCTACAGCAAGGGTTTTTTATTCTTTTCTTCTTATTTTTGATTTTCCGGACTATAGGTAAGATCTATCCAACCCCCATGTGTGTTTCCTACAACACCATGGGATAGAACTATTTTGGTAGATCTAGAATTTTAAAGGTTTTATGAGTTAATTGAACTCTTGTGTGTATCCTCCTACAACACTACTTGTGACTTTATTTTATATGATATGATTGTGTCTTCTTAACTCATATTTACGGTCATTTTGTGTATCCTCAACTGTTATATAGAGTCTGAATATATATCTTGATTGTTGATTGACTGTGTTCACCGCAGAATAAGGTTTTATATTATGATTTTTCTAAATGAGGGGACTCCGGACCTTCATTAGAATTGTCACATATGAATGCTTGTTAATTGAACTGAATTTGGGGTTAATAAGCAGGATGAAGAGGTTAATTTTATAGTACATATAAAGGGAGATCATATCAGGTTAGAATACCAATCCTAGTGGAAAATAATTGATACTGATAGTACCTAGAAAAGGGGTGAAATTATTCTCTTACTCCGAGGTCATTCACACGTGTTACACACATGTTTACTTGTGTCTATAGAGTAGATATGCATGGTTTAGTGAGGCATCTATAGTCCATAAGGCAGAGTCAGACAGTGCACTTGAGAGGGAAATTAATTAGTAAAACTGGATTACCCTAGGGCTACCTATTCTCCATTCTTGAGTCACTTTCAATTCTTCTAAGTGCTTTTATTTAATTATTATTTAATATTTGTGTTAGTAGATTAATAATTTGCTATCTTAATCTTTATTATTAATGGGCGTTTTCTCAACACACAATTAATCCCCAAATATGAAGGATGTGATTGTAGCTTAGATAAGAACCAAGTTATATTTATCGAACCCAAAGGATGATTCTTTATCAATTTATTATTATCTAAATTAAGAGAAACTATTGTTGGGCAATTTGAGTCGAGAATAGTGATTAATCTAATAAATAAATAATTAAATAATAAGTAAAATAGAGACAATAGAGATAAACAAGAGTTGATAAGTGAGAAGATAGATATCTTTTCGGGCCATCCAGTTTCACTAATTAATCTCCCTTCCGTATGTCAATGTCCGACTCTGCTTTGTGGAATATGAACGCATCACTAAACCATGCAAATCTACTCTATAGACACAAGCAGATAAGCGTGTAATACATGTGAATCACCTTGGAGAAAGAACATAATTATACCCCCTTTCTAGGTACTATCAGTATTAATTATTTCCCGTGCACTAAGTACTCTAACCCGATATGATCTCCCTTATAGGTACTATATAATTATCATCTTTATCCTACTTACTAACCCGAATTAGATTCAATTAATAAGTATTTATATAAGATAGTTCTAATGAAACTTCGGAGTCCTCTCACTTAGAATCATAACATAGAATCCTGCTCAACAGTGAACGCACTCAATCAATAACTATGATAGGTATTCAAACTCTACATAATAGTTAAAGATGCACAAAGCAACTCTGAGTATGAATTAATAAAGCATTATCTTATATAAAATAAATTCACAAGTAATGTTGTACGGAGTATACACATGGAAGTTCAACTAACTAGAAAAAAACCTTCATAACCCAAGAACTACCAAAGCAGATCTAGCCCATGACGCTTTGAAGAACATTCATGATATTTGGATAGATCTTACCCATAGTCTTGAAAATTATAAGAAAGATTAAGTTGCAAAGTAAACCCTAGATGTGGGCATCATCGCTTCTCACTCCGTCTTGAATCTTCACTTGATTCTCACTTGATTCGTTGCACGAATCTCTCTATACAGTTCCTGCGGATGGAGTTAGGATTTGGATGTGGTGTAGGATGAATGTGGAATCCAACTCTCTTTTTGATGTGATCGGCATTTCTTTTTATACTTATAAAACTCTCCTTACGGACATTTACTAGGCTTTTCTTGGAAAATACGTCAATTCATGCACAGGAGGGTCGAAATGTACTAAAAATTGGGGCGCGTGTCCCCGCTTGACCAACATACGTTAGTCGAGCGACCCTCCTGAGGTCGAACGACATCTCGATCTTCGTATTTTTTTATTTTGAGCACTTCTGATTTGTTTTCCTTCATAAATATACTCAAATAGCCTCAGTAACCTCTGATTCGTGAACTTTCCATAAGTATACCGATTTGCCTCAACAATAGCCCAAATCGTACTTTATTTCTATACAAATCGGAGCTCAAAATACGTGAATTATCACTCTCATTAATTGTCACTTATCTTAATTAATTTAGTTAATAATTAATTGATAGTACGCCATCCTTTGGGTTCGATATTTAACTTGGTCGCTTTCCTAAGCTGCAATTGATACCCTTAATACATAAGGATTAATTTTGCATGCAAAGAAAATGCTCATCAAGTTTTTAGCATTTCGTTGCCAGGGATGACATTTATTATTGATTTTATTATTTCTAGTTTGATTACGACTTTTACTTGTGATTATTTATTTATATCTAATCTTAAATTTTTCTGAGATACTTGTGCACTAGGAAAAAGAGAGGAACAAATAACACACTTAGCTGAACATGGCCGGAGTAAGGCAGAATCTGGATAATATTGTCATACGTGGTATTGGCAACATGGGATTGACAGGAGCAAGGGGGCAGATGATGATTTTGAGATACATCCCGCTCTAATCAATATGATTGGAAAAGATTCATAGGTTATGCAAACACTCAAAAGGATGTTAGAGATCATGACAATTTTAGGCAGATCACCCTATTCAAGTTATCTTTAATTGATAGGGCAGAAGATTGGTATGAGACTCTTGATGCTGTTAACTGCACTACATGGGACTAACTGCATCAGAAGTTCTTGGAGATATACATGTCACCTTCTAAGGTGTTTACAATGAAGCAAGTGAAGCAAGAATCACCCAATTTGTTGTGAATCAGGGTGAGAAATTTCATGAGGCGTGGGATAGGTTCAAAGATATTCTCAGGCGGTGTCCACAACATGGGATGTCTAAGGCTCAATACACATGGCTCAGTACATAAGGATCTTTTACTATAGATTGGATTGTGAGTCGTGTATTCTTATTGATGCATCATCAGGTGGAGTATTGTTATCTAAGACAACACTTGAAGCAGAAAAGTTGTTTGAAGACATCTCTATGAATTCACGTGACTGGCCTACGGAAAGAGTAAGAGGATCCTATGTACTAGGTAAGGTGGCTCTGGTTGAACATCAAGTGTTGAAGTCGAATAGGGATGATGAGATCGTCTCTAGTCTAGTTAACATCAATAAGCTACTAGAGTCCCAACAGAAGCAGATTATAGAGTTGGTACAAAGGGGGCCTAATATGCAACAACAAGAAGTGAAGGCTAGTGTTGAAGATACCCTCAATCGGTACATGGCAAGGAATGATGCAAGGGTTGACCACATCGAAGCTAGTTTGAATGTTAATCATATAGGCATGTCTAAGCAGTTGAAGGACCTTACTTTGTTGATGAGGCAGATGGCCGGGAATGTAAATCAGCTGACGCAGACGTTGGAGAAAGAAAAGTTCCAGTCTCAAGGCATAACGAATTTTAAAGAGTGTAAAGCCATCACATTGAGGTCCGAAACACCGTACGATGATCTGATGATGCTAGCAGTTGAAAATAAAGCCACAAGGACCCTGTTTGACCTAGCCTACTGGTCGAACAGAGGTCGAAAAACCTGCATCGGGTCTGTACAATGATGTTATGCAGTCAGGCATCACGTTCGACTAAAATATGGTCCATTCAACCAAGGATGTTGGTCGAACAGAGGTCAAACAGCCTCATATGGGTCTTTACAATCACGACATACAACCAGGTGTCCCGTTCGACCAGAACAAAGGTGTTCGACTACAACATCTTGGTCAAACAGCATTTGAATGGAAAAACATAGAAGAGATGATCATTTTCGTGTAAGAATCATCTCAATCGAAGTTCGGATGCGAAAGTTATGCTCAAAACCCTGAGACTGCAAAGTCACACCCTGGAGGTCCATTCGACCAGTCGTTCGAGTCGAACAATAATGAAATTAAGATGTCCATGAAGACTCAATCATGCATGAGCATATATGTGATTTCTAACTTGTTTAATCTTAATTTTAATAGGACAGATAATTTTGAAATTGAGTGGAAGATTGACAAAGAGGAGTCTAGATAGCCATGGGAGGAAGGAAATTTTGAGGATCATATTTTTGTGACCAAAAAAGGTGAGGTGCTGAGTGTAGACAACAAGAGGGAGAAGAAGTATTTGAAGGTGAGGATGCAAGAGGACCGCTCTCTGATCCAGTAGTTCAAAAGATTGCATACCGTCATAACTCTCCGATGTTAAATATAAGCGCCAGTTGGGCGCTTGCCCTTCCGTTTTATTACTTTTGTATTTCTTTTGTGTGAGTGAGGAGTTATTATATTTAAGGTGCTCACGCCTAGGCAATTACATCTCTTTTCAAACTTAGTTTCGACTTACGTTTGAACTAAGTTTGGGAGGGTGTGATGTACTTATTGTTGGCATTCAATTGATAGGTTAACGTGAACCGTTAGGGTTCGATACATTTCTAACAGTCAACAGAAGCATGAAAACAAGAAATATATTACCTTTTACCAGGGTATGTTAGAGAAGATGAATTCTCGCTGGCAGCCTGCACAGCCTCACCGGTTTGGGCATAACTCTCTCATTCGATCTCAAAATTTAGTGATCTATGCGCCAAAATGATCCCCTCTTCCGTGGCATTTCGTCAGTATATCACACATTAAATTATGATATCTATACGATTTTATAAAAATCATACAATTTGGCAGACAGCAGTAGCAAATGACTTCTTGATCTTCTGTTGTATTGCCAAGTCCAATCTCGACGTCGTGTGGGCGATGATCTTCGAGATCTTCTTAATCGGCTGTTCTATCTACCCTCTTCACGTGTTATGCGTGTCTAACCTAGGGTTAGAACATGTGAGATTACTTATATATGGGCTACAATAGGGACCAGGAGGAGAAATTAGAGTTGGTCCTCCATTGGGCTTAAGTATTCATGTTTAGCCAAAAACTTATACTTAAGTCCAATAATAATAATATATACTACTAAAATATTATTACTGCACTACCGTTCTAATCCCATAATTACGTTATGGGCTCATTCTTATTATGAGCCTGTTAGTCTCCCCATGTTTATGATATACAATGCCCATTAATTAATTAAGTTACTGACAACTCCATTAATTAATATCTCATCCAAGAGTAGTACTACTCAATCTCATTATCATGTCGAAATAAATCCATCTGCAGAGTTTACATGATAATCCTTATGAGCTCCTCAATGGGACATCATCAACCTATAACGAACACGGATTCCTTCTACAATCAACAACACACCATAGAAACAACACTATTTCCCAACCTACCGAGTTTGTTGATTTAATACATGTAAATCTCACCCATTGATGAATCAAAAAAATACATAATACCTTACGTGTCGAGGTTATTGTATAGGAAGGATTAAGAGTATGAACATCCATAATAACAGAGATTAAGTTCTTCTATAAGTCAGTATAAGTCGAACGATCTCAAGCGGTCCTACTCAATACACACAAGTGCACTAATGTGATTCTATAGCCAAGACATGCCAATACCAAACCACACTATAACCATCCCGATAGAGAGTCCTCGTCTATCTCGGTTGTGAGCATCTGTTATATTTTATAAGGAAATCGGTAATAAGATCTTCTGCGTGTTGACGCACAATATATTATATATAGTATAAAGTAAATGAACTATTGCATCGACATATAAATAAATTATAAGACACAATCATTTGATCATATGATTCTCAATTTAAATAAATTATTTAAATATTGTTCGTACAAAAGCTAGGTTTTTAGTATACAATCCAACAATCTCCCACTTATACTAAATGACTATGCTATCATGTCTTTCGCCATACATCTAATTCCCACTCTCACTACACAATCATCAAAAGCTCTCACTTTAAGGTCCTTGTAAATGGATTTACTAGGTCATCATCCCATGCAATCTAGGCGACAACAACTTTTTCCTCATAATACGATTTCTCGTAACATGTGGTACTCGCGCTCCATGTGTTTAATTGTCTTATGGGCTCAAGATCCTTTCAAGTTTGCAACTGCACCATTATTATCACAATAAATTTTGATAACCTTGGCCAAACTTAGAAACCACATCTAAGTCCATCATGAAGTTTCTAGAGTTATATAAATACATTGGCTGTCTCATAGGCTCCATTATTATCATCTTCTCATGATGGAGTCTGGAGTCTGAAATATATTTCTATATAACACTCTGATGAGAGTGAAAATAAGCGTGTTTTAATATCCAATTTAATACCTTTTTGATTGATATTGTAGTCTTATATGAGCACAAATGTCTTATATTCATTATATTTGAGAAAAAGGTGCACTTGAGGTGTTTTGTTGTGTTTTAGGTGGAAAAAGGATCAAAAGAGCCAAGTTTGAGAAAAGGTGCAATTTGTGCAAGAATGCTGATAAACGCACATCCAACTTGTGTAAGTATTATGTATTGATGTGGAGCTCTGAACTGGAAGTGTGATATATGTTGGAAAGCTACAGAAGAGAGGGTCGTTTTGGCGTAAAGAACATCCCATTCGGAGTCCGAACGAGGAAGTTATGAGCAAAGTGGTGACGCCGCGCGAGCTGTACCGAATAGAATTGCAGTGCTACTTTCCATGACCTGTTACATATTCAATTCTTGGAGTTCTTGTGATTTCTTTATATGGATAGAAAGCCAAGGAAGAGAGGATCACGTGAGCATAAAAATCACATAATTCGGAGGTCAGATGTGAAAGTTATACACGAAACGGAGAGACTGCGCAAATCCAGTAGCAGGGTTCGACCTGTGGTTCGACCTGTGGCAAGTGGTTCGACCTGTTTGACGAGGTCGAACCTGCACTTCGGGAACTTACCAAATCCGTATTTTCGAGGCCAAAACGCGTGGGATCACTTGAAAAGCCCATTCCAAGCCCTAGAGACGTGATTACAAGTATAAAAGGAGGCTCATGCAGTCAAGAAAAACGTCACCAATCACCGAGGAGAGGCCACAACCATACAACACCCCACAAGGGGGGATCACCCCCCATCCATCATCCACTTCCTTTCCTCCATCCATCCATCACTTTGAAGATTCGTTTATGGAATCAAGAGGAGAACCAAGAGGAGGATTCAAGATGGAGAAGGGCATGAAGACGCCATATCAAGGGTTTATTCGTTTCCTAATTTATCTTGTATTTTCCGGACATCCGGGTAAGATCTATCCAACACCCATGATTGTTCTTCGAAACATCATGGGCTAGAGCCTTTTTGGTAGATCTAGGAGTTTTGATGGTTTTATGAATTAATTGATCTTCTATGTGTAAACTCCGTACAACACTACTTGTGGATTTATTTTATATATGATTGTGCTTTCTTAATCCATATTCACGGTCGTTTTGTGCATCTTCAATTGGTATATAGAGTCTGAATATAAATCTTGGTTGTAGATTGAGTGCGTTCACCGCTGAACAGGATTTCATGTTATGATTCTAAGTGAGGGGACTCCGAAGCTTCATTAGAACTATCTTATATGAATACTTATTAATTGAATTGAATTCGGGTTAATAAGTAGGATAAAGAGGATAATTTCATAGTACCTATAAAGGGAGATCATATCGGGTTAGAGTACCAATCCTGGGGGAAATAATTGATACTAATAGTACCTAGAAAGGGGGGTGAAATTATATCTCTTGCTCCGAGGTTATTCACACGTGTTACACGCATGTTTACTTGTGTCTATAGAGTAGATATGCATGGTTTAGTGATGCGTTCATATTCCACAAGGCAGAGTCGGACATTGACACATGGAAGAGAAGTTAAGTAGTGAAACTGGATTATCCTAGAGCTACCTATTCTCCTACTTGATCCACTTTCGTATTCTTCAAGTGATATTTATTTTATTTGTTATTTTAATTACTTGTTTATTAGTTTAATAATTCTAAACCTCAAACTATATTGCCACACTTGTCTTAATTAATTTAGTAAATAATTAAATTGATAATACGCCGTCCCTTGGGTTCGATATTCACTTGGTCACCTTTCGAGACTACAATTGATATCCTTATACTTGAGGATTATTTTGTGTGTTGAGAAAATGCTCATCAAGTTCTTGGCGCCGTTGCCGGGGACGGCTGTTATTATTAGTTTGTTATTTCTAGTTTGATTAAGATTTTTTTTCTTTTATTTGTGATTATTTATTTTCTATCTAACCTTGAATTTTTCTGAGGTACTTGTGCACTAGGAAAAGGAAAGGAAGGAAAAGAAAGAATAACACACTAAGCTAAACATGGCCGGAGCAAGGCAGAATCCAGATAATGTTGCCATACGTGAAATTTTCACGAACTATGGAATTGGTAACATGGGGTTGATAGGAGCAAGGGGGGAAGATGATGATTTTGAGATACATCCCGCTCTTATTAACATGGTGGAAAAGAATCCCTTTTCTGGAGATTGGTTTGAAGATCCATATCAACATCTCCGAAGATTTCTTGGTTATGCAAACACTCAAAAGGGAGCTGGAGCTAATGATAATGCTAGGCGGATTGCCTTATTCAAGTTCTCTTTGATTGATAAGGCAGAAGCTTGGTATGAGACTCTTGATGCCACAGAATGCACTACATGGGACCAACTGCAGCAGAAGTTCTTGGAAAGATACATGCCACCCTTAAGGATCTTAAGAATGAGGCAAGAGATCACCCAATTTGTTATGAATCAGGGTGAGAAATTTTATGAGGCGTGGGACAGATTTAAAGACATGCTCAGGAGGAGTCCACAACATGGAATGTCTAAGGCTGAATACATAAGCATCTTCTACTATGGATTGGATTGTGAGTCGCGTATTTTTATTGATGTATCATCAGGAGGAGCGTTGTTATCTAAGACAGCACTTGAAGCTGAAAAGTTATTCAAAGACATCTCTATGAATTCACGTGACTGGCCAATAGAGAGAGATAGAGGATCATATGTACTTGGCGAAGTAGCGCAAGTTGAACATCAAGTGGAGAAGCCGAATAGGGATGATGAGATCATCTCTAGTCTAGCTAACATCAACAAGCTATTAGAATCCCAGCAAAGGCAGATCACAAAGTTGACACAAAGGGGGCCTAGTAGGCAGCAGCAAGAAGTGAAGAGTGTTGAAGATACCTTCCATCGATACATGGCTGGGAATGATGCAAGGATTGATCGTCTTGAGGATACCATGAATGTTGATCGTGCAGATTTATCTAAGCAATTGAAGGACCTTACTTTGGTTATGGGGCAGATGACCACGAACGTGAATCAATTAACACAAAAATTAGAGAATAAAGCCATCACGTTAAGGTTTGGAACACAGTACGAGGGAGCAATGAAGCCGGAGTCGAAGTTTGAGGTGAAAGCAAGCGGATTTGACCAAAAACAATGTGATTCGACCTGTCCCACAGGTCGAAGCGTGCAGGGGAGGTCGAACTAGGCTTCTGGAAGTGTTTTAAGAGTAGCAGGCTCTCGGTTCGACCTGGGGGCATCGATTTGACCAGGCCATCTGGTCGAACCCAGGTCGAACCACCCCATCTGGAGCACTCTGTTTTCACAAAGCCTCGATTCGACCACGATGCTATCGATTCGACCAGGCCATCTGGTCGAACCCAGGTCGAACCGGCGACCAAAATTCTTACAGAAGGTCAGTTCGACCTGGGGCATTTCGGTTCGACCAGCACAATAGCTCGAACTGAGGTCGAACCGCGCCCTCCGAAGTACTCTGTTTCTTCTGCAGCTCGATTCGACCACGACATAATCGATTCGACCAGTACCCTTGGTCGAACCAAGGTCGAACCGGTAGGCAAAAATCATCCAGTGAGCCGATTCGACCTGGGAGAGTTGGTTCGACCAGTACCCCTGGTCGAACCCAGGTCGAACCCCAAGTTCAAAGTGAGAGCAGCATGCCAGACGACTGATTCGACCAAAGCATTGATGGTTCGACCAATCACCCAGGTCGAACCCATGTCGAACCCCAATTACAGAAAGAGAGCTGCCTTCCAGACGATTGGTTCGACCAATACACACCTAGTTCGACCAGCACCAGTGGTCGAACTGAGGTCGAACCTATTCCTTCTGCACCGTTTTCTGCGCCGAATGTTCCCTATGATGTTGATGCTACTCCAGTGGTTCGGAATGAGCAAAGTACAGAGATAATAGCTGAGAAGAAGTGGGAAGAAGCAAAGAGATTGAGAGCCAAGAAGGATAAAGCGAAGGAGGTTGAATGTGATGAATGGGGAAGACCAAAGACCAAGATACCTCCTCCGTTTCCTTCGAGATTGGCCGAGAAGGGATTGGAAGAAAAGTTCAAGAGGTTTCACGATGTCATGAGCAAAGTAAGCTTGAACATTCCTTTCTCTGAAGCAATCATGGAGATGCCATACTATGCTCGATTCCTCAAGAATATTATATCAAAGAAGAGAAGATTGAACGGAGTGGAGACGGTGAACCTCTCATAGAATTGCAGCTCGATCCTTCAAAAGAAGCTACCTGCAAAGTTAAAGGATCCGGGAAGCTTCACCATTCTTTGTGACATTGGAAAAGGGTCGGCACATAAAGCCTTGTGTGATTTGGGGGCAAGCGTTAACTTGATGCCTTTGTCCATATTTAAAAGGTTTGGTTTGGGGGAGTTAACTCCCACGAATATTACTCTTCAATTGGCGGATAGATCCATGACTTGTCCGAAGGGTTTAATTGAAGATGTTTTAGTGAGAGTGGATAAGTTAGTTTTTCCCGTGGATTTTCTTGTACTTGACATGGAAGATGATAAGGGTGACATTTCCCTTATTTTGGGACGACCATTCCTTGCCACAGCTGGAGCTATGATAGATATTAAGGAAGGAAGGCTTAGACTGCGAATGGATAATGAAGATGTGATTTTCTCTCTTGATCATGCAATGAAGATGCCCATGGAGACTCAATCGTGCAAGAGCATTGATATGGTTTCTAACTTGTTTAATCTTGATTTTTCTAAGACAGGTGATTCTGAATTTAAGTGGAAGGTTGACAAGGGGGTGTCTAGACAGCCATGGGAGCAAGAAAATTTCAATGATCATATTTTTGTGACCAAGAAAGGTGAGGTGTTGAGTGTAGACAAGAAGAGGGAAAGAAAGTACTTGAAGGTGAGGATGCGAGAAGACCGTCCTCTACCGTCGTGACTCTACGACGTTAAACATGAGCGCCTGTTGGGGGCTTGCCCTTCCATTTTATTGCTTTATTTATTTTGTGTGAGTAAGAAATTTTTATATTTGGTGTGCTTATTATTCAGAAATTACATCTCTTTTCAAACTTAGTTTGAACTTATGTTTTTACTAAGTTTGGGGGGGTGTGATGTTCTTACCTCATTAAAGCACTAAGAATATAATCTTTTCTTTGTAATGTTTGCTAGGGAAGTTGATTTTTTGCGGTATATTGAAACTTTAATCGGTTTTGATGTGTCGATTTTTTGCAATTTGCCTAGTGTTCAGTGGTGTTTCTAGTGTGTGGAGTCGATTACATAGTAAATTAATTCTTTCTTATAGTTCTCCTATTTTATTAGTGATGAATCTTGTGATGATGAGTTCGTTTGAGCTTTGATGATAGAAAAAGGTAACTAGGTGGCAAGATGAGTTCTACGCTGAGGAGCTCGAGCATTCATTGAAGGAGAAATCAGGTGCCCTCGTTCCCTTATTCTAATTTTTATATGTGCTTTTAATTCATAGGAGTGGAAGGATTGTGTTTATAGTGGTGATCCATGTGAGCTTATATTGTTAAAATTATCTTTGAAATTCATATGCTCTTGAAATTGATGAAGGAAGTGTACTTAAGTTATATTGTGATATGAAGTTCTATGCGTACTTGTGGGATATTGCTTACCATGAAAGGTGCTCTGTTACTTGTTAAATACCCATGTGAGATTTTGAGCCTTGTTTATCATGATACATTATCACATGATATTTCTTTTCTGGTGAGTATCGTTCTTGTGTGTGTATTCTAGAACTTGCCTCTTGTCTTACTTGAGACTACATGTTATGTTAGATAATGGGAAATGATATAAGGCCATCCTTGAAATTATGAGTCACTTAGCCAAATAATTCCCTATACCATATGATTGTTTATCCGTAGTTAGCCCCGTTGAGCCTAAAAACCTCATTCTTTGGCAGCCTATGTGAAATAACCACTTTGAGCATCTGAATTTTTTTGAGCCTTGATTGTCTTATTAGTGGAGAATTAATGGCTTTTCAAAGTGTATTGATAGAGCTTGATAACGAACAGCTTGGGAAGGAATGAAATTGGTATTGAATTAATGATGGATTTTGATAATGCATTTAAGGAGAAGCATGGAGTAGTGCTTAAATCTAGTACTCCATTGAATCAAATACCCTAGGGTAGTGCTTAAATCTAGTACCCTATGGAGGATGCATGAGGTAGTGCCCGAAACTGGTACCTCAAGAGAAAAAGCAGAAAAAGAGAAGGAAAAAACGGATGAGCTTGAGAAAAGAAAAATAATTGTGCTTGAAGGTGAAGAAGGAATGAAAATCGTCTGCATTGAAAAGGAAGTGAGGATGAAAGTTGAAGTGATCAATCAGCTTTAGTTCTCCACTATTTGAGTCACATTGTCCATATATTTCCTACCTTAACCAAAGAGCCAACATTACATCCAAAAGAAAAGTCCTTTTTGATCCCATTGTCGAATCATACTTTTAGTGGTGGAGAGTTTGAGACTTTTGGCAAGCTTATGGTTACGCATGCACTTGAATTGAATCTGAGCGTAAACACCTTAACCCATAAGTGTACATCTTTTACACTTGAGTGCGAGTGATATATACTTTCCGTGAGAACATGTCAATGGAGCATTTGAATTGGTGGTGATTGTCTTAACTTGTATGCTTTGAATTAATTATTACACGTGATAAGAGTTACATGACCTAAGTTGATGACAATTGTATTTTGAATGGGGTATTGGTCATAGTCCTTGTTTCCCCGCTAATTTTCTTTCTCTCTCTCTTTATCTTTATTTTGTTGCCTCGGGACAAGCAATGGGTAAGTTTGGGGGTTTGATGAGAGTGAAAATAAGCGTGTTTTAATATCCAATTTAACACCTTTTTGATTGATATTGTAGTCTTATAAGAGCACAAATGTCTTATATTCATTATATGTGAGAAAAATGTACACTTGAGGTGTTTTGTTGTGTTTTAGGTGGAAAAAGGATCAAAAGAACCAAGTTTGAGAAAAGGTGCAATTTGTACAAGAATGCTGATAAACGCACATCCAACTTGTGTAATTATTCTGTATTGATTTGGAGCTCTTAACGGGAAGTGTGATATATGTTTGGAAAGCTACAGAAGAGAAGATCGTTTTGGCGTAAAGAACATCCCATTCGGAGTCCGAACGAGGAAGTTATGAGGAAAGTGGTGACGCCGCGCGAGCTGTGCCGAACAGAATTGCAGTGCTACTTTTCATGGCCTATTACATATTCAATTCTTGGAGTTCTTGTGATTTCTTTATATGGATAGAAAGCCAAGGAAGAGAGGATCGTGTGAGCGCAAAAATCACTCAATTCGGAGGTCGGATGTGAAAGTTATATGCACAACGGAGATACTGCGCAAATCCAGTAGCAGGGTTCGACCTGTGGTTCGACCTGTGGCAAGTGGTTCGACCTGTTTGACGAGGTCGAACCTGCACTTCGGGAACTTACCAAATCCGTATTTTCGAGGCCAAAACGTGTGGGATCACTTGAAAAGCCCATTCCAAGCCCTAGAGACGTGATTACAAGTATAAAAGGAGGCTCATGCAGTCAAGAAAAATGTCACCAATCACCGAGGAGAGGCCACAACCATACAACACCCCACAAGGGGGGATCACCCCCGTCCATCATCCACTTCCTTTCCTCCATCCATCCATCACTTTGAAGATTCGTTTGTGGAATCAAGAAGAGAACCAAGAGGAGGATTCAAGATGGAGAAGGGCATGAAGACGCCATATCAAGGGTTTATTCGTTTCCTAATTTATCTTGTATTTTCCGGACATCCGGGTAAGATCTATCCAACACCCATGATTGTTCTTCGAAACATCATGGGCTAGAGCCTTTTTGGTAGATCTAGGAGTTTTGATGGTTTTATGAATTAATTGATCTTCTATGTGTAAACTCCGTACAACACTACTTGTGGATTTATTTTATATATGATTGTGCTTTCTTAATCCATATTCACGGTCGTTTTGTGCATCTTCAATTGGTATATAGAGTCTGAATATATATCTTGGTTGTAGATTGAGTGCGTTCACCGCTGAACATGATTCCATGTTATGATTCTAAGTGAGGGGACTCCGAAGCTTCATTAGAACTATCTTATATGAATACTTATTAATTGAATTGAATTCGGGTTAATAAGTAGGATAAAGAGGATAATTTCATAGTACCTATAAAGGGAGATCATATCGGGTTAGAGTACCAATCCTAGGGGAAATAATTGATACTGATAGTACCTAGAAAGGGGGGTGAAATTATATCTCTTGCTCCGAGGTTATTCACACGTGTTACACGCATGTTTACTTGTGTCTATAGAGTAGATATGCATGGTTTAGTGATGCGTCCATATTCCACAAGGCAGAGTCGGACATTGACACATGGAAGAGAAGTTAAGTAGTGAAACTGAATTATCCTAGAGCTACCTATTCTCCTACTTGATCCACTTTCGTATTCTTCAAGTGATATTTATTTTATTTGTTATTTTAATTACTTGTTTATTAGTTTAATAATTCTAAACCTCAAACTATATTGCCACACTTGTCTTAATTAATTTAGTAAATAATTAAATTGATAATACGCCGTCCCTTGGGTTCGATATTCACTTGGTCACCTTTCGAGACTACAATTGATATCCTTATACTTGAGGATTATTTTGTGTGTTGAGAAAACGCTCATCACACTTCTCCACATTATGGCTCTACTTCCTAAAATTAAAAACATAACCTTTGAGATGGATTTACTGTCGTTCCTATCTGATTTGAAAAATCTGAATCTATGTAACCCACAAAAAGTAGTGAATCTATCCGGTAAGTCCACATATAATTACTGGTCCTTTTTAGGTACATAAATATATGTCTTACCACAGTTCATCATTCTTGTTTTGGGTTACCTTGATACTCACTGACCATGCATTTAGCAAAACAGATATCCGATCTTGTTCATAACATTCCTTAGATTAAGCTTCCTTATTCGCCGAAGCATAAGGAACCGCTTTCATTACTTTTATCTTCCTTTTGTGTCTCAAGATACATTTCCTTAGATAAAGTCACATGCTAAAACAAATAAAGATCGTATCATCTCATGAAACTTGAGACAAGCATAACATCCTTTCTTGTGATCCGTATTACCATGATCAAAAGGATATTTTTGCTTTCTTAAGTCCTTCATCTCATACCGCTTTATCAACCATACCCATACGCCCGAAAATACTCTTTCATTGTCTCCAATGAGTAATATATCATCTACGTATAGTACAAGAAATACCACCATATTTTCATCACTTTTTTCAATACACAAGACACATACGCGCATTGAATAAATCCATATGTCTGGATTTCCTCATAAAAACGGATGTTTCATGATCTTGAAGCTTGCTTTAGTCCATCGATGGACACTTTTAAGCTTACTATCACAATGATCTTAGCCCTTTGCAATGAATAACTCTGGTTGCTTCAAATAGATATTTTTCTCAAGACTTCAATCAGGAAAGCTGTCTTGACATCTATTTATTATCCCTCATATGTCATATGAGTAGCAACAGATAAAAGAGTCCGGATCAACATAAGCATAGCTACCGGCTAATAGGTTTCCTCATAATCGAAACCTTTCTTTCTGAGTATACATTTTTGCAACAAGCTTTGCTTCCAGGTTTTCACCTTACCGTATGATCCTCTTTTATTTCATATGATCACTTCCAATGGCTTTCACACCATCTGTGGTTCTACAAGCATCCAGATCTTATTTAAAATTCATCGATTCTATTTCAACATTCATTGCACTTTGCTAAGATTCTGCATTTCTATCTTGTATTGCTTCGTCATATCCGTGGATCAATTTTATGTTTATCAGGGACCAAGTCTAACGACTCTCCCATAATATATATCTTTCAGGTTACCGAACAACTCTCCCACTACGACAAGGCACTACACGTAATTGTATATCAGACGTGACACGCGTCACAATTTACCTTGTTGTATATCCTCTTGTACAATTGGTACAAATACTTTGTGTTTTTCTCTCACTTTTTTTAGAATAATTTACACATAGGTTTGTGATTTATTACATAGTCCTTTTTCAAAATCTTGTGTTTGGGTTATCAATCACCCTTCAATCTTTTGGACTAAATAAATCAACACCCTCCATTTTTCTAGAATATCCCACAAACAGACAAATGTTATATGACATGTTGTTTCTAGGGCATACCCATAAAATGAATTTAGTAATTCCAAATAATTCATCATCTATCTAATCATTTTCATAAGAGTCTTTCTCTTATTAGGATTAGAAGACGCATTATTAATTACTATTTATTGCATCCGTGGGATAAACATGATTTAAGAGTGTACAAATTATCACCAACGTACCACAACAGATTATAGCTCCATACCTCATTACTATGATCATGTCATTTAATTGAAATGGAGTATTCATTCATAAATGCATAGAAACCGAAATGAAATTCTTTCTATGAAAATATACGTAAAGACAATTTCTCATAATCAAACATTATTCCTATCAAAAGATAAATAAACAACTCCCACCGCAACAACCACTACTCTCGTAGTATTACCTATGTATATTACAATCTCATCATCACTTAATTGCAGACATTTAGTGGTTTCGGTATCTACACACAACGTGTCAATAGATGCCGTCACTAATCATGCTTCAACGACTAGTGAATGAGATACTAGCCTTGTTCATACCTTGATGAAAATGGCTTTCTTTCACCACATGTTTTGTCAGAAGTTCCCCACCTTATACAACCTCTCGTATTTTAGGTAGAACTTGCTCAAAATATCCAGGCAAATTATGGAGAATAAATTGATCTAGGTTTTTCCTTCAATTTCTACTCCAAGCTTTCCCAATTCATTCATCAACTTATCCATGACCTCTTGCCTTTATAACTTACTCAAGTATCTGAAGAGTCGCATGAGACCATCATATTTCTATGAACCTCTCACCTCTTCACTAGAGACTTTCATAGGCATCATGGGACATCCTTAGTGAGAATACATTTATGTATTCCTAAGCAGTAAAATTCGAAACCAAGATTCTTTTCTAATCAACTAATTTTGGACCAGTAAATATGTATTCTTTAAGTTAGCAATAAGTAAAATAAAACCATTTGAAATTGCAGAGAATCATAAATAAATGCACCGATCAAATCTTTGAATTTTATCCTTTTATATTGATTCCCTCAAAACAATATAAAAATAAAATTCACCGACATCTCAAGCACTGTGAGTCTTCATGCCATTTAGGGTGGACGTATATAAACCCGAACAATTACAAGAGAAGGTTTTACCCATTAATTTCATTTGTCAACCTAACCTCATGACAAAATAATTAATAGTCGGTTCCTCTTTAGCCATGCAAATAATAGCATGACTCTATTGTGGAGGATACTAATTATTTACATCTAAGTGTACACTATTATTTGTTCCTAAGTTCGCTGCCCAAGCTTATGTGCCTTGCTGTTGGAGAAGTACACACGTGCTCAGATAACCTTCTACAACCATCAATTATATAAGTTTGTACTAGTGAACTGCATATAAACTCATCCGTTAGGGAGGAAGGAACTATAGTCAACGCGCAAGTCCATATGCATCACATTACAAACAATAATTATTTAAAGAAGTCTTTACCAGTGATCCATAAATAAACTCATCCATTAGGGAGAAAGGCACTTTAACCGACGCGCAAGTTTATTCACATCACTTTACAAACTAATAATAGAGGCCGCAGGAATTAATTACCAATCCCCTCTCCTACTTAGTTACTTAACACCAAGGATTTTATATGCATACAATATTCAGAATATATACGCAACCTAGCATGCTCCTATTACGGCACATAAGGCAGTAAATCACAGAGAATCATGCATAACATATATATAACAATAATTTGATAATTAAATCAATTATAAACAGTTATATATCAGCGAATTTGATTGTTCGCTTGCAATCACGAATGTGGGCAACTGCGACTATGCGGGATTCGACCTCTCCAGTGAAGTCGTAGGGATCGTCGGAAGCCGGTCTTTATAAATTTTCCTCCAGATTCCTTGCTCGACAACCTGCTCTACCATTCCGGCACCTGCCCATCATCCTCACACCTCGTTGTCCATCCACCATGTCCCACCAAACAACTTACTCGCTGCCATGTGCTCTTCTATGTGTGCTACGCTCGGCAAGCACCCATGTCGTGCTTGGCAATGTGCCCGCCGATAGATTTGTCCCCTGCACACCCATCACGCAGCCCGTGAGCACCAACGAGCCAATGCCCGCCGATCCGTGCCCCAACATGTGCGAGACATTCAGCGCCCATTGCCCAGCATACTATTCCTTCGCGCATCACCCGGCAGCAAGTGCCTAACTCCGTGCAAGATGCCCGGTAGCCTCTGTGCATGCATCCACTTTCTGCTACCTAAGCTCGTCAACATCCGTACATATCTACCATGGAGTTCGGTGCCCGACAGCATGCCCGGTCTTATGCATCTCACGCCCGACATGCCTGATCAGCGCTTGCCAGCAAGATCACATGCTGCACGCCAAGCCTCAAGCATGCCCGATATGATGCCCGCCAATCCACCAATGCACAGCCTTTCGTGTTATCAGCCATGCGCCTGTTACTTGTTCATCTCACTGACTTGACCTGGTCAAGCGCAGACCCGACTGAAACAAGCTTCAGACTCGCTCGGATAGCCTGGAAATCATTGTAGACTCGCTGGGAACCTGCTGCAAATCCGGTCAGAAGTTTTCTATGCCTGTACAACACCCAGCGACAATCATTTACCATCTACTGCTTGGTGTAGTTCCCAAAAGCTTGTGCTTCTAGCGTTGCTCGTTCATCATGATGCCTTCGGAACAGACTCAGCAAAATGGAGGACTCGACCAGAAAATCGATGCAGTCCCGCCCCAGTCTTCTTAAAGACCCGCTCAGAAATATCCTCAGCCTTGCCCGAAAACACAAGCAGGCTAGCTCAGAGAGCATGCCAGATGCGATCGAAAAACCTTGTGACTCGCCCCAAATACACATCGGATGCATTCAGAATGACTTGGTCTAGCCTTGAAATCCCGCCTTTCTATCATCTCCATGTCGTCGAGAGTCATCCGCAGTGGTGCACGGCATGCCCCAGCCATATGGGTTTCTATCAAACCCTAACTACCTATAGTGCCACACCTGCCTGGATTTTCCACCGACGATGATTTATGCATTGCCCAACTACCTGTCGTGCGCGCCAAGAAGACGCCTTACACCATCTGCATGCAAACATGCGTGCCTCCCATGTGAGGAATCAGCCTTCAGCGCCCATCATGCCCAATGGTACATATGCCAGCCTTTCAACAGTCGTCACGCTTTTCACGGTGGTCCAGCGCCACCAACAAGCCCCCACCACACATCAGCTATGTGACAGCATGGCCCAATCGTGCAGCCCTGCTACGCCAAGACACCCACCCGATGCAGCCATGTCGTGCCACTGTCGGGTTATCCATGTCTTCACCGTGCAGTCGAGTGCTGTCGCCGCTATCCACCGATCACATGGCCGTGCGGTATTCCGTTCAGGCGTGAACAATCATCAACGAATAAGATATACATTTATAAAGGTAATATACTAAACCCTAATCACATTGAACACATAAACCCTAGCCTAACGTTTCACGCTTCATCACAAATCCGACGCTCTGATACCAATTGTTGGCGTTCGATCGCTAGGTTAATGTGAACCGTTAGGGTTTCATACATTTCTATCAGTCAGCAGAAGCAAGAAAACAAGAAACATATTACCTTTCACCAGGGTATGTTGGAGAAGATGGATTCTCACCGGCAGCCTACGCAGCCTCACCGGGTTGGGCATAACTCTCTCATCCGATCTCAAAATTAACTGATCTAAATACTAAAACGATCCTCTCTTTCGTGGCTTTCTGTATATCACATATCAAATTATGAGGTCTTTACGATTTTATAAAAATCATAAAATTTGGCGGACAGCAGTAGAAAATGACTTCTTGATCTTCTGTTGTATTCCTAAGTCCAATCTCGACGTCGTGTGGGCGACGATCTTCGAGATCTTCTCAATCTGCTATTCTATCTACTCTCTTCACGTGTTAGGAGTTGGGCCAGTTGAGATAACTTATATATGTGCTACAATAGGGATGACTTATATATGTGCTACAATAGGGATCAGGAAGAGAAATTAGAGTTGGGCCTCCATTGGGCTTAAGTATCCAAGCTTAACCCAAAGTTTATACTTAAGTCCAATAATAATAATATATACCACTAAAATATTATTATTGCACTACCATTCTAATCCCATAATTACGTTATGGGCCCCTTCTTATTATGAGCCCATTAGTCTCCCCATGTTTAAGATATACAATTCCCATTAATTAATTAAGTTACTGATCACAACTCCATTAATTAATATCTCATCCAAGAGTAGTACCACTCAACCTCATTATCATGTCGGAATAAATCCACCTGCAAGGTTTACATGATAATCCTTATGAGCTCCTCAAGGGGATATCATCAACCTATAATGGACACGGATTCTTTCTACAATCAACAGCACACTATAGAGACAGTACTATTTCTCAACCCACTGAGTTTGTTGATTTAATACATGTAAATCTCACCTATTGATGAATCAAAAAAATACATAATGCCTTACGTGTCGGGGTTATTGTATAGGGATTAAGAGCACGAACATCCATAATAACAGAGATCAAGTTCTTCTATAAGTCAGTATAAGTCGAACAATCTCAAGCGGTCCTGCTCAATACACACAAGTGCACTAATGTGATTCTATAGCCAAGACAAGCTAATACCAAACTACACTACAACCATCCCGATAGAGAGTCCCCGTCTATCTCGGTTGTGACCCTCTGTTATACTTTATAAGAAAACTGATAATATGATCTTCCGCGTATTGTTGCATAACATATTATCTACTGTATAAAGTAAATGGACTATTGCATTGACATATAAATAAATTATAAGACGTAATCATTTGATCATATGATTCTCAATTCAAATAAATTGTTTAAAAATTGTTCATACAAAAGACTAGGCTTTTAGTATATAATCCAACACTTACCTCGTCTTTTGAGCACTAAGGGTATAATTGTTCCTTTCATCTTGTTGTTCGTTTGTTAGGAGGTTGATTTTTTACGGCATATTAATATTTTAATTAGTGTTGGTAAGTCGATTTTTTGCAACATACCTAATGTTTCGTGTGTTGTCTTGTGTTCCCTAGAGTTTTATGGTTGAGTTTTTTTTATTTTTCATCTTTTTAATTTTTTTATCTTCTGTATTGTTACTGATGAATCCTGTGATGATGAGGTGAGTTTGAGTTTCGATGAAAGAAAAGGTAAAAGAGAGAGGGAAAGACGAGTTCTACACTGAGGCTTTGACCAGACCGAATTGAACAACTCGAGGAGCTCGTACATACTTTGAAGAAGAAATCAGGTGCCCTCATTTTCTTATTCTAGTTTTTTATGTGCTTTTAATTCATGGAGTAGAAGGTTGAGATCTTGGTTTTGTGATCCATGTGAGCTTGTGGTTTTTAAATTGTGCATGAATTTCGTATTCTTTTGAAATTTATGAAGGGAGTGTACTTGAATTATATTGTGGTATAAAGTTCTGTGTGTACTTGTGTGATATTACTTACCATGAAAAGTGCTATATTACTTGTTAAAAATCTATGTGAGATTTTGAGCCTTGTTGATCATGTACATAATCACATGATATTTATTTTCTGGTGAGTATTGTTATAACAGCTTGGGAAGGAATGAAATTGATGTTGAAACAGTGATTGAGCTTGAAAATGCATCTAAAGAAAATTATTGAGAAGTGCTTAAATATAGTACTCCATTGAATCAAACACCCTATACTTAAATCTAGTACCCTATGGAAGATGCGAGAGGTAGTGCCCAAACTGGTACCTCAAGGAAAAAAAAGAAGAAAGAAATTTGTTGTGCTTGAAAAAAGAGTGAAAAAGTTGAGAAGGATGTTGTACTGAATTGAAATGAGTAAGAAGAATGAAAGATCATAATAGATGGCCACTTGATTGATTCGAGTTTTAAATCACTTATCCATATATTTTCTACTGTAACCAAACAGCCAACATTAAATAAAAAAAAGTCCTTTTTTATCTCATTGTCGAATATATCATACTTTTAGTGGTGGAGAAATTAAAACTTTTGGAAAACTTATGGTTACGCATGCGCTTGAATTGAATTTGAGCATAAACACCATAATCCCTAAGTGTACATCTTTTACACTTGAGTGCGAGGGATATATAGTTTCCATAAGAACATGTCAATGGAGCATTTGAATTGGTAGGTGATTTTGTCTTATCTTGTATGCTATGAATTGATTATTATATGTAATAAAAGTTGCATGACCTAAGTTGAGGATAATTTTATTTTGAATGGGGTATTGGTCATATTCCTTGTTTCCCCGTGAACTTGGTTTTAATTTTGGTTAAATTGATTTAGAGCAAGTGTACTCTATCGTGTGTAGCACGTAAGTGACCAAGTACAAAATTTATAAGATATCGAACCCAAGGGCAAAAGTGGGTAGCCATGTTCAAAAGATGTTTTACTCTAAAAGGACGGATCAATAAGGATGGGGTTGATTTAACACTAAAAACTAACAACTAGCAAAGCAATTAAAGATAGAACATGTACAAATGAGATGGATAATGGGTGAAGGTGAACAATCTAAGAAGTATGTAAGGCAAGCAACATTCATGGTAAGGTATATATAGACACACACACATGCATTGACAGTTTTCATGTTATGATATTAAGGGCAATCACGTTTGTACCCCTAACCCCTATGGCCAATGTGATTAGGTTCTCAAATCTTTTACAAGTTTAAATCTCCTAGGATTGTCTCTTACTCTCAATTACCATGAAGGTACTATGATCATAAGTTGGGTTTCCCTCACTAGTTCATCACTAATGTCCTATCATTAGGTTCTAAGCACTTGAAGGGTATGTCTTACCTCTCCTCATACTAACTAAGTCATCTCATGCAATCAATGATTCAATTAAACCACTAAGCATAATATTGGAATGACCATCCTAACACTATGAATAGAGAATTTAACCACACAAATCATACATAAAATGAGAATAAGCATTCATGATAGAAAATATTCATAACAATCAATTCATCAAACAAGTGGTGTGCAAAATCTACATAATACCTAACCAATCATATTGCTAGCCTCACATAAGGACTAGCCACTAAAAATCATAATAGAATCAATACATTCCATAGCTTGCTCCAATTGAGCCAAATAATGAAGAAAATAACAAAATAAAGGTAAGTTGGCTCCCCTTTAATGGTGAACTTCCTCCCCTTTAATCATGCTAAAATCTTCAATCATTGATGAATTTCTCTTCTTAGATTGGTAGATGGATGGATTTATAGATGGATTTGAGGAGATCAAAAGGATTGGATGGATGAAGTGAATGGTGGAAGAGATGGAGATGAATGTGTGTGATTTAGGTGTTTAGTGTGTGTGAAAACTGATCCAAAATTATTCCTCCCAAATTTTGTGGTCAAAATATGTATTTATACCCCTATGGAATATTATAAAACTGCTTTTTGCACCTACACGGGTCATGTAACAGCACAGAGGGCGTGTTGAAGCACACGGGGCGTGTAGGTGCATCGCGTGCAGCGCAGTCTCACCGTTTCGTGCATAACTTTCACATTTGAACCCCGATTCGAGTGATTCTTATGCTTACGCGATCCTCTCTTCAGTGGCTTTCCAACCATATATCAGATGTCTAGTTTTGAGCTCCACAAGAATATAGAAAAATTACACAAGTTAGATTTGTATTTTTCAGCATTTTGCTTTGGCTCGTTCTTCCTCATTTCAACTCCGAATTGAGCTCCGTCTTTTCCCACATCCTTTTTATCGTGTCTAGAATCTATTTTGACTTGAAAATCACACAAATTATACCAATTTACCAATACTCTAAATATTCACAAATATAGCACAATTTAAGGTACGTAATCATGAAAATCACACATTTATCATTTCAAAGCACAAATCTCCATATCTTCATATAACACCATAAATGATATACAAAATGAATAAAAACACACAAAAACACATAATAAAAGACACTAAAATTTAGGTAAAAATGACACCGATCACCCCGTGATGGTTGTTTTCTCAACACACAACTTTAATCCCCAAGTATGAAGGATATCAATTGTAGTTTCGAAGGTGACCAAGTTAAATATCGAATCCACGGGACGGTTAAATATCACTTTAATTACGTTCTAGTAGATTAGGACTATGTTGAGAATTGTAATTTGTTGGTTTGTAAACTAAGTAACAAGTAAAATAGCAAATAAGTAACAAGAACAAGAAAATAGTAGTTGTGATCAAATAAGATGATAGGTAGTTCGTCAGGCCATCCAGTTTCATTCGTTAATTTATGCTTTCATGTGTCGATGTCCGACTCTGCCTTGTGGTTTATGGACGCATCGCTAGACCATGCAAATCTATTCTATAGACACAAATAGATAAGCTTTTGACACGTGTGAGTATCCTCAGAGCAAGACGCATACTTTACCTCCCTTTCTAGGTACTATCATAATCAATTATTTCCCGTGCACTTAGTACTCTAACCCGATTTGATCTTCCTTTGTAGGTACTATAAAGTTATACTCTTTATCCTACTTGTTAACCCGAATTCAATTCAATTAACAAACATTCATATAAGATGGTTCTAATAAGACTTTGGAATCCCTTCACTTAGAATTATAACAATGAACCCTGCTCATTAGTGAACGCACTCAACCAATAACCATGATATGCATTCAGACTCTACACAACGATTATTGATGCACAAAACAACTATGAGTATGGATTAAAAACGTACAATCTTATATAAACTAAACCACAAGTAGTATTGCACGGAGTATACACACGAAATACAAATTTAACTCATGAAACCTTCTTAACCCTAGAACACCAAAGTGTCTCTAGCCCATGATTGATCTAGGAACAATCATAGTTATATAGATCGATCTTACTTGAATCTCCAGCCGAACCTCTGTCTCAGCCCTCCTAATCTCCTCTAATGATTCACGATCTTAAACTCTTCGTACTTGGGCGCGATTGCTCTCCCCTTTTCTTGCCTGTATGAGCCTTCTTTTATACTTGTAATCACGTCTCTAGGGCTTGGAATGGGCTTTTCAAGTGATCCCACGCGTTTTGGCCTCGAAAATCCGAATAAGGTAAGTTTCCGCACGTAGGTTCGACCTCGTCAAACAGGTCGAATCACTGGCCACAGGTCGAACCCCAAGTCGAACCCCGCTACTGGAAGAATTCTGCACTGATTCGACCTCTTGAACAAGTCGAACCTCTCAGGACTTGGTCGAACCCCAGGTCGAACCTCATCACTGGATAATTTCTGCTCTTGGTTCGGCCAACCGTCAGGTCGAAATCCCAATGTCGTGGTCGAACCCAGCTTCTCACGAACTAGTTCGACCTGATGAACAGGTCGAACCCCTCGAGTCGTGGTCGAACCTACTTCCTGCACTTCTCCAACACTGGTTTGACCTGCTGGAGAGGTCGAACCCTCCTCCAACAGGTCGAACCCACCTCTTTTCTTGGCGGTTCGCATGGTCTCGACTTCGTCTCTTCGATTCTTGGCACTTCCACTCCGTTTTTGCTATAAAAACCACTCAAATAGCTCTACTAACACCTGATTCATGCTAATTCACAATATATATAGGTTTTCCACCTATTTCCACATCAAAACTCTCTAAAACTAGCACAAAACATGGTGTCAAACTTGTGAATTTACACACTCATCAAACCCCCAAACTTACATGTTGCTCGTCCCGAGGCAATCAAATCAAACCTCAGGAGTAATGTATAATTCACCAAGATAAAGTACAACACATATCACACATGCAACTTCATTAAATCAAACAAGTATTAATTGCTTCATATATATCACTCATGCCAAACCAATCCAATCACACACCATTCGGAGTACTAAGTAATCTAACTCACAAGATAAGTATTTATTATCTTTCACTCAAGTGCGTGAGGCACTATATAGGTTAATATAAACACTCATATCAATCCATATTCACGCGTAACCATAAGCTTGGCAAAAGTCTCAAAATTCAACTTAAAATCAGCTCTTCACTAGGATCACAAAGGACTTGTTTTTGGGTTATAATGTTGGCTCTTTGGAAAAAGGTAGGAAAATTTAGGTAAAGTGACTTAAGACACTAGTAGAGAGTTACCTTGGAGGTTCTTGATTTCTACTTCTTGCTGCAATATCTCCTCCAACTTCTCCTCTTCTTTTCATGGATTTTCCTTCTTTTTCGTGCATCAACATCATCTCTTTAGACAATTTGGGTACCAGTTTTAGGCACTACCCTTCTTCTCTTGTATAGGCCATTAGTTACTAAGCTTCATGCACTAAGTATAAAATCTATCGGGATACCAATTTCAGACACTACCCCTAAACAAGATTTAACCATATTCTTTTCATCCAACCATATTCTATCTTCCTCTTTCTTCTTACAACACTTACTCACCTCAACTCTCTACCAATGAATAGGTTAATCAAGCTCAAATAAAGGTTTATAAGGTTATTTACTTTGGCTACCAAAGAAAAAAGCTTTAACGGCTCAACAAGGCATCCAAGGGTTAATAAGATCATTAGGAAGGATAAAATTTGGCTAAGTAGCTTAATCACAAAATAATGGCCTAAGATCATGTCCTAGCAATTTATCAATCATAAGTCTCACACAAGACTCCAAGCCAAGTTCTAGAATACGTTCATATGAATGATCCTCTCAAGAATAAAATAATCATGAGAAAGCTCAAATCCTCACCTAGGTAATCCTAGTACTCCTCATAGCACATAATTAAGATCAATTCCACACAAACTCTACATACTTATCAAATTATACATGTCTTTCATCAATAGAAATTAACACATGAACATATGAATGCACAAAATCAACAAGCTTATACCAAATCAATCATACAAGCATCTATCAATCGATATCACTTATACATTCCACTCACGCATGAATCACACCCCAAAAGAAAAATAATGGAATCAAGATGAATCGGAGGAAACCACAGAAAACCTGAACCAAACTACTCCTCCGGAGCATCATCATCCTCATCATCTTGCCTTCGCTCCACAATCCGGTGTAGATCACCGATGTGTCTATCCAAGTAATTCACTCGATCACCCAACCTACCAACTTTTTCATTCAAAGCAGTATACCTCTCATTCAGCGTAGCATAGTTGGCGTTGGCGAGTGTGAGCTGTCGATTTGTCTCCTGCTGGCTAGCAATGATCGTGACCAGCTGCTCATTAATAAGGCAAAGCTGCTCCCGTGTATCATTCGGGACAGCCCGCTACTGACGCGGTGCTGGCTCATGCTGAGGTGCGTCGTGCTGCATTGGCATCTCTTCATCCTGCTGCTCCTCCTCGGGCTGCTGTGGTGGACGAAACTCTCCTCGATCAACAATCTACTGTAACTCCGCCATCCTACCATCCGCACACATCTGCGATACAGTCCTCCAATTACCACCCGACTTCACTGTCACGGATAAGGTGTTGTGTCCAAGAGAATCCATCAACTTGTTCCTCGCCACCCGGATAGTAGTCAAGTTACTTACATCGAAGGGGAACATAAAATTGAAAGGCTTGAGTCCCCTTGTGAAGAACCAATCTCCATCTTTGAAATGGGCAAATCCTCCTTTCATGCATGTAAACATCACCAAATCGGGCTCTCCTCTAACGGGTGTGATGACAGTGAAATCCAAGTTATAATGCTCAACCACAATCGTCAGTAACCCTCCAATATTCACCTTTTGAAACCCAATGGTCCTGAATCGATATAGATGTGTAATGAAATACGCTCCAACATTGAACTGCACCCCATTTAGCATACACCACAAGGCGTAAAGCTCTCCTCTAGACACAACACTCCCCTCTGAGCAGGCGAACAACGTGTTGCTCAAAACACGATCCATGTACCTCAAAACTGGATTCTTTATCGAAGAAGCATGAGCCTGCCTAATCTTATAATCTCCAATCTCCCCTGTGATCTCTCTCCAAAACCTATTAGCGTTGAATGCACCATTCTCCAAATGAGAGATTCCCAAAGGCGTCTCAAACAGCTCATTAAAATCCTCAGACGTCCATCTCCTACTCACTCCACCAAGCTGAAACGTACACTGATACGGGTACCCAAGCGGGTCCTTCACCATCTCAAATGAGCAAACTACTTCCGCTGTAAAATGAAAATACGTCGGCTTCTTTAACTCTATAAACCTCCGGATACCCACTTGATCAAACATCCAGAAAATGTCATTCCCAATTCTCATTATCCTCATCGCCTCATCATCTTGGTATCGAGTACGAGCTATCTTATCTGAGACTTCTTCCCATTTTTCTTTAATCTCACCCAGTTTTGCATTTGAATTTTGAAGTTCTCGGGTAAACGATCTTGTAGCCTCAGCTTCCTAGTCACTGTATCCACATTCGAAGGCATGTCTTGCCTCTTCTTCGATCTTACTTCCTCTGCTCTACCTTTACCTTTACTTGATCCTTGTCCCTTTCCTGAAAACAACTATTTTAACACAACCAACAAGACAAGAACACAAGTATTTGACTAGCATAACCTATACTCTACTCAAAACTTCAAGCATCCATGCATAATCACTCAAACTAATATCTCAACACCACTTGCTTATTCAACATGCTCAAAACATCTTCAATCACACGTTCTTTAATCATCAAAACATAACCAACAAGCATGCATTAAGCAATTCAAGCAATTCCACCAAAAATTTCAACAATTGAACTTCATGAACCACTCCAACTATCATCAATTTGAACTAAACTAACATGCTTATCCTAATAGATGCACAAAATTGTTGATCAATTCACATAAACCATCAAGTTCAATCTATAATCAAACATTCTCCACCAACAAATATGAATTTATATGAATCAAATCAAATTATCAACATTTACCATGAAAACCAACCAAATTCAACCTCAATCCTCCTAACCACAACGAATTGCATACCTAAACCTTCAATCCTAGAGTAATTGAGTTGGAAGAACATACCTTTTGACTTGCCCATGGTAAACAAACGATCGAATCACACACACACTTAAGAATCGCGACTGGAGCCCTAATTTTGCGACGAAAATCGCCAAATCTGTGCCCAATTCATAAATTCAAGGTGTAACGTTGTGTAATCGGTGTGCAATCAGGTGTAATTGAAGAATTTGTGCAAGAGTGTAGAGGTTCGAAGAGGGTTCGGGATTTGGTGTTTTGAAAAAAGTGATCGAACCCTTCTGAAAAATCGACTTAAAATACGTACCTGGCTTGGTTCGACCTCAGGTTCGACCTCTTGAACAGGTCGAACCATGGATGACGAGGTCGAACCTACCTTCTGGACAAATGCTCTTCTTGGTTCGACCTGGGTTCGACTTGCTGGACAGGTCGAACCACCCTTGTGTTGATCGAACCAATCTTCTGGAAAACAGAGTGCTCTAAACGAACTGGTTCGACCTCGGGTTCGATATTCCAAGCAGATCGAACCATATCGACTTAGGTCGAACCACCCTACTGCATGATTTAAGACCTTGGGTTCGACCTTGGTTCGACCTGTTAGACAGGTCGAACCTAGAATGATCTGGTCGAACCACCTCACTGGATGATTTTCTACGTCGGTTCAACTTTCTCTGCTCGGTTCGACCTCCAGGCTTTGGTCGAACCTACCCTGACTTTGGTCGAACCACCCTTCTAAGCTTCCAAACTGAGTGTTCTTCAATCCCTACATACTTCAAACTTCAATACGAATCATTAGGTACTAACTAGAGCACAACCTCATCAAAAATTGTTCCACAAAATATTATTTATGAGTAACTCCGCAATCTCTCAAAATACGAAACAACAAAAACACCACGGGACATTAGGTAAGTTGTAAAAAAATCGTCACATCAAAATCGATTAAAATTTTAAATATGGTGCAAAAATCAACTCCCCTAACAAACATCACGAAGAAAAGTTTATACTATCGGTACTTATCAAGGAAAGTACATCACACCCCCCCAAACTTAGTAGAAACTATAGTTGAAACTAAGTTTGAAAAGAGATGTAATTGCCGATAAGTAAGCACTTCAAATATAAAAATTTCTTACTCACACAAAAGAAATAAAGCATTAAAACGGGAGGGAAAGCCCCCAACAGGCGCTCATGTATAACGTCGGAGAGTCACGACGATACCAACTCAAATCAATGTATCCACAAAGATGACACAAATATCATCCGGCGACCTATAATGCTTCAACCGATGTCCATTCGCCACAAAAATGTCTCCATCCTTGTCAATGAGCTCAAAACTCCCCCCACCTAAGGCTCGAAGAATCATGAACGGTCCCGTCCACTTTGACTTCAACTTGCCTGCAAAAAACTTTAAACGAGAGTTAAAGAGTAATACCTCGTCTCCTTGCTTGAACTCCTTATACGAGATCTTCGAATCATGCCACCTTTTAATCCTTTCCTTGTAAATCTCTGAATTCGTGTATGCACGACTCCGAAACTCATCCAAAAGATTGATGTGAGTAATGCTCAACTCCTTCACATCCTTGAGAGTCAAGTTCAAGCTTCGCAAAGCCCAAAATGCTTTGTGTTGAATCTCTACAGGTAAGTGGCACGACTTTCCATAGACAATCTGATACGGTGACATATCTAACACCGTCTTGTATGCGGTCCGGAACCCCACACGACATCATCGAGCTTCCAAGCCCAATCCTTTCTATTGGTTCCGACCACTTTCTCCAGAATCTGTTTGACTTGATGGTTAGAGACCTCCGCTTGCCCATTCGCTTGAGGATGATAGGGTGTAGTAACCCTATGCTTAACACCATACCCTTTAAGCACCTTCTCAAGAAATTTATTTACGAAGTGAGTACCTCCATCACTAACAAGTGCTCTAGGGACTCCAAAACGGGCAAAGATATGCTTCTTCAAGAAAGATATAACAGTTTTCGAATCATTCAAGCGAGTAGGAATCGCTTCCACCCACTTAGAAATATAATCCACCGCAAGTAGAATGTAGAGAAATCCATTAGATGGGGGAAAGGCCCCATAAAATCAATCCCCCACACATCAAAAATCTCGACCACTATGCTCGGCTGAAGTGGCATCTCGTCTCTCCTACCATTGTTTCCCATGCGTTGACATCTATCGCAAGATGCCACATAGGTCTCACAATCCTTGAACAACGTAGGCCAATAAAGAGCGGACTGAAGTACCTTGGCTGCTGTCTTGTAAGCGCCGAAGTGTCCCCCGTTAGGTTGTGCATGGCAAAACTCGAGAACACTCTCCATCTCCATCTCGGGCACACACCTACGGATGATAGAATCCGTGCAAATCTTGTACACAAACGGATCATACCAAATAAAAGTCTCAACATCTCTCTTGAATTTAGCAAGTTGATATCGGTTGAGATCCCTTGGAATTTCTCCCACAGCAATATAATTCACATAATCCGCATACCATGGATCAACTCCCTGCGCAGCCACCACACATGCTCGCTCAGCCCCTTCAACAAACACGACCATGATCTTTTCATCCGGGAACATTTCCTCAATATACTCGAAAGAATTATCACAATGTTCCCTAATCTCCAACCTCGAAAGGTGATCCGCCAACACATTATCAGAACCTTTCTTATCGCGGATCTCCATATCAAACTCATGAAGTAGAAGAATCCACCTTATGATCCTAGGCTTCGTCTCCTTCTTTTCCATCAAGTACCGAATCGCAGAATGATCCGTGTACACTATAGTCTTCATGCCAACCAAATACTGACGGAACTTATCGAATGCGTACACAACAACCAAAAACTCCTTTTCAGTCACCGTGTAATTCTTTTGTGCCATATCGAAAGTCTTACTCACGTAGTAAATGGCGCAGAACTTCTTCTCCTTCTGCTGCCCAAGCACCTCTCCAAGTGCTACATCACTTGCATCACACATTAGTACAAAAGGTTGAGTCCAATCCGGTGTGATCAAGATATGTGCAGTGATAAGCGCCTCCTTCAAAACTTGAAAAGCTGTTAAACATTCATCATCAAACACAAAAGGAACATCCTTTTCAAGTAAGTGAGATAAGGGCTTAGAGTATTTTGAGAAGTCTTTTATGAATCTCCTGTAAAAACCAGCGTGTCTAAGGAAGGACCGCACTCCTCTTTCATTGGTCGGTGGTGGAAGCTTCTCAATTGCCACCACTTTAGCATGATCTACTTGCAATCCTTTGGCAGAAACATGATGCACAAGAACAATCCCATCCTTCACCATGAAGTGACACTTCTCCCAATTCAAGACAAGATTAGTCACTTGGCATCTCTTCAAAACAATAGCTAGGTTAGACAAACAAATATCAAAGGAGGAACTAAAAATAGAAAATCATCCATGAACACCTCCATGATCTTCTCTATCAACCCATCGAATATCGCCATCATTCATCTCTGAAAAGTAGCAGGCGCATTACATAACCCAAATGGCATTTTCCGAAAAGCAAAGGTTCCGTAGGGGCAAGTAAAAGTGGTCTTTTCTTGATCCTCGGGGGCAATCATTATTTGGTTGTACCCCGAGTATCCATCCAAGAAACAATAAAACTCATACCCTGCAAGACGTTCTAATATTTGATCCATGAAAGGAAGAGGGAAATGATCCTTACACGTGTTCTCATTCAACTTCCTATAATCTACACATGTACGCCATCCCGTAGGGATCCTTGTGGATATCGCTTCTCCATCCTCAGCTTTTACTACAGTCATACCCCCCCTGACGGTTGGTCGAATCAAGAGCAAAAATTGTCCAGTAGCATGGTTTGACCTGTGGTTCGACCAAGACGGAGTGGTTCGACCTGTACAAGAAGTCGAACCAAGTGCAGAATACTTCCAGTAGGTGGGTTCGACCTGTGGTTCGACCTGCGGTCAATGGTTTGACCTGTTTACTGAGATCGAACCATCGTGCAGAAACTTACCTTATCCAGATTTTCGAGGCCAAAATGCGTGTGATCACTTGAAAAACCCATTCCAAGCCCTAGAGACGTGATTACAAGTATAAAAGGAGGCTCATGCAGACAATACAAGAGGGCTTTTAGAGAGTTTTAGAGAGCGTAAGATCGTGAAGCACAAGAGGAGACTAGGAGGAGCTGTGACAGAGGTTCCGCTGGAGATTCAAGTAAGATTGGTCTATCTAACCATGATTGTTCCTAGATCAATCATGGGCTAGAGCCACTTTGGTAGTTCTAGGGTTATGAAGGTTTCATGAGTTGATTTGTATTTCGTGTGTATACTCCGTACAACACTACTTGTGGTTTAGTTTATATAAGATAGTACGTTTTTAATCCATACTCATAGTTGTTTTGTGCATCAATAATCGTTGTGTAGAGTCTGAATGCATAACATAGTTATTGATTGAGTGCGTTCACTAATGAGCAGGGTTTATTATTATAATTCTAAGTGAAGGGATTCTGAGGTTTTATTAGAACCGTCTTATATGAATGTTTGTTAATTGAATTGAATTCGAGTTAACAAGTAGGATTAAGAGTATAACTTTATAGTACCTAAAAAGGGTGATCAAATCGGGTTAGAGTACAAAGTGCACGAGAAATAATTGATTATGATAGTACCTAGAAAGGGGGGTAAAGTATACATCTTGCTCTGAGGATACTCACACGTGTCAAAAGCTTATCTATTTGTGTTTATAGAGTAGATTTGCATGGTCTAGCGATGCGTCTATAAACCACAAGGTAGAGTTGGATATCGACACACGAAAGTATGAATTAACGAATGAAACTGGATGGGCTGACGAACTATCTATCATCTTATTTGATCACGACTACTCTTCTCTTGTTCTTGTTATTGATTTGCTATTTTAATTGTTACTTAGTTTAAAAACCAACAATTACAATTCTCAACATAGTCATAATTGCTAGAAAATAACTAAAGTAATATTTACCCATCCCGTGGATTCGATATTTAACTTGGTCACCTTCGAAACTACAATTGGTATCCTTCATACTTGGGGATTAAAATTGTGTGTTGAGAAAATACCCATCAAGTTTCTGGCACCGTTGCCGGGGATGTCGTAAAATATTTTTTTATTATTTCTAGTTTATTATGGTTATTTATCTTGTTTTGCTGTTTTAATTCTAGTTCTTTTTAGGTGTAGGCTCACGAGAACAAAGAAAGGTGAACTTGAACCCTATAATCATGAGATCGGAGCATCGTCAAGAAAGAAGAAGAAGAGCAAGGCAAAGACTATTGATCCAACTGAAGCTCTGAATTTTGGAGTTGAAGTTGACGAGCAGATTTCGTAGACGATTGAAGCTACAACTGAAGTTAATTCGGGAGTAGAGACAGTCAACATGGCAGCGAATCCGGATAATCTAGCCATCCGGGAGGTTTTCAGAAATAATGAGGCTGGAAATTTTGGGCTTCTAGGAGCGAGGGGAACTAATGCAGCTTTCGATCTTCATCCCGCTCTTATTAGCATGATAGAAAGGAACTCCTTTTCAGGAGGGTCTTTCGAGGATCCGCAGCAGCATCTGAACAAGTTCTTGGGCTATGCAAGTACTCAAAAAGATGCAGGAGAACATGAAGATGCTAGAAAGATCCTCTTGTTCAAATTCTCGCTTACTGAAAAGGCGAGAGATTGGTACGACACTATCAACGCAGCTGAGTGCACCACTTGGGAGCAACTGCAGTTAAGGTTCTTGGAGAGGTACATGCCACCTTCAAAGGTGTTTAAAATGAAACAAGACATTAACCAATTTGCTATCGGTGGAGGTGAGAAATTTCATGAAGTATGGGATAGATTCAAGGACATGCTTAGGAAGTGTCTTCAACATGGGCTATCTAAAGCTCAATATATCAGTGTATTCTACAATGGATTGGACTGTGATTCACGAGTGTTATTGGATGCTTCTTCTAATGGAGCATTGCTTACAAAGTCATCCGTAGAGGCCGAGAAGTTGTTTGAAGATATTTCGATGAATTCGAGGGATTGGCCAACTGATAGAGATCGTCTCTAGCTTGTCCAATATCAACAAGCTACTTGAATCCCAACAGAAGCAAATCAACGAATTATCTCAGCGCGTACCAATCATGCAGCAGGAGTTGAAGAATGATGGACCAATACAAGAGGAGTTGGAAGAGGCACACTATGCCATGGGTCAAAGTATTCAAGGGACTAGGTATCCAGATCAAGGAAACCGGAACTACCAAGGGAACTATCGAGGAAACTTTAATAATCGTGGTCCCCCAGGTGGTTATCAACAGCCTAGGAGGTCGGAGTTCTCATGGAGTAATCCGAATAATGTGATTCAACCTCCGATGGGTGTTGATCCGGGTGCTAAGGTGGAAGAAGGGAAACTGGGTTTTGAGGATACTGTGAACAGATATATGGCCAAGAACGATGAAAGAGTAAACCGCCTTGAGGCCAAACTTGAAAAGAAAATCGATGCAAACCATGAAGTTATATCTAAGCAGGTGAAGGACCTTACATTGCTGATGGGGGAGATGGCAGGAAGCGTTAACAAGCTTACTCAAACTCTTGAGAAGGGGAAGTTCCCATCTCAAAGTATTGAGAATCCAAAGACCTGCAACGCCATCACACTGAGGCCGGGAACGCAGTACGAGGGACCTATGAGGCCGGAATCAAATTTGGACATGTTTAGGGCAAGATTCGACCATGGTTCGACCAACATTGAAGGTCGAACCATACAGGAGAAGTCGAACCAACGCACTGGACACGATCTGGAGGCATCGCAGCATCGGTTCGACCAACGCACTAGACACGATCAGGAGGCATCGCAGCATCGGTTCGATGAAACTGCAGATGGTTCGACCTGGCATACAGGTCGAACCATGATCGAACCTGACAATTCAGAGCACTCTATTTTTCCAGAATATTGGTTTGACCAAATCAATGATGGTTCGACCTATCCAACAGGTCGAACCCAGGTCGAACCGCACAACTTGGAGCACTCTATTTTGTCGTAGTAACGGTTCGACCACGATGGACATGGTTTGACCTATCCAACAGGTCGAACCGGAGGGCGAAAGGAGTACAGTAGGTCGGTTCGACCTAGGTAGCCGTGGTTCGACCTACTCAACAGGTCGAACCCAGGTCGAACCTTAACTTCAAAAAGAGAGCAGTTGTCCAGAAGAGCGGTTCGACCATTACGTGCCTGGTTCGACCTGTTCCACAGGTCGAACCCTGGTCGAACCCATCCAGAAGTTGCCTGTTGCTACTACTAACACTCTCGATGATGTTGATGCTACTCTAGTGGTTCGGAATGAGCAAAGTACAGAGATAATAGCTGAGAAAATATGGGAGAGAGCCAAGCGATTGAGAGCCGAAAAGGAGAAAGCGGAGAAGGTTGATCGTGATGAATGAGGGATTCCCAAAACAAAGATACCTCTACCGTTTCCTTACAAGCTTGTGAAGAAGGGATAGAAGAGAAGTTCAAGAAGTTTTCAGAGATAATGAACAAGATAAGCTTGGGCATTCCTTTCTCAGAGGCAATCATGGAGATGTCGTACTATGCCCGATTTCTTAAAGACATATTGTTGAAGAAGCGGAGCTTAACCGGAATTGAAACGGTGAATTTATCTGAGAATTACAGCTCAATCATTCAAAGGAAGCTGCCGCAAAAGATGAAGGATCCGGGGAGCTTCACTATTCTATGTGAGATCGGAAAGGGGCCTGCACGGCGAGCTTTGTGCGATCTAGGGGCAAGCATCAATTTAATATCGTTGTCCATCTTTCAGAGGCTTGGTTTGGGGGAGTTGACCACTACAATAGTGGTTCTCCAATTGGCGGACAGGTCGATGACGTTTCCAAAAAGGTATAATTGAAGACGTTCTCGTCAAAGTGGAGAAGCTAGTCTTTCATGTGGACTTTCTTGTGCTAGAGATGGAAGATGACAAGGATAATATCCCTCTAATCTTGGGGAGACCTTTCCTTGCTACTGCTGGAGCTATGATTGATGTTCAAAAAGGAGAGCTTAGATTGCGGATGGACAAAGAACAAGTTCTTTTCAACTTGGACAAAGCAATGAAGATGCCAATGGAGTCTCAGTGTTATAGTATTGACGTGGTGGAGGAGATTGCGAAGGAGGATATGTCTCTGATCCTGTCAAAGGATCCTCTTGAGTAATGTTTGATGGAGTCTCTTACTTATCCTACTACGGAGCTTGACGGACTCTCCAACGAGGTATTTATTGAATTTCTTGAAAACTTACTTGCTTTGGGTGATGACAGGTTTGAATCGGAAAGAACTAAGGTGGAAGAAGTCAAGTGGACTAAGAAGTACTTGCCTTTGGATAACGAGAGCTCTCCGATGGAAGTGAGGAAAGAGGAGTTGAAACTTTTGCCGGAACACTTGAAGTACGCCTTTCTTGGCGACAATGAAAATATCCAATAATTGTATCTTCTTCTCTTGATGAAGATCAACTTGAGGAGTTATTGAATGTTCTTAGGAAGTATAAGTCTGCGATTGTTGGTCTCTTGAGGATTTGAAAGGAATTAGCCCTTCGTATTGCATGCATAGGATAAGATTGTTAGATGAGGCCAAGGCAAGTGTTCAGAATCAGCGGAGGGTTAATCCCGCGATTTAAGAGGTGATTAGGAAGTAAATCCTTACGTGGTTGGATGCTGGAATCATATACCCTATTAGTGATAGTCCCCATGTGAGTTCATTGCATGTAGTTGCTAAAAAGGGGGGAATGACTATAGTAAAAGCTGAAGATGGAGAAGCGATAGCCACAAGGATTCCTACGGGATGGCGTACATGTGTAGCTTATAGAAAGTTGAATGAGAACACGTGTAAGGATCATTTTTCTCTTCCTATCATGGATCAAATGTTAGATCATCTTGCAAAGTATGAGTTTTATTGTTTCTTGGATGGATACTCGGGTACAACAAAATCATGATTGCCCCCGAGGATCAAGAAAAGACCACTTTTACTTGCCCCTACGGGACCTTTGCTTTTCGGAAAATGCCATTTGGGTTATGTAATGCGCCTGCTACTTTTCAGAGATGTATGATGGTAATATTCGATGGGTTGATAGACAAGATCATGGAGGTGTTCATGGATAATTTTTCTATTTTTGGTTCCTCCTTTGATATTTGTTTGTCTAACCTTGCTACTGTTTTGAAGAGATGTCAAGTGACTAATCTTATCTTGAATTGGGAGAAGTGTCACTTCATGGTGAAGGATGGGATTGTTCTTGGGCATCATGTTTTAGCTAAGGGATTGCAGGTCGATCGTGCTAAAGTGGTGGCAATTGAGAAGCTTCCACCACCGACCAATGAAAAAGAAGTGCGGTCTTTCCTTGGACACGCCGGTTTTACAGGAGATTCATACAAGACTTCTTAAAATACTCCAAGCCCTTATCTCACTTACTTGAAAAGGATGTTCCTTTTGTGTTTGATGATGAATGTCTAACAACTTATCAAGTTTTGAAGGAGGCGTTTATCACTGCACCTATCTTGATCACACCTGATTGGACTCAACCGTTTGTACTAATTTATGATGCAAGTGATGTAGCACTTGGAGTGGTGCTTGGGCAGCTGAAGGAGAAGAAGTTCTGCACCATTTACTACGCGAGTAAGACTTTCGATGCGGCACAAAAGAATTACACGGTGACCGAAAAGGAGTTTTTGGCTATTGTGTACGTATTCGATAAGTTTCGTCAGTATTTAGTTGGCATGAAGGCTATTGTGTACACGGATCATTCAGCGATTCGGTACTTGATGGAGAAGAAGGAGACAAAGCCTAGGATCATAAGGTGGATTCTTCTACTTCAAGAGTTTGACATGGAGATCCGGGATAAGAAAGGTTATGATAATGTGTTGGTAGATCACCTTTCGAGGTTGGAGTCTAGGGAGCATTGTGATAATTCTTTCGAGTATATTGAGGAAATGTTCCCGGATGAAAAGATCATGACCGTGTTTGTTGAAGGGGCTGAGCGAGCGTGTGTGGTTGCTGCACAGGGAGTTGATCCATGGTATGCGGATTATGTTAATTATATTGCTGTGGGAGAAATTCCAAGGGATCTCAACCGATATCAACTTGCTAAATTCAAGAGGGATGTTGAGACTTTCATATGGTATGATCCATTTGTGTACAAGATTTGCACGGATTCTATCGTCTGTAGGTGTGTGCCCGAGATGGAGATGGAGAGTGTTCTTGAGTTTTGCCATGCACAACCTAACGGGGGGGCACTTCAGCGCTCAAAAGACAGCAGCCAAGGTACTTCAGTCCACTCTTTATTGGCCTACGTTGTTCAAGGATTGTGAGACCTATGTGGCGTCTTGCGATAGATGTCAATGCATGGGGAACATCGATAGGAGAGACGAGATGTCGCTTCAGCCGAGCATAGTGGTCGAGATTTTTTATGTGAGGGGTATCGATTTTATGGGGCCTTTTCCCCCATCTAATGGATTTCTCTACATTCTACTTGCGGTGGATTATATTTCTAAGTGGGTGGAAGCGATTCCTACTCGCTTGAATGATTCGAAAACTGTTATATCTTTCTTGAAGAAGCATATCTTTGCCCGCTTTGGAGTCCCTAGAGCACTTGTTAGTGATGGAGGTACGCACTTCGTTAATAAATTTCTAGAGAAGGTGCTTAAAGGGTATGTTGTTAAGCATAGGGTTACTACACCCTACTATCCTCAAGCGAATGGGCAAGCGGAGGTCTCTAACCGTCAACTCAAACAGATTCTGGAGAAGGTGGTCGGAACCAATAGAAAGGATTGAGCTTTGAAGCTCGATGATGTCGTGTGGGGGTTCCGGACCGCGTACAAGACGGTGTTAGATATGTCACCGTATCAGATTATGTATGGGAAGCCGTGCCACTTATCTGTAGAGATTCAACACAAAGCGTTTTAGGCTTTGCGAAGCTTGAACTTGACTCTCAAGGATGTGAAGGAGTTGAGGATGACTCACATCAATCTTTTGGATGAGTTTCAGAGTCGTGCATACAAGAATTCCGAGATCTACAAAGAAAGGATGAAGAAGTGGCATGATTCAAAGATCTCGTACTAGGAGTTCAAGCAAGGAGACGAGGTATTACTCTTTAACTCTCGTTTAAAGCTTTTTGCAGACAAGTTGAAGTCGAAGTGGACGGGACTGTTCATGATTCATCGAGCCTTAGGAGGGGGAGTTTTGAGCTCATTGACAAGGACGGAGACATTATTGCGGCGAATGACATCGCTTGAAGCATTATAGGTCGTCGGATGATGTTTGTGTCATCTTTGTGGATACCTTGATATGAGTTGGTACCGTCGTGACTCTCCGATGTTAAAAATGAGCGCCTGTTGGGGGCTTTCCCTCCTATTTTAATGCTTTATTTCTTTCGTGTGAGTAAGAAATTTTTATATTTGAAGTGCTTACTTATCGGCAATTACATCTCTTTGCAAACTTAGTTTCAACTATAGTTTCTACTAAGTTTGGGGGGTGTGATGTACTTACCTTGATAAGCACCGATAGTATAATCTTTTCTTTGTGACGTTTGTTAGGGGAGTTAATTTTTTGTGGCATATTTAAAACTTTAACTGATTTGTATGTGTCGATTTTTTATAACTTGACTAATGTTCCGTGGTATTTTGTTGTTTCGTATTTTGAGTGATTGCAAAGTTACTCATGATTGATAAGTTTTTAAAGAACCAATTCTTGATGAAGTTGTGCTCTAGTTGGTACTTAATAATTCGTTTTGAAGTTTGAAGTGTGTAGGGCTTGAAGAACACGCATTTTGGAGCTTCTAGGGGGTAGGTTCGACCAGTGTCAGGAGGTCAAACCCAACGGTGGAAGTCGAACCGTGTTGAAAAATCGTTCAGTGAGGTGGTTCGACCCTTTAAAAGCATGGTTTGACCTGATCCTACAAGCCGAACCTAGGTCGAACTAGTGTGGCTGAAGTTCGGTTCGACCACGACGTACTTGGTTTGACCTGTTTAACAAGTCGAACCAAGGTCGAACTGGTGATCTGAAACATACAGTAGGGTAGTTCGACCTGATGCGTTTTGGTTCGACCTGTTCCAGTAGGTCGAACCCAAGTCGAACCTGAAGAAGAACTCGTCCAGAAGGGTGGTTTGACCTCGTCAGTCGTGGTTCGACCTGTTCAACAGCTCGAACCCAAGGTCGAACCAAGCCAGGTATGTGTTTTAAGTTTGATTTTTTAGAAGGGTTCGATCATTTTTCACTTCACCCTTCCTCGAACCTTCACGAAATCACTACACCCTTGCACCAATTCTTCAATTACACTTGATTTCGCACCGATTACACATCACCACAACTTTAATTCACGACTTGGACGCGAATTTGGACGAATTCCGCTGCAAGCTAGGGCTCAGTCGCGAATTTCTTGGGCATTTTGAGTGTTTGATCGTTCTTTTGCCATGGGAAAAGCTAAAGGTATGTTTTCTCAACTCAATTACTCTAGGATTGAAGCTTAGTGAATGCAATACGTTGTGGGTAAGAGGATTGATGTTGATGTTGGTTGAATTTCATGGTGAATGTTGATATTTTGATTTGATTCATATGAATTCTTGTTCATTGGTTTGAGAATGCTTGATTATTGATTGAACTTGAGTGTTTATGTGAATTGATCAATGATATTGTGCGTTTATGAGTATAAGCATGTTGGTTTGGTTGAATTGTTCATGAAATTTGAGGAGTTCATGTTTTGACTTGTTGAAACTCATGTGAATTGCTTGGATAAGTTGAAGGCATGCTTGTATGGCTGTGTTTGAATGTTGAGGAAGATGTGATTGAAGTAGTTTTGAGCATGTTGAAAAGCAAGTGGTGTTTGATGATGGTTGTTGAGGTGATATGTTGTTGATGAAGCATGGATGCTTGAAGTCTTGAGTAGAGTATAGGATATGCTAGTCGATTACTTGCTTTCTTGTCTTGTTGGTTGTACTTAGTAGTTGTTTTCAGGTACAGGACAAGGATCCGGGCAAGGCAAGGGGAAGGGAAAGGCAGCCTAAGTAAGATCAAAAAAGAGGTAAGATAGGCCTTCGAACGTAGATAAGGTGACGAAGACGCTGAGATTGCAAGAACGCCTTCCCGAGAACTTCAAGATTCAGATGCCTGATTGGAGCGAGATCAAAGAGAAGTGTGCAGAGGTCTCAGAAAAGATAGCTCGGACTAGATACCAAGACGATGAGGCCATGAGACTCATGAGCATCCGGGATGATATGACGATGTTGTTCGATCGAGTGGGGATCCGCAAATTTATGGAGTTGAAGAGGCCGACTTACTTCCATGTTACAGTGGAGGTAGTTTGCTCCTTTGAGATGGATAAGGACCCACTTGGCTACCCGTATCAGTGCACATTTTAGTTGGGAGGAGTCCGAAGGAGTTGGACAACTGACGAATTCAATGAGCTATTTTAGACGCCTCTTGAGATCTCTCTAGTGGAGAGTGGCTACTTCAATGCCCATAGATTTTGGAGGGAGATCTCCGGGGAGATCAGAGACTATAAGATTAAGCAGGCTCGTGCGACCTCGATCAAGAATCCAGTGTTGAAGTATATGGATCGAGTGCTCGGAAACACACTGTTTGCTCGTTCGGAGGGTGGCTGTGTGTCTAGAGGAGAGCTTTACGCCTTATGGTGTATGATGAATGGGGTGAAGTTCAATGTGGGAGCATATTTCATCGCGCAGCTGCATCGATTCAGGACCGTTGGATTTCAGAAGGTGAACATTGGAGGGTTACTGACGATTGTAGCTGAGCACTACAACATGGACTTCATCGGCATTACACCTGTTAGAGGAGAGCCCGACTTAGTGATGTTAACATGCGTAAAGGGAGGATTTGCACACTTTAGAGATGGTGATTGGTTCTTCACGAGTGGACCAAAGCCATTCGACTTCATGTTTCCCTTTGACGTGAACAACATGACCACCGTTCTGGAGGCGAGGAACTTGTTGATGAACTCCCTAGGACACACCGCTCTGTTCGTGACTGTGAAGACCAACGGGGATTGGAGAGTCGTGGCTAGGATGTGTGTAGAAGGCAGATTGGCGGAGCTACAGCAAATTGTGGATCAGGGAGAGTACCGTCCGCCACCACAGCAGCCACCACAGCAGCCTGAGGTCGAGCATCGGGTAGATGAGCAGCCAGAGATGGAGATTCCGGAGGAGGAGCAGCACGACGCGCCTCAGCATGCTCCAGTACCGCAGCAGCAGCGGGCAGTTCGGGATGATACCCGGGAACAACTTCTCTTGATTCACGAGCAGCTGGTCGGGGTCGTAGCTGCACAGCAGGAGACGAACAGGCAGCTCGCACTCACCAACGCCAACTACACCATGTTGAACGAGAGGTACACTGCCTTGAATGAGCGAGTTGGTAGGGTAAGTAGTCGGGTGGATCTTATGGATAGGAACATCAGCAGTCTGTATCGAGCTGTGGAGCAGAGATTGGATGACGAGGATGATGATGATGAGGATGATGATGCTCCGGAGGAGTAGATCTTCAGGTTTTCTTTTGATTTTCTCCGATTCATCTCACCTCCATTCTTCTTTTTCTCTTTACAGATTGGGCTGTGTTTATTGAGTGAGTGGCATGTATATTCTTGGATATCATTGTTAGGATAGATGGATTCATGAGTGTTGAATACTTGTATGGTTGATTCGGTTTATGGGTTGTTGATTTTGTGCATTCATATGTTCATGTGTTAATTTTTATTGATGAAAAGCATGTATAATTTGATAAGTATGTAGAGTTCTTGTGGAATTGATCTTAATTATGTGCTATGAGGAGTACTTAGGATTCTATTTACCTATGTGAGGATTTGAGCCTTGTTAATCATGCTTGATCATGATTATTTTATTCTTGAGAGGATCATTTATATGAACGTATTCTAGAACTTGGCTTGGAGTCTTGTGTGAGACTTATGATTGATAAATTGCTAGGACATGATCTTAGGCTATTATTTTGTGATTAAGCTACTTAGCCAAATTTTGTCCTTCCTAATAATTTTATTAACCTTTGGATGCCCCATTGAGCCGTTAAAAACCTTTTCTTTGGTAGCCGAAGTAAATAACCTTATAAACCTTTACTTGAGTCTTGATTAACCTATTCATTGGTAGAGAGAGTTGAGGTGAGTAAGTGTTGCAAGAAGAAGAAGGAAGATAGAATATGGTTGAATGAAAAGAATAAGAATATGGTTAAATCTTGTTTAGGGGTAGTGCCTGAAACTGGTACCTCGATAGCTTATAACATGAAGCTTTAAGCTTAAGAGCAGCTGATTGATAAAGAGAAGAAGGGTAGTGCCTAAAATCGATACCCAAATTGTCTAAAGAGATGATGTTGATGCACGAAAAAGAAGGAAAATCCATGAGAAGAAGAAGAGAAATTGGAGGAGATATTGCAGCAAGAAGAAGAAATCGAGAACCTCCAAGGTAACTCTCAACTAGTGTCTTAAGTCACTTTACCTAAATATTCCTACTTTACTCCAAAGAGCCAACATTACAACCCAAAAATAAGTCCTTTGTGATCCTAGTGAAGAGTTGATTATAAGTTGATTTTTGAGACCTTTGCCAAGCTTATGGTTACGCGTGAATATGGATTGATATTAGTGTTTATATTAGCCTATATAGTGCCTCACGCACTTGAGTGAAAGAGAATAAATACTTATCTTGTGAGCTAGATTACTTAGTACTCCGAATGGTGTGTGATTGGATTGGTTTTGCATGAGTGATATATATGAAGCAATTAATACTTGTTTGATTTAATGAAGTTGCATGTGTGATATGTGTTGTACTTGATCTTGGTGAATTATACAAGACTCCTGTGGTTTGATTTGGTTGCCTCAGGATGAGCAACATGTAAGTTTGTGGGTTTGATGAGTGTGTAAATTCACAAGTTTGGCATCATGTTTTGTGCTCGTTTTGGAGAGTTTTGAGGTGGAAATAGGTGGAAAACCTATATATATTGTGAATTAGCATGAATCAGGTGTTAGTAGAGCTATTTAAGTAGTTTTCATAGCAAAATCGGAGTGGAAGTGCCAAGAATCGAAGAGACGAAGTCGAGATCATGCGAACCGCCAAGGAGAGAGGTGGGTTCGACTTGTTGGAGGAGGGTTCGACCTCTCCAGCAGGTCGAACCAGCAATGCAAAATGGCAGCAGATGGGTTGACCACGACTCGAGGGGTTCGACCTGTCTATCAAGTCGAACCATGGTCGAACCAGTTCGCGAGAAAGTTGGTTCGACCATGACATTGGGGATTCGACCTGACGGTTAGTCGAATCAAGAGCAGAAATTATCCAGTAGCATGGTTCGACCTGTGGTTCAACCAAGACGGAGTGGTTCAACCTATACAAGAAGTCGAACCAAGTGCAGAATACTTCCAGTAGGTGGGTTCGACCTGTTTGCTGAGGTAGAACCATCGTACGGAAACTTATCTTGTCTGGATTTTCGAGGCCAAAATGCGTGTGATCACTTGAAAAGCCCATTCCAAGCCCTAGAGACGTGATTACAATTATAAAAGGAGGCTCATGCAGACAATACAAGAGAGCTTTTAGAGAGTTTTAGAGAGCGTAAGATCGTGAAGCACAAGAGGAGACTAGGAGGAGCTGTGACAGAGGTTCCGCTGGAGATTCAAGTAAGATTGGTCCATCTAACCATGATTGTTCCTAGATCAATCATGGGCTAGAGCCACTTCGGTAGTTCTAGGGTTATGAAGGTTTCATGAGTTGATTTGTATTTCGTGTGTATACTCCGTACAACACTACTTGTGGTTTAGTTTATATAAGATAGTACATTTTTAATCCATACTCATAGTTGTTTTGTGCATCAATAATCGTTGTGTAGAGTCTGAATGCATAACATGGTTATTGATTGAGTGCGTTCACTAATGAACAGTGTTTATTGTTATAATTCTAAGTGAAGGGATTCTGAGGTTTTATTAGAATCTTCTTATATGAATGTTTGTTAATTGAATTGAATTCGGGTTAACAAGTAGGATTAAGAGTATAACTTTATAGTACCTAAAAAGGAAGATCAAATCGGGTTAGAGTACTAAGTGCACGGGAAATAATTGATTATGATAGTACCTAGAAAGGGGAGTAAATTATACATCTTGCTCTGAGGATACTCACACGTGTCAAAAGCTTATCTATTTGTGTCTATAGAGTAGATTTGCATGGTCTAGCGATGCGTCCATAAACCACAAGGCAGAGTCGGACATCGACACACGAAAGTATGAATTAACGAATGAAACTGGATGGCCTGACAAACTACCTATCATCTTATTTGATCACAACAACTCTTCTCTTGTTCTTGTTATTGATTTGCTATTTTAATTGTTACTTAGTTTAAAAACCAACAATTACAATTCTCAACATAGTCATAATTGCTAGAAAATAACTAAAGTAATATTTACCCATCCCATGGATTCGATATTTAACTTGGTCACCTTCGAAACTACAATTGTTATCCTTCATACTTGGGGATTAAAATTGTGTGTTGAGAAAATACCCATCATACTCCTAGCAACAAATGATCTCATCCTAACTTCGAGCTTGGACGAAAAATAGTTTCTGTTGTATAAATTCATCTAAATCAAAATCATTACCACTGCCACTTCTGTTGACAGAATCAACGAAAACTTGCTTACTTTCACTTGAAGAAGAATCACCATTTTTGTTTAAGGATCGATGAAGTCCATGAAACTTAACTGATGTTTATAAAATTTATCTATTCAGTAATGTAAATATATGAATTAAAAAATATTACAATTCTGATTCTGTTTGGTTGTTGCAATAGAATAGATATACGTTTAATAAGGGTAATTATGTCTTATTAATTAAAGATGATTTAATTTAAATATTTTTGGGATAGGTTTAGTCAGGATACGAATAGCCGTCCCCATTAGTTTATGTAAAAAAATAGATGAGGAGAGATAAAGAGAGAAAGTGTATTAATTGAGAAGAAAGAATGTATTATTATGGGTGGCGGTATGGCATACCAGAGATTTTTTGTCATACCAAATATCATACCGGAAGTTTCAATATAAAAAAATCATACCATTACCTACCTAACTTTAAGTTTACAAGAGCAATATTTCGGTATTGAAAAATAGTATATCTATATATTACTTATCAATATTTCGCTATACCGTATTATACCTAAAAAATCGATATGTACCGTACTATATAGATAGTTTGATATACAATTATGTTAGTAAAATTCGGTATAAATAATTAAAAACTGTATAAAAATGATAAATAACAATAAAACAAATCCTAATGGATAATAAATTCATATACGACAATCCACAAATGATCAAATTAAAAAATAGTGTAAAATACTGCAATTCAAATCTTAATATTAACAAAAACATATTAAATGGTAAGATTATTAACTCTCTTCAGCTCCAGCCATTCAAGAACAAATATGATGATACCACATACTCAATTGAAATTTTTTAAATATATTTTAAATATATAAAATTATATTTATTAGGATTATAATAATTATAATTATACAGAGTATAAAATAATTATAATCCTCTTAAATAGTATATATACACTAATTATAATTTAATAAAAAAATTATAATATAAAAATAATAATTATAATTACATATATTATATGTATGTATGGTATACTTGATTGTATTGATTGAATATTTTTATGGAATTTCGATATATACCAAAATACACGGTATTGACAATTTATATGTGTTATCGCACCAAATTTTCAATGCGGTATCATATCTAGAGCCGGCAAACAGGCCGGGCCGGGCCAGTCCAGTACCGAGCAACCGGGCCAATGCACGTTTACGGGCAAAGTCGAGCTTGGCCCGATTCTTGGTGGGCCTTATTTTTTGTTGCCCAGCCTAGACCATACTGGACCATCGGACCTCAGGCCATTTTGGCTCATTAATATTCATTTATTTTTAAAAATTTTAATTTTAAAAGTAATTTAAAATTTAATTACTTTAATACGTGTAATAATTATATTAGTCGATATTGAATATTATCCTCAAATTTATTATTAAATATTAATGGTAAATAATCTATTTAAGTTAATTATTATTATTATGTGATTAAAATTATATTATTAGCATCTAATTTATTACATTATGATATAAGAATGAAATTTGAATCCAACTTTTACAAATTTCAACAATATTAAATCTTTATATATATATATATATATATATATATATATATATATATATATATTATATATATATATATATACCAGTACAAAACCCGCGTATTACGCGGAATATGAAATTATATAATAAAATAAATTATAATAAAATTAATATGTATTAATCAAACGAAATTAAAAAAATAATGCAAAAAAAAATTGATAGCAAAGAAAATATTATAAAATAAATTAATGCGGTATATTTTAATCTAAAGAAATAGAAATAGATAAACTTAATTTACATATTAAAAATTATCAAATTAAAAAATCAACAAAAATTGTGAAAGCAACACCTCATCAAAATTAAACTCTCCTTTAATATATTAAAGATATATATATATATATATATATATATATATATATATATATATATATATATATATATATATATATATATATATATATATATATATATATATATAATTTTTTTCTTTTGCCTTAACTTTATTTTTAACCTATAGTAATCAAAATATCCATGCAAAATAGAAAATTCATATATAATTGAAGATTATAACTATTTGAGAAAGTTATCTTTAATTTAATATATTTAAATTTAAGTTATTTAAATATAATTTATAAGTATCACAAATAATTTATAATTAAATATTAAATTAAACATAAATAAAATGACCGGGCCAAAAAAGTAAAAAAAATGAGCCAAAGATGGGCCGGGCCATTTGGCCTACCGAGCTTGATGGGCCGGGCCAAAATGGCCCGATTTTTTTCTGGTCTACATTTTAATGGCCCCAGCCTACTTATGGCAAGTTACGACGGGCCGTGCCATTTTTTCTGGTTCTAATTATATCTTACAAAAAAGTTCGGCATACCTAAAATTTTGATATTTTTCGATATGATAAGAGCGGTATACGTCAATATTTTTTCCCATCCCTAAATATATATAAGAGTGATTTTTAAAATTTAAATATGGATTTTGAATTCTAAACCCGAAGTTTTAAAACTGAAAACAAACATCCTCATAAAACACATGAGGAGCTTACAGTTAAATAAATCATGCAACGGGTGCATGGTTCCAACTCTCCAAATAAAACTCTTTTTTTTTTCAAAAGAAAATAAAACCTAATTTGAGTTCACAAATAAGAAAACAATTATAATAAACGCAGTTACTGATTATAACGCAATACAAATCGATAAATGGACACATTGTCAACGTGAACAACAATCAGAGGGAGATGAACCACCAGTTGGGCTTGCTTACTACGAGCTATGTCGCGCTTGATATGTGCTCCAATGCTGCTTGCCAACTATATAGTGATGGATCAAAGATTGAGAGATTTGAATGACAATTATGAAGCTCTGGATATGAAGGTGATAGTGATGATGATGCTCCACAGGAGTAGAGGGCACCATGTTTTCATCTTATCTGCTTCATCTCATCTCCCTTCTCTTTTCACTTTACATGATGGGTATTTGGTGGTGTGAGTGGCATGTATTGATATTCTGTACTGATTCTGATGTTGGATTGTTGGTGATCCGTGATTTGGATTGATATGATGAGTTTTTTTATTAGTATATTGCATTCATATTTTGCATGTGTTGATTTTGTTGATGAGAAACATGTATAACTTATTAAAAATGTGGAGTTCATTGTGGAATTGATCTTGATTATATGCTATGAGAAGTACTTAGGAATCTATTTACTCATGTGAGAATTTAAGCCTTGTGAAATCATGCTATATCTATGCATGATAGTTTATTTTTGTGAGAATCGTTCATATGACCATATTCTAGAACTTAGTTTGGAGTCTTGTGTGAGACTTATGATTTTTAGTTATTAGGACATGATGTTAGGCCATCATTATTTATTTGAGTCACTTAGTTAAATTTTACCTTCCTATATACTGTATAAATCATTGGAAGCCCTATTGAGCCTTTAAAAGCTTTTTCTTTGGCAAGCCGTGATAAAAAGTCTTATTCATCCTTTACTTGAACCTTGTTGAATACCTTATTCATTAGTAGAGAGTTGAGGTAAATATATGCTAGCTTGAATGTGAAGAAAAGGAAGAAAAATATTGGTTGAGCGATATGAAGAAAAATATGATTAAATCTTATTTAGGGGTAGTACCTACAACCGATACTCCGACTGCTTAGAATTTAGAAGGGTAGTGCCCAAAGTTGGCACCCTTGAACTTCGAAGAAAGAAGAAGAAAGATGTTGATTCCAAGTAAAGAAGGAGAAGATGATTCGCAAAGATCATGAGAATGAGATGGAGAAGAGGAAGCTGTTTGATGAAAAGCAAAATTCCAAGTTAATTATCTACTAGTGAATTAGTCACTTTATCTATATTTTCCTACCTTTACCAAAGAGCCGATATTACAACCCAAAAGTAAGTCCTTTGTGATCCTATTAACGAAGTGATTATAAATTGATTTTTAAGACCCTTGTCAAGCTTATGGTTACGTGAAAATATGAATTGGATATGAGCGTATATATTAAACCATTTAAGTGTATCTTACACTTGAGAGCGAGAGTGAATACTTATTTGTGAGCTAGATGACTTAATACTCCGAAGTGAAATATAATTAAGTGATGTTTTTGCATGAATGAGATGTATGATGCGAGTGATACTTGTTTTAAATTGATAGAATTGCATGTGTAGGTATGTGTTGTACTTGACTTGATGGCCTTGTGAATTTTACACTTACTCTTATGGTTTTGATTTCGTTATCTAGGGACGAGCAACATGTAAGTTTGGGGGTTTGATGAGAGTGTAAATCCACATATTTTAAGCTCTGATTTCTGTGATAATGATGTATGATTTGATCTTAAGTCAAGATAAATCTAAATATGTAGTGGAAAGTCACGAATCAGGTGCGTTTGAGGCCGTTTGAGCAGATTTTCAAAGAAAAACATAACAGAAATGCACGAAACCAGAAGAGGGGCATGAAAGTGCCTGGTTCGACTAGAATACAAGTTGTTTGACCACTGGTTCGGGTCGAACCAGCAACCTGAAAATATTTTACAACATGGTTCGACCACGATATTGTGGTTCGACTAGGCATGATGGTCGAATCATGGTCAAACTAAAAACCTGAAGTTTTGCAGTAAGGATTCGACCATGATGTTTATGGTTCGACTGACGGTTCGAGTCGAACCGGCCACCTGTAGGTTTGTTACAGGCCGTTTCGACCAAAGCATGATTGGTTCAACCAAGGGCTTTGGTCGAACCAATGTGCGGGAAGCTTCCGAATCCGTATTTTTACACCTTCAGTACATGTTTTCGCTCAAAAAGATCATTAGAGATCCATTGGAGGAACTAAAGTTATAAAAGAAAGACCCTATAGCAGAGAGAGAGACACCATTCACCACCTTCATTCTACACAATATCTGAAATCCTACCATTGATGAGTGTGTAACGTGTTTCGAGCCCGGATTCGTGTACTTATGGTGTGTTAGATGGTTTTAATTTGATATGAATCGATATATATGGTGGAAAATCATGAATCAGGTGTCTACAAGGCTATTTGAGTTGATTTTCGAAGGAAAACGAGTTAGAAGTGATCGGATCCCAAAAAAGGAGATTCCAGAGTGCAATTCGATCAAGCAGACACTGGATTCGACCAAGAAGGAATCCATTCGACCAGCACCGGTGGTCGAACCATTGGGGAAGAAGTGTTATTCGACCACGATCATGCCGTTCTACCAAGCCATGTGGTCGAGCCGTGGTCGAACCAGAAGCCTAAAGAGACGCACCTGTAGTTTGACCAAAAAGTTTGTGATTCGACCAAGATTCTAGTCGAATCCAAGACTCGCAACAGATGTACAGGTCGATTCGACCAGGAGTTCGACCAGCTCAGAAGGATTCGACCTGGCCCGTTGGTCGAACTGATGTACGGGAACTTATCATATTCGTATTTTTACACCTTTAATGCATGTGTTCACTCAAGAAGCCCATCCAAGGCTCGTAAGGAGAGTTTACAAGTATAAAAAAGAGCTTTTGCAGGAGAAAAAGAGCATTCATCATCCATCCACCACCGAAACCTTACCATCATGTCAAGGAGTCTTGAAGAGAGGTTCGTCTGCCGAGTCAAGTAAGATCTTACTAATCAACCATGATTATTCCTAGATCAATCATGAGCTAGAACCGTTCCGGTAGTTCTAAGTGTTGGCAATTGGATCTTTCGGTTCAACATGATCGTTAGGATAAACAGGCAAACAATCAGCGGAAGTATAAAAACGTTTACCTGACTTCTGGGTCGATGTAGAGGATGAGCAGCAGTGAAGAACACCTCTGATCTTCTACCGTATGTCCCAAAGTCAACTCTGGTGTTGGGTGGTCAACAATCCCCAGAGTTCTCTCAATCTGCTCTCTGTTTTCTCCCGTGTGTCAAAAGAGGCACAGACTTAGGTTTAACAGGAACTGAGATGACTTATATACTTGGGCTACAGCAGGGACCAGGAGGAGAAATTGGACTGGGCCTCAATTGAATTTAATTAACCAAGCTTAGCCTAAAGCTTTTAATTAAATCCAATAATAATAATATAGTCCACTAAAATATTATTACTGCACTACCCGTCCAATCCCAAAATTATGTTTTGGGCTCCTTCTTATTATAAGCCCGATAGTCTCCCCATGTTTAAGATATACAATGTCCATTAATTAATTAAGTTACTGATAACTCAAATTAATTAATATCTCATCCGAGAGTAGTACCACTCAACCTTATTATCATGCCAGAAATTAATCCACTTGCAAGATTCACATGATAAACCTTATGAGTTCCTCAAGGGGACATCATCAACCTATGTCGGACATGGATTCCTTCTACAATCAACAGCACACCATAGATACAGCACTATTTCCCAACTCACCGAGTTTGTTGATTTAATACTTATAAATCTCACCCATTGATGAATCAAAGAAATACATACTGCCCTACGTGTCGAGGTTATTGTATAGGGATTAAGAGCACGAACTTCCATAATAACAGAGATCAAGTTCTTCTATAAGTCAGTATAAGTCGAACTATCTCAGGCTGTCCTGCTCAATACATACAAGTGCACTAATGTGATTCTATAGCCAAGACAAGCTAATATCAAACCACACTACAACCATACCGATAGAGAGTCCCCGTCTATCTCAGTTGTGAGCATCTGTTTATACTTTATAAGAAAACCGATAATATGATCTTCTGCGTGTTGTCGCACAACATATTATCTACAGTATAAAGTAAATGGACTATTGCATCATTGATGAGAGTGAAAATTAGCGTATTTTAGTGTCCAATTGTACACCTATTTGATTGATATTGTTGTAATATATTAGCACAAATGCCTTATATTTTATATATATGAGAAAAAGGTGCATTTGAGGTGTTTTATTGTGTTTTGATAGAAAAAAATGATCAAAAGTGCAAGGTTGGAGAAAAGGTGCAATTTATGCAAAGATGATGAAAAACGCACGTCTAACTTTCATAATTTTTCTGTGTTAATTTGGAGATAAAAACTGAGAGTGTGCTACATTGTTGGAAAGCCACTGAAGAGAGGGCGTTTTGACATAAAGAACACCCCAATCGAGTCCCAAACGAGGAAGTTATGAGCAAAATGGTGACGCCGCGCGTGAGATGCAAAGCAGGATTGCTGGCCACTTTCCATAGCTTATTGCACACTCAATTCTTGGTGTTAATGAATGTTTTTTATATTGGTTGAAAGCCCAGGAAGAGAGGATCGTGTGAGCGCAAGAATTACTCAATTCGGAACTCGGATGTGGAAGTTATACACGAAACGATGAGGAGGTGCAATTCCATTCGACATGAAGAAACATCACTTTGACCTCAACACATGGATTCGATCAGCCATGCATATGCAAGCTGCAAAATAGTGCACACATGGGCAAAAGTGAAGATGATACACTCCACATGGGTCACATGAAGCACCCAACATGCCATAGATTCTTCAAGGCAAAGAAGACAAAGGGAAGAGCTGGAAATGATTGCAAATGAGCTGCAAAAGCAACAAGCAAAGTAACATGGGCAGCAAGAGCAAAACAAATGGAAGCATGGAGCAACATGGGCTGCAATTAAAAAGGAATGGATGCATGTGATGTTGTTCCCCTTCCACAACTATAAATAGGGGCTGCAAGAACACAATTGAGACATCCCAATCCCAACACATCCCAACACATCCCTCACATCCCACACCACAACACACACTCAAAGAGAGAAGAGGGGGGCAGCTGCAAGTGCAGCTTGCTGCACTTGCAGCAGCAGCAAGCAGCAACGTTTTGAGGGAGGAATCAAGCAAGAGAGAAGAGGAGGAGGAGCTACACATGGAGATTCAAGTCCGATCAGCCCATTCTTGTGCTAGATGACATGAAGCTTCAAGTAAGATCATTCCACTTCTCCATGGTTGTTCTTGAATCAATCATGGAGTAGATCCTCTTATGGTAGTTCTTAGATTATGAAAGTTTCATGAATTAATTTATCTTTCGTGTGTAAAACTACGACAACACTACTTGTAATTTAGTTTATATAAGATTGCGCGTTTTTAATCCATACTCACAGTCGTTTTGTGCATCGTTAATCGTTGTGTAGAGTCTGAATACATAACATGGTTATCGATTGAGTGCGTTCACTGTTGAGCAGGGTTTGTCGTTATAATTCTAAGTGAAGGGATTCCGAAGTCTTATTAGAACTGTCTTATATGAATACTTGTTAATTGAATCATAGCGTATTCGGGTTATCAAGTAGGACAAAGAGTATAAATTCCATAGTACCTATAAAGGGAGATCATATCGGGTTAAAGTACCAATCCTAGGGGGAAATAATTGATACTGATAGTACCTAGAAAGGGAGGTAGGTTATATCTCTTGCTCCGAGGATATTCACACGATGCACACGTATATCTACTTGTGTCTATAGAGTAGAAATGCATGGTTTAGTGATGCGTTCATAAATCACAAGGCAGAGTCGACTTTTGCACACGAATGATGGATTAATGAATGGAACCGGATTATCTTAGAACTACCTACTTTCTTGTTTGCTAACAACTTCATTATTAGAGATGTTAAACGGGCCAGCCCTAACCCATTAGGGCTGACCCTAACGGTTTCGGGCTAATCGGGTTTCGGGCTAAATCGGGTCTGTTTAAACGGGCTATGAAAAGGTGAACCTAACCCTAACCCTAGCGGGCTACGGGTTAAACGGGCCGGGCTCGCGGGTTGTACGATAAAAAATATTTAAAAAATTATAAATTATAATTTATTATAAATAATATAAAAAATTCAAAATTAACTAATACATTATTTAAAATTTGAGAGAATTAAGATTAATACATGCAAAATATTGTTAAAAGATATAAATTAAAAGAATTTGTGATAATTAAATTAATCTTAATATATTTATTCAAGTATTATTTTATTTATTAGAGAAAATTTTGGGTTAGAGTAAGAAAAAAGATGAGAAAGAGATGAAAATTAAAAGATGGTAAAAGTTTGTCCAACGATGGGTTGGGAGTAGGGTGGGATTGGATGGTCGATGTATAGATTATGGGTGTTAAAATTAATTAAACATAATAATAATAATTTTCAACCCTACGGGCCGGCCCGGTTAGCCCACGGGCCAACCCTATTAGCCCACGGGTTAATCGGCTCGGGCCAAAAAGCCCGGATGTTAAACGGGCTCAAATTTCTTGGCCCTAACCCTAATTTTTTTCGGGTTAATCGGTTCGGGCCCACGGTTTACGGGCTTATTAACAACTCTATTCATTATCGTTGCTGTTATTTTCTTTTAATTGTTATTTCATTTCTCTTCTTATTCAACCACAACATCACTTCCATTATACTCTCCATGATAGTCTTGATTTACTAGAACATAATCAAAGTGATAGTTACGCCGTCCTTGGATTCGATATTCACTTGGTCACCTTTTGATACTACAATAGATATCCTTAACCTTGGGGATTAATATTGTGCGCTGAAAAAGCGACGATCAAGTTCTTGGCGCCGTTGCCGGGGACGGCATATATTATCTTTTGATTATTTCTAGCTTTATTAAGACTATCATCCACAAAGGAGGATCAAACCTCCAACCATAATCCACTTTATTTCCTCTATCCTACCTATGGAATCACATTTTTATGATATGTGGAACTTCACCCTGTCTAATGAAGAATTATCTAATGATGTATGTATTGACCACATCGATGCTAGAAGGAATGTTGATCATACAGATTTATCCAAGCAGTTGGAGGACCTTAAATTGATGATGAGGCAGATGAACGATAACATGAATCAACTTATACAGAAATGTGAAGATAATGCCATCACACAATACGAGGGAAGGTTGAATGAGACCACTGATGATTTGGAAAAGCCAGCGCATCGATTCGACCAACATCTAGGCAACTCAACCTGGCCCTCAGGTCAAATACTGCTCGAAGATCATTTCGACCACCATGTGCCTATTTCGACCAGATCTTCAGGTCAAATTGAGGTCGAATCAAACATACAGGATGAGAATGAACTACTTGCCCAATTCGACCACACTCCTAAAGATGTGATCATTACTCTAGTACCATTACATGAGCAGAATACTGAACTTACAATGGAGAAGAAGTGGGAAAGAGCAAAAGAGTTAGGAGCAGAGAAGATTAAACTGCAGATGGATAATGACAATGTGGCTTTCTCTCTTGATCATGAAATGAAGATGCCCATGGAGATTCAATCATACAAAAGCACATATGTGATTTCTAACTTGTTTAATCTTGATTTTTCTAAGACAGATGACTCTGAATTTAAATGGAAGATTAACAAGGAGGTGTCCATACAGACATGGGAGGAAGAAAGTTCCAACGATCATATCTTTGTGACCAAGAAAGGTGAGGTGTTAAGAATAGACAGGAAGAGGAAAAGAAAGTATTTAAAGGTGAGGATGCGAGAAGACCGTCCTCCGATCAAGTAACCTACAAAGGTTACATCCGTCGTGACTTTCCGACGTTAAACATAAGCGCTTGTTGGGGGCTTTCCCTTCCGTTTTATTTCTTTATTTCATTTGTGTGAGTAAGAAATCTTTATATTTAAAGTGCTTACTTATCGACAATTACATCTCTTTGCAAACTTAGTTTCAACCATATAGTTTCTACTAAGTTTGGGGGGGTGTGATGTACTTACCTTGATAAGCACCGATCGTATAATTTTTTCTTTGTAACGTTTGTTAGGGGAGTTACAAATTTTTATAACTTGCCTAATGTTTAGTGTTTTTTTTGTTTGAGTTTTGTTTTGAGTGATTGCGGAGTTACTCATGATTGATAAGTTTTAGGATTGATTCTTTCGATTGATGAATCCTTTGACATTGAGGATTGCTTGAGCTTTAATGATAGAAAAAAGTAAAAGAGTTGCATGTCCTAAGTTGATGACAATTATATTTTGAATGGGGTATTGGTCATAATCCTTGTTTCCCCGCTAATTTTCTTACTCTCTCGATCTTTATTTTTATTTTGTAGCCTCGGGACGAGCAACGAGTAAGTTTGGGGGTTGATGAGAGTGAAAATTAGCGTATTTTAGTGTCCAATTGTACACCTATTTGATTGATATTGTTGTAATATATTAGCACAAATGCCTTATATTTTATATATATGAGAAAAAGGTGCATTTGAGGTGTTTTATTGTGTTTTGATAGAAAAAGGGATCAAAAGTGCAAGGGTGGAGAAAAGGTGCAATTTATGCAAAGATGATGAAAAACGCACGTCTAACTTTCATAATTTTTCTGTGTTAATGTGGAGATAAAAACTGAGAGTGTGCTACATTGTTGGAAATCCACTGAAGAGAGGGTCGTTTTGACATAAAGAACACCCCAATCGAGTCCCAAACGAGGAAGTTATGAGCAAAATGGTGACGCCGCGCGTGAGATGCCGAGCAGGATTGCTGGCCACTTTCCATAGCTTATTTCACACTCAATTCTTGGTGTTAATGAATGTTTTTTATATTGGTTGAAAGCCCAGGAAGAGAGGATCGTGTGAGCGCAAGAATTACTCAATTCGGAACTCGGATGTGGAAGTTATACACGAAACGATGAGGAGGTGCAATTCCATTCGACATGAAGAAACATCACTTTGACCTCAACACATGGATTCGATCAGCCATGCATATGCAAGCTGCAAAGTAGTGCACACATGGGCAAAAGTGTAGATGATACACTCCACATGGGTCACATGAAGCACCCAACATGCCATAGATTCTTCAAGGCAAAGAAGACAAAGGGAAGAGCTGGAAATGATTGCAAATGAGCTGCAAAAGCAACAAGCAAAGTAACATGGGCAGCAAGAGCAAAGCAAATGGAAGCATGGAGCAACATGGGCTGCAATTAAAAAGGAATGGATGCATGTGATGTTGTTCCCCTTCCACAACTATAAATAGGGGCTGCAAGAACACAATTGAGACATCCCAATCCCAACACATCCCAACACATCCCTCACATCCCACACCACAACACACACTCAAAGAGAGAAGAGGGGAGCAGCTGCAAGTGCAGCTTGCTGCACTTGCAGCAGCAGCAAGCAGCAACGTTTTGAGGGAGGAATCAAGCAAGAGAGAAGAGGAGGAGGAGCTACACATGGAGATTCAAGTCCGATCAGCCCATTCTTGTGCTAGAGGACATGAAGCTTCAAGTAAGATCATTCCACTTCTCCATGGTTGTTCTTGAATCAATCATGGAGTAGATCCTCTTATGGTAGTTCTTAGATTATGAAAGTTTCATGAATTAATTTATCTTTCGTGTGTAAAACTACGACAACACTACTTGTAATTTAGTTTATATAAGATTGCGCGTTTTTAATCCATACTCATAGTCGTTTTGTGCATCGTTAATCGTTGTGTAGAGTCTGAATACATAACATGGTTATCGATTGAGTGCGTTCACTGCTGAGCAGGGTTTGTCGTTATAATTCTAAGTGAAGGGATTACGAAGTCTTATTAGAACTGTCTTATATGAATACTTGTTAATTGAATCATAGCGTATTCGGGTTATCAAGTAGGACAAAGAGTATAAATTCCATAGTACCTATAAAGGGAGATCATATCGGGTTAAAGTACCAATCCTAGGGGGAAATAATTGATACTGATAGTACCTAAAAAGGGAGGTAGGTTATATCTCTTGCTCCGAGGATATTCACACGATGCACACGTATATCTACTTGTGTCTATAGAGTAGAAATGCATGGTTTAGTGATGCGTTCATAAATCACAAGGCAGAGTCGACTTTTGCACACGAATGATGGATTAATGAATGGAACCGGATTATCTTAGAACTACCTACTTTCTTGTTTGCTAACAACTTCATTATCGTTGCTGTTATTTTCTTTTAATTGTTATTTCATTTCTCTTCTTATTCAACCACAACATCACTTCCATTATACTCTCCATGATAGTCTTGATTTACTAGAACATAATCAAAGTGATAGTTACGCCGTCCTTGGATTCGATATTCACTTGGTCACCTTTTGATACTACAATAGATATCCTTAACCTTGGGGATTAATATTGTGCGCTGAAAAAGCGACGATCAAGTTCTTGGCGCCGTTGCCGGGGACGGCATATGTTATCTTTTGATTATTTCTAGCTTTATTAAGACTATCATCCACAAAGGAGGATCAAACCTCCAACCATAATCCACTTTATTTCCTCTATCCTACCTATGGAATCACATTTTTATGATATGTGGAACTTCACCCTGTCTAATGAAGAATTATCTAATGATGTATGTATTGACCACATCGATGCTATTGACCACATCGATGCTAGAAGGAATGTTGATCATACAGATTTATCCAAGCAGTTGGAGGACCTTAAATTGATGATGAGGCAGATGAACGATAACATGAATCAACTTATACAGAAATGTGAAGATAATGCCATCACACAATACGAGGGAAGGTTGAATGAGACCACTGATGATTTGGAAAAGCCAGCGCATCGATTCGACCAACATCTAGGCAACTCAACCTGGCCCTCAGGTCAAATACTGCTCGAAGATCATTTCGACCACCATGTGCCTATTTCGACCAGATCTTCAGGTCAAATTGAGGTCGAATCAAACATACAGGATGAGAATGAACTACTTGCCCAATTCGACCACACTCCTAAAGATGTGATCATTACTCTAGTACCATTACATGAGCAGAATACTGAACTTACAATGGAGAAGAAGTGGGAAAGAGCAAAAGAGTTAGGAGCAGAGAAGCTTAAACTGCAGATGGATAATGACAATGTGGCTTTCTCTCTTGATCATGAAATGAAGATGCCCATGGAGATTCAATCATACAAAAGCACATATGTGATTTCTAACTTGTTTAATCTTGATTTTTCTAAGACAGATGACTCTGAATTTAAATGGAAGATTAACAAGGAGGTGTCCATACAGACATGGGAGGAAGAAAGTTCCAACGATCATATCTTTGTGACCAAGAAAGGTGAGGTGTTAAGAATAGACAGGAAGAGGAAAAGAAAGTATTTAAAGGTGAGGATGCGAGAAGACCGTCCTCCGATCAAGTAACCTACAAAGGTTACATCCGTCGTGACTTTCCGACGTTAAACATAAGCGCTTGTTGGGGGCTTTCCCTTCCGTTTTATTTCTTTATTTCATTTGTGTGAGTAAGAAATCTTTATATTTAAAGTGCTTACTTATCGACAATTACATCTCTTTGCAAACTTAGTTTCAACCATATAGTTTCTACTAAGTTTGGGGGGGTGTGATGTACTTACCTTGATAAGCACCGATCGTATAATTTTTTCTTTGTAACGTTTGTTAGGGGAGTTACAAATTTTTATAACTTGCCTAATGTTTAGTTTTTTTTTTGTTTGAGTTTTGTTTTGAGTGATTGCGGAGTTACTCATGATTGATAAGTTTTAGGATTGATTCTTTCGATTGATGAATCCTTTGACATTGAGGATTGCTTGAGCTTTAATGATAGAAAAAAGTAAAAGAGTTGCATGTCCTAAGTTGATGACAATTATATTTTGAATGGGGTATTGGTCATAATCCTTGTTTCCCCGCTAATTTTCTTACTCTCTCGATCTTTATTTTTATTTTGTAGCCTCGGGACGAGCAACGAGTAAGTTTGGGGGTTGATGAGAGTGAAAATTAGCGTATTTTAGTGTCCAATTGTACACCTATTTGATTGATATTGTTGTAATATATTAGCACAAATGCCTTATATTTTATATATATGAGAAAAAGGTGCATTTGAGGTGTTTTATTGTGTTTTGATAGAAAAAGGGATCAAAAGTGCAAGGGTGGAGAAAAGGTGCAATTTATGCAAAGATGATGAAAAACGCACGTCTAACTTTCATAATTTTTCTGTGTTAATGTGGAGATAAAAACTGAGAGTGTGCTACATTGTTGGAAATCCACTGAAGAGAGGGTCGTTTTGACATAAAGAACACCCCAATCGAGTCCCAAACGAGGAAGTTATGAGCAAAATGGTGACGCCGCGCGTGAGATGCCGAGCAGGATTGCTGGCCACTTTCCATAGCTTATTTCACACTCAATTCTTGGTGTTAATGAATGTTTTTTATATTGGTTGAAAGCCCAGGAAGAGAGGATCGTGTGAGCGCAAGAATTACTCAATTCGGAACTCGGATGTGGAAGTTATACACGAAACGATGAGGAGGTGCAATTCCATTCGACATGAAGAAACATCACTTTGACCTCAACACATGGATTCGATCAGCCATGCATATGCAAGCTGCAAAGTAGTGCACACATGGGCAAAAGTGTAGATGATACACTCCACATGGGTCACATGAAGCACCCAACATGCCATAGATTCTTCAAGGCAAAGAAGACAAAGGGAAGAGCTGGAAATGATTGCAAATGAGCTGCAAAAGCAACAAGCAAAGTAACATGGGCAGCAAGAGCAAAGCAAATGGAAGCATGGAGCAACATGGGCTGCAATTAAAAAGGAATGGATGCATGTGATGTTGTTCCCCTTCCACAACTATAAATAGGGGCTGCAAGAACACAATTGAGACATCCCAATCCCAACACATCCCAACACATCCCTCACATCCCACACCACAACACACACTCAAAGAGAGAAGAGGGGAGCAGCTGCAAGTGCAGCTTGCTGCACTTGCAGCAGCAGCAAGCAGCAACGTTTTGAGGGAGGAATCAAGCAAGAGAGAAGAGGAGGAGGAGCTACACATGGAGATTCAAGTCCGATCAGCCCATTCTTGTGCTAGAGGACATGAAGCTTCAAGTAAGATCATTCCACTTCTCCATGGTTGTTCTTGAATCAATCATGGAGTAGATCCTCTTATGGTAGTTCTTAGATTATGAAAGTTTCATGAATTAATTTATCTTTCGTGTGTAAAACTACGACAACACTACTTGTAATTTAGTTTATATAAGATTGCGCGTTTTTAATCCATACTCATAGTCGTTTTGTGCATCGTTAATCGTTGTGTAGAGTCTGAATACATAACATGGTTATCGATTGAGTGCGTTCACTGCTGAGCAGGGTTTGTCGTTATAATTCTAAGTGAAGGGATTACGAAGTCTTATTAGAACTGTCTTATATGAATACTTGTTAATTGAATCATAGCGTATTCGGGTTATCAAGTAGGACAAAGAGTATAAATTCCGTAGTACCTATAAAGGGAGATCATATCGGGTTAAAGTACCAATCCTAGGGGGAAATAATTGATACTGATAGTACCTAGAAAGGGAGGTAGGTTATATCTCTTGCTCCGAGGATATTCACACGATGCACACGTATATCTACTTGTGTCTATAGAGTAGAAATGCATGGTTTAGTGATGCGTTCATAAATCACAAGGCAGAGTCGACTTTTGCACACGAATGATGGATTAATGAATGGAACCGGATTATCTTAGAACTACCTACTTTCTTGTTTGCTAACAACTTCATTATCGTTGCTGTTATTTTCTTTTAATTGTTATTTCATTTCTCTTCTTATTCAACCACAACATCACTTCCATTATACTCTCCATGATAGTCTTGATTTACTAGAACATAATTAAAGTGATAGTTACGCCGTCCTTGGATTCGATATTCACTTGGTCACCTTTTGATACTACAATAGATATCCTTAACCTTGGGGATTAATATTGTGCGCTGAAAAAGCGACGATCAAGTTCTTGGCGCCGTTGCCGGGGACGGCATATATTATCTTTTGATTATTTCTAGCTTTATTAAGACTATCATCCACAAAGGAGGATCAAACCTCCAACCATAATCCACTTTATTTCCTCTATCCTACCTATGGAATCACATTTTTATGATATGTGGAACTTCACCCTGTCTAATGAAGAATTTGAAGATTTATCTAATGATGTATGTATTGACCACATCGATGCTAGAAGGAATGTTGATCATACAGATTTATCCAAGCAGTTGGAGGACCTTAAATTGATGATGAGGCAGATGAACGATAACATGAATCAACTTATACAGAAATGTGAAGATAATGCCATCACACAATACGAGGGAAGGTTGAATGAGACCACTGATGATTTGGAAAAGCCAGCGCATCGATTCGACCAACATCTAGGCAACTCAACCTGGCCCTCAGGTCAAATACTGCTCGAAGATCATTTCGACCACCATGTGCCTATTTCGACCAGATCTTCAGGTCAAATTGAGGTCGAATCAAACATACAGGATGAGAATGAACTACTTGCCCAATTCGACCACACTCCTAAAGATGTGATCATTACTCTAGTACCATTACATGAGCAGAATACTGAACTTACAATGGAGAAGAAGTGGGAAAGAGCAAAAGAGTTAGGAGCAGAGAAGCTTAAACTGCAGATGGATAATGACAATGTGGCTTTCTCTCTTGATCATGAAATGAAGATGCCCATGGAGATTCAATCATATAAAAGCACATATGTGATTTCTAACTTATTTAATCTTGATTTTTCTAAGACAGATGACTCTGAATTTAAATGGAAGATTAACAAGGAGGTGTCCATACAGACATGGGAGGAAGAAAGTTCCAACGATCATATCTTTGTGACCAAGAAAGGTGAGGTGTTAAGAATAGACAGGAAGAGGAAAAGAAAGTATTTAAAGGTGAGGATGCGAGAAGACCGTCCTCCGATCAAGTAACCTACAAAGGTTACATCCGTCGTGACTTTCCGACGTTAAACATAAGCGCTTGTTGGGGGCTTTCCCTTCCGTTTTATTTCTTTATTTCATTTGTGTGAGTAAGAAATCTTTATATTTAAAGTGCTTACTTATCGACAATTACATCTCTTTGCAAACTTAGTTTCAACCATATAGTTTCTACTAAGTTTGGGGGGGTGTGATGTACTTACCTTGATAAGCACCGATCGTATAATTTTTTCTTTGTAACGTTTGTTAGGGGAGTTACAAATTTTTATAACTTGCCTAATGTTTAGTGTTTTTTTTGTTTGAGTTTTGTTTTGAGTGATTGCGGAGTTACTCATGATTGATAAGTTTTAGGATTGATTCTTTCGATTGATGAATCCTTTGACATTGAGGATTGCTTGAGCTTTAATGATAGAAAAAAGTAAAAGAGTTGCATGTCCTAAGTTGATGACAATTATATTTTGAATGGGGTATTGGTCATAATCCTTGTTTCCCCGCTAATTTTCTTACTCTATCGATCTTTATTTTTATTTTGTAGCCTCGGGACGAGCAACGAGTAAGTTTGGGGGTTGATGAGAGTGAAAATTAGCGTATTTTAGTGTCCAATTGTACACCTATTTGATTGATATTGTTGTAATATATTAGCACAAATGCCTTATATTTTATATATATGAGAAAAAGGTGCATTTGAGGTGTTTTATTGTGTTTTGATAGAAAAAGGGATCAAAAGTGCAAGGGTGGAGAAAAGGTGCAATTTATGCAAAGATGATGAAAAACGCACGTCTAACTTTCATAATTTTTCTGTGTTAATGTGGAGATAAAAACTGAGAGTGTGCTACATTGTTGGAAATCCACTGAAGAGAGGGTCGTTTTGACATAAAGAACACCCCAATCGAGTCCCAAACGAGGAAGTTATGAGCAAAATGGTGACGCCTCGCGTGAGATGCCGAGCAGGATTGCTGGCCACTTTCCATAGCTTATTTCACACTCAATTCTTGGTGTTAATGAATGTTTTTTATATTGGTTGAAAGCCCAGGAAGAGAGGATCGTGTGAGCGCAAGAATTACTCAATTCGGAACTCGGATGTGGAAGTTATACACGAAACGATGAGGAGGTGCAATTCCATTCGACATGAAGAAACATCACTTTGACCTCAACACATGGATTCGATCAGCCATGCATATGCAAGCTGCAAAGTAGTGCACACATGGGCAAAAGTGTAGATGATACACTCCACATGGGTCACATGAAGCACCCAACATGCCATAGATTCTTCAAGGCAAAGAAGACAAAGGGAAGAGCTGGAAATGATTGCAAATGAGCTGCAAAAGCAACAAGCAAAGTAACATGGGCAGCAAGAGCAAAGCAAATGGAAGCATGGAGCAACATGGGCTGCAATTAAAAAGGAATGGATGCATGTGATGTTGTTCCCCTTCCACAACTATAAATAGGGGCTGCAAGAACACAATTGAGACATCCCAATCCCAACACATCCCAACACATCCCTCACATCCCACACCACAACACACACTCAAAGAGAGAAGAGGGGGGCAGCTGCAAGTGCAGCTTGCTGCACTTGCAGCAGCAGCAAGCAGCAACGTTTTGAGGGAGGAATCAAGCAAGAGAGAAGAGGAGGAGGAGCTACACATGGAGATTCAAGTCCGATCAGCCCATTCTTGTGCTAGAGGACATGAAGCTTCAAGTAAGATCATTCCACTTCTCCATGGTTGTTCTTGAATCAATCATGGAGTAGATCCTCTTATGGTAGTTCTTAGATTATGAAAGTTTCATGAATTAATTTATCTTTCGTGTGTAAAACTACGACAACACTACTTGTAATTTAGTTTATATAAGATTGCGCGTTTTTAATCCATACTCATAGTCGTTTTGTGCATCGTTAATCGTTGTGTAGAGTCTGAATACATAACATGGTTATCGATTGAGTGCGTTCACTGCTGAGCAGGGTTTGTCGTTATAATTCTAAGTGAAGGGATTACGAAGTCTTATTAGAACTGTCTTATATGAATACTTGTTAATTGAATCATAGCGTATTCGGGTTATCAAGTAGGACAAAGAGTATAAATTCCATAGTACCTATAAAAGGAGATCATATCGGGTTAAAGTACCAATCCTAGGGGGAAATAATTGATACTGATAGTACCTAGAAAGGGAGGTAGGTTATATCTCTTGCTCCGAGGATATTCACACGATGCACACGTATATCTACTTGTGTCTATAGAGTAGAAATGCATGGTTTAGTGATGCGTTCATAAATCACAAGGCAGAGTCGACTTTTGCACACGAATGATGGATTAATGAATGGAACCGGATTATCTTAGAACTACCTACTTTCTTGTTTGCTAACAACTTCATTATCGTTGCTGTTATTTTATTTTAATTGTTATTTCATTTCTCTTCTTATTCAACCACAACATCACTTCCATTATACTCTCCATGATAGTCTTGATTTACTAGAACATAATCAAAGTGATAGTTACGTCGTCCTTGGATTCGATATTCACTTGGTCACCTTTTGATACTACAATAGATATCCTTAACCTTGGGTATTAATATTGTGCGCTGAAAAAGCGACGATCAAGTTCTTGGCGCCGTTGCCGAGGACGGCATATATTATCTTTTGATTATTTCTAGCTTTATTAAGACTATCATCCACAAAGGAGGATCAAACCTCCAACCATAATCCACTTTATTTCCTCTATCCTACCTATGGAATCACATTTTTATGATATGTGGAACTTCACCCTGTCTAATGAAGAATTTGAAGATTTATCTAATGATGTATGTATTGACCACATCGATGCTAGAAGGAATGTTGATCATACAGATTTATCCAAGCAGTTGGAGGACCTTAAATTGATGATGAGGCAGATGAACGATAACATGAATCAACTTATACAGAAATATGAAGATAATGCCATCACACAATACGAGGGAAGGTTGAATGAGACCACTGATGATTTGGAAAAGCCAGCGCATCGATTTGACCAACATCTAGGTAACTCAACCTGGCCCTCAGGTCAAATACAGCTCGAAGATCATTTCGACCACCATGCACTATGCCAAAACTGTGCATTAACAACGCTGGATTAACAACGGGGATTTCAATACCCGTGGTTAAAAGTCTAAAATTTTGCTGAAAAGCTCTCCCCGTTGCTGTAGCTAAAAAAATCGCTCATTAACAACGGGGATTCTCTTCCGTCGTCGTAGGTTCGTTGTTAAAGGTACTCTAACCATTTTTATTTACTTTTTAATTATTTTTTTAAATTAAAATATATTACATATAAATTCGACACTTAGAATTATTTTCTTCTTCCCTGTGCCCTAGTTTCGAAGTTTTCGCCGCTAAAACTCAATCCTTCTGGTCGCTTGTTTCTGGCGCATCCTTCCGACGGCAAGCAGCACAGGTCATCGCTCGTTTCCGGCGTAAAATTCCGATGGCAAGTAGCAAGTTCTGTGAGCAGAGGTAGTGGCTGCGCAGGTCGTCGCTTGCTTCTGGCGCATCCTTCCAATCAGCCATTTTGCTTTCTTCTTCTTCGCATACAGCTCCCCCTCCACTTTCTATTTATTTCTGTACAACGCCGCGTCTGCCCCGGCCTTCTCCGCTTCTGCCTCTTTCTCCTTCTCGTATAGGTACGCTTCTGTAGCTTTTTGTTTCCTATACATGCCCACCCCTTTATCCCTGACTCGTTCAGTTCGAATTCGAACTCCAATCACAGTGATTTTTCTAAACAATGGTAGCTTTTGATTGTTTAAAATCCCATGTTCCCAATTTTGTAAAATCCCTAAAATCGTGTCTTTCTTGGAGAGCTAGAAACGAGTGATAGTACATACCCCTTTGTCATGTCGGTTGTGCTTTAAAGTCTTTCTCTCCCTTCTTCTTAGTATCGAAGGACAGATTATTGTGGCCCTATTTTACTGATTTTTCATTATTTTCCTTTTAATTGTTATCAGTATTCATTTTCTATTTTTTTCATTATTTTCTTGAAACATCAGCTATAATGTCGCTGAGTATATGCAATAATTTCAGCTTGCTGTATAATTGCCTGACCGGTTATGTTACCGGATATCGAGCTGAGAAATTCTTGGATGTATTTGGTTAGTGTTTCTCTTGAATTTCTTAGTTATTCGTTTGGGCTTCCTTTCCTCATTTGATGTGTGGATGAACTGTTTTCTCTGACTTGAATACGTTCTAAAGAGAGAGAGAGAGTTTATTGATGGTTCATTGATGGTTATGATAGAAGAAAATGATATTATTTGAATTAGCATATGATTGGATATAATCAGTGAGGGTGGATTTTTGGGATATGTACCGTCTGAGTTTCTGAGATAGAGTATTGTGTGTTGCTTGTGGTAGATCAGGCGAAGTAATATGAAGCTCTCATTGTTCTTGATGCCTGATGGAGTGAAGGAAAATATATGATGAAGAGAATCTTGTGGAATAATTGTATTCATGGCTGTTATGCCATATTTCTTAAACCCCTTTGTTACCTTCTCTGTTTTTTGAATTGCACTTTGGTTTATTTTTCACTTCTTCATAAAAGCATTGCCATCCATCAATTTGCTGAGGCAACATCAGATAGAAATTAAAAATATTTCTTCACGGTCTAAAACTTCCATGGTTGACCATGGATAGACATTAAAAAAATCAATTTAAACACACACTGAAATTTCCGTACTCTTTTGTTGACCATGGTTAGCTTAATACACAATTAAGTAATAATTAATTAATAAAGAAATAGTCAAAAGGCATAATCTTTAGTATACTAAAAGAGGGTCAAGTTTTAATGAGGTGGCAGCACAAGGTGAATTTGGAGATGATGTGGCATTTTATCAGCTTTTTTAATTTTTTTTTGCTTGGTTATGAATTTCGGTGCACACATCATGATTTAGATATAGTTTAGGAGTTGATTTGCAAATTTTCTAAACTGTAAGAATAAAATTCTCCACAAACCCTAATTTTATTCCACGCCAGTTGCCATCTCTCTTCCGTCTCTCACCCCAAGGCCGAAGCCTCTCTGGCCTCCGCTCTCTAATCTCATTTTTGCCTTGCCCAAAAAAAATAAATAAAGCTTCTCCACCGACTGGAGAGGAGGCGCGAGTAGGTGATGATGACGAAAGACGTCGCAATTATAACAACCATGGCGATCAACGGCAGACTGAAATCAACCGGCAGTTTCGACGGCGGTGGTGATGTCAAATCCGACGCATAGGAAGGCGGTGGGTGGGAAGACAGAGCTTGGACGGGTTGCGGAGAAGGAGAGGATGGCACCGGTGAGGGTGCAGGGGGGGAGACGACGGTGTGAATGTTGGCAAAATGTCACGCATAATAATAGCGACCAGCGACCTGCACTCATCCCGCCCAAATATCCCCCTCTCTGCCTTAATCTTTGTATAGTCGGTACTGATCTCTTCATCCTAATCTCTGTATAGTCGTTGAATAGATCGGCTTATACCAAGGTAACTTCTCTACCATGATTGAATCTCAAATCTCGCTTCTGTTTGATCTGACCACCCGAGGAGGGACTCGCCGGGGAATCGTTACCGGGTGGCGCCGAAGCTTCCAAGCTTGTGGAGGAAGCTAAGGAATTGCAGGAACGTTTCCCGCACCTCGCGCTCCTCCAGCGCGTCGCATCACTTGAATATCGAATCAGCTCCCTCCGCAATATGTTCATGATTTATTTTTTATTTTTTATCTTTGCAAGTGGGAACTTGGAAGAGGAGTTGGTGAGAGCCAGATATAATGTTCATGATTTATTTTTTATTTTTTATTTTTCACCTAGATTTATTAAATTTATAATGCTCATTTCATAATTATGAACATTTTTGCATAGAATCTCCATTCTGATGTTATGTTGCATTCACATTAGGGTTCAAATGAAGTGGGGAAACTTTTGGTGGAGTACGAAGTGATCCTTCTATCACAGAAGACATATTTGATAGAGCATAAGTAAGAGATCAAAATCAGAACCGTTATTTAAAAGGTACCATTTGCTATCCCTTCTTTCAAGGATATGAATTTATTTTGAGGGAAATGCCAAATTGCACAATAAGTTGTTTAGCTTAACTAAATATGCTTTAGAATAATGAGAAAGTGATTTTTTGCATGGGTTCCATTAGAAATTGTTATTAAAAAATGCATGAACTTATCTTATATTCAATTATGATGTCATGTAATTTACGCATGTGCCACATAGTTGGAATACTTAGGTGTAACTTGTCAATCTGTTCTTCATTTCTATCGTTTAGCAAATAACTTACAATTATTGGTTGGACCTATTAAGGATAATTACATAGGTGTGTTTCATTAAGAACTTTCAGTCCCAAAATTGATGGGAAGATTAAATGCCTTCTTAATGTGTTCTTCATTTTCATAGTTTGGCAAATAGGCATATTTAAAATATATTCAAATATATGGAAAAGGATTGGATATACAAGGATAGGAGGTCCGATGAGTACAAGACTGGGTTGGACTCTTTCATGCATTTTGCCAAACAAAATGTTAATAACCCGGATGCCATGTCATGCCCTTGTGTTTATTGTGGAAATGCAAAGAAGATTCCACATGCTCATGTGAGATCACACTTGCTTCTTTTCGGTATGGATAAAACGTACCACACTTTCGTGTGGCATGGAGAAACGGCCACAAATAGTCACCCAACATATGAAGATGCCCACAAAAGGACAGATGATCATTATTCTACAAGACAATCCTTTGATGATATGGTTCAAGCTGCATATGAGAGTGAGGACAATCCAGAAAAATTCACTGAGCTTTTAGAAGATGCCGAAAAGCCATTATATCCTGGCTGTTCTAAATTCACTAAGTTGTCGACAATTGTAAAATTATACAACTTGAAGGCGAAATATAGTTGGAGTGATAGAAGCATGACCGAGCTACTTGAATTGTTATGTGATATGCTCCCAGATCAAAATGAATTGCCTTCGTCACTGTATGAAGCAAAGAAAAGTTTGGCCACTTTAGGGATGGATTATCAAAAAATCCATGCTTGCCCTCAAGACTGCATCCAATATCGAAAAAAGTTCAAAGACCATACAAGTTGCCCAACTTGTGGTAAGTCTAGGTGGAAGGTTTTGGACAAAGGCATCATAAAAGAAGGAGTCCCCGCAAAGGTGTTATGGTACTTTCCACCTATTCCTAGATTTCGTAGGATGTTTAAAAATAAAGAGCTGGCCAAAGATCTGACATGGCATGCTAGCACTCGAGTAGAATGTGAAGGCTCTCTAGAGCATCCTGCGGATTCACCTTGTTGGAAGACTGTGGACACACTATACCCTGAATTTGCTGATGACTCAAGAAATCTTCGATTGGCCTTGTCAGCTGATGGGATCAACCCTCATGGTACTATGAGCTCCACATATAGTTGTTGGCCAGTTATGTTAATCACATACAATCTTCCTCCTCAATTGTGCATGAAGAGAAAATTTATGATGCTCACACTGTTGATTTCGGGTCCTCGGCAGCCTGGAAATGACATTGATGTCTACCTAGCACCCTTGATTGATGATTTAAAAAGCTTATGGGAAGGTATCCAAGCATATGATGCATATAAGGCTGAGGGTTTCCTCTTAAAGCCTGGAAATTTGTGATGCAAGTATGCATTGTTGTAAGTTGGGTACTCTCTTCATTATATTATAATAAATTGTATGAATTACAGACCCAATTTGTAGAGAGAAAAAAATCTGCTGGAGATTCCAATTTGTTCCACTCTTCAGAAGATATTCTCGAAAATGCACTTGACTCCAAAGAACATGCTGGGCGTGTTAGAGGTGTTGGAGGTCATGTCACTCCATCGACCTACTTCAACATTGGAAAAGGAAAAAAAGTTGATAAAGAGCTATTAGCAAGACAAGAACGATTCATCATGGCTCAAGAGATGCGCTTGCGAAAGCTGGAAGAAGAATTTTATAATAATCGTGAAGGCAAAGGCAGTTGCTCAACTAAAGGTATTCGTCCTTGTCCAGAGAGAGAAGAAGACCCGCTTATGCTCAACGATGATGATGATGATGTAAGGATTGTCAACAAGGGTGTAGCTTTCAAGATAAATATGGTCTTGTTTACATAGTAAAATTAAATGTTTACCATGCCGAAAACTATTAATTAAGTATAATTTATTGCAATCTGTAGGCTTGCAAAAAAAAGAAAAGGGATGAAGAGATTGAAATGGATACATTAGATCCCGATTCCGTTCCTCTAGAGTTGTATGTCCTATATTGCTTCTTTAACTTTCCACGCTGTAATAAGGTGGTGAACATCCAATTGGATAAAGACCTATTTGGTCATGAGCGTGATCTCCACATCCACCTTGAAGATGTTGTTCCATTCTGTAAATTAAAGCCAATTTCGTATACTTGCATTGTTGTTTTCATGTGGTATAGTTCATGAATTCCTATTGTTCAATATTATTTCGATATTATATTTAATAGTTACCTCATTCTAATCTAAATTTTGTATTCTTAGGTACTTGAACAAAAGCTATCCTCATAAATTGGTTGACGAAATCAGATTCGTAGATCCCTATGCCATTGGGTTTCAACCAACAACTGCAATGGATGATGCGATTGAAAGCAGAGCTCGTTATCTTTCCAAACGATTCAACGAGATTCTAGACGACCAAATTTGTGTGGCACCATGTAACGTTGGGTAAATTCAAGTTAACTTATAATTCAGTTTTGTGGTTTTTTTTATTTTTTATTATTATTTCACTTTATAGAATATTACATTATCTTGTGCATGTACGTAGTGAGCACTGGATTCTCACGATAATAGATCCACTCAAAGAAGAAGTTTGTTTGTTAGATCCTTACTATAATGGGATTCATGACGCCGTTTGGAAGCAAGTAGTTGAATTGTAAGTTATTAACTAAATTAATTATTACTTCATTTAATCTTATCATATAAATGTGTAGAATTATGAACCAAATAAATAAATTTTAATTGCAATGTAGGGTTTTGAAAATGTTTAATGCAAAAGTGGATGCGGGTAAGAAGGGTCGAAAAAAGATAACTTGGAAAGTGATAAAGGTAAGATTGAAATTGTTTAATATTAAGCATGTAATTGTTATTGATTCACGCCTATTACATTTGTCATAGGCGCCAAAGCAACCTGACGGGAGACAATGTGGTTTTTATGTGCTTCGCTACTTATTAGATTTAATGCAATTTGATGGAATAGTGAACATTGAAATGATACAATCAATTGTAAGTAGCCTTATTATATTTCTATTATTTATTAGTCTCATGATACTGTGGTATAAATGCTTACTTAATTTTGTGCCCCATAGTTCATTGGAAAAAATTATAGCGAAATGGATATCGATGAAGTGCGAAAAGAGTGGGCTTCATGCATCCAACAGCACATGTCAACGACTCGTCTAGGAAGAGGTAAACATTGTAATATATCTTGTAATGAGAATAATAACTTATACGATTGTGCTAACCTTAGCTTATGTCTTCTTTACCAGCCTTACGAAAAGACTAAAGTGTGTCTAAGAGAAAGGAAAACATGATGAACACTTTGTTGTTTATGTTTATGGGAAGACGGTATTTGTCGATCATGGATACATTATGAAGTATTTTAATTGTTGTTGGTGAATTGTATTGGTTAGAGAGATGTTGGGATGTTATATTCGAACGTATTGATGTTGGTTTTTGTATTTGGAGTTCAATTACTTTCGAATGCATTGATGTAATTGAATTAGTTATGTTGTATTGAAGATCAGGGATTATGACTATTTTAATTATTAAACAGGTTAAAATTTTGATAATAACAACGGGGATATAGCATACGACAACGGGCATAAACCGTTGTCAAAGAGAGCTATGACAACGGGGATTGCCCGTTGTTAAAAAGAACAATATTTTTAAAATTAATCTACAACAACGGGGATAAAACTAACAACAACGGTGATAAACTGTTGTTAAATAGAATTTACGACAACGGGCAAAATTCCGTTGTTAAAAGTAAGACCCTTTAACAACTCCTGGATTAACAACGGAGATTTCGAGCTACAACAACGATTAATTTGCGTTGTTAAATTAATCTACAACAACGGGGATAAAACTAACAACAACGGTGATTCACCGTTGTTAAAGAGTACTTACAACAATGGGGAAAATGCCGTTGTTAAAAGAATGACATTTTTAACAACTCCCGGATTAACAACGGATATTTTGAGGTACAACAACGGGTAATCCCCGTTGTTAAATTCATTTACAACAACGGGGATTCAATTAATGACAACGGGGATTCCCCGTTGTTAAAGCTGACATACGACGACGGGTCAAAAACCGTTGTTAAAGGGTAGGTACCTTTAACAACTCCCGGATTGACAACGGAGATTTTGAGGTACAACAACGGGTAATCCCCGTTGTTAAATTCGTCTACAACAACGGGGATTCAATTAATGACAACGGGAATTCCCCGTTGTTAACGATGACATACGACGACGGGTCAAAAACCGTTGTTAAAGGGTAGGTACCTTTAACAACTCCCGGATTGACAACGGATTTTATTAGCAACAACAACGGGGATAATCCGTTGTTAAAAATGCCCTACGACAACGGGTATTTCACCGTTGTTAAAAGTCCAGACTTTTAACAACTCCCGGGTTAACAACGGAGCTGCAGGGGCTACGACAACGGGGATTCTCCGTTGTCTTCCCACAGTTTTGGCATAGTGATGTGCCTATTTCGACCAGATCTTCAGGTCAAATTAAGGTCAAATCAAACATACAGGATGAGAATGAACTACTTGCCCAATTCGACCACACTCCTAAAGATGTGATCATTACTCTAGTACCATTACATGAGCAGAATACTGAGCTTACAATGGAGAAGAAGTGGGAAAGAGCAAAAGAGTTAGGAGCAGAGAAGCTTAAACTGCAGATGGATAATGACGATGTGGCTTTCTCTCTTGATCATGAAATGAAGATGCCCATGGAGATTCAATCATACAAAAGCATATATGTGATTTCTTACTTGTTTAATCTTGATTTTTCTAAGACAGATGACTCTGAATTTAAATGGAAGATTAACAAGGAGGTGTCCATACAGACATGGGAGGAAGAAAGTTCCAACGATCATATTTTTGTGACCAAGAAAGGTGAGGTGTTAAGAATAGACAGGAAGAGGAAAAGAAAGTATTTAAAGGTGAGGATGCGAGAAGACCGTCCTCCGATCAAGTAACCTACAAAGGTTACATCCGTCGTGACTTTCCGACGTTAAACATAAGCGCTTGTTGGGGGCTTTCCCTTCCGTTTTATTTCTTTATTTCATTTGTGTGAGTAAGAAATCTTTATATTTAAAGTGCTTACTTATCGACAATTACATCTCTTTGCAAACTTAGTTTCAACTATATAGTTTCTACTAAGTTTGGGGGGGTGTGATGTACTTACCTTGATAAGCACCGATCGTATAATTTTTTCTTTGTAACGTTTGTTAGGGGAGTTACAAATTTTTATAACTTGCCTAATGTTTAGTGTTTTTTTTGTTTGAGTTTTGTTTTGAGTGATTGTGGAGTTACTCATGATTGATAAGTTTTAGGATTGATTCTTTCGATTGATGAATCCTTTGACATTGAGGATTGCTTGAGCTTTAATGATAGAAAAAAGTAAAAGAGTTGCATGTCCTAAGTTGATGACAATTATATTTTGAATGCGGTATTGGTCATAATCCTTGTTTCCCCGCTAATTTTCTTACTCTCTCGATCTTTATTTTTATTTTGTAGCCTCGGGACGAGCAACGAGTAAGTTTGGGGGGTTGATGAGAGTGAAAATTAGCGTATTTTAGTGTCCAATTGTACACCTATTTGATTGATATTGTTGTAATATATTAGCACAAATGCCTTATATTTTATATATATGAGAAAAAGGTGCATTTGAGGTGTTTTATTGTGTTTTGATAGAAAAAGGGATCAAAAGTGCAAGGTTGGAGAAAATGTGCAATTTATGCAACGATGATGAAAAACGCACGTCTAATTTCATAATTTTTCTGTGTTAATGTGGAGATCAAAACTGAGAGTGTGCTACATTGTTGGAAAGCCACTGAAGAGAGGGTCGTTTTGACATAAAGAACACCCCAATCGAGTCCCAAACGAGGAAGTTATGAGCAAAATGGTGACGCCGCGCGTGAGATGCCGAGCAGGATTGCTGGCCACTTTCCATAGCTTATTGCACACTCAATTCTAGGTGTTAATGAATGTTCTTTATATTGGTTGAAAGCCCAGGAAGAGAGGATCGTGTGAGCGCAAGAATTACTCAATTCGGAACTCGGATGTGGAAGTTATACACGAAACGATGAGGAGGTGCAATTCCATTCGACATGAAGAAACATCACTTTGACCTCAACACATGGATTCGATCAGCCATGCATATGCAAGCTGCAAAGTAGTGCACACATGGGCAAAAGTGAAGATGATACACTCCACATGGGTCACATGAAGCACCCAACATGCCATAGATTCTTCAAGGCAAAGAAGACAAAGGGAAGAGCTGGAAATAATTGCAAATGAGCTGCAAAAGCAACAAGCAAAGTAACATGGGCAGCAAGAGCAAAGCAAATGGAAGCATGGAGCAACATGGGCTACAATTAAAAAGGAATGGATGCATGTGATGTTGTTCCCCTTCCACAACTATAAATAGGGGCTGCAAGAACACAATTGAGACATCCCAATCCCAACACATCCCAACACATCCCTCACATCCCACACCACAACACACACTCAAAGAGAGAAGAGGGGGGCAGCTGCAAGTGCAGCTTGCTGCACTTGCAGCAGCAGCAAGCAGCAACGTTTTGAGGGAGGAATCAAGCAAGAGAGAAGAGGAGGAGGAGCTACACATGGAGATTCAAGTCCGATCAGCCCATTCTTGTGCTAGAGGACATGAAGCTTCAAGTAAGATCATTCCACTTCTCCATGGTTGTTCTTGAATCAATCATGGAGTAGATCCTCTTATGGTAGTTCTTAGATTATGAAAGTTTCATGAATTAATTTATCTTTCGTGTGTAAAACTACGACAACACTACTTGTAATTTAGTTTATATAAGATTGCGCGTTTTTAATCCATACTCACAGTCGTTTTGTGCATCGTTAATCGTTGTGTAGAGTCTGAATACATAACATGGTTATCGATTGAGTGCGTTCACTGCTGAGCAGGGTTTGTCGTTATAATTCTAAGTGAAGGGATTCCGAAGTCTTATTAGAACTGTCTTATATGAATACTTGTTAATTGAATCATAGCGTATTCGGGTTATCAAGTAGGACAAAGTGTATAAATTCCATAGTACCTATAAAGGGAGATCATATCGGGTTAAAGTACCAATCCTAGGGGGAAATAATTGCTACTGATAGTACCTAGAAAGGGAGGTAGGTTATATCTCTTGCTCCGAGGATATTCACACGATGCACACGTATATCTACTTGTGTCTATAGAGTAGAAATGCATGGTTTAGTGATGCGTTCATAAATCACAAGGCAGAGTCGACTTTTGCACACGAATGATGGATTAATGAATGGAACCGGATTATCTTAGAACTACCTACTTTCTTGTTTGCTAACAACTTCATTATCGTTGCTGTTATTTTCTTTTAATTGTTATTTCATTTCTCTTCTTATTCAACCACAACATCACTTCCATTATACTCTCCATGATAGTCTTGATTTACTAGAACATAATCAAAGTGATAGTTACGCCGTCCTTGGATTCGATATTCACTTGGTCACCTTTTGATACTACAATAGATATCCTTAACCTTGGGGATTAATATTGTGCGCTGAAAAAGCGATGATCAATCATGCATATAAAATAAATTATAAGATGCAATCATTTGATCAATGATTCTCATTTTAAATATTATTATGACATTGTTCATACTAAAGCTAGACTTTTAGTATACAATCCAACAATCTCCCACTTATACTAAAAGACTATGCTGTCATGTCTTCTGCCATACATCTGATTCCTACTCCCACTACACGACCATTATAAGCTCTCGCCCTAAGGTCCTTGTAAATGGTTTCCTAGGTCATCATCCGATGCAATCTAGGCGACAACAATCTTCCCCTCATCATACGATTTCTCGTAACAGGTGGTACTCGCGCTCCATGTGTTTAATTGCCTTATGGACTTGTGATTTCTTCAAGTTTGCAACTGCACCAATATCATCAATGTAAATTGTGATTACCTTGGGCAAACTTAGAAACACTTCAAAGTCCATCATGAAGTCTCTAGAGTCATATAGATACTTTGGCTGCCTCATAGGCTCCAATTTATCATCTTTCCATGATGGAGTCCGGAGTTTGAAATATATTTCTATATAACACTCCTCCACATTATGACTCTACTTCCTAAAATTAAACACATAACCTTTGAGGAGAATTTACTACCGTCCAATTTAACTAAAAAATACGAATCTACGTAATCCACAAGAAGCAGTGAATCTGTCCAGTAAGTCCACATATAATTTCCAGTCCTTCTCAGGCACTTTATAAATGTCTTACCACAGTTCATCATTCTTGTTCCGGGTTACGTTGATACCCACTGTTCATGCATTCAGCAAAACAGATATCCAACATCGTTCATAGCATTCCTTAGATTAAGCTTCCTTATTCGCCGAAGCATAAGGAATCGCTTTCATCCTCTTTATCTTCTTCTTGTGTCTCAAAAACACATTCACTTAGATAAATTTACATGCTAAACGAGTATGGACTGTATCATTTTATGAAACTTGAGATAAGCATAATATCCTTTCTTGTGATCTGTATTACCGTGATCAAAATGATATATTTTGCCTTTCTTAAGTCCTTCATCTCTACCGCTTTATTAACTGTACCCATACGCCCGATAATACTCTTTCATTGTCTTCAATGAGCAAGATACTATCTACGTATAGTACAAGAAACACCACCACGTTTCCGTCACTCTTTTCAACACACAAGACTCATCCGCTCATTGATTTAAATCCATGCCACTGGATTACCTAATCAAAACAGATGCTTCACGATCTTAAAGCTTGCTTTAGTCCATCGCTGGATAATTTTAAGCTTACTATCAAATTGCTATTAGTATTTTGCAATGAATCACTCTGGTCGCTTCACATAGATGTTTTCCTCAAGACTTCCAATCAGGAAAGCTGTCTTTGACATCTATTTGTTGTTCCTCATAGCAGCAATAAAAGAATCCGGATCAATATAAACATAGCTTCCAGCGAACATGTTTCCTCATAATCGAACCATTTCTTTCTGAGTACACTTTTTCGCAACAAACTTTGCTTCCAAGGTTTTCACCTTTCCATATGATCCTCTTTTATTTCCTTTGACCACTTGCAATGGCTTTTACACCATTTAGTGGTCATTCAAGCTCCAGACTTAATTTAGAATCCATAGATTCTATTTCATCATTCATTGTAACTTACTAAGATTCTGTATTTTCATCTTGTAGTGCTACGTCGTATCCGTGGGACAATACCATGTTCACTAGGGATCAAGTCTCACGACTCTCTCAAAACATATATTTATGGGTTGTCATACAACCCTCCCACTATGACAAGGCACTACATGTAATTGTGTATCAGACGTGACACGCGTTGCAGTTTACCTTGTGGTATATCCTCTTGTACACTTGGTACTTACACTTTGTGTTTTCCTCTCACTTCCTTTAGAACAATTTACACATGGGTTTGTGATTTATTACATAGTCCTTATCCAAAAATCTAGTGTTTGTGTTGACAATCACCCTTCGATCTTTTGGACTAAATAAATCACCCTCCATTTTTCTAGGATGTCCCACAAACAGACAAACGTTTTATAAATTACTGTTTCTTAGGCATATCCATAAAATAAATTTAATTATTCCAAATAATTCATCATCTATCTAATCATTACCATAAGAGCCTTATTCCTTCTATCCACAACACCATTCAGTTTGGGGCATACCCAGTGTAGTCAACTTGAGATTTAATCTCAACTTCTGATCAATAGCTCCTAACTATCCCAAGAGGTATTCGCCATCATGATTAGATCGTAATGACTTAATATATTTTCCATGACGCTTCACTGTACCAGTCTTACAATTCTTGAATTAATCAAAGAACTTAGACATGCAGTGCATCATATAAATATATTGGTTTCCAGAATAATCTTCAAATATTCATAACCACCTCTCGCCTGGATAATATTAGGTTCGCTTGAATCAGAATGAACTAATTCCAACATATATATCTTTGGCTCTACACCCCACAGCCTTGAAAAAGCAGTTAATCATTTTTACTTCCAAGCAAGACTCGCAAGTCCGATAGTTTCCACTTCAGATAAACCTTACGGTCTATCGGCTATCAACTTTTGAATCATACTCAAGTAAAATGAATTAATCTTAGACGCCAAATGTATGTTTAGTTTATTTCCGAAGGTTCCTTTCTCTTACTAATATTAGAAGATGCATTATTTAATTACTATTTATTGCATCTGTGGGATGTGCATGATTCAAGAGTATCCAAATTATCCACCAACGTACTTTAACGGATTATAGCCTTATTCCTCATTTCTATGGCCATGTCATTTAAATGAAATGAAGTATCCATCCGTTAATGCATAGAAACCGAAATTAAATTCTTTCTATGGAACGTACGTAAAGACAGTTTCTCATAATCAATCGTTTATTCTTATCATGAGATAAATAAACAACTCCCACTGCAATATCCACTACCTTTGTAGTTTTACCCATGTTATTAACAATCTTATCCTTACTCAGTGATAAACATTTAGTGATTCCAGTATCTACATACTTCGTGTCAGTAGATGCCATCACTAATCATGTTTAAACCATTAGTAAATAAGATATTAAACTTGTTCACATCATGATGAAAATAGCTTTCTTTTGCCACATGTTTTGTTAGAAGTTTCCCACCATATACAACCTCTCGTATTTTAGGTAGAACTTGCTCAAAACATCCAGGCAAATTGTGAAGAATAAATTGATTTAGGTTTCCCTTTCAATTTCTATTCCAAGCTTTTCCAATTCATTCATCAATTCAACCATGATCTTCTGCCTTTTAATTTACTCAAGTATCCGAAGAGTTACATGAGATCATCATATTTCTATGAACCTCTCATCTCTTCACTAGAGACTTTAATAGGCATCATGAGACGTCCTTTGTGAGAATACACATGTATTTTCTTAAGCAGTAATTTTCAAAACCAAGATTCTTTTCTAATCATTTAATTTGGACAAGTAAATATAATGTCTTTTAGTTAATAATTAGTGAAATAAAACCATTCGAAATTCAGAGAATCACAAATAAATATTCCGATCAAATCTTTGAATTTTATTCTTTTATATCGATTTCCTCAAAACAATATAAAATAAAATTCACCGACATCTCAAGCACCGTGAGTCTGCAAGCCACGATAGTGTGGACGTTTACAAACTCGAACATTTACAAGAGAAGGTTTTACCCATTAATTTCATTTGTCAACGAAACTTTATGACAAAATAATTAATAGTCGGTTCCTCTTTAGCCATGCAAATAAAAGCAGTGACTCCGATGGGGAGGATACTTATTATTTACATCTAAGTGTACACCATTATTTGACCCCAAGTCCGCGGCCCAAGCTTGTGTGCCTTACAGATGGAGAAGTACACACGCGCTCGGATAACTTCCTACAGTCATCAATTACAATTTTGTACCAGTGAACCGCATATAAACTCATCCGATAGGGAGGAAGGTCTAAGCCATCGCGCAAGTTCATATGCATCACATTACAAACGTAATTATTTAATGAAGTCTTTTCCAGCAATCCATGAATAAACTCTTCCGATGGGGAGGAAGGCTCTAATGCCGACGCGCAAGTCTATTCACATTGCTAACAAACCAATAATGGAGGCCGCGGGAATTAATTACCAATTCCCTCTCCCACTTAGTTATTTAATTACCGAGGGTTTTTAACATGCATATAATATTCCAGAATAAAATATACAACTTAGACATGCTTCTATTAACAGTAATTTAAATAAATAAATCACATAGAACATGTTTTTCATATATAACAATTAATTGTCAAGTTAAAACAATTAAATCAGTTATATATCATAATTAATTGCATACATGGTGGATTAATTAATTTGGGCCCTAGAGCATCAAATAATCACAAAATGAGCAGCAGATTAATTAATTAACCATGCTCATTATCTATGGCCCATAATCTTAGCCCAAAACTAAATTAATTCCAGCAAGCCCACTAGCACAAAATTAGTCCATTAATTAAAATTAATTAATCATGCTTGGCCCATTACCCACAATTAATTAAAACCAGCAATTAATATTGGCCCAGCAGCCCATTACCATTTTAATTAAAATTGGGCCCAATAGCCCAAAACCAAATTAAAAAAAAATTGAGCAGCCCTCTAGCTAGAAATAGGCCCATCAAAGACACCTATACAATGCCCAAACCGGTCCAGGAACCTTAACCAAAGAAGCATTCTATAAATAATTGAATTGGGCCCAACATCCAGCCCATATATAATTCTCCATCCTGCACGGCCCATTACAACAGCCCAAAATCTAATTAGGGCAGCCCAAACTCAATAAAATAGGCCCAGCAAAAAGAATCATCCTCGCTGCCCTAAAAAGGAACAGCCGTCTCTTTGCTTCCTCACAGAGCAATCACCGACGCATCTTGGCGCCACTGCTGTAGCCAGCCGTGTCGTCAGCCCACCTGATCGGAGTCGCCCCGACAGCCCAGACCTTGCAGCAGCGCCTGCCCGCCACGACAACGCCTTGCCTCCTTCCAGATTCAGCAGCGCCAACCAACGTTGACTAGCAGACGACATGTGCAATCTTGCCGTGAGGCTGCTCCATCGCCCGCCGGTCGGTGGTCTCAGCGACCCGCTCGAAAAACTGGACCGGAAGCTTCACAAGACGCACTCGGAAGAGGCCAGGTATATAGCCGTCATTCGCCGCCTGCACACATCGCCAGCAAACGACCGGAGCAAAGAGGCGCCGCTGCTACCGCAGCCCACCATCGTGCGACGATCCAGTGTGCCGACGTCCGTCGATGCCAGCATCTGCCCGGCGTCCAGAACTAGCCGTCTGAAAGTATCAGCGCTCAACCGCCGCTGTGAATTATCGCAATCAGCACCCCCAGCCGCTTCATGTGCTCACGCCGTGAAGTCGCCGCCGTGGTTGCTGCCCACACCAGCGCCGCCATCACCGATCTTTCATCATACAACAGATCGGCCGACCCCACCGCCTGCTCCCTCAATTACCACCACCCGCCACGGTTACCGAACGCAAGTCTGGAAGCACGCCCGGAAGCGGATTCACCATTGATCAGTCGCACGCCGTTCAGTCGATCACCATTCTCGCAGTCACAATCAACACGCGCCGCCGGATTTCAGGGTCGCCGTCGTGCAGGGCGTGTTGTGCGTAATAGATAGCAGATAGAGTTTCTCGATATGTGTGTTATGTGTTCAGTAATTAACAGACAATTACAATCACACATACAATAATATTACAGAACCCATGAGATTATTTTCAGATTATATCACATAATCAAATTAATCAATAACATAATTCTGGGTTTACAAACATGCGATTATTCCAGATTAAAACAATTAATCATATAATCACAACCCACCTAACGACTCACGTTTCACCCCGAAACCAACGCTCTGATACCAATTGTTGGCAATTGGATCTTTCAGTTCAACGTGATCGTTAGGATAAACAGGCAAACAATCAGCGGAAGCATAAAAACATTTACCTGACTTCTGGGTCGATGTAGAGGATGAACAGCAGTGAAGAACACCTCTGATCTTCTACCGTATGTCCCAAAGTCAACTCTGGTGTTGGGTGGTCAACAATCCCCAGAGTTCTCTCAATCTGCTCTCTGTTTTCTCCCGTGTGTCAAAAGAGGCACAGACTTAGGTTTAACAGGAACTGAGATGACTTATATACTTGGGCTACAGCAGGGACCAGGAGGAGAAATTGGACTGGGCCTCAATTGAATTTAATTAACCATGCTTAGCCCAAAGCTTTTAATTAAATCCAATAATAATAATATAGTCCACTAAAATATTATTACTGCACTACCCGTCCAATCCCAAAATTATGTTCTGGGCTCCTTCTTATTATAAGTCCGATAGTCTCCCCATGTTTAAGATATACAATGTCCATTAATTAATTAAGTTACTGACAACTCAAATTAATTAATATCTCATCCGAGAGTAGTACCACTCAACCTTATTATCATGCCGGAAATTAATCCACTTGCAAGATTCACATGATAAACCTTATGAGCTCCTCAAGGGGACATCATCAACCTATGTCGGATATGGATTCCTTCTACAATCAACAGCACACCATAGATACAGCACTATTTCCCAACTCACCGAATTTGTTGATTTAATACTTATAAATCTCACCCATTGATGAATCAAAGAAATACATACTGCCCTACGTGTCGAGGTTATTGTATAGGGATTAAGAGCACGAACTTCCATAATAACAGAGATCAAGTTCTTCTATAAGTCAGTATAAGTCGAACGATCTCAGGCGGTCCTGCTCAATACATACAAGTGCACTAATGTGATTCTATAGCCAAGACAAGCTAATACCAAATCACACTACAACCATACCGATAGAGAGTCCCCGTCTATCTCAGTTGTGAGCATCTGTTTATACTTTATAAGGAAACCGATAATATGATCTTCTGCGTGTTGTCGCACAACATATTATGTACAGTATAAAGTAAATTGACTATTGCATCATGCATATAAAATAAATTATAAGATGCAATCATTTGATCAATGATTCTCATTTCAAATATTGTTATGACATTGTTCATTCTAAATTCTAAGTGAAGGGATTCCGAAGTCTTATTAGAACTATCTTATATAAATACTTATTAATTGAATATTATTCGGGTTAATAAGTAGAATAAAGAGTATACGTCATAGTACCTAAAAAGGAAGATCAAATCAGGTTTGAGTACTAAGTGCACGAGAAATAATTGATTTTGATAATACCTAGAAAGGAGGGTGTATTATATCTCTTGCTCCGATGATATTCACACATGTCAGATGCATGTTTGCTTGTGTCTATAGAGTGAACTTGCATGGTTTAGTGATGCGTCCATAGACCACAATGCAGAGTCGGACATCAACACATGGAAAGGAAATTAATGAGTGAAACTGGATGACCCAAAGAACTATCTAATTTCTTACTTGATCACAACCATATTTTCTCTATTGCTTGTTATTTAATTTTCTATTTAAATTATATGTTATTTAGTTTCGTCACTATTCCAAACCAAATTTGCCAACATAGTCTTAGTTAATTAGAATATAATTAAATTGATAATAATTCATTCCTCGGGTTTGATAATCACTTGGTCACCTATCGAGACTACAATTGATATCCTTCATACTTGGGGATAATTTTGTGTGTTGAGAAAATACTCATCAAGTTCTTTACCATCATCCACGGAGCTGTGGAGAGAGATTCGTTTGTCGAATCAAGTGAGAACCAAGTGAAAATTCAAGATAGAAAGAGACGCGACGGCGCCCACATCTAGGGTTTACTTCACTTCTTAATTTATCTTGTAATTTTCAAGACTATAGGTAAGATCTATCCAACCACCATGATTGTTCTTCGATCAATCATGGGCTAGAACCACTTCGATAGTTCTAAGGTTTATGAAGGTTTTATGAGTTAATTGAACTTTCATATGTATACTCCGTATAACACTACTTGTGGTTTATTTTATATAAGATTATGCGTTTTTAATTCATACTTAGAGTTATTTTGTGCATCATTAATTGTTATGTAGAGTCTGAATACATATCTTGATTATTGATTGAGTGTGTTCACTGCTAAGTAGGATTACATATTATGATTCTAAGTAAGGGGACTCTGAAGTCTCATTAGAACCATCTTATATACATACTTGTTAATTGAATCTTATTCGGGTCAATAAGTAGGACAAAGGGAATAACTTCATAGTACCTATAAAGAAAAATCATATCGGGTTAGAATACTTAGTACACGGGAAATAATTGATAATGATAGTACCTAGAAATGATGGTGAATTATTTCTCTTACTCCAAGGATATTGACACGTGTCACATGCTTATTTACTTGTGTCTATAGAGTAGGTTTCATGGTTTAATGATGCGTCCATACTTCACAAGGCAGGGTCAGACATTAATACACGGAAGGGAAGTTAATGAGTAAAACTGGATGGCCCGAAAAACTAACTAATTTCTCACTTATTCACTTTCGTTTAATCTCTACTGCTTGTTTATTTTAATTTCTATTTTAATTATTTGTTCATTAGTTACTAAATTATTCCACAAATTAATTGTCAAACCAGTCTTAATAAATTAGGTTATAATTAAATTGATAATAATACGTTCCTTGGGTTCGATAACCACTTGGTCGCTTATCAAAGCTACAATAGTATCCTTTATACTTGGGGATTAATATTATGTGTTGAGAAAATGCTTATCAGTATGGCATGAATGAAAATTAAAAGTATGAAATTTAAATCAAGACGAAAGAGTAATTAATTTAGGGGATTTTTCTATGCTTAGCTACTATAAATAAATTTAAAAAATATTAAAAATAATCCATTTTTTAATTTCTTCATAGCCAAGGCCATCTCCGGAAGGCAGCAGTTTGCACCATTTTGCAGTACATTCAGCACAAAAATAGTGTGAAAACAATAATTTATCTTTAATAGTTTGCACTATTTTTAATACTAAAAATAAAAAATTCATTTAATCTTTATTTAATTTTTTTCACATAATTAAAATTATTATACCTTTTAATCCGTATGTAATTTTATGTAATGTGTATACTTTCAATTAAATGGAATGTAGCGTACAACTATTTCATAAGAGACAAACCCTTGAAATTATTGCAAGTACTTGGGTGAACCGAGTTCACATGTGAACTCTGTTTTCAAATATTACTTTGTAGTACATAAATATTAATCCTTAGAAACACAAATTATTATTTTTCTAAACTAAAAAATTACTCTTCAAATTATTATAAACTCTGATTTGTCGATTACTTTTAAATATATGAAAAAATACTTTAATACATGAAATATTACTTTTTAGAGACATAAATTATTACTCTTTTAAATGAAAAAATTACTCATCAAATTATTATAAACCAGATTTAGCGATTACTCTTAAATATATGAAAATTTACGCTTTTATACTCTTCTAAATAAAAAAATATTACTCAAGAGTAAATTTTGTACATACTCCCTCTGTCCCACCCAAAGAGGGTTTTTTGTTTTTTGCAATTGGATTAACAAGTATTATTATTTAATGTGTAATGAGTAGTATTAGTGGAAGTGTGGGCCCCCCATATTTTAATTGTATTAGTGGATGTGTGTGGGTCCCATATGTGTAAAAAAAAGAAATGAGACTATTTGAATGAGACACCTAAAAGGAAAAAAATGAACTCTTTGAGTGGGACGGAGGAAGTATTGCAAAGACAGGTTTGTGTGAACCCGATTCACACCAAACTCAATTATTTAATGTTTTGTTTTGAGGTTTTTTTGAGTTTGAAAATCATGAATAGTGTTCCGTTTCTTATATGATATGTTTTAACTTTATGTCAAATCAATGTGTAAGAATGTATTAATTTAGGGGACGTCTATTTATACCACCAAAATGACTAAATGTACCCCAAAAATATTTAAATTAAATCATCATCAATTAATAAGACATAATTATCCTTATGAAAATTATATTTGTTCTATTGTTTGCAGTCGAACAGAAACAGAATTCATATATCTTATATGTTCGATTGCAACAACTGGAGAGACACAAAACTTTGTCACAATTCAAAAAACTTAAAAAAGTATTATACAAAGTTTACAATATTGTAAAACTTGTTTAGAAATAAATATACATACAAGAGAATCCATGGTATTCATTGGAAGATACACATTAGATGAGTCAAGATTTAGTTATATCTTAGGTGGTATAGATGCATTTTTGTAGTTGATCTATGATCTCCGCACATTATTTGCATTAGTACTCCTAGAAATAGATAATCTCATCCTAATTTCAAGTTTGGACGGACAATAGTTTATGTTGTATAAATTCGTCTAAATCAAAATCACTGCCACTGCCACTTTCGTAGACAGAGTCAACGAAAACTTATTTACTTTCACTTGAAGAGGAATCACCATTTTTATTTAAGGATCGATGAAGTCCGTGAAACTTATCTGATATTCATGAAATTTATCTATTCAGTAATGTGAATATATGAATTAAAAAAAATTTACAATTCTGATTCTGTTCGGTTGTTGCAACATAATATATATACGTTTAAAAAGGGTAATTATGTTTTATTAATTAAAGATGATTTAATTTAAACTTTGTTTGGGGTAAGTTTAGTCAGGGTACGAATAGCCGTCTCCATTAATTTATGTAAAAAAAATAGATGATGAGAGATAAAGAGAGAAAGTTTATTAATTGAGAAGAGAGAATGTATTATTAGGGGTGGCGGTATGGCATATCGGAGATTTTTTTATCATGCCAAATACCATAACGGAAATTTCGGTATAAAAAAATTCATACTATTACCTTAACTAACTTTTAGTATACCAGAGCGATATTTCGGTATTGAAAAATAATATACTTATTACTTATCAATATTTCAGTATACCGTAGTACCGTCCTATATAGATAGTTTAATATACAATCATGCTAGTAAAATTCGATATACCTAATTAAAAATTGTATAAAAAAATGATAGATAACAATAAAATAAATCCTAATAGATAATAAATTCATAATAAAAAAAATATAAGACAATCCACAAATGATCAAATTAAATAATAGTGTAAAATACTACAATTCAAATCTTAATATTAACAAAAACATATTAAATGGTAAGAGTATTAACTATCTTCAACTCCAGTCATTCAAGAACGAATATGATGATACCACATACTCCATTGAAATTTTTTTAAATGTATTTTAAATATATAAAATATATTTATTAGGATTATAATAATTATAATTGACAAAGTCTTTTGTGAGACGCTAATTATGTGAGACGTGTTAAAGTAGGTGTATTATTTAAATAAAGTATGTTTAATGATTGTTAAAGTATGTTTTTTAAAGTATGTTAGATTATGCATAAAAATATGATTTTAGTGTGTTATAATTTAATTTATTATTGACATACTTTAATTATAAATAAGCATACTTTAGTGATGGGTTGACCCGTCTCACAAATTACTCGTCTCACAAGAGAGTCTCTCATTATAATTATACAGAGTATAAAATAATTATAATCCCCTTAAATAATATATATACAATAATTATAATTTAATAAAAAAATTATAATATAAAAATAATAATTATAATTACATATATTATACGTATATATGGTATAGTACTGTATTGTATTGATTGAATATGTTATGATATTTAGATATATACCGAAATACACGGTATTGACAATTTATACTGCATGGTCTTATCGTACCAAAATTTTTAATGCGGTATCCTATCTTAAAAATTTTTTTGACACCTAAAATTTCGATAATTTTCAATATAATAAGAGCGGTATACATCGGTTTTTTTTTCCATTCCTAAATATATATATGAGTGATTTTTAAAATTTAGATGTGAATTTTGAATGATAGAGTTTTAAAACATCCTCATAAAAACATGAGGAGCTTACAGTTAAATAAATAGATAATGCAACGGGTGCATGGTTGTCCAACTCTCCAAATAAAACTCTTTTTTTGTTTTTCAAAAGCAAATAAAACCTAATTTGAGTTCACAAATAAGAAAACAATTATAATAAACGCAGTTACTGATTCTAACGCAATACAAATTGGTACAAAATCCATCATCGATCTCTTCTAATCAAAGCGCAACCTAAATAAGTTCTGATTTTATATTAAGTTGGGTACACGGTAGAATTAACAAGAAGATGCTAACATTAACCAGCAAGAGGATTGAGTAGTTGCCCGATGAAGAGAACCACTCCTATCAAATCTTCCCTGATGACGAACAGGAACGGATGATCCGCAACGAAGTCCAACTCCTCCTTGACCAGCGAGGACCCGAATCTAACTACAGCAACGGTGGCAGCTGCAGCTTCTGTGCCTTCCTCATTCACCTCAATAAATGACTTATGGTATATACTTGAAACATATAGATTCTGGCCAACAACAGAGTCTACCATCTCAGATAGGCCACCACCAGAAAAAGGATGCACCACTCCCTGTCCCTTGAGAACCTCAGAAGCCTCAAAACCGAAACCAATACTAAACTTAGGAATGAGGAAATCCTTAACTTTCACTTGTTGATATGGGAGATGATGCTCGATGAATCCTGATTTGGAGTTGATATTTTCTATCAAAGTTTGGAGTCCATCTTTAGTATCTGGGAGAAAGAAGTACATTGTAAACTTACGTTTATCATCCCCTTGTTTGTATGGAAGCCCCAAAACCTTAAAACCATCAAAAGCGCGAATGTATTGCTTGTTCTTGCTGGTCATGAAGGGTGCTTGAACCGAGCTTCCATTTAAGAGAAAAAATTCATGGTCTTTTGTCATAGATGCATCAAATTTTTCATTCCAGGTTCCCTTAAAATACACTGCATTTGCAAAGATAAGCCTAGTAGATTCATCAACTGAACCAGATGGAAGTATCTCTTTGATTAGGCCATTTGTCTCCTTACCAGCCATGTATTCACATCTTTGATTACCTCAACAGCCTGTTGGACTCAATGATAAACAAAAATGATGATTAGCTAAGCTGAATTCATCAAACAAAGTGAAACCCCACTACTTTCTTTCTTTTCTCTCACACACAGAGAAAAAGAAAAAAACCAAGATGTCAAAGAGAACATTAAAATCCCAAAATGTCTATTGACTCTATTCCACGGACTTTGATGCAGGAATTTCAAAAATAAAATATTAATTTTACTGCACATATATTTTATCTTGCATGAGATGTTGTAAATCCCAAAAATCCTTATATTAAGAATTAGGATTGATCCCGGGAATGTGAGAAACTACATGTTCTAGGTTCTTGGTAGCCTAATGTTTACATTGTTGGTAAGCTTCGATTATAACCCCAACAACAACTACCACTACATTGAATTCAGTATACTATCAATTTAAGACCAAATACATATGAATTCAGTATACTATCAGTTTAAGACAAAAAAAAAGAACGTAGAAAATATAAATGACGATACTCAAAATATGTAACCAAAAACCAAAAACATTAGGGTTCTAGAATTGTTCCTTCATTTTTCATTGAGGTGCCAACTGCCAATAGTCGCTATTTGTGATGACGCACGTGACCTGCTTACTTGTAGGTATTCTGTTGTAGGTATGCCCTAAGAAAATGATGAGACCAACTCCTTATTTCTTACATCTGGTACTCTTGCAACTTAACAAAGGTGGATATGAGATGAGATTTAAGCTACGAAAGCTGCTCAGTTTGAATGGATTAGTATTTTGAGCACAGACTAACTAATGTTCTTATACGTGCTCCTATGATAAGTTAACAAAACTCATTTTTTAATTAATAGGATGCTAAATAACACACAGAAAACATTTTTGTGAAGTATAGCTCTGTTATTAACACACGTTTCTTCTATCAATATACAACTGTACACGGAGGCTGCAATAGTGCAAGGTTAATGATCCACAGCTGCGAGAATTTTTCACAATTAAGTTCATAAATTAATATTTCCTTGATATTCCCAAAATCATGCCCAATCACCAAATAATGTGCAGGGAGGGTATGGGCAACACCATTCACTGAAACATAAAGTGCTTAAACTATATAGAGATGCAGGATCAATTACAAGACCTTAAAAATTAGCCCATCTTAAGATGATACTGAAAAATTTGGGTACAAACATGTGTACATACGGGCCCTTGCCATTACGGTTATAGAGTATATTTTGCTTTTAGGGTACCATTTCTTTCAAGTTAAAACTATCAAACCAGTTGCACGAATCTAAAATTTGTGCTAGTTGATGCACAAGAGACTCACTCATAAACGAGGGAGTTTGGAGTTGAATCAAGGCAATTCAAGTTCATCAATCAGACTCAATATTCGTTAAACTTTCCCCCACACAGAATCAATATTCCTCAGAAAGCTTCTAGTAAACATGAAAAAGCAAAGTTGTGGAGACTGGAAAGAAGAAGGTTTCTTTTTTCCATGATTTAAACTAACACTAATTAAGAAGTTAACTGATTTAAGAAAATCAACAACTATCGCCTTCTGTGTAACTATATAAAAAGCAACTAATCCAGTAAAACATCACAGAAAGGAAAGTTAAGATTCAATGAGAAAATTTAAAATTTCAACTAATGAATCACGAATTCAGAAAATCCAATAAACCGATTATGTTCATAAATGAGAGAAACCTAACCTTATTTTGAAAATCAACCGGAGTAGAAACAGCCTTGTAAGCATTCTCGACGATTTCTTTAAAAGAAGGCTTCAAAGCAAGAGTTTGATCAAGCCAAACACCGTTGGCGAAGGACAAGCGAGGCCCACCAAGCGGGTTGCCGTCGGCTAAGACCACGGTGGCCATCTGCGATGACAGGGAATTGAGTTCCTCCGGTGACTTAGACTTGAGAAAACCCAGAAGCTGGTCCCGGGTCGGGCCCTTGGACCCGGCAGCAATCAAGCCGAGTACGACGTGAATCGAGAGCGGCGAGAATACAAGGTTGGAGTCTTTGGCGTGGGCGGAGATGGCGTGCTTTGCCAGTGTAAACGAGACGTCGGTTTGATTGAGGATGGATTGTCGGAGGTCCATTTTCTTTTACTTTTACTGGCAATCTAATTTGGGTTGGGGAAGAAGGAAGTGATCTACTCGAAAACGAATTTGATTCCTTTCTTAATGAGAAGAAGATGGACCGTCGAGGCCGACAGCTTGAAAAAATAAATAAATAATTTAGGGGATTTTTAGATAATATCCCCTCCTTCTATGCTAAGCTACTATAAATAAAATTTAAAAAATACATAAAAATAATCCATTTTTTAATTACTTTCGTAGCTAAGACCGCTGAGATGTGACACTGCCAGCTCATCCAAACTAATCAAACATATTGTAAGGGAAAAAATATATTAGGTCCACAAGATGGTGTCATTGTTAGTCTAACTCTGTGGGTGTCCTTATCGTGTCCATTTATTAAGGATATAGTAGTCATATGATACGGCTAATTAGTGACTTTATGGAGGTTTCATTTTAATAGATACTTTGATGTATGGAATTCCCACAAATTAATTATTTTTCTCACTATAACCCGAACATCATATTAATAAATTTATTCACTTTAAATTAAAATATTATTTTCTCACCTCATTACACATTAAAATACAATATTCATTCATTTTCGTGCAAAAAATAAATATAACTATTAAAATGAGACGTGACGGATGGAGTATACAAAATTATTGGAATGTATGTAAAAAATGTATCTTTTAGATAATTTAATGAAAAATGTGTAATATTGTTGGGACGTGCATAAAAAGTGAATATTATTGAGATGTAATTTTTACTTTCAAGAAATGTACATAAGTGTTGAGACAGATAAAAAAAAGTATGCTGTAATTAGGAGGAAAGAGAGAATAATAAATAATTTAAAAGATATATATATTTTTAAAATTTATCTTTACTTTAATCAATATTTTTTATTTTATTTTCTTATCGTGTCGTGTCAATCAACACTTGTTGTATTATGTCGTGTCGATAGGAAACCAACCTAATAGCACGAATTGGAAGAAAATATTTTATGTCAAGGAAGAGCTTTTTATATGAGGGGAGCTATATAATTCTTCCAAACATAATGGAGAGAGGATGTGGAGAGAGAATCAATATTTACTTTTTTGTCTCCAACTCAACTTTACAATTAATATTTTTGTCTATGTCAAACTCATCTTCACACTTCATTAAGGAAAACAACAACAATAATCTTATAATACCTTACTATTTATTTGTTTACCACAAAATATCAAACTATTCCTAAAAATAAGTAAAAAAAAAGTTATTTCTTAATATTTGTGAAAGCCAAAATGTGAAGAATTAGAAATGGAAGGAGTATTTCTTTTAGAGCAAGTGATCATGGAGAGAATGATTGAGTGAGTGTCCCCTATTACTCCTCGTCAGTGGCGGACCCAGGAATTCGACTCAGGTGGGCCACCTTATAAAGAAAATATTATACAAAAATTACATAGAAACTATTAAAAAATTATAGTAAATTTGATAAAATCATTATATTATTATATCATAATAAGACAATATCCAAAATAAATAATTAAAGTACATCACAACATAACAATTAAAAAAGCTAACACAATCACAATATCTCTCTTCTATTCTTCATATTTTGAAAGCGTTGCATGATTGCTTCGTTGCTAATACTTTGAAATATATCCTTTTCAATGTATGTAATCAAACAGTCATTCAATAGCCCATCGCTCATTCGATTGCGAAGTGAACTTTTAATGATGCCCATTGCCGAGAAAGATCTTTCCACTGTGGCAGTAGCAACTGGTAAGATCAATGACAATTTGATTAGTAGATAAACTAATAGAAAAACAATATGCTTTCTTGTAGCGACCATTTTTTGAGCAAGCTCTCCTATTCCTTTCAGTTCAAAGAACTTTCCATCCAACCGAACATCAAATATATAGTTCTCAAGTTGACATTCAAGTTCATATAGAGCAACAGTAGAAAACTCAGATGATAAAATTCTGCAAGACGAAGTAGCTTATTTTTATCAAACATAACAAATGAGTCTGTCGGATTAAAGCACACCATACATAAAAGTAATTCAGTGTTCACCTCATCAAAACAACTATTTAGCTCTTGAGCTTGCATATCTATCACTGTATAGAATATCTCAACTTGATAATGATGAAGATTGGTTTTTTTTTTTAGTTCTTCGTCTTGATCTTCCTCGAGGTGAATAGAAATCTTCCATGACTAGTAAAGTTATATCATGTTTGCCACAAAAAATTGAAACATTATCTAACAAAGACATCCAACCATCATCTCTCATTGCTTGCAAGTGAGCTTTTGATACTTTCACAATACTCATTGCATGGACTATATCTTGATCCTTTCTTTGTAAAACTTGTGACAATTCATGTGTGATTCCTAGAACCTTTCTCATAAGATGTAACAAAAAGATAAACTCAAACTGATTTATGATCTTCAGCAAATCTAAAGCTTCAGCTCTTTGAGAATTATCATTTCCATTCTCCCCAACATACTCAAGAACATGAACAATAGAAGCAAATAAAGACATTAAGTTTATAAGTAAAATAATGAGAACTCCAACGTGTATATCCTGGTCGTTTCATTCCCATTTCTTGATTTCATTATTTGCAATACCTTCAATGACCATTTTCATTTGTTTATCCCGAAGGACATCTCTACGCTTACAAGAACCTCCAACAACATTGCACAAGCAAGTCATAGTATTAAAAAAAGAACCAACATTTGTATGCTTTTTGGTAACAACAACAAGTGTCAATTGGAGTTGATGAGCAAAACAATGAACATAATATGCAGTGAAATTCTTCCTCAATATCAAACTTTTTAAACCCTTAAATTCACCCCTCATATTGCTTGCTCCATCATAACCTTGACCTCTCAAACTAGAAATACTCAAACCATAAGTAGAGAATAATGACTCAATACTTTTTTCAAGTGAAACTGCAGTTATATCACTAACATGAACAAGACCAAAAAAATATTCAATAACAAATCCATTGGTATTCACATAACGTATGACTATTCTCATTTGCTCTTTCATTGATATATCTCGACATTCATCAACTAAAATGGAGAAAATTCATTACCAATGTCACTTATGATAGCATTAGTTGTCTCAATTGCAGCTGCACTTACAATATCCTTTTGAATCTTAGGAGATGTAAGTTTGTGATTTTCAGGAGCATTATGCAACACAACATCATTTATTTCTTCATTACATGAAGCAATAACTTTTAAAAGCTCTATGAAATTTTCTTGATTCATTGATTCTTTAGACTCATCATGTCCTCGAAATGCTAATCCTTATATTATAAGAAAACGCAAGCAAACAATTGATGCATTCAATCTACAACGATAATCAAGCTTTGATTGCTCTGAAATCTTAGAAAAAGACACTTCAATGTGTTGACTTTGATTCATTAGATCATGACAAGCTAATTTGCATTTATTATGATCATTATTATGCCCCTAACATGTTCTCTTAGTCTTTCTTTCTTACGCCAAGAATTAAATCTTTCAAACACAAAGGCATCATGCCCTCTTTTAGTATGACCCGTAGAGAAAAGATAGCAATATAAGCAAAATGCGGCATCTTTTGCAATACTATACTCCAACCAATCACCAAATTCATCAAACCAAGATGCAACAAATTTATGCTTTTATCTCTACCAATCCTTTGAGAAAAATCATGTTCACGTGGTTGACATGGTCCTTTTAATATGTAAGATCTACGAACCTGTTCAATCAAGTTAGGTGGATAACTCATTACGTTGGGTCGTAGTCCTGGATCACTAGGAAGATTTTCCGAATCAACTCCAACATTGTTGTCTTTGCTTAATGGTTGTTGAGGTTGAACATTAGGGGTATTCACCGAAAAAGATGATGTTTCTTTAACAACTGTTGTCTTCTTATAATATCGTTTCATTATCTATTAAAAAATGACCATTACAAACTAAATAGTGGATAAAAGATTAAAGCAATAATATTGTACAATATAGTTTGAAATTAAATAAAAATCTCACTCAACATTAATTAAATAATTCTAAACTCTTCCAAATTCCTCCTAAATAAAAGCCCTAATTTAAATATTATACATTATCAATTCTAAGCCCAACAAAATACTCACACTTCACAATGTATTACACATATCAAAAGCCGGAAGAAAAAGATGCAGAAACAAGTTAATTAAGGCAACAAAGTTAAATATAATACATTATCAATTCTAAGCCCAACTAAAATAACATACACGTGCTTGATAATGCAACGTGGCTATACAATACTCAACATTTCTCCACAAAAACAATACTCAACTTTCAATCTGCCACTTGCCATAATCAATTCACACTCATGACACCACCTATCAATCTCACACCTCCCATTTACCTCCACTTTCTATATAAACCAATTTTTTTATTTTACTATTTTAAATAATTAACACTGTGATTCATAGTCTGTGAAAATATTGAACACCGCGAAATGTGGTTTAACTCACTGGAATCTTGATCTATCTGCATCAGACTGGCCGCCGACGCTGCCGATTGCCGATGGATCGACGACTCCGATTAGTATTGGGAGCCCAGAGTGTAAATTATAATTTGGGAATTTGAGGAGCTGAGTAATGTGAAATGACTATTATACCCTGAAAATTTTAGAAATTTGGGAGGCCACATGCCCCCTTTGTCCCTTAACACGTCCGCCTTTGCTCCCCGTATCTCCGAGAGCGCGCAGGAGCTTTTGCCTTAAAACTATCAAACCAGTTTCACATCTAAAATTCGTGCACAAGAGACTCACTTATAAATAGGGGAGTTTGGAGTTGAATCAAGGCAATTCAACTTCATCAATATGACTCAATATTCATTCAACTTTTCCCACATAGAATCAACATTCCTAACATGAAAATGCGAAGAAGGTAACTTAAACCAATGCTAATTAAGAAGTTAACCAATTTAAGAAAATTAACAACAATCGCCTACTTAAAAAGCAACTAATCCAGTAAAATATCACAGAAAGGAAACATTAAAATTCAATGATAAAATTTAAAATTTTGACTCATGAATTACGAATTCAGAAAATCCAATAAATCGATTATGTTCATAAACTGAGAGAAACCTAACCTTATTCTGAAAATCTACCGGATTGGTAACAGCCTTGTAAGCATTCTCCATGATTTTTTTAAAAGAGGGCCTCAAACCAAGACTTTGACCAAGCCAAACATCGTTGGCGAAGGACAATCGAGGCCCACCAAGCGGGTTGCCATCGGCTAAGACCACCGTGGCGATCTCCGATGACAACGAATTGAGTTCCTCCGGTGACTTAAACTTGAGAAAATCTAGAACCTGGTCCTAGATAGGGTCCTTCGACCCGGCAGTAATCAAGCCTAGTACGACCTGAATCGACAGCGGTGAGAATACAAAGTTGGCGTCTTTGGCGTGGGTGGAGATTACGTGCTTTGCCAGTGTAAACGTCACTCCGCTTTGATTGAGGATGGATTCTCGGAGTGGGAGGTCCATTATTTTCTGACCATCAGATTTAACACTAAAAAGTGCAGGTTTAAGGTTTGTATAAGTAGACATTTTAATACGAAAAAATGCAGATGCAGGGTTACGGTTTGTACAAATAGACATGTTAATACGAAAAATTGCAGGTGTAGGATTTGTATAATTAGACATGTTAATACAAAAAAAATGCAGATTCAAGGTTACGATTTGTATATGACAATATATAGAGTTAGGTTTGTATTAGTGACCGTTTATACAAGATTGCCGTTTAAATAAAGACCTTTTTTACCTGGATCTTTTGGCCCGTACCCCTATATAGCTAGCCCATTGATTAAAAAGATTAGTCTAGTTAGTTGATTATTTTTTTTATTATAAAAAATTAATTAATAATATATTTAAAATTATTAATATTAATAATTATTTTTTGTATATTAACAAATAAATTCTGTTGATTATTATATTTAATAATTTAATACCTTTAACTTATTTTTTATTTTAGAATAAAATAATTTAAGAATGAAGTATAAGAGGTATTTTAAAAAATAATATTGAAAATCAACTATCTCAATTCACAAATAATATTAACGTATTTGAAATTCATAAATTCTTTTTGATTTTTTTTATATTTGAACTTATAAATTTATAGTTCATTATTGATATTAGGACAATATTTGATGTATTTTTAATGTTTATTTATTTATGTTTCAAATTGTGCTAGTATATATATATATATATATATATATAATTCTTATTTTTATAATTAGATCATCCGTGTTATATATAACGTAACAACATTAATTAAGGTGATTTTTTTTCTTATAAGTAGACAATTACTTTCATCAATATAAAGAATTTGCAACAAATTATAACATTTGACTTTTGATAATGTAACGTATAACTAAATCATGTAAAAAGTTAAGATATATGTATATATATTCTAATTATTTGAAAGAATCTTGATTTATATTTTTTCTAAATGTTACTATATAACATAATTCAATTAAAAACTATTTATTACTCTCAATGTCTCTCTAAAAAATGTGCAACTATACAGGGACAATTTTGTCTCTTTGCTGTATATTTATATACTCCCTCCGTCCCAAAGATATTGACACACTTTTCTTTTTGGGTTGTCCCACAGAAATTGACATATTTCCTTTTTAAGAACATTGGACCCACACAAAAACAATTTATTTATTTACATGGACCCACACACCCATCACACTCACCACTAATACAACTACCCACTACACATTAAATATTATTTATCTCACTTCACTTTATATTAAATTATTATACTCCTTAATCTCCGTGCCCAAAAAAAATGTGTCAATACTTCCGGGACGGAGGGAGTATGTGTTAATATTTTATTTTTTTATTGTATTTAATTGCAATTATGATCAAAATATGTAATTTCTAGTAATAAATCCTTAATTTTACTATTTGTCTAAAATAAATACTACTTCCGACCCACGTATTTGTTCACATTTATACGGGCACAGAGATTAAGAAGTATTTTCTTTAATATAGAATGTACGAAAAAGTATGGGTAAATTGATAATTTAAAGAGAAAAAGTAAATAAAGTTATTGAGAATGATGAATAAAGTATAAAAAAAGTGAATAAAGTTGTTGGGATTGATAAATAAATTATAAAAAGTAGGTGAGATGTATAATGTATTTTTACTATTAATGGAATGTGAATAATACCTAAGACACCCCAAAATAAAAAGTGCGAATAAATACTTGGGACGGAGGGAGTATCAATTATAAATAAATAAAAAAATCTCAATTTGTTCTATTTTTATTCTATACATGATTTGATACTAATTACTAATTAATTTATATAGAATGATTTTGTAATACCCGAAAAATTCTTTATTTTATAATTTGTATTTTATGCATTTTTATAATTATGTGGTAATTATTTCTATATTTTATTTACATTTTATTTGAGACATCCGTGATAATAATGGTGACAATATATGAATATATGTGTGCATAAATATTCACGTGTATTAATTTGGATTATTATAATAATAATAATATAATAATAATAATATAATATATATATATATATGGTGTATGTACGTGTGCGGTGTAGGAATGAGGAAATAAAGAAAAAGAAAAGGAGAAGAGAAAAGGAGGAGAGAGAGAAATAAAAGTCAAAAGTGCTGCCAACATTGATGTTACATGTTGGAGTTGGCAGCCATAATTGAAATGTTGCATGCATGGCAAATGTTTAGCCGTGATATTAAAAAAAAAAAGATAGGGACGGCTAACAATAGTAAATAGGTTGATTGATTCTAATGATGCATGGCTAATTATTAGCCGTAAGTTTTATTTTTAAAAAAAAAAAATTATTAATTGGTGGATTTCCACCTACTCCCACATATAAATTTGGATTGGGGTTGCTAACCCCTTAAGGAAGAAGTAGCTGAATTTATAAAAAAAAAATTGTGAGAGAAGGAAAGAGGAGAGAAAGGAAAGAAGAGGAAGGAGTTCGTGCCAAAACGGGGAGAAAGAGATTAGTTATAGTTCTTCACGAAGTTTATATTTTGTCGGAGTCCAAGTAAGTAGAAGTCCAACTACAATGCATAAATATGTTGTGTGTAAATTATTTGTGATTAATATGTGATAATTATATTGTGAATTATTTGTGATTAGTTTAATTATGTTATGAATTATTTGGGATTAATTGATTATACAAGTTGTGGAGTTATGTAATTTGAAATAATATTATTGTATTATATAAGGATCTGTGTGATCCAAGATGGAGTTGTTATTATAAGAGATCCGTGTGATCCAAGGTGAAGTGGATTTGTGTGAATTAAATTAAGTTGTTATTTTATTTATGATTAAATGTTGATATTGATGTCATAAATGATTTATGATGTATATTTAATTGCACTGGTTGCATACCATGCATAACCATGAAAAGTATTTTCCCTAAAATTAATAAGATACTAATGGTGTGTGCGGCCACTATATATGCATCTCTGTCAGGGTTCGGAAAAATCGTTCCCGATATTTTTATTAAGAGTTCGGAAAAATCGTCCCCACCACTTTGCCAGAGTTCGGAAAAATCATTCTCGGCAGTATTTTCGGGGTACGGAAAAATCATCCCCATTGAGCTCATTTGGGGTGCATATCATAAGTGTGTCGTGGGGATCCCGCAACGTGAACAGTTTTCAAGATAAAAGAGACCAATTAGTAGATTAGGATATAAATGCATTTTCATGCATTGTCATGCATGATTTCTACTTACTGAGATTTTTGTCTCATTAGTTTATGCATTGTAGGTGAGTTGCGCAGCGGAAGCGTGGTTGGGTACCGTTAGATCCTGAGAGTTGTATACATGGATGATGACCTGTTGGCCGGGCCGGTGTAATGAACTGTTGTATTGTATAAAAGTGAAGGAAAATGAATATTTATTATTGTCTATTATTGGTGGTGAAAAAGTGGGACGTGACAGATTTATTGTAATTTAGGGGATTTTTAGATAAATATATTCAGGAATTCTCTTTAAGGCAAGAAGATTAAGAATATATTAACCTCCTTCCTAAATATATTCAGGATTTTATTATAGATTAAGAATATTATAATATAATAAATTAATATAAGATAATTGAAGATGATATATTATGAATATAATATATATTCAGGAATTTTGTCCAAGATTAAGAATATAATATAATAAATATATAAGGCGCATTGAACATATATTAAGAATAAAAATAAATATTCAGGATTTTTCTCGACAAGAAGATTAAGAGTATAATAACCTCCGTTTAAGAATATAATAATGTGGCATGCTATTTGCACGAATTCACTAAATGAACCCTATTAATTTATAAATTTATCTAAGAAGATGTAAATATTCTTATATAAATAATAAATGAGAATATTACTAATAGTTACGCGTATATATAGTCTAATTACTAACTAATACATTGATCTAATATAATTACCGATAAATACATAAAGTCCTTTTCTTTTTTCAGTTTTACCCTTATTTATAACGTTTAATATTTAACGTTTTCACTTAACATTAATTTCATTTAACACTAATGTATATTAAATCAGATAAAAAAATAGGTGAGAAATTTAAGGATAATATAACAATCCTTTATTCAATTTAATTAATCGTGTATTTTCTATTTCAAAGATGCACATTAAATGTACATTCATATGTTTTTTCAATTTAATTGCGTATTTTCTGTTTCTCTCTAAAAAAATACACACTAATTACTTAACAATAGTTTTAATCGTATATTTTATGTTTCTCGCTCAAATATGCACACTAATATACATTCGTAGGGTTTTTCAATTTAATCACGTATTTTTTGTTCCTTTCTCAAGAAAGCACATTAATGTACATTAGTAAGGTTCTTCAATTTAATCGCGTATTTTCAGTTTCTCCCTCAAGAATGTATACTAATGTACATTCGTATAAATATTATACTAGCGTATTTTTGTTCATATCTGACAATGTACAAATTTTGTATTTATCAGTAATTTTCTGAAGTGAAAGTATGGTTTAGTAATTTTTAAATATGTTTTGTACCTATTATTTATCAACCCATAATAAATTAAGATTGGGGTTAGTTATTCGATTCCCAATTTTACTAAATATAACCCATAGATATTTTAAACTAAAATATCCTTCAATTAAAACATATATAGCTTTGAGAACACAAACAAGTACTAAAAGATGAATGACCACAATAATTGAACGGACATCACTTGTTCGATCTAAACAGCTGAAGAAATAGCCATGCTGCATTAGAATCCTAAAGCATTGGTGGGAGGATGTTTGTGCCCATATTCTTCGACGCACAGAGGATGTTTGACTGAATCCCCTCTTTCACTGTCTCGTCTTCTCTTATTTCTCATCTTGATCATATTAATCAAACGAATAAATAGTAGTGATGAAAGTGGTATATATACATTGTATTTCATGGTGAGGGCTTAATTGTAAGCGATCGTAGTTCCAGATGTTTGGCTTGTAATTGGTCGTGCATCTGGGAATGTTAGCAGATACTATCTCCATATCAATATGGCTTCATAAATATTGTCATCCTCGTAAATTATTAACGTAAACAAAGATGAACCGAGGTCAAGGCCTAAAAATCAATATGTTCTGCATTTGTTGAATGTAATGATCCGGCGTAGAAAAATGGTGTTCGATATGTTGTTACAATACTCACGGCTCTCTCCTTCTTCTCTCCTGATCCGTGGTGTTCTGGAGCTTCAAATTCGATCTCTCCTTATTCTCTCTCTCACGGTGGTGTTCTAGAGCTTCAAATTCTAAGTTCTTATGTTGGATGGATTTGTGGGGTTTATTTATAAAAATTATGTCATATATTTAATTCTACTTAAAAGGGTAAAATTGTCTTGCATGGGATATATTTAGTTATTGATATGCTTGTTTTTATAATTTTAGTGCGTGTATTTAGCAACTGGGGTTCATTTTTTATACTCCCTCTGCTAAATGACCACCTCATTTAAAAATTTAAGTTTATAAAGAGTTGAATCGTATAATACTTAATTAAATCATTCTAACACGCCCCCTCACATGCAGGCGGGGTTAATATTTGTCTCACGCCTTGCATATGGAATTTTCTCATAAATGGGTGGCAGTGATGTTCGAATCCTGCATGTGAGGGGGCGTGTTAGAGTGTCTTAATTAAATATTAAACGACTAACCTCTCTATAAACTTAAGCTTTTATATGAGGTGGTCATTTAACACTCTCCATCCCTTTTAAATGACATACTTTCAATTTTGGGTTGTCCCACAAAAATTTGCACATTCCTAAAAAAGTAAAAAGTCAAACACGATTGCCCTTCTCCATACACTTTATTATTTACAAAAAAAATCACCCTTACCTAACTCATCTAACATACTTTATCATTTATTTATTACCAAAAATACCATAATAAAAGTTATCACTTTTCTTAATCTACATGACAGAAGAGGCATGGAAACTTTTATGGGACTGAGGAAGTATATACTATACTGAACATACCCCATCTTTGACATCCTTACCCTTTCACTCAAATCCCCCTCTATAAACTTGGATAAAAGTATTTCAAGAGATAATAGAAATAACTAATAGCATATTAATGATATAATTTAGGGATAGCCGCACAGGATCCTAACATACCAGCAATTCAAGAGCTGCATTTTGATGTTCCCATGGCCGGAGGCATCACACTCAACACTTGCCACGACCTCAACATGATCTCTATCCTCCTTCGACACTCCGATACTAAGATCATCTTTGTAGATCACCAGTTTCTTCCCATTGCTAAGGAGCTTTCCATCTTCTTGCTCAAGACAAAATCAGAACACCAATCCAACCACAGAGGAGCATACCTTAATGATCTGGAAACAACATCCATTCATGGGATGAGCTCCATGCCTGTCTACCTTTGGACAGTGCTTGATCTGGGGCATGGCTGCTTTGGATGGGACCAACATCTGCCTCAGGCAAGTCTCCTTTAAGGAGATCTTTCAAGGAATTTTTATGAATCAGGTGACTCACATGGGAGGGGCTCCAACTGTGTTGAACATGATCATAAATTCGAGTGATCGGAAGAAAATATCATAATGCGTTCGGCCATGATAGGCATAGCCACGACTATCAAAAGCAAAGCGCAAATTTATTAGTGCTATGCAAGTGAATGAGAGAGAAGAGAATGTGATGGAAGAGAGTATAGTGCATATTTACAACAATATACTTGGGGTATATTTAAAATTTGAGATAAAATCTACTCTCTGTTCTACAAATAAAAAAAATCTCAATTTATTCCTTTTTTTTCTATACATAATTTGATTTGATATTTATTAATTTATTTATATACAATGATTTATTTATTAATTTCAATTATTGATACTAAAGTAAATAAGTCATACTAAGTATATAGAAAAAATAAATACTCCCTCCGTCCCAATTTCAACTTCACACTTTTCGTTTTGGTCCGTCCCAAATTCAACTTCACACTTCCATAAAAGGAAAAAGCAACAAACTAATATCCTTCTAACATACTTTAATTTTAAATTTGCCATCACCTTTTTAACACACATAACATACTTTATCATTTATTTATTACCCAAAAATACCATACTACCCTCAAAAGTAAGTAAAAAAGTAATTTTTCTTAAACTCCGTATCTACAGTAAACGTGAACTTGAATTTGGGACGGAGGGAGTAAATAATAAGACTATAGGTGAACAACACGTTAGCGAAAAAGGACTTTGCTATAGTATACTTAATATATATATATATATATATATATATATATATATATATATATATATATATATATATATATATATATATTGATTATTATGGAAAATAAGATTAAACATTTTATAATTAATTAAAATAAAATTATTAAATGTCTTATATAGTTTATATATATTTTGTTTTTAAATTATACGTAATATTATAAATAATATTTTAATGGAGTATTACTTTTCACTCACGATTATGGTTTTGTATTTCTTAATTAACTATATAATAATAATTCTATAGATTAATTGTTAGCCCATACACCATTTTAAACATCATTGTTCTCAAATAAATCCAACTTAAAATATTATTAGGAGATACAAAATAATTTAACCTAATGCCTAATATACCCCTAATTATAAATTATAAGTTGAAATAAGAAAATCTGATCTTGCCTAAAATATCTAACCATTTTTTTAAAAAAATTAAATCATCATCGCCTATCAGACGATTAATTCCACATCTCTCTGTTTCTGCAATTAAATCGTCATTTATCATCATTTTTCCTTTTTCTGAAAACCATTGATCATCGTTTTTCACACAAGTTTGGAATCTGCAGTTCAATCTTATGATTACTTCTACAAGTTTGGAATCTGCACAAGTTTCTCAATACGTAGCACTATAATAGGCATTTCTGTTAAGCACAAAGAATATTTGTCATAAAAGCATGTGCGGAACACAAATATCAAAATGCAGCACGTCGTCATGATTGTTCTGCACACACATACATGTGCTTCATACCTGATTATTACATATGCTATCTGACATTTGAAACCTAAATATACATCATAAATTAAAAAAAATTACAGCACATTGCTACAACTTAACCAATTACAGAACAAAATGTCAATAGGCATTTCTGATAAGAAGAGAAATAATCTGGAAAATAAGCCTTTACAGCGCACAAATTTCCATCCGCTGCACAAGATTACAAAATGCAACATAAATTTTGGTTCAGTATTACAAACAGAAGCAATATTAAGGGTTTGAAGGACATAAATAATGGGATAGATATCATAAGCACAAAGAATACCTACAACAAAAATCCAAACACAAGACATAAATGCTTTAGAGTACATAAATCGCAATACACAGCACAATAATAGGCTTTTCTATTAAGCACAAAACATATCTGTCAAATATGCATTCGCAGAATACCAATTTTAAAATGCAGCACATCGTCATTGATGTCCAGCATTATACTTCCAAAACGAAGCACGCAGTCTGGCTTTACAGCACAGAATTGCAACACAAAAGGCAACAGCAATCTCATGATTCCAAACCACAAAATTCCGAATAGAAAATGTAGGCTATATATGGTTTGCAGACCACATATCGGTTCAGCACTACACGTTGCTATCATAAAGGTAACAAACACTCCAAAATCCATAAGCATCACAATAACAAACTGAAAATGCAACACATTAGTATG